>CM038670.1:622201234-623426158 GCA_021605145.1 Aegilops bicornis | reverse complement strand
CGGCATACTACTTATTCTCGTAGAGAGGATTAAGAGAGATATAGCGTAAACTTGAGAAGGTCTTCAACGAACCACCGGTAGGATTGAAACAATGGATAAATTAATATGAGAACATAGGAAGAGGAATCTTGAACAAACCACCGTAAGAATTGAAAATGATAGTAGGAAAGGCACAATTCACCGGGAAGAATTTGAAAATGAATGAAGATGCTTGAGAGAATTTAGATACAAGTGAACGAATAGATCACGAGCTGATTAGAGAATACTTGAATGATGCACCGGTAATATTTGGAGAACGCGAGCTGAAAGCTGAGAATGAGGAATTATGACATGATGGCCTTCGGAGGAAAGAAGTGGAAACAACTCATGAAATGCTCCGGATGGTAAGAAAAGAATTATTACAATCGAAAATAATTATGAGAGGATGGCATCAAGCTAGAACTACACATCTTTGGAAGAACGGGTAAGGATTGAAGAGAAACTCTTCTTCAGTCTTCAAATGCAGAGAATGACGATGATAAACACCACCACGAATTGTTGAGGCACTCCGAAATGAAAATTAGAAAGGTTGAACCAATGATGAAAAGAATTTGAAAGATCTTGGAGAAAGACATTTGACTGATGATAATTTATTCTTACGCCAAACTTTGAAATGAATTTGGGAATAGCGCCTAGAAAATTAGAAGAGTCAGGTAAGATCCTGGGAAAAGACCTGTGGGTTAGGGCCCACTCAAAGATACACCGTTTAACGATTACTTGAAAGGGATATTGCACCGGTTGAATTAAATGACTTGAATGAGATAACAACCTTGAATTAGCTTGAAAGGATTAAGAATGGAAAACGCGAATCCTCTGAGATATCGGCAACATTCCGGATATGAATAGAGAAAGGTGAGCAATTAAGAGGTGCACCGGCATGGAGAACATTTGAAACAAGGAAAAAAGATATGATCAACAAAGATTGAATTGAATCCATCGGAGAAGAAAAAAGAACCAAGAATAATAGACTTGAAGCTCCGTTAGTATCTTCCTGAGAATCACTGGATAAGAACATTGAAGGAAAAGAATGGAGAGACTTCCCATCAATAAAATGATATTTGATTACGAAATTTGAGTCCTTGAAGAAAAAGGGTGGGAGGGCGGGAAAACAAATGCAACTTGGGATGGATGAAACAAACATCGTTGCAAAGAACTGATAATTGATCTAGCAGAAATTGAAAGAATATGATTAACTTGAAGGGAAGCACACCGGTTGAAAAAGGATTGACATGACAATCTCGATGATCAAGAAGCATTAGTATTCCCATAGAAATATGAGAACACCGCTTAGAAAAGGTATGGAATCCACATTTGATTTCGAAGCAACTCGAATACCACAACTCAAAACCAAACAAAGATTTGGAAAGTTAGCCGGAAACAAACATATGATAGAGATTTACCCAATCCCATATCATGCATCTGTCGGAAAGATATTCTAGGAGCTACTTGAATTCCCACATATAAACTCCCGAAACTTTCCTGTTATGCAATCTGGTGTTGGGGATACAGGGGAAGCACAATATATCACCCAAACTAATAATCCTTCATCCAGTTGTATCCATCCGTCAAGACATAACCAAGAAAACTTCGGAAATCATGTACCTCAACCTTCGAAAAGCATCCGTTATACGAGTTATGGCAATACTCCCAAACTACCGCCCCAGTACTGGGTGGCATCGAGGTTATCTCACCAACAACTTCATAAAAGAGATTTTCGATGTCGGCGAAACTCAGGTATTCCAGAACTGCAATGATAAAATTGTGACGACAACACCTCGGAGCTCAACTCCCCGGGACACTGCCACAACCCCTAAATGTCAGGAGGCACCAAGAACAATGTTCTCGTCACAAGAATATCGGAACGATCCCAAGATACCCGCGTGATCCTAAAAAAAACTTCGTGAAATTTGAGGAGAGGAAAATCAAAACATCTACTTTAGGAGACCTCACCAGAGCAACAAGGGGACTGAGGAGTAAAAAGAATCCTACTCTCCGATATATATAATCCTAAGACTCAAAACAATTTTGTTCTAGACTCGACAACGTCAGCAATTTGATCAAGCAGGGGGCTCCTAAGTCGGGGATGGCTCTGATTACCAACTTGTAACACCCATGATGAAGCTATATCTCTCACGTGTCGAGGCACGACTTAGAGGCATAACCGCATTGTAGTTTTCTCGCAAGAAGGGTCATCTTCACACAATCCCATGTAATGAACAAGAAAGGGATAAAGAGGGTTGGCTTACAATCGCCACTTTACACAATACTTAAATAAATCATACATCATCCAAAATACACACATAGTCCGACTACGGACAACCAAATGAAGAAGGAAGATAACCCAACTGCTAGATCCCAGATCGTCCCAACTGAGCACCACTACTGATCATTAGGAAACGAAACATAGTAACGACCAAGGTCCTCGTCGAACTCCCACTTGAGCTCGATTGCGTCACCTGCACTGGTATCATCGGCACTTGTAACTGTGTTGGTAGTATCTGTGAGTCACGAGGACTCAACAATCTCAAAACCCGCAAGATCAAGACTATTTAAGCTTATGGGTTGGAAAGGGGTAATGGGGTGGAGTTGCAGCAAGCACTAAGAAAATATGGTGGCTAACATATGCAAATAAGAGCGAGAAGAGAAGCAACGCAATGGTCGAGAAACTAGAAGTGGTCAAGAAGTGATCCTGAAACTACTTACGTTCATACATAACCCAAACCGTGTTCACTTCCCGGACTCCGCCGAAAAGATACCATCACGTCTACACACGCGGTTGATGTTATTTAATTAAGTCAAGTGTCAAGTTCTCTACAACCGGACATTAACAAATTCCCATCTGCCACATAACAGTGGGCACAGCTTTCGGAAGTTTATACCCTGCAGGGGTGTCCCAACTTAGCCCATCACAAGCTCTCACGGTCAACGAAGGATATTCCTTCTCCCGGGAAGACCCAATCAGGCTTGGAATCCTGGTTACAAGACTTTTCGACAATGGTAAAACAAGACCAGCAAGACCACCCGACTGTGCCGACAAATCCCGATAGGAGCTGCACATATCTCGTTCTCAGGGCACACCGGATGAGACAAGCTATGAGTAAAACCAGACCTCGAGTCTCCCCGAGGTGGCCCCGCACGCGGATCAGTTCGGACCAACACTCAGAGGAGCACTGGCCCAGGGGGGGGGGCTAAAATAAAGATGACCCTCGGGCTCGCGAAAACCCACGGGAAAAAGGCTTAGGTGGAAAATGGTAAAACCAAGGTTGGGCCTTGCTGGAGGAGTTTTATTCAAATCGAACTATCAAGGGGGTCCCATAAATCCGCAACCGCGTAAGGAATGCAAAATCAAGGAACATAACACCGGTATGACGGAAACTAGGGCGGCAAGAGTGGAACAAAACACCAAGCATACCCTTTACCAAGTATATAGATGCATTATTTAAATAAGAGATATTGTGATATCCCAAAATATCCATGTTCCAACATGGAACCAACTTCATCCTCACCTGCAACTAGCAACGCTATAAGAAGGGCTGAGCAAAAGCGGTAACTTAGCCAAACAACGGTTTGCTAGGAAAGGATGGTTAGAGGCTTGACATGGCAATATGAGAGGCATGATAAACAAGTGGTAGGTAGCGCAAGCATAGCGATAGAGCGAACAATTACTATCAAGCAAATATAGAAGTGATATCGAGGGTAATGGTCATCTTGCCTGAAATTCCGCAAGGAAGAAGAACGAGTCCATGAAGAAGACAAACGGACGTAGTCGAACGAATCCTCACAACTCCGGAATGAAACCGAAGCTAACAAGAGAAGCAAACCGGAAAGAAGCAAGCAACATGGTAAACACACAAGCATAAACATGGCATGATGCACAACCAAGGATGCTGCATGTCCGGTTGAAAAATGCATGACATGGCAAAGTGCATAGACAAAACTACAAGTTAAGTGGAGCTGAACATGTAACAAGATGCATGTTGACGAAACACCACATTAGATTATTTAGTTCGCTCCTGGTTAGGTACTCAACAATATTAAATGTTGGTTAACATGGCAAGAGGTGAAGCATAATAAAACTACTTATCTAGGCAAGTTTAAATGAGGTTGGAACAACAATCAGCAACTACTTATCTAGGCAATTTAATGCAAACAACAATTTAAAACATTTTAAATGTTGTTATCATGATGCGGATGACATATGCAAGTTGGATACAATTTTATGAAAATGTTGACATAAGCATGTTGTGAAGCATTTGGTCACCATAGCGGAACGAAAGGGGTGCCACGGCAACGACAAGGGAAATGATACCACGGCAACACTCCGATGATCCGACAACTCATCTAGATGTCGGTGCAAAAGAAAGTGTGACGGGCGCGAGTCATACAAGGATGGTGGGGTGATCACGGTTACTGGGTGTCCCACGGATCAACAACATGGCAAACGAGAAAGAACGTGAAAGTGACAATTCGGACACGGTGCAAGCACGAGCATCTCATACAAAACGCATGCATTCGTTCATGGGCGTCGTATCGGGGTTATACCTTCGAAGCGTGCATTTCGAGGCGGTTCAAAATTGTCGAGGGAAGTAGTCGTAGACGACGAAGGTAGTGGAAGTAGTGGTTCACGGTTCGTAGTCGTACACACTCCATAGATGATCGGGGTTGATGTCTACTACACAACCTTCTTCTTGTAGACGTTGTTGGGCCTCCAAGTTCAGAGGTTTGTAGGACAGTAGCAAATTTCCCTCAAGTGGATGACCTAAGGTTTATCAATCCGTGGGAGGCGTAGGATGAAGATGGTCTCTCTCAAACAACCCTGCAACCAAATAACAAAGAGTCTCTTGTGTCCCCAACACACCCAAGACAATGGTATATTGTATAGGTGCACTAGCTCGGCAAAGAGATGGTGATACAAGTGCAACATGGAAGGTAGATATAGGTTTTTGTAATCTGAAAATATAAAAACAGCAAGGTAACTAATGATAAAAGTGAGCGTAAACAGTATTGCGATGCTAGGAAACAAGGCCTAGGGTTCATACTTTCACTACTGCAAGTTCTCTCAACAATAACAACATAATTGGATCATATAACTATCCCTCAACATGCAACAAAGAGTCACTCCAAAGTCACTAATAGCGGATAACAACCGAAGAGATTATGGTAGGGTGCGAAACCACCTCAAAGTTATTCTTTCCAATCAATCCATTGGGCTATTCCTATAAGTGTCACAAACAGCCCTAGAGTTCGTACTAGAATAACACCTTAAGACACAAATCAACCAAAACCCTAATGTCACCTAGATACTCCAATGTCACCTCAAGTATTCGTGGGTATGATTATACGATATGCATCACGCAATCTCAGATTCATCTATTCAACCAACACATAGAACCTCAAAGAGTGCCCCAATGTTTCTACCGGAGAATCACGACGAAAACGTGTGCCAACCCCTATGCATAGGTTCATGGGCGGAACCCGCAAGTTGATCACCAAAACATACATCAAGTGAATCACGTGATATCCCATTGTCACCATAGATACGCATGGCAAGACATACATCAAGTGTTCTCAAGTCATTAAAGACTCAATCCGATAAGATTACTTCAAAGGGAAAACTCAATCCATTACAAGAGAGAAGAGGGGGAGAAGAAACATAAGATCCAACTATAATAGCAAAGCTCGCGATACATCAAGATCGTGCCAAATCAAGAACACGAGAGAGAGATCAAACACATAGCTACTGGTACATACCCTCAGCCCCGAGGGTGAACTACTCCCTCCTCGTCATGGAGAGCGCCGGGATGATGAAGATGGCCACCGATGAGGGATCCCCCCTCCGGCAGGGTGCCGGAACAGGCTCCCGAGAGGTTTTTGGTGGCTACAGAGGCTTGCGGCGGCGGAACTCCCTATCTATTCTGTTCCCCGAAGGTTTTAGGGTATATGGATATATATAGGCGGAAGAAATACGTCAGGGGAGCCACGAGGGGCCCACGAGGATGGAGGGCGCGCCCTAGGGGGGTGGGCGCGCCCTGCCTCGTGGCTCCCTCGTTTCTTTCCTGACGTGCACTCCAAGTCTATCGGGTAGCTTTCCTTCCAAAAATAACTTCTCGAGAAGGTTTCATTCCGCTTCGACTGCATTTGATATTCCTTTTCTTGAAACATCAAACAAGGGGAAAACATGAACTAGCACTAGGATCCGGGTCAATAGGTTAGTCCCAAAAATAATATAAAAGTGCATAATAAAGCCCATAAAACATCCAAGATGGATAATATAATAGGATGAATACTTCATAAATTATAGATACGTTGGAGACGTATCAGCGTCCCCAAGCTTAATAGCTGCTTGTCCTTGAGTAGGTAAATGATAAAAGAAATAATTTATGAAGTGTGAATGCTAGCAGGTGCATAAGTTTGATCAATGATAATTGCAATCACCTTTTCTAGCATCATTATATGTCATAACAGTAGCTCATATCATAAAACTTTGCATGATCAAGTAACAAACTATTCACATGTTAAAATATAGATCATAAACTTTCTTGAAAACTAACAAACCGTGTTATTAGTCATCAAACAATTACAATTCATCTTATTTTCAGGAAGAGTCTATGTCAGAGCTTTTTATTCAGCAAACTTCACATACTCAACTATCATTTAGTCTTCCATGATTGCTACCACTCAAAGCATATTTTTAGAACAAACAGTATTCATCGAACACGAGAAAGAGAGGGGCTTAATGTTTCGCCTCCTAACCTTTTACCTCAAGGGTAATGTCAACAGTAATAATTCATGATAAAATATATTTGAATGGCCATATATGCTTAGATCTTTCCATCATATGATGCTTGCCAACTAAAGAGTAGGTTGGAATGAGAAGGAATACTCTTGACTCTTGCATAAAAGTAAAGATAGGCCCTTCGCAGAGGGAAGGTGGATTTGCAGAGGTGCGAGCTCGAAGCAAAAATAGAGATGAAAATAATTTTGAGAGGTACGCTTTCATTGTCAACATAACGACCAAGAGTTCCCAATATCTTCCATACTACATACATTATAGGCGGTTCCCAAACGTAAAGGTAAAGATTTTTACTCCTCCACCAAGAATCATCAATCCATGGCTTGCCCAAAACAACGGGTGCCTCCAACTAACATCAAACCTGGGGGAGTTTTGTTTGCAATTATTTTTGTTTTGATTTTGATCTTTTGATCATGGGACTGGGCATCCCAGTTACCGGCCATTTTCTCGTGAATGATGAGCGGAGTCCACTCATCGTGAGAATAACCCACCTAGCATAGAAGATACTGCTAACCCGTAGTCGCTACACGAGTGATTCGGGCATACAAAACAGATTATTATTTGAAGGTTTAGAGTTTGGCACATGCAAATTTATTTGGAACGGCAGGTAAATGCTGCATATAGGTAGATTTGGTGGACACTCATGGAAGAAACTTGGTTCAGGGAATTTGGATGCACAAGCAGTATTCCCGCTTAGTATGAAATTTTGGCTAGCAAAGGATTCTAAATAGCAAGCACCACATGTTAGAGGATCCAAAACAATATAACTTATACAAATATACCCAAGCATAACTCATTATGTTGTCTTCCTTGTCCAACTTCAACTAATTTGCTCAGGTTTGAAAATAATTAATGGGGCTCACAATCATAGAAGATGTCCAAGATAGTATATTTATATGTGAAATCTCTCTTCCTTCAATATTCTTTCATGAATTGTTCAAGTGACCAATACAATGTTTGCTAACCTTCAATAAATTTACCACCTCTACTTCTTATATGTGAAGGCATTACTCCCCATGGGAAAGGCATATGAAACATATATAATTTCAGATTTATGACATTCAAATCATTCAACCATTTACTCATAGGATATAAGTGAAGCACACGAGTAAATGACAAACTACTCCAAAAAGATATAAGTGAAGATCAATGAGTAGTTAAATAATTATGTAGCTATGTGAAGACTCTCTAACATTTATGAATTTCAGATCTTGGTAATCTATTCAAACAACAAGCAAATATAAAGAAAAATAAAATGACGCTCCAAGCAAAACACATATCATGTGGTGAATAAAAATATAGCTCCAAGTAAAGTTACCGATGAACGAATAATAAAGAGGGGATGCCTTCCGGGGCATCCCCGAGCTTAGGCTCTTGCCACTCCTTGTTCCATAATCCATCAAATCTTTTACCAAAAACTTGAAAACTTCACAACACAAAACTTAACAGAAAATCTCGTGAGCTCCGTTAGCGAAAGAAAACAAATCAAGGTAATGTAATGAACTCATTCTTTATTTATATTGGTGTTAAGCCTACCGTATTCCAACTTCTCTATGGTTTATAAACTATTTTACTAGCCATAGATTCATCAAAATAAGCAAACAACACACGAAAAACAGAATCTGTCAAAAACAGAACAGTCTGTAGTAATCTGTAACTAACGGAAACTTATGGAACTCCAAAAATTCTACCAAAATAGGACGACCTAGAAAATTTGTTTATTTATCTTCTGCAATTGGAATCAGTATTTTATCACGTTCTGGTGATTTTAAACAATTGTTTTCGTGAACAGAAAGTTTCTGGAATTTTCAGCAAGATCAAATAACTATCATCCAAGAAGATCCTGTAGGTCTTACCTGGCACAAACACTAATTAAAACAAAAAACCACATCTAACCAGAGGCTAGATGGATTATTTATTCCTAAACAGGACCAAAAATCAAGAAACTAAAATAAAGTTGGGTTGCCTCCCAACAAGCGCTATCGTTCAACGCCCTAGCTAGGCATGATGATTTCAATGATGCTCACATAAAACATAAGAATTGAAACATAAAGAGAGCATCATGAAGAATATGACTAGCACATTTAAGTCTAACCCACTTCCTATGCATAGGGATTTTGTGATCACACAACTTATGGGAACAATAATCAACTAGCATAGGAAGGCAAAACAAGCATAACTTCAAAACTTTAAGCACATAGAGAGGAAACTTGATATTATTGCAATTCCTACAAGCATACATTCGTCCCTCATAGTAACTTTCAGTAGCATCATGAATGAATTCAACAATATAACCAGCAACTAAAGCATTCTTTTCATGATCTACAAGCATAGAAATTTTATTACTCTCCACATAAGCAAAATTCTTCTCATTCGGAATAGTGGGAGTATCATAAGAGACTTGAATACTATAAATTGTTTCCACATTAAAAGAGTAATGTTCAGAGAAAGGGTACTCATAATCATGACAAGTTTTATAAATATAATCATCACTACTCTTTATAGCATAAGTTTCATCACAATAATCGTCATAAGTAGCAAATTTGTTTTCATCATAATCAATTGAAACCTCTTACGAAATAGTGGATACCTCACTAAATAAAGTCATGACCTCTCCAAATCCACTTTCATAAATATTATAAGATTCAACATCCTCCAAAATAGTGGGATCATTACTTCCTAAAGTTGACACTCTTCCAAACCCACTTTCATCAATATAATCATCATAGGTAGAAGGCATGCTATCATCATAACAACTTTTCATATCATAACTTGGGAGGCTAAAAATATCATCTTCATTAAACATAGCATCCCCAAGCTTGGGACAAACATTAATTTTAGCAAATATATTCTCAAAAACATCATCTTCATCAAACATAGCATCCCTAAGCTTGGGCCTTTTCATATCATAAGCATAATCACTCTCATCATTAGTAGTGTGGATAACACCAATAGTATAGCAATTATCATATTCTTCCAAGCAAGTGCCAAAAGATTTTCAAGATCATAAGAAGTACCATTATCTTCCCAATCATAATCATCACAACAAGCAATAGGCATAACGAGATCATCATCAAGTGCATCGTCTTCTACAATTATTTTTGATTCATTTTCATGAGGCACAACAATAATAGGAGCAACATTATTTGGGAGAGATATCTTTTTACCTCTCCTCCTTTTTCTTTTCTTCTTCTTCACCCCATGTGTGGGTTCAATCCTCTTTTTGGATCTCCTTATTAATGAGATTGGTTGAATAGAAGGCTCCTCCTCGTTACCTGATTCATCATAAGAAATAATAGGAGAATATTGGGAAGTATCTTCCCCTCCGTTAGCATTCTCTTCATCTTCTATTTGTTTTATTTTCTTTATGTAATTGGCAATATAAGGATTTTCAATGCAATTCACCGCACAATACATATAAATTTCTTCTAGATCAAAATGAAGAACTCTATCAAGGGCAAATTCTGGAATATCCTTAGTTATATGTTTCATTTCTTCATAACCCAAGAGCAAACTAAGTTCATTATGATGTGCAAGGGAAATCAAGTCATCACAATTTTTGGACATGGTACGATCATGAGACAATTTGCATTGGGTACTGAAATGATCATGTTCATTGCAAAGTTCACAAGTACGACTAAGAAAATTTAAATTTTCAGCACAAACATCTAGCCTTTATTGCAACCATTTAGTTTCTAAATGCTTATGCCTCTTGCAATATCTATCTTCCCTATTTGGTGTGCACTTGCAAACCCAATGCACTCCACAAAAATTGACATGTTTATAGGAGACATTTTCGTCATGACTAGTGCAATCATCGTTAGTACCATGGATATTCAAGGAGTTCATACTAACAACATTGCAATCATGCTCATCATTCAAAGATTTAGTGCCAAACATTTTAATGCATTCTTCTTCTAACACTTTGGCACAATTTTCCTTTCCATCATACTCACGAAAGATATTAAAAAGATGAAGCGTATGAGACAAACTCAATTCCATTTTTGTAGTTTTCTTTTATAAACTAAACTAGTGATAAAACAAGAAACAAAATGTCAGGACCCCGATTCCAAGTCACATCGATCTAGCCGATAACACGTCATATCACTTTGCGGCCTCACACACGGTATTCCCACGGGTGTCGCCTTACCATGGCCCGGGACCGTTTGCGCCTTTTGGCTCACGTATATGATAGTGTCGCTAGCATCCATATGACAGAGAACCCGGTCCGACATGGCTAGTCGTGAACCCAAAGCGGCACTAACCCATGGGGACAGGCATACATGAATCAACTTCGAGCATGTCGGTCAAGAACGTGTGAATCCGGTTGTAGCACTGGGCTAACAGGACTCGGGAACCCGGGCTGTAGCGAGCTAAGCAGGACTCGGATGTCACCGCGTGACATTTCACCGAGGGATGCATACAGAACGAAGTGAAACACATGCCCGGCCCGATCAGCGTCTGAGCGGTAGTCTTTGGGCTAGCAGGACTCCGGTGAACCGGGCTGTAGCGGACTACTATGGCTCAAGGAAGCACGAGACTACATTTCCCCATAAGAGAGGCTGCCAAGGATAAACAACTAGATTGTTGGATCCCACACATACCAAGCATTTCAAACATACACACAATATGCTCGATATGTGTAAATACAACATGGCATCGCAACATAACTCTCTGACTCAAGTATTTATTCATTAGGCTCCGAGGACCGAGATATTACAAACATGGGTCTCATGACCCAACATTCGTGAGCATACAAGTCAAAGCACAAGCGGAAGTTAACATGTCTGAGTACAGACATCTACAAATGAAAAAGGCTGAGCAGCCTGACTATCTACCAGATCCTGCCGAGGGCACAAGATCGTAGCTGAGGTAACAAGCTAAACGTCGAAGTCCACACGGAACTACTAGCGAGATTGACATCTCTCTGCAAAACATAAAATAGGCAAACATGAGTACAAATGTACCCAACAAGACTTACATCAGAACTAGCTACATATGCATCAGTATCAACAAAGGGGATGGTGGAGTTTAACTGCAGCAAGCCAGCTTTGACTGAGTGGCTAACCTCAACTACGAATGCAAGTAACTCTTTTGAGGTGGCGCACGAGTCCACATATTCACCATATCAATACACCACTAAGGATCCGCTCCCGTCTCCCTATGAGAATGCCATCCATAGCACTCACACTTATCTTGCGCATTTTAGAGTATCCACTTTAAGTTATCTATGAACTGTTATAGGCAACCCAGAAGTCCTTTACCGCGGACACGGCTATTCGAATAGATGATGTTAACCTTGCAGGGGTGTACTTCTTCACACACGCTCTCGCCACTTACCGCCATGTACATGTCATGTATCTCGGCAACCTTCAAGCGGAAGCTTTGGCGAGGGTGTCGGCCATGGCCTACCTAAACACTCAAGTCTCTAGTCCAGGTTTATTGCCTATTCAGGTCCCATCCGCAGGGAGTCCGGCCGGAGTTTCCACATACGGCCCCGAACGATGTGAGCAGGGTTCCCGAGACACCAAACTGGCGCCCGGTACACCGTGCCACGTGCCTACCGCATCACAGCCTCCAGCATACTACAAACACCAGAAACTACTTGCAACTCCTGGACAGAGGACAAGGGTGGTTAAGAAGCCGAGAGAGTCAATTAAGGATCCCAATGTGTGGTAGTAGCTGTTCATGGATCACACACACAGAACTCAGTTCCTGAGGACGGTTGCAATGAGTCAACCCACCATGTACTCCTACATGGCCTCTCACCGCTACCTTTACCAAATCGTGTTCACACACTTAGCTCACAACAGCAGGACATGTTCACACACCTCTGAATCATCCCCGATGAATCAGACCTGACTCAACTCTAAGCGATGGCAGGCATGACAAACAAGCATAGATGAGTAGGCACATCAGGGCTCAAACAACTCCTACTCATGCTAGTGGGTTTCATCTATTTACTGTGGCAATGACAGGTCATGCAGAGGAAAGGGGTTCAACTACCGTAGCAGGTAACAGTTCAATTGTTGTCGTCCTAATGCAGTAAAGAAGAGCGAGGCGAGAGAGTGGGATTGTATCGAGAATGAACAAGGGGTTTTGCTTGCAGCACTTCTGAAGATTGTATATTTCTTAATCGGTGTCATCGAACTCATCGTCGAAACATCGTCTACTGAGAGGGGACAATGGCCAGGGAAGAAGGGGAATCGGCACGGCCTCATCCACGTCTCCTGGCGCGGGGTTGGGGGGAAGGAGGCGTCGACACGGCGAAGCAGGAGGTGGCCAAGGCGGCGCTGCGTCGCCACCTGTGGCCCCTCTGGCAAGAGGAAGACGACGGGAGGAGGTGGGCTGAGCCAGGTGGCTGGGCTGGCCGACTGGGCCGGCCAGGTGGCCTGCGGTAAGTTAGGTAGGTTTTCTGTCCTTTTCTTTTTATTCCTGTTTTCTAATTCTTCGGTAACTTTAGGGCTTTAATTAAAATACCAAATCAATCCCAAAAATCATGAAACTGCCCATGACCACTGTTGGGAATATATCCTCTGATAAACATTTCAGTTTGGGATTATTTGGACATGTAAAATATTTACTAGCATTTAAATGCCCAAATTCAAATATCATATGATTTAATCCAGTGACCTTAGGATGTCCTAGAAATTTGTGCACCATTTTTGTTAGAGGTTTAAGACCAAAGCAAAGATGATGAACATTTTAGAAGGGCATTTCAGGTTCATTGGAAATGATTTTAGTAAACCCTAGTTGGTTTAAAGGGGGTGCTGGGGGTTCTGTCTTCCCCATTTCAAGTTTCTGAGAAAATTTAAACATGATGCAACAACAGATGCTAGCTCTAGGCAGGACGAGCTAGGGATGTGACAACTCACGTTTATTCTTGGCAGCCTCTCTTATGGGGAAATGTAGTCTAGTGCTTCCTTGAGCCATAGTAGTCCGCTTCTGACCAGTTCACTTTGGAGTCCTGCTAGCCCACACTCTGCTTTCGGGGCGCTTGGCTGGCCGGCATGTGTTTCACTTTGTTCTCGTGTACATCCCTTCGGGAAATGTCACGCTGGTGACATCCAGTCTGCCTTAGCTGCTACAGCCGGGTTCCCGAGTCCTGTTAGCCAGTGCTATAGCCTTGATTCACACGCTGGCGACCGACATGCTCGAAGTTGATTCATGTATGCCTGTCCCCATGGGTTAGTGCCGCTTTGGGTTCACGGCTAGCCATGTTGGCCCAGGTTCTCTGTCATATGGATGCTAGCGACACTATCATATACGTGAGCCAAAAGGCGCAAACGGTCCCGGGTCATGGTAAGGCGACCCCCGTGGAAATACCGTGCGTGAGGCCGCAAAGTGATATGAGGTGTTACCGGTTAGATCAATGTGACTTGGAATCGGGTACCTGGCAGTTTTGGTATCAGAGCCTGACTGCTTGTAGGATTACCAAGCCAAACTGGTCGAAGTTGAGTCTAGAAATGCTTTAGTTATATGTAGGGGAATTGATTGTGGGATGGAATGTAAGGCTCTTTTTACTCCTTATACCTCATGCCTCTGATCCGAGTCATCTTATCTTTCCTACGGGGTTAAGGAACTAGGCTTTCTCTTTTTTCTATCAGGATCACGTGTTACTAATCCGTAGACTTATAGAATTGTTGGACTTAAGCCTCGGTTCAGTTCCTACTACTTCCATATGTTAACTATTGATCCCGAAACCTTGATATTGTGCTTCTGAGTGGCTATGACACCATTTGTGTAGCATGTCTCCAATCTTTTAAGCATTTACAGCCGTTATGTTGTCCGAGTCATCCTAGGTTTCTAAATAGTTTGAAGCATTTGCAAATCCCTTCCTCCCGTTCGATGTTCCTTTGGGCGGATTAACCACACTAATCGGTGAGTTGAGGTACTCTGTTGCCTTGACATATATGTTGGAGTTATTATTATGACCCTAGGTGTTTAGAGTATCACCTAGTAATTTAGCCATGCTTTGTGTTCCCAGTGTGATGATTCTGGCCATCATTCTCAAAAGCATCCCGTGATGCCACTTAGCATGTAGGTATTCTATTCCTGGGTTCTTGAACCCGAGATTCACCCTACTTACTTCATGTTGATAGTAATTGCTAGCTCCCTTAGGTTATTAGTGACCTTTGCATTAGTCCTCGAGGTCCGTGGTATTTCTTTCTTCCAAATACTATGAACCGCTTATGGCAGAAGTTTGTTGGATCAAAAGATCACAACAGGAGTGCTCTCGATGAGTTCTCCATTTTATATTGTGACTCTGCCAGCTCAACCTTTCTGCATGGGTTATCCGGAAGAAATATGTTGAACTCGTTCGACATGCTAGTCTATGCATCCACAACTCAGAAAATCATATGTTTTTTGGGTTGTCCCTCTTTAGTTGTCTTCTGACCTTCATTTATCAATTGATAGTCAAGAGTATGTGTGCGATCGTGTTCATCGATGCATATTATTGTTGTGGTCCGTCAAGCCATTCTATTCCGGAATGACTAGGAGAAAAAAACTCGATTACCTCATCCATATCTAGGATTGGGTCAAAGTAGTTGTATTCCATAGATCAAAATGCCAATCCAGCTTTTGTTTTGTTCTACCTTGGAATGTTACCATCTTTATGTCAAGAGTGTCATGAGAATCGCACCACCTCTTATGAATTCTTGACGATAATACTTCTTGCCATCATTGTTCATTCCTCGGTTTCCATGTTATTGTAAGGAATGCCGACAAGTGTCTTGTGATGTGCGAAATCAATACTACGAGCAACTCGTTGCTTGGTAGTAAATGGACAATATTCTCATTCTTAGCGTGTTGGTTATTAAATCATCATCATAAGATTGATCGTGCTACCTAGTCCTTATTTCTGGTGCACTCCTCGATTAATAAGTTAGGATTATTCAATCCCTTGCTTATTTGATCGTATCGTCTTGCTCTGAAAAGCAAGATTGTTCTTGAGCTTAGTAACATTTCGGTGGTTCGTGATTTTCCGAATATCTTCTCGGAAGTATTACCAGGTTGTCACCTGACCGCTATGTTGAGTTCGTGATCATGCTGGTTTTCCTCCAAACCACCCATTCTCCAGGAATCTGTGTTGGATACCCCTAAGCTAGTTGGTTAAGCCAAACAACAACTTGGAGAGTTGGAAGATAAAAGCTTGTTTGACTTAGTTCATGTTAAGGGATATCTTTTTGTGTGTGTGTGTGTGTGTTGAAAAAAGATGATATCTCCATCGATTAGTCCTCGTGATCAGTTGTTGGATCTATTACCTTGTGAAAACTTTGACTTGAGTATGGGCTATCGTCAAGTCAAATCAGAACCAACGACGTTCATAATGTTGTCTTACTCGTGGTTGATCCCTCAAGCATACACCATTACATCTTTTGGTGCGACCAATGCTATCACCGTGTTCACATGATGGTGGAAGTCGGTGATATGGAATTCGATGAGTTCTTTATTGAGCCCATCGGTGACATTTTGTCTCCCCCATGATTGATGTTGAACATCCAGCTAGTGTAGGAAACTTGTGAGCAATGCTTTCATCATCCGTTCATGGATCATATGTTCGGATGTAAGAAGTGACTTCCTCTAATTCACGTGCATATGATGCAAGTTTCCGCCGTGAATTTGAGAAAGCTTGTTTTGCTTCCCCTGGAATCATCCCAACTCAGTCCTGCATACGTGCGAAGTATTTTGTGGTCTGGAGATTTGCAACCTTCATTCTATATGTATTCTTAGCACACCAAGCCACTGATCGACTTGTTCAAGGAAGAGAAGTCTATGCTTGGGCTCTAATCCATGGACTTGCATAAAGACTTTGATGTCCTTGATGATGGTTCCCCACGTGAACTCGGTAGTGTTTTATTATAAGACTACTACGTGGTCATGCTTGTCTGGGACATTGTGTTCACATGTATGTAGCAGAACCAGCTCATGTTTTGGAGCTTGCTATCGTAGTTCATCTTCCGAGAATCTCGCAATGTTATCTCGTCGATTTGTGTTGCAACTCTTCTTTTCAGACATGTGAGTCTGAAGTATCCTGTTTCTAACCAGATCTGGATCTCAGGCAGATATGATGGTTAGAACACTCCCAACATTTGCATTTTGTTCCCAGCTTGCACCCCATTGTGCCAAATTTGCATGGGATGCCCTTCTCAGCAGTTGCTGTCAGGATCATCTTCAAAGGTGGTCTTGTCATGGGTCCCATCCATTTCCGGTGATAAGAAAAAGTCATCCATTGCGTTGTCTTCAACAAGGTAGTCCACATCATCCATCCCGGTCCGAGTATGCCATTTCTTGAGCTCTTTCAAACAATCTCGTAAATTGCCTTAAAATTTGGTAAGAAGATTTTCAATGATCTATGTATCAAAAGTAATTCTTTTTGCCACTTAAGGGAATAGTTCTTCAGTCACCTTCCACGAGGTGCCCAGTTATGGATCATGGCAATTTTTCCTCGCTACCTCGTCAAATTGTTTATTCCATCCCTCCTAATGCATGTTTTGCCTCTCGGCTCGAGAGATGTTTCTCGTCTCATTCCGTGAGCTGATCTTGTGATCATTGAGATGATCCATCCATGTAGGCATGTTTCACTCTTTTGTCCTCGTGTTGGATGAAGAACTTCGAAAGCAAAGGCGTCAAGATTAATTTGAGTCAACAAATCAACAACCCCGAGAAGACAGTTGGATATGAAGTTTGTGATACATAGTGTCCCCTTTGTCTTCTTACCTCACATCTTGAATCTCGGGACGAGATTCTTGTTTAGTAGGGGTGAGTTGTCACATCCCTAGCTACAGTGCATCTAGAGCTAGCATCATTGTTGCATCATGTTTAAATTTTCTCGGAAACTTGAAATGGGGAAGACAGAACCCCCAGCACCCCCTTTAAACCAACTAGGGTTTACTAAAATCATTTCCAATGAACCTGAAATGCCCTTCTAAAATGTTCATCATCTTTGCTTTGGTCTTAAACCTATGACAAAAATGGTGCACAAATTTCTAGGACATCCTAAAGGTCCTTTGGATTAAATCATATGATATTTGAATTTGGGCATTCAAATGCTAGTAAATATTTTAAATGTCCAAATAATCCAAACTGAAATGTTTACTGTAGGATATATTCCCAACAGTGGTCATGGGCAGTTTCATGATTTTTGGGATTGATTTGGTATTTTAATTAAAGCCCTAAAGTTACAGAAGAATTAGAAAACAGGAATAAAAAGAAAAGGACAGAAAACCACCTGGCCGGCCCAGTCGCCCAGCCCAGCCACCTGGCCCAGCCCACCTCCTCCTGTCGTCTTCCTCTTGCCAGAGGGACGGGCGCGCGTGGCCTTGCCTTGTGGCCTTGGCCACCTCCTGCTTCACCGTGTCGGCGCCTCCTTCCCCCAACCCAGCGCCGGAGAGGCGTGGGCCGAGGCCGTGCCGACCCCCTTCTTCCACGGCCATTGTCCCCTCTCGGTAGATGGCGTTTGACGATGAGTTCGATGACACCGATGAAGAACTATACTATCTTGAAGTGCGAGCAAGCAAAACCCCTTGTTCATTCCGATACAATCCCACTCTCTCGCTCCGCTCTCTTTTCTGCATTAGGGCGACAACTATTGAGCTGTTACACTGCTGCGGTAGTTGAACCCCTTTCCTCTGCATGACTGTCATTGCCATAGTAAATAGATGAAACCCACTAGCATGAGTAGGAGTTGTTTGATCCACGATGTGCCTACTCATCTATGCTTGTTTGTCATGCACTCTTTGCTTAGAGTTGAGTCATGTCGATTCATCGGGGATGATTAGGAGGTGTGTGAACATGTCCTATTGTTGTGAGCTAAGTGTGTGAACACGATTTGGTAAAGGTAGCGGTGAGAGGCCATGTAGGAGTACATGGTGGGTTGTCTCATTGCAGGCAATCCTCGAGGCCCGAGTTACGTGTTTGTGATCCATGAACAACTACTACCACACATTGGGATCCTTAATTGACTCTCTCGGCTTCTTAACCACCCTTGTCCTCTGTCCGGGGAGTTGCAAGTAGTTTACGGTGTTTGTAGTATCTTTGGAGGCCGTGGGCAGCGCTGAACATGAGGTGGGCTATGATCACGGTAGGTGCGTCGCATGCACGGTGTCTGCAGGCGCCCGTTTGGTGTCTCGGGAACCCTGCTCACATCGTTCGGGGCCATATGTGGAAACTTCGGCCAGACTCCCTGCGGATGGAACCTGAATAGGCGATTAACCTGGACTAGAGACTTGAGTGTTTAGGTAGGCCGTGGCCGACACCCTCGCCATGCTTCCGCTTGAAGGTTGCCGAGATACATGACGTGTACATGGCGGTAAGTGGCGAGAGCGTGTGTGAAGAAGTACACCCCTGTGGGGTTAACATCATCTATTAGAATAGCCGTGTCATGCGGTAAAGGACTTGGGTTGCCTATAACAATTCATAGATAACTTAAAGTGGATACTCTAAAATGCGCCAAGATAAGTGTGAGTGCTATGGATGGCGTTCTCGTAGGGAGACGGGAGCGGATCCATAGTGGTGTATTGATATGGTGAATATGTGGACTCGTGTGCACCACCTCAAAAGAGTTACTTGCACTCATAGTTCAGGTTAGTCACTGAGTCAAAGCTGGCTTGCTGAAGTTAAACTCCACCACCCCCTTTGTTGATACTGATGCATATGTAGCTAGATTACGATGTAAGTCTTCTTTGGGTACATTTGTACTCACGTTTGCCTATTTTATGTTTGGTAGAGGCGTCGGTCTCGCTAGTAATTCGATGTGGACTTGACGTTTAGCTTGTTACCTCAGCTACGATCTTGTGCCCTCGGCGGGATCTGGTAGATAGTCGGGCTGCTCGGCCTTTTTCATTTGTAGATATGCGTACTCGAGACATGTTAACTTCGCTTGTGCTTTGACTTGTATGCTCTGAATGTTGGGTCATGAGACCCATGTTTGTAATATCTCGCTCCTTGGAGCCCTAATGAATAAATACTTGAGTCATAGAGTTATGTTCTGATGCCATGTTGTATTTACACATATCGAGCATATTGTGTGTATGTTTGAAATGCTTGGTATGTGTGGGATCCGACAATCTAGTTGTTTATCCTTGGCAGCCTCTCTTATGGGGAAATGTAGTCTCGTGCTTCCTTGGGCCATAGTAGTCCGCTACAGCCCGGTTCACGGAGTCTGCTAGCCCAGCACTCTGCTCGGGGCGCTTGATTGGCCGGCATGTGTTTCGCCGTTCTGTATACATCCCTCGGTGAAATGTCACAGCGGTGACATCCGGAGTCTGCCTAACTGCTACAGCCCGGGTTCCGAGTCCTGTTAGCCAGTGCTACAGCCAGATTCATCGTTCTTGTGACCGACATGATCGAAGTTGATTCATGTATGCCTGTCCCCATGGGTTAGTGCCGCTTTGGGTTCACGACTAGCCATGTCAGCCCGGTTCTCTGTCATATGGATGCTAGCAACACTATCATATCGTGAGCCAAAAGGCATAAGCGGTCCGGAGCCATGGTAAGGCGACACCGTGGGAATACCGTGTGTGAGGCTGCAAAGTGATATGAGGTGTTACCGGCTAGATCGATGTGACTCGGAATCGGGGTCCTGGCAGTTTAGCGGACTACTATGGCTCAAGGAAGCACTAGACTACATTTCCCCATAAGAGAGGCTGCCAAGGATAAACAACTAGATTGTCGGATCCCACACATACCAAGCATTTCAAACATACATACAATATGCTCGATATGTGTAAATACAACATGGCATCACAACATAACTCTACGACTCAAGTATTTATTCATTAGGCTCCGAGAGCGAGATATTACAAACATGGGTCTCATGACCCAACATTGAAACATACAAGTCAAAGCACACGCGGAAGTTAACATGTAAGTACAGACATCTACAAATGAAAAAGGAGCAGCGACTATCTACCGAGATCTGCCGAGGGCACAAGATCGTGCTGAGGTAACAAGCTAAGCGTCGAAAGTCCACGCGGAACTACTAGCGAGACTGACGTCTCTGCAAAACATAAATTAAGCAAACATGAGTACAAATTTACCCAGCAAGACTTACATCAGAACTAGCTACATATGCATCAGTATCAACAAAGGGGTGGTGGAGTTTAACTGCAGCAAGCCAGCTTTGGCTCAGTTGCTAACCTGAACTACGAATGCAAGTAACTATTTTGAGGTGGCGCACACGAGTCCACATATTCACCATATCAATACACCACTATGGATCCGCTCCCGTCTCCCTACGAGAACGCCATCCATAGCACTCACACTTATCTTGCGCATTTTAGAGTATCCACTTTAAGTTATCTATGAACTGTTATAGGCAACCCCGAAGTCCTTTACCGCGGACATGGCTATTCGAATAGATGATGTTAACCTTGCAGGGGTGTACTTCTTCACACACACTCTCACCACTTACGCCATGTACCGTCATGTATCTCGGCAACCTTCAAGCGTAAGCTTTGGCGAGGGTGTCGGCCATGGCCTATTAAACACTCAAGTCTCTAGTCCGGGTTTATCGCCTATTCAGGTTCCATCCAGAAGTCCGGCGAAGTTTCCACATACGGCCCGAATGATGTGAGCAGGGTTCCCGAGACACCAAGCAGGCGCCCGGTACACCGTGCGTGCCTACATCACAGCCACCCAGCGGGTCAACGCTGCCTCGACATACTACAAACACGAAACTACATGCAACTCACAGACGGAGGAGAAGGGTGGTTAAGAAACCGAGAGAGTTAATTAAGGATCCCAATGTGTGGTAGTAGCTGTTCATGGATCACAAACAGAGAACTCAGTTCCTGAGGACGGTTGCAATGAGTCAACCCACCATGTACTCCTACATGGCCTCTCACCGCTACCTTTACCAAATCGTGTTCACACACTTAGCTCACAACGAGGACATGTTCACACACCTCTGAATCATCCCGATGAATCGGACTGACTCAACTCTAAGCGATGGCAGGCATGACAAACAAGCATAGATGAGTAGGCACATCAGGCTCAAACAACTCCTACTCATGCTAGTGGGTTTCATCTATTCTTGTGGCAATGACAGGTCATGCAGAGGAAAGGGGTTCAACTACCGTAGAGGTAACAGATTCAATTGTTGTCGTCCTAATGCGATAAAAGAGAGCGGAGCGAGAGAGTGGGATTATGTCGGAATGAACAAGGGGGTTTTGCTTGCCTAGCACTTTTGAAGATAGTATAGTTCTTCATCGGTGTCATCGAACTCATCGTCGAAACATCGTCTACTGAGAGGGGACAATGGCCAGGGAAGAAGGGGAATCGGCACGGCCTCATCCACGTCTCCTGGCGCGGGGTTGGGGGGAAGGAGGCGTCGACTGGCGGCAGGAGGTGGCAGGCGCTGCGTTAAATCGACCAGCGCCCGTCCCTCTGGCAAGAGGAAGACGACATGAGGTGGTGGGCTGGGCCAGGTGGCTGGGCTGGGCAACTGGGCCGGCCAGGTGGGCTGCGGTAAGTTAGGTAGGTTTTCTGTCCTTTTCTTTTTATTCCTGTTTTCTAATTCTTACGTAACTTTAGGGCTTTAATTAAAATACCAAATCAATCCCAAAAATCATGAAACTGCCCATGACCCTTTGTTGGGAATATATCCTCTGATAAACATTTCAATTTGGGATTATTTGGACATTTAAAATATTTACTAGCATTTAAATGCCCAAATTCAAATATCATATGATTTAATCCAGTGACCTTAGGATGTCCTAGAAATTTGTGCACCATTTTTGTCAGAGGTTTAAGACCAAAGCAAAGATATGAACATTTTAGAAGGGCATTTCAGGTTCATTGGAAATGATTTTAGTAAACCCTAGTTGGTTTAAAGGGGGTCTTTGGGGGTTCTGTCTTCCCATTTCAAGTTTAGAAAATTTAAACATGATGCAACAGATGCTAGCTCTAGACAGACCAGAGCGAGGGATGTGACACAAAAGATTCGATTGCAAGATCTAAAGATATACCTTCAAGCACTAACCTCCCGACAGCGGCGCCAGAAAAGAGCTTAGTTGATGAGGTGTGAGTGCCGCTTACCTAGCCTCCCCGGCAACGGCGCCAGAAAAGAGCTTGATGTCTACTACACAACCTTCTTCTTGTAGACATTGTTGGGCCTCCAAGTGCAGTGGTTTGTAGGACAGTAGCAAATTTCCCTCAAGTGGATGACCTAAGGTTTATCAATCCGTGGGAGGCGTAGGATGAAGATGGTCTCTCTCAAACAACCCTACAACCAAATAACAAAGAGTCTCTTGTGTCCCCAACACACCCAATACAATGGTAAATTGTATAGGTGCACTAGCTCAGCGAAGAGATGGTGATACAAGTGCAATATGGAAGGTAGATATTGGTTTTTGTAACCTGAAAATATAAAAACAGCAAGGTAACTAATGATAAAAATGAGCGTAAACGGTATTGCGATGCTAGGAAACAAGGCCTAGGGTTCATACTTTCACTACTGCAAGTTCTCGCAACAATAATAACATAATTGGATCATATAACTATCCCTCAACATGCAACAAAGAGTCACTCCAAAGTCACTAATAGCGGAGAACAAGCGAAGAGATTATGGTAGAATGCGAAACCACCTCAAAGTTATTCTTTCCAATCAATCCATTAGGCTATTCCTATAAGTGTCACAAACAGCCCTAGAGTTCGTACTAGGATAACACCTTAAGACACAAATCAACCAAAACCCTAATGTCACCTAGATACTCCAATGTCACCTCAAGTATCCGTTGGTATGATTATACGGTATGCATCACGCAATCTCAGATTCATCTATTCAACCAACACATAGAACCTCAAAGAGTGCCCCAAAGTTTCTCTGGGAGAATCATGGCGACGTATGCCAACCCCTATGCATAGGTTCATGGGCGGAACCCGCAAGTTGATCACCAAAACATACATCAAGTGAATCACGTGATATCACATTCTCACCACAGAATCGCATGCGGCGGGACATACATCAAGTGTTCTCAAGTCATTAAAGACTCAATCCGATAAGATTACTTCAAAGGGAAAACTCAATCCATTACAAGAGAGAAGAGGGGGAGAAGAAACATAAGATCCAACTATAATAGCAAAGCTCGCGATACATCAAGATCGTGCCAAATCAAGAACACAAGAGAGAGAGAGATCAAATCGTCGATTAGCAATTGAAAGTAGGGGAAACTATGATTCTATCGAATGTGCGTATCCATTGGGGCTAGTGAAAGATTACGGTAAGGGAACCCGTTTCTCTCGACTTAGTGTATGAGTGACAAAAAGTAAGGCAGAATAGCCCCTTCAAAGTAGGGGCTTCACAACCCACTTCTCTTCCTTAATTTAGTTACATAGCTCTTGGTACATACCCTCAGCCCGAGGGTGAACTACTCCTTCTCGTCTTGGAGAGCGCCGGGATGATGAAGATGGCCCACGGTGAGGATCCCCTCTCCGTGAGGAGTGCAAAGCAGCGCTCCGAGAGGTTTTTGGTGGCTCTGAGAGGCTTGTGGTGGCGAAACTCCCAATCTATTCTGTTCCCCAAAGTTTTTAGGGTATATGGATATATATAGGCGGAAGAAAGGCGTCGGGGAGCCATGAGGGCCACGAGGGTGGAGGCGCGCCCTAGGGGGTGGGCGCCCCCTACCTCATGGCTCCCTCGTTTCTTTCCTGACGTGCACTCCAAGTCTATTGGGTAGCTTTCCTTCCAAAATAACTTCTCCGGAAGGTTTCATTCCGTTCGACTCCGTTTGATATTCCTTTTCTTGAAACTCTTGAAACAAGGGAAAAAAGCGAGGCGGCCTTTGGGCTCTGGGTCAATAGGTTAGTCCTAAAAATAATATAAAAGTGCATAATAAAGCCCATAAAACATCCAAGATGGATAATATAATAGCATGAATACTTCATAAATTATAGATACGTTGGAGACGTATCAGGGGTCGTACACATTGTCGGGGTACTTGTCGGATCCACGGTGACGGTAGTCGTTCACGTTCGTTCGAAGAAGTAATTGGTGACTCCAAGCCTTTCGCGGTCGATGGTGTCGGCGTTCTGGAAACGGGGGTCCCTAGAATTGCCTGCCTGCGGCCCACGGCGTGGCTGCGCTTAGCAAACCTGTCACGGCCCATCTTTGTCAACAAGGCTTTCAAGACCCTCGCGAGAGCCAAGCCTCGCTGAGGCGGACATAAGACCTCCTCGAGGCGGCCTCACCAGGCTGCCTCGCGAGAAGCGGAGATATCAAGGCAGGACAAACCTCGCGAGGCTCTCATGGCGTGAGCCATGAGATCAAGATCGAGCGCTAGGTGATACGTCTCCATCGTATCTACTTTTCCAAACACTTTTGCCCTTGTTTTGGACTCTAACTTGCATGATTTGAATGGAACTAACCCGGACTGATGCTATTTTCAGCAGACTTTCCATGGTGTTATTTATGTGCAGAAACAAAAGTTATCGGCATGACACGAAACTCCACGGGCGTCTTTTCAGAAATAATAAAAATCCATGCCAAAGATGAAGACCAAGGGGCCCACACCATGTCCATGAGGGTGGGGGCGCCCCTACCTCATGGCCCCCACAGAGCTCTTAGGCGCCAACTCCAACTCTATATATTTGCTTTCGGGAGAAAAAATAAAGGAGAAGAAATCATCGCGTTTTACGATACGGAGCCGCCGCCAAGCCCTAAAACCTCTCAGGAGGGCTGATCTGGAGTCCGTTCGGGGCTCCGAAGAGGGGGATTCGTCGCCGTCGTCACCATCAACCATCCTCCATCACCAATTTCATGATGCTCACCGCCGTGCGTGAGTAATTCCATAGTAGGCTTGCTGGACGGTGATGGGTTGGATGAGATCTATCATGTAATCGAGTTAGTTTTGTTAGGGTTTGATCCCTAGTATCCACGATGTTACGAGATTGATGTAGCTATGACTTTCCTATGCTTAATGCTTGTCACTAGGGCCCGAGTTCCATGATTTCAGATCTGAACCTATTATGTTTTCATGAATATATGTGAGTTCTTGATCCTATCTTGCAAGTCTATAGTCACCTACTATGTGTTATGATCCGGCAACCCCAGTGACAATAACTGGGACCACTCCCGGTGATGACCATAGTTTGAGGAGTTCATGTATTCACTATGTGCTAATGCTTTGTTCCGGTTCTCTATTAAAAGGAGACCTTAATATCCCTTAGTTTCCATTAGGACCCCGCTGCCACGGGAGGGTAGGAGCATGCAAGTTCTTTTCCATAAGCACGTATGACTATATTGAATACATACCTACATTACATTGATGAATTGGAGCTAGTTACATGTCACCCTATGTTATGGTATTTACATGATGAACCGCATCCGGCATAATTCTCCATCACCGATCCAATGCCTACGAGCTTCTCCTATATTGATTCTTGCTTATTTACTTTTCCGTTGCTACTGTTACAATCACTACAAAACACCAAAAATGTTACTTTTGCTGCCGTTACCTTTTGTTACCGTTACCACTACTATCATATTACTTTGCTACTAAACACTTTGCTACAGATACTAAGTTATCCAGGTGTGGCTAATTGACAACTCAGTTGCTAATACTTGAGAATATTCTTTGGCTCCCCTTGTGTCGAATCAATAAATTTGGGTTGAATACTCTACCCTCGAAAACTGTTGCGATCCCCTATACTTGTGGGTTATCACCAGGCGGGCGCCAGCGCGTGCAGCGTCCTTGTTTCCTCTTTGGTGCTAAGGAGGCCAGCGAAGGCGTGGAGTACCGAGGCATCAGGCAAAGTTTTCCCTATCAGTGCAACAAGACCAAGACCAGCAGGACGCCAGGACGGAGGTCACCATGGAGCCCAAGACGGCGTCACCACCAGGGCCTTTTGCAGGCGAAGACCGTTTTTGTCAGGATAAGCTGTACTAGCTGTCCCCTTTCGAATTGGCCGTTGTCGGCTCCCTTCCCGCTCAACATTTGGGAAGAGGACCAGGGCCTCTGTAAATAGGACTAGCCACCACCAAAGGAAGTAGCTTGGTCTCATCTGATCAAGATCCAACCCTTAGCCACACCGAACACAAGAACACCTCAACCTCAGGAGGCTGTTCTTCCCTTATCTTGTTCATCATCGCCCCAAGAGGCAATCCACCACCACCACCTTTGGATTAGGGTATTACACCACAACGGTGGCCCAAACGAGTATAAATCTTGTGTCCCTTGTGTTGCGAGTTAAATCGAGTTAAATCAGCGAGATCTTAGCGAGCTAGGGCGTAGATCGATAGGAAGGAAATCTCCGCGTGCACCCCAGTGTTCGAACCTTGAGGGTTTTGCTGGAACCCGTGATCCGACATTTGGCGTGTTAGGTAGGGGTGCGCCGTAGCTCCTCTCCACCAGCCTACGCTCTGCTGCCACCGCACTTCGCCCTCATGGCAGGCGCCCCTCGACCGGCTCCAACGGACGATGCTGACGATGGGGCCAGGGGGCTCCGAGCCCTGGCCCCCGCCCTGCGGCAGGTGCGATGGCCACCCAATTCTAGGACGAAGATGCCGCCGCGCTCTGACGGCCTTGGCGGAACCCGTCTGCTTTCCCGTTGGCATACGAGGAGGCCGTCCTCGAGGCCGTGGCGATGACAAGGTCATGGCCAATCGGCTCCCATGGCCCCTCGGCCGGCGAGCCACGTGCTGGCTGCTCAACCTCCTGGATCCACGGTGGCATCCTAGGGGAACTCCGCGACCTCTTCACTTTGCTCGCTCTGTGCCGGCGCCACGCGATCAGCGGCCCTGGGCGGGTCTCAAGCACCGCCTTGAGATCACCACGTCAAGTCGTTCCTCCGCCAGATTGGTGCCACTTCCAAGCGCAGCGCCGAAGTCTGCGGGCTGAGGCTGCGCCGGAGACCGACCTCACCTTCGGCTCGAGAGGACCACCCGATTCCACCCCAGCTTGGGCATGCTCCCAATGCTCTGCACCCCCCACCATCTGCAACGTGGCTGTTACCAAGACCCTCATCAACGGCGGTGCCGGCCTCAACTTGCTCTCCGTGGAGGCCTTCAGCCTTCTTCACGTGCCACTCGAGCGGCTCAGCCTCAGCAAGCCTTTCTCAGGAGTTGGTGGTGGCACTGCCCGCTCTCTGGGACAGATCAACCTTCCCGTCACCTTCGGCACGCGCGGCAACTACCGCACCGAGCTGGTCGACTTTGACATCGCCCGCATCGACCTCCCGTACAACGCCATTCTCGGGTACCCGGATCCGCCCGATTCATGGCAGCGACTCATCCGCCTACAACCTCATGAATATGCACAGGGAGCAAGGGCGTCCTCCTTTGTCGAAAAGGGGCGCCAAGGAGGCCCTGGCGGCGCTCAAGCTCGCCCTCAAAACCGCCGCGGCGGTGCAGCCTGCCAACGCGGGCACCTCCGAGCCCAAGGGAGCCGTACCGACCAAGAAGAATCAGTTGTTCACACAAGATAAGGCGGAAACCAAGCAGGTGCCAGTCAACAAGGACTGGCCCTCAGGAGCCACCTCTACCATAGGTGCCAGCCTCGACCAAGGTCAAGAGGAAGCATTGGTGAAGTTCTTGCACGCAAAGAAGGATATATTCGCGTGGGAGCCCAATCAGCTGGTAGGAGTCCCGAGAGAGGTGATTGATGACCCACAAGTATAGGGTATCTATCGTAGTCCTTTCGATAAGTAAGAGCATCGAATCCAATGAGGAGCAGAAGGAAATGATAAGCGGTTTTCAGCAAGGTATTCTCTGCAAATCTTGAAATAAGTGGTAACAGATAGTTTTGTGATAGGATAATTTGTAACGAGCAACAAGTAACAAAAGTAAATAAAGTGCAGCAAGGTGGCCCAATCCTTTTTGTAGCAAAGGACCAGCCTGGACAAACTCTTATATAGAGAAAAGCGCTCCCGAGGACACATGGGAATTATCGTAAAGCTAGTTTTCATCACGTTCATATGATTCTCGTTCGGTACTTTGATAATTTGATATGTGGGTGGACTGGTGCTTGGGTGTTGTTCTTACTTGAACAAGCATCCCACTTATGATTAACCTCTATTGCAAGCATCCGCAACTACAACAAAAAGTATTAAGGTAAACCTAACCATAGCATGAAACATATGGATCCAAATCAGCCCTTACGAAGCAACGCATAAACTAGGGTTTAAGCTTCTGTCACTCTAGCAACCCATCATCTACTTATTACTTCCCAATGCCTTCCTCTAGGCCCAAATAATGGTGAAGTGTTATGTAGTCGACGTTCACATAACACCACTAGAGGCTAGACGACATACATCTCATCAAAATATCGAACGAATACCAAATTCACATGACTACTAATAGCAAGACTTTTCCCATGTCCTTAGGAACAAACGTAACTACTCACAAAGAATATTCATGTTCATAATTAGAGGGGTATTAATATGCATAAAGGATTTGAACATATGATCTTCCACCAAATAAACCAACTAGCATCAACTACAAGGAGTAATCAACACTACTAGCAACCTACTAGTACCAATCCCGGACTTGGAGACAAGAATTGGATACAAGAGATGAACTAGGGTTTTGAGAGGAGATGGTGCTGGTGAAGATGTTGATGGAGATTGCCCTCTCCCGATGAGAGGAGCGTTGGTGATGATGGCGATGATTTCCCCCTCCCGGAGGGAAGTTTCCCCGGCAGAATAGCTCTGCCGGAGCCCTCGATTGGTTCCGCCAAGGTTCCGCCTCGTGGCGGCGGAGTCTCGTCCCGAAAGGTTGCTTATGATTTTTCCCTTGACGAAAGACTTCATATAGCAGAAGATGGCCACCGGAGAGCCAACAAGGGGCCCCAATGCACGCCCCGTGAAGCAGCGGGCGAGACGGCAGTCCACTGAGAAGCAGGCCTTCATCGTCCAAGAGACCCGCAAGATGGAGGCGGCGGGTACCATTCGCGAGGTTCGGTATCCCGAATGGCTGGCGAATCCCGTCGTAGTGCCAAAGAAAGGTGGGAAGGAGCGGATGTGCGTCGACTTCACCAACCTTAACAAAGCCTGCCCCTCAAGATCCGTTCCCGCTCCCACGCATCGATCAGATCGTCGACTCCACCGCCGAGTGCGACCTGCTGTGCTTCCTGGATGCGTTCTCAGAATATCACCAGATCAAGATGGCGATAGAAGATGTGGAGAAGACAGCCTTCCTGACCCCGTGTGGGGTGTACTGCTACACCTGCATGCCCTTTGGATTGCAACGCCTTGGCACAACCTTTCAGTGATCGATGCACATCGCCTTGGGGCGGCAGCTCGGGAGAAACACAGAGGCCTACGTCGACAACATTGTGGTGAAGTCTCGGGAGGCAAGGACCTTGATTCAAGACCTGGAGGAGACATTCGCGAGCCTGCGCCAAGTGGACTTGCGGCTTAACCCGGAGAAGTGCGTGTTCGGCGTCCCTTCCCAAGAAGCTGCTGGGCTTCCTCATGTCCTGAGGGATCGAGGCAAATCCAGAGAAGATCAAGGCCATCGAGGACATGAGCCCGCCGCAGACCCTTAGGGAGATGCAGAAGCTGGCTGGCCGGGTAACTTCGTTGGGACGCTTCATCTCCAAGCTAGGGGAACGCGCCCTACCCTTCTTCAAGCTAATGATGAAGAAGGGCCCATTTGAGTGGACCCAGGAGGCCGACCGAGCTTTTCAAGACCTCAAGAGATACCTGACCAGCCCTCCGGTGATGGTAGCGCCACGACCCCTCGAGCCCCTAGTACTCTACCTCGCCACTACCCGGTACTCCGCCAACAGCACTGGTGGCGGTTTGGGAGGAGCACCAAGCCAAGGGCGCGCTGTGCCGGGCTACAACTGAAGCAATGCAAGATCAGGAAGGCGCTGCAAGAGCCGTGGCAGCGCCGACAGAAGACCAAGCTCAACAGGACGCCGCCGCCAAAATTCCCACCAACAATCAGGCGTTAGGAGTCCCGTCACCTCAGGAGGCGCCTCAACTTCCGCAAGACGCGAGCCCAGACACTGCGCCAGCCCTCGTCGAACACCCGGTGTATTTCGTCAGCACCATGCTGCAAGATGCGAGGGCACGATTTCCCATGCCTCAGAAGCTCCTTCTCGCACTCTTGGTGGCCTCGCGCAAGCTGCGGCACTACTTCCTGGGGCACCCCATCAAGGTTGTCTCAGCCTACCCATTGGAGAGGGTGCTCAGGAGCCCCAATTTGCTGGAAGGGTCGTTGAGTGGAACATCGAGCTGCAAGCATTCCAGTTAGAGTTCAGCACTACCAGGGTCATCAAGGGAGCCACACTCGCTGATTTTGTGGCGGAATGGACGGACGTCCCGACACTTGAAGTAGGCGAAGACCGGTCCACCTCACCAGGAAGTGAAGCACCATACGGTTGGGTCATGTACTTCGATGGCGCCTTCACGCACCAGGGTGCAGGGGCTGGAGCAGTACTCATCTCGCCCGCACAGGATAAGCTCTACTACGCCGTGCAGCTCTGCCTTCAGCAGGGTGAGAAGGTCTCCAACAACATCGCGGAATACGAAGGCCTCATAGCTGGCCTGAAGGCCACGGCAGCTCTAGGGGTGAAGCGCCTTACTGTTATAGGCGACTCGCAGCTCCTCGTCAACTTCTGCAACAAGGTATACGAGCTGAAGGACGGGCATATGGAGGCATACCTCGCGGAGGTGCACAAGATGGAGAAGCAGTTCTTGGGCCTGGAGCTGCATCACGTGCCCCGGGGCACCAACAAGGAAGCCGACGACATCACCAGGAGGGCATCCAAGCGGCAGCCACAAGAGCCCGGCGTCTTTGAGGAATGGCTCTTCAAGCCATCGGCGACACCACCACTTTCAAGCACAACTCAGCCTCGGGAGGAGCTCCTGACCTCCCGCCACAGAGCCCCTGTGGCCCGACCACAGGAGCTCGCCTGCTCTTGGCACTCGAGCCTCAGGAGGGATGCTAGACCGAGGAACTCAAGGAATATCTGATGCAAGGGGCGCTGCCGGAGAAGGAGGAGGATGCAGAGCGTGTGGTTCGGCAAGCCACAACATACTGCATCCAGGACGGTGAGTTGTACAGGAAGTGGCCAAACGACGTTTCTCTGCGCTGTATTTCTAGGGACCAGGGGAAGGAGCTACTAACTGACATACACAGTGGGAACTGCAGGCACCACTCGTCATCACGGACTCTCGTTGGCAAGGTATTCCGCAGTGGGTTCTACTGGCCCACTGCGCTCAACGACGCAGCTGAGCTGGTGAAGTCCTGCGAAGCCTGCCAGTCCCACGCCAAGCAAATTCATCAGCCGGCTCAGGGCCTCCAGACCATTCCGCTCATGTGGCCGTTCGCGGTCTGGGGGCTGGACATATTGGGCCCGTTCCCTCGAGCGCCTGGGGGCTACCGCTACCTCTACGTCACCATCGACAAGTTCACCAAGTGGGCGGAAGTGGAAGCCGTCCGTACCATCCCAGCTGGCTCTGCTTGTCCAAGTTCATCAAGGGCCTCGTGAGCCGCAGGGGTCCCCAACCGCATCATCATAGATAACGGCTCGCAGTTCACTAGTAACCTCTTCAAAACCTACTGTGCTAACCTTGGAACGCAGATCTGCTACGCTTCGGTGGCGCACCCCAGGAGCAATGGTCAGGCCGAACGCGCCAACGCGGAGGTCCTGAGGGGCCTCAAGACCAGGACCTTCAAGAAGAAGCTCGAGGCCTGTGGCAGAGTCTAGCACGACAAGCTCCAGTCCGTGTTGTGGTCCATCCGCACCACCGCCACCAAACCAACGGGCGAGACCCCATTCTTCCTTGTCTACGGAGCTGAAGCAGTCCTTCCTCATGAGGTTAAGCATCGCTCCGCACGGGTCCTGGCATTCAATGAAATGCAGCAGGACACCAGCGGGGGATGGACCTCGTGCCGGGTGAGGAACATCGTCGCAAAGCTGCACTGAGGGCGGCAAGGTACCAGCAGGCGCTGCAGCGATACTACTGCCGCACCATCCGCTCCAGGACGCTCGAGGTGGGCGACCTTGTCCTGAGGCGGGTCTTCTCCAGGGAAGGGCTGCACAAGCTTTCACCCATGTGGGAGGGCCCATTCAGGGCCGTCCATGTCTCTGGCGCTCGGCGCTACCGAGACGCATGACGGATACCTATCCGTAACGCCTGGAACATCCAAAGCACCTCGGAAAGTTCTACCCATGAAGCAAGGCCCAGAGCCTGTGAAGAAAGGCCCAGAGCCTGTGAAGAAGGCCCGGTGCCTGTGAAGAATCGCCGCCTGTGACACTCTCACGTAATAATGAGTGGGGTTGTACACGCCCGGGAGTCTCAGGAGCGCCGGCCTCAGGCCCTGGGGCTCCCTCCCACGACTAGTGGCAGCACTTAGCTCCACGCTGGTGAGAAGACTTGAAGACTAGATTAGGGGCCGGACGCGGCTTTTCATTTGCTTTCCGTAGTTGGATCACTTTTTCCTTAATAAAAGTTTGCCTTTTGTGTTCCTTGCTGATTTGATTCCCTCATCTCTTACCGCATTTTCCGGATCTGGTTCGCTCGTGTTCTCTCTCTCGCATACCTCGTGAGGGGGGCTAGGCAGGTGCCCTCGCGAGCGTTTTTCTTCTCTCTGCCTTCTTGCAAGCCAACCTTGTTCGAGCCCGAAAGCTGGCGCATCTCTTCTAATCCATGCCCCTCGGGTACCGTGATACAAAGCGCCAGGTCAAGGCTTGGGTGAACGACAAATCTCCTGGCAAACTCCCTAATGGATTTTTTGCAGTTCTTGAGCAATCGCAGACCACTAGGTCAAGATGGACACTAGGAAATAAACACCTCGTAAGGAGGAGGGCGCCCCGAATGCACCAGGCTAAGTTATCTTTGCGCAAAATAGCCACACAACATTGAAACAACAAGCGTAGCATAATGGTTAATAAGTTATGGTTCGATACACGCCCCTCCGGGCCCATGCCGATTTCATTTTGATGTAGGAAGGAAAAGGGGAACATGACAAAAGCGGCGCTCGCCTGCGGCAACCGGCGAAGTGGGCCTTGGTGACGTCCCGGGTCTAGTCGGACCCCTCCTCACGCTTCACTGATGCACGGCGACGAGACGACCCGCTACCACCTTTGAAGCAGGCGCGGCGGCGTGGTGGCTGATCAAGGCCCGGCTTTGGAACTGTCGCCAAGGGAGGAGCCACCATAGCCAGATGAGGCGCGGCCGGCGGGTTCATCCTCCTCCTTGTCCCGGCCATCACCAAGGCCGAGCACCTCCTCGCCGTTGTTCACCTCGGGGCAGCATCCGGCGCGGCGACCATCTTCCTCGAACACCCTCACGAAGAGGGTCGCATCACCGTCGAACTTGAAGTGGAGGGTGCACCGCCTGCCCAGGCCGCGCGCGGGCGAACGTCTGCCAACCACGGGCCAGAGCTATGTTTCCCGCGACGGAGACCTCGACCGCGACCCAAGAAGCCCGGCTGTAGCAACCATCTGCCTGCAGCTAGAGCCCGCCGATCAAGGCCGGCGGCTCGCCCGGCAAAAGAAGCGGGAGCTGGAGTTACCGCCGGCGGATCCTCCGACCAGACAACAAACTCCGGCAGCACCTCTGACGCATGGAACCGCGGTCGGGGAGGTCGCGCAACCACGACACGTCTCCTCTCGTTGATAGGACTACCGCAACCAGAGCGACTCCTGCCACGCTCTGCGGCGCCACCCCAAGAGCCGGGGGCCATGACGGGGGTCGCGGCATGTTGCGGGGACGGCCACGTCCTCGCTTGGGCGCCGGGGAGCCGGGTCCCTCCCGAGGGGCCTTGCCCTTCCCCGCGGCGGAGAACATCTTCGACAGCGACATTGCTTCTAGCGGTGGAGCAAGGAGGAAGAAGCAAGTGAACCAAGAAGAGATGGGCGACGGGGGCTCCGCCCCCCTTCCCATTTATAGCGGAAGAAGGCCAACTGGTGCCTCCCACGATCACAGGTAATGATGATTTTCCTTGCATGTCACAGGGACTTGTCAAATCGAGCAGTTGCCGAGGCAGCGTGGGAAAGTGGAGACACCCACGTCCAATCAACCGCCACGCGTCGACCAAGACCGCAGGCTTTTGGGGCCCGCGGCGCTCCGCGCTTGACCTTTGGCTTCGCCGCGAAGCCAAGCCCGGGCGCACCTTGGGCCCGGGGGCTACTGTCGGTGTTCTGGAAACGGGGGTCCCTAGACTTGCCTGCCTGCGGCCCACGGCGTGGCTGCGCTAGCAGGCCTGTATGGCCCATCTTCGTCAATAAGGCTTTCAAGACCCTCGCGAGGAGCCAAGCCTCGCGAGGCGGACGACGCAAGACCTCCTCAGGAGCGGCCTCACCAGGCTGCCTCGTGAGAAGCGGAGATATCAAGGCAGGGCAAACCTCGCGAGGCTCTCATGACGTGAGCCATGACGATCAAGATCAGGCAGGCGCCAGGCGGGCGCTAGGGCACGCGGCGTCCTTGTTTCCTCTTTGGTGCTAAGGAGGCCAGCGCAGGCGCAGAGTACCGAGGCATCAGGATAAGGTTTCCATATCAGTGCAACGAGACCAAGACCAGCAGGACGCCAGGACGGAGGTCACCATGGAGCCCAAGACGGAGTCACCACCAGGGCCTTTTGCAGGTGAAGACCGATTTTGTCAGGATAAGCTGTACTAGCTATCCCCTTTCAAATTGGCCGTTGTTGGCTCCCTTCCCGCTCAACATTTGGGAAGAGGACCAGGGCCTCTATAAATAGGACTAGCCACCACCAAAGGAAGCAACTTGATCTCATCTGATCAAGAGCCAACCCTTAGCCACACCGAACACAAGAACACCTCAATCTCAGGAGTCTGTTCTTCCCCTTGTACTATTCATCATCAACCCAAGAGGCAATCCACCACCACCACACTGGAGTAGGGTATTATACCACAATCGTGGCCCGAACCAGTATAAATCTTGTGTCCCTTGTGTTGTGAGTTCGTCGAGTTCATCCGCGAGATCTTAGCGAGCTAGGGCGTAGATCGGTAGGGAGGAAATCTCCGCGCGCACCCCAATGTTCGAACCTTGAGGGTTTTGCCGGAACACGTGATCCGACAGATTGTGGTGGTACTTGGCGCAACACCTTGTAGTCGTTTGAGCATCGGTATCCAATAGGAGAAAACAAACCGGATGCAATCAAGGCAGCAGGGGCTTGCGGATGTTGTGCTCAAGTAGCAGGTGGTGGATGCATGGGGCAAGGCAACGACATCATGAGCACGGGACGACAGAGGCGGCGTCGGTAAGCAGCAACGGCACCGGAAGGCGACAGCGCTGGGTAGCAGCGGAGGTTGTTGGCTAGCGCAAGGTTGAAGACGAGAGGAACAGGGGATCAATCGGTGGAGGATGGGGATCGGGCTAGGGTTAAGACGGGGCACCGGCTGGGCTGCGGATGTCCCTTAGAGGCCAGCCCAGTGGAGAGGGAAATGACTAGAGGCTTGGCCTAGTGGCATGCGGCTGCTGGGCTCTCTTCTCTCTCTCACTCTAAAGAAAATGAAAAACAAAACAGATATAAGAAAGAAAAGAAAGAGAGGTTAGGGGAAGAAATTAGGACACGCGGATAATTTTCCGGGACTCACAAAAATGAGCTTGATTCAAGAAAATAGAAGTTGGCTTGAATGCAAGATTTAAATTCAAACTCATTTGAATTAAATTCAAATGGTTTGAACTAGGACAAGGTTTAGGAGTGACCAAAATGTTGAGATTTTTGGTGGAGATCCGGAAAGTGAAGAAATAATTTAGGGAAAAGTTTGGAGACCAAACTTGAAGCGAAAAGGCACGGAATTATTTTGCACGCGTGTTTATGGGTGATTCCAAAATAGTGGAATATTTAATATAGCTCCCTAATAATATTGAGAGTATATGTTCTAAAGAGAAATCACCATTGTGAATATCCCTCAATTTAAATGCACCGAAGATCCATACGGTTTATTTATTTGAGTTTTAAAAAGGGGTGCAAGATGACATGATGCAATGCACATGATGCAATGAGATGAGATGCAACAAACAAATAAATACACACGACGATAACAAAAAACATGGAAGGCTACTGGAGCGCCGGTCTCGGGGCGTTACAATCAAGTACATAAGCCTTTTGGGCAGCCGTGAGGATAATCCTTAGATTACATGCCCAGTCTACAAAGTTACTTCCATCTTCTTTCAGCTTTGCTTTCTCTAGGAAGGCATTGAAATTCAGGGGAGCTACTGCGCGAGCCATTGATCTACATCATAAATTTGCAAAGATAAATTTAGACTATTGTTCATGATAATGAGTTCAATTAATCATATTACCTAAGAACTCCCACTCAAATCAATATCCCTCCGGTCGTCCGAGTGTAACATGATCCGAATTCACCAACCCAACTCCGATCATCACGTGAGATGAGGTTGTTCCAATGGTGAACATCTCCATGTTGACCATATCTACTATATCCCTCGTGTTCAACCTTTCGGTCTCTTGTGTTCCGAGGCCATGTTTGTACATGCTAGGCTCATCAAGTTTAACCCAGGTGTTCCGCATGTGCAAAACTGGCTTGCACCCGTTGTATCTGAAGTACATTCTATCACACCCGATCATCACGTGGTGCTTTGAAACGACGAACTTCGCAATGGTGCACACTTGGGGTGAACACAATTTTATCTTAAAATTTTAGTGAGGGATCACCTTATAATGCTACCGTCGTCCTAAGCAAAATAATATACATAAAAGGATTAACATCACATGCAAATCATAAGTGACATGATATGGCCATCAACTTGTGCTTTTGATCTCCATCTCCAAAGCACCGACATGATCTCCATCGTCACTGGCATGACACCATGATCTCCATCATCGTGTCGCCATCGGGGTTGTCACGCCAACCATGCTTCTACTACTATTGCTACCATTTAGCGATAAAGTAAATCATTACATAGCGCTTAATGATTGACACGCAGGTCATACAATAATTAAAGACAACCCTATGGCTCTTGTTGGTTGCCGTATGCATCGACATGCAAGTCGATATAAACTATTACAAACATGATCATCTCATACATCAAATATATTTCATCATGTCTTTGCCATATCATATCACAACATACCCTGCAAAAACAAGTTAGACATCCTCTACTTTGTTGTTGCATGTTTTACGTGGCTGCTATGGGTATCTAACAGGAACGATTCTTACCTGCGCAAAGCCACAACAGTGATATGCAAGTTGCTATTTAACCTTTATACGAAGACCTCCTTTGTCAAATCTGATTCAACTAAGGTGGGAGAGACAGACACCCGCCAACCATCTTTATGCAACAAAGTCATATGTCCGTCGATGGAACCAGTCTCATGTACATGGACATGTAAAGTTGGTCTGGGCCGCTTCATCCCACAATACCGCTGAATCAAGAAAAGTACAAGGAAGGAAGCAACCTAAATATCAATGCCAACAAACTACTTTGTGTTCTACTCGTGATGTCATCTACGCATAGACCTAGCTCTGATACCACTATTGGGGAACGTTGCATGGGACACAAAAATTTTTTCCTACGCTCACCAAGATAAATTTAGGAGATGACCATCTACGAGAGGAGAGATTGCATCTACATACCCTTGTAGATCGCTAAGCGGAAGCGTTAATAAACGCGATTGATGTAGTCGAACGACTTCGCGATCCAATCATGATCCGTCATGCGAACTCCCGATCCAAGTGCCGAACGGACGACACCTCCGTGTTCAACACACGTATGGCTTGATGACGCCTTCACCTCCTCGATCACGTGAGTTATGGTGAAGTAGTAGCTCGAGTCCTCCGGTAGCACGACAGCGTGTTGGCGGTGGTGGTGGAGAAATCTCGGCAGAGCTTCACTGAGCACTATGGAGAAGAAGATGGCTACGAGGGAGAGGGAGGGCAGAGCCGTGGCATAGATGGATGCGGTTGCCCTCCCTCTACCATTATATATAGGGGGAAGGGAGGAGGAGGTGGTTCCTAGGGTATCTCCTAGGGGTGGGGGGCGGCGCCACCATAGATGGGGGCGCCCCTTGGGAAACCATAGTGTTGGGTATATAACTATTAGGTATGACCTGCCAAGGAGGGGCTGGGTTATAATAATGGCGGTTCAATGTCACGAAGCCCATGAAGGAATCGAAGATGGCTGTTCATGAGGATGACTTATTAAGAGCCCAAGGCCCAAAGGCAGCTTAAGGCCCATAGGTATAAACCGTCATATAGGCATGACTTGTATCGTAAGGTAAGTGTAATTAGTCACCAGGACGGACACGTTTATGAGCCGGCCGGGACTCTGTAAGCCGCAGGGCGTCAACCTGTGTATATAAAGGGACGACTCGTCGGCGGTTTAGGGCCGGAAACAACAGATCAAAAGCTAGGTCAAGCGCATTCGTTCCCTAGTAATCGAGACATAAGCAATACCACCTCAAACTGGATTAGGCCTTTACCTTCACCACAAGGGGCCGAACCAGTATAAACTCCCTGTGTTCTTTGTCCCGTTTAACCCCTTTAGGCTAACCAAGTTGCGATGGCTCCATGACTAAGTCCTCACACTAGGACATCTGCCATGACAATTCCACGACAGTTGGCGCCCACCATGGGGCTATCGCATGGTGGTTTCGAGTTTTGAAGGGCAACTTCGTAGGGATCAAGGGATACGTTGTGGGACGGATGACCAAGAGTCACCGCTGCAAGCTCTACATCGACGATGCAGGCTGGGGCCCCGAGGCCGGCTCAATCGATCTGCATCTTGGGTCCCCTTCGGCGGAATCCACGTCTTCATCAGTAAGATCGACGAACCGGGCCCTGAGTCAGACATCTGAACCGACATCATCTGTCACAGCCCTAGAATTTGCTTGTAACTAATTACATGGGTGAGCATCATGCATCATGTCTAAATTCTGAAAGTTGAATTGAGGTTAGTTGAAACCCTCAAAAATCACTTCAGAAATAATCAACATTATAATCTTTTCAAAGAAGTCCAAGAAAATGTTCCTCTTAGTCTATGAAAATATTGGCAAGAGGTAAAACTCAAAACAATATTTTTGGAATCTTAGAGATATTTATTTTGGGCCTTTGAATTAAATCAATAACTATTTGCATTGGATATATATTTGTTAATTAATTAATATTTCCAATAATTCTGATCTTTGGTGAAGGGCTTTGGAATAATCTAACTAGTCCCTACAAGAATTATCAGAAGCAACAAAAATGATTTAGTGTCTAAAACTAAATCAAAACAAATTACAGAAAATGCAAAACAGAGGAAAAAGAGAGAGAGAGAGAGAGAGAACTACCTGGCCATACCTGTGTAGCCACTTGGCCCAGCCGAAGCAGCCCAGCCCACCGAGCCCTCTTGCCAGTCATCTCCCTCCTCTCACCGGAAGGGCGAGAGAGGTGTCTGACGCCCAGCGTGCGCACGCGCCGGCCACCTCCTCGCTTGTGCTTTCGCCGTTGGACTCACCCGAGGCGCCACGCACCCCCTCAACCCTCTGCACATCCTCCCTCCTCGCAGCTCTCTTCCCCCCTCTCTTCTCTCTTCCCGAACACGGCTGTCGCCGCCGCTCGCCGTTGCCGTGGCCACAGCCACCGCCTCACCTCCACGACGCATCCCAAAGCTCCGCCTCGACCTACTCTTCCTCCTCACCGTGCCAAGCAATGCCGGAAGCCCTGCAGTGACGCCATCATCGTCGTCTTCACCGATGGGCACCGAAGATCGCCGGCCCCGATTCGTCGTGTCCAGGTCGTCCCCGAGCCCACTGACCACCCTACCGACATCACCGTGAGCCCCTGAGCTTTTCCCCTCACCTCCCCCTCTCGCTAGCTTCCTCTAGCCGCCGCCCCATGACCTCCCGAGGCCGCCGTCCACCATGGCTAACCTCCAGCTCACCTCTGAGCTTACCAGGCCCAGCTGTGCAGTCCACCATGCTCCTAGGGCCCCCTAGATGCGGCCTAGCTACCGTTCCCTCGAAGGAGAGTCGTAGCCCTGCGCTCGTGCACCACCGAGCCCCGGCCATCGCACTTGTCGCCGTTGCCGTTGCTACAGGCTGCCCTAACCACTATCGCTTGCACTCCTCGATGCAGACGAGCACGAGCAACGCGTAGATGCCCTCCGCCGCGGGTTTGGTCGCCCGTGGGTGAACCCGAGCCGTTCCGTCGTCACTGACCTCACCGGAGGCTAACTCCGGCTGTGCCGACGTGGCACATCCATTAGCAGCTAATTCCGCCATTACTTCACCTCCGGTGAAACTGACAGCAGGGCCCCACATCCTAACTAACTGGCTAACTGAACTAGATTAAGTTTAATCTAATTACCTCGACCCACGCCACAAGATTGATTGGCCGACGGTTCTGCATTGACCAGGCCCCACATCGGCCGACACTAACCAGCACTGTGTCACTGATCAGTGGACCCCACTGGTCAGGTTTGACCCGGAGCAGCCCTGTTGACCTGCTGACGCCACCATGACGCAATGCCGACGCAGTTAATCATTTTCTAGATTAAAAATAATGCAAAATTCTAGAAAATGCCCAAAACTTCTAAAATTCATAGAAATTAATCCGTAACTCCAAATCAAACAAATTATATATGAAAAATGATCAGAAAAATCCAATCTATCCATCTGTACCTTTTACATGCATGTTTGAAGAACCTAAGGTTGCTGTATATGGCAATTTGCATAATTGGCATTTAAATAAGCACATATGGAGTTTGAATTTGAACCCATGGTTCAAACCAACTTCATTTAATCTGGTTTCTAGTTGCATTAGGCCAACACAGTAATATTGCCATGTCATGATCATGCATCATATTATGCATTGCATTGATTGTGGTCTTCCTTGTTTTCCGGTGTTTGTCCCCTCTCAGTAGAAGACGTTCCGACGATGAGTTCGATGACACCGATGAAGAACTATACTATCTTCAGAAGTGTTAGGCAAGGAAACCCTCCTTGTTCATTCCTATACAATCCCACTCTCTCGCTTCTGCTCTCTTTTACTGCATTAGGACAACAACGATTCAACTGTTACATGTTGTTGTAGTTGAACCCCTTTCCTTTGCATGACCTGTCATTGCCACAGTAAATTGATGAAACCCACTAGCATGAGTAGGAATTGTTTGAGCCCTGATGTGCCTACTCATTCATGCTTGTTGTCATGCCTACTACTGCTTAGAGTTGAGTCAGGTCTGATTCATCGGGAATGAATTGGAATGTGGTGAACATGTCCTACTATTGAGAGCTAAGTGTGTGAACATGATTTGGTAAAGGTAGCGGTGAGAGGCCATGTAGGAGTACATGGTGGGTTGTCTCATTGCAGCCGTCCTCAGGAACTGAGTTCTGTGTTTGTGATCCATGAACAGCTACTACCACGCATTGGAATGCTTAAGTGCCCCTCTCAACTTATTAATCGCCTTGATCTCTGTCCAGGAGTTACAACAAGTTTCTGATGTTTGTGGGATATGTGTTGGGGGCCGTGCGTAGCGCTGACCCTAGGGGTGGGCTATGATGCGGTAGAGATACGAGGCACGGTGTACCGGGACACCCGTTTGGTGCCTCGGGAACCCTGCTCTCATTGTTTGGGGCCGTGAGCGACACCCCGGCCGGATCTCCTCGCAGATGGAACCCGAATAGGCGATAAACCTGGACTAGAGACTTGTGTGGTTAGTCAGGTCGTGGCCGATTCCCTCGCCAAAGCTTTAAGCTTGAAGGTTGCTAAGATACACGACGTGTACATGGTGGTAAGTGGCGAGGCGTGTGTGAAGAAGTACACCCTGCAGGGTTATAAATGATCTATTCGAATAGCCGTGTCCATGTAAAGGACTTACAGGTTGCCTATAACAGTTCATAGACAAGTGAAAGTGGATACTCTAAAATGCGCAAGATAAGCGTGAGTGCTATGGATGGCGTTCTCGTAGGGAGACGGGAGCAGATCCATAGTGGTGTATTGATATGGCAAATATGTGGAATCGTGTGCGCCACCTCAAAGAGTTACTTGCAGTCGTAGTTTAGGATAGCCACCGAGTCAAAGCTGGCTTGCTGCAGTTAAACTCCACCACCCCCCTTTGTTGATACCGACACATATGTAGTTAGTTCTGACGTAAGTCTTGCTGGGTACATTTGTACTCATGTTTGCTTAATTTATGTTTTTGCAGAGAGACTTCAGTCTCGCTAGTAGTTTCGCATGGACTTCGACGTTTAGCTTGTTACCTCAGCTACGATCTTGTGCCCTCGGCAGGATCTGGTAGATAGTCAGGCTTCTCAAATTTTTTCATTTGTAGATGTACGTACTTTCCGGACATGTTAAGCTTCCGCATGTGCTTTGACTTGTATGCTCTGAATGTTGGGTCATCAGACCCATGTTTGTTATATCTGGCTCTTCGGAGCCTAATGAATAAATACTTTGAGTTGTAGAGTTGATTGAGGGAGTCCTGGACTAAGGGGTCCTCGGGCTCCATGGGCCGGACTGATGGGCTATGAAGACACGAAGACGGGAGACTATACCCGTGTCCGGATTGGACTCTACTTGGCGTTGAAGGCAAGCTAGATGATTGATTATGAAGATTCCTCTTATGTAACCAACCTCGTGTAACCCTAGATCTCTCCGGTGTCTATATAAACCGGGAGCATATTCGGATAGGACATATTCATTACCATATACTCATAGGCTAGACTTCTAGGGTTTAGCCATTACCATCTCGTGGTAGATCAACTCTTGTAACACTCATATTCATCAAGATCAATCAAGGTGAAGTAGGGTATTACCTCCATAGAGAGGGCCCGGACCTGGGTAAACATCATGTCCCCGTCTCCTGTTACCATCGAAGTCTAGACGCACGATTGGGACCCCTACCCGAGATCCGCCGGTTTTGACACCGACATTGGTGCTTTCATTGAGAGTTCCATTGTGCAGTCGATGAAAGGATTCGACGGCCCCTTCGATCGTCGATGTGGCGCCCGTCGAGGAGAAACCTTCCTCCCGGAAAAATCTTTTGTGTCTGGCGGCTTTGCTGCGGGCCAACTCTCTTAGCTATCTGGAGCAACACGATAGTGTTGGATGTGGGGTTCAAGCAAACCCTTAAGGTTCAAACACTGGAGGGTGCGTGCAAAGTCTTTCCCTCCTACCGATCTACGCCCTAGCTCGCTAAGATCTCGCGGAGGAACTCGACGAACTCACAACACAAAGAGACACGGGATTTATACTGGTTCGGGCCACCATTGTGGTGTAATACCCTACTCTGGTGTGGTGGTGGTGGATTGCCTCTTGGGCTAATTATGAACATTACAGAGGGAAGAACAGCCTCCTGGGGTTGAGGTGTTCTTGTGCTTGGTGACTTAGCGGGTGAGAGCTGGGTGAACTCTCCATGCCCCCACTGTGGTGGCTAGCTCTACTTATATAGGCCCTGGTCCTCTTCCCAAATATTGAGCGGGAAGGTAGCCAACAACGGCGGGCAAATTTGAAGGGGACAGCTAGTACAAGCTATCCCGACAAAAGCGGTCTTCGCTGCAAAAGGCTCAGTGGTGACGACGTCTTGGGCTCCACGATGACCTTCGTCTTGCCGTCCCTTCCGGTCTTGGTCTTGTTGCACCGATATAGCAACCTTTGCACGATGCCTCGATACTCTTCGCTGCGCTACCGCTTCCTTAGCACCAAAGAGGAAGCGAGATGCGCGCATCTTGGGCGCTCACTTTGGCGCCGATCGTCCACGGCTCATGTAACGAGAGCCTCGTGGAGGTTTGCCTCGCCTTGATATCTCCGCCTCGTGAGCCTGCCGGACTAGGCCACTCCTGAGGAGGTCTTGCGTCGTCCTCCTCGCGAGGCTTGGCCCCTCGCGAGGGTCTTGGATGCCGTGTTGATGAAGATGGGTCGTACGGCCTGCTGTCTTAGCCACGCCGTGGGCCGCAGGCAGGCAAGTCTAGGGACCCCTGTTCCCAAAACGCCGACAGTAGCCCCCGGGCCCAAGGTGCGCTCGGGCTTGGCTTCTCGGCAAAGCCAAGGGTCAAGTACGGAGCACTGCGGGCCCCAAAAGCATGTGGCCTCGGTTGACGCGTGGCGGTTGATTGGACGTGGGCGTCTCCGCTTCCCCACGCTACCTCGGCAACTGCTCGACTTGACAAGTCCCTGCGACATGCAAGGAAAACCATCATTACCTGCAATCGTGGGAGGCGCCGGTTGGCCTGCTCTTGCTATAAATGGGGATGGGGCGGGGCCCCCGCTGCCCGTCTCTTCCTCGCTTGCTTGCTTCTTCTTCCTCGCTCCATTGCTTGCAGTGCCACAAATGGCGCCACAAAGGAAGTTCTCCACCACTGAGAAGGGAAAGGCCCCTCGCGAGGGACCCAGCTCCCCGGCGCCCAAGCGCGGACGCGGCCGTCCGCGCAAGCATGCCGCGTCCCCCGCCGTGGCCCACTGTCGAGGCGGCGCCACGACACGCGGAGGGGGTCGTCCTAGTCATGGCGGTCCAGTTGACGAGGGGAGGCATGCTATGGTGGCGCGGCCTCCTCGTCTGCGCTTCCATTCAGCGGAGGTGTCGCCGGAGTTAAATGTCTGGTCGGAGAACCCGCCGGCAACTGCTCCAGCTTCCGCGCTTCTTCGTTGATGAACTCTCGGCCCCTGGTCCAGGCGGACTCTGGTTGCAGGTGGATGATTACTGCAGCAAGGCCTCTTTGGTCGCGGTCGAGACTTCCGCCGCGGGCAACATAGCCCTGGCCCGCGGCTGACAGACGTTCGCCCGCACGCGCGGCCTGGGCAGGCGGTGCACCCTCCACTTCAAGTACGATGGTGGATCGACCCTCTATGTGAGGGTGTTTGGGGAAGATGGTCGCCGCGCCCGGTGTTGCCCCGAGACGAACGACAATGAGGAGGTGCTCGGCCTTGGTGACGGTTGCGACGAGGATGAGGGCTAGCCTACCCTCGGTGGCCACCGTGTCTCTTCCAGCTACGACAGCTCTTCCTCCGGCGACAGCTCCAGCAGTGGTGGCTACGACCAGCCGCCGTGCCGCCGCGCCCGCTTCGAAGGCGGCAGCGGGTCATCTCATCGTCGCGCCTCCATGAAGCGCGAGGAAGGGTCTGGCTAGGCTCGGAGCGTCGCTAGGGGCCTGCCTCCGTGGACCGCTGCAACGCCGCTTTGTTTTGCTCTTTTTTCCTGCATAAAAAATGAAACTAGTACGGGCCCAGAGGGGCGTGTATCGAACTGTGGTTCCTTGGTTATTGCACTGTGCGCGTTATTCCCGTGCCGTGTTGTTATTTGGCGCAAAGATAACTTAACCTGGTGTGTTCAGGACGCCCTCTTCCTTACGAGGCGCTTATTTCCTCGTGTCCATCTTGCCTTGGTGGCCTGCATTCGCTCAGGAACTGCAAAAACTCGTCAGGAAGTGCATTAAAAGGTTTTCCGTCCACCCTGGCCCTGACCTAGCGCTTTGTATCGCGGTACCCGAGGGGCACGGACTAGGAGAGGTGCGCCAGCTTTTGGGCTCGAACGAGGGTGGCTCGCGAGAAGGCAGAGAGGAGAAAAATGCTCGCGAGGGCACCTGCCTAGCCCCCTCGTGAGGTATGCGAGAGAGAGAACACGAGCAAACCAGAGCCGGAAAATGCGGTAAGAGGCAAGGGAATCAAATCAGCAAGGAACACCAAAAGCAAACTTTGATTAAGGAAAAGCGAGCCAACTATGGAAAGCAAATGAAAAGCCGCGTCCGGCACATAATCTAGTCTTCAAGTATTCTCACCAGCACAGAGCTAAGTGCTGCCACTAGGCGTGGGCTGGAGCCCCAGGGCCTGAGGACGGCGCTCCTGAGACTCCGGGGCGTGTATAGCCCCAACTCATTAGAGTGTCACTGGCGGCGATTCTTCACAGGCATCAGGCCTTCTTCACAGGCTCTGTGCCTTTCTTCACAGGCTCCGGGCCTTGCTTCATGGGTACAACTTCCGGAGGTGCTGGATGTTCCAGGCGTTTTGGATAGGTACCCCGCCTTGTGTCTCCAGGCACACGGCGCCAGGCCTGGAGATGTGGACGACCTTGAATGGGCCCTCCCATATTGGTGAAAGCTTATGCAGCCCTTCCCAGGAGAGAACCCGCCTCAGGACGAGGTCGCCCACCTTGAGCGTCCTGGAGCGGACGCTATGGGCAAAGGGTATCGCCGCAGTTGCTTGTTGGTACCTTTTGCCGCCTCTTAATGCAGCTTCACAATCAAGGTTCCCCAAAGACGAGATCCATCCCCCGCGTGGCGTTCTGCTGCGTTTCGTCGAACGCCAGGACCCGTGCGGAGCGATGCTTGACCTCGTGAGGGAGGACTGCTTCAGCTCCGTAGATGAGGAAGAATGAAGTCTCGCCCGTTGGCTTGGTGGCGGTGGTGCGGATGGACCATAGCACGGACTGGAGCTCATCGTGCTAGCCCCTGCCGTAGGCCTCCAGCTTCTTCTTGAAGGTCCTGGTCTTGAGGCCCCTCAGGACCTCCGTGTTGGCGCGTTCTGTCGGTGTTCTGGGAACGGGGGTCCCCAGACTTGCCTGCCTGCGGCCTGCGGCGTGGCTCAAAGGGGAGCCCAACACGGCCCATCTTCATCAACACGAGCTCAAGACCCTCGCGAGGGGCCAAGCCTCGCGGGGCGGACGACAGGGAGCTTCCTCAGGCACGGCCTCATCAGTGGCTCGCGAGGAGGCGGAGAGATCAAGGCGGGTACCCCACGAGGTGCCCATGACGCAAGCCATGACGACCAAGGGCGCCAAGTGGTGCCGGCCAGCAGTGTCCTCCTTTCCTCTTTGGTGCAAAGGGAGCAAGCGCAGGCGAGAGCATCAAGCAAAGGTGTCCATTTCGGTGCAACAAGACCAAGACCAGTCCAACGGCAGGAAGGAAGTAACTGTGGAGCCCAAGCCGGCGTCACCACCAGAGCCTTTGACAGGCGAGGACCAACTTTAGTCAGGATAAGTTTACCAGATGTTCCCCTTCAAAATGGCCAATTGTTGGCGCCCTTCCAGCTCAATATTTGGGAAGAGGCCCAGGGCCTTTGCCTATAAATAGGACTAGCCACACACAGAGCTAGGGGCATCTTGATCCGATCCGGAATAGCTTGAGCTAGATCCAATAGAGAGAGAGAGAGAGAGAGAGAGAGAAGAGAGAGAAGGCGTTGAACTCCCCAAGCAGTCCATCGCCTGCCAAGAACAGACCCTCGTGAGGCTCTTCTTCCTTGTATTGTTCATCACCATCAGCCCAAGAGGCAATCCACCACACCACAAACTAGAGTAGGGTATTACACCACAATGGTGGCCCAAACTAGTATAAACCCTGTGTCTCTTGTGTTGTTCCTTTCGTAGTTTAGATCCTAGCGAGGCGGCGGGGTGCAGGTAGGTAGAGGGTGAGATTCCGCACGCACCCCAGTGTTCGAACCTCAAGGGTCTGCCGGAACCCGAAATCCGACACGTTCGGCCTGGCCATTGCTCCTGGGGTGCACTATCGAAGCGTAGCAGATCTGCGTTCCAAGGTTAGCACAGTAGGTTTTGAAAAGGTTACAAGTAAACTGCGAGCCATTATCTGTGATGATGCGGTTGGGGACCCCGAAGCCGCTCACGAGGCCCTTGATGAACTTGACAGCAGAGCCGACTGGGATGGTACGGACGGCTTCCACTTCCGCTCACTTGGTGAACTTGTCGATGGCGACGTAGAGATAGCGGTAGCCCCCATACCGCGAACGGCCATGTGAGCGGGATGGTTTGGAGGCCCTGAGTAGGCCGATGGATTTGCTTGGAGTGGAATTGGCAAGCTTCGCAGGACTTCACCAGCTCAGCTGCGTTGTTGAGTGTTGTAGGCCAGTAGAATCCACTACTGAGCACCTTGCCGACGAGGGTCTGTGACGATGAGTGGTGTCCGCAGTCCCCGCCGTGTATGTCAATCAGCAACTCCCTTCCTTGATCGCTGGAGATGCAGCACAGCGTGACATCGTTCGGTCGTTTCTTGTATAACTCGCCGTCTTGGATACAGTATGCCGTGGCTTGTTGAGCCACGCGCTCCGCGTCTTCTTCCTTCTCCGGCAGTGTCCCGTGCGTCAGGTACTCCTTGAATTCCTTGGTCCAGCATTCCTCCTGGGGCTCGAGCGCCAAGAGAAGCCGAGCTCCTGAGGTTGGGCCACAGGCTGGGGCTCCCGTGGCCGGAGGCTGTGGGAGCTCCTCCCGAGGCTGAGTCATGCTTGAAAGAGGTGGCATAGCTGATGGCTTGAAGAGCCGCTCCTCAAAGACACCGGGCTCCTGCGGCTGCCGCTTGGATGCTCTCCTGGCGATGTCGTGTGACACCCCAAAAATTTTAACTTTGTTTTGCTAATAAAAATCTTGCCAGGAAATTTAACTTTCCTTTTCCTTGGTCTTTCTTGATTTCAAAACCATTATTTTCTTGGTTATGTTGGAGTTGTTCCCTAAGATCGCCATCGGCAGATCACTGAGGCCAGACCAGGAGAGGCACATCCATCGTCTGGTCAATCCACTTCCTCCGATAGAAGAAGAGTGTATCCCAGTACCAGAGACATTTTCTCGGGACCCCGTCCAGTTACCGTTTTCACTTTAGACGTCGCCGCTATAATTATTGCTGTGACATTTATTCATGTGTTGTATTTTATGCACAGTGCCCCGAGTTTGTGCGGCAAGTAAACCGTTTAGTTTCAGTTATTGTTGCAGTTTGACTCTAATGTATTACTATGTCCTTTTGCGAGAAATCCTGGAGTGAGATTTCTTTTCCCGGTATTGCTGCATCGTTCACGACATGGATTATTTTATCTCCAGCAGCACCACGGCATGCAGACTCACAACCACAATTACACGAACACATACACTGCTTGCAAAAAATTTGCAACAGTGTTACAGCTAACTGGGCACCTCCGAACAACAGTTGGCACCCGACACACCCCACCTACTCCTCGTGGTCACCACCACCGCGGGGAGCCAGAATCAAGAAGGCGGCATCGCGACGATCATCGAGGATCATCGCACACAGAGCACGGAGAGCCCCAAAGACCGCTGCCAGCCCTCCGCACAAAGACGATCACGTACTGCCTCGCACCACCTCCGCCATTAGAGCCCCGTCTCGAGCTCCGGCCAACGGAAACAGAGGAGAAGGAGGGAGGAGGAGGAGCGAGGCCAGGTGCGAGGAAAAGGAGGAGAACACCTCGGCCGTTTTATAGCTCGAGCTCGGTGTACGGTGGGCGAGGTCCACCAGCGCCGCTCGTCGCCCGATCGCCGGTGTTCGGAGGCGAATCCTCGAGCAAAGGCCGACAGCAAGACTGCCCGCTGAAGTGAGTGCACGCTGCACCGGGTAGTTAGCACGCCACAGACTACCGCGAAGACGGCCTAGATGCCCTACGCGCTAGTCGTCGCCGATGGAGAAAGCGCTGGACGGCGCGCGGGGGAGAGGAAGAAGAGAGAGCCGGAGGAAGAAGAAGAGGCTGACCGTGGGCCTGGGTCCACCTGTCAGCCAGAGAGAGCACTGTTCTCTCGGGTGCGACCAGCGTATTTTGAGATTTAGAATTTATTCTAAATCTATATCCGGCGTAGAAATCTCTCGTTTTTCTCCTAACCGTAGATTTTTCAGCGCAGCGCCAGTGTTCCACACTGTATTTTGCACCACTTATTGCCCTCTCATTGTAGCCGTTTTTGTTTTGATGCAATTTTTTACTATAGAGATAACTCTTGGCAAATCTCGAGGACGAGATTTTTCTTAAGGGGGGTAGTGTTGTGACACCCCAAATTTTTTAACTTTGTTTTGCTAATAAAAATCTTGCCAGGAAATTTAACTTTCCTTTTCCTTGGTCTTTCTTGATTTCAAAACCATTCTTTTCTTGGTTATCTTGGAGTTGTTCCCTAAGATGGAAAATCTTTTACTTATAATATTGTACTTGTTTAACCAATCAAGAAAAACTTTTCTTTTATTAGTAGAACTAATTACATAATTAATTTGCTTGATCTTTAGTTTCTTGAAAAATGGTTTTCCAAGATTATATGGCCATAATTGAACTACAACCATTTGATAGATTCACCTAAAATTCCAACCAAAAATTGGAGATGTCTGGTGATGTTTTTAAATCACTTTTGTGCAAAGTTATAATTTATTCATGAATTATTTTGAGCTCTACACCCAATTTTCTTCTTTTTGTCCAAGAGGGCATTTTTGCACTGCAACTCATTTAAATACTTCTTTCTAGCCTCCACCAAAATTATGGGATGTCAGTAGGAGCATATTATTCCACTATATGCAAAATCCAAGGATGTTATTTGAAAATTTTGAGTGAATCAGCCTCATCTTCATTCTGGTCCAACATGATGGATTGTACAGCAACCATATCCTTGCTTGCTCATTGGCCCTTGATTCTTCCTTCTGCTTGTAGTGTACCTTGCCAAACCCCTAAGTCCAGGAGCATGCAACCATTGGAATACTTTTGGTTCATGAGATGATGCCATCTAAGTTACATCCAGAATTGAAGTTCTGCGAAATCATTTACTAGCAAGTTTGTGCTTTTCACAAACCAACCTCACCACCCTCTTGAGCATCCAAAGAGACTTCAATCTGGAAGAATTGGGCCACTCCAAGAAATGCCTAGGTGCCTGTGGCATTTTGACAAACACCCTTAGTGCAAGGCCAGATTTGGCATGATTTCAAGTCTACATGGTGAACTTGGTCTCCAGACCAAACCACCTTGTCCCTTGATCTTCCCTCTATCACTAACCTAGTTATGTTGCTTGTCAACCTCACCGGAGACCTCTAGCATGCCCCGGCATTTTATCGAACACATTCCATGTGTGCTCTGGGCGCGAGCAGAGCGCGCGTATTACACGAGCCACGGCCGAGCCGACACGTCGCGCCCCTGGTTTTGGCCCGCTCTGTAGCGCCACGCCACGCACTCCCCTTCTCACAAAGAACGCGCCAAGCCTGGCAGCCTACAGCGCCGCCGTCGCCGAGCCTTGGCGGCACGCCAAGCATCCGAAGGCCACCTGCCTCGGCCGGTGCCGCCAAAGCCACCAGGCCGCCAGCTGCCCCTTAAGCATCTCCAGCTCATCCGCAGCCTCGTCCCCTAAGCTGGCCGCCACGCCGCCATAGCTACAGAAAGACAGATTCGCCGTCGTCTTATCGCCGGCCACCCTGGAACCGACCTCCACCGCCTATATAAGGGCCCCTGAGCTCAATCGAGTCCTCAAGCAACCTCAAATGATCCCCTAGAGCTACCTTGGCCAAGATCGAGGAGGGAAGGCCATCTTCCCGAGTCCGCTGGTTCGGTCGCCGCCAAGTCCCGGCCGATTCCGCCACGGTGCCTCCCCTCTCCACTCTCTCCACCAAGAGCTCTCCCTCCCTCTCGTGAGTGCAGCCCCATGCTCAATTTTGGTCGGAAACCACCGTAGCCCCAAACCCACTACCCACCCGAACGCCTTCTCCGCCGCGAAGCTCGTCGCCGGCAACTCCGTCCACGTCGGCGACCATGGCGGGTACCCACGGATTCGTCTCGACCCCCTGAGCACACCCATGTCCTCAGATCACCAAGGGACGCCCCCGTTTGCTGGAAAATCCTCGCCGGAGCTCCGCCTCTGTTCGGTCGGAGGGGGACGACGCGCGCGTGGACTGGTCAAACCTGACCAGTGGGCCAGGCGGGCCCACCGTCAGTGACCCAGCGCCGGTCCACGCAGGAGTAAGTGGAAGCGCATTTCCCGAATGCGCCTTCGACGTGTATTTCTTTTAAAACGTTTTCTTTTCTATGTTATTTAAAAAAAAGATTTTGACCAAGACTTTGACTGGCTATAAATTTTTTAAATACAACTCCAAATGAAATGATTCTTTTTCCTACCTCTCTCAAATTTGATCTAGTTTATTTTAAGGTTTATTTGATAATTTTTCAAAACAACTTTTTGTGCTGTTTTGGATTTGTGTGTTAATTCAAATTTATTTAAAATAGGACTTTGAGAGAGAGAAGAAAACTTTCAAAAGTTTTGGAGTGCACCCTGCCTTACCACACATTGAAGGCAAGCATTACGAACCTGGCAGAATATGTTGCATGCATTGTTTGACACGATCATGACACCACCTCATTACATGGAACTCGTTATTTTATGTGGTGGTATGATCATTTGCATGCATGCTTATTTAAATTTTCCTTGCTGTTGAAAATGGACTTGCTTGGGATGATGACCATCCTCGTATGCCTTTCGTGCCTACCGGAAGGAAAATGGGAAAGTCGTTGTCTTGGGTAGACCAGAGCTTGTCCCTAGTTCCTCGTCGAGACGAGTGTGTCCGACATGGCATGAAGAGTATGATGAGTGGTGACTCTGTCTGTTGGATGAAATATTTTTTTTATACTAATCATGCAGGGAATACTTAAACCTCCTGAGTCGACCCTAGATCGAGTCTTGTTCCAGTAAACCCCATGCTTGTTTCAGATTACCACTTTCGTCTCTACAACAAGTAGAGTACGGTTCAGTAAGTTGTCAACCTCTTTCTAGCACACACCGTACAGAGAGGCCATGGTGGAAGATATCGGTTGAAGCCGGTAGGCATGCCACCTGGTCCGGGGCATGGGTGTTTCTGGTTGAGACCGAGAGGGGAGGCCACCCCTTAGAGCGCGCAATATAAATTTGATCCCATGCTACGCGAGGTTGTAGCCTCCCCACTTAGAGTGTGCTTGACAGGTGTCATGGGTGATTCCAGACACGTGTGAGTTAAGCTGGTCTGTGCAAGTTAGGTGTGTTTTCAACAAAAGGTCAGATGGAATTAGTCCCGATGGACTAAAGAAATCCGTTACTCGTGGGTAAAGAGTACACCCTCTGCAGAGATTAAACCTATTCGAATAGCCGTGTCCATCGTTAAGGATTACAGTCTGGGATGGGTCAAGTGTCGGTCTTAGTGTCGGTCTTCGGAGGAGAAACTGTTAAACCAGAACTTGGTTTATGACTTGTGACTTGTGATGATGATGATTATTATTATTATGGACGATTATTATTATGGACTAACCCCTTTATATTATTTGAATCCTTGAGCATCCCTGGGACGGTTCTACCTCCTGGATATTCACCGTATTCATTTTATAAGCCCTTATGTGGTGTCGCCAGACGCCTCGATCGTGGCATTGCTTCTGTTTATTTATAAGCCGTTTATGTGGTGTCGCTCAGACACCCGACTGTGGCATTGCTTCTGTTTATTTATAAGCCCTTTATGTGGTGTCGCTGAGACGCCCGACTGTGGCATTTCTTTTATAAGCCCTTTATGCGGTGTCGCCGAGACGCTCGACTGTGGCATTTCTTTTATACGCCCTTTATGTGGTGTCGCTGAGAGGCCCGACTGTGGCATTTCTTTTATAAGCCCTTTATGTGGTGTCGCTGAGACGCCTGATCATGACATTTCTTTTAAAGCCCTTTATGTGGTGTCGCTAAGACGCCCGACTGTGGCATGTTTGTTATTTACTTTAATTTTTTTTAATACTACTATGTTATTGCATATTCATGAGTAACATGCTCGCGTGCATCAGATTTTTTATTATCTTTTGTGACTAACGCCATGAGCATAAAATATTTTCAGCACATCATCGTTATATTATTCCTGTGTTCAAAATGTTTGCGAGTACATTCAAAGTACTCACTGGCTTGTCCCTGGCTATTGTCTTGGCCAGATTTCTTGCGTGGAGCGGAGGGTTGCGACGACCGCCCCGGAACCTAAGCAACAGTGATAGCAGCCTCGCAAAGATAAGAGTTAGCCTGGTCAGCTGTTCCCGTGGGAAATGGAGTCCCATAGACACTGATGATCCACAAACCGCTTCCGCCATCAACCACTAGAAACCATTTGTTGTTCTCGCAGGCCAGAATGGTCTTGTACCACATATCCTGTATTTTGCTTGGATTTTCTGTACTGAGTTGATGCCTCATCAGCTAACAGTAGTCCTGGGGCTGATGAGCACGACGACCATTTTTCTGGAATTTAATATTCGGAAAAACCGGTCGCGACATGTCGTCGGCTTCCTTGTTGGTGCCCCGGGGCACGTGCTGCAGCTCCAGGCCCGAGAACTGCTTCTCCATCTTGCGCACCTCCGTGAGGTAGGCCTCCATATGCTCGTCCTTAGGCTCGTACACCTTGTTGGAGAAGTTGACGAGGAGTTGCGAGTCGCCTCTGACGGTGAGGTGCTTCACCCCTAGAGCCACCGCAGCCTTCAGGCCAGCTATGAGGCCTTCGTATTCTGCGATATTGTTGGAGACCTTCTCGTCGTGCTAAAAGCTGAGCTGCACGGCATAGTAGAGCTTGTCCTGAGTGGGCGTGATGAGCACTGCTCCAGCCCCCGCGCCCTGGTGCATGAACGCGCCATCGGAATACATGACTCAGCCGTCTGGAGCCTCGCTTCCTGGGGAGGTGGACCGGTCTTCTCCTTCCTCAAGTGTCGGGGCATCCATCCATTCTGCCACAAAGTCAGCGAGCGCGGCCCCCTTGATGACCCTGGTAGTGCTGAACTCCAACTCGAATGCTTACAGCTCGATGTTCCACTCAGCGACCCTTCCGGCTGAGTTAGGGCTCCTGAGTACCCTCTCCAATGGGTAGGCTGAGACGACCTTGATGGGGTGGCCCTGGAAATAGTGTCGCAGCTTGCGTGTGGCCACCAGGAGTGCGAGCAGGAGTTTCTGGGGCATGGGGTAGCGCGCCCTCGCGTCCCGCAGTACGGTGCTGACGAAGTACATCGGGTGCTCGATGAGGGCTGACACACTGTCGAGGCTCGGGTCCTGCGAAGATCGGGGCATATCCTGAGGTGGAGGGGTTCCTGAGACCTGACTGTCCTCAGGAGCTTCTGCGATGTTGCCTGTCGGATGTGGGGTTCCGGCAAACCCTTAAGGTTCGAACACTGGGGTGCGCGCGAAGTCTTTCCATCCTACCGATCGACGCCCTAGCTCGCTAAGGTCTCTCGGACAAACTCGACGAACTCGCAACAAAGAAAGACATGGGATTTATATCGGTTTGGGCCACCGCTAGGTGTAATACCCTACTCCAGTGTGGTGGTGGTGGATTGCCTCTTGGGCTGATGATGAATAGTACAAGGGGAAGAACAGCCTCCTGAGGTTGAGGTGTTCTTGTGCTAGTGTTGCCTTTCGATCTGTTCCAGTTCCCCCTACTACTGTGGTGGCTAGACCTATTTATAGAGGCCCTGGTCCTCTTCCCAAATAATGAGCGGGAAGGGAGCCAACAACGGCGGGCATGTTTGAAGGGGACAACTAGTACAAGCTATCCTGACAAAAGTGGTCTTCGCCTGCGAAAAGCTCTAGTGGTGACGTTGTCTTGTGCTCCACGATGACCTCCATCTTGCCGTCCTCCTGGTCTTGGTCTCGTTGCACCAATATAGCAACCTTTGCCTGATACCTCGGTACTCCTCGCCTGCGCTGGCTTCCTTAGCACCAAAGAGGAAACAAGGACGCTGGATGCGCTGGCGCCCGCCTGGTGTCGATTGTCATGGCTCGCGTCACGAGAGCCTCGTGAGGTTTGCCCCGCCTTGATATCTCCGCTCCTCGTGAGCCTTCCTGGCTTGGCCGCTCCTGAGAAGGTATTGCGTCGTCCGCCTCGCGAGGCTGGGCCCCTCGCGAGGGTCTTTAATGCCTTGTCGATGAAGATGGGCGTCTGGCCTGCCGGCTTAACCATGTCGTGGGCCCTTGAGCGAGCAAGTCTGGGGACCCCTGTTCCCGGGGCGCCGACAGTAGCCCGGGCCCAAGGTGCGCTCGGGCTTGGCCGCGGTGAAGCCAAAGGGCCAAGTGTGAGCACCGAGGGGCCCCAAAAGCTCTTGACCTCGGTTGGCAGCGTGGCGGTTGATTGGACGTGGGCGTCTCCGCTTCCCCACGCTGCCTCGAATCCGCCTAGCTATGCGGCCCCGTGACCTACATGCTTATTCCTCCTTCGCCCATGCCCGCTCTTCCAATCTCCCTGCTTCCTCGAGGCCCTTCTACGCCATGCAAATCCGGCTTATGCTCGCTTCGCTTCATCGCCATGGCGCCGAAACAAGCTGAAAACGGGAAGAAACCCATGTCGTTGCCAACTGCGCCTCCATCTTTTGAGCCGGCGCTCGGCCGGCCTCGGGTGCTCAACGACGAGGCCATGGACAAGGTGTGCCCCATGCTTGCCTCCAGCTTCAACGAGTGGGGAGAGACGGTGGCTTGGCCCGCGTCCCGCACTCGCATGGTGGGAGGCGTAGGATGAAGATGGTCTCTCTCAAACAACCCTGCAACCAAATAACAAAGAGTCTCTTGTGTCCCCAACACACCCAAGACAATGGTATATTGTATAGGTGCACTAGCTCGGCAAAGAGATGGTGATACAAGTGCAACATGGAAGGTAGATATAGGTTTTTGTAATCTGAAAATATAAAAACAGCAAGGTAACTAATGATAAAAGTGAGCGTAAACAGTATTGCGATGCTAGGAAACAAGGCCTAGGGTTCATACTTTCACTACTGCAAGTTCTCTCAACAATAACAACATAATTGGATCATATAACTATCCCTCAACATGCAACAAAGAGTCACTCCAAAGTCACTAATAGCGGAGAACAAACGAAGAGATTATGGTAGGGTACGAAACCACCTCAAAGTTATTCTTTCCAATCAATCCATTGGGCTATTCCTATAAGTGTCACAAACAGCCCTAGAGTTCGTACTAGAATAACACCTTAAGACACAAATCAACCAAAACCCTAATGTCACCTAGATACTCCAATGTCACCTCAAGTATTCGTGGGTATGATTATACGATATGCATCACGCAATCTCAGATTCATCTATTCAACCAACACATAGAACCTCAAAGAGTGCCCCAATGTTTCTACCGGAGAATCACGACGAAAACGTGTGCCAACCCCTATGCATAGGTTCATGGGCGGAACCCGCAAGTTGATCACCAAAACATACATCAAGTGAATCACGTGATATCCCATTGTCACCATAGATACGCATGGCAAGACATACATCAAGTGTTCTCAAGTCATTAAAGACTCAATCCGATAAGATTACTTCAAAGGGAAAACTCAATCCATTACAAGAGAGAAGAGGGGGAGAAGAAACATAAGATCCAACTATAATAGCAAAGCTCGCGATACATCAAGATCGTGCCAAATCAAGAACACGAGAGAGAGATCAAACACATAGCTACTGGTACATACCCTCAGCCCCGAGGGTGAACTACTCCCTCCTCGTCATGGAGAGCGCCGGATGAAGAAGATGGCCACCGATGAGGATCCCTCCCAGGGTGCCTAACAGGCTCCCGAGAGGTTTTGGTGGCTACAGAGGCTTGCGGCGGCGGAACTCCCAACCTATTCTGTTCCCCGAAGGTTTTAGGGTATATGGATATATATAGGCGGAAGAAATACGTCAGGGGAGCCACGAGGGGCCCACGAGGGTGGAGGGCGCGCCCAGGGGGGTGGGCGCGCCCCCTGCCTCGTGGCTCCCTCGTTTCTTTCCTGACGTGCACTCCAAGTCTATCGGGTAGCTTTCCTTCCAAAAATAACTTCTCCAGAAGGTTTCATTCCGTTTCGACTCTGTTTGATATTCCTTTTCTTCGAAACACTGAAACAAGGGGAAAACATGAACTAGCACTAGGATCTGGGTCAATAGGTTAGTCCCAAAAATAATATAAAAGTGCATAATAAAGCCCATAAAACATCCAAGATGGATAATATAATAGGATGAATACTTCATAAATTATAGATACGTTGGAGACGTATCAGCGTCCCCAAGCTTAATAGCTGCTTGTCCTTGAGTAGGTAAATGATAAAAGAAATAATTTATGAAGTGTGAATGCTAGCAGGTGCATAAGTTTGATCAATGATAATTGCAATCACCTTTTCTAGCATCATTATATGTCATAACAGTAGCTCATATCATAAAACTTTGCATGATCAAGTAACAAACTATTCACATGTTAAAATATAGATCATAAACTTTCTTGAAAACTAACAAACCGTGTTATTAGTCATCAAACAATTACAATTCATCTTATTTTCAGGAAGAGTCTATGTCAGAGCTTTTTATTCAGCAAACTTCACATACTCAACTATCATTTAGTCTTCCATGATTGCTACCACTCAAAGCATATTTTTAGAACAAACAGTATTCATCGAACACAGAGAAAGAGAGGGGCTTAATGTTTCGCCTCCTAACCTTTTACCTCAAGGGTAATGTCAACAGTAATAATTCATGATAAAATATATTTGAATGGCCATATATGCTTAGATCTTTCCATCATATGATGCTTGCCAACTAAAGAGTAGGTTGGAATGAGAAGGAATACTACTGACTCTTGCATAAAAGTAAAGATAGGCCCTTCGCAGAGGGAAGGTGGATTTGCAGAGGTGCGAGCTCGAAGCAAAAATAGAGATGAAAATAATTTTGAGAGGTACGCTTTCATTGTCAACATAACGACCAAGAGTTCCCAATATCTTCCATACTACATACATTATAGGCGGTTCCCAAACAGAAAGGTAAAGATTTTTACTCCCCCTCCACCAAGAATCATCAATCCATGGCTTGCCCAAAACAACGGGTGCCTCCAACTAACATCAAACCTGGGGGAGTTTTGTTTGCAATTATTTTTGTTTTGATTTTGATCTTTTGATCATGGGACTGGGCATCCCAGTTACGCCATTTTTCGTGAATGATGAGCGGAGTCCACTCATCGTGAGAATAACCCACCTAGCATAGAAGATACTGCTAACCCGTAGTCGCTACACGAAAGTGATTCGGGCATACAAAACAGATTATTATTTGAAGGTTTAGAGTTTGGCACATGCAAATTTATTTGGAACGGCAGGTAAATGCTGCATATAGGTAGATTTGGTGGACACTCATGGAAGAAACTTGGTTCAGGGAATTTGGATGCACAAGCAGTATTCCCGCTTAGTACAGAAATTTTGGCTAGCAAAGGATTCTAAATAGCAAGCACCACATGTTAGAGGATCCAAAACAATATAACTTATACAAATATACCCAAGCATAACTCATTATGTTGTCTTCCTTGTCCAACTTCAACTAATTTGCTCAGGTTTGAAAATAATTAATGGGGCTCACAATCATAGAAGATGTCCAAGATAGTATATTTATATGTGAAATCTCTCTTCCTTCAATATTCTTTTCATGAATTGTTCAAGTGACCAATACAATGTTTGCTAACCTTCAATAAATTTACCACCTCTACTTCTTATATGTGAAGGCATTACTCCCCATGGGAAAGGCATATGAAACATATATAATTTCAGATTTATGACATTCAAATCATTCAACCATTTACTCATAGGATATAAGTGAAGCACACGAGTAAATGACAAACTACTCCAAAAAGATATAAGTGAAGATCAATGAGTAGTTAAATAATTATGTAGCTATGTGAAGACTCTCTAACATTTATGAATTTCAGATCTTGGTAATCTATTCAAACAACAAGCAAATATAAAGAAAAATAAAATGACGCTCCAAGCAAAACACATATCATGTGGTGAATAAAAATATAGCTCCAAGTAAAGTTACCGATGAACGAATAATAAAGAGGGGATGCCTTCCGGGGCATCCCCGAGCTTAGGCTCTTGCCACTCCTTGTTCCATAATCCATCAAATCTTTTACCAAAAACTTGAAAACTTCACAACACAAAACTTAACAGAAAATCTCGTGAGCTCCGTTAGCGAAAGAAAACAAATCAAGGTAATGTAATGAACTCATTCTTTATTTATATTGGTGTTAAGCCTACCGTATTCCAACTTCTCTATGGTTTATAAACTATTTTACTAGCCATAGATTCATCAAAATAAGCAAACAACACACGAAAAACAGAATCTGTCAAAAACAGAACAGTCTGTAGTAATCTGTAACTAACGGAAACTTATGGAACTCCAAAAATTCTACCAAAATAGGACGACCTAGAAAATTTGTTTATTTATCTTCTGCAATTGGAATCAGTATTTTATCACGTTCTGGTGATTTTAAACAATTGTTTTCGTGAACAGAAAGTTTCTGGAATTTTCAGCAAGATCAAATAACTATCATCCAAGAAGATCCTGTAGGTCTTACCTGGCACAAACACTAATTAAAACAAAAAACCACATCTAACCAGAGGCTAGATGGATTATTTATTCCTAAACAGGACCAAAAATCAAGAAACTAAAATAAAGTTGGGTTGCCTCCCAACAAGCGCTATCGTTCAACGCCCCTAGCTAGGCATGATGATTTCAATGATGCTCACATAAAACATAAGAATTGAAACATAAAGAGAGCATCATGAAGAATATGACTAGCACATTTAAGTCTAACCCACTTCCTATGCATAGGGATTTTGTGATCACACAACTTATGGGAACAATAATCAACTAGCATAGGAAGGCAAAACAAGCATAACTTCAAAACTTTAAGCACATAGAGAGGAAACTTGATATTATTGCAATTCCTACAAGCATACATTCGTCCCTCATAGTAACTTTCAGTAGCATCATGAATGAATTCAACAATATAACCAGCAACTAAAGCATTCTTTTCATGATCTACAAGCATAGAAATTTTATTACTCTCCACATAAGCAAAATTCTTCTCATTCGAATAGTGGGAGTATCATAAGAGACTTGAATACTATAAATTGTTTCCACATTAAAAGAGTAATGTTCAGAGAAAGGGTACTCATAATCATGACAAGTTTTATAAATATAATCATCACTACTCTTTATAGCATAAGTTTCATCACAATAATCGTCATAAGTAGCAAATTTGTTTTCATCATAATCAATTGAAACCTCTTCCGAAATAGTGGATACCTCACTAAATAAAGTCATGACCTCTCCAAATCCACTTTCATAAATATTATAAGATTCAACATCCTCCAAAATAGTGGGATCATTACTTCCTAAAGTTGACACTCTTCCAAACCCACTTTCATCAATATAATCATCATAGGTAGAAGGCATGCTATCATCATAACAACTTTTCATATCATAACTTGGGAGGCTAAAAATATCATCTTCATTAAACATAGCATCCCCAAGCTTGGGACAAACATTAATTTTAGCAAATATATTCTCAAAAACATCATCTTCATCAAACATAGCATCCCTAAGCTTGGGCCTTTTCATATCATAAGCATAATCACTCTCATCATTAGTAGTGTGGATAACACCAATAGTATAGCAATTATCATATTCTTCCAAGCAAGTGCCAAAAAGATTTTCAAGATCATAAGAAGTACCATTATCTTCCCAATCATAATCATCACAACAAGCAATAGGCATAACGAGATCATCATCAAGTGCATCGTCTTCTACAATTATTTTTGATTCATTTTCATGAGGCACAACAATAATAGGAGCAACATTATTTGGGAGAGATATCTTTTACCTCTCCTCCTTTTCTTTTCTTCTTCTTCACCCCATGTGTGGGTTCAATCCTCTTTTGGATCTCCTTATTAATGAGATTGGTTGAATAGAAGGCTCCTCCTCGCTACTCCGATTCATCATAAGAAATAATAGGAGAATATTGGGAAGTATCTTCCTCCGTTAGCATTCTCTTCATCTTCTATTTGTTTTATTTTCTTTATGTAATTGGCAATATAAGGATTTTCAATGCAATTCACCGCACAATACATATAAATTTCTTCTAGATCAAAATGAAGAACTCTATCAAGGGCAAATTCTGGAATATCCTTAGTTATATTTTTCATTTCTTCATAACCCAAGAGCAAACTAAGTTCATTATGATGTGCAAGGGAAATCAAGTCATCACAATTTTTGGACATGGTACGATCATGAGACAATTTGCATTGGGTACTGAAATGATCATGTTCATTGCAAAGTTCACAAGTACGACTAAGAAAATTTAAATTTTCAGCACAAACATCTAGCCTTTATTGCAACCATTTAGTTTCTAAATGCTTATGCCTCTTGCAATATCTATCTTCCCTATTTGGTGTGCACTTGCAAACCCAATGCACTCCACAAAAATTGACATGTTTATAGGAGACATTTTCGTCATGACTAGTGCAATCATCGTTAGTACCATGGATATTCAAGGAGTTCATACTAACAACATTGCAATCATGCTCATCATTCAAAGATTTAGTGCCAAACATTTTAATGCATTCTTCTTCTAACACTTTGGCACAATTTTCCTTTCCATCATACTCACGAAAGATATTAAAAAGATGAAGCGTATGAGACAAACTCAATTCCATTTTTTGTAGTTTTCTTTTATAAACTAAACTAGTGATAAAACAAGAAACAAAATGTCAGGACCTCGATTCCAAGTCACATCGATCTAGCCGATAACACGTCATATCACTTTGCGGCCTCACACACGGTATTCCCACGGGTGTCGCCTTACCATGGCCCGGGACCGTTTGCGCCTTTTGGCTCACGTATATGATAGTGTCGCTAGCATCCATATGACAGAGAACCCGGGCTGACATGGCTAGTCGTGAACCCAAAGCGGCACTAACCCATGGGGACAGGCATACATGAATCAACTTCGATCATGTCGGTCAGCAACGTGTGAATCCGGGCTGTAGCACTGGGCTAACAGGACTCCGGGAACCCGGGCTGTAGCAGGCTAGGCAGGACTCCGGATGTCACCGCGTGACATTTCACCGGAGGGATGTACACGTGAACGAAGTGAAACACATGCCGCCAGTCAAGCGTCTGAGCAGTAGTGCTTTGGGCTAGCAGGACTCCGGTGAACCGGGCAGAAGCGGACTACTATGGCTCAAGGAAGCACGAGACTACATTTCCCCATAAGAGAGGCTGCCAAGGATAAACAACTAGATTGTTGGATCCCACACATACCAAGCATTTCAAACATACACACAATATGCTCGATATGTGTAAATACAACATGGCATCAGAACATAACTCTATGACTCAAGTATTTATTCATTAGGCTCCGAGGAGCGAGATATTACAAACATGGGTCTCATGACCCAACATTCAGAGCATACAAGTCAAAGCACAAGCGGAAGTTAACATGTCTGAGTACAGACATCTACAAATGAAAAAGGCTGAGCAGCCTGACTATCTACCAGATTCCGCCGAGGGCACAAGATCGTAGTCGAGGTAACAAGCTAAACGTCAAGTCCACACGGAACTACTAGCGAGATTGACATCTACGCAAAACATAAAATAGGCAAACATGAGTACAAATGTACCCAACAAGACTTACATCAGAACTAGCTACATATGCATCAGTATCAACAAAGGGGATGGTGGAGTTTAACTGCAGCAAGCCAGCTTTGACTGAGTGGCTAACCTCAACTACGAATGCAAGTAACTCTTTTGAGGTGGCGCACACGAGTCCACATATTCACCATATCAATACACCACTAAGGATCCGCTCCCGTCTCCCTATGAGAATGCCATCCATAGCACTCACACTTATCTTGCGCATTTTAGAGTATCCACTTTAAGTTATCTATGAACTGTTATAGGCAACCCAGAAGTCCTTTACCATGACACGGCTATTCAATAGATGATGTTAACCTTGCAGGGTGTACTTATTCACACACGCTCTCGCCACTTACCGCCATGTACATGTCATGTATCTCGGCAACCTTCAAGCGGAAGCCTGGCGAGGGTGTCGGCCATGGCCTACCTAAACACTCAAGTCTCTAGTCCAGGTTTATTGCCTATTCAGGTCCCATCCGCAGGGAGTCCGGCCGGAGTTTCCACATACGGCCCCGAACGATGTGAGCAGGGTTCCCGAGACACCAAACTGGGCGCCTGCACACCGTGCCACGTGCCTACCGCATCACAGCCTCCAAAGATACTACAAACAATTAAACTACTTGCAACTCCTGGACAGAGGACAAGGGTGGTTAAGAAGCCGAGAGAGTCAATTAAGGATCCCAATGTGTGGTAGTAGCTGTTCATGGATCACAAACACAGAACTCAGTTCCTGAGGACGGTTGCAATGAGTCAACCCACCATGTACTCCTACATGGCCTCTCACCGCTACCTTTACCAAATCGTGTTCACACACTTAGCTCACAACAGCAGGACATGTTCACACACCTCTGAATCATCCCCGATGAATCAGACCTGACTCAACTCTAAGCAGTAGCAGGCATGACAAACAAGCATAGATGAGTAGGCACATCAGGGCTCAAACAACTCCTACTCATGCTAGTGGGTTTCATCTATTTACTGTGGCAATGACAGGTCATGCAGAGGAAAGGGGTTCAACTACCGTAGCAGGTAACAGTTCAATTGTTGTCGTCCTAATGCAGTAAAAGAGAGCAGGAGCGAGAGAGTGGGATTGTATCAGAATGAACAAGGGGTTTTTGCTTGCCTGGCACTTCTGAAGATAGTATAGTTCTTCATCGGTGTCATCGAACTCATCGTCGAAACATCGTCTACTGAGAGGGGACAATGGCCAGGGAAGAAGGGGGGTCGGCATGGCCTCGTCCACGTCTCCTGGCGCGGGGTTGGGGGGAAGGAGGCGTCGATACGGCGAAGCAGGAGGTGGCCGGGCGCGTCAAGGCGGCCGGCCACGCGCCTGGCCCCTCCGCAAGAGGAAGACGACAGGAGGAGGTGGGCTGGGCCAGGTGGCTGGGCTGGGCGACTGGGCCGGCCAGGTGGGCTGCGGTAAGTTAGGTAGGTTTTCTGTCCTTTTCTTTTTATTCTTGTTTTCTAATTCTTCTGTAACTTTAGGGCTTTAATTAAAATACCAAATCAATCCCAAAAATCATGAAACTGCCCATGACCACTATTGGGAATATATCCTACAGTAAACATTTCAGTTTGGGATTATTTGGACATGTAAAATATTTACTAGCATTTAAATGCCCAAATTCAAATATCATATGATTTAATCCAAAGGACCTTAGGATGTCCTAGAAATTTGTGCACCATTTTTGTTAGAGGTTTAAGACCAAAGCAAAGATGATGAACATTTTAGAAGGGCATTTCAGTGTTCATTGAAATGATTTTAGTAAACCCTAGTTGGTTTAAAGGGGGTGCTGGGGGTTCTGTCTTCCCCATTTCAAGTTTCTGAGAAAATTTAAACATGATGCAACAACAGATGCTAGCTCTAGACAGACCAGAGCTAGGGATGTGACAACTCACGTTTATTCTTGGCAGCCTCTCTTATGGGGAAATGTAGTCTAGTGCTTCCTTGAGCCATAGTAGTCCGCTACAGCCCGGTTCACTGGAGTCCTGCTAGCCCAAAGACTACCGTCAGACGCTTGGCTGGCCGGCATGTGTTTCACTTTGTTCCTCAGGTTCTGTCCCTTCGGAAATGTCACGGTGACATCCGAGTCCTGCCTAGCTCGCTACAGCCCGGGTTCCTGAGTCCTGTTAGCCAGTGCTATAGCCCGGATTCACACGTCAATCGACATGCTCGAGTTGATTCATGTATGCCTGTCCCCATGGGTTAGTGCCGCTTTGGGTTCACGGCTAGCCATGTTGGCCCAGGTTCTCTGTCATATGGATGCTAGCGACACTATCATATACGTGAGCCAAAAGGCGCAAACGGTCCCGGGTCATGGTAAGGCGAATTTCGTGGAAATACCGTGCGTGAGGCCGCAAAGTGATATGAGGTGTTACCGGTTAGATCAATGTGACTTGGAATCGGGTACCGGCAGTTTTGGTATCGAGTTCGATCGCTTGTAGGATTACCAAGCCAAACTGGTCGAAGTTGAGTCTAGAAATGCTTTAGTTATATGTAGGGGAATTGATTGTGGGATGGAATGTAAGGCTCTTTTTACTCCTTATACCTCATGCCTCTGATGCGAGTCATCTTATCTTTCCTACGGGGTTAAGGAACTAGGCTTTCTCTTTTTTCTATCAGGATCACGTGTTACTAATCCGTAGACTTATAGAATTGTTGGACTTAAGCCTCGGTTCAGTTCCTACTACTTCCATATGTTAACTATTGATCCCGAAACCTTGATATTGTGCTTCTGAGTGGCTATGACACCATTTGTGTAGCATGTCTCCAATCTTTTAAGCATTTACAGCCGTTATGTTGTCCGAGTCATCCTAGGTTTCTAAATAGTTTGAAGCATTTGCAAATCCCTTCCTCCCATTTCGATGTTCCTTTGGGCCAGATTAACCACACTAATCGGTGAGTTGAGGTACTCTGTTGCCTTGACATATATGTTGGAGTTATTATTATGACCCTAGGTGTTTAGAGTATCACCTAGTAATTTAGCCATGCTTTGTGTTCCCAGTTTGATGATTCGCCATCATTCTCAAAAGCATCCCGTGATGCCACTTAGCATGTAGGTATTCTATTCCTGGGTTCTTGAACCCGAGATTCACCCTACTTACTTCATGTTGATAGTAATTGCTAGCTCCCTTAGGTTATTAGTAACCTTTGCATTAGTCCTCGAGGTCCGTGGTATTTCTTTCTTCCAAATACTATGAACCGCTTATGGCAGAAGTTTGTTGGATCAAAAGATCACAACAGGAGTGCTCTCGATGAGTTCTCCATTTTATATTGTGACTCTGCCAGCTCAACCTTTCTGCATGGGTTATCCGGAAGAAATATGTTGAACTCGTTCGACATGCTAGTCTATGCATCCACAACTCAGAAAATCATATGTTTTTTGGGTTGTCCCTCTTTAGTTGTCTTCTGACCTTCATTTATCAATTGATAGTCAAGAGTATGTGTGCGATCGTGTTCATCGATGCATATTATTGTTGTGGTCCGTCAAGCCATTCTATTCCGGAATGACTAGGAGAAAAAAAAACTCCAGTACCTCATCCATATCTAGGATTGGGTCAAAGTAGTTGTATTCCATAGATCAAAATGCCAATCCAGCTTTTGTTTTGTTCTACCTTGGAATGTTACCATCTTTATGTCAAGAGTGTCATGAGAATCGCACCACCTCTTATGAATTCTTGACGCAGTAATACTTCTTGCCATCATTGTTCATTCCTCGGTTTCCATGTTATTGTAACCGGAATGCCGACAAGTGTACTGTGATGTGCGAAATCAATACTCTGAGCAACTCGTTGCTTGGTAGTAAATGGACAATATTCTCATTCTTAGCGTGTTGGTTATTAAATCATCATCATAAGATTGATCGTGCTACCTAGTCCTTATTTCTGGTGCACTCCTCGATTAATAAGTTAGGATTATTCAATCCCTTGCTTATTTGATCGTATCGCCTTGCTTGCTCTGAAAAGCAAGATTGTTCTTGAGCTTAGTAACATTTCGGTGGTTCGTGATTTTCCGAATATCTTCTCGGAAGTATTACCAGGTTGTCACCTGACCGCTATGTTGAGTTCGTGATCATGCTGGTTTTCCTCCAAACCACCCATTCTCCAGGAATCTGTGTTGGATACCCCTAAGCTAGTTGGTTAAGCCAAACAACAACTTGGAGAGTTGGAAGATAAAAGCTTGTTTGACTTAGTTCATGTTAAGGGATATCTTTTTGTGTGTGTGTGTGTGTTGAAAAAAGATGATATCTCCATCGATTAGTCCTCGTGATCAGTTGTTGGATCTATTACCTTGTGAAAACTTTGACTTGAGTATGGGCTATCGTCAAGTCAAATCAGAACCAACGACGTTCATAATGTTGTCTTACTCGTGGTTGATCCCTCAAGCATACACCATTACATCTTTTGGTCTGACCAATGCTATCACCGTGTTCACATGATGGTGGAAGTCCAGTGATATGGAATTCCGATGAGTTGCTGTTGAGCCCATCAGCAGCATTTTGTCTCCCCCATAATTGATGTTGAACATCCAGCTAGTGTTGGAAACTTGTGAGCAATGCTTTCATCATCCGTTCATGGATCATATGTTCGGATGTAAGAAGTGACTTCCTCTAATTCACGTGCATATGATGCAAGTTTCCGCCGTGAATTTGAGAAAGCTTGTTTTGCTTCCCCTGGAATCATCCCAACTCAGTCCTGCATACGTGCGAAGTATTCTGTGGTCTGGAGATTTGCAACCTTCATTCTATATGTATTCTTAGCACACCAAGCCACTGATCGACTTGTTCAAGGAAGAGAAGTCTATGCTTGGGCTCTAATCCATGGACTTGCATAAAGACTTTGATGTCCTTGATGATGGTTCCCCACGTGAACTCGGTAGTGTTTTATTATAAGACTACTACGTGGTCATGCTTGTCTGGGACATTGTGTTCACATGTATGTAGCAGAACCAGCTCATGTTTTGGAGCTTGCTATCGTAGTTCATCTTCCGAGAATCTCGCAATGTTATCTCGTCGATTTGTGTTGCAACTCTTCTTTTCAGACATGTGAGTCTGAAGTATCCTGTTTCTAACCAGATCTGGATCTCAGGCAGATATGATGGTTAGAACACTCCCAACATTTGCATTTTGTTCCCAGCTTGCACCCCATTGTGCCAAATTTCCATGGGATGCCCTTCTCAGCAGTTGCTGTCCAGGATCATCTTCAAAGGTGGTCTTGTCATGGGTCCCATCCATTTCCGGTGATAAGAAAAAGTCATCCATTGCGTTGTCTTCAACAAGGTAGTCCACATCATCCATCCCAGTCCGAGTATGCCATTTCTTCGAGCTCTTTCAAACAATCTACTGTAAATTGCCTTAAGCTGGTAAGAAGATTTTCAATGATCTATGTATCAAAAGTAATTCTTTTTGCCACTTAAGGGAATAGTTCTTCGAGTCACCTTCCCTGAGGTGCCCAGTTATGGATCATGGCAATTTTTCCTCGCTACCTCGTCAAATTGTTTATTCCATCCCTCCTAATGCATGTTTTGCCTCTCAGCTCCAGAGATGTTTCTACGTCTCATTCCGTGAGCTGATCTTGTGATCATTGAGATGATCCATCCATGTAGGCATGTTTCACTCTTTTGTCCTCGTGTTGGATGAAGAACTCGAAAGCAAAGGCGTCAAGATTAATTTGAGTCAACAAATCAACAACCCCGAGAAGACAGTTGGATATGAAGTTTGTGATACATAGTGTCCCCTTTGTCTTCTTACCTCACATCTTGAATCTCGGGACGAGATTCTTGTTTAGTAGGGGTGAGTTGTCACATCCCTAGCTCTGGTCTGTCTAGAGCTAGCATCTGTTGTTGCATCATGTTTAAATTTTCTCGGAAACTTGAAATGGGGAAGACAGAACCCCCAAAGACCCCCTTTAAACCAACTAGGGTTTACTAAAATCATTTCCAATGAACCTGAAATGCCCTTCTAAAATGTTCATCATCTTTGCTTTGGTCTTAAACCTATGACAAAAATGGTGCACAAATTTCTAGGACATCCTAAGGTCACTGGATTAAATCATATGATATTTGAATTTGGGCATTCAAATGCTAGTAAATATTTTAAATGTCCAAATAATCCCAAACTGAAATGTTTACTGTAGGATATATTCCCAACAGTGGTCATGGGCAGTTTCATGATTTTTGGGATTGATTTGGTATTTTAATTAAAGCCCTAAAGTTCTGTAAGAATTAGAAAACAGGAATAAAAAGAAAAGGACAAAACCACCGGCCGGCCCAGCCGCCCAGCCCAGCCACTGGCCCAGCCCACCTCCTCCTGTCGTCTTCCTCTTGCCAGAGGGACGGGCGCGCGTGGCCGACGCACGCAGGCGCGCCCGGCCACCTCCTGCTTCACCGTGTCGACGCCTCCTTCCCCCAACCCCGCGCCAGGAGACGTGGACGAGGCCGTGCCGACCCCCCTTCTTCCCTGGCCATTGTCCCCTCTCAGTAGATGACGTTTCGACGATGAGTTCGATGACACCGATGAAGAACTATACTATCTTCAGAAGTGCCAGGCAAGCAAAACCCCCTTGTTCATTCCGATACAATCCCACTCTCTCGCTCCCGCTCTCTTTTACTGCATTAGGACGACAACTATTGAACTGTTACCTGCTGCGGTAGTTGAACCCCTTTCCTCTGCATGACCTGTCATTGCCATAGTAAATAGATGAAACCCACTAGCATGAGTAGGAGTTGTTTGATCCCTGATGTGCCTACTCATCTATGCTTGTTTGTCATGCCTGCTACTGCTTAGAGTTGAGTCATGTCTGATTCATCGGGGATGATTCAGAGGTGTGTGAACATGTCCTGCTGTTGTGAGCTAAGTGTGTGAACACGATTTGGTAAAGGTAGCAGTGAGAGGCCATGTAGGAGTACATGGTGGGTTGTCTCATTGCAACCGTCCTCAGGAACTGAGTTCTGTGTTTGTGATCCATGAACAACTACTACCACACATTGGGATCCTTAATTGACTCTCTCGGCTTCTTAACCACCCTTGTACTGTCCGTGTGTTGCAAGTAGTTTCGGTGTTTGTAGTATCTTTGGAGGCCGTGGGCGCTTTGACCAGCTGGGTGGGCTATGATGCGGTAGGTAAATGCGACGGTGTACCGGCGCCCGTTTGATGTCTCGGGAACCCTGCTCACATCGTTCGGGGCCATATGTGGAAACTTCGCCAGACTCCTGGATGGAACCTGAATAGGCGATTAACCTGGACTAGAGACTTGAGTGTTTAGGTAGGCCGTGGCCGACACCCTCGCCATGCTTCCGCTTGAAGGTTGCCGAGATACATGACGTGTACATGGCGGTAAGTGGCGAGAGCGTGTGTGAAGAAGTACACCCCTGCAGGGTTAACATCATCTATTCGAATAGCCGTGTCCGCGGTAAAGGACTTCTGGGTTGCCTATAACAATTCATAGATAACTTAAAGTGGATACTCTAAAATGCGCAAGATAAGTGTGAGTGCTATGGATGGCGTTCTCGTAGGGAGACGGGAGCGGATCCATAGTGGTGTATTGATATGGTGAATATGTGGACTCGTGTGCACCACCTCAAAAGAGTTACTTGCACTCATAGTTCAGGTTAGTCACTGAGTCAAAGCTGGCTTGCTGAAGTTAAACTCCACCACCCCCTTTGTTGATACTGATGCATATGTAGCTAGTTCTGATGTAAGTCTTGCTGGGTACATTTGTACTCACGTTTGCCTATTTTATGTTTGGTAGAGAGACGTCAGTCTCGCTAGTAGTTCCGTGTGGACTTCGACGTTTAGCTTGTTACCTCAGCTACGATCTTGTGCCCTCGGCAGGATCTGGTAGATAGTCAGGCTGCTCAGCCTTTTTCATTTGTAGATGTCTGTACTCAGACATGTTAACTTCCGCTTGTGCTTTGACTTGTATGCTCTGAATGTTGGGTCATGAGACCCATGTTTGTAATATCTCGCTCCTTGGAGCCTAATGAATAAATACTTGAGTCATAGAGTTATGTTCTGATGCCATGTTGTATTTACACATATCGAGCATATTGTGTGTATGTTTGAAATGCTTGGTATGTGTGGGATCCGACAATCTAGTTGTTTATCCTTGGCAGCCTCTCTTATGGGGAAATGTAGTCTCGCGGCTTCCTTGGGCCATAGTAGTCCGCTACAGCCGGTTCACCGGAGTCTCGCTAGCCCAAAGACTATCGCTCAGACGCTGATCGGGCATGTGTTTCACTGCTCTCGTGGTTCATCCTCCGGTGAAATGTCACGCTGGTGACATCCGGAGTCCCGCCTAACCTGCTACAGCCCGGGTTCCCGGAGTCCTGTTAGCTTGCTACAGCCCGGATTCACACGTTGTCAATCGACATGATCGAAGTTGATTCATGTATGCCTGTCCCCATGGGTTAGTGCCGCTTTGGGTTCACGACTAGCCATGTCACCGGGTTCTCTATCATATGGATGCTAGCAACACTATCATATACGTGAGCCAAAAGGCTAAAACGGTCCCGGCCATGGTAAGGCGACACCCGTGGGAATACCGTGTGTGAGGCTGCAAAGTGATATGAGGTGTTACCGGCTAGATCGATGTGACTTGGAATCGGGGTCCTGGCAGTTTAGCGGACTACTATGGCTCAAGGAAGCACTAGACTACATTTCCCCATAAGAGAGGCTGCCAAGGATAAACAACTAGATTGTCGGATCCCACACATACCAAGCATTTCAAACATACATACAATATGCTCGATATGTGTAAATACAACATGGCATCACAACATAACTCTACGACTCAAGTATTTATTCATTAGGCTCCGAGGAGCGAGATATTACAAACATGGGTCTCATGACCCAACATTCGTGAGCATACAAGTCAAAGCACACGCTGAAGTTAACATGTCCGAGTACAGACATCTACAAATGAAAAAGGCCGAGCAGCCCGACTATCTACTGCATTCCGCCGAGGGCACAAGATCGTAGCCGAGGTAACAAGCTAAACGTCAAGTCCACACGGAACTACTAGCGAGACCGATGTCTCTCGCAAAAACATAAAATAGGCAAACGTGAGTACAAATGTACCCAGCAAGACTTACATCGTAACTAGCTACATATGCATCAAGATCAACAAAGGGGTGGTGGAGTTTAACTGCACCAAGCCAGCTTTGACTTCGATGGCTAACCTGAACTACGAATGCAAGTAACTATTTTGAGGTGATGCATTACACGAGTCCACATATTCACCATATCAATACACCACTATGGATCCGCCTCCTGCCTCCCTACGAGAACGCCATCCATAGCACTCACACTTATCTTGGCGATTTTAGAGTATCCACTTTAAGTTATCTATGAACTGTTATAGGCAACCCCGAAGTCCTTTACCGCGGACATGGCTATTCGAATAGATGATGTTAACCTTGCAGGGGTGTACTTCTTCACACACACTCTCACCACTTACTGCCATGTACACGTCATGTATCTCGGCAACCTTCAAGCGTAAGCCTGGCGAGGGTGTCGGCCATGGCCTACTTAAACACTCAAGTCTCTAGTCCAGGTTTATCGCCTATTCAGGTTCCATCCGCAGGGAGTCCGGCCGAAGTTTCCACATACGGCCCCGAATGATGTGAGCAGGGTTCCCGAGACACCAAACGGGCGCCCGGTACACCGTGCCACGTGCCTACCGCATCACAGCCCACCCCGCGGGTCAACGCTGCCCACAGCCTCCAGCATACTACAAACACCAGAAACTACATGCAACTCCTGGACAGAGGAGAAGGGTGGTTAAGAAACCGAGAGAGTTAATTAAGGATCCCAATGTGTGGTAGTAGCTGTTCATGGATCACAAACAGAGAACTCAGTTCCTGAGGACGGTTGCAATGAGTCAACCCACCATGTACTCCTACATGGCCTCTCACCGCTACCTTTGCCAAATCGTGTTCACACACTTAGCTCACAACAGCAGGACATGTTCACACACCTCTGAATCATCCCCGATGAATCAGACCTGACTCAACTCTAAGCAGTAGCAGGCATGACAAACAAGCATAGATGAGTAGGCACATCAGTGGCTCAAACAACTCCTACTCATGCTAGTGGGTTTCATCTATTTACTGTGGCAATGACAGGTCATGCAGAGGAAAGGGGTTCAACTACCGTAGCAGGTAACAGTTCAATTGTTGTCGTCCTAATGCAGTAAAAGAGAGCAGGAGCGAGAGAGTGGGATTGTATCGGAATGAACAAGGGGGTTTTGCTTGCCTAGCACTTTTGAAGATAGTATAGTTCTTCATCGGTGTCATCGAACTCATCGTCGAAACATCGTCTACTGAGAGGGGACAATGGCCAGGGAAGAAGGGGAATCGGCACGGCCTCATCCACGCCTCTGGGCGGGGTTGGGGGAAGGAGAGGCCGACACGGCTGAAGCAGAGGTGGCCGGCGCTACCAAGGTCACCACCACGCGCCTGGCCCCTCCGCAAGAGGAAGACGACATGAGGTGGTGGGCTGGGCCAGGTGGCTGGGCTGGGCAACTGGGCCGGCCAGGTGGGCTGCGGTAAGTTAGGTAGGTTTTCTGTCCTTTTCTTTTTATTCCTGTTTTCTAATTCTTCTGTAACTTTAGGGCTTTAATTAAAATACCAAATCAATCCCAAAAATCATGAAACTGCCCATGACCACTGTTGGGAATATATCTTACAGTAAACATTTCAATTTGGGATTATTTGGACATTTAAAATATTTACTAGCATTTAAATGCCCAAATTCAAATATCATATGATTTAATCCAAAGGACCTTAGGATGTCCTAGAAATTTGTGCACCATTTTTGTCAGAGGTTTAAGACCAAAGAAAAGATATGAACATTTTAGAAGGGCATTTCAGGTTCATTGGAAATGATTTTAGTAAACCCTAGTTGGTTTAAAGGGGGTGCTGGGGGTTCTGTCTTCCCCATTTCAAGTTTCTGAGAAAATTTAAACATGATGCAACAACAGATGCTAGCTCTAGACAGACCAGAGCGAGGGATGTGACACAAAAAGATTCGATTGCAAGATCTAAAGATATACCTTCAAGCACTAACCTCCCCGGCAACGGCGCCAGAAAAGAGCTTAGTTGATGAGGTGTGAGTGCCGCTTACCTAGCCTCCCCGGCAACGGCGCCAGAAAAGAGCTTGATGTCTACTACACAACCTTCTTCTTGTAGACATTGTTGGGCCTCCAAGTGCAAAGTGGTTTGTAGGACAAGAGCAAATTTCCCTCAAGTGGATGACCTAAGGTTTATCAATCCGTGGAGGCGAGGGATGAAGATGGTCTCTCTCAAACAACCCTACAACCAAATAACAAAGAGTCTCTTGTGTCCCCAACACACCCAATACAATGGTAAATTGTATAGGTGCACTAGCTCAATGAAGAGATGGTGATACAAGTGCAATATGGAAGGTAGATATTGGTTTTTGTAACCTGAAAATATAAAAACAGCAAGGTAACTAATGATAAAAATGAGCGTAAACGGTATTGCGATGCTAGGAAACAAGGCCTAGGGTTCATACTTTCACTACTGCAAGTTCTCGCAACAATAATAACATAATTGGATCATATAACTATCCCTCAACATGCAACAAAGAGTCACTCCAAAGTCACTAATAGCGGAGAACAAACGAAGAGATTATGGTAGGGTACGAAACCACCTCAAAGTTATTCTTTCCAATCAATCCATTAGGCTATTCCTATAAGTGTCACAAACAGCCCTAGAGTTCGTACTAGGATAACACCTTAAGACACAAATCAACCAAAACCCTAATGTCACCTAGATACTCCAATGTCACCTCAAGTATCCGTGGGTATGATTATACGGTATGCATCACGCAATCTCAGATTCATCTATTCAACCAACACATAGAACCTCAAAGAGTGCCCCAAAGTTTCTACCGGAGAATCATGACGAAAACGTATGCCAACCCCTATGCATAGGTTCATGGGCGGAACCCGCAAGTTGATCACCAAAACATACATCAAGTGAATCACGTGATATCACATTCTCACCACAGATACGCACGGCAGGACATACATCAAGTGTTCTCAAGTCATTAAAGACTCAATCCGATAAGATTACTTCAAAGGGAAAACTCAATCCATTACAAGAGAGAAGAGGGGGAGAAGAAACATAAGATCCAACTATAATAGCAAAGCTCGCGATACATCAAGATCGTGCCAAATCAAGAACACAAGAGAGAGAGAGAGATCAAATCGTCGATTAGCAATTGAAAGTAGGGGAAACTATGATTCTATCGAATGTGCGTATCCATTGGGGCTAGTGAAAGATTACGGTAAGGGAACCCGTTTCACTACTGACTTCGTGTATGAGTGACAAAAAGTAAGGGCAGAATAGCCCCTTCAAAGTAGGGGCTTCACAACCCACTTCTCTTCCTTAATTTAGTTACATAGCTACTGGTACATACCCTCAGCCCCGAGGGTGAACTACTCCCTTCTCGTCTTAGAGAGCGCCGGGATGATGAAGATGGCCACAGGTGAGGGATCCCCTCTCCGGCAGGGTGCCGAAACGCGCTCCCGAGAGGTTTTTGGTGGCTACAGAGGCTTGCGGTGGCGAAACTCCCAATCTATTCTGTTCCCCAAAGTTTTTAGGGTATATGGATATATATAGGCGGAAGAAAGACGTCAGGGGAGCCATGAGGGGCCCACGAGGGTGGAGGGCGCGCCCTAGGGGGGTGGGCGCGCCCCTACCTCATGGCTCCCTCGTTTCTTTCCTGACGTGCACTCCAAGTCTATCGGGTAGCTTTCCTTTCGAAAATAACTTCTCCGGAAGGTTTCATTCCGTTTCGACTCCGTTTGATATTCCTTTTCTTCGAAACACTGAAACAAGGGAAAAACAGGAACTGGCACTGGGCTCTGGGTCAATAGGTTAGTCCCAAAAATAATATAAAAGTGCATAATAAAGCCCATAAAACATCCAAGATGGATAATATAATAGCATGAATACTTCATAAATTATAGATACGTTGGAGACGTATCAGGGGTCGTACACATTGTCGGGGTACTTGTCGGATCCACGGTGACGGTAGTCGTTCACGTTCGTTCGAAGAAGTAATTGGTGACTCCAAGCCTTTCGCGGTCGATGGTGTCGGCGTTCTGGAAACGGGGGTCCCCAGAATTGCCTGCCTGCGGCCCACGACGTGGCTGCGCTAGCAGGCCTGTACGGCCCATCTTTGTCAACAAGGCTTTCAAGACCCTCGCGAGGAGCCAAGCCTCGCGAGGCGGACGACGCAAGACCTCCTCAGGAGCGGCCTCACCAGGCTGCCTCGCGAGAAGCGGAGATATCAAGGCAGGACAAACCTCGCGAGGCTCTCATGACGTGAGCCATGAGATCAAGATCAGGCAGGCGCTAGGTGATACGTCTCCATCGTATCTACTTTTCCAAACACTTTTGCCCTTGTTTTGGACTCTAACTTGCATGATTTGAATGGAACTAACCCGGACTGATGCTATTTTCAGCAGACTTTCCATGGTGTTATTTATGTGCAGAAACAAAAGTTATCGGCATGACCTGAAACTCCACGGAACGTCTTTTCAGAAATAATAAAAAAATCCATGCCAAAGATGAAGACCAAGGGGCCCACACCATGTCCATGAGGGTGGGGGCGCGCCCCCCTACCTCATGGCCCCCCTGGAGCTCTTCCGACGCCAACTCCAACTCTATATATTTGCTTTCGGGAGAAAAAATAAAGGAGAAGAAATCATCGCGTTTTACGATACGGAGCCGCCGCCAAGCCCTAAAACCTCTCAGGAGGGCTGATCTGGAGTCCGTTCGGGGCTCAAGAGGGGATTCGTCGCCGTCGTCACCATCAACCATCCTCCATCACCAATTTCATGATGCTCACCGTGCGTGAGTAATTCCATAGTAGGCTTGCTGGACGGTGATGGGTTGGATGAGATCTATCATGTAATCGAGTTAGTTTTGTTAGGGTTTGATCCCTAGTATCCACGATGTTCTGAGATTGATGTTGCTATGACTTTGCTATGCTTAATGCTTGTCACTAGGGCCCGAGTTCCATGATTTCAGATCTGAACCTATTATGTTTTCATGAATATATGTGAGTTCTTGATCCTATCTTGCAAGTCTATAGTCACCTACTATGTGTTATGATCCGGCAACCCCGAAGTGACAATAACCGGGACCACTCCGGTGATGACCATAGTTTGAGGAGTTCATGTATTCACTATGTGCTAATGCTTTGTTCCGGTTCTCTATTAAAAGGAGACCTTAATATCCCTTAGTTTCCATTAGGACCCCGCTGCCACGGGAGGGTAGGAGCATGCAAGTTCTTTTCCATAAGCACGTATGACTATATTCGGAATACATACCTACATTACATTGATGAATTGGAGCTAGTTCTGTGTCACCCTATGTTATGACTGTTACATGATGAACCGCATCCGGCATAATTCTCCATCACCGATCCAATGCCTACGAGCTTCTCCTATATTGATTCTTGCTTATTTACTTTTCCGTTGCTACTGTTACAATCACTACAAAACACCAAAAATGTTACTTTTGCTGCCGTTACCTTTTGTTACCGTTACCACTACTATCATATTACTTTGCTACTAAACACTTTGCTACAGATACTAAGTTATCCAGGTGTGGCTAATTGACAACTCAGTTGCTAATACTTGAGAATATTCTTTGGCTCCCCTTGTGTCGAATCAATAAATTTGGGTTGAATACTCTACCCTCGAAAACTGTTGCGATCCCCTATACTTGTGGGTTATCACCGGTGAGCGCCCGGTAGCAGCGTCCTTGTTTCCTCTTTGGTGCTAAGGAGGCCAGCGAAGGCGTGGAGTACCGAGGCATCAGGCAAAGTTTTCCCTATCAGTGCAACAAGACCAAGACCAGCAGGACGCCAGGACGGAGGTCACCATGGAGCCCAAGACGGCGTCACCACCAGGGCCTTTTGCAGGCGAAGACCGTTTTTGTCAGGATAAGCTGTACTAGCTGTCCCCTTTCGAATTGGCCGTTGTCGGCTCCCTTCCCTCAACATTTGGGAAGAGGACCAGGGCCTCTGTAAATAGGACTAGCCACCACCAAAGGAAGTAGCTTGGTCTCATCTGATCAAGATCCAACCCTTAGCCACACCGAACACAAGAACACCTCAACCTCAGGAGGCTGTTCTTCCCCTTGTACTGTTCATCATCAGCCCAAGAGGCAATCCACCACCACCACACTGGATTAGGGTATTACACCACAACGGTGGCCCAAACCAGTATAAATCTTGTGTCCCTTGTGTTGCGAGTTCGTCGAGTTCGTCAACGAGATCTTAGCGAGCTAGGGCGTAGATCGATAGGAAGGAAATCTCCGCGTGCACCCCAGTGTTCGAACCTTGAGGGTTTTGCTGGAACCCGTGATCCGACATTTGGCGTGTTAGGTAGGGGTGCGCCGTAGCTCCTCTCCACCAGCCTACGCTCTGCTGCCACTGCACTTCGCCCTCATGGCAGGCGCCCCTCGACCGGCTCCAACGGACGATGCTGACGATGGGGCCAGGGGGCTCCGAGCCCTGGCCCCCGCCCTGCGGCAGGTGCGATGGCCACCCAATTCTAGGACGAAGATGCCGCCGCGCTACGACGGCGCGGCAGACCCGTCTGCTTTCCCGTTGGCATACGAGGAGGCCGTCCTCGAGGCCGTGGGCGATGACAAGGTCATGGCCAACTGGCTCCCCATGGCCCTCGCCGGCGAGCCACGTGCCTGGCTGCTCAACCTCCCTGGATCCACGGTGGCATCCTAGGGGGAACTCCGCGACCTCTTCACTGCTCGCTACGCGGTACCGGCGCACCACGCAGTCGCGGCCCTGCTGGGCGGGTCTCAAGCACCGCCTTCAGATCACCACGTCAAGTCGTTCCTCCGCCAGATTGGTGCCACTTCCAAGCGCAGCGCCCGGGGGGTCTGCCGGGCTGGGCTGCGCCGGAGACCGACCTCACCTTCGGCTCAGAGGACCACCCCGATTCCACCCCCAGCTTGGGCATGCTCCCAATGCTCTGCACCCCCCACCATCTGCAACGTGGCTGTTACCAAGACCCTCATCAACGGCGGTGCCGGCCTCAACTTGCTCTCCGTGGAGGCCTTCAGCCTTCTTCACGTGCCACTCGAGCGGCTCAGCCTCGGCAAAGCCTTTCTCGGGAGTTGGTGGTGGCACTGCCCGCTCTCTGGGACAGATCAACCTTCCCGTCACCTTCGGCACGCGCGGCAACTACCGCACCGAGCTGGTCGACTTTGACATCGCCCGCATCGACCTCCCGTACAACGCCATTCTCGGGTACCCGGATCTGGCCCAGTTCATGGCAGCGACTCATCCGGCCTACAACCTCATGAATATGCCTGGGAGCAAGGGCGTCCTCACTGTCAAAGGGGACGCCAAGGAGGCCCTGGCGGCGCTCAAGCTCGCCCTCAAAACCGCCGCGGCGGTGCAGCCTGCCAACGCGGGCACCTCCGAGCCCAAGGGAGCCAGATCACCAAGAAGAATCAGTTGTTCACACAAGATAAGGCGGAAACCAAGCAGGTGCCAGTCAACAAGGACTGGCCCTCAGGAGCCACCTCTACCATAGGTGCCAGCCTCGACCAAGGTCAAGAGGAAGCATTGGTGAAGTTCTTGCACGCAAAGAAGGATATATTCGCGTGGGAGCCCAATCAGCTGGTAGGAGTCCCGAGAGAGGTGATTGATGACCCACAAGTATAGGGTATCTATCGTAGTCCTTTCGATAAGTAAGAGCATCGAATCCAATGAGGAGCAGAAGGAAATGATAAGCGGTTTTCAGCAAGGTATTCTCTGCAAGTACTGAAATAAGTGGTAACAGATAGTTTTGTGATAGGATAATTTGTAACGAGCAACAAGTAACAAAAGTGAATAAAGTGCAGCAAGGTGGCCCAATCCTTTTTGTAGCAAAGGACCAGCCTGGACAAACTCTTATATAGAGAAAAGCGCTCCCGAGGACACATGGGAATTATCGTAAAGCTAGTTTTCATCACGTTCATATGATTCTCGTTCGGTACTTTGATAATTTGATATGTGGGTGGACTGGTGCTTGGGTGTTGTTCTTACTTGAACAAGCATCCCACTTATGATTAACCTCTATTGCAAGCATCCGCAACTACAACAAAAAGTATTAAGGTAAACCTAACCATAGCATGAAACATATGGATCCAAATCAGCCCCTTACGGCTAAACGCATAAACTAGGGTTTAAGCACATCACTCTAGCAACCCATCATCTACTTATTACTTCCCAATGCCTTCCTCTAGGCCCAAATAATGGTGAAGTGTTATGTAGTCGACGTTCACATAACACCACTAGAGGCTAGACGACATACATCTCATCAAAATATCGAACGAATACCAAATTCACATGACTACTAATAGCAAGACTTTTCCCATGTCCTTAGGAACAAACGTAACTACTCACAAAGAATATTCATGTTCATAATTAGAGGGTATTAATATGCATAAAGGATTTGAACATATGATCTTCCACCAAATAAACCAACTAGCATCAACTACAAGGAGTAATCAACACTACTAGCAACCTACTAGTACCAATCCCGGACTTGGAGACAAGAATTGGATACAAGAGATGAACTAGGGTTTTGAGAGGAGATGGTGCTGGTGAAGATGTTGATGGAGATTGCCCTCTCCCGATGAGAGGAGCGTTGGTGATGATGGCGATGATTTCCCCCTCCCGGAGGGAAGTTTCCCCGGCAGAATAGCTCTGCCGGAGCCCTCGATTGGTTCCGCCAAGGTTCCGCCTCGTGGCGGCGGAGTCTCGTCCCGAAAGGTTGCTTATGATTTTTCCCTTGACGAAAGACTTCATATAGCAGAAGATGGCCACCGGAGAGCCAACAAGGGGCCCCAATGCACGCCCCGTGAAGCAGCGGGCGAGACGGCAGTCCACTGAGAAGCAGGCCTTCATCGTCCAAGAGACCCGCAAGATGGAGGCGGCGGGTACCATTCGCGAGGTTCGGTATCCCGAATGGCTGGCGAATCCCGTCGTAGTGCCAAAGAAAGGTGGGAAGGAACGGATGTGCGTCGACTTCACCAACCTTAACAAAGCCTGCCCCCAAGATCCGTTCCCGCTCCCACGCATCGATCAGATCGTCGACTCCACCGCCGAGTGCGACCTGCTGTGCTTCCTGGATGCGTTCTCAGAATATCACCAGATCAAGATGGCGATAGAAGATGTGGAGAAGACAGCCTTCCTGACCCCGTGTGGGGTGTACTGCTACACCTGCATGCCCTTTGGATTGCGCAACGCGGGCGCAACCTTTCAGCGACTGATGCACATCGCCTTGGGGCGGCAGCTCGGGAGAAACACAGAGGCCTACGTCGACGACATTGTGGTGAAGTCTCGGGAGGCAAGGACCTTGATTCAAGACCTGGAGGAGACCTTCGCGAGCCTGCGCCAAGTGAACTTGCGGCTTAACCCGGAGAAGTGCGTGTTCGGCGTCCCTTCCGGCAAGCTGCTGGGCTTCCTCATGTCCCACAGAGGGATCGAGGCAAATCCAGAGAAGATCAAGGCCATCGAGGACATGAGCCCGCCGCAGACCCTTAGGGAGATGCAGAAGCTGGCTGGCCGGGTAACTTCGTTGGGACGCTTCATCTCCAAGCTAGGGGAACGCGCCCTACCCTTCTTCAAGCTAATGATGAAGAAGGGTGTTGGGGAACGTAGTAATTTCAAAAATTTTCCTACGATCACGCAAGATCATGGTGATGCATAGCAACGAGATGAGAGTGTTGTCTACGTACCCTCGTAGACCAGCAACGGAAGCGTTGACGCAACGTAGAGGAAGTAGTCGTGCTTCTTCACGATCCAACCGATCCAAGTACCGAACTACGGCACCTCCGGAAGTTCTGCACACGCTCAGCTCGATGACGCCCCTCGAACTCCGATCCAGCCGAGTGTTGAGGAGAGTTTAAATCACAACCTGACGGCGTGGTGGCGATGATGATGTTCCACCGGCGCAGGGCTTCGCCTAAGCTCCGCCACGGTATTCTCGAGGTGTAATATGGTGGAAGGGGGCACCAGACACGGCTAAGGAACGATCTCAATGATCAACTTGTGTGTCATGGGGTGCCCCTGCCCCTGTATATAAAGGAGGGAAGGGGAGGGCTGGCCGCCAAGGGAGGTGCGCCAGGTGTCCTACTCCTACTAGGAGTAGGATTCCCCCAATCCTAGTCCAACTAGGTTTCCCCAAGTGGGAAGGGAGAGAGAGGCGCCCCTTCTCCTAGTCCTAATAGGACTAGGGAAGGGGGAAAGGTGCGGCCAGCACTTGGGCCCCTTTTCTCCTTTCCACTAAGGCCCATGTTGGCCCATTAGCATTCCGGGGGGTTCCGGTAACCTCCCGGTACTTGGTAAAATTCCCAATTTCACCGGAACACTTCCGATGTCCAAACATAGACTTCCAATATATGAATCTTTATGTCTCGACCATTTCGAGACTCCTCGTCACGTCCGTGATCTCATCCGGGACTCGAACAACCTTCGTACAGAAACATCATAAAAACTCATAGTAGCATCGCATCGAAGCGTTAAGCGTGCGGACCCTACGGGTTCGAGAACTATGTAGACATGACCGAGACACCTCTCCGGTCAATAACCAATAAGCGGGACCTGGATGCCCATATTGGCTCCTACATATTCTACGAAGATCTTTATCGGTCGGACCGCATAACAACATACGTTGTTCCCTTTGTCATCGGTATGTTACTTGCGAGATTCGATCGTCGGTATCCAATACCTAGTTCAATCTCGTTACCGGCAAGTCTCTTTACTCGTTTCGTAATACATCATCTCACAACTAACACATTAGTTGCAATGCTTGCAAGGCTTATGTGATGTGCATTACCGAGAGGGCCCAGAGATACCTCTCCGACAATCGGAGTGACAAATCCTAATCTCGAAATATGCCAACCCAACATGTACCTTCGGAGACACCTGTAATGTACCTTTATAATCACCCGATTCACGTTAGGACGTTTGGTAGCACCCAAAGTGTTCCTCGTGCAAACGGGAGTTGCATAATCTCATAGTCATAGGAACATGTATAAGTCATGAAGAAAAGCACTAGCAACAAACTATACGATCGGGTGCTATGCTAATGGAATGGGTCATGTCAATCGATCATTCAACCAATGATGTGATCCCGTTAATCAAATAACAACTCCTTGTTCATGGTTAGGAAACACAACCATCTTTGATTAACGAGCTAGTCAAGTAGAGGCATACTAGTGACACTCTGTAGGTTTATGTATTCACACATGTATTATGTTTCCTGTTAATACAATTCTAGCATGAATAATAAACATTTATCATGATATAAGGAAATAAATAATAACTTTATTATTGCCTCTAGGGCATATTTCCTTGAGTCTCCCACTTGCACTAGAGTCAATAATCTAGATTACAGAATGATTCTAACACCCATGGAGTCTTGGTGCTGATCATGTTTTGCTCGTGGAAGAGGCTTAGTCAACGGGTCCGCAACATTCAGATCCGTATGTATCTTGCATATCTCTATGTCTCCTACCTGGACCAAATCCGGATGGAGTTGAAGGCGTCTTTTGATGTGCTTGGTTCTCTTGTGAAATCTGGATTCCTTTGCTAAGGCAATTGCACCAAGTATTGTCACAAAAGATTTTCATTGGACCCGATACACTAGGTACAACACCTAGATCGGTTATGAACTCCTTCATCCAGACTCCTTCATTAGCTGCTTCCCAAGCAGCTATGTACTCAACTTCACATGTAGATCCATACGACGCTTTGTTTGTAACTGCACCAACTGACAGCTCCTCCGTTTAATGTAAATACGTATCCGGTTTGCGATTTAGAATCGTCCGGATCTGTGTCAAAGCTTGCGTCGACGTAACCGTTTACGACGAGTTCTTTGTCACCGCCATAAATGAGAAACATATCCTTAGTCCTTCTCAAGTACTTAAGGATGTTCTTGACCGCTGTCCAGTGATCCACTCCTGGATTACTTTGGTACCGCCTGCCAAACTTACGCAAGGCACACATCAGGTCCGGTACACAGCATTGCATACATGATAGAGCCTATGGCTGAAGCATAGGGAACATCTTTCATTTTCTCTCTATCTTCTGCGGTGGTCGGGCATTGAGTCTTACTCAACTTCACACCTTGTAGCACCGGCAAGAACCCTTTCTTTGCCTGATCCATTTTGAACTTTTCAAAACTTTATCAAGGTATGTGCTTTGTGAAAGTCCTATTAAGCGCCTTGATCTATCTCTATAGATCTTAATGCCCAATATGTAAGCAGCTTCACCGAGGTCTTTCATTGAAAACTTTTATTCAAGTATCCCTTTATGCTATCCAGAAATTCTATATCATTTCCGATCGGTAATATGTCATCCACATATAATATCAGAAATGCTACTGAGCTCCCACTCACTTTCTTGTAAATACAGGCTTCTCCAAAAGTCTCATATAAAACCAAATGCTTTGATCACACTATCAAAAGCGTTTATTCCAACTCCGAGAGGCTTGCACCAGTCCATAAATGGATCGCTGGAGCTTGCACACTTTGTTAGCTCCCTTTGGATCGACAAAACCTTCTGGTTGCATCATATACAACTCTTCTTCCGTAAATCCATTCAGGAATGCAGTTTTAACATCCATTTGCCAAATTTCATAATCATAAAATGCGGCAATTGCTAACATGATTCGGACGGACTTAAGCATCGCTACGGGTGAGAAGGTCTCATCGTAGTCAATCCCTTGAACTTGTCGAAAACCTTTTGCAACAAGTCGAGCTTTATAGACGATAACATTACCATCAGCGTCGGTCTTCTTCTTGAAGATCCATTTATTCTCAATTGCTTGCCGATCATCGGGCAAGTCAACCAAAGTCCACACTTTGTTCTCATACATGGATCCCATCTCAGATTTCATGGCCTCAAGCCATTTTGTGGAATCTGGGCTCACCATCGCTTCTTCATAGTTCGTAGGTTCATCATGTTCCGATAACATGACTTCGAGAATAGGATTACCGTACCACTCACAGTGCGGATCTTGCTCTGGTTGATCTACGAAGTTCTGTAGAAACTTCGATCTGAAGTTTCATGATCATCATCATTAGCTTCCTCCCTATTTGGTGTAGGTGTCACGGAAACTGATTTACGTGATGTACTACTTCTCAATAAGGGAGTAGATACGATTATCTCATCAAGTTCTACTTTCCTCCCACTCACTTCTTTTGAGAGAAACTCCTTCTCCAAAAAGTTTCCGAATTTAGCAACAAAAATCTTGCCTTGGGATCTGTGATAGAAGGTGTACCCAACAGTCTCCTTTGGGTATCCTATGAAGACACATTTCTCCGATTTGGGTTCGAGCTTATCAGGTTGAAGCTTTTTCACATAAGCATCGCAGCCCCAAACTTTCAGAAGCGACAACTTTGGTTTCTTGCCAAACCACAGTTCATAAGGCGTCGTCTCAACGGATTTAGATGGTGCCCTATTTAAAGTGAATGTAGCCGTCTCTAAAGCATAACCCCAAAACGATAGCGGTAAATCGGTAAGAGACATCATAGATCGCACCATATCTAATAAAGTACGATTACGACGTTCGGACACACCATTACGTTGTGGTGTTCCAGGTGGCGTAAGTTGCGAAACTATTCCGCATTGTTTTAAATGTAGGCCAAACTCGTAACTCAAATATTCTCCTCCACGATCAGATCGTAAAAACTTTATTTTCTTGTTACGATGTTTTTCCACTTCACTCTGAAATTCTTTGAACTTTTCAAATGTTTCAGATTTGTGTTTCATTAAGTAGATATACCCATATCTGCTCAAATCATCTGTGAAGGTGAGAAAATAACGATATCCGCCACGAGCCTCAACATTCATTGGACCACATACATCGGTATGTATGATTTCCAATAAATCTGTTGCTCTCTCCATAGTTCCGGAGAACGGTGTTTTAGTCATCTTGCCCATAAGGCACGGTTACATGAAGTGCCAAGTGATTCATAATCAAGTGACTCCAAAAGTCCATCAGTATGGAGTTTCTTCATGCGCTTTACACCGATATGACCTAAACGGCAGTGCCACAAATAAGTTGCACCATCATTATCAACTCTGCATCTTTTGGTTTCAACATTATGAATATGTGTATCACTACTATCAAGATTAAGTAAAAACAAACCATTCTTCAATGGTGCATGACCATAAAAGATATTATTCATATAAATAGAACAACCATTATTCTCTCGATTTAAATGAATAACCGTCTCGCATCAAACAAGATCCAGATATAATGTTCATGCTCAACGCTGGTACTAAATAACAATTATTTAGGTCTAATACTAATCCCGAAGGTAGATGTAGAGGTAGCGTGCCATTGCGATCACATCGACTTTGGAACCATTTCCACGCGCATCGTCACCTCGTCCTTAGCCAATCTTCGCTTAATCCAGAGCCCCTGCTTCGAGTTGCAAATATTAGCAATGAACCAGTATCAAATACCGGTGCTCTGCGAGTATTAGTAAGGTACACATCAATAACATGTATATCACATATACCTTTGTTAACCTTGCCATCCTTCTTATCCGCCAAATACTTGGGGCAGTTCCGCTTCGGTGACCAGCACGCTTGCAATAGAAGCACTCAGTTTCAGTGCTTAGGACCAGACTTGGGTTTCTTCTCTTGATTAGCAACTTGCTTGCCGTTCTTTTTGAAGTTTCCCTTTTTCTTTCCTTTACCCTTTTTCTTGAAACTAGTGGTTTTGTTAACCATCAACACTTGATGCTCCTTTTTGATTTCTACCTCCGCGTCTTTGACATCGCGAAGAGCTCGGGCATTGTTTTGGTCATCCTTGCATATTATAGTTCATCACGAAGCTCTTGTAGCTTGGTGGCGATGATTGGAGAATTACATCAATGACGCAATCATCCGGAAGATTAACTCCCAGTTGAATGAAGTGATTGTTATATCCAGACTTTCTGAGTATATGCTCACTGACAGAACCGTTCTCCTCCATCTTACTGCTATAGAACTTATTGGAGACTTCATATCTCTCAATCCGGGCATTCGCTTGGAATATTAACTTCAACTCCTGGAACATCTCATATGCTCCATGGTGTTCAAAACGACGTTGAAGTCCCGGTTCTAAGCCGTAAAGCATGGCACACTGAACTATAGAGTAGTCATCAGCTTTGCTTTGCCGTGACGTTCACAACTTCGGCGCAGCCCTTACACCAGGCACGGCACCTAACGGTGCTTCCAGGACGTAATTCTTCTGCAGCAATAAGGATAATCCTCAAATTCTGGACCCGATCCGTGTAATTGCTGCCATCATCTTTCAACTTTGCTTTCTCAAGGAGCATTAAAATTCAACGGAACAACAAAGACGAGCCATCTATCTACACATCATAGACAAGCAAGATACTATCGGTACTAAGTTCATGATAAATTTAAGTTCAATTAATCATATTACTTAAGAACTCCCACTTAGAAAAATATCCTCCAATTCTCTAAGTGATTGCGTGATCCATATCAACTACACCATGACCGATCATCACGTGTGATGGAGTAGTTTCAATGGTGAACATCAATCTGTTGATCATATCTACTATATGATTCACGCTTTCGACCTTTCGGTCTCGTGTTCCGAGGTCATATCTTATATGCATAGCTCGTCAAGTATAACCTGAGTATTCTGCGTGTGCAACTGTTTTGCACCCGTTGTATTTGAACGTAGAGCCTATCACACCCGATCATCACGTGGTGTCTCAGCACTAAGAACTTTCGCAACGGTGCATACTCAGGTTGAACACTTCTTGATTATTTAGTAAGGGATAATCTTATAATGCTACAGTCAATCAAAGCAAGATAAGATGCATTAAGGATTAACATCACATGCAATCAATATAAGTGATATTATATGTCCATCATAATCTTGTGCTTGTGAACTCAATCTTAGAAGCACCGTCATGATCACCATCGTCACCGTCGCGACACCTTGATCTCCATCGTAGCATCGTTGTCGTCTCGCCAAACTTATGCTTCTCGACTATCGCTACCGCTTAGTGATAAAGTAAAGCATTACGAGGCGATTGCATTGCATACAATAAGCGACAACCATATGGCTCACGCCGATTGCCGATAACCGGTTACAAAACATGATGATCTCATACAATAAAATTCAGCATCATGTCTAGACCATATCACATCACAACATGCCCTGCAAAAACAAGTTAGACGTCCTCTACTTTGTTGTTGCAAATTTTACGTGGCTGCTACGGGCTTAAGCAAGAACCAATCTCACCTACGCATCAAAACCACAACGATACTTCGTCAAATAGACTCCGTTTAACCTTCTCAAGGAAAGGCGTAGCCACACTCGGTTCAACTAAAGTTGAGAGACAGTCTTCCACAAGCCATCTATGTGCAAAGCACGTCGAGGGAACGGTCTCGCGTAAAATGCACGCGTAAGGTTGGTCCGGATCGCCTGTCCAACAATACCGCTGAACCAAAGTATGACATCTTTGGTAGGCGATTATGACTTGTATCGTCCACAACTCACTTGTGTTCTACTCGTGCAAATCATCAAACCATAAAAACCTAGGCTCGGATGCCTTTGTTGGGGAACGTAGTAATTTCAAAAATTTCCTACGATCACGAAGATCATGGTGATGCATAGCAGCGAGATGAGAGTGTTGTCTACGTACCCTCGTAGACCAGCAACGAAGCGTTGACGCATAGCGTAGAGGAAGTAGTCGTACTTCTTCACGATCCAACCGATCCAAGTACCGAGCGACGGCACCTCCGAGTTCTTCACACGTTCAGCTCGATGACGTCCCTCGAACTCCGATCCAGCCGAGTGTTGAGGGAGAGTTTCGTCGGCCTGACGGCGTGGTAGCGATGATGATGTTCCACCGGTAGCGGGGCCGCCTAAGCTCCGCCACGGTATTTTCGAGGTGTAATATGGTGGAAGGGGGCACCGCACACGGCTAAGGAACGATCTCAATGATCAACTTGTGTGTCATGGGGTGCCCCCTGCCCCTGTATATAAAGGAGGGAAGGGGAGGGGCTGGCCGGCCAAGGGAGGTGCGCCAGGGGTGTCCTACTCCTACTAGGAGTAGGATTCCCCCAATCCTAGTCCAACTAGGTTTCCCCAAGTGGGAAGGGAGAGAGAGGCGCCCCTTCTCCTAGTCCTAATAGGACTAGGGAAGGGGGAAGGTGCGGCCAGCACTTGGGCCCCTTTTCTCCTTTCCACTAAGGCCCATGTTGGCCCATTAGCATTCCGGGGTTCGGTAACCTCCCTGCATTTCTGGTAAAATTCCCAATTTCACCGGAACACTTCCGATGTCCAAACATAGACTTCCAATATATGAATCTTTATGTCTCGACCATTTCGAGACTCCTCGTCACGTCCGTGATCTCATCCGGGACTCCGAACAACCTTCGGTACAGAAACATCATAAAAACTCATAGTAAGCATCGCCATCGAAGCGTTAAGCGATGCGGACCCTACGGGTTCGAGAACTATGTAGACATGACCGAGACACCTCTCCGGTCAATAACCAATAGCGGGACCTGGATGCCCATATTGGCTCCTACATATTCTCTGAAGATCTTTATCGGTCAGGACCAAGCATAACAACATACGTTGTTCCCTTTGTCATCGGTATGTTACTTGCGAGATTCGATCGTCGGTATCCAATACCTAGTTCAATCTCGTTACCGGCAAGTCTCTTTACTCGTTCAGAATACATCATCTCACAACTAACACATTAGTTGCAATGCTTGCAAGGCTTATGTGATGTGCATTACCGAGAGGGCCAGAGATACCTCTCCAGAGCAATCGGAGTGACAAATCCTAATCTCGAAATATGCCAACCCAACATGTACCTTCGGAGACACCTGTAATGTACCTTTATAATCACCCTGTTACGTTGTGACGTTTGGTAGCACCCAAAGTGTTCCTCAGGCAAACGGGAGTTGCATAATCTCATAGTCATAGGAACATGTATAAGTCATGAAGAAAAGCACTAGCAACAAACTATACGATCAGGTGCTATGCTAATGGAATGGGTCATGTCAATCAGATCATTCAACCAATGATGTGATCCCGTTAATCAAATAACAACTCCTTGTTCATGGTTAGGAAACACAACCATCTTTGATTAACGAGCTAGTCAAGTAGAGGCATACTAGTGACACTCAGAGGTTTATGTATTCACACATGTATTATGTTTCCTGTTAATACAATTCTAGCATGAATAATAAACATTTATCATGATATAAGGAAATAAATAATAACTTTATTATTGCCTCTAGGGCATATTTCCTTCAAAGGGCCCATTTGAGTGGACCCAGGAGGCCGACCGAGCTTTTCAAGACCTCAAGAGATACCTGACCAGCCCTCCGGTGATGGTAGCGCCACGACCCCTCGAGCCCCTAGTACTCTACCTCGCCATCATTTTGCATTCGCCAACAAAGACTGGTGGCGGTTTGGGAGGAGCACCAAGCCAAGGGCGCTACTGTTGCGGGCTACAATCAAGCAATGCAAGATCAGGAAGGCGCTGCAAGAGCCGTGGCAGCGCCGACAGAAGACCAAGCTCAACACGACGCCGCCGCCAAAATTCCCACCAACAATCAGGCGTTAGGAGTCCCGTCACCTCAGGAGGCGCCTCAACTTCCGCAAGACGCGAGCCCAGACACTGCGCCAGCCCTCGTCGAACACCCGGTGTATTTCATCGACACCATCTTGCAAGATGCGAGGGCACGATTTCCCATGCCTCAGAAGCTCCTACTCGCGCTCTTGGAGGCCTCACGTAGGCTGCGGCACTACTTCCAGGGGCACCCCATCAAGGTTGTCTCAGCCTACCCATTGGAGAGGGTGCTCAGGAGCTCTAATTTTGCTGGAAGGGTCGCTGAGTGGAACATCGAGCTGCAAGCATTCCAGTTAGAGTTCAGCACTACCAGGGTCATCAAGGGAGCCGCGCTCGCTGATTTTGTGGCGGAATGGACGGACGTCCCGACACTTGAAGTAGGCGAAGACCGGTCCACCTCGCCAGGAAGTGAGGCACCAGACGGTTGGGTCATGTACTTGATGGCGCCTTCACGCACTGGGTGCAGGGGCTGGAGCGATACTCATCTCGCCCGCAGGGATAAGCTCTACTACGCCCGTGCAGCTACGCCTTCAAAGCAGGTGAGAAGGTCTCCAACAACATCGCGGAATCTGAAGGCCTCATAGCTGGCACGAAGGCCACGGCAGCTCTAGGGGTGAAGCGCCTTCTGTTATAGGCGACTCGCAGCTCCTCGTCAACTGCAACAAGGTATCTGAGCTGAAGGACGGGCATATGGAGGCATACCTCGCGGAGGTGCACAAGATGGAGAAGCAGTTCTTGGGCACAGGCTGCATCACGTGCCGGGGCACCAACAAGGAAGCAGCGATTTACATCACCAGGAGGGCATCCAAGCGGCAGCCACAAGAGCCCGGCGTCTTTGAGGAATGGCTCTTCAAGCCATCGGCGACACCACCACTTTCAAGCACAACTCAGCCTCGGGAGGAGCTCCCACAGCCTCCTGCCACAGGAGCCCCGGCCTGTGGCCCGACCACAGGAGCTCGCCTGCTCTTGGCACTCGAGCCTCAGGAGGGATGCTAGACCGAGGAACTCAAGGAATATCTGATGCAAGGGGCGCTGCCGGAGAAGGAGGAGGATGCAGAGCGTGTGGTTCGGCAAGCCACAACATACTGCATCCAGGACGGTGAGTTGTACAGGAAGTGGCCAAACGACGTTTCTCTGCGCTGTATTTCTAGGGACCAGGGGAAGGAGCTACTAACTGACATACACAGTGGGAACTGCAGGCACCACTCGTCATCACGGACTCTCGTTGGCAAGGTATTCCATGATGGGTTCTCATCGGCCCACTTTGCGCTCAACGACGCACTGAGCTGGTGAAGTCCTGCAAGCTGCCCGATCCACGCCAAGCAAATTCATCAGCCGGCTCAGGGCCTCCAGACCATTCCGCTCATGTGGCCGTTCGCGGTCTGGGGGCTGGACATATTGGGCCCGTTCCCTCGAGCGCCTGGGGGCTACCGCTACCTCTACGTCACCATCGACAAGTTCACCAAGTGGGCGGAAGTGGAAGCCGTCCGTACCATCCCAGCTGGCTCTGCTGTCAAGTTCATCAAGGGCCTCGTGAGCCGCTTCGGGGTCCCCAACCGCATCATCATAGATAACGGCTCGCAGTTCACTAGTAACCTCTTCAAAACCTACTGTGCTAACCTTGGAACGCAGATCTGCTACGCTTCGGTGGCGCACCCCAGGAGCAATGGTCAGGCCGAACGCGCCAACGCGGAGGTCCTGAGGGGCCTCAAGACCAGGACCTTCAAGAAGAAGCTCGAGGCCTGTGGCAGGGGCTGACACGACGAGCTCCAGTCCGTGCTGTGGTCCATCCGCACCACCGCCACCAAACCAACGGGCGAGACCCCATTCTTCCTTGTCTACGGAGCTGAAGCAGTCCTTCCTCATGAGGTTAAGCATCGCTCCGCACGGGTCCTGGCATTCAATGAAATGCAGCAGGACACCAGCGGGGGATGGACCTCGTGCCGGGTGAGGAACATCGTCGCAAAGCTGCACTGAGGGCGGCAAGGTACCAGCAGGCGCTGCAGCGATACTACTGCCGCACCATCCGCTCCAGGACGCTCGAGGTGGGCGACCTTGTCCTGAGGCGGGTCTTCTCCAGGGAAGGGCTGCACAAGCTTTCACCCATGTGGGAGGGCCCATTCAGGGCCGTCCATGTCTCCAGGCCTGGCGCCGCGCGCCTGGAGACGCATGACGGGATACCTATCCAGAACGCCTGGAACATCCAGCACCTCAGAAAGTTCTACCCATGAAGCAAGGCCCAGAGCCTGTGAAGAAAGGCCCAGAGCCTGTGAAGAAGGCCCGGTGCCTGTGAAGAATCGCCGCCTGTGACACTCTCACGTAATAATGAGTGGGGTTGTACACGAGGGAGTCTCGGAGCGCCCGGCCTCAGCCCCGGGCTCCCTCCCACGACTAGTGGCAGGACTTAGCTCCCCGCTGGTGAGAAGTCTTGAAGATTAGATTAGGGGCGGACGCGGCTTTTCATTTGCTTTCTCCGTAGTTGGATCACTTTTCCTTAATAAAAGTTTGCCTTTTGTGTTCCTTGCTGATTTGATTCCCTCATCTCTTACCGCATTTTCCGGATCTGGTTCGCTTCGTGTTCTCTCTCTCGATACCTCGTGAGGGGGCTAGGCAGGTGCCCTCATGGCGTTTTTCTTCTCTGCCTTCTTGCAAGCCAACCTTGTTCGAGCCCAAAGTCGGGCGCATCTCTCCTAATCCGTGCCCCTCGGGTACCGCGATACAAAGCGCCGGGTCAAGGCTTGGGTTAATGACAAATCTCCTGGCAAACTCCCTAATGATTTTTTTGCAGTTCCTGAGCAACCGCAGACCACTAGGTCAAGATGGACACAAGGAAATAAACGCCTCGTAAGGAGGAGGGCGCCCCGAATGCACCAGGCTAAGTTATCTTTGCGCAAAATAGCCACACAGCACTGAAACAACAAGCGTAGCATAATGGTTAATAAGTTATGGTTCGATACACGCCCCTCCGGGCCCATGCCGATTTCATTTTGATGTAGGAAGGAAAAGGGGAACATGACAAAAGCGGCGCTCGCCCTGCAGCAGCCGACAGGGGCAGGGCCTTGGTGACGTCCCGGGTCTAGTCGGACCCCTCCTCACGCTTCACTGATGCACGGCGACGAGACGACCCGCTACCACCTTTGAAGCAGGCGCGGCGGCGTGGTGGCTGATCAAGGCCGCCGCTGCTGGAACTGTCGCCAAGGGAGGAGCCACCATAGCCAGATGAGGCGCGGCCGGCGGGTTCATCCTCCTCCTTGTCCCGGCCATCACCAAGGCCGAGCACCTCCTCGCCGTTGTTCACCTCGGGGCAGCATCCGGCGCGGCGACCATCTTCCTCGAACACCCTCACGAAGAGGGTCGCATCACCGTCGAACTTGAAGTGGAGGGTGCACCGCCCAGGCCACACAAGGCTGCTTAACGCCTCCGCCAAACCACGGGCCAGAGCTATGTTTCCGCGACGGAGACCTCGATCATGACCAAGAAGCCCGGCTGTAGCAACCATCTGCCACTGCAGCTAGAGCCCGCTTTGATCAAGGCCGGCAGCTCGCCCGGCAAAAGAAGCGGGGAGGCTGGAGCCAGCTGCCGGCGGATCCTCCGACTGCAGACAACAAACTCGGCAGCACCTCGACGCATGGAATCATGGTCGGGAGGTCGGCGCAACCACGACCGTCTCCTCTCGTTGATAGGACTACCGCAGCAGGCGACTCTGCCACGCTCAAGGGGCGCCACCCCAAGAGCCGGGGCCATGACGGGTCGCGGCATGTTGCGAGGGGCAGCCACGTCCTCGCTTGGCGCCGGGAGCCGGGTCCTCCCGAGGGGCCTTGCCCTTCCCCGCGGCGGAGAACATCTTCGACAGCGACATTGCTTCTAGCGGTGGAGCAAGGAGGAAGAAGCAAGTGAACCAAGAAGAGATGGGCGACGGGGGCTCCGCCCCCCTTCCCATTTATAGCGGAAGAAGGCCAACCGGTGCCTCCCACGATCACAGGTAATGATGATTTTCCTTGCATGTCACAGGGACTTGTCAAATCGGCAAGCCGAGGCAGCGTGGGAAAGTGGAGACACCCACGCCCAATCAACCGCCACGCTGTCGACCAAGACCGCAGGCTTTTGGGGCCTTGGCGCTCACGGCTGACCTTTAACCGCTTCGAAGCCAAGCCCGGCGCACTTGGGCCCGGGGCTACTGTCGGTGTTCTCGAAACAGGGGTCCCTAGACTTGCTCGCTCATGCTCCACGGCGTGGCTGCGCTTAGCAGGCCTGTATGGCCCATCTTCGTCAATAAGGCTTTCAAGACCCTCGCGAGGAGCCAAGCCTCGCGAGGCGGACGACGCAAGACCTCCTCAGAGGCGGCCTCACCAGGCTGCCTCGTGAGAAGCGGAGATATCAAGGCAGGGCAAACCTCGCGAGGCTCTCATGACGTGAGCCATGACGATCAAGATCGAGGCGGCGCCAGCGGGGGCGCTTAGGGCACGCGCGCCCTTGTTTCCTCTTTGGTGCTAAGGAGGCCAGCGCAGTATGAGTACCGAGGCATCGGGATAAGGTTTCCATATCGATTAACGAGACCAAGACCAGCAGGACGCCAGACGGAGGTCACCATGGAGCCCAAGACGGAGTCACCACTGTGGCCTTTGCGGTGAAGACCGATTTTGTCAGGATAAGCTGTACTAGCTATCCCCTTTCAAATTGGCCGTTGTTGGCTCCCTTCCCGCTCAACATTTGGGAAGAGGACCAGGGCCTCTATAAATAGGACTAGCCACCACCAAAGGAAGCAACTTGATCTCATCTGATCAAGAGCCAACCCTTAGCCACACCGAACACAAGAACACCTCAATCTCAGGAGTCTGTTCTTCCCCTTGTACTATTCATCATCAACCCAAGAGGCAATCCACCACCACCACACTGGAGTAGGGTATTATACCACAATCGTGGGCCCGGACCAGTATAAATCTTGTGTCCCTTGTGTTGTGAGTTCGCCGAGTTCATCCGCGAGATCTTAGCGAGCTAGGGCGAGATCGGTGAGGAGGAAATCTGCGCGCACCCCAATGTTCGAACCTTGAGGGTTTTGCCGGAACACGTGATCCGACAGATTGTGGTGGTACTTGGCGCAACACCTTGTAGTCGTTTGAGCATCGGTATCCAATAGGAGAAAACAAACCGGATGCAACTGAAGGCAGCAGGGCTTGCGGATGTTGTGCTCGCAGCAGTGGTGGATGCATGGGGCAAGGCAACAGCATCATGAGCACGGGGACGACAGAGGCGTCGGTAAGCAGCAACGGCACCGGGGAAGGCGACAGCGCTGGGTAGCAGCGGAGGTTGTTGGCTAGCGCAAGGTTGAAGACGAGAGGAACAGGGGATCAATCGGTGGAGGATGGGGATCGGGCTAGGGTTAAGACGGGCACCGGTGGGCTGCGGATGTCCCTTAGAGGCCAGCCCAAAGGAGAGGGAAATGACTAGAGGCTTGGCCTAGTGGCATGCGGCTGCTGGGCTCTCTTCTCTCTCTCACTCTAAAGAAAATGAAAAACAAAACAGATATAAGAAAGAAAAGAAAGAGAGGTTAGGGGAAGAAATTAGGACACGCGGATAATTTTCGGGACTCACAAAAATGAGCTTGATTCAAGAAAATAGAAGTTGGCTTGAATGCAAGATTTAAATTCAAACTCATTTGAATTAAATTCAAATGGTTTGAACTAGGACAAGGTTTAGGAGTGACCAAAATGTTGAGATTTTTGGTGGAGATCCGGAAAGTGAAGAAATAATTTAGGGAAAAGTTTGGAGACCAAACTTGAAGCAGAAAAGGCACGGAATTATTTTGCACGCGTGTTTATGGGTGATTCCAAAATAGTGGAATATTTAATATAGCTCCCTAATAATATTGAGAGTATATGTTCTAAAGAGAAATCACCATTGTGAATATCCCTCAATTTAAATGCAATCAAGATCCATACGGTTTATTTATTTGAGTTTTAAAAAGGGGTGCAAGATGACATGATGCAATGCACATGATGCAATGAGATGAGATGCAACAAACAAATAAATACACACGACGATAACAAAAAACATGGAAGGCTTCTGGAGCGCCGGTCTCGGGGCGTTACAATCAAGTACATAAGCCTTTTGGGCAGCCGTGAGGATAATCCTTAGATTACATGCCCAGTCTACAAAGTTACTTCCATCTTCTTTCAGCTTTGCTTTCTCTAGGAAGGCATTGAAATTCAGGAAGCTATCATGAGCCATTGATCTACATCATAAATTTGCAAAGATAAATTTAGACTATTGTTCATGATAATGAGTTCAATTAATCATATTACCTAAGAACTCCCACTCAAATCAATATCCCTCCTGGTCGTCCGAAAGTGTAACATGATCCGAATTCACCAACCCAACTCCGATCATCACGTGAGATGAGGTTGTTCCAATGGTGAACATCTCCATGTTGACCATATCTACTATATCCCTCGTGTTCAACCTTTCGGTCTCTTGTGTTCCGAGGCCATGTTTGTACATGCTAGGCTCATCAAGTTTAACCCAGGTGTTCCGCATGTGCAAAACTGGCTTGCACCCGTTGTATGCGAAGTACATTCTATCACACCCGATCATCACGTGGTGCTTTGAAACGACGAACTTTCGCAATGGTGCACACTTGGGGTGAACACAATTTTATCTTAAAATTTTAGTGAGGGATCACCTTATAATGCTACCGTCGTCCTAAGCAAAATAATATACATAAAAGGATTAACATCACATGCAAATCATAAGTGACATGATATGGCCATCAACTTGTGCTTTTGATCTCCATCTCCAAAGCACCGACATGATCTCCATCGTCACTGGCATGACACCATGATCTCCATCATCGTGTCGCCATCGGGGTTGTCACGCCAACCATGCTTCTACTACTATTGCTACCATTTAGCGATAAAGTAAATCATTACATAGCGCTTAATGATTGACACGCAGGTCATACAATAATTAAAGACAACCCTATGGCTATTGTTTGTTGACGTATGCATCGACAAGCAAGTCGATATAAACTATTACAAACAAGATCATCTAATACAACAAATATAATTCATCATGTCTTTTGCCATATCATATCACAACATACCACTGCAAAAACAAGTTAGACATCCTCTACTTTGTTGTTGCATGTTTTACGTGGCTGCTATGGGTATCTAACGAGAACGATTCTTACTGCATAAAAGCCACAACAGTGATATGCAAGTTGCTATTTAACCTTTATACGAAGACCTCCTTTGTCAAATCTGATTCAACTAAGGTGGGAGAGACAGACACCCGCCAACCATCTTTATGCAACAAAGTCATATGTCCGTCGATGGAACCAGTCTCATGTACATGGACATGTAAAGTTGGTCTGGGCCGCTTCATCCCACAATACCGCTGAATCAAGAAAAGTACAAGGAAGGAAGCAACCTAAATATCAATGCCAACAAACTACTTTGTGTTCTACTCGTGATGTCATCTACGCATAGACCTAGCTCTGATACCACTATTGGGGAACGTTGCATGGGACACAAAAATTTTTTCCTACGCTCACCAAGATAAATTTAGGAGATGACCATCTACGAGAGGAGAGATTGCATCTACATACCCTTGTAGATCGCTAAGCGGAAGCGTTAATAAACGCGATTGATGTAGTCGAACGACTTCGCGATCCAATCATGATCCGTCATGCGAACTCCCGATCCAAGTGCCGAACGGACGACACCTCCGTGTTCAACACACGTATGGCTTGATGACGCCTTCACCTCCTCGATCACGTGAGTTATGGTGAAGTAGTAGCTCGAGTCCTCCGGTAGCACGACAGCGTGTTGGCGGTGGTGGTGGAGAAATCTCGGCAGAGCTTCACTGAGCACTATGGAGAAGAAGATGGCTACGAGGGAGAGGGAGGGCAGAGCCGTGGCATAGATGGATGCGGTTGCCCTCCCTCTACCATTATATATAGGGGGAAGGGAGGAGGAGGTGGTTCCCTAGGGTATCTCCTAGGGGGTGGGGGCGGCGGCCACCATAGATGGGGGCGCCCCTTGGGAAACCATAGTGTTGGGTATATAACTATTAGGTATGACCTGCCAAGGAGGGGCTGGGTTATAATAATGGCGGTTCAATGTCACGAAGCCCATGAAGGAATCGAAGATGGCTGTTCATGAGGATGACTTATTAAGAGCCCAAGGCCCAAAGGCAGCTTAAGGCCCATAGGTATAAACCTTCATATAGGCATGACTTGTATCGTAAGGTAAGTGTAATTAGTCACTAGGACGGACACGTTTATGAGCCGGCCGGGACTCTGTAAGCCGCAGGGCGTCAACCTGTGTATATAAAGGGACGACTAAATCGGCGGTTTAGGGCCGGAAACAACAGATCAAAAGCTAGGTCAAGCGCATTCGTTCCCTAGTAATCGAGACATAAGCAATACCACCTCAAACTGGATTAGGCCTTTACCTTCACCACAAGGGGCCGAACCAGTATAAACTCCCTGTGTTCTTTGTCCCGTTTAACCCCTTTAGGCTAACCAAGTTGCGATGGCTCCATGACTAAGTCCTCACACTAGGACATCTGCCATGACAATTCCCACGACGGTTGGCGCCCACCATGGGGCTATCGCATGGTGGTTTCGAGTTTTGAAGGGCAACTTCGTAGGGATCAAGGGATACGTTGTGGGACGGATGACCAAGAGTCACCGCTGCAAGCTCTACATCGACGATGCAGGCTGGGGCCCCGAGGCCGGCTCAATCGAGTACGGGTACTGGGTCCCCTTCGGCGGAATCCACGTCTTCATCAGTAAGATCGACGAACCGGGCCCTGAGTCAGACATCTGAACCGACATCATCTGTCACAGCCCTAGAATTTGCTTGTAACTAATTACATGGGTGAGCATCATGCATCATGTCTAAATTCTGAAAGTTGAATTGAGGTTAGTTGAAACCCTCAAAAATCACTTGAAATAATCAACATTATAATCTTTTCAAAGAAGTCCAAGAAAATGTTCCTCTTAGTCTATGAAAATATTGGCAAGAGGTAAAACTCAAAACAATATTTTTGGAATCTTAGAGATATTTATTTTGGGCCTTTGAATTAAATCAATAACTATTTGCATTGGATATATATTTGTTAATTAATTAATATTTCCAATAATTCTGATCTTTGGTGAAGGGCTTTGGAATAATCTAACTAGTCCCTACAAGAATTATCAGAAGCAACAAAAATGATTTAGTGTCTAAAACTAAATCAAAACAAATTACAGAAAATGCAAAACAGAGGAAAAAGAGAGAGAGAGAGAGAGAGAGAGAGAGAACTACCTGGCCATACCTGTGTAGCCACTTGGCCCAGCCGAAGCAGCCCAGCCCACCGAGCCCTCTTGCCAGTCATCTCCCTCCTCTCACCAGAAGGACGAGAGGTGTCTGCCCGACGCGCGTGCGCACGCGCCGGCCACCTCCTGCTTGTCTGCTCGCCGTTGGACTCACCTGAGGGCGCCACGCACCCCCCTCAACCCTCTGCACCTCCTCCCTCCTCGCAGCTCTCTCCCCTCCCCTCTCTTCCCTCTTCCCGAACACGCCCGTCGCCGCCGCTCGCCGTTGCCGCGGCCACAGCCACCGCCTCACCTCCACGACGCATCCCAAAGCTCCGCCTCGACCTACTCTTCCTCCTCACCGTGCCAAGCAATGCCGGAAGCCCTGCAGTGACGCTATCATCGTCGTCTTCACCGATGGGCACCGAAGATCGCCGGCCCCGATTCGTCGTGTCCAGGTCGTCCCCGAGCCCACTGACCACCCTACCGACATCACCGTGAGCCCCTGAGCTTTTCCCCTCACCTCCCCCTCTCGCTAGCTTCCTCTAGCCGCCGCCCCATGACCTCCCGAGGCCGCCGTCCACCATGGCTAACCTCCAGCTCACCTCTGAGCTTACCAGGCCCAGCTGTGCAGTCCACCATGCTCCTAGGGCCCCCTAGATGCGGCCTAGCTACCTGGTTCCCTCGAAGGAGAGTCGTAGCCCTGCGCTCGTGCACCACCGAGCCCCGGCCATCGCACTTGTCGCCGTTGCCGTTGCTACAGGCTGCCCTAACCACTATCGCTTGCACTCCTCGATGCAGACGAGCACGAGCAACGCGTAGATGCCCTCCGCCGCTGGTTTGGTGGCAGAGTGGGTGAACAGAGCCGTTAAATGCGTCCTTGACCTCACCGGAGGCTAACTCCGCCAGCCGACGTGGCACATCCATTAGCAGCTAATTCCGCCATTACTTCACCTCCGGTGAAACCGGCAAACAGGGCCCCACATCCTAACTAAGCGGCTAAGCGAACTAGATTAAGTTTAATCTAATTACCACTGGACCCAGCGTCAAGATTGATCTTGGCGACGTCTGTTGACCAGGCCCCACTGTCGTGACACTAACCAACCTTGTGTCATCGATCGGTGGACCCCACCGGTCGAGGTTTGACCCGGAGCAGCCCTGTTGACCTGCCGACGCCACCATGACGCAATGCCGACATAGATTAATCATTTTCTAGATTAAAAATAATGCAAAATTCTAGAAAATGCCCAAAACTTCTAAAATTCATAGAAATTAATCCGTAACTCCAAATCAAACAAATTATATATGAAAAATGATCGAAAAATCCAATCTATCCATCTGTACCTTTTACATGCATGTTTGAAGAACCTAAGGTTGCTGTATATGGCAATTTGCATAATTGGCATTTAAATAAGCACATATGGAGTTTGAATTTGAACCCATGGTTCAAACCAACTTCATTTAATCTGGTTTCTAGTTGCATTAGGCCAACACAGTAATATTGCCATGTCATGATCATGCATCATATTATGCATTGCATTGATTGTGGTCTTCCTTGTTTTCCGGTGTTTGTCCCCTCTCAGTAGAAGACGCGTTAGAGCGATGAGTTCGATGACACCGATGAAGAACTATACTATCTTGAAGTGTTAGGCAAGGAAACCCTCCTTGTTCATTCCTATACAATCCCACTCTCTCGCTTCTGCTCTCTTTTACTGCATTAGGACAACAATGATTCAACTGTTACATGTTGTTGTAGTTGAACCCCTTTCCTTTGCATGACCTGTCATTGCCACAGTAAATTGATGAAACCCACTAGCATGAGTAGGAATTGTTTGAGCCCTGATGTGCCTACTCATTCATGCTTGTTGTCATGCCTACTACTGCTTAGAGTTGAGTCAGGTCTGATTCATCGGGAATGAATTGGAATGTGGTGAACATGTCCTACTATTGAGAGCTAAGTGTGTGAACATGATTTGGTAAAGGTAGCGGTGAGAGGCCATGTAGGAGTACATGGTGGGTTGTCTCATTGCAGCCGTCCTCGTGAACTGAGTTACGTGTTTGTGATCCATGAACAGCTACTACCACGCATTGGAATGCTTAAGTGCCCCTCTCAACTTATTAATCGCCTTGATCTACATCCGGGGAGTTACAACAAGTTTCGATGTTTGTGGGATATGTGTTGGGGGCCGTGCGTGGCGCTGACCCTAGGGGTGAGCTATGATGCGGTAGAGATCTGAGGCACGGTGTCTTGGGACACCCGTTTGGTGCCTCGGGAACCCTGCTCTCATTGTTTGGGGCCGTGGCGACACCCGGCGGATCTCCTCGCAGATGGAACCCGAATAGGCGATAAACCTGGACTAGAGACTTGTGTGGTTAGTAGTCGGTCGTGGCCGACTCCTCGCCGAACTTTAAGCTTGAAGGTTGCTAAGATACACGACGTGTACATGGTGGTAAGTGGCGAGAGCGTGTGTGAAGAAGTACACCCTGCGAGGTTATAAATGATCTATTCGAATAGCCGTGTCATGGTAAAGGACTTCTGGGTTGCCTATAACAGTTCATAGACAAGTGAAAGTGGATACTCTAAAATGCGCAAGATAAGCGTGAGTGCTATGGATGGCGTTCTCGTAGGGAGACGGGAGCAGATCCATAGTGGTGTATTGATATGGCAAATATGTGGAATCGTGTGCGCCACCTCAAAGAGTTACTTGCAGTCGTAGTTTAGGATAGCCACCGAGTCAAAGCTGGCTTGCTGCAGTTAAACTCCACCACCCCCCTTTGTTGATACCGACACATATGTAGTTAGTTCTGACGTAAGTCTTCTTTGGGTACATTTGTACTCATGTTTGCTTAATTTATGTTTTTGCGAGAGAGACTTGGTCTCGCTAGTAGTTCGCATGGACTTGACGTTTAGCTTGTTACCTCAGCTACGATCTTGTGCCCTCGGCGGAGATCAGGTAGATAGTCAGGCTTCTCAGCCTTTTTCATTTGTAGATGTCTGTACTCAGACATGTTAAGCTTCCGCATGTGCTTTGACTTGTATGCTCTGAATATTGGGTCATCAGACCCATGTTTGTTATATCTGGCTCTGCGGAGCCTAATGAATAAATACTTTGAGTTGTAGAGTTGATTGAGGGAGTCCTGGACTAAGGGGTCCTCGGGCTCCATGGGCCGGACTGATGGGCTATGAAGACACGAAGACGGGAGACTATACCCGTGTCCGGATTGGACTCTACTTGGCGTTGAAGGCAAGCTAGATGATTGATTATGAAGATTCCCTCTTATGTAACCAACCTCGTGTAACCCTAGATCTCTCCGGTGTCTATATAAACCGGGGAGCATATTCCGGATAGGACATATTCATTACCATATACTCATAGGCTAGACTTCTAGGGTTTAGCCATTACCATCTCGTGGTAGATCAACTCTTGTAACACTCATATTCATCAAGATCAATCAAGCAGGAAGTAGGGTATTACCTCCATAGAGAGGGCCCGGACCTGGGTAAACATCATGTCCCCCGTCTCCTGTTACCATCGAGTCTAGACGCACAGTTCGGGACCCCCTACCCGAGATCCGCCGGTTTTGACAACGACATTGGTGCTTTCATTGAGAGTTCCATTGTGCAGTCGATGAAAGGATTCGACGGCCCCTTCGATCGTCAGTAATGACGCCGTCCAGGGAGAAACCTTCCTCCCCGGAAAAATCTTTGTGTACGGCGGCTTCGTACTGCGGGCCAACTCTCTTGGCTATCTGGAGCAGCACGATAGTGTTGGATGTGGGGTTCCGGCAAACCCTTAAGGTTCAAACACTGGGGTGCGTGCAAAGTCTTTCCCTCCTACCGATCTACGCCCTAGCTCGCTAAGATCTCGCGGAGGAACTCGACGAACTCACAACACAAAGAGACACGGGATTTATACTGGTTCGGGCCACCATTGTGGTGTAATACCCTACTCTGGTGTGGTGGTGGTGGATTGCCTCTTGGGCTAATTATGAACATTACAGAGGGAAGAACAGCCTCCTGGGGTTGAGGTGTTCTTGTGCTTGGTGACTTAGCGGGTGAGAGCTGGGTGAACTCTCCATGCCCCCACTGTGGTGGCTAGCTCTACTTATATAGGCCCTGGTCCTCTTCCCAAATATTGAGCGGGAAGGTAGCCAACAACGGCGGGCAAATTTGAAGGGGGACAGCTAGTACAAGCTATCCTGACAAAAGCGGTCTTCGCTTGCAAAAGGCTCTGGTGGTGACGACGTCTTGGGCTCCACGATGACCTTCGTCTTGCCGTCCTTCTGGTCTTGGTCTTGTTGCACTGATATAGCAACCTTTGCCTGATGCCTCGATACTCCTCGCCTGCGCCTGCTTCCTTAGCACCAAAGAGGAAACGAGGATTTGCATCTTGTTGGCGCCCGCTTTGGCGCCCGATAAATCACGGCTCATGTAACGAGAGCCTCGTGAGGTTTGCCTCGCCTTGATATCTCCGCTCCTCGTGAGCCTGCCTGACTAGGCCACTCCTGAGGAGGTCTTGCGTCGTCCTCCTCGCGAGGCTTGGCCCCTCGCGAGGGTCTTGGATGCCGTGTTGATGAAGATGGGTCGTACGGCCTGCTTTGTCTTATACCACGTTGTGGGCCGCAGGCAGGCAAGTCTAGGGACCCCTGTTCCCAGAACGCCGACAGTAGCCCCCGGGCCCAAGGTGCGCTCGGGCTTGGCTTCGCGGCGAAGCCAAGGGTCAAGTACGGAGCACCGCGGGCCCCAAAAGCCTGTGGCCTCGGTTGACGCGTGGCGGTTGATTGGACGTGGGCGTCTCCGCTTCCCCACGCTACCTCGGCAACTGCTCGACTTGACAAGTCCCTGCGACATGCAAGGAAAACCATCATTACCTGCAATCGTGGGAGGCGCCGGTTGGCCTGCTCTTGCTATAAATGGGGATGGGGCGGGGCCCCCGCTGCCCGTCTCTTCCTCGCTTGCTTGCTTCTTCTTCCTCGCTCCATTGCTTGCAGTGCCACAAATGGCGCCACGAAGGAAGTTCTCCACCACCGAGAAGGGAAAGGCCTCGCGAGGGACCCAGCTCCTGGCGCCTGCGCCGGACGCTGCCGTCTGCAAGCATGCCGCGTCCCCCGCCGTGGCCCACTGTCGAGGCGGCGCCACGACACGCGGAGGGGGTCGTCCTAGTCATGGCGGTCCAGTTGACGAGGGGAGGCATGCTATGGTGGCGCGGCCTCCTCGTCTGCGCTTCCATTCAGCGGAGGTGTCGCCGGAGTTCGTCGTCTGGTCGGAGAACCCGGCCGGCAACTGCTCCAGCTTCCGCGCTTCTTCGTTGATGAACTCTCGGCCCCTGGTCCAGGCGGACTCTGGTTGCAGGTGGATGATTACTGCAGCAAGGCCTCTTTGGTCGCGGTCAAGACTTCCGCGTGGCAGCAACATAGCCCGCCCATGGTACAGACGTTCGCCAAGACGCCGCGGCTGGCGGCAAAGCGGTGCACCCTCCACTTCAAATCACGATGGTGGATCGACCCTCTATGTGAGGGTGTTTGGGGAAGATGGTCGCCAGCGCCCGGTGTTGCCCAGACGAACGACAATGAGGAGGTGCTCGGCCTTGGTGACGGTTGCGGCGAGGATGAGGGCTAGCCTACCCTCGGTGGCCACCGTGTCTCTTCCACTGACGGCTCTTCCTCCGGCGACAGCTCCAGCAGTGGTGGCTACGACCAGCCGCCGTGCCGCCGCGCCCGCTTCGAAGGCGGCAGCGGGTCATCTCATCGTCGCGCCTCCATGAAGCGCGAGGAAGGGTCTGGCTAGGCTCGGAGCGTCGCTAGGGGCCTCGCCTCCGTGGATCGCCTGCGCCCGCTTTGTTTTGCTCTTTTTCCTGCATAAAAAATGAAACTAGTACGGGCCCGTAGGGCGTGTATCGAACTGGTTCCTTGGTTATTACCTTTGCGCGTTATTCCCGTGCCGTGTTGTTATTTGGCGCAAAGATAACTTAACCTGGTGTGTTCAGGACGCCCTCTTCCTTACGAGGCGCTTATTTCCTTGTGTCCATCTTGCCTTGGTGGCCTGCATTCGCTCAGGAACTGCAAAAACTCGTCAGGAAGTGCATTAAAAGGTTTTCCGTCCACCCTGGCCCTGACCTAGCGCTTTGTATCGCGGTACCCGAGGGGCACGGACTAGGAGAGGTGCGGCAGCTTTTGGGCTCGAATGAGGGTGGCTCGCGAGAAGGCAGAGAGGAGAAAAATGCTCGCGAGGGCACCTGCCTAGCCCCCTCGTGAGGTATCACGAGAGAGAGAACACGAGCAAACCAGAGCCGGAAAATGCGGTAAGAGGCAAGGGAATCAAATCAGCAAGGAACACCAAAAGCAAACTTTGATTAAGGAAAAGCGAGCCAACTATGGAAAGCAAATGAAAAGCCGGCGTCGGCACATAATCTAGTCTTCAAGTATTCTCACCAAAGACAGTAGCTAAGTGCTGCCACTAAGCGTGGTTTGGAGCCCAGTGGCACGAGGGCAGCGCTCCACGAGACTCGGGCGTGTATAGCCCCAACTCATTAGAGTGTCCTTTGGCGGCGATTCTTCACGAGCATCGAGCCTTCTTCATGTGCTCTGTGCCTTTCTTCATGAGCTCGGGCCTTGCTTCATGGGTACAACTTCCGGAGGTCTTTGGATGTTCAGGCGTTTTGGATAGGTACCCGCCTTGTGTCTCGAGCACACGGCGCCCGAAAGTTCGGAGATGTGGACGACCTTGAATGGGCCCTCCCATATTGGTGAAAGCTTATGCAGCCCTTCCCAGGAGAGAACCCGCCTCAGGACGAGGTCGCCCACCTTGAGCGTCCTGGAGCGGACGTTGCGGCAGTGGTATCGCCGCAGTGCTTGTTGGTACCTTGCCGCCCTTAATGCAGCTTCGCGACAGCGTTGCTCCCCCAGCACGAGATCCATCCCCCGCGTGGCGTTCTGCTGCGTTTCGTCGAACGCCAGGACCCGTGCGGAGCGATGCTTGACCTCGTGAGGGAGGACTGCTTCAGCTCCGTAGATGAGGAAGAATGGAGTCTCGCCCGTTGGCTTGGTGGCGGTGGTGCGGATGGACCATAGCACGGACTGGAGCTCATCGTGCTAGCCCCTGCCGTAGGCCTCCAGCTTCTTCTTGAAGGTCCTGGTCTTGAGGCCCCTCAGGACCTCCGTGTTGGCGCTGCTACAGCCGGTGTTGCAGGGCAGGGGTCCCAGACTTGCCTGCCTGCGGCCTGCGGCGTGGCTCAAAGGGGGGCCCATCACGGCCCATCTTCATCAACACGAGCTCAAGACCCTCGCGAGGGGCCAAGCCTCGCGGGGCGGACGACAGGGAGCTTCCTCAGGCACGGCCTCATCAGGCTGGCTCGCGAGGAGGCGGAGAGATCAAGGCGGGGTACCTCACGAGGTGCCCATGACGCAAGCCATGACGACCAAGGGCGCCAGTGAGCCAGCCAGCCAAGAAGGTCCTCCTTTCCTCTTTGGTGCAAAGGGAGCAAGCGCGGCGAGAGCATCAAGCAAAGGTGTCCATTTCGGTGCAACAAGACCAAGACCAGTCCAACGGCGGGAAGGAAATGTTGTGGAGCCCAAGCCGGGCGTCACCACGAGCCTTTGACAAAGCGAGGACCAACTTTAGTCGAGGATAAGTTTACGGATGTTCCCCTTCAAAATGGCCAATTGTTGGCGCCCTTCCAGCTCAATATTTGGGAAGAGGCCCAGGGCCTTTGCCTATAAATAGGACTAGCCACACACAGAGCTAGGGGCATCTTGATCCGATCCGGAATAGCTTGAGCTAGATCCAATAGAGAGAGAGAGAGAGAGAGAGAGAGAGAGAGAGAGAGAGAGAGAGAGAGAGAGAGAAAGAGAGAGAAGGCGACTGAACTCCCCCAAGCAGTCCATCGCCCCGGCCAAGAACAGACCCTCGCGAGGCTGTTCTTCCTTGTATTGTTCATCACCATCAGCCCAAGAGGCAATCCACCACACCACAAACTAGAGTAGGGTATTACACCACAATGGTGGCCCAAACTAGTATAAACCCTGTGTCTCTTGTGTTGTTCCTTTCGTAGTTTAGATCCTAGCGAGGCGGCGGGTGTGTAGGTAGAGGGTGAGATTCAAGACGCACTCCCAAAGGTTCGAACCTCAAGGGTCTGCCGGAACCCGAAATCCGACACGTTCGGCCTGGCCATTGCTCCTGGGGTGCACTATCGAAGCGTAGCAGATCTGCGTTCCAAGGTTAGCACAGTAGGTTTTGAAAAGGTTACAAGTAAACTGCGAGCCATTATCTGTGATGATGCGGTTGGGGACCCCGAAGCCGCTCACGAGGCCCTTGATGAACTTGACAGCAGAGCCGACTGGGATGGTACGGACGGCTTCCACTTCCGCTCACTTGGTGAACTTGTCGATGGCGGCGTGAGATAGCGGTAGCCCCCATACCGCATGAACGGCCATGTGAGCGGGATGGTTTGGAGGCCCTGAGTAGGCCGATGGATTTGCTTGGAGTGGAATTGGCAAGCTTCGCAGGACTTCACCAGCTCAGCTGCGTTGTTGAGTGTTGTAGGCCAGTAGAATCCACTACTGAGCACCTTGCCGACGAGGGTCTGTGACGATGAGTGGTGTCCGCAGTCCCCGCCATGTATGTCAATCAGCAACTCCCTTCCTTGATCGCTGGAGATGCAGCACAGCGTGACATCGTTCGGTCGTTTCTTGTATAACTCGCCGTCTTGGATACAGTATGCCGTGGCTTGTTGAGCCACGCGCTCCGCGTCTTCTTCCTTCTCCGGCAGTGTCCCGTGCGTCAGGTACTCCTTGAATTCCTTGGTCCAGCATTCCTCCTGGGGCTCGAGCGCCAAGAGAAGCCGAGCTCCTGAGGTTGGGCCACAGGCTGGGGCTCCGTGGCCGGAGGCTATGGGAGCTCCTCCCGAGGCTGAGTCATGCTTGAAAGAGGTGGCATAGCTGATGGCTTGAAGAGCCGCTCCTCAAAGACACCGGGCTCCTGCGGCTGCCGCTTGGATGCTCTCTGGCGATGTCGTGTGACACCCCAAAAATTTTAACTTTGTTTTGCTAATAAAAATCTTGCCAGGAAATTTAACTTTCCTTTTCCTTGGTCTTTCTTGATTTCAAAACCATTATTTTCTTGGTTATGTTGGAGTTGTTCCCTAAGATCGCCATCGGCAGATCACTGAGGCCAGACCAGGAGAGGCACATCCATCGTCTGGTCAATCCACTTCCTCCGATAGAAGAAGAGTGTATCCCGATTACGAGACATTTTCTCGGGACCCGTCCGATTACCGTTTTCACTTTAGACGTCGCCGCTATAATTATTGCTGTGACATTTATTCATGTGTTGTATTTTATGCACAGTGCCCCGAGTTTGTGCGGCAAGTAAACCGTTTAGTTTCAGTTATTGTTGCAGTTTGACTCTAATGTATTACTATGTCCTTTTGCGAGAAATCACGAGTGAGATTTCTTTTCCCGGTATTGCTGCATCGTTCACGACATGGATTATTTTATCTCCAGCAGCACCACGGCATGCGGACTCACAACCACAATTACGAACACATACCTCGCTTGCAAAAAATTTGCAACAGTGTTACAGCTTGGGCACCTCCGAACAACGATTGGCACCCGACACACCCACCTACTCCTCGTGGTCACCACCACGCGGGGAGCGGCAACCGGGCAGCGGCATCGCGGCGATCATCGAGGATCGCCGCACAGAGCACGGAGAGCCCCAGCACGCTGCCACCCTCCGCACAGCCGCGATCACGTACCGGTCTCGCACCACCTCCGCCATTAGAGCCCGTCTCGAGCTCCGCCAGCGGAAGCGAGAGGAGAAGGAGGGAGGAGGAGGAGCGAGGCCAGGTGCGAGGAAAAGGAGGAGAACACCTCGGCCATTTTATAGCTCGAGCTCGGTGTACGGTGGGCGAGGTCCACTAGCGCCGCTCGTCGCCCGATCGCCGGTGTTCGGAGGCGAATCCTCGAGCAGTGCCGACAGTGCACTGGCCCGCGAAGTGAGTGCACGCTGCACCGGCAGCTAGCACGCCGCGCACTACCGCAGTACGGCCTAGATGCCCTACGCGCTAGGCGTCGCCGGTGGAGAAAGCGCGGGAAAGCGCACGGGGGAGAGGAAGAAGAGAGCCGGAGGAAGAAGAAGAGGTTGACCGTGGGCCCGGATCCACCTGTCAGCCAGAGAGAGCACTGTGCTCTCGGGTGCGACCAGCGTATTTTGAGATTTAGAATTTATTCTAAATCTATATCCGGCGTAGAAATCTCTCGTTTTGCTCCTAACTGTAGATTTTTCCACGTAGCGCCAGTGTTCCACACTGTATTTTGCACCACTTATTGCCCTCTCATTGTAGCCGTTTTTGTTTTGATGCAATTTTTTACTATAGAGATAACTCTTGGCAAATCTCGAGGACGAGATTTTTCTTAAGGGGGGTAGTGTTGTGACACCCCAAAATTTTTAACTTTGTTTTGCTAATAAAAATCTTGCCAGGAAATTTAACTTTCCTTTTCCTTGGTCTTTCTTGATTTCAAAACCATTCTTTTCTTGGTTATCTTGGAGTTGTTCCCTAAGATGGAAAATCTTTTACTTATAATATTGTACTTGTTTAACCAATCAAGAAAAACTTTTCTTTTATTAGTAGAACTAATTACATAATTAATTTGCTTGATCTTTAGTTTCTTGAAAAATGGTTTTCCAAGATTATATGGCCATAATTGAACTACAACCATTTGATAGATTCACCTAAAATTCCAACCAAAAATTGGAGATGTCTGGTGATGTTTTTAAATCACTTTTGTGCAAAGTTATAATTTATTCATGAATTATTTTGAGCTCTACACCCAATTTTCTTCTTTTTGTCCGATGAGGCATTTTTGCCTTGCAACTCATTTAAATACTTCTTTCTAGCCTCCACCAAAATTATGGGATGTCAGTAGGAGCATATTATTCCACTATATGCAAAAATCCAAGGATGTTATTTGAAAATTTTGAGTGAATCAGCCTCATCTTCATTCTGGTCCAATATGATGGATTGTCTGACAACCATATCCTTGCTTGCTCATTGGCCCTTGATTCTTCCTTCTGCTTGTAGTGTACCTTGCCAAACCCCTAAGTCCAGGAGCATGCAACCATTGGAATACTTTTGGTTCATGAGATGATGCCATCTAAGTTCTGTCCAGAATTGAAGTTCTGCAAAACTGTTACTAGCAAGTTTGTGCTTTTCACAAACCAACCTCACCACCCTCTTGAGCATCCAAAGAGACTTCAATCTGGAAGAATTGGGCCACTCCAAGAAATGCCTAGGTGCCTGTGGCATTTTGACAAACACCCTTAGTGCAAGGCCGAGTTGGCATGATTTCAAGTCTACATGGTGAACTTGGTCTCAGGACCAAACCACCTTGTCCCTTGATCTTCCCTCTATCACTAACCTAGTTATGTTGCTTGTCAACCTCACGGAGACCTCTAGCATGCCCGGCATTTTATCGAACACATTCCATGTGTGCTCTGGTAAAGCAGAGTAGCGTATTACACGAGCCACGGCCGAGCCGACACGTCGCGCCCCTGGTTTGGCCCGCTCTGTGGCGCCACGCCACGCACTCCTTCTCACGACAGCAGCCAAGCCGCCTGGCAGCCCTCTGTTGCCGTCGTCGAGCCTTGGCGGCACGCCCGACATCCGTGGCGCCCTGCCTCGGTCGGTGCCGCCAAAGCCACCGGCGCTTCGCCACTGCCCCTTAAGCATCTCCGGCTCATCCATGACCTCGTCCCCTAAGCGGCAGCGTCGCCGCATGCGTCGCCATAGCTACAGAAAGACAGTTCGCCGTCGTCCTTATCGCCGGCCACCTCGGAACCGACCTCCACCGCCTATATAAGGGCCCCGGAGCTCAATCGAGTCCTCAAGCAACCTCAAATGATCCCCCTAGAGCTACCTTGGCCAGCAGTCGAGGAGGGGAAGGCCATCTTCCCCGAGTCCGGCCGGTTCGGTCGCCGCCAAGTCCCGGCCGATTCCGTCGCCACCAGTGCCTCCCCCTCTCCACTCTCTCCACCAAGAGCTCTCCCTCCCTCTCGTGAGTGCAGCCCCATGCTCAATTTTGGTCGGAAACCACCGTAGCCCCAAACCCACTACCCACCCGAACGCCTTCTCCGCCGCGAAGCTCGTCGCCGGCAACTCCGTCCACGTCGGCGACCATGGCTGGTACCCACGGATTCGTCTCGACCCCCTGAGCACACCCATGTCCTCAGATCACCAAGGGACGCCCCCGTTCTTTGGAAAATCCTCATGGGAGCTCCGCCTCTGTTCGGTCGGAGGGGACGACGCAGCTTCGTGGGTGGTCAAACATCACCCGATGGGCGAGCGGGCCCATCGTCGATGACCCAGCGCCGGTCCACGCGGGAGTAAGTGGAAGCGCATTTCCCGAATGCGCCTTCGACGTGTATTTCTTTTAAAACGTTTTCTTTTCTATGTTATTTAAAAAAAAGATTTTGACCAAGACTTTGACTGGCTATAAATTTTTTAAATACAACTCCAAATGAAATGATTCTTTTTCCTACCTCTCTCAAATTTGATCTAGTTTATTTTAAGATTTATTTGATAATTTTTCAAAACAATTTTTTGTGCTGTTTTGGATTTGTGTGTTAATTCAAATTTATTTAAAATAGGACTTTGGAGAGAGAGAAGAAAACTTTCAAAAGTTTTGGAGTGCACCTGCCTTACCACACATTGAAGGCAAGCATTACGAACCTGGCGAGAATATGTTGCATGCATTGTTTGACACGATCATGACACCACCTCATTACATGGAACTTCGTTATTTTTATGTGGTGGTATGATCATTTGCATGCATGCTTATTTAAATTTTCCTTCTTTGTTGAAAATGGACTTGCTTGGGATGATGACCATCCTCGTATGCCTTTCGTGCCTCTAGGAAGGAAAATGGGAAAGTCGTTGTCTTGGGTAGACCAGAGCTTGTCCCTAGTTCCTCGTCGAGGCAGTGTGTCCGACATGGCATGAAGAGTATGATGAGTGGTGACTCACATGCATTGGATGAAATATTTTTTTATACTAATCATGCAGGAATACTTAAACCTCTGAGTCGACCCTAGATCGAGTCTTGTTCCGATAAACCCCATGCTTGTTTCAGTACTACCACTCGTCTCTACAACAAGTAGAGTGCAGTTCGATAAGTTGTCAACCTCTTTCTAGCACACACCGCATGCAGAGAGGCCATGGTGGAAGATATCGGTTGAAGCGGTAGGCATGCCACCTGGTCCGGGGCATGGGTGTTTCTGGTTGAGACCGAGAGGGAGGCCACCCTTAGAGCAGCATAATATAAATTTGATCCCATGCTACAGCGAGGTTGTAGCCTCCCCACTTAGAGTTTGCTTGGCGGTGTCATGGGTGATTCGAGACACGTGTGAGTTAAGCTAGTGCATGCAAGTTAGGTGTGTTTTCAACAAAAAGGCCGTAGATGGAATTAGTCCCGATGGACTAAAGAAATCCGTTACTCGTGGGTAAAGAGTACACCCTCTGCAGAGATTAAACCTATTCGAATAGCCGTGTCCATCGTTAAGGATTACGATGCAGGATGGGTCAAGTGTCGGTCTTAGTGTCGGTCTTCGGAGGAGAAACTGTTAAACCAGAACTTGGTTTATGACTTGTGACTTGTGATGATGATGATTATTATTATTATGGACGATTATTATTATGGACTAACCCCTTTATATTATTTGAATCCTTGAGCATCCCTGGGACGGTTCTACCTCCTGGATATTCACCGTATTCATTTTATAAGCCCCTTATGTGGTGTCGCTCAGACGCCCGACTGTGGCATTGCTTATGTTTATTTATAAGCCATTTATGTGGTGTCGCTCAGACGCCCGATCGCATTGCATTATACATTTATTTATAAGCCCTTTATGTGGTGTCATTTGAGACGCCTGGATCGTGGCATTTCTTTTATAAGCCCTTTATGCGGTGTCACCGAGACGCCTTCATTGTGGCATTTCTTTTATCGCCCTTTATGTGGTGTATTTGAGAGGCCCGATTGTGGCATTTCTTTTATAAGCCCTTTATGTGGTGTCATTTGAGACGCCTCGATTATGACATTTCTTTTAAAGCCCTTTATGTGGTGTCGCTAAGACGCCCGACTGTGGCATGTTTGTTATTTATTTCATAATTTTTTTATACTACTATGTTATTGCATATTCATGAGTAACATGCTTGCGTGCATCAGATTTTTTTATTATCTTTTGTGACTGACGCCATGAGCATAAAATATTTTCAGCACATCATTGTTATATTATGCTTGTGTTCCTAATGTTTGCGAGTACATTCAAAGTACTCATGGCTTGTCCACAGCTATTGTCTTGGCCAGATTTCTTGCGTGGAGCGGAGGGTTGCGACGACCGCCCCGGAACCTAAGCAACAGTGATAGCAGCCTCGCAAAGATAAGAGTTAGCCTGGTCAGCTGTTCCCGTGGGAAATGGAGTCCCATAGACACTGATGATCCACAAACCGCTTCCGCCATCAACCACTAGAAACCATTTGTTGTTCTCGCAGGCCAGAATGGTCTTGTACCACATATCCTGTATTTTGCTTGGATTTTCATCTTGAGTTGATGCCTCATCAGCTAACGATGAGTCACGGGGCTGATGAGCACGACGACCATTTTTCTGGAATTTAATATTCGGAAAAACCGGTCGCGACATGTCGTCGGCTTCCTTGTTGGTGCCCCGGGGCACGTGCTGCAGCTCCAGGCCCGAGAACTGCTTCTCCATCTTGCGCACCTCCGTGAGGTAGGCCTCCATATGCTCGTCCTTAGGCTCGTACACCTTGTTGGAGAAGTTGACGAGGAGTTGCGAGTCGCCTCTGACGGTGAGGTGCTTCACCCCTAGAGCCACCGCAGCCTTCAGGCCAGCTATGAGGCCTTCGTATTCTGCGATATTGTTGGAGACCTTCTCGTCGTGCTGAAAGCTGAGCTGCACGGCATAGTAGAGCTTGTCCTGAGTGGGCGTGATGAAACCTTGCTCCGGCCCCAGCATACTGGTGCATGAGCAGCGCCATCGGAATACATGACTCAGCCGTGCGGAGCCTCGCTTCACGGGAGGTGGACGGTCTTCTCCTTCCTCAAGTGTCGGGGCATCCATCCATTCTGCCACAAAGTCGTGGCCTTGGCCCCTTGATGACCACGGTAGTCTGAACTCCAAGCTGGAATGCTTGCAACTCGATGTTCCACTCAGCTGACCCTTAGGCTGAGTTAGGGCTCTGAGTACCCTCTCCAATGGGTAGGCTGAGACGACCTTGATGGGGTGGCCACGGAAATAGTGTCGCAGCTTGCGTGTGGCCACCAGTGCGGCAGGAGTTTACGGGGCATGGGGTAGCGCCCTCGCGTCCATGATCACGGTCTTGACGAAGTACATCGGGTGCTTTCGATGAGGGTGACACCTGCTTATCGAGGCTCGGGTCTGCGAAGATCGGGGCATATCACGAGGTGGAGGGTTCACGAGACTGACTGTCCTCGGGAGCCTGCGATGTTGCACTGTCGGATGTGGGGTTCCGGCAAACCCTTAAGGTTCGAACACTGGGGTGCGCGCGAAGTCTTTCCATCCTACCGATCGATGCCCTAGCTCGCTAAGGTCTCTCGGACAAACTCGACGAACTCGCAACAAAGAAAGACATGGGATTTATACTGGTTTGGGCCACCGTTGTGGTGTAATACCCTACTCCAGTGTGGTGGTGGTGGATTGCCTCTTGGGCTGATGATGAATAGTACAAGGGGAAGAACAGCCTCCTGAGGTTGAGGTGTTCTTGTGCTAGTGTTGCCTTTCGATCTGTTCCAGTTCCCCCTACTACTGTGGTGGCTAGACCTATTTATAGAGGCCTGGTCCTCTTCCCAAATAATGAGCGGGAAGGAGCCAACAGCGGCGGGCATGTTTGAAGGGGACAACTAGTACAAGCTATCACGACAAAAGTGGTCTTCGCTGCGAAAAGCTCTAGTGGTGGCGTTGTCTTGTGCTCCACGATGACCTCCATCTTGCCGTCCTCCTGGTCTTGGTCTCGTTGCACCAATATAGCAACCTTTGCCTGATACCTCGGTACTCCTCGCCTGCGCTGGCTTCCTTAGCACCAAAGAGGAAACAAGGACGCTGGATGCGCTGGCGCCCGCCTGGTGTCGATTGTCATGGCTCGCGTCACGAGAGCCTCGTGAGGTTTGCCCCGCCTTGATATCTCTGCTCCTCGTGAGCCTTCCTGGCTTGGCCGCTCCTGAGAAGGTATTGCGTCGTCCGCCTCGCGAGGCTTGGCCCCTCGCGAGGGTCTTGAATGCCTTGTCGATGAAGATGGGCCGTACGGCCTGCCGGCTTAGCCATGTCGTGGGCCGCAGGCAGGCAAGTCTGGGGACCCCTGTTCCCAGGACGCCGACAGTAGCCCCCGGGCCCAAGGTGCGCTCGGGCTTGGCTTCGCGGTGAAGCCAAGGGCCAAGTGTGGAGCACCGAGGGCCCCAAAAGCCTGCGGCCTCGGTTGACGCGTGGCGGTTGATTGGACGTGGGCGTCTCCGCTTCCCCACGCTGCCTCTGAATCCGCCTAGCTATGCGGCCCCCGTGACCTACACAGTTATTCCTCCTTCGCCCATGCCTGTCTCTTCCAATCTCCCTGCTTCCTCGAGGCCCTTCTCTGCCATGCAAATCCGGCTTATGCTCCGCCTGCTTCATCGCCATGGCGCCGAAACAAGCTGAAAACGGGAAGAAACCCATGTCGTTGCCAACTGCGCCTCCATCTTTTGAGCCGGCGCTCGGCCGGCCTCGGGTGCTCAACGACGAGGCCATGGACAAGGTGTGCCCCATGCTTGCCTCCAGCTTCAACGAGTGGGGAGAGACGGTGGCTTGGCCCGCGTCCCGCACTCGCATGGATCAGGCAGCCATTGAGGTCCCGATCTTCATTGATGCCCTTTAGGCTGGCTCGATCCCTCCCTTCTCCGCCTTCTTCAACGCAGTGCTCGAGCATTACCAGATCCACATGCTTCATCTCGACCCTCAATCGGTGACCCTTCTTGCCTTGTTCGCCTTCTTGTGCGAGGCCATGGTGGGCATCGCTCCTTCTATGGCCCTTCTTCGCCATTTCTTCTCATTGCATCTGACTAGTCCCCGGCAGAGCTCGGGGTGTGTGAGCGGCCAGGCCGTGGCCGCGACCGTGGGTGCGGGGATTGACTTCGAGCTCCCTTCATCCACGAGCGAGTTTCATACATGGGGGTGTTTATTGATGCCGGCGTGCTCAGCCCTCTGGTCCAAGTTCCGGCGGGGCCCGCTGTTCCAAACTCTGGCTGGGGCCACCGGAGGCTCTCAAGCCCTCGCCTTGCTCTTTTCTGGGCCAGGCTGAGGCTGCTGAAGGACCGCGGCATGACCACGCCTATGGTGGTGAAGGAGTTCATCAAGCGCCGGGTTGCTCCGTTCCAGCGCCACTCTCGCCCAATGTGGACTTTGCTCAACAGTCAGGACCACATGAGGTTCCAGGAGTCTGGGCTCCCTCCCGGGACACGGCAGACAGTGCTCAAGGTCTTGACGGGTGTCCCTTTGCCGGCCGAAATGCCTGGGAAGAATTGCCGGCTATATCGCTGCAAGAACAAGGATGAGTTTGCAGCGAGCATGCCTTCCTTTGAAGAATGGGGGCAGCGGCCGATCGGTCTTGTGGGGCCCCGCGAGAACCCCGTCGTCGTGGTTCCCTTCCTTGCCGCCGGTGCCGAGCTCACCCCAAGTAAGGGTGCAGGAGGGCGAGCTCCGACGGAGGCTGGTGGCCCAAGTGCTATGGAGCACATGCTGAGTGGTGATCCTGGGGCGTCATCCTCGGGAGCTTGCGACCCCCTTCTTGAAACGCCGGTCACTGAAGGGACGCGTCATGCGGCTCCCGAGGCTAAGGCCCCGGAAGCCTCGGGAGTTGGTGGTGAGGCGGTGCCCGGCTGTTTGTCGCATCCGGGCACCCCTAAACTTGTCTCTCCAAGCTCTTCGCCCTGTGCAGGCCGCCACGTCCAGCGATACGGCCGACTCTTCGTTGATTTCGCGGAGCTCCGCAAGAGGAAAGGAACCCCGAGCGGCAACAACATCTTCGGACCGCTGAAGCGAAGGAAGTACATCGCCGTTGACGTGTAAGTATCTTATCGCTGTGGCTCCTTGTGTGCTGTTTTCCATCTCCTAACGTCAGTTCTTTAGGGCTCCTTCCATCGAGGCGGCTGCGCCTCCTGAGAAACGGCCTCCTCCTTCCTCGACTCCTCCATCGGCCTTGAGTGTTCCTGGTCTGCTTACCGCCCGTGGAGCAGGGTTGGTTGGGGGAGCATCTCCGTCTTCGTGGCGCGCTGAGCCCGCGGCTTGGCCATTCCTCCCCCATGGTCTGGCGTGGAGCCTAGCGGGAGTGCCCAAGACCCCTCCCTTGCTCATGGATAGCAGCTGGTTGGCTTCGATCTTCGGCTCCTCTTCATGCAGCATGTCCCGATCGGCTCGGGCTTCTCACGAGGTCTGGCTGACATCGGGTGCGGCGTCAGCCCCCAGCCCCCTGCCGGGGGGTGGCGCGCCACTCAGCGCCCTGCCCGTTGCCCTAGAGGTGGAGGACGAGGTGGGCCGAGCGTTCGAGCTTGAGCGCGGGTGGAGCATAGTTCGTCACGAGCTCTTCCAGGAGGCGATGGGCGCGATGAGTCAACTGGGTGAAGAGCTCGTTGGTGTGGACTCGCGCCTTGAGGCTGAAGGTCTCCGGCTGGCAGAGGAGCGGCGCAAGTTGAAGGTGGCCATCAACCTCGACCGCTATCAGCGCGACCTTGAGAATGCGAAGGCCGAGGCGTCCCTCAAGATTGCCCATGAAGCCCACTCGTGAGCCTTGGAAGAGGCTCGCGAGGCTGACCATCGTCGCGAGGCTGCGGAGAAGCGCGCGTGGGAGCTCCAGGCCTGGAGCGCGTCCCTTGAGCAGCGGGTGGAGGCGCGCAGGGCCGCTCTTGCATCGCTGAGGGGGACGCCCGGGGAGGAAGAGGAGGTCTGGAAGCGCGACGAGGTGCTGGCTCTGGAAGCCGTGGAGCGCAGCCTCGAGCTCAAGCAACTGGAGACGAGGGAGCGTCAAGTTTCTCAAGCAGAAGATACTGTCGGGGCTCGCGAGGCCAGAGTCGAGGAGGTGGTCAATTGTCGGGTGGCCGAGGTTCGCGCAGACCTAGAGGGCAGGTACGACCTGAAGCTGAAGCTCGCGGGTATGGAGGATGCGGGCAGTGTCCCAGCCCCAGAATTGGTTGTAATTAGTGGCATCTGCATCCATGCATCATGTTTGATTTCAAAGGAATTTTGAGATGGGGATTGCCTAAACCCTAGCATTAAAGGAATTCAATAGGTTCAACTAAAAATATTTTTCAGTGAATCCAAATGGCTTTAGAAAATGTTCATCAATTATGGGAAAATCCTATAAACGAGAACCAGAGGTGCTGCACATTTTCATGACACATTTGGTCCTTTGGATTAATTCATAAAGTATTTCCATTTGGGCATTTAATGCTAATAAATATTTTAAATGCTCAAATAATCATAAACTAAAATGTTTCTTGTTGGATATATTCCAAATAGTAGTCATGATTAGTTTCATGATTTTTGGAAATTCTGACATTTTTAATAAAGCCTTGGAGTTCTGAAATAATAGAAAACATGAATTAATAAAAAGGAACTTACACAGCAAGGCCCACTGGCCCGGCATCAGAGCAGCCCACCGGGCAAAGCCAGCCCACCACTGGCGCCTCCCAGTCGCCTTCCTCCTCGCTGGAAGGACGGAGGCGCGTGGGCCTGCCCGGCCACCTCCTCCCTCCCTGCCTGGCTCCTCCCGGTGCTCCTAGGCAGCGCCACGGAGGCGCCACGCACCCGGGGCCCTCTCACTCCTTCCCGTGCTCATCCCCTCCCTGTCCCTCTCACGCGCACCAACCGGCGCAGCCATCGCCGCCGCCCTTGTTGCCGTCCACCGCCAACCCTCGCCTCGTACTTGTTTCCGGAAGAACCGCCGTGATGCCCCCGTCCTTCTGCCGAGCCACGCGAGCAGGAAGCTTCTGCATCGCCTCCATGCCATCGTCTTCAACCTCGGGCGCCGCCGATTGCCGACTCCGATTCGCCGTCTTCGGCGCCTCCCCGAGCCCAATGAGACCGCCGACGAACTCGCTGTGAGCTCCACTCCGTTTCCCCTCCTTCGTTTTGCTCGTTCCCGTGCCGTAGCACCTTCCCCCACATGCCCGAGCACCGCCGTCCGCCATGGCCGCGTAGCTCTCCTGACCCGAGCCCCTCTGCTCGAACCCGTGGCACAGCGTGCTTCTGGTGGCCCGCGGATGCCACCTAGCCCATCGGCTTCTCCCCTAGCGCACCGCAGCCTCATTCCCGAGTGCGCCCAAACTCCGGTCGCCGCCTGCGCTTCGCCACCACCGGCGCCACAGCCCATCACAGCTCCTCTACTTTGCTCCCTGCGGATGCGCGTGGACTCGACAAACCCGTAGAAACAAGCGGCGAGGCAAATGGTTGCCCGTAGCTCGATTCCGATGAACTTCCGGTAAATCCGGATGTGCTCGCCGGCGTCCAACTCCGGTGAGGTGGCGTGGCGTCATTAGCGAAGCTAATTACCGCGTTAATCTGCATACTGTGTCATCGATGAGACCGGCCCCACCACCCTAATTAACCATGGAGTAAACCTGTTTAGTTTAAGTTAATCGAGTGGCCCCCAGCGTCGGCGTTGACCTCGTGACGTGTCCATTGACCGGGCCCACATGCGTGTCCCTAGCGACCTGGGTCACTAGCGATGGACCCCACTGGTCGAGTTTGACTTGGTCGGCGCCTAGTTGACCTCTCGACATCGGGGTGACGTCATGCTGACGCAACATGTATTTTCTGGATTTATTTTAATTCAGGAAATTCCAGAAAATGTACTAAACTTCTAAAATTCATAGAAATTCAACCGTAGCTCAAATAAATTATATATGAAAAATGATCAGAAAAATTCAATCTATCCATTTGTACCATTTTCATGCATGTTAGAACAAATTATAGCTGCTGTTTAGCACAAAGCATATAAATGGCAATTTAATATCCATATATGGAGTTTGAATTTGAATCTTGGATTCAAACCAACTTCATTTAATCTGCTGCTAGTTGCATTAGCTCAAATCACAGCATTCTAACATGTCATGATCATGCATCATATTGTGCACTGCATTGATTGTGTTCTTCCTTGTTGCCGGTATTTGTCCCCTCTCAGTAGACGACGTACCGATGATGAGTTCGATGACACCGATGAAGAACTATGTTATCTTCAGAAGTGCCAGGCAAGCAAAACCCCCTTGTTCATTCCGATATAATCCCACTCTCTCGCTCCTGCTCTATTTTACTGCATTAGGACAACAACGACTCATGTGTTACTTGCTGCGGTAGTTGAACCCCTTTATCCTCTGCATGACCTGTCATTCCACAGTAATTAGATGAAACCCACTAGCATGAGTAGGAGTTGTTTGAGCCCCGTTGTGCCTACTCATTCATGCTTGTTTGTCATGCACGCTCTTTGCTTAGAGTTGAGTCAGGTGCGATTCATCGGGAATGAATTGGGATGGTGTGTGAACATGTCCTACTATGTGTGAGCTAAGTGTGTGAACACGATTTGGTAAAGGTAGCGGTGAGAGGCCATGTAGGAGTACATGGTGGGTTGTCTCATTGCAGCCGTCCTCAGGAACTGAGTTCAGTGTTTGTGATCCATGAACAGTTACTACCACACATTGGGTTCCGGTAACTCGACCCCTCTCGACTTAGTAATCAATTCGATCTCTGTCCGGGAGTTGCAACTAGTTTACGGTGTTTGTAGGTAGTGTTAGTAGTCTACCAAGTGGCACCCGATACTGGTGGGCTTAGGAAAGACTAGGCAGCCTGATGGCCGGTGTACCAAGTGGCACCGGTTGGTGGGCTTGGGAACCCTGCACACATCGTTTGGGGCCGTGGCGACACCCGGCCGGATCTCCTTGCGGATGGAACCCGAATAGGCGATAAACCTGGGCCGAGAGACTTGTGTGGTTAGTCGGTCGTGGCCGACTCCTCGCCCGACTTCCGCTTGAATGTTGCCGAGGTACATGGCGTGTCTGAGGCGATAAGTGGCGAGGCGTGTGTGAAGAAGTACACCCTGCAGGGTTATCATTATCTAGTCGAATAGCCGGATTCCTCGGATATGGAAACTTGGACCCTTGCATAGTTCATAGACAAGTGAAAGTGGATACTCTAAAATGCGCAAGATAAGCGTGAGTGCTATGGATGGCGTTCTCGTGAGGGAGGCAGGAGGCGGATCCATAGTGGTGTATTGATATGGTGAATATGTGGACTCGTGCGCCACCTCAAAGAGTTACTTGCGTTCGTAGTTGGGATAGCCACCGAGTCAAAGCTGGCTTGCTGCAGTTAAACTCCACCACCCCTTTTGATAATGATGCATATGTAGTTAGATCTGATGTAAGTCTTCTTGAGTACATTTGTACTCACATTTGCTTATTTTATGTTTTGCGAGAGAGGCGTCGGTCTCGCTAGTAGTTCAGCGTGGCCTTGACGTTTAGATTGTTACCTCAGCTACGATCTTGTGCCCTCGGCGGAATCTGGTAGATAGTCGGGCTCCTCGGCCTTTTTCATTTGTAGATGTCTGTACTTAGACATGTTAAGCTTCCGCTTGTGCTTGTTGCTTGTATGCTCTGTATGTTGGGTCATGAGACCCATGTTTGTAATATCTCGCTCCCCGGAGCCTAATGAATAAATACTTGAGTCGTAGAGTTATGTTGTGATGCCATGGTGTATGTACTCATATCGGGCATATTGTGTGTATGATTGAAATGCTTGGTATGAGTGGGATCCGACAATCTAGTTGTTTATCCTTGGCAGCCTCTCTTATGGGAAATGTAGTCTAGTGCTTCTGGCGATAGTAGTCCGCTTCTGGCCGGTTCACCGGAGTCCTGCTAGCCCAGCACTACTGCTTTCTGGACACTTGACCGGCGACATGTGCTTCACTTCGCCGTTCTGTGTATGCATCCCTTTGGGGAAATGTCACGCGGTGACATCCGAGTCTGCCTAGCACTGCTGGCCCGGGTTACCGGAGTCCTGTTAGCCAGTGCTTTCTGACCCGGATTCTGCACGCCGACCGACATGCTCGATGTGATTCATGTATGCCTGTCCCCATGGGTTTGTGCCGCTTTGGGTTCACGACTAGCCATGTCGGCCGGGTTCTCTGTCATATGGATGCTAGCGACACTATCATATCGTGAGCCAAAAGGCGCAAATGGTCCCCGCCATGGTAAGGCGACACCTGTGGGAATACCGTGCGTGAGGCCACGAAGTGATATGAGGTGTTCTTGGCTAGATCGATGTGACTTGGAATCGGGGTCTGACAGCTTTGGTATCGAGCACTGTTGCTGTAGGATTACCAAGCCAAACTGGGTGAAGTTGAGTCTAGAAATGCTTTAGTTATATAAGGAATTGATTGTGGAAGGGAGCGTAAGGCTCTTTTTACTCCTTTACCTTATGCCCTTACGATCTGAGTCAACCTCTTCTTTTCTCACGGGGATTAAGAACTAGGCTTCTCATCTTTCTATCGGGATGACGTGTTACTAATCCATAGACTTTTAAGATTGTTGGTTTTAAGCCCGGTTCAGTTCACGCTATTTACGTATGATAGCTTGTTGATCTCGGAACCTTGATATTGTGAGGTTGAGTGGTTATGCCACCATTTTTGCGAGGATGTCTCAAATCATTTTGAGCATTTACAGCCGTTATCTTTGTCCGAGTCATCCCAGGTTTCTAAACTATCTGATGCATTTGCAAATCCCTTCCTCCCGTTCCTGATGTCCTTTTGGGCCAGATTAAGCACACTAGTCGGTGAGTTGAGGTACCCTATTGCCTCGACATATATGTTGGAGTTATTATTATGACCCTAGGTGTCTGGAGTATCACTTAGTAATCCAGCCATGCTTGTGTCCCTAGTGTGATGATTCTGGCCATTATTCTTGAAAGCATCCCGTGATGTTATTAGTTAGTAGGCATTCTATTCCTGGGTTCTTGAACCCGAGATCCACCCTACTTCATGTTGATAGTAATTGCTAGCTCCCTTAGGTTATTAGTAACCTTTGCATTAGCCCTCGAGGTCCATGGTATTCCCTTCTTCCAAATACCATGAACCATCTTGGTAGAAGTTCTCTTGAACCGAAAGATCACAACAAGAGTGCTCTCAATGAGTTTCCTATCATATGTTGTGAATCTGCCAGTTCTACCTTTACGCATGGGTTATCCGGACGAAATATGTTGAACTCGTTCGACATGCTAGTCCATGCAGCCACAACTCAGAAAATCGTATGTTCCTTGAGTTGTCCCCCTTTTAGTTTGTCTTCTGATCCCCGTCTATCAGTTGGTAGTCAGGAGTAGTTGTGCATTCGTGTTATCAATGCCTATTACTCATGTGGTCCGTCAAGCCATTCTATTCCGGAATGACTAGGAGAAACAAACTCGATTACCTCATCCATATCTAGGATTGGGTCCAAAGCAGTTGTATTCCGAGATCAAATGCCAATCCAGCTTTTGATTCTGTTCTACCCTGAAGTATTACCGTCTTATGTCAAGAATGTCATGAGAATTGCACCAACTCTTATGAATTCTTGTTGCAGTGATACCTCTCGCCATCATTGCTCATTCCCTGGTTCCGTGTTGTCATAACCGGAATGCTGGCAAGTGAGTCATGATGTGTGGAATCAATACTCCTATCAACTCCGTTGCTTGGTAGTTAATGGACAATATTCTCATTCTTAGCGTGTTGGTTATTGAATCATCATTATAAGATTGACTGTGCTACCTAGTCCTTATTTCCGGTGCACTCTTCGATCAATGAGTTAGGATTATTCAATCCCTTGCTTATTGTTCATATCGTCTTGCCCTGAAAAGCAAGATTGTTCTCGAGCTTAGTAACATATCGGTGGTTCGTGATGTTCCGAATATCTTCTCGGAAGTATGACCAGGTTTCACCTGACCGCTATGTTGAGCTCGTGATCAAGTTGGTTTCCTATAAACCACCCTTTCTCCAAGCATCTGTGTCGGATACCCTGAACTAGTTGGTTAAGCTTAACAACAACTTGGAGAGTTGGGAGATAAAAGCTTAATCCACTTAGTTCATCACTAAGGGATATCCTTGTGTGTGTGTGTTGAAGAAAGATGATATCTTCGTTGATTGATCCTCATGAACAGTTATCGGTCCTATTGTCTTATCAATCCTTTGATTTGAGTGCGGGCTATCTTCAAATCAAATCAGTACCAACGATGCTCGTAATGTTGTCTTACTCGTGGTTGATCCCTCGAGCATACACCGTTACATCTTTTGGTCTGACCAATACTATCACCGTGTTCACATGATGGCGGAAGTCGGTGATATGGAAATTCTGATGAGTTGCTCTTGAGCCCATCAGCAACATTTTGTCTCCCCCATGATTCATGTTGAACATCAACCTAGTGTTGGAAACTTTTATAAGCATTTTCTTCATGTCCCATTCGCGAAGAATATGTTGGATGAAAGAAGTGACTTTCTACGATTCACGTGCATTTGGTGCAAGTTGCCGCCGTGAGTTCGAGAAAGATTGTTTTTGATTCCTGGAATCATCCCAAGTCAGTCATGCATGTGCGAGGTACTTTATGGTTTGATAGGTTGGCCGCCTCCATTCTATATGTGTTTCCTAGCACACCAAGCCACTAACTGATTTGTTCAAGGAGAAGAAATTCCTTCTTAAGAGCATGCCTTATGCAAGGACTTCGTTATCCTTGATGATGGTTCCCCACGAACTTCGGTAGTGTTTTATTGTAAGACTACTCTGTGATCATGCTTGTCTTGGACATCATGTTCACATGATTGTAGCAGAACCCGCTCATGTTTTGGAGCTTGCTACCTTAGTTCATCCCTCGAGAATCCCGCAACGTCATCTCGTCGGTTTGTGTTGCAACTTTTCTTTTCAGACATGTGAGTCTGAAGTATCCTGTTTCTAACCAGATCTGAATCTCAGGCAGATATGATGGTTGGAACATTTCCGATATTTGCATTTTGTTCCCAGCTTGCCTTTGCCTTGTGCCAAATTCCTTTGGATTGCCCTTCTCGGCAATTGTTGTTCAGGATCATCTTCAGAGGTGGTCCAACCATGGGTCCCATCCATTCTCGATGATAAGCAAAAGTCATCCATTGCGTTGTCTTCGACAAGGTAGTCCACATCATTCATTCTAGTCCGAGTATGCCATTCCTTCGAGGTCCTTCACACGATCGTTTGTGATTGCCTTAGGCTGGTATAAAGAGTTTCAATGATCTCTAAATCAAAGGTAATTCCTTTGCCACTTAAAGGAAGATTCTGCAAGTCACCTTTTCTAAGGTGTCCCGTTATGGAATCATGGCAATCATGTCCTTGTTACTTTGGAACCATGCACCATTTTACTTAAGCGTGGAATGGTTGCCTACCAATTTGAACCTTCGTCGTCCGTTTCTTTCCCATCATTCCTAATGTGTGTTTGGTGTCTCAACTCAAGAGATGTTCTTACGTCTCACTCCATGAACTGATCTTGAGTTGCTCGACCTTCAAGAAGATTAAATCCTGTAGGGTTCCCCCTCTTTCTTTTGTCGTGTCGAGTGAAGATCTCGAAAGCAAAGACGTCAAGACCAAGATGATGGAATGAATCAACATCTTCGAGAAGGGAAATTGGATCGAGAAGATTGTGATAGTTTTGTGCCCCTCTGTCTTCTTACCTCACGTCACGAATCTCGGGGCCGAGATTCTGTTTAGTGGGGGTGAGTTGTCACAGCCCGAAATTGGTTGTAATTAGTGGCATCTGCATCCATGCATCATGTTTGATTTCAAAGGAATTTTGAGATGGGGATTGCCTAAACCCTAGCATTAAAGGAATTCAATAGGTTCAACTAAAATATTTTTCAGTGAATCCAAATGGCTTTAGAAAATGTTCATCAATTACGGAAAAATGCTATAAACAGAACCGGAGGTGCTTGCACATTTTTCATGACACATTTGGTCCTTTGGATTAATTCATAAAGTATTTGCATTTGGGCATTTAATGCTAATAAATATTTTAAATGCTCAAATAATCATAAACTAAAATGTTTCTTGTTGGATATATTCCAAACAGTAGTCATGATTAGTTTCATGATTTTTGGAAATTCCACGACATTTTTAATAAAGCCACAGAGTTCTGAAATAATAGAAAACATGAATTAATAAAAAGGAACTTACGGCAAGGCCCACTGGCACGGCCTTTGTAACAGCCTTTGGGCAAAGCCAGCCCAGCCCACTGGCGCCTCCTGTCGCCTTCCTCCTCGCCCGGAAGGGCGGAGGCGGCGTGGCACGCCCAGCAGCCACCTCCTCCTCCTCCACACTGCTGGCTCCTCCCAGTGCTCCTAGGCAGCGCCACGGAGAAGCCACGCACCCCCGGGGCCCTCTCACTCCTTCCCCGTGCTCATCCCCTCCCCTTTCCCTCTCACGCGCACCCAACCGAGCGCAGCCGTCGCCGCCGCCCGCTATTGCCGCGTCCACCGCCAACCCCTCGCCTCGTAGTTGTTTCCAGAAGAACCGCCGTGATGCCCCCGTCCTTCCTGCCGAGCCACGCGAGCCGGGAAGCTCTGCATCGCCTCCACGCCATCGTCTTCAACCTCGGGTGCCGCCGATTGCCGACTCTGATTCGCCGTCTTCAGCGCCTCCCCGAGCCCAATGAGACCACAGACGAACTCGCTGTGAGCTCCACTCCGTTTCCCCACCTTCGTTTTGCTCGTTCCCGTGCCGTAGCACCTTCCCCCACATGCCCGAGCACCGCCGTCCGCCATGGCCGCGTAGCTCTCCTGACCCGAGCCCCTCTGCTCGAACCCGTGGCACCAGCGTGCCACGGTGGCCGCGGATGCCACCTAGCCCATCGGCTTCTCCCCTAGCGCACGCAGCCTCGTTCCCAGTGCGCCCAAACTCCGGCCGCCGCCTCGCTCGCCACCACCGGCGCCACAGCCCATCACAGCTCCTCTCGCCTGCTCCTCTGGATGCGCGTGGACTCGACGAACCCGTAGAAACAAACAGCCCATCATAGCTCGATTCCGATGAACTTCCGTCGTCGGATGTGCTCGCCGGCGTCCAACTCCGGTGAGGTGCCGTGGCGTCATTAGCCCGAAGCTAATTACCGCGTTAATCTCGCCCTGTGTCACTGACGAATGGCCCCACCACCCTAATTAACCACGGAGTAAACCCTATTTAGTTTAAGTTAATCGAGTGGCCCCCAGCGTCGGGTTGACCTCATTGGCGTGTCCATTGGCCGGGCCCACATGCGTGTCCCTAATCGACCTTTGGGTCAGCGGCGATGGACCCCACTTGTCAGGTTTGACTTGGTCAGGCGCCTAGTTGACCTGCTGACATCAGGGTGACGTCATGCTGACGCAACATGTATTTTCTGGATTTATTTTAATTCAGGAAATTCCAGAAAATGTACTAAACTTCTAAAATTCATAGAAATTCAACCGTAGCTCCAAATCAAATAAATTATATATGAAAAATGATCAGAAAAATTCAATCTATCCATTTGTACCATTTTCATGCATGTTAGAACAAATTATAGCTGCTGTTTAGCACAAAGCATATAAATGGCAATTTAATATCCATATATGGAGTTTGAATTTGAATCTTGGATTCAAACCAACTTCATTTAATCTGCTGCTAGTTGCATTAGCTCAAATCACAGCATTCTAACATGTGATGATCATGCATCATATTGTGCACTGCATTGATTGTGTTCTTCCTTGTTGCGGTATTTGTCCCCTCTCGATGAGCGGCGACGCAAGCGATGAGTTCGATGACACCGATGAAGAACTATGTTATCTTGAAGTGCCGGGCAAGCAAAACCCCTTGTTCATTCCGATATAATCCCACTCTCTCGCTCCTGCTCTATTTTACTGCATTAGGACAACAACGACTCATGTGTTACTTGCTGCGGTAGTTGAACCCCTTGATCCTCTGCATGACTGGTCATTCCACAGTAATTAGATGAAACCCACTAGCATGAGTAGGAGTTGTTTGAGCCCTCTTGTGCCTACTCATTCATGCTTGTTTGTCATGCACACTCTTGCTTAGAGTTGAGTCAGGTCTGATTCATCGGGAATGAATTGGGATGGTGTGTGAACATGTCCCTCACGTGTGTGAGCTAAGTGTGTGAACACGATTTGGTAAAGGTAGCGGTGAGAGGCCATGTAGGAGTACATGGTGGGTTGTCTCATTGCAGCCGTCCTCGAGGAACTGAGTTACGTGTTTGTGATCCATGAACAGTTAGTACCACACATTGGGTTTGATGCTTTCGGCCCCTCTCGGCTTATTAATCAACTCGATCTCTGTCCGGGAGTTGCAACTAGTTTACGGTGTTTGTAGGTAGTGTTAGTAGTCTACCAAGTGGCACCCGTGCAGGTGGGCTTGGGAAAGACTAGGCACGATGGCCAGTGTACCAAGTGGCACCCGGTTGGTGGGCTTGGGAACCTGCACACATCGTTTGGGGCCGTGAGCGACACCCGGCGGATCTCCTTGCGGATGGAACCCGAATAGGCGATAAACACGGACGAGAGACTTGTGTGGTTAGTCAGGTCATGGCCGACTCCCTCGCCCGGCTTCCGCTTGAAGGTTGCCGAGGTACATGGCGATGTCTGAGGCGATAAGTGGCGAGAGCATGTGTGAAGAAGTACACCCCTGCAGGGTTATCATTATCTATTCGAATAGCCGGATTCCTCGGATATGGAAACTTGGACCCCTTGCATAGTTCATAGACAAGTGAAAGTGGATACTCTAAAATGTGCAAGATAAGCGTGAGTGCTATGGATGGCGTTCTCGTAGGGAGACGGGAGCGGATCCATAGTGGTGTATTGATATGTTGAATATGTGGACTCGTGTGCGCCACCTCAAAGAGTTACTTGCAGTCGTAGTTCAGGATAGCCACCGAGTCAAGCTGGCTTGCTGCAGTTAAACTCCACCACCCCCTTTTGATAATGATGCATATGTAGTTAGATCTGATGTAAGTCTTGCTGAGTACATTTGTACTCACGTTTGCTTATTTTATGTTTTGCAGAGAGACGTCAGTCTCGCTAGTAGTTCCGCGTGGCCTTCGACGTTTAGCTTGTTACCTCAGCTACGATCTTGTGCCCTCGGCAGGATCTGGTAGATAGTCAGGCTCCTCGGCCTTTTTCATTTGTAGATGTCTGTACTCAGACATGTTAAGCTTCCGCTTGTGCTTGTTGCTTGTATGCTCTGTATGTTGGGTCATGAGACCCATGTTTGTAATATCTCGCTCCCCGGAGCCTAATGAATAAATACTTGAGTCGTAGAGTTATGTTGTGATGCCATGTTGTATGTACTCATATCGGGCATATTGTGTGTATGATTGAAATGCTTGGTATGAGTGGGATCCAACAATCTAGTTGTTTATCCTTGGCAGCCTCTCTTATGGGGAAATGTAGTCTCATCGCTTCTGGCGATAGTAGTCCGCTACAGCCCGGTTCACCGAGTCCTGCTAGCCGACTACTGCTTCTGGACACTTGACTGGCCGGCATGTGTTTCGCCGTTCACGTATACATCGCCGGGAAATGTCACGCGGTGACATCCGGAGTCTGCCTAGCACCTTTCTACAGCCGGGTTGCGAGTCCTGTTAGCCTAGTGCTACAGCCGGATTCACACGCTGGCGACCGACATGCTCGATGTGATTCATGTATGCCTGTCCCCATGGAGTTAGTGCCGCTTTGGGTTCACGACTAGCCATGTCGGCCCGGGTTCTCTGTCATATGGATGCTAGCGACACTATCATATCGTGAGCCAAAAGGCATAAGCGGTCCGGGCCATGGTAAGGCGACACCTGGGAATACCGTGCGTGAGGCCGCAAAGTGATATGAGGTGTTCTTGGCTAGATCGATGTGACTTGGAATCGGGGTCTGACAGGGGCGCTGCCCTCGAGGCCCAGAGTTGGATGAAATTTGAGAGGCGGCGGAAGCCACGGCCGCCGCCACAGATTCTGGCCTGTGCAGCGAACAGCCTCCGCCCGCGCCGAGCCGCTAATACGTATCCAACGTATCTATAAGTTTTAATTGCTCCATGCTATATTATCTATTGTTTTGGACTATATTGGGCTTTATTTTCCACTATTATATTACTTTTGGGACTAACCTATTAACCGGAGGCCCAGCCCAGAATTGTTGTTTTTTGCCTATTTCATTACTTCAAAGAAATGGAATATCAAACGGGGTCCCAACGGAATGAAATCTTCGGGAACGTGATTTTCTCATCAGATAAGATCCAGGAGACTTGGACCCTCCGTCAAGAAAGCCACGAGGCAGCCATGAGGGTGGAGGGCCCCCCCCTAGGGCGCGCCCCCTGCCTCATGGCCCCCCCGAAGCTCCACCGACGGACGCCTGCCTCCGAGATATACCGACGTACCCCCAACAGATCAGATACGGGCCAAAACCTAATTCCACTTTGCCGCAACTTTACGTATCCACGAGATCCCATCTTGGGGCCTGTTCGAGCTCCAGGAAGGGAATCCACCACGGAGGGCTTCTACATCATCATCATAGCCTCTCTGATGAAGTGTGAGTAGTTTACCTCAGACCTTCAGGTCCATAGTTAATAGCTAGATGGCTTCTTCTCTCTTTTTGGATCTCAATACAATGTTCTCCCCCTCTCTCGTGGAGATCTATTCGATGTAATCTTCTTTTTACGGTGTGTTTGTTGAGACCGATGAATTGTGGGTTTATGATCAAGATTATCTATGAGCAGTATTTGAATCTTCTCTGAATTCTTTTATGTATGATTGGTTATCTTTGCGAGTCTCTTCGAATTATCCGTTTGGTTTGGCCAACTAGATTGGTAGTTCTTGCAATGGGAGAAGTGTTTAGCTTTGGGTTCAATCTTGCGGTGTCCTTACCAAGTAATGAGAAAGGGTTGCAAGGCACGTATTGTATTGTTGTCATCGAGGATAACAAGATGGGGTATTTATCATGTTGCATGAATTTATTCCTCTACATCATGTCATCTTGCTTAAGGCGTTACTCTGTTTTCATTAACTTAATACTCTTGATGCATGCTGGATAGCGGTCGATGAGTGGAGTAATAGTAGTAGATGCGAGGTGAGTCGGTCTACTTGTCTCGAGCGTGATGCCTATATACATGATCATACCTAGATATTCTCATAACTATGCTCAATTACATCAATTCCTCAACAGTAATTCGTTCACCCACCGTAAAATACCTATGCTCTTGAGAGAAGCCACTAGTGAAATCTATGGCCCCCGGGTCTATTTTCATCATATTAATCTTCCTACGCTTTATTATTGCTTTGCTTTTTTTACTTTGCATTTTATTTTACTTTGCATCTTTTTACCAAAAATACCAAAATTATTATCTATCATCTCTATTAGATCTCACTCTCGTAAGTGACCGTGAAGGGATTGACAACCCCTATTCGCGTTGGTTGCGAGGAGCTATTTGCTTTGTGTAGGTACGAGGGACTTGGCGTGGCCTCCTCTTGGATTGATACCTTGGTTCTCAAAAACTGAGGGAAATACTTACGCTACTCTTTGCATCATCCTCTCCTCTTGGGGAAAACCAAGGCAAACTCAAGGCGTAGCAAGAAGGATTTACGGCGCCGTTGCCGGGAGTCTCATAAAAGTCAACATACCAAGTACCCATTACAATCCCTTATCTCTCGCATTACATTATTTGCCATTTGCCTCTCGTTTTCCTCTCCCCCACTTCACCCTTGCCGTTTTATTCGCCCTCTCTTTTCCGTTCGCCTTCTTCCCGTATGTATCTTTGTATATGTTTCCTTGTGCCTTCAATATGCTTGCATCTTCTCTTGCTGAAAATCTATTGACATGGATCCACTTAAATTGTTCTACTTGGATCATCTTCGATCCTTATGCGCTCGTGCTGAAACCCCAACTAGCCTAGTTCATGGGAAATCTTTAGATGAGCATGCTCATTTTGTGCGTCATCGTTTGTTTGAAAAAGGGAAGCTCTTATGGTATCATATAAATAGTTTGCTATGCTATGCTTGGAATCTTTGTGAAATGTGTGATTTTACTTGCTGCTCTAAGAACCCTAAAAAACACCTTCCCTACCTATGTGAGGTCAATGATAATGAAATCTTATCTTCTTATGCAAAGGGTGTTTATAGCTACTATGATATCGAACAAATTGAAGAATTTGTCATTTTTAAAGGTGCTCATGAAGTTGCTTCTTTGATTGAAAAGTATGATTTTACTCTCAAAAATCTGAAAATTCCATCATACTTAAATATTGCAATGAAAACCTTGCTCATAATGTCCGTGTCCAAGAATTTATTGAAAGAATGACCGTTGCTTTGGAAGAAAATAATGATATGCATGAATCTATAGATAATGATGATTCCGATGATTTGGTTGAAATACCCCTTGATGAACATGATGCTTGCTATTCTTGTGGCCATGATGCCAATATTTATGAAGACGAATTTGCTATAGTTCCTTATGTTAAAAATGAGATCGTTGCTATTGCACCCATGCTTGATAGTTCCCTCAATGAAAAGCATGACTTCAATGATTTTACTATAAATTCTCTTGATGTCAATTGTGCTGATAATATGCAAAACCCTAAGCTTGGGGATGCTAGTTTTGCTATGTCTACTACTTGTTGCAATGATCATGATTGGGGTGATTCTTCTTATGATCTTGAAAATTTATTTAATCCCCATGATGAATATGAGATTGATAATATTGTTTGCAATAATATTGAAAGTGGGTTTGGAAGAGTGTCAACTTTAGATCCCACATATTTGGAGAATATTCAATCTTATGATATTTTTTATAAAAGTGGGCTTGGAGAAATCATGACTTTAGTTAATGATAATCCGACTATTTTGGAAGAGTGTCAACTTCGCATGCATGTGGATCGTGTTGAGAATATGTTATGTGATAGCTATATTGTTGAATTTTCTTACGGTCCCACATGTAATTATTATGAGAGAGGAAAATATAGTTGTAGAAATTTTCATAATAATAAATTACCTCTCGTCATGTTGAGATTGCTATTGCTTCTTTCCTCTTCCTTGCATATGCTAGCTTTTGCTTGCTATGATCATTTGTTTTCCTATAAGATGCCTATGCATAGGAAGTATGTTAGACTTAGATGTGTTTATTGCGTGTTTCATGATGCTCTCTTTGCGCTTCAATTCTTGTCTTTGATGTGAGCATCGTTTAAATTACCAATGCCTAGTTAGGGGCGTTAAACGATAGCGCTTGTTGGGAGGCAACCCAATTTTATTTTAGTTTTTTTGTTTTTGTTTCTGTTTAGGAATAAATAATCCATCTACCTTCTGTTTAGATGTGGTTTTATGTTTCAATTAGTGTTTGTGCCAAGTTAAACCTATAGGATCTTCTTGGATATTAGTTATTTGATCTTACTGTAATTTTCAGAAACTTACGGTTCACGAAAACAATTGTTAAAAATCACCAGAACGTGATAAAATAGTGATTCCAATTTCTGCTGATCAAAAAACAAATTGCATAGGTCTTCCTATTTTGGATGAATTTTTGGAGTTCGAGAAGTTTGCGTTAGTTGCAGATTACTACAGACTGTTCTGTTTTTGACAGATTCTGTTTTTCGTGTGTTGTTTGCTTATTTTGATGAATCTATGGCTAGTAAAATAGTTTATGACCCATAGATAAGTTGGAATATAAATAAAGAATGAGTTCATTACAGTACCTTGAAGTGGTCTTTTGTTTTCTTTCGCTAACGGAGCTTACGAGATTTCTGTTGAGTTTTGTGTTGTGAAGTTTTCATGTTTTGGGTGATTTTTTTTTATGGATTATGGAACAAGGAGTGGCAAGAGCCTAAGCTTGGGGATGCCCATGGCACCCCCAAGATAATACAAGGACACCAAAAATTCAAAGCTTGGGGATGCCGGAAGGCATCCCCTCTTTAAATCCACTTCCATCGGTAACTTTACTTGGAGCTATATTTTTATTCACCACATGATATGTGTTTTGCTTGGAGCGTCTTGTATTATTTGCGTCTTTGCTTGTTAGTTTACCACAGTCATCCTTGCTGTACACACCTTTTGAGAGAGCCATAAATGAATTGGAATTTGTTAGAATACTCTATGTGCTTCACTTATATCTTTTGAGCTTTATAGTTTTGCTCTAGTACTTCACTTATATCTTTTAGAGCACGGTGGTGGATTTGTTTTAAAGAAACTATTGATCTCTCATGCTTCACTTAGATTATTTGGAGAGTCTTAAATAGCATGGTAATTTTCTTAATAATATGCTTGGTATTCAAGATTTGTAAAACTTTCTTTTGAGTGCGTTGAATACTAAGAAAAGTTTGATGCTTGATGATTGTTTTGAGATATGGAGGTGATAATATCAAAGTCATGCTAGTTGAGTAGTTGTGAATTTGAGAAATGCTTGTTTTGAAGTTTGCAAGTCCCGTAGCATACACGTATGGTAAACGTTATGTAACAAATTTGAAACATGAGTTGTTATTTGATTGTCCTCCTTATGAGTGGCGGTCGGGGAGACGGCGATGGTCTTTTCCTACCAATCTATCCCCCTAGGAGCATGCGCGTAGTGCTTTGGTTTTTGATGGCTTGTAGATTTTTGCAATAAGTATGTGAGTTATTTATGACTAATGTTGAGTCCATGGATTATACGCACTCTTACCCTTCCATCATTGCTAGCCTCTTCGGTACCATGCATTGCCCTTCCTCACATTGAGAGTTGGTGCAAACTTCGCCGGTGCATCCAAACCCCGTGATATGATACGCTCTTTCACACATAAACCTCCTTATATCTTCCTCAAAAGAACCACCATACCTACCTATTATGGCATTTCCATAGCCATTCCGAGATATATTGCCATGCAACTTTCCACCATACCGTTCTTCATGACACATTCATCATTGTCCTATTGTTTAGCATGATCATGTAGTTGACATAGTATTTGTGGCAAAGCCACCGTTCATAATTCTTTCATACATGTCACTCTTGATTCATTGCATATCCCGGTACACCGCCGGAGGCATTCATATAGAGTCATACTTTGTTCTAGTATCGAGTTGTACTCATTGAGTTGTAAATAAATAGAAGTGTGATGATCATCATTTTCTAGAGCATTATCCCAAAAAAAAGACAAAAGCCAAAGGAAAAAAGGAAGGCCCAAAAAAAGGGGGCAATGTTACTATCTCTTTTTCCACACTTGTGCTTCAAAGTAGCACCATGTTCTTCATATAGCGAGTCTCATATATTGTGCTTCAAAGTAGCACCATGTTTTTCATATAGATAGTTTCATATGTTGTCACTTTAATATACTAGTGGGAATTTTTCATTATAGAACTTGGCTTGTATATTCCAACGATGGGCTTCCTCAAATGACCTAGGTCTTCGTGAGCAAGTAAGTTGGATGCACACCCACTTAGTTTCTTTTGTTGAGCTTTCATACATTTATAGCTCTAGTGCATCCGTTGCATGGCAATCCCTACTCCTTGCATTAACATCAATTGATGGGCATCTCCATAGCCCGTTGATTAGCCTCGTTGATGTAAGACCCTCTCCTTTTTTGTCTTCTCCACATAACCCCCATCGTTATATTCTATTCCACCCATAGTGCTATGTCCATGGCTCACGCTCATGTATTGCGTGAAGGTTTATAAGTTTGAGATTACTAAAGTATGAAACAATTGCTTGGCTTGTCATCGGGGTTGTGCATGAGGAGAGCATTCTTGTGTGACGAAAACGGAGCATGACTAAACTATATGATTTTGTAGGGATGAACTTTCTTTGGCCATGTTATTTTGAGAAGACATAATTGCTTAGTTAATATGCTTGAAGTATTATTATTTTTATGTCAATATGAACTTTTGTCTTGAATCTTTCGGATCTGAATATTCATACCACAATTAAGAAGAGTTACATTTAAATTACGCCAGGTAGCACTCCACATAAAAAATTCTCTTTTTATCATTTACCTACTCGAGGACGAGCAGGAATGAAGCTTGGGGATGCCTGATACGTCTCCAACGTATCTATAATTTTTGATTGCTCCATGCTATATTATCTATTGTTTTGGACTATATTGGGCTTTATTTTCCACTTTTATATTACTTTTGGGACTAACCTATTAACCGGAGGCCCAGCCCGAAATTGCTGTTTTTTGCCTATTTGGTGTTTCAAAAGCGGAATATCAAATGGAGTCAAACAGAATGAAATCTTGAGAACGTGATTTTCTCATCGAGATAAGATCCGGAGACTTGGACCCTCCGTCAAGAAAGCCACGAAGCGGCCACGAGGTGGAGGCGCGCCTGCCTCGTGGGCCCCGGCTCCACCGGCGTACTCCTTCCTATATATACCTCACGTACCCCCAACAGATCGAGATCTGAGCCAAAAACCTAAGTCCACCGCCGCAACTTTCTGTATCCACGAGATCCCATCTTGGGGCCTGTTCCGTAGCTCCGCCGGAAGGGGAATCCACCATGGAGGGCTTCTACATCATCATCATAGCCTCTCCGATGAAGTGTGAGTAGTTTACCTCAGACCTTCGGGTCCATAGTTAGTAGTTGGATGGCTTCTTCTCTCTTTTTGGATCTCAATACAATGTTCTCCTCCTCTCTCGTGGAGATCTATTCAATGTAATCTTCTTTTTGCGGTGTGTTTGTTGAGACCGATGGATTGTGGGTTTATGATCAAGATTATCTATGAGTAGTATTTGAATCTTCTCTGAATTCTTTTATGTATGATTGGTTATCTTTGCAAGTCTCTTCGAATTATCGTTTGGTTTGGCCAACTAGATTGGTAGTTCTTGCAATGGGAGAAGTGTTTAGCTTTGGGTTCAATCTTGCGGTGTCCTTACCCGATGTGATGAAAAGCGTTGCAAGGCACGTATTGTATTGTTGTCATCGAGGATAACAAGATGGGGTATTTATCATATTGCATGAATTTATTCCTCTACATCATGTCATCTTGCTTAAGGCGTTACTCTGTTTTCATTAACTTAATACTCTAGATGCATCTTTGGATAGTGGTCGATGAGTGGAGTAATAGTAGTAGATGCAGGCAGTAGTCGGTCTACTTGTCTCGGACGTGATGCCTATATACATGATCATACCTAGATATTCTCATAACTATGCTCAATTCTGTCAATTGCTGAACAGTAATTCGTTCACCCACCGTAAAATACCTATGCTCTTGAGAGAAGCCACTAGTGAAATCTATGGCCCCCGGGTCTATTCTCATCATATTAATCTTCCTACGCTTTATTATTACTTTGCTTTTTTACTTTGACTTTTATTTTACTTTGCATCTTTATACCAAAAATACCAAAAATATTATCTATCATCTCTATTAGATCTCACTCTCGTAAGTGACCGTGAAGGGATTGACAACCCCTATTCGCGTTGGTTGCGAGGAGCTATTTGCTTTGTGTAGGTACGAGGGACTTTCGCGTGGCCTCCTACTGGATTGATACCTTGGTTCTCAAAAATTGAGGGAAATACTTACGCTACTTTGCTGCATCATCCTCTCCTCTTTGGGGAAAACCAACGCAAGCTCAAGAAGTAGCAGCTGTGTTCCCTTTGGAGGCGGGTCGATGACACTGAGGCCGTCGTACGACAAAGCACGGAGGAAGTGCTCCAATGACGAACACTGGAGCGTGAGCATGCCCCTATGCTTCAGGATCTCCGGAACAGGGCCAATATTGTAACATCCCAAAATTTTGACCTTGATTTAATAATTAAAATTTTGCCAGAAAATTAAAATTTTATTTTCTGGTTTTATGTTTTAATTTCAGATCACTCTGTCCCTCTGAATTTTTGAGTTTTTCCTTCTAGGTGAAAGCCTTTCAGAAATATTGTTGGACTTGTATATCTTCCCAAGACCATTTTTTTATCAGTGGGATTGTTTCTACAAATTATTTTTCCTGAGCTTTATTTCTTTAAAAATGATTTTTCATAAGCTTTAGAGTTCCATTTGCACTAAAACCCTTTCAAATACTTCTTTAAAGTTTCCACCAAAATTTGGAGATGTCAGTAGATGCATATAATTCATTTCTATGCAAAAACCCATTGAGGTTCTTTGGAATTTTGAGCAAATCATCCTCATCTTCATTCTGGTTCAGTTTGGTGATTTGCACTGCAGCCATATTTTATCTTGCCCTATTGCCCTTGATTTTTCTCCTGCTTATAGACCAGCCTACCAAAACCTTAAGTCCAGGAGATTGGACCCATTGGAGTATTTTTGGTCCATGCAATAATGCCCTTTATTTTCTATCCAGATTTGGTTTTCTCAAAAACTTGCACCAGGGAGTTTTTGTTTTTGGCAAACTAACCTTGCCACCCTCTTTATCATCTAAAGAGATTCTGATCTGGAGTTTTTGGCCACCCAAAGAGATGTCTAGATGCCCATGGCATTTTTTCGAGCACCTTGTGTTCATGGACAGTTTTGGCATAGTTTCATATTTGCACTGTGATCTTGCCCCTCGGGACAAACCAGCATGTCCACTAATCTCCTAGGCACCTCTGAACTTGTTCTGTTATTTTGCATTGTCACCCAAGCTCTGTAGGCCACCCTGGCATTCCGTTGAGCACATGGCGCGTGTGCTGCAGGCGCGCCCGGGCGCCGCGTTTTACCTGTGTGTAGCAGCAGCCAAAACGCCAGCGTTAAACACCTGCGCCTGGACTTTGCTCGCCTGCAGAGCCACGCCCGTCCTCATCCGCTCATCAGAACCATCCAAGCCAACCCTAGAGCCCCGCAGCACCACCATCAGGTTGGCCATGGCAGCTAACGGGCTGACCACGGCAGGCTCCACGCCATGGGCCAGCGCCGCGGAAACCTGACCAGCGCCCGGCTTCGCCTGAACAGCCCAAGCTCATCCATTCGCTCCTCCAAGCCGCCCCCTACATCGCCACGTCGCCTACGGCCACAGAAGCAGCTCACTGCCAATCTTATCCCCGGCCGCCGCGGAACCGACCTAGTTACGCTATAAATAGGGACCCCGAGCTCCTCCAAACCTTCAGGCGACCTCAGGCCATACCTCTAGTGCTCCCATAGCCAGCAATGGATGGAGCGAGGCCGTCTTCCCCGTCTCCGGTCAGTTCGGCCACCGCCATGCTCCGGTCCCGTTCGTCGTGAGCAGGGCCTCCCAAGTCCATACAGTGCCACCGTCCGACTCCCCTTGACCATGCGGAGCCACCCCACCTCTCAAACCCGATCGGGAGCCACCGTAGCTCGAGACCCCGATCCACCAGAAGCCACCGTCCGCCCATGGAGCTTCGCGCCCGGCGACCCCTTGTCCCCGACCCTCTAGACCACTGGGAGGACCGCCCTGGACTGGAGGATCCATCCCTGCCCTCGGAATCCCGTGGGGAGCCGCCGTTCGTCGGCGGCAATCGCCGGAGCTCCGCCTCTGCTCGGCCAGAGGAGAAAGAAGGCTCGGGCGACTGGTCAAACCTGACCAGTGGGCCCGAAGGAGCCACTGTTAGTGCCCCAACGACGACCCGCGCTGGCTTTAGTGGAAGCGTAAAACCCAGAGTACGTTTCCTCCTGTTCGAAAACGTATTACTCCCCGAACCGTTTTCTTTTTCTGATTTTTATTAAAAACAGATTTTTGACTAAACTTTGACTGGCTGTAACTTTTTAAATATAAGTCCAATTCATTTGATTTTTTTTCTGTTGTTTCGCAAATTTTGTCTAGTTTATTTTCATGTTTATTTGAAAATTTTCCAAACAACTTTTTTGTACTGTTTTGGAACTATGTGTTAATTCAAATTTTCGTAAAATAGGATTTTTGAAGAAGCAGGCAACTTTCAAAAAGTGCACCCCACTTACATACTCTTGAAGGCAAGCATTCTGAACCCCGGCATAATATTTGTTGTGTGTCGTTCGTTGCAAATACGACACCACCTTGTCGCGAAGTATTCGGTATTTTATGTGGTGCTATGATCAGATTCATGAGTGCATAATAATGATCCCTTGTTGTTGGAATTTGATATGCTTCTGATAGTAATCACCCTCGTATGCCTTTCATGCCTATCGGAAGGAATCCGACAAAGTCTCTGTCTTGGGTAGACATGAGCTTGTCTCTAGTTCTTTGTCGAGACGGTTCTTATCATGCAGGAAATGCTTTAACTTCCTGAGTCGACCGTAGATCGAGTCTTGTTCCAGTAACCCCCCATACTTGCTTCGTACTACCACTTGTCCCTGCCATAGGTAGGGTACGGTTCAGTAAGTTGTCAACCCCTTCCTAGCACACACCGTACAGAGAGGCCATGGTGGAAGATACCGGCTGCATCCGGTGGACATGCCACCTGGTCCGGGGGCATGGGTGTTTCCGGTTGGAGCCAAGGGGTAGCTCCCCTAGTTTGCACGCATTATAAATTTTGTGATCCCATGCTAGTCGAGGTTGTAGCCTCCTGTCGGTGTACTAGAGTAGGGGTACCCTAGTATCCCGTACTCGTGCACGCAGACGATTCTGACACCCATGGCGGGGTTTGCCTCGTCACCGCCAAGATCCTCCGTGGCTCCTTTGGAGCCATTCAAGAACAAAGTATTTGATTAAGAAGACAAGGCCCCGGCAAGAGGAGCTTGTCGGGAAGGCCATTCTAGGCACGCAGAAGACAAGGCCCCGGCAAGAGGAGCTTGCCGGGAAGGCCCGGAGCGCGACAAGCCTCCGGACGCGACAAGGATTCGGCCGCGGCAAGGCGCTTGCCACGGCAAGCAACCCCTCTCCATCTCCGCTCCAGCTCATCCAGCGACATGTCGCCATGGGACCGTTCCATGGGCGCGTGTCGAGAGGCTGTGCAGCCAGCGGAGAGCAGCGATAAGCGGCGCTGACAGGCTTGCCGTCGTGGCGAGCGGAGGCGCACCTGACGGTCTCTGTTGCACTGTTTGTGCGACACTGGCGGGCATTTATTGCTTTTGTCCCTTGCCGTCAGAGTTAGGTATTTTGCACTGTACACTGTTTGAGTAGGTGTACCAACTCTTGTTTTTACATTTGTACCCTCATCTATGTTGCCACCTGTCGGAGACCCCTTGAGCATATAAAAGGAGGCCCATGTGCAACTAGGAGGGGTGGGGCTGGTTCGGCTCATTCGACTCTCTCAAGACTAGACACACTCACACTAGGTTTTGTAGCTCTCATCGCTCCCTAGCAAGAACACAATACATCAGACAAGCAGCAGTAGGAGTTTTATCTCTCCGGAGAGCTCCGAAGCTGGGTAAACTGCTCGTGTGCCACGCCTCGATCCGCTCTTCGTGCGATCTCCGCCCCTCACGAACCACAAGGGGCCTGGTCCGCCCGGCCCCATAGGTGTTCGTGGAGTGCGATCAGCCTCCCGACATCTTTGGCGCACCGGGTAGGGGGACGTCGAGGCCGTGTGAATCTGATCCGGCGTTCACACGAGCGGCGTCATCAACATCTTCCTCAACATGCCACCGAAGAAGAAGGCTTCGGCGGCAGCAGAGCCGTCCGCGTCGTGCCCACCCTCACCACAGCGAACGGGTGGTGGGGCAGACGCTGGCGGAGGAGCGGGCGCCGACGAAGGTGCTCGCGGCGTTGCCAAGTCCAAGGACAAGGCACCGCAAACCTCGGCGTCCGCGCATCCCCCGCGCCCATCTCAGGAGACGCGGGACCAACAACGTCATGGCGTTCCTGGCGCCATACGTTCGTTAGTCGAGACCCTCAAGACCAGCATGTGCGCCAACATGCTTTGTACGAGTGAGATCTGATGCGCTGGGCGGGTGCTGCTCCTTCTGCGTAGTTAGAAGTCGGCGTATCCGCTCCTCGCACCGTTCTCCAATGCCGCCCACTACTCCAGCGAAGCTCTGGCGAGAGCTCGGATGCTCCTCGACTACCCTCCAACGGCCGACAAGGTCGGCGAGTGGAGGGCCACTATCGAGCCTCATCGGCTTTGCTAACGGAGGCGCTCGCGGCAACCAACGCCATCATTGCCGCGGCGAGACGACAAGGCACGAGCGGTGGCGGCGACACTGTCGGAGGTGCAACCACCGTGCACTCTCCGCCACGAAGGCCAAGATCGCCCGACTCAGCGGATCCACCTCGGCGGTGACTCCACCGCGTCGTCCGGATCCATGAGCTTCGCCGCGATCAGCGCCAAGATTCTTCATGAGCGACAACAAGAGGGCGCTCGAACTTCGCATCGGCGCCGGAGAGAAGCGACGTCCCGGTCCGACAAAGCGCGCTGGGCCTTCTGTTGACGAGCACGCGCCGGAGGAGCCAAGCGACTTACCGTCAGCGGTAGGTTGCCCTGCGTTCACTCGTGAGCTGCGGCAAGTCGATGGCCCAGCGAAAAACTTGAACCAGGCGTGCGGAGAAGTATGATGGCAGGGCGCATCCGTCGGAGTTCCTCGGCATCTACACCATCGCGGTGCAGGCTGCGGGGGCGGGGCGACAAGATCCTCGCCAACTACTTCCCGCTCGTGCTCAAGCCCAACGTCAGATCTTGGCTCATGCACTTGCCGGACAGCTCCATATCCTCTTGGGCAGATCTGTGCCATCAGTTTGTTGGCGCCTTCATAGGTGGCCACAAGCCTCATGGCCAAGAGAGTGACCTTCATCTGCTCGCCCAGAAGGAAGGAGAGTCATTGCGCAAGTTCATTCAGAGATTCAGCCGTGTGAACTACAACATCCCAGGGCGTCCACCTGCGCGGTGATCGGCGCATTTCATCGAGAATGTGCGGAACCGCAGGATGAGGAGGAGATGGCGATGTGCAAAAGTCAAGGACGTCGATGAGCTGTACGCCTTGGCCGACAAGTGTGCACGCCGAAGAAGGGAGGAGACTCCAGGAGAGAATGCGAAGCAGGATCGGCGGTGAGGACACCGCCCGGCAAAGAAGGGCGGCGGCGAGGCAACGAGGAAGAAGAAAGGCGGAGAAGTGCTAGCTGTTGAGCAGTCCGCAGCGGAGGTGGCAACAAGAACGCCAAGGCTGGTGGCTCCGGCAAGGAGGTTGCCACGGCGCCAACCACCGGTCGGTGGCGGCCGCCGACAAGCGGGACAGCTCCGGCAAGCGATCTTGCAAGATCCACCGCACCAAGGGCCACGACCTCCAGAGCTGCAAGAAGGTCGAGCAGCTTGTCGAACAGCGAGAGAGTTGAGTCTGGCGGTAGCGACAAGGAGAAGGCCCAGGGAAGGTGCTGGGGGAAACAAGCAAGCGTCCGGCGGGGAGGGGCCTTGTGGCAAGGCCAAGCAGCGGCAGGAGATAGACCTCCCAGCGGCGCGATAAGGATGAGGATGATGGCGGCAGCGAAGATATGGAAGGCGGCGGCTGATGAGCAGGAGTTTGAGAGAAAGCCACAGAGGTCCTCTGCGTTGACGGAGGTGCTTCCCTGCATACCTCCACCGCCAACTCAAGCAATGGATGCGGGAGGTCAATGCAGCGGAACCATCCGTGGAGTCACGCAAGCCTCTGAAGTGGTCCAGCACGCCTATCATTTTTTATATTGAGGACCACCCTGATCGCATAGCCGCGGTCGGGTGCTTGCCGATGTTGGTCTCACCAACCATCCGCAACCTCAAGGTCACCAAAATGCTAGTTGGCGGCAGGGCGGCTTGAATCTGATCTCCTCCGCGGTGCTCCGAAGCTTCAAATCCTGACGGCGAGCTCGAAGAGGCGGCACTTTCAAGGAATCAATCCGGGAAGGAGCAAGCCGAAGGGGAAGATTACGTTGCCGGTCACATTTGGCAGCGAGCTGAACTTCAGGACTGAGAGGGTCATGTTCGACGTTGCCGATTTCCCATTGCCTTACAATGGGATACTTGGCCGTCCAGCACTCGCCAAGTTCATGGCAGCCTCTCACTACGCCTACAACCTACTCAAGATGCCGGGCCCGATAAGCGTCATCTCTGTCCATGGCGACAAGAAGGATGCCCTTATCTGTGCCGACAAGATCTACCGGGATGCAGCAGCCGCGACAGACTGCCCAACACTTGCCGCTGAAGCCCTCGGGTGGAAGAAGATGAAGTCCAAGTCCGGCAAAGGCTCTGGTGCTCACTCCGGCAAGCGCACCTCTTCGGAGTGCTGCGCTACCGTCGAGGACGCACCATCGAGCTCCACCGGCAAGTGCAAGAAGATGGTGGCTCCGCAAAAGACCAAGAAGGTGCCCACCAAGGAGGACGGCACTGGTGGTACCTTCACCATCAGTGCCTCTCTCGACCCTAAATAGGAAGGCGCGCTCGTTGCTTTCCTGCGGGCGAATGTCGATGTGTTTGCATGGCAACCGTCTGACATCCCCGGTGTTCCCAGGAAAGTGATTGAGCACCGCCTGGCCGTTTATCCTCATGCGCGGCCCGTCAAGCAAAAAGTCAGGAAGCAAAGCAGTGGAGCGCCAAGAATTCATAGCAGAAGAGATCAAGAAACTGGAAGCGGCGGGCCTTGTCGGAGTGCTCCATCCTACGTGGTTGGCCAATCCTGTAGTCGATGCGCCAAAGCAAATGGAAAATGGAGACTTTGTATTGACTTCACGGATGTTAATAAAGCTTGTCCCAAAGATCCATTTCCCTTGCGGCGCATTGACCAGATTGTCGACTCCACGGCTGGATGTGATTTGCTTTCGTTTCTTGATGCATACTCGAGATATCATCAGATCTTCATGGCTGAAGAAGATGAGGAGAAGACCGCATTCATCACACCATGTGGCACATCTTTGTTTCATACGGATGCCTTTCGGTTTGAAGAATGCTGGTTCAACGTTTGCAAGGGTGGTCCATGGCGGCTTTTGAGCCGCAAATGCACAGAAATGTAGAAGCCTACATGGATGACATAGTGGTCAAGAGCAAGGACAGAGCAACTCTGGTTCAAGATTTGGACGAGACCTTTGCGAATCTGCGCAAGATCAACCTCAAGCTCAACCCCGAGAAGTGCGTGTTTGGAGTCCCTTCCGGCAAGCTTCTCGGGTTCTTCGTGTCTCAACGAGGGATTGAAGCTAATCCCGACAAGATCAAGGCCATTGAGCAGATTGAAGCACCAAAGCGCGTCAAGGATGTACGGAGACTTGCCGATTGCGTGGTTGCTCTCAGCAGGTTTATTTCTAGGTCTGCTGAGCGCGCCCTGCCATTTTTCAAGATTTTGAAAAAGGCAGGTCCAGTGAAATGGACTCCCCAAAGCGGAGGCTGCGCTGCGAGACTTGAAGAGATACCTGTCCTCCACTCCAACACTTGTCGCACCTAAACCACAAGAGAAGTTGCTGCTATATATAGCGGCAACCAATCAAGTGGTTAGTGCTGCATTAGTAGCGGAAAGGGAGGCGGATGACGAGCCATCAACCACGGCAAGCACATCCAACGACAAGCAGGGGGCTTCGCCGACAAGCTCTGGTCCCGACAAGGACGAATCAGCAGCGAGCGCATGATTAGATGCGAAAAGGATGGTGCGGCGCCCGGTCTACTTTGTCGATTCCCTCCTGCGGGGGCTAGGTCAAGGTACTACGGTGTGCAGAAATTGCTTTCGGCCTCCTCATGGCCTCGAGAAAGCTGCGCCATTACTTCCAAGCACATGAGATCACAGATTGTCACTCGCTTTCCGCTGAAGAGGATCTGCGAGAATCCGGAAGCAACAGCGGGATTGTTGAGTGGGCATTGGAACTGTCAAGCTTTGGTCTCAAGTTTGAAAGCACATCAACTATCCAAAGCGAGGCGTTGGCAGAATTCATAGCAGAATGGACGCCAAACGGATGAAGAGATTCCGGAGGCGAGCATTCCCGTCAAAGAAGCAAGCAAAGAGTGGCTGATGTACTTTGATGGTGCCTTCGCTGCAAAAGGCGCCCGGTGCGGCGTCTTGCTTATCGCACCCACCGGAGAGCACCTCAAGTACGTAGTCGGATGCACTTTCCCAAGGAGCAAGCGACAAACAATCTTGTAGAGTATGAAGGTTTGCTTGCCGGTCTCGAGATCGTGATGGACCTTGGGATCAAAAAGCTTATTGTCGAGGGGTGACTACGCAACTTGTCGTCCGCCAAGTGAACAAAGATTACGAGTCCGTTGATGGAAGCCTACGTCGATGAAGTGAGGAAGCTAGAAGAGCACTTTGGCGGCTGCAAATGGAACATGTTCCAAGAGCTCGAGAATGATATTCCGACGGCTTTGTCAAAGTGCGCTGGCGCTTAAGTTACACAATGGAACCAGGGATTTTCGTGCTCAAGCTGACTCGATAACCGTAACACCATCAAGCTGGACAAAGCAAGAAGAGGAAGTTGGCCTCTGGTGACTACTTTCCGGCTGAGCTTCCCGAAGCCGTCGTTGCAAAGGTCCCCAAGATCAACACCAACAGTCTTTGAGGAAGCGATCTGCTCCGACAAACCCCAGGGTTTGTTTCGTTGAAGCAGACGCTCCCGGCAAGTCTTGCTCCGGCAAGCTTGTCGGGGAGCATCAAGCTCCGGCAGGGCCGCGGTTTCTTGCCGTGGAAGCTGATGTTCCCGCAGCAACAGACGCGCCTTTAGTCCTTGTTGTCGAGCCGCAAGCTCCAGCATGGGCGCAGCAGATTGTCCATTTCCTTCAGACAGGAGAACTTCCCGAAGAGCAAGAAGAAGCGGAAAGAGTAGCCCGGCAGTCAAGTACGTACGGTTTGTCGACGGCATACTGCATGCGAGAAGAAGACTCAACGGTGTGAAATTGAAGTGTATTCGAGGGAAGATGGGCCGAAGCTGTTGGCGAGAGATACGGAGGCATATGTGGTCACCACATTGGCGCAAGAAACACTTGCCGGCAAAGCTTTCCGGCAAGGTTTCTTCGGCCGACAGCCCTCCGAGGATGCAACTGCACAAGTAACCAAGTGTGAAGCGTGCCAGTTCCATTCCAAACAGATACACCAGCCAGCTCAAGCTCTCCATACGATCCCTTTATCCTGGCCATTTTCGGTCCGGGGGCTCGACATCCTCGGCCCCTTCCCCCGAGCCGTCGGGGGCTTTGAATACTTGTACGTCGCCATCGACAAGTTCACAAAGTGGTCGGAAGTGGAAGCGGTGAGGAAGGTGACGGCATAGTCAGCAGTCAAGTTCTTCAGGTCGATTGTTTGCCGTTTCGGAATCCCTAACAGGATCATCACCGACAACGACACACAATTCTGGTCGCACCTTCATGCGGTCGTCCAAGACCTTGGCGCCAAGGTCTGCTTTGCTTCATTGCTCATCCGAGAAGCAGCGGTCAAGCGAGAGAGGGCAAATCTTTGAAGTCTTTGCAGCGGGCTCAAGACCAGGACTTTCGACAGGCTGCACAAGTGCGGAAGAAACTGGATCGAGGAGCTGCGGTGGTTCTTTGGTCGATCAGGGCGACGCCAAATCGAGCCACCGGCGGACACCCTTTGCTCTAGTCTACGGGCAGAGGCAGTTCTCCCCACGAAACTTCATTATCACGGATTGCCTCGAGTGCTCGCTTATGATGAGCTTGAGCAAGAGCAGCTGCGACAAGATGACGCTGCTCCTTGAGGAGGGTCGATCTTGAGCGGCTGTGCGAGCCGCTTCGCTACCAACAAGCTTTGCGTCGCTACCATAGCCGAGTTAGTGCGGAAGTCTCGAGGAAGGCGACCTTGTTCTTGGCGGCGTTCGGACCGCCAAGAATTCAAACAAGTTGACGCCAAAGTGGAAGGCCCTTGTCGGGTGAAACGAGTCACCAGGCTGGCGCTGTCATCCGCCTTGAGACCGAAGATGGCATTCGGTGAGCAACTCCTGGAACATCGAGCATCTTCGTAAGTTTACCCATAGGGCACGGTTGTCGGAATCCGTTCCGGCAACCACCTTTATACAAGTCTTGCCGCTGTTGCATGTAATCCTTTGTACAAAGCCGAGCGCGAGACCCGTGCATCAATAAAGCTCATGTGTTGCGCACAACTTGTCAAATTCATGCTTTCATTATTTTATTGCATGTTTTGGCTAACACTTTGTGCAGCAACCACACCCGGTAAGCAGAATCGAGCCGCTGGGCTCCATAACGTTATTTCCTCTTATTTTTTTTCTCAAAGAAAGGAAGCCTCCCTCGCGCACAAGTTAACCAGGGGGGAGGAGGAGATAATACTATGGACCAGGCACCGCTCGAGGGAGTTTTCGCCTCATCGGGAAGCAAGAGACAGAAAAGCTAAGTTGCCAAAGTTTGAGCAATCAATTTCTAAATTTTTAAGTTATCTTCCTCGAACGATAGTACTTTGTATGGAAAACCTATGCGCAGAGGAACCAACTCGCTTGACTAGTCGCGCCCTTACTTTGTTTGAGTCCGCTCAACAACTTAAGTGAGCTGCGGCTAGTCGCGACAAGGTTGCTTGTCGGAGGCGGCACCGCCCGGCCAGACTCTTGACGTTCCGCACTTCGGCGCCATGACAAAGGTGCCCGCACCGACAAGTCCCCCAAATGCGTAAAGCGAAAGCATTACAAAGGAAGGATTCAAGTAGAGGAAATAACATTGCATCGATCGTCTAAGATAGAGTATATTACAAAATAACTTGTCGCTGATCTAACAAAGTGTTCTAAACATGATCAGCAGCGACAAGGGAAAGATAAAGTTGGCGGCCTAGTCTCTGCGGTGCGCCCTCAATCCGCTTGATCTTGTTCACCTTGTCCACAATGGGTGCGACAAGGGCTTTGAGCTCCTCCACGTTGGCATCGGGCGTCGGAGATCTGAGGGCGCCCGTTAAGGTTGAGGCCCGGATTGCGGAAGGCCACCTTGATCAACACCTTCTCGAGGGCTCCTGCACAGACTGGCGTGATTCCTCGGCCAGCTGCTTTGGGACCTCTACCCGGGTCGGCTGGAGGCCCGTCCACGCCTTTGAAGAATAAGCTGAGCTTGGCGGCTGGGTTGGAGATGCTCGTTGGAGGAATCGCAAGGTCCGCCATCCCAGCTCCATCGGCTCGTTGTGGATGTCGTGGCGGTGTCCACAAGACCTTGATCCGGTGCTCCACGCTCTCCCTCAAGGTGCTCTGGATGGAGGCAGCATTCGCCAGCTCCTCCTTGGCCTTGATCGCCTCCAACAAGCCCACCTCCCGCTCTCTGGCGCCATCCAACGTCTGCGTCAGAGTGGTCAGCTTCAGCTCAAGATCTGCCTTGGAATCCTTGGCGGCGTCGAGCTCCTTGGCCCTATCAGCGAGACGGCTCTGCAGCTCGCCAAGGGTGTAGGCGTCCTTCTCGTGCTCACGCTTGAGCACGGCAAGCTCTTCGCCGCTCTTCTTGAGGGTGGCCTCCAGCTGCGCCACCTTCGCCTTTAACTCCTCCTCGGCGGCCTCGGCGGCCTCGGCGGCTGCAGCGGCATCCTTCGCTTCCTTGAGCGCCCTGCCAAGTGACTCCTCGCGCGCGGCGAGGTCTTCTTCATGGCTGTCCAGGTTGACCTTCCGCTGCGCCAGCTCACTTTCCTCTTGTGGCGAGCTTCTCGGCAGCCAGCCGCTGCTCCTCCTCAGCTGCGGCCTTCTCAAGGATGAAGGCCGTGCGCTCTTTTGCGAGCTGCCCCCGTGCTTCTGCTACGTCGCGGAGGGTTTCTTGGTTGGCGCTCCGGAGCTGTTCGGCGCGCTTCTCCATGTCCGCTCCTGCCCTCGCGACAAGTGCCTCCAGCGTCTCCAACTTGGCTGCCGAGGCGGTAGAAGCGACAGCGGCTTCTTCGGCAATTGCTCCTCCTCGAGACTCACCGCTGCTGCTGCTTGGCGCGTCCACCAGCGTCGGCCAGCGGGCCAGTAGCTTGCCGTCGAAGGTCTCGCCCTCGACCGGCGCCACAGGCTTCGGTTCCCGGGGAGCTTGATGAAGACGCCATCGCCGGCCTTGAGGTAAGCGCGGGCTGGGAGCTCCTCGGAGCCCGCCGCCCGCGGCGATGGCGAAGTCGGCTGTCGGTGTGGCGCTTGCGCTCCACAGGGCCTCAGGGCCGTCGGTGCGATCGCCCGACCCTCGCCCGGCCTCTGCGTCGGCAGCCTCGGTGGCCTCCTCGCTAACAGGCTGCGTCGGCGGCGGCCTCTTCTTCCACAGCAGCGATCTCTTCTTCCTCGATGGCGGCCTCGCCGGTGTTGCAGCTGCGTTTCCTCCTCGCCGGCGGCCTCGACCTCCATCGGCTCTGCCTCAGACGAAGAAAGGGCAATCAAGCAATCGTTCAAAAAGAGAAACAAAAGAAAGCAAGCCCAAGGGAAATTTTCGTGTAAGGGAGTTACCTGCAACGGGATCCGCAGCCATGACCTCGACCCTTTGGAGGGTCCTTTGGCGCTGCCCCTTGCAGGGGTAGCCTCCCTTGCCGGGAGCCTCCCTTGCGGAGTGGCCTCCTTGTCGGAGTGGCCTCCCTTGTCGGGCGCTCCCTTGCCGAGAATTCTCCCTTGGCGGCGTGGTGGCAGCGGCAACATCTCGGGAGGCGGCTTCCAGAGCCCTCCCCGATGAGGCTGCTCTGCTCCTACACAAGCACACAGTCGGTATCAGCGAAGAAGGAGCACCCCTGCACACCTAATAGTAAGAAGAAAACTGCGCACTTACTGCGGGGGCTGTCTTTGGGGCTGCTCGAAGGGAGGTTGCCGGGTCCGGCAAGGGAGTCTCGGACGCGTCCCCCGTCGCCACGGGAGAATCGTCCTCAACGACGACCGTCGGGATCTTGGCCCTCTTCAACACTCTCTGGGCCAGCGTCCTGAAAAGGAAAGAGTCCAAAACGAAGCAAATTAGATTCAAGATGAAGCAATAAAAATTGAAGAAATAGAAGCACAATCTCGAGAAGCTTACTCTTCGCCTTCCTCCTCGGAGCTGAGCGCGGAGAAGTCAAACTCCGGCTCGCCTCCGGTGCGACGAGGCGGGGGAGTGGGCTCTCTTGGCCGCTTAAGCGGAGGCGTCGGCGGTGGCCTGAGAAGATTCCGCCCAGTTGTCGCTGCGGTGTGAGGCGCTCCTGCAACCTCGCTTGCAGCGGTGGAAGCGCGTCGCCTTGGCTGCTGCTGTGGGCAGTCTGCCGCCCGACTCGTCTCCAACCTTGCGGAGACGCCTCTTGGCGGAGCCGAGGAGCTCATTGGCGGCAAGTCGCTTGGCGGTGGGGAAGAAGCGCCCTCGGCGGGTCCACTCGACCCGGCCTCGGGCTCGACAAGCTCGTCCTCGCCGGCGACCTCCCCTCGCTCGGCAAGGCTTGCCGCCTTCGCCGCGTCCGCCTCCTCCACGGTGAACCCGAAGGCTCCGGCGGTAGCGGCTGCTGCCGCCTCCTCCACTCAGTGGCAATCCGCGCCATCTCCTCGTCGGTGGTGTCGCGGGTGAGCCTTACGCTTTCGTCCGGGCGGATCGGCACTTCTTGCAAATCGTCGAAGAATTGCTGCACGACCTCGTCGGGGGGCTCCTGCCAAGTTGGGACGATCCCGTGGGAGTCGCACAGTGGCATCATGGCGCGGATGCGATCGAGCGCCGAGTTGTTGCACAAAGGGACGACCCCCCACGGCAACCTAAACCACTCTGGATGGTCGGGGTCGCTCTTGAACAGCTCGAGCAGCATTGAATCCAACTCCAAGACGGTGAAGTTCCAGTTCAGGCCCGGGCGCAGCCTCATTATGTCTGCCGCATTTTGGAACTCCCAAGCAGGCCTCCTCCTTTCCTGCAAGGGAGCGATGCGGCGGCGAAGGAAGTCTGTGCCAACTGCTCCTACGGTTAACCCGGCAAGCACGAGGCAGAATTGGTCACAGCTATCTTCAACCGCATCCTCCAGCGCCAAGTTACTCCAATCTCTGCCGCACACTATTGGGGTTTGGCGCACGGCGGTGAAGGGCTGCGGGTTCTCCTCTACGACCCAGCACCAGTTGGCTCTCCACTCCTCCCACTTGTTGCGGAACTCTCCCTCTAGGTAGGCCTCTTTCTTGCCGATCCTCGAGACCCCGGCGATCCCTCGGCAAGTGGCGCTCCTCTCTCGACGCGGGGCACAAAGAAATGGCGGAAGAGTGCCACATTCGGGTGGACTCCGACAAAGTTTTCGCATAAATGTGCGAAAACTGCCATGGTCAAGACGGTGTTGGGGGTGAAATCAAGGAGGCAGAGGCTAAACGTGTTCATGATGTCGCAAAAGAACTCGGAAGAGGGCGGGCAAAGCCCGCAATAGAAGAAAAGGGCGAAAAAGGGTACCTGTTGGGGCCAAATCAGCGGCGGAGGCGGGAGTACCCTCGATGCAGCGGATGCGCACGCGTCTCCGTCGACCGGAAGAGGTAGAAAGGCGTCCCGCAGCTCCCTTGTGCCGAGCTGTGGGGAAGATGGCCCGCTCCTTGCGCAGCGCCATGAGCCGCTGCGCCTCGGCCGACAGCGCCCTTCTCCTTGTCGACTTTGGAGCCATGGCGAGGCGGAGGAGGCCCGGCGGCGGTGGCGTGCTTGTGGCGAAAGAAGGGCGCTGCTCTCTTCGCACGAGAGAAGAAGAGGGGGGCGGCGGTGGTTTTCTTGACAAGACAGCAATGGCAGGAGCGGCCTGCCTCTGTTCCCTCCGCTTATAAAGAGGGGGAGGGGCGGACGTTCCGCTTATACTAATAAAGAACCCCCACGACCACGTCCACGATCTCGCACGACGCCACGCGTCCGGTGCGTCTTGTTAGTGGGGATCGTGGTAGGTCCGGGCGAGTGCGGCGTGGTCGAGGCGCGTGTGTCCGTGCACAGTTTTGGGCCTGGCCCGACAAGCGCTTCGGCACCGTGTGCGGCCCAGGCCGGGGCTCTGTCGGTGTACTAGAGTAGGGGTACCCTAGTATCCCGTACTCGTGCGGACGATTGCTGACACCAGCGGCGAGGTTTGCCTCGTCACGGCCAAGATCCTCCGTGGCTCCTTTGGAGACATTCAAGAACAAAGTATTTGATTAAGAAGACAAGGCCCGGCAAGAGGAGCTTGTCGGGAAGGCCCTCGTGCACGCAGAAGACAAGGCCCGGCAAGAGGAGCTTGCGGGAAGGCCAGGCGACAAGCCTCCGGACACGACAAGGATTTGGCAGCGGCAAAGGCGCTTGCAGCGGCAAGCAACCCTCTCCATCTCCGCTCCAGCTCATCCAGCGACGTGTCGCCATGGGACCGTTCCATGGGCGCGTGTCGAGAGGTCAGTGCCAGCGGAGAGCAGCGATAAGCGGGCGCCGACAGGCTTGCCGTCGTGGCGGCGGAGGCGCACTTGACGGTCTCTGTTACCTTTGTTTGTGCGACAGCGACGGCATTTATTGCTTTTGTCCCTTGCCGTCGAGTTAGGTATTTTGCACTGTACACTGTTCGAGTAGGTGTACCAACTCCTGTTTTTACATTTGTACCCTCATCTATGTTGCCACCTGTTGGAGACCCCTTGAGCATATAAAAGGAGGCCCATGTGCAACGTAGGAGGGGTGGGGCTGGTTCGGCTCATTCGACTCTCTCGAGACTAGACACACTCACGCTAGGTATTGTAGCTCTCATCGCTCCCTAGCAAGAACACAATACATCAGACAAGCAGCAGTAGGAGTTTTATCTCTCCGGAGAGCTCCGAAGCTGGGTAAACTGCTCGTGTGCCACGCCTCGATCCGCTCTTCGTGCGATCTCCGCCCCCCTCCGAACCACAAGGGGCCTGGTCCGCCGGCCCCATAGGTGTTCGTGGGTACGATCAGCCTCCCCGACACCTCCCCACTTAGAGTTTTGCTTAACGGGTGTCGTGGGTGATTCCAGACACCGGTAAGTTAGGCTGGTGTGTGCGGTCAGGTGTGTTTTCAATTAAAAGACCATAAACGGAATTAGTCCCGATGGACTAAGGGATTCCGTTGCTCGTGGGTAAAGAGTACACCCTCTGCAGAGATTATATCTATTCGAATAGCCGTGTCCATGGTTAAGGACTACAGTCTGGGATCGGTCAAGTGTCGGTCTTAGTGTCGGTCTTCGGAGGAAAAATTGCTAAGCCAGAACATGTATCATGACTTGTGACTCATGATGATTATGATTACTATTATTATGGACTAACCATTTACATTATTTGAATTATTGAGTATCCTTGGGACGGTACTACCTCCTGGATATTCACTGTGATTATTCTCTTATAAGCCCTTTATGTGGTGTCGCTCATACGCCCGACTGTGGCATGCTTGTTATTTCTTTTATTTATAAGCCCTTTATGTGGTGTCGCTCAGACGCCCGATTGTGGCATGCTTGTTATTTCTTTTATTTATAAGCCCTTTATGTGTTGTCGTTCAGACGCCCGACTGAGGCATGCTTTATATTATTATCCTTTTGAGGCGTCGCTTCAGACACCCGATCGGTGCATTGTTATTTCTACTCCCTTATTGCATATTCATGTTGTATATGAATAACCTGCTTGCGTGCATCATGGATTTTTATTTTGTGACTGACGTGGTGATCATAGAATATTTCAGAGCATGATCATCATTTGTTATATTATACCTGTGTTCATAATGTTTGCGACTACATTCAAAGTACTCACTTGGCTTGTCCACGGCTATTGTCTTGGCGGATTTCTTGCATGGAGAGGCGTTGCGATGACAGCCCCAGAACCTACGCAATGGTGATAGCAGCCTCGCGAAGATAGGAGTTATCCAGGTCAGATATTCCTATGGGAAATGGAGTCCCATAGACGCTGATGAACCGCAAACCGCTTCCGCCATCAACCACTAGAAACCATTTGTTGTACTCATAGGCCAGAATGGTCTTGTACTACACATTTTGTTTTTTTGCTTGGAGTTTCTGTATCAAGTTGGTGTCTCATCAGCTAACAGTAATCCTGGGGCTGGTGAGCACAAGGGCCATTTTCTGGGAAATTTATATCCTGGAAAACCGGTCGCGACAAATATCGCCTTGGGCCATATTTGCGACGTGGAGGCGCCGGCCCCTCACTCGAATGATTATGCCAACCACCTGACCTTTTTCATCGAGGTGGTGACGCGCCTGGAGGCTCGATCTGCCAGAGCTCGCCAGCTTGTGGAGGAAAGGGGTCGTGGCCTGCTTGAGCGTGCTTTCTCCCGTGTCTTCAGCCACCTCCTGAATGCCGACCCCAACTTTGATTTCGATGTCGCCATCACCCCCGTACCCACGGCTGTCCGGGGCGACCTGGCGCGTTGGGTTGAGGACAATGTGGACGCGTTGGTCAGGGCCTTCACCTCGGAGGATGAAGCGGTGGTGGTCACCGCAGACGAAGGCGACATGGTTGACGACGGCGACGGGGGCGTCGCCGATGGCAGCGACGATGCCGACAAAGACAATGACAACGCGAGTGACGCGTCCGCGGGTGACGGAGCGAGCGACATTTCTGGCTGACCCCATGTTCTCCTGTCATTTCATCCTGCACACAAACTCGGGCGTGGCCCTTGGGAAACTTGTAAGAGCATTTTGAGAGGGGGAGCCCCTCATGTAAGCAAATTGCAGTTTTTACGTTCCTATGTAGTGTGAGCTTGTGTCCTCGTGGGCTCGTGAATCTAGGCGCGAGTTTTTGTCACGGTTTACCTTAGCCAGTGTCAGCTTTGAGCTGGGTCGCGAGGCGTCGAGTTTATGAGAATCCTAGCTTGTCGCCCCGTGAGGAGGGGCCTCACAAGAAGTGAGCACCAGTTGCAGTGCTAGCGCACGCTTGGCGTGCGCGTGCTTCGCGCTGTCCCGCTCGCGAGGAGCTCATGAGGGGAAGGCGATGGACGTGAGTCCCAGATTAAACAAGATCCAGAAGGCAAGAAATTGCTCAAATGATAAAAGGCTTCCCCGCACGCATCGATAAAAATTCGGGTTCAACTCAAATCCAGATCTAGAAAGCAAAGCTGCAGAAAGAGAAATCCAAAGCAAAAGGCCGCGTCCGGCACCTAGTCTAGTCTTCTGGTCTTCAAGTCTTCTCACCAGCGCCAGAGCTAAGTGCTGCCACTAGGCGTGGGAGGGAGCCCCAGGGCCTGAGGCCGGTACCCACGAGACTCCAGGGCGTGTACATCCCCAACTCATTATTACGTGAGAGTGTCATGGGCGGCGAGCTTCACAGGCACTGGGCCTTCTTCACAGGTACCGGCCTTGCTTCATATCGCCAAACGAGGGCCCCGCCTTGCGCCACCCTTGACCTCCTTTGAGCCGACCAGTCACCAGGACGACACAAAAGAGGGAAAGAGGACGCCAGCGGTGCCCTCGGCGACCACAGGTCCTCTGCCGGGGGAAGGGTCGTCGAGGCCTCCCCGGCAGAGGGCCTACCTCCGGGTGTCGCCTGGCATCGCGCGACGCAGGGAGGGGCCTTGCTCCTGGCTCCCTCCTGGCGGCCCCCAGCATGTTTCCCTTGTTGGGCGGGGTGCTGCCGTGCCAGGGTCGTCGATCGACACTGCAACCTGATTCATCTGCAGCCCATGGTTAGCGTAAGCCTGTTCCTGAGAGATTAGAGGTACCCTGTAGTTGTCATTGCTGGCGCGATCGTCATGGTTCTCCGTCGGTTCTTGGAAAGCCTCGGCTCCTAGCGCCCCCTCTCCCCAATCTTCTCCAACGAACGAGCCGTGGTCGTCCTCCGGTGCTTGGTCCATCATGCGGGGCACGTAGGCCTTCGAGGCCGTCACCCCGAACACCTCGCCATAGTGCCCCACGCTCCATGTTGCTCGGCCTAGGGTGGCGTCCTGAGGATGGTAGCGTGGAATCCGGCTAGGACCGTGGGGGGCGACGCTTGCGCCCACGCTTGTCGCGGGCGGCATAGGGGCGGCGGAGCCCCCTACGCCGCTGGTCGTGCTGATGCTGATGGAGCCCCCGGGCGTAGCTGATGGCGCGCGGTTGTGGTGAGGCCCGCCGTGTGGCCCTGCAGTGGCCAGAGGAGAAAGTCGATAGCGGAAAGGTGGTGCTCCCGCCGCCGCCGCATCCAGCAGCTCGGCAACGCGCTCCAGCAGTGCATCCCGGCCGCTTTCCATCAGCCGGCATCGCAGCAGCTCCCTTTCCACGGTGAGCGTTGCCCGCATGTTTGCTTGCTCCCGCCGTGAGTGCGGTGCCGTTGCTGCGGCATGGCTCGTTGCTCTTGCAGCGGCCCGTACTTGCCGTGAGGTGAGGTGGGCGGCCTTTGGCAGCGCTGCCGGCGCCACCGGAGTTTGGCGGCTTTCGCGCCCGCACAAGCCTGGTCGAGGTCTTCATGGGCAGGCTGCGCTGCCCGGGCCGGCCAGGCTGCCCAGCGGTCGGAGCCGACCCTTGAGTCGCCAGACATCGTGGCTGTGGAGCGTCGGCGAGCTGGTCGGCGGAGAAGAAGCTCCGGCGCACCCCCTACCTGGCGCGCCAGATGTCGGATGTGGGGTTCCGGAAAACCCTTAAGGTTCGAACTTTGGGGTGTGCGCGAAGTCTTTCCGTCCTACCGATCTACGCCCTAGCTCGCTAAGGTCTCGCAGACGAACTCGACGAACTCGCAACACAGAAAGACACGGGATTTATACAGGTTCGGGCCACCGTTGTGGTGTAATACCCTACTCCAGTGTTGTGGTGGTGGATTGCCTCTTGGGCTGATGATGAACAGTACAAGGGGAAGAACAGCCTCCTGAGGTTGAGGTGTTCTTGTGCTAGTGTTGGCTTTTAATCTGTCCTAGTTCCCCCCTACTACTGTGGTGGCTAGACCTATTTATAGAGGCCATGGTCCTCTTCCCAAATAATGAGCGGGAAGGGAGCCAACAACGACGGCCAAGTTTGAAGGGGGACAGCTAGTAAAAGCTATCCTGACAAAAGTGGTCTTCGCTTGCGAAAAGCTCTGGTGGTGACGACGTGTTGGGCTCCACGATGACCTCCGTCTTGCCGTCCTCCTGGTCTTGGTCTTGTTGCACCAATATAGCAACCTTTGCCTGATGCCTCGGTACTCCTTGCCTGCGCTGGCTTCCTTAGCACCAAAGAGGCCGTGGTGCCACCATCACCGGGGGGCTGGTGAGGTATTTCTTGAGGTCTTGGAAGGCCTGGTCGGCCTTCGGGGTCCACTCGAACGGGCCCTTCTTCTTCATGAGCTTGAAGAAGGGCAAGGCACGCTCTCCCAGTTTGGAGATGAAACGCCCTAACGCGGTCACCCACCCTGCTAGCTTCTGCATCTCTTTGAGGGTCTGTGGTGGGCTCATGTCCTCGATGGCCTTGAACTTCTCTGGGTTCGCCTTGATCCCTCTATGGGATACGAGGAAACCCAGCAGCTTGCCGGAGGGGACGCTGAACACGCACTTCTCCGGGTTAAACTTCAAGTTCACCTGGCGCAGGCTCTCGAAGGTCTCCTCCAAGTCTTGAATCAATGTCCTCGCCTCACGAGACTTTACCATTATGTCATCGACGTAGGCCTCTGTGTTTCTCCCGAGCTGTCGCCCCAGGGCGATGTGCATCAACCGCTGAAAGGTCGCGCCCGAGTTGCGCAGCCCGAAGGGCATGCAGGTGTAGCAGTACACCCCACATAGTGTGAGGAAGGCTATCTTCTCCACATCTTCCACCGCCATCTTGATCTGATGATACCCTGAGAACGCGTCCAGGAAGCACAACAGGTCACACTCGGCGGTGGAGTCGACAATCTGGTCGATGCGCGGGAGTGGGAATGGATCTTGGGGGCAGGCTTTGTTGAAGTTGGTGAAGTCGACGTACATCCGTTCCTTCCCGCCTTTCTTCGGCACTACGACGGGGTTCGCCAGCCATTCGGGATATCGAACTTCTCGGTTGGCACCCGCCGCCTCCAGCTTGCAAATCTCTTGGACGATGAAGGCTTGCTTCTCAGTGGACTGCCGTCTTGCTCGCTGCTTCACGGGGCGTATATTGGGGCACACCCTTAGATGATGCTGGATCACCTCCCTCGGGACCCCTATCTCCTTGTTCGCGCGCAAGAACCTCACCAAGGCTTCTTCTTGTCCCGGGTCGAGGCCGGCTCCTATGGTAAAGGTGGCTTCTGAAGACCCGTCCTCATTGACCGGCACCTGCTTGGTTTCCGCCTTGTCTTGGGTGAACAACTGCATCTTCTTGGTAGGCGCGGCCTCCTTGGCCTCGGGGGTACCGGCGCCAGCGGGCTGTGCTGCTGCCGCGGTCTTGAAGGCGAGCCTGAGCGTCGTCACGGCCTCCTTAGTGTCTCCCTTGATGGTGAGGACGCCCTTGCTTCCTGGCATCTTCATGAGGTTGTAGGCCGGGTGAGTCGCCGCCATGAACTGAGCGAGAGCCGGGTACCCGAGGATGGCGTTGTACGGGAGACCCGATGAGGCGATGTCGAAGTCCACCAGCTCGGTGCGGTAGTTGTCGGCGTGTGCGAAGGTGACAGGGAGGCGGATCTGCCCCAGAGAGTGAGCAGCTCCACCACCAACTCCCGAGAAGGGCTTGCTGAGGCCGAGCCGCTCAAGCGGCACGTGAAGAAGGCTGAAGGCTTCTACGGAGAGCAAGTTGAGGCCAGCACTGCCATCGATGAGGGTCTTGGTAACGGCCACATTGCAGATGGTGGGCGTGCAGAGCATCAGGAGCATTCCAGAGCCGGCGGTGGAGTCGGGGTGGTCTTTTGACCCGAAGTTGAGGTCGGCCTTTGGCGTGGCCCAACCCGGCGGAGCCCCCGGCCGCTTGGATGTGGCCCCGATCTGACAGAGGAATAGCTTGACATGGCGGTCTGAAGGTGGTGCTTGAGAGCCGCCCAGCAGGGCCGCGACTGCATGGTGCACCGGCACCGCGTAGCTTGCGGTGAAGAGGTCGCGGAGTTCCCCCCAGGAGGCCACCGTGGATCCCGGGAGGTTGAGCAGCCAGGCACGCGGCTCGCCGGCGAGGGCCATGGGGAACCAGTTGGCCATGATCTTGTCGTCGCCTCCGGCTTCAAGGACAACCTTCTCGTACGCCAGCAGGAATGGCGTCGGGTCTGTCGCGCCATCGTAACGCGGCGGCATCTCTGGCTTGAACTTGGCCGACCACCGCACTCGCCGTAGGGCGGGGGCTAGGGCTTGGTACCCAGACGCCCCGCTGTTGGTGTCGGCCACAGAGGTGGATGGCGGCGCACCTGCCATGGGGGCGAAGTGCGGCGGCGCGGGGCGTAGGTTGGTGGAGAGGAGCTCCGGCGCACCCCTACCTGGCGCGCCAAATGTCGGATGTGGGGTTCCGGCAAACCCTTAAGGTTCGAACATTGTGGTGTAATACCCTACTCCAGTGTGGTGGTGGTGGATTGCCTCTTGGGCTGATGATGAACAGTACAGAGGGAAGAACAGCCTCCTAGGGTTGAGGTGTTCTTGTTCTTGGTGACTTAGCGGGTGAGAGCTGGGTGAACTCTCCATGCCCCCACTGTGGTGGCTAGCTCTACTTATATAGGCCCTGGTTCTCTTTCCAAATATTGAGCGGGAAGGGAGCCAACAACGGCGGGCAAATTTGAAGGGGGACAGCTAGTACAAGCTATCCTGACAAAAGCAGTCTTCTCCTGCAAAAGGCTCTGGTGGTGACGCCGTCTTGGGCTCCATGATGACCTCCGTCTTGCCGTCCTTCTGGTCTTGGTCTCGTTGCATCGATATAGCAACCTTTGCCTGATGCCTCGGTACTCCTCGCCTGCGCCTGCTTCCTTAGCACCAAAGAGGAAACGAGGACGCTGCGCGCGCTGGCGCCCGCCTGGTGCCGATCGTCATGGCTCACGTCACAAGAGGCTCGTGAGGTTTGCCCCGCCTTGATATCTCCGCTCCTCATGAGCCTGCTTGACTAGGACACTCCTGAGGAGGTCTTGCATCGTCCACCTCGCGAGGGTCTTGGATGCCTTGTTGATGAAGATGGGTCGTACGGCCTGCTGGCTTAGCCACGCCGTGGACCGCAGGCAGGCAAGTCTGGGGACCCCCGTTCCGAGAACGCCGACAGATAGCTACGCCCCTGGCCATCAGGTCAGATTTGGAAGCTTGAACTACGTCGCGGATATCCGTGGAGACTTAATCTTCGATGGATTTGAGACCGCGGAGATCGCTCCCCTTCTCTCCACTGAACATGACTTAAATCTGTCATCGGAGCACACCTAGGAGATGGATCCTGTTGCTGCAACGGCCCCAGTACTGAAGAAGATCATCCCCTTTGAGGTCATAAAGTCCGCGGCATTGGAGCCGCACACGGACTCGACATCCTGCGATGCTTGCGTCGACGGAACTCTGGACTTGTCTCCGGCTACACGTTCCGGATTAAGTGCGCCTGCGGACACCGAGCTGGATCGGTTGTCGATTTTCAAATTTAGCACCACAGACATCTTCCAGCATTCGCCTTTGGGTGACGTACTAAATTCTCTGAAGAACTTGTCCTTGGAAGAAGACTGACAGCCGAACTATGTTCGGTTCGAGCTAGAGGCGGACGACGAGGAATTTTGCTTCCCACCCGCCACCCACTTCATAGCCACAGTCGATGACTTAACCGACGTGCTTGACTATGGCTCCGAAGATATCGACGGTATGGACGACGATGCCGGCGAGCAAGGCCAAGACCCGCCATTCATCAGACGTTGGGCGGCCACCTCTTAAATGCAGCGTATACATGGTTGATACACCCAAGGGATCTGGCGACGACAAAGAAGAGCTAGATAAGAATAAACCTTTTGAGGCGCAGTCCAAGCGCCGGTACCCCAAACGCGTTCTAAACCTCGCCGCTCAAAAGACGACAACACTGGCACTGGAGAAAATAGCACTTCGAGCGACGCCAATGAAGACCCTGTCGGTGCTACATCCGAACAGGAGGAACATGTCGACAGGCAAGACAACCCTGATGAGCAGGCTATAGAAGATGACTCGGGGGACGATAGTTACCGTCCGCCTTCCGAAGAGGAAACAAGCCTCGGCAACGAAGATTTCATCGTGCCTGAGGACCCTCTGGAACAGGAGCGCTTTAAGCTTCAATGAATAACCACCGCAAGGAGCCTGAAAAAGAAACAGCAGCAGCTTCAAGCTGAACAAGACCTGCTCGTCGATAGATGGACTGACGTCCTGACAGTGGAAGAATACGGCCTCAAGCGCTGAGCGAAGAGCTACCCGGAACGCAGACTGCTACCTCAATTCGATGAGGAGGCACCGGAGCACACATCTCCCTCACGTAATGCGGAACGACCACCACGTGGTCGAGACAGGGCGGCCGATCGGCCACCACGCGGTCGGGATAAAGCGGCAGCTCAGGCCGAACAGCAGCATGCCCAACCGCCCCGCAAAAATAAAGATGGAAGAGTTCGGGGTCACACATACGACCTCCAGGAAATCCTGGACGATAGAATAGGACATACAAGATCGATCTACGGATCGCGAGGGCGTGCCTCGAGGCACGAGGAAGGCTATCTATTCGGACGTGATAAATCTAACTACGCCCGGGACGAACACCGCAGACGGACTCCATCATAACTACGCCACGACGCAGCCCGATATAGAGGCGCCACACACCCTCTCTGCTGCACCGATGAAGTACTGGATCACGAATTCCCTGAGGGGTTCAAGCCCGTCAATATGGAATCATATGACGGCACAACCGATCCAGCAGTATGGATCGAGGAGTTTATCCTCCATATCCACATGGCTCGAGGAGATGATCTCCATGCCATTAAATACTGTCGGATTTCGGGTTCCGGCAGACCCTTGAGGTTCGAACACTGGGGTGCGCGTGGAATCTCGCCCTCTACCTACCTGCACCCTGCCGCCTCGCTAGGATCTGAACTACAAAAGGAACAGCACAAGAGACACATGGTTTATACTAGTTCGGGCCACCATTGTGGTGTAATACCCTACTCTAGTTTGTGGTGTGGTGGATTGCCTCTTGGGCTCATGGTGATGAACAATACAAGGAAGAACAGCCTCGCGAGGGTCTGTTCTTGGCCGGGCGATGGACTGCTTGGGGGAGTTCAGTCGCCTTCTCTCTCTTTCTCTCTCTCTCTCTCTCTCTCTCTCTCTCTCTCTCTTGGATCCAGCTCAAGCTATTCCGGATCGGATCAAGATGCCTCTAGCTCTGTGTGTGGCTAGTCCTATTTATAGACAGAGGCCCTGGGCCTCTTCCCAAATATTGAGCGGGAAGGGCGCCAACAATTGGCCATTTTGAAGGGGAACATCTGGTACACTTATCCTGACTAAAGTTGGTCCTCGCCTTTGTCAAAGGCTACGGTGGTGGCCGGCTTGGGCTCCACAATGACTTCCTTCTGCCGTTGGACTGGTCTTGGTCTTGTTGCACGAAATGGGCGCCTTTGCTTGATGCTCTCGCCTGCGCTTGCTCCCTTTGCACCAAAGAGGAAAGGAGGACCTTCTTGTGGCTGGCGCCTCGCTTGGCGCCCTTGGTAAATCATGGCTTGCGTCATGGGCTCCTCGTGAGGTACCTGCCTTGATCTCTCCGCCTCCTCGCGAGCCCGGCTGATGAGGCCGTGCACGAGGAGGCTCCTGTCGTCCGCCCAGCCTCATGAGGCTTGGCCCCTCGCGAGGTCTTGAGCTTGTGTTGATGAAGATGGGCCGTGATGGGCCCCCTTTGAAACCACGCCGCGGGTCGAGGGCCGAGCAATGCAGGAACCCCGTTCCCGAACGCCGACAATAGCCCCGGGCCCAAAGCGCGCCCGGACTTGGCTGAGCAGAGGCGAAGGGCAAGTCTGGCGCCCGCGGGCCCTAACAGCCTGCGGCCTCGGGTGCCGCGTGGCGGTTGATTGGACGTGGGTGGCACTGTTCCCCCACGCCTCCTTATTTTATGCCGTGCTAGGCGGACTCGTAGCCACACACAGCCGCTCCCCTTTTCGCTGCTCGACCGTCCCCCACTCTTCCTCCTCTCGAACTCCGGCTTACGCTCCCAATCCAATCTCGAACCTTCCTCCCCCTTACATTGCCATGGCTCCGGCGAAGAAGGGAAGAGGGAAGAAACCCCCCCTCCGCCTCGCTGCGCCGTCGTGTAGCGGCCCCGCCGTCGATCGGTCAATCATACTCAATCTAGAGGGCCTGGGCAAGGTCAGCTCGGCTTTGGCCACCATCTTCAACGAATGTGGGCGGACAACGGCCTGGCCCGCATCCCACTTCGCCATCGACAGGATAATCACTGAGGTCCAGTATTTTACCGACGCCCTGTGGGCGGGGCTGGTTCCCCCCTTCTCCGATTTCTTCAATGCTGTGCTCTCCCACTATCAGATCCATATGATGCACTTGGGTCCGGAATCCATCACTCTTCTTGCGGTCTTTGCCTTTGTTTGCAAGGCGATGATTGGCATCCTTCCCTCAGTTGCCTTGTTGCGCCACTTCTTCTCTCTGCGCCTTGTTGACCCCACCCAATGTTCGGGTTGTGTGAGCTTCATTGCTGCATCTGAAACAGCGGCTTCAGGGATTGATTTCACCCTTCCTCCGCTTCGCTTTGGGTTCCTTGAGCGGTGGCTGTCGATGGGCGATGGGGTGCCCAGCCCCTGCTTGTCGGAGCCAACATCATCCGCTGTCCCCAATTCAGGCTAGGGCCAGGAGACGCTCACGAGCCCCCGGCTCGCCTTCGTCTGGCGTAGCTTCGTGTTCCTGAGGGCGCTCGATGTGACGGCGCCCAAGCTAGTGAAGGAGTTCCTGTTATGCCGCATTGCCCCTCTCCAGCGCCATTCCCGCCGGATGTGGGCCTTCAGCGGGTGTGAAGACCGCATGAGGCTCGGGAGGAGGACTTGGCGCTGAAGCGGCGAGGAAGGTGCTCTTGGTCTTGGCCGGGGACCCCACCCTGGCGACATCCGGCAAGGGGTGCTTTGTTGTACTTTTGCTCAGGCGGGGTGACTTTGTGAAGCGGATGCCCAGCTTCAGCGAATGGGGCTGCGCCCCTTGAGCCTCATGGGGTCTCGCGAGAACCGGTGGTGGTGACTGCCCTTCCGATTCGGCCATGGCGGCTCTTCCTCAAGTGGCGGAGTAGGGAGGCACGAGCAGCTGGAGGCCGAGGGCCTTCAGGGTGGCGGTCCCAGCGGCGCTCTTGAGGGAGCAGCTCCGAGGCCCGGGCTGCCCTTGGCCCAGGGGTGGCGAGCAGCTGCCCGTGTTACTGGGTGAGGCCCTGGCACCCAGTTACTCTTCTTGGTGAGGTGACGGCGGCGTGCATCGGTGTAGGCGCTTGCCGGCGGGTCGTCTCGGCGCTCCTTCCTCGTTGCAGAGTTGACCCCTGCGCTCAACTCTTGGGTCGCTTCCGCGTGGACTTTGAGGCTCTCCGGAAGAGAAGGGAAGCCTTGGGCGACGATTACCCTTGTCGCCTGCTGAAGCGCAGGAAGTACTTCGCCACCGATGAGTAAGCTTTTCCCCTTTCTGGCTCCTGATCCTTCTGTTGCTTTTACTGATCCTTGCTCCGCATGGCCCTTCCTGCCAAGCTTACTGAGATGGCTGAGGAGCCATCCCTCTTGGCTCCGCCCTCTCCACCGTCCTCGAGCACCCCGAGCAGTAGGGCCCTCGTGGTGAGGCCGATCGGAGAGACGAACAATCCTGAGGCGCATCGCGGCCCCGCGCGCCTTGCGACCCTCCTTCGCGAGCCTTCTCGTGGCATAGCCATCCTGCCGTGGGCTTCTCGTCTGGTCGTCGACCGGGATTGGCTGAGGCATTCCCTGCGCTCTTCTTTGGGGGATGTGCTGGCTCCTGGCTGGGCTTCTGGCGAGGCGTGCCCGGCCGTGGCGAGGGCGCCAGCTCCCAGCCCCTTGCTCGAAGGGGGAGTGCTGATTCGTGGCCCCCCACACTCGCTTGGGGCGGATGATGGTGTGGAAGACGTACTTGAGCACGCCCGGGAGCGTCGCGCTCTTCGCCAAGGGTTTCTTCGGAGGGCGGCTGATGCGGTGAGCCTGCTTGGTGAAGAGCTTCGCCCGATGAAGACGCCAGCGTGCCTCGAGGTGAGGGCTGCGCTACCGTCAGCGGAGAGAGGCGCGAGCTGAAGGCGGGTGTCGCCCTTGCGTGCCATCAGCGTGATCTTGACGATGAGGAGGCCAAGGCATCGCTGGCGGCCTCTCGGGAGGTCCGTTCTCGGGCCGTTAAAGAGGCTCGGGAAGCTGACCGGCGGCGAGAGGCGGCGGAGGAGCAGGCGCGGGAACTCCTGGCCCGATGCCGCTCACTAGAGGAGCAGGTGGAGCTGCGCGAGACGGCCCTTGCATCGATGAAGGTGTTCTCAGGTGACCCAGCAGAACTCCAGAAGCGTGAGGAGGCGCTGACGCTGGAAGCCGCCGAACGCGCGCGCGAGTACGAGCGCCTGGAAACAAGGGAGCGCTTGGTGACGAGGGCGGAGGATGATGTCGCTGCGCGGGAAGCCCGTGTCCTGGAGGAGGTTGGGCGTCGGGTGGCGACGGCGCGCTTGAACCTTGAGCGCGAGTTCAAGGAGAGGCAGGGGTTGATCCGGGCTGAGGCCGAAGGTAGGACCGCTGCCTTGCGGGCCAAGTAGGAGGAGGTGACGCGGCGGGCCGATGCTTCTCGGGCCGCCCTCGAGAATGGCCTTGAGGAGGGGTTAGATGCCTCCCGTGCCAAGGTGCTTCTTCTTCGCCAACGGTGGGCGATTTGAGGCCGTCAGTCAGCGACAAAATGCGGGCCAGAGATACGCCCGGCGGATCCTGGAGCATGAGCGGCCCCATGCTCACCACGCCCGGGAGAGAGCCAACACAGCCTTAGGTAACATCTGCGAGGCGGCTGTTGGCGAGCCGCCTGTGATTAACTATGCCGGCAACCTTGAGTTCTTCACCGGCGTGGTGACTCGTGGAGGCGCGGTCGGTCAGAGCCAACAGGTTGGTGGAGGAGAGGAGCCGCGCCCTGCTCGGGCGCGCCTTTTCTCGCGTCTTCAGCCATCTCCGGGATATGGACCCCCACTTTGACTTCGACGCCGCCATCGCCCCAGTACCCCAGGCCGTCCGGGACGACCTGGCGCACTGGGTGGAGGACAACATGGACGCCCTTGTCAGGGCCTTCGCTTCAGACAACGATGGCGTGATCGTGGCCGCTGATGAAGGCGGCGTGGTGAACGGCCCTGACGCCGCTGGTGACGACGCAGAGAGCGACGGCGAGGCCAGCGACGCCAGCGACAATTCAGGAGGTGCCCCTGAGGATGCATTGGGGGATTTATCCGACTGATCACAAGACCGTTCTGTTCCTCGCCTGAATAGAGCTCAGGTTTTGCCCTGACGGTTGTGAGAGCATTTTGGTAGGGGAAGCCCCTCATGTAAAACTTGTGTTCTGCGTGTTAGTAGATGCTATATCACCCGTACGCCTGTGCCAAGTGGCTGGCTAGTTTACCTTCGTCCGTGCGGGCCCTGAGATAGCCTGTGGAGGGTTGTGGCGTCTCAAGTGCCTCCTGATCGAACTCGTTGGATCTGCAGTAAAAACCTCACAGGAGGATCTGGCGGCGGCGATCTGGGCTGCACGCAAGCTAGGCCCAACCCGGCTCATGAGGGGCTCTGAGGGAGGCAGCTGAGGCAAAGCGGTGGCCGGAGCGAGAGATTGCTCGAACGAGACTAAACACCCCCTTCCCCAAACACACGCAAATCTCAAATTCGAATCCAACTTAAATCCAGCGGGGGAAAGTGACAACCAAAGGGAAAAGCAATGAAAGCAAACCAAAAAAGTCCGCGTCTGGCACCTAGTCTAGTCTTGGACGTCTTCTCACCAGCGCGGAGCTAAGTGCTGCCACTGGGCGTGGGAGGGAGCCCCAGGGCCTGAGGCCGGCACCCCTGAGACTCCGGGGAGTGTCACGGGGCGGCGAGCTTCACAGGTACCGGCCTTGCATCATATCGCCAGACGAGGGCCCCGCCTTGCGCCGCACTCTAGTGCCATCAACGACGACCGGAAACCAGGACACCGCCGATGGGGTAGAGCGGTCGCCCGGTGATTCCCCGATGACCACGGGTCTTCCGCCAGGGGCAGACCCTGAGGCACCTCCCCAGCAGAGGGCCTACCTCCTGAGAACGCCTTGCTCCGAACACCGCGGTGGTGATGCCGTATCTCGGCCCCTCTCCTGCAGCCCCCGACGCCCTCCTCCCGAGGGGTAGGCGACTGCGGGAGCGGGTCAGCCGCTCGCTGTGGCGACCTGCACCTCCTGTGATTCATGATTAACGTATGCCTGCTCCTGAGGAATTAGTGGTACCCGATAATAGTCGCTTCCAGCGTGGTCGGTGGGGCCTTCACGGGGCTCTTGGAAGAGCTCAGCACATCGCCTCGTTCCCCGGCTGGTGAGGAGGCGAGCCTTGTTCGCCCGTCTTTGGCGCCCTTGGTCCATCATGTGGGGCACGTATTCTTCTGGGGCCGTCATCCCGAAGGCCGCGCCATAGTGCTCCGTGTGCCATGCGGCTCTGCTTGAGGCGCCCACCTGGGGGTGGTAGCGCGGTGGCCCACTGGGGCCGTGGGTCGCGGTGAGTCCTTCTTCGCTGGCCGGGAGCGGAGGCAGCGCTGCCCCTGGCCCGGTGCTGATAGCTTCGCTGGCGTTGGAGTAGCCTTGGGGCCCGCGACCACGTGTGGAGCCCCCGCGCGGGCCGCCCTGGACCTGAGATGGGAGCTGGGTGCAGAAGGGATGAGCCCCCGAGGCGGCAAAGCCTAGAAGCTCTGCCACCCGCTCTAGCAGCACGTCGCGACCGCCTTCCAGCAGCCTGCACTGCAGTAGCTCCCGGGCCACCGTGAGTGCGGCCCTCGAGTTCGCCTGCTCCCGGCGGGTGTACGGCGTCGCTGACATGTGGCGTGGTTGGAGGCCCTCGCTGCCGACCCGCGCTGCCAGCGGCGTGAGAGTTGTCGAAGCCTGTCCGCGTCGCCGCGGACCGGCGCCCCTGCGGACCGCGAGCTGCACAGGGTATGGGGTCGGCCGAGGCGGCGGCTTCTGCGTGGGCGGGCCAAGCCGCCCGAGGACGGGGTTGCCCGCTGGTCGCGGACATGATGATGGCGATCTGACGGGAGGCGAAGTGGCAGAAGTTGGATCGGCGCACCTACCTGGCGCGCCAAATGTCGGATTCGGGTTCAGCGGACCCTTGAGGTTCGAACACTGGGGTGCGGCGTAATCTCGCCCTCTACCTACACGCACCCGCCCGCCTCGCTAGGATCTAAACTTCTGAAAGGAACAGCACAAGAGACACAGGGTTTATACTAGTTCGGGCCACCATTGTGGTGTAATACCCTACTCTAGTTTGTGGTGTGGTGGATTGCCTCTTGGGCTGATGGTGATGAACAATACAAGGAAGAATAGCCTCACGAGGGTCTGTTCTTGGCCGGGGCAATGGACTGCTTGGGGGAGTTCAGTCGCCTTCTCTCTCTTTCTCTCTCTCCCTCTCTCTCTCTCTCTTGGATCCAGCTCAAGCTATTCCGGATCGGATCAAGATGCCTCTAGCTCTGTGTGTGGCTTGTCCTGTTTATAGACAGAGGCCCTGGGCCTCTTCCCAAATATTGAGCGGGAAGGGCGCCAACAATTGGCCATTTTGAAGGGGAACATCTGGTACACTTATCCTGACTAAAGTTGGTCCTCGCCTGTCAAAGGCTCTGGTGGTGACGCCGGGTTGGCTCCACAAAGTCTTCCTTCCTATCGTTGGACTGGTCTTGGTCTTGTTGCACCGAAATGGACGCCTTTGCTTGATGCTCTCGCCTACGCTTGCTCCCTTTGCACCAAAGAGGAAAGGAGGACACTGCGTGGGCTGGCGCCCGCCTGGCGCCCTTGGTCGTCATGGCTTGCGTCATGGGCACCTCGTGAGGTACCCCGCCTTGATCTGTCCGCCTCCTCGTGAGCCAGCCTGATGAGGTCGTGCCTGAGGAGGCTCCCTGTTGTTCGCCCCGCGAGGCTTGGCCCCTCGCGAGGGTCTTGAGCTTGTGTTGATGAAGATGGGCCATGATGGCCCCCCCTTTGAGCCATGCCACAGGCTGCAGGCAGGCAAGTCTGGGGACCCCCGTTCCCAGAACGCCGACAAATACCTCCCACTAAAGCTCAAAGGGCCAGCTCGGCACTGGATTAAGAGCCTGCCTGAAAATTCTATCGGCAGCTGGGAGGACTTGGAAGAAGCTTTCCTAGACAACTTCCAAGGAACCTATGTCTAGTCACCAGACGCCGATGACTTAAGCCACATAGTTCAACAACCTGGAGAATCAGCCAGAAAATTCTGGACTAGGTTCCTAACCAAAAAGAACCAGATCGTTGACTGTCCGGACGCCGAGGCCTTAGCAGCCTTCAAACACAGCATCTGTGACGAATGGCTAGCACGCCACCTCGGCCAAGAAAAGCCGATGTCCATGGCAGCCCTCATGGCTCTCATGACCCGCTTTTGCGCGGGAGAGGACAGTTGGCTGGCCCGTAGTAACAACACAGCCAGCGAGACAGGCCCCTCTGATGCCAAGCATAGCATTGGCAAGCTCCGGCGCAATAGGCATAAACGCCGAAGCAATGATAACAACACCGATGACACCACAGTCAATGTCGGATTTAGCGGCTCCAAGTCCGGCCAACAGAAGAAGCCCTACAAAATAAACAATGAAGGACCTTCCAGCCTAGAACGCATACTCGACCGTCCGTGCCAAATTCATGGCACCCCGAATAAACAAGCCAATCATACCAACATGGATTGTTGGGTATTCAAGCAGGCTGGCAAGTTAAACGCCAAAAACAAAGAAAAGGGATCACAAAGTGAGGATGAGGACGAAGAGCCCCGGCAGCCGAACACTGGGGGCCAGAAGAAATTTCCCCCTTAGGTCAAAATGGTGAATATGATATAGGCTACACACATCCCCAAAAGGGAGCATAAGCGTGCACTCAGGGACGTCCACACGGTAGAGCCAGTCGCCCCCAAATTCAATCCATGGTCATCATCTCCGATCACCTTCGATTGTCGAGACCACCCAACCAGTATCTGTCATGGCGGTTCGGCCGCATTGGTCCTCGACCCAATCATGAACGGATTTCACCTAACACAAGTCCTGATCGACGGTGGTAGCAGCCTCAACCTGCTATATCAAGACACGGTGCGGAAGATGGGCATTGACCCCTCGCGAATCAACCAACAAAGACTACCTTCAAAGGAGTCATACCAGGCGTCGAGGCCCGCTGTACGGGCTCAATCACGCAGGAAGTAGTCTTTGGTTCTCCGGACAATTTCCGAAGTGAGGAGTTAATCTTTGACATCGCCCCATTCCACAACGGCTACACGCACTGCTCGGACGAACAACGTTTGCTAGATTCAACACAGTGCCACACTACGCTTATCTCAAGCTCAAAATGTCTGGCCCACGCGGCGTCATAACAGTCAATGGCAACACAGAACGCTCCCTCCGAACAGAGGAGCACACCGCCGCCCTAACAGCGGAAGTACAGAGCAACCTTCTCAAGCAGCACCATAATGTGGCTGCCGAGCCCCTGGACACCATCAAGAAGTTCCGAACTACACTGCAGCAGGACAGCATGGCTCGTCAAGAGCTTGACTAGCAATTTGGCCTCCGTCCCATTCCCGATGAAGTAGTGGCATTCGTGCCACGCGTACATGATTACGCACTCAGAATTCCATGGACGTCAGCGGAGGCACAAGCTATTCCGGGATTCACAGTTTGGCTAGACCGTCCCCGGACACAATTTTTCCTTTCCGTTTCAGGTTCCTTTTCTCGCGAGCCTGATCACCAGCCCCTTCGAAGGATCGGCATACAAAGGGGGCATGCAGCATAGGTGCGTAGGGTCACCTCCATATGTTCTTCTTGATGATATTTTTACTTATTTCCCAGGACCCGCACGCTGCCCCTTCTTGATCCCGGCATGTTAAATAGCTCGGGTGCTTATCGCACTATTTGTATAAGATACGCCTTGACATATCCACTCAGTTATAATAAAAATGATTTGCATCCGAGTTTCTGTGGTTTTCGCCTCTTCCTTCATTTTATTTCGATCTGCTTATCAGCTACATCGATACTCTTTTGTACGTTTCATATTCGCCAGGGGCTGCTTATCACCCTACACTACGGCAGCAAAGTCCGAACACTTCTTATATATAAGTTCGGCACCCCGAATTTAGCATTGTATGCATTGGCTCCGAATCATGTCTTTGGTCAATAGTTGGGTTGCCCCGCTCCTGTGCTTGCTATCCTATGTTCCGCTCTATCGGCTAGGATAGTAAAGGGAGAACTACTGCGATTGTGCCTGGCCTTGACCGGATGAGCACCTCAAGAGAGAAAGCGAAAACTGTTGTCATGATACAAATGAGAGCCGGTCAGCTGTTCGAGGGTTCCAAAATCGTTGGAGATTTTTTCCGCGTGACGCGAAGGATCGGCACTTCCCGATCAGTTGCTGATAGCACCCTGGCTTGGACCAGGGGCTGTGCACTTGCTTAATTATAGAACTCCTATGGCTAAGTGAGGGCGTTTAAGCCGTATAGTTCGATTGCCTTGTTCGTTGCGCTAAACAAATCCTTCAAGGACCATATAATTGGATCAAGATGGTTTAGATCCTATCCCGAACACCTCCGTACTAATTACGTGAGGGCAGAAGCCGACGACTGGCCAACCTTCAGATTGCATATAAAACGGCCGCACAGGAAGAAACAATTTAAAGCATAACGAAATTACATTCAAAACAAAGCTTTGTATTTCTAATACAAAGCAAAGGACAACAGGAATGTATTCATTCGAAGATAACGTCATGCGAACATTGAGCTGCCACAAGTCGAGACCCTTCTATGACATCCGCAAAATACTTCTCGGATGTGCGGTGCTCCTTGCCCTCCGGCGGCCCGTTGGCCACTTCAACAGCGTTCATCTTCGCCCACCACATCTTGCAGCGAGCGAAGGCCATACGGGCGCCTTCAATACATACGGACCGCTTGACGACGTCCAGCCGCGGACAGGCTTCCACTAGCCGTCTCACAAGTCCGAAGTAGCTGCCGGGCATAGCTTCGGCTGGCCATAGCCGGATTGTTAAATCCTTCATGGCTAGTTCGGCCACCCTGTGCAGCTCCACCAGCTGCTTCAGCTGATCGGTGAAGGACACGAGATGCTCTGGCGTCACATACTGCGTCCAGAATAACTTCTCCGTCGAACCTCCTCCTACGGCTTGGTAGAACTCTGCAGCGTCTGATACGCTATGTGGTAAATCCGGAAAAGCCCCTGAACTCCGAACCCGGGTTAGTAAAAGGTATTGCTTATCCACATAATTGCTTTGCATCTTAAAAGCCCTACCCGCCATGATCTTCCTAGCCTCCTGGATTTCCTTGAGGGCGGCCCGGGCCTCATTCCGCGCGGTCTCTGCGCTCTGACGAGCCTTGGAGAGTTCGGCTTTTTGAGCCGACGCATCATTCTCCAAGATATCACTTTTTTTTCACCGCGTCTTGGAGCTCCTGTTGGACCTCCTTGACTCGGTCCTCGAGCTTTTTTCGAGCGGCTTGCTGCTCGACGGCCTTCCCCTCGGCTTCGGCCAGAGCCTTTTTCAGGGCCTCCACCTCGGTTGCGGCTCCTGCACATATTTCAGCATCACGGTCAGTATGCAACGCTTGTTCTTTCCGAACATATAGCAAGATGTTAACTACCTTGTTTCTCCTGAAGCCGCATTGTAACCTCGCCGAGCTTGTTCTCGGTCCGCTCCAGCCTCTGCTTTAGTTCAGAGACTTCGGCAGCATGCGAGGTTGTGGCCAACAGCGACGCCTGCTTAGGCATACATATCACGTTAGTCTCTTGCAATAAAAGATTGATCCTCTGTACGGTTCTTGTCGCCGAACACCGGACAGTGTCTCAGGGGCTACGGACTACATGGGTTTTTTCTCTTTCTATGTCACTTACCTCGAAACCTGTCAACAGGTTGCTGCAGGCTTCGTTCAGTCCAATCTTGGCAGACTAAACCTTCTCGATCACCATGCCCATAAGGACACGATGCTCTTCCATAACGGAGGCGCGTCGTAGTGTCTCCATCAGGTTATCCGGCGCCCTTGGATGGACAGGGACCACCGGCAGAAGCGATGCACCCCCCCTCCTTCAAAGGGGGCTGCCCACCCGACTCCGGAGCCATATGGGCCTCCGGAATCGTATTCGGCTGAGGGCCAAGCTGGATGCGGCCCTCTTTGCCAGTCTCCATGGGGATCGTCCCCTCCATATGTCCGGCAGTGGAGGCTTCACCTCGTAGCGCCTCCGGGACAGCGCCATGGGTTCCTCCCCGGTTCGGATCGGCCCTGCGGGACAACACTTCGGTGTCGTCCCCGGCCCCGGGGGAATAAGCGGGCGGTAGCGACTGGCTCTCCATCTCCAACGGGGCCAACGAACTTCTAGACGAGGATCGCTGGATCGGGTCGCGGGCCGGACTGCAATGGTACGGTTAACCACATCAAGATAATGGAGAAAAAGGGCTGGATGTGCGCATAAATAAGCCATGTCACTTATGACGCGGCCAGGGTCTTAGTACGGGGGCGTCGTTCCGGACTATCAACGTCCCACGCGGTGTTGACGGCGGGAACACCATTCCCCTTTTTTGACGCCCCCGCCTCCAGATGCGCTGGAGCCGCCCTCTTCTTCTTCCTCTCCTTGGGAGGAGGATTGTTTTCTTCCACCTCCTCCTCCCCGTCATTGTCCTCGCGGACAGAGGAACGAATTTCGTCGTCCTCGGACACCACGTCCGAAGTACCCTTACGACGGAGGCCGCTCTTAGCCCCCTTTGCCTTCTTCTTGGCCTTCTTCTCCGACGCCTTATATGGCACCGGCACCAGCATCTTCGGTAGGCACCGGATGACTGGTTCTTCAGGCAGCGGAGCCGGACACTGGATCCGCTTCGCCCTCTCCGTCCATTCCTAAAAGAGCAATAATAAAAGCTCAGGCGTCGCCCTAGCATCAAACAGGCAGGGAATACACTAAAAGAGACATACCTCACTGGCAGGATGACTAGCGTTGTGTCCGCGATCTTAATCCGCGGCCGGCGGTTTCTCGTTGCCCTTAAAGAGCAACTTCCACGTGTCCTTGTGAGTAGTCTCGAAGAGCCTCACCAAGGTATGGTGCTTGTTCGGGCCGAACTCCCACAAGGGGCGGCTTAGGCATTGGCACGGGAGAATTCGGCGAACTAACATCACCTGGATTACATCTACAAGCTTGACGTTCTTGGCTATCATGCTTTGAACGCGCATCTGCAGCGCTATTACCTCGTTGGACGAACCCCAATCGGGACTCTTCTCAACCCAAGAGGTGAGCCGCATAGGAGCGCCAGAGTGGAATTCGGCAGCCGCGGCCCAGGAGGTGACGCGGGGTTCTGTGATATAGAACCATTGTCTCTGCCACTCCTTCACTGTCTCCACAAAAATACCTTTCGGCCAGGAGACGTTGGGCAGCTTGCTCACCATGGCTCCTCCACACTCCGTGTGCTAGCCGTCTACCACCTTCGGTTTCACGTTGAAGACTTTGACCCATAGCCCGAAGTGGGGGTGGATGCGGAGGAAGGCCTCGCACACGTCGATGAACGCCGAGATGTTGAGGAAGGAGTTTGGGGACAGATCATGGAAATCCACCCCGTAATAATACATCAGCCCGCGGACGAAGGGATGGATTTGGAACCCCATCCCTCGGAAGAAATGAGGGAGGAATACTACCCTCTCGTTGGGCTCTGGCGTGGGAACGATTTTTTCCTCGGCCGGCAAGCGATGGGCGATTCCCTTCGCCAAGTATCCGGCCGCCCAGAGCTCAGTAATGTCCTCCTCCGTGACGGAGGAGACCATCCACTTGCCCTGACCATCGGATCCGAACATGGTTGCTGGGATGGAAAGGAGATTGGAACTTGGGCGTTGGAGCTCGAGATCTGGAAGGCGGAGATGGATAGAAAGCGTGAGAAGAGGAAGAGGGTATCCTTATCCTCTTATAAAGGCAGCAAACATTAAACGCCTCCTCACTCGCCTTAAGATTCGCCTATTCCCAATGGTTGTGTAGGTGGCGCGATTGGGTTACCCACGCCCACATTGATGAGAATCCCACAATAAGGGGACACGATCTCTGCTTCGACAAGACATGCCAATAGCAACCGCGTCTCGTAACGCGGGGTGGCAGATGAAAACCGGTTCAAGAATATGACCGGATAGGCGTAGCGTCATAAAAACTGTCAGCAGATCAGACTCGTGCAAATACTATATTCTCTCTGCGGTTGTGTGTGGAATGCGTTGCAGGTTCGGATACAATCATCGCATCCGAAGACTATCTTGGAGTTTGGAAGAAGGGGAACCCGCCTTGCAATGCCGAAGAAAATCTGTGCGCCGGACTCCTCGTCGTTGAAGCCAGGTTCAGGGGCTACTGAGGGAGTCCCGGACTAAGGGGTCCTCGGGCGTCCGGCCTGTTATCCATGGGCCGGACTGATGGGCTATGAAGACACGAAGACTGGAGACTATACCCGTGTCCGGATTGGACTCTACTTGGCGTGGAAGGCAAGCTGGGCGATTGATTATGAAGATTCCCTCTTATGTAACCGACCTCGTGTAACCCTAGATCTCTCCGGTGTTTATATAAACCGGGGAACATAGTCCGGATAGGACATATTCATTACCATATACTCATAATATAGACTTCTAGGGTTTAGCTATTACGATCTCGTGGTAGATCAACTCTTGTAACACTCATATTCGTCAAGATCAATCAAGCAGGAAGTAGGGTATTACCTCCATAGAGAGGGCCCGAACCTGTGTAAACATCATGATCCCCGTCTCCTGTTACCATCGATTCTAGACGCACAGTTCGGGACCCCTACCCGAGATTCGCCGGTTTTGACACCGACAGTGATGCCATGTTGTATTTACACATATCGGGCATGTTGTGTGTATGATTGAAATGCTTGGTATGTGTGGGATCTGACAACCTAGTTGTTTATCCTTGGTAGCCTCTCTTATGGGGAAATGTAGTCTAGTGCTTCCACTAAGCCATGGTAGTCTGCTACAGCCCGGTTTACTGGAGTCCTGCTAGCCCAGTTACTACTGCTCCAGAACACTTAGACTGGCCGGCATGTGATCCACTTCGTTCCTGTGTTTGTCCCTTCGGGAAATGTCACGTGGTGACATCCGGAGTCCTGCTAGCCTGCTACAGCCCGGGTTCCCGGAGTCCTGTTAGCCCAGTTGCTACAGCCCGAATTCACACGCTGATGACCGACACATTCGATCCTGGTTCATGTATGCCTGTCCCCGTAAGTTAGCGCCACTTTGGGTTCACGACTAGTCATGTCGGCCCGGGTTCTCTGTCATATGGATGCTAGCGACACTATCATATACGTGAGCCAAAAGGTAAAGCGGTCCCCGGCCAGGTAAGGTGACACCCGTGGGAATACCGTGCGTGAGGCTGCAAAGTGATATGATGTGTTACATGCTAGATCGGTGTGACTTAGGATCGGGGTCCTGACAGCTTTGGTCTCGAGCTTTGTTGCTGTAGGATTACCAAGCCAAAGCTGGTGAAGTTGAGTCTAGAAATGCTTTAGTTATATAAGGGAATTGATTGTGGAAGGGAACGTAAGGCTCTTTTTACTCCTTTACCTTATGCCCTTCTGATCTGAGTCATCCTCTTCTCTTCTACGGGGATTAAGAACTAGGCTTTCTCTTCTTTCTATCAGGATCACGTGTTACTAATCCGTAGACTCATAGGATTGATGGATTCAAGTCTCAGTTCAGTTTCTACTACTTCCGTATGTTCATAGCTGGCCTCAGAACCTTGATATTGTGATACTAAGTGGTTATGCCACCATTTTGCAAGATGTCTCAAATCTTTTTGAGCATTTACAGCTGTTATGATGTCCGAGTCATCCCAGGTTTCTAGATAGTCTGATGGACTTGCAATCATTCCTCCATGTTCCTGATGTCCATTTGGGCCAGACTAATCACACTAATCGGTGAGTTGAGGTACTCTGTTGCCTCGACATATATGTTGGAGCTATAATTATGACCCCAGATGTCTTAGGGAATCACCTAGTCTAGCCATGTTTTGTGTTCCCAGTGTAATGATTCTGGCCGCCATTCTTGAAAGCATCCCGTGATGCCATTTAGCTAGTAGGTATTCTATTCCTGGGTTTTGAACCCGAGATTCACTCCACTCACCTCCCGTTGATAGTGTTTGCTAGTTCCTTTAGGATATTAGTAACCTTTGCGATAGTCCTCGAGGTCCGTGGTATCTCCTTCTTCCAAATACCATGAACTGCTTATGGCAGAAGTCCTGTGAACCAAAAGATCACAACCAGAGTGCTCTTAATGAGTTCTCCATTCTACATTGTGAATCTTCCAGTTCTACCATTCTACATGGGTTATCCAGAAGAAATGTTGAGCTTTGCTCGTCATACTAATCTATGCATCCACAACTCAGAAAGATATATGTTCCTTGAGTTGTTACTCTTCACTTGTATTCCGACCATTGTCTATCAATCGATAGTCTAGAGTATGTGTGCATTCGTTTGTCGATGCCTATTATTCCTTTGGTCCGTTAAGCCGTTCTATTTCGGAATGACTAGGAGAAACAAACTCCAGTACCTCATACATATCTAGGATTGGGTCAAAGCAATTGTATTCCGCAAATCAAATGCAATCAAGCTTTTGGTCTGTTCTACCCTGAAGTATTACCCACCTTATGTTAGGAATGTCATGAGAATTGCACCTTCCCTTATGAATTCTTGACATAGTGATACTTCTCGCCATCATTATTCACTCCTCGGTTTCGTGTTGTCGCAACTGGAATACCGACAAGTGAATCATGATGTGTGAAATCAATACTCCTAACAAACGTGTTGCTTGGTAGTTAATGGACATTAATATCATTCTTAGCGTGTTGGTTATCGAATCACTATTCTAGGATTGATCGTGCCACCTTGTCCTTATTTCGGGTGCACTCTTTGATTTTTGAGTTAGGGTTGAATCCCTTGCTCTTCTGATCATGTCGTCTTGCCTTGAAAAGCAAGATTGTTCTCGAGCTTAATAACATATCGGTGGCTCGTGATTTTCCGAATATCTTCTCGGAAGTATTATCAGGTTGTCACCTGACTGCTATGTTGAGTTCGTGATCAAGTTGGTTTCTTGTAAACCACCCCTTCTCCAAGAATCTGTGTTGAATACCCCTGAACTAGTCGTTCAAGCCAAACAACAACTTGGAGAGTTGGAAGATAAAAGCTTGTCTAACTTAGCTCATTTCCAAAGGGATATCTTGTGTTGTGTGTTTGTTGTAGAAAGATGATTTCTTCATTGATTGGTCCTCGTGATCAGTTGTTGAACATATCGTCTTGACCAAACCTTGATTTGAGTGTGGGCCATCGTCAAATCAAGTTAGAACCAACGATATCTGCAATGTTGTCTTACTCGTGGTTGATTCCTCAAGCATACACCATTAAATCTTTTGGTATGACCAATACTATCACATTGTTCACATAATGGTGGGAGTCCAGTGATATGGAAATTCTGATGAGTTGCTGTTGAGCCCATCAGCAGCATTTTTTCTCCTCCATGATTCGTGTTGAACATCCACCTAGTGTTGGAAACTTGTGTAAGCATTTTCTTCATGCCCCATTCATGAAGGATATGTTGGATGAAAGAAGTGACTTCCTCTAATTCATGTGCATTTGATGCAAGTTGCCGCCGTGAATTCGAGAAAGTTTGTTTTGCTTCCTCTGGAATCATCCCAAGTCAGTCATGCATATGTGCGAAGTATACTGTGGTTTGGAGACTTGCAACCTTCATTCTATATGTATCCCTGGCACAGCAAGCCACTAACTGATTTGTTCAAGGAGAAGAAGTTCCTTCATAAGAGCTAATCATATGACTTATGCAAGGACTTTGTTATCCGCGATGATGGTTCCCAACCAGAACTCGGTAATGTTTTATTATAAGACTACCATGTGGTCATGCTTGTCTAGGACAGTCTGTTCATAGGTGTGTAGCAGAACCAGCTCATGTTTTGGAGCTTGCTATCGTAGTTCATTTCTTGAGAATCTCGCAACATCATCTCGCCGGTTTGTCTTGCAAAATTTCTTTTCCAGACATGTTGTCTGAAATGTTATGTTACCAACCAGATCTGAATCTTGGGCAGATATGATGGTTGGAGCTATTCCAAGATCTATGATGTAGGTCCCGACAAGGTTGATGTTTTGGACGACACACCTAGCCAGAAGATCTATCATTGTAGTGTCTTGATTGAGCAATTTTTTCCATCTTCTCTATGAGGACTTCGTGCGACTTATTGTAGAAGTTGCTCCCTAGGAATTCTTGTGCTCCCAGTTCCCTCGATTATACTATAACCATTCAAAAAGTGCAATCACTCTCGACTGTTGAGTTTTTCCCTAGTTACTAGAATCATTCCCAACATTTGCATTTTGTTCCCAGCATGCACTCGTCGTTGTGCCAGTCTACCATGGGTCCCACCCATTTCCGATGATAAGAAACATTCATTGCATTGTCTTCAACAAGGTAGTCCACATCATCCATCCTAGTCCAACTATGTCATTCTTTGGAACTCCTTCAAATGATCGATTGTAATAGCCTTAGGCTGGTATAGAGAATTTCAATGATCTAGATATCAAAAGTAATTCTTTTTTGCCACTTAAGGGAATATTTCTACGAGCCACGTTCTCTAAGGTGTTCCGTTATGGAATCATGGCAAATTATCTCCTTGCTACCTTGATACATACTCACCATCTAGTTAAGCATGGAATTGCTGCCTACCAACTTGAACCTTGGACCTCTGTTGCTTCCATCCTTCTCGATTTTTGTTTTGTGTCTCAGCTCAAGAGATGTTTCAATGACTCATTCCGTGAGTTGATAGTGAGTTGCTCGATCTTTGAGAATATTGATTCTTGTAGAATTTCTTTCGTCATCATCATGTTGGGTGAAGTTCCTGAGGGCAAAGATGCCAAGATCGACATGATGCAATGAATCAACATCTTCGAGAAGGGCAATCGGATTGTGAAGATTCTTTATTGGTGTCCCCTCTGTCTTCTTACCTCACGTCTTGAATCTCGGGACGATATTCTTGTTTAGTGGGGACGAGTTGTCACAGCCCTAGAATTTGCTTGTAGCTAATTACATGAGTGAGCATCATGCATCATGTCTAAATTCTGAAAGTTGAATTGAGGTTAGTTGAAACCCTCAAAAATCACTTCAGAAATAATCAACATTAAAATCTTTTCAAAGAAGTCCGAGAAAATGTTTCTCTTAGTCTATGAAAATATTGGCAAGAGGTAAAACTCAAAATAATATTTTTGGAATCTCAGAGATATTTATTTTGGGCCTTTGAATTAAATCAATAACTATTTGCATTGGATATGTATTTGTTAATTAATTAATATATGTCCAATAATTCTGATCTTTGGTGAAGGGCTTTGGAATAATCCAACTAGTCCCTACAAGAATTATCAGAAGCAAGAAAAATGATTTAGTGTCTAAAACTAAATCAAAACAAATTACAGAAAATGCAAAACAGAGGAGAGAGAGAGAGAGAGAGAGAGAGAGAGAGAGAGAGAGAACTACCTGGCCATACCTGTGTAGACACTTGGCCCAGCCGAAGCAGCCCAGCCCACCAGGCCCTCTTGCCAGTCATCTCCCTCCTCTCGCCAGAAGGACGAGAGGCGTGTGCCCAATGCGCGTGTGCACGCGCTGGCCACCTCTTGCTTGTCTGCTCACCGCTGGACTCACCCGAGGGCGCCACGCACCCCCCCCCTCGACACTCTGCACCTCCTCCCTCCTCGCAGCTCTCTCCCCTCCCCTCTCTTCTCTCTTCCCGAACACGCCCGTCGCCGCCGCTCGCTGTTGCCGCGGCCACAGCCACCGCCTCGCCGACGCATCCCAAAGCTCCGCCTCGACCTACTCTTCCTCCTCACCGCGCCAAGCGACGCCGGGAGCCCTGCAGTGACGCCATCATCGTCGTCTTCACCGACGGGCACTGAAGATCGCCGACCCCGATTCACCGTCTCCAGGTCGTCCCCGAGCCCACTGACCACCCTACCGACATCACCGTGAGCCCACAGGCTTTTCCCTCACCTCCCCCTCTCGCTAGCTTCCTCTAGCCGCCGCCCCATGAGCCCCCGAGGCCGCCGTCCGCCATGACCAACCTCCTGCTCACCTCTGAGCTTACCAGGCCCAGCTGTGCAGTCCACCATGCTCCTAGGGCCCCCTAGATGCGGCCTAGCTACCTGGTTCCCTCGAGGGAGAGCCGTAGCCCTGCGCTCGTGCACCACCGAGCTCCGGCCACCGCACTTGTCGTCGTTGTCGTCGCTATGGGCCGCCCTAGCCACTGTCGCTTGCACTGCTCGATGCGGACGAGCACGAGCAACGCGTAGATGCCCTCCGCCGCGGGTTTGGTCGCCCGTGGGCGAACCCGAGCCGTTCCACCGTCACTGACCTCGCCGGCGGCTAACTCCTGCTGTGCCGATGTGGCACAACCATTAGCAGCTAATTGCGCCATTACTTAACCTCCGGTGAAACTGACAGTCGGGCCCCACATCCTAACTAACTGGCCAACTAAACTAGATGAAGTTTAATCTAATTACCCTGGACCCACGCGTCAGCATTGACTGTGCTGACGTGTCTGTTGACCAGGCCCCACCTGTCAGCGACACTAACCAGCACTGTGTCACTGATCAGTGGACCCCACTGGTCAGGTTTGACCCGGAGCAGCCCTGTTGACCCATCGACGCCTTGACATGACGCAATCTTTGATGCATTTAATCATTTTCTGGATTAAGAATAATTCAGAAATTCCAGAAAATGCCCAAAACTTCTAAAATTCATAGAAATTAATCCATAACTCCAAATCAAACAAATTATATATGAAAAATGATAAGAAAAAATCCAATCTATCCATCTGTACCTTTTGCATGCATGTTTGAACAACCTAAGGTTGCTGTATATGGCAATTTGCATAATTGGCATTTAAATAAGCACATATGGAGTTTGAATTTGAACCCATGGTTCAAACCAACTTCATTTAATCTGGTTTCTAGTTGCATTAGGCCAACACACTCAGATTGCCATGTCATGATCGTGCATCATATTGTGCATTGCATTGATTGTGTTCTTCCTTGTTTTCCGGTGTTTGTCCCCTCTCAGTAGACAATGTTCCGACAATGAGTTCGATGACACCGATGAAGAACTATACTATCTTCAGAAGTGCCAGGCAAGCAAAACCCCTTGTTCATTCCGATACAATCCCACTCTCTCGCTTCTGCTCTCTTTTACTACATTAGGACAACAACGATTCAACTGTTATATGCTGCGGTAGTTGAACCCCTTTTCTCTGCATGACCTGTCATTGCCACAGTAAATAGATGAAACCCACTAGCATGAGTAGGAATTGTTTGAGCCCTGATGTGCCTACTCATTCATGCTTGTTGTCATGCCTGCTACTGCTTAGAGTTGAGTCAGGTCTGATTCATCGGGAATGAATTGGAATGTGGTGAACATGTCCTACTGTTGAGAGCTAAGTGTGTGAACACGATTTGGTAAAGGTAGCAGTGAGAGGCCATGTAGGAGTACATGGTGGGTTGTCTCATTGTAGCTGTCCTCAGGAACTGAGTTCTGTGTTTGTGATCCATGAACAGCTACTACCACGCATTGGAATGCTTAAGTGGCCCTCTCGACTTATTAATCGCCTTGATCTTTGTCCAGGAGTTGCAACTAGTTTCTGGTGTTTGTAGGATATGTGTTGGGGGCCGTGCATAGCGCTTACCCTAGGGGCTATGATGCAGTAGAGACACGAGGCACGGTGTACCGGGACACCCGTTTGGTGCCTCGGGAACCCTGCTCTCATCATTTGGGGCCGTGAGCGACACCCCGGCTGGATCTCCTCGCGGATGGAACCTGAATAGGCGATAAACCTGGACTAGAGACTTGTGTGGTTAGTCAGGTCATGGCCGACTCCCTCGCCAGGCTTCCGCTTGAAGGTTGCCGAGATACACGACGTGTACATGGTGGTAAGTGGCGAGAGCGTGTGTGAAGTACACCCCTGCAGGGTTATAAATGATCTATTCGAATAGCCATGTCCGCAGTAAAGGACTTCTGGGTTGCCTATAACAGTTCTTAGAAAATTGAAAGTTTATACTCTAAAATGCGCAAGATAAGCGTGAGTACTATGGATGGCGTTATCGTAGGGAGACGGGAGTGGATCCATAGTGGTGTATTGATATGGTGAATATGTGGACTCGTGTGCGCCACCTCAAACAGTTACTTGCAGTCGTTGTTTAGGATAGCAACCGAGTCAAAGCTGGCTTGCTGCAGTTAAACTCCACCACCCCTGTTTGTTGATACCGATGCATATGTAGTTAGTTCTGATGTAAGTCTTGCTGGGTACATTTGTACTCATGTTTGCTTAATTTGTGTTTTTGCAGAGAGACTTTAGTCTTGCTAGTAGTTTCACGTGGACTTCGACATTTAGCTTGTTACCTCAGCTACGATCTTGTGCCCTCGGCAGGATCTGGTAGATAGTCATGCTTCTCAGCCTTTTTCATTTGTAGATGTTTGTACTCAAACATGTTAAGCTTCCGCATGTGCTTTGACTTGTATGCTCTGAATGTTGGGTCATCAGACCCATGTTTGTTATATCTGGCTCTTCGGAGCCTAATGAATAAATACTTTGAGTTGTAGAGTTTTGTTGTGATGCCATGTTGTATTTACACATATCGGGCATATTGTGTGTATGATTGAAATGCTTGGTATGTGTGGGATCCGACAACCTAGTTGTTTATCCTTGGTAGCCTCTCTTATGGGGAAATGTAGTCTAGTGCTTCCACCGAGCCATGGTAGTCTGCTACGGCCCGGTTTACCGGAGTCCTGCTAGCCCAGTTACTATTTCTCCGGAACACTTAGACTGGCCGGCATGTGATCCACTTCGTTCATGTGTCTGTCCCTTCGGGGAAATGTCATGCGGTTTCTTCCGGAGTCCTGTTAGCCTGCTACAGCCCGGGTTCCCGGAGTCCTGTTAGCCTAGTTGCTACAACCCTGATTTACACGCTGATGACCGACACGTTTGATGCTGGTTCATGTATGACTGTCCCCGTAAGTTAGCGCCACTCTGGGTTCACGAGTAGTCATGTCGGCCCGGGTTCTCTATCATATGGATGCTAGCGACACTATCATATACGTGAGCCAAAAGGCACAAACGGTCCCGGGCCAGGTAAGGTGGTACCCGTGGGAATACCATGCATGAGGCCGCAAAGTGATATGATGTGTTACATGCTAGATCGGTGTGACTTAGGATCGGGGTCCTGACATCATCGAGACGGCTCAGCATGCACGACCCGCCCGAGTTCAACCCGCCGTGAAGCGCGCCTTCGTTGGATTCATCCATGGGGCAGAATTTGAGGAAGGATCCGTGTCTGGCGGTGAGACGGCCATCTACTCTGATGGTGAATCGTCCACAGGCGAGACTAATTCAATGTATCAACTGCAAGACGGTCGGCTTGGGAGCTATTCCGATGGCGACAGTATTCTGGACCCCTATGAGCTGCCGAATAGGGTCGCAATTTTCATGGCCAGTACACAGCCATTACAGAATTCTACAACTGCAGTGGCGATTATTTCTGGGTCAGATGCGGCAACAGCAGCCAGGGCAGGAGGCCCTGTGCGCCCGCCGGCTTAGGTCTTGACCGACTTACTGGATAGTCTGGCAACATTGTTAGCAGCAAATGTTAACCCGGCGAATCAAGATCAGCACAACGCGGAGGTTGCGAAATTGTGTGATGAGATAGCACAAGCCAAGGAGGATCTGGCGGCTGAGGACGCCAGGATGACTGCGGAGCGAGCTGTGCTGGATGCTCGGGCACAATGGATTCAAGCAGATTCTTACCGGCTTACAGTGGATCAGAACGCTTCAAACGAGATTTTAAGGAGGAAGCACCGGAGTCGTCTACCCCCGGTTTACGATCCGCGGAACCTTTTTCCTACACCTGGGGCGGGGACCAGTAACCCGCCAGAGGTAAATCGGGTGGTGATCATGCCTAGGACCGGGGTGTCGGTTCAGCCGCACACAATGGACTCGCCTCGTCTGAATAATACCCCACCACGATATATGCCGACACCACCGGGTCATTATTCTAACCTATTGGATAACATGATCGCTGCGGCTACACGATTGATGGCTCTCCCAGTTGAAGGAGAGTCTCTAGATGCGTTTGAAATGCGGAGGGCGAGAGAGCTTCTTTAGACAGCTCTGGTACAGCAGGAGGCATATTCTTACAGTCGTGAGAGGATTCACTCGACCCCTCGCCCAAGCCAGAGTTATAGCAGACACATGGACTCACCGGCCATCTCAAGCAGTGACAGGCACTGTAACCAGCCTCGTGGGCATGACCCGGCGCGTGATGGTGTTCAGGATTTGGTGGACCAGGACAGAGCACGTCGAGAAGCTGAGCTGGCGGCTCAGTAGGCGGCTCATCAACATCTTCTGGTTTATCCGACAACTTCAGTGGAGGCAGGCGTGACCTCTAGAAGCATGGGTGTACCATGTTTAGTGTCGGCTCTGCGTAATGAGCATCTGCCCAAGGATTTCAAAGGACCTCATAAGGTGCCCAACTACACAGCCGACTTACCCCCTGAGGCGTGGATTGAGAGTTACGAGATGGCCATGGAGCTGCTGGAGGTTAGTGATGTTGCATGTGCCAAATACTTCACCATGATACTGGATGGGACGGCCCGTACTTGGTTAAAAGGGCTGCCTGCCAACTCCATCAGGTCATGGGCAGAGTTAAAGGCCCGGTTTATCCAGAATTTTAAGGATACGTGCAAGTAGCCCATGTCAATTGTGGATTTGGATGCCTCCGTCCAGAAGAGGGCGACTCAACGACCCATTGGGTGTGCCGGGTCAAAGCTATCTTGTACTCATCGAATAACATCAATGACGGCTCAGCAGTCCTAGTGTTAGAGAAGAATTGCCGTTTTTTGCTCTGAAACAGAAGCTAGGGCAGCTCAAGCGCCACTGCAATGACATGGGGGAGCTGATGGCAACTCTAATTAATTATGCTGACTCTGATAGTACCAAGGACCCCGAGTCTAATGATGAAAAGCCGGGAATGGTAAAGAAGAGTGGTAAAACCAAGGGTCAGCATCTTAACCCGGCGAGCCAGGGGGGCAATGGTAAGTGCAAGGCCGGTAGTAATTCAGATTTTGTGGCCAATACCAATACGCAGAATGATGGTCAGCATCGTAAGGGGAAGCCACCTCCTCGGGTAGCGAGAAGTCAGGTCTCAATCTTGAGCAGATGCTAAATCAGCCCTGCCCAAAGCATGGTTCGCGGGAAAGACCTTCCAGTCACCTTTGGAAGGACTGCTACATTATGAAGGAGTTCAAAAATTCTGATTTATTCCAGAACAATCATGGGCCGGGCGTGCGGCTCAGGTTTCGGTGGTGGCGGTTCTCATGGCCCGGGCTATGGTGGTGGCGGTTCTAATTCCGGTTTCCAGGGTCACCCAAGCAATCAAGGCAATCAGGGCGGTTATCATCACCAGTACGGTCAGGGGAATCAACAACAGCAATCTGGGTATCAAAGTAACCCGAAGCAGTTGAATAGTGGGCAGTACCACATCTTCACCACGAGTTTATATAAGCGAGACCAGAAGCTCCGCAAAAGAGCTGTAAACACCGTTGAGTCGGCGGTTCCCCGTTACCTATGATGGTCGGAGCAGCCCATTGTGTGGAGTCGTGAGGATCACCCGCCCCGGGTTCATAATCCAGGTCAATTGGCTTTGGTGGTGGCACCTCAGGTTGGAAGGTACAAGTTCACCAAAGTACTCATGGATGGAGGCAGCAGTATTAATATCCTTTATTATGATACTTTCCGTCGTATGGGACTAACTAACAAAAATCTTAAGCCGTCCAATATTGTTTTCCATGGAGTGGTGCCCGGTAAGTCGACCTATCGAGTGGGTAAGATCGCTTTGGAAGTGGCCTTTGGAGATGACCATGACTCCCGGGATGAAACGCTAACCTTTGAAGTGGTCAAGATTCAGAGTCCATATCACGCTCTATTTGGACGTCCGGCTTATGCCAAGTTCATGGCACGGCCTTGTTATGTTTATCTGCAGCTCAAAATGCCGGTCACAAAGGGACTATCACAGTGCATGGAAGCCGGAAGATAGCTTTGGAGTGTGAAGAAGGTGACGCTGCGTATGCTGAGTCTGTCTGTGCAACAGAGGAATTGAAGTTTTATAAAGGTAATGTTGACCCGGCAGATATGACATCTTTGAAGAAGCCAACTACGAAGCATGACCCGGTCCTGAAGTTTAAGTCGGCGGATGACACTAAACTAGTTGATTTTGTTCCTGACGATTCATCCAAGCAGTTCAGCATCAGTGCTAATCTGGATCCAAAATAGGAAGGCGCTCTCATCGAGTTCATCCGTGAGAACTGGGACATCTTTGCATGGAAACCTTCTGACCTGTCAGGTGTACTGAGGGAACTCGCTGAGCACACTCTTAATATTGATCCGAAGTTTAAGTCGGTCAAGCAAATCCTTTGTTGTTTTAATGAAGAGAGGCGTAAGGCCATTGGTGAAGAAGTGGCCCGGCTCTTGGCGGCTGGGTTCATTGTTGAAGTTTTTCATCCTGAGTGGTTGGCTAACCCGGTGCTGGTGCTTAAGAAGAACGGCACTTGGCGTATGTGTGTGGATTACACGGACTTAAATAAAGCTTGTCCGGCTGATCTTTTTGCTCTCCCTCGTATTGATCAAATTATTGATGCTACGATGGGTTGTGAGCGTTTGAGCTTTTTGGATGGTTATTCTGGTTATCGTCAGATCAAAATGGCAGTTGAGGACCAGGAGAAGACAACATTCATTACTCCGTTTGGAGCCTTCTGCTATGTGTCCATGCCCTTTGGGCTCAAGTGTGCCCAGGCGACTTACCAACGGTGTGTGCAAATTTGCCTTCATAATCAAATCGGGCGTAATGTTCATGCTTATTTGGATAACATTGTGGTGAAATATAGAAAGAAGGAGACCCTAATTGATGATTTGAAGGAGACCTTTGACAATCTCCGGGTTTATAAGATGATGCTTAACCCGGCCAAGTGTGTTTTTGGTGTACCAACTGGTCAGCTTTTGGGTTTTCTGGTTTTTGAACAAGGTATTGAAGCTAACCCGGAGAAGATCAAGGACATTACTTCCTTGGCTAAGCCGGCATGTGTCAATGAAGTTCAACATTTGGCAGGTCATATTGTGGCCTTGAGCCGGTTCATAAGCCAGTTGGGTGAAAAGGCTATACCGCTGTACGAGATGATGAAGAAAACAGATCACTTTATCTGGAGTGATGCTGCTAATCAAGCATTTGGGGACTTGAAGAAAAAGTTGGTTGAGCCGGCCGTTCTTGCTGCTCCCATTGATAAAGAGCCTTTGCTGTTATATATGGCCGCCAATAGCCGAGATGTTAGTGTTGCCATTGTGGTGGAAAGGAAGGAAACAGGCAAAGAATATCCGGTTCAACGACCGGTTTACTATATCAGTGAGGTCCTTATTGAGTCCAAATAGAGGTATCCACATTGGCAGAAGCTTGTGTATGGGGTTTTTATGGCTAGCCGGAAGCTTAAGCAGTATTTTCTGGTTCATCCTATCACTATGGTTAGTTCTGCCCGTTAGGGGATATCATCCAAAACAGAGAAGCCACAGGTCGGGTACCCAAATGGGCCATTGAGCTTGGACCTCATGGTTTAAAGTATGTGCCTCGTACAGCCATCAAATCTCAAGCACTTGTGGATTTCATCAATGATTGGACAGAGTTGCAGATGCCTGAGGAGATACCGGATAACACATATTGGACTATTCACTTTGACGGGTCCAGGCAGTTGGAAGGCTCGGGGGCTGGAGTTGTATTGACTTCCCCACGAGGTGATAAATTTTCTTATGTTCTCCGGTTGATGTTCCCTTGTACTAACAATGCAGCTGAATATGAGGCCTTGCTCCATGGTCTTTGGATGGCTAAGGAGATGAACTTAAGCTGGGTGAGGTGCTTTGGCGACTCAGATCTGGTAGCTCAGCAAGTTTCTGGCACTTGGGATTCTAAGGAACCACTCATGGCGGCTTATCACCGAGAGGTTGATGCTATTGCAGGTCACTTCAGGGGTTATCAAGTCGAACATGTTGATCGCAGGAAAAATGAGGCGGCTGATGCTTTAAGCCGGTTAGGATCCCAGCGTAAGCCGGTGCCACCTAACACTTTCCTGGATATTCTGCATAACCCTTTGTCAAATTTCCTACAGAGGAGGACCTCGCTGTTCCTGATCCGGAGGTGCAATTGGTGGCGGCTCTTCACGCGACTCCTGATTGGACAGTTCCATATTTGGCTTATATGACCCGGGGCGAGTTACGTGAGCATGAAACTTTGGCCAGGCAGATAACCCGGCGGTCCAAGTCAATGACTATCGTCAATGGAGAGCTGCATCATCGTAGTGTCACAGGGGCGTTTCAATGTTGTGTTTCTCCTGAAGAAGGCTATGAGATTCTACGAGAGATTCATGAATGAAATTGTGGCCATCATGCTGGCTCTAAGTCTCTTGTGGCTAAGGCTTTTTGTCATGGATTTTATTGGCTGACGGCTCACGCTGATGCTGAGGATCTAGTCAGTAAATGTGATGGTTGTCAGAAATTTTCACGGTGAGCTCATGTGCCGGCTCAAGACTTGAGGATGATTCCAATTACTTGGCCGTTTGCAGTCTGGGGGCTTGATATGGTTGGGCCCTTCAAAAGGTCCAAGGATAAAAAGACACACCTCCTGGTGGCGGTTGACAAATTTAGAAAGCGGGTTGAGGCAGACCCAGTAAGTAAATGTGACGCAGCGACGGCGGTTCAATTCATCAAAAAGGTGATTTTCCATTTTGGCTTTCCCCACAGTGTCACAACTGATAATGGCACTAATCTATCCAAGGGTGCTATGAAAGAATTTTGTCAACATGAGCATATCCGGCTTGATGTATCATCAGTGGCTCACCCCCAGTCTAATGGTCAAGCCGAGAGAGCCAATCAAGAGATCCTGAGAGGCATCAAGCCCCGGCTTATGGTTCCCTTATAGAGGACACCGGGATGTTGGGTGGAGGAGTTACCTTCCGTGTTATGGAGCATTAAATACCACCCAACAGATCTACGGGTTACACGCCTTTCTTCATGGTTTATGGAGCAGAGGCGGTTCTCTCCGGTGAAATCCGTCACGATTCACCTCGTCTGGCGGCTTATGTTGAAGCTGATAATGAAAGAGCGCGTCAGGATGCACTTGACTTATTGGATGAGGAGAGTGACCTTGCGGTGGCTCGTTCAGTGATTTACCAGCAAGATCTGCGTCGTTATCACATCCACCAGGTTAAAACCAGAACTTTTCAAGAAGGTGACTTGGTGCTTCGGCTTATTCAGGATCAGACTGATATGCATAAATTATCCCCACCTTGGAAAGGGACTTTTGTGGTCAACAAGAATCTGAATAACGGATCATACTACCTTATCGATGTTCGAGAGCGCAAGGACTCACGCACATCGGAGGAGGAGACCCGTCGGTCGTGGAATATTGCTCATCTTCGGCCTTACTACACTTGAGCCACCGGCTCTTACAATGTACATATCTTGACAATGTATATATTATGATGATTATAATAAAGCCGACATCCCTGATAATGCAGAGCCTATGTCGTTTCGTTTCCAAGAGTAATGAGTCTTTTTCATCCTAATGGTCACTTGGGGGCTTCCTGCTTATTGAGCATAGCTATGAATATCCCTCTTGATCTGCTCAATGCCACACCTCTAATGGTCACTTGGGGGCTTCCTGCTCATCAAGCATACCTGTGAATAACCCTCTTGATTGGCCCAACGCTACAAAGCACTTGGGGGCTTCCTGTTCAAACATAGGTGTATTCACCAAAGAGAACATAGCGTTACTACCCTTGTGAGCTAGGTTGGAACACCAGGTGTATTCACCAAAACCTTCCGGGTTCTCCTGCTTTGTAGAGTTTGCCACTCCGCCCGGGTAATCCCGAAATGACAAGCCGAACTCTTGACAAGTCAATCTTACATAGACCCTGAACTTGTCAATTCTTCACAAGTCAATCTTACATAGACCCTGAACTTATCAAGGTTAAAACGGTGGTCATGTGAGGCGGGATTCACATAGTGTAAAAGGTTAACTCAGTGGCTTGGCGGCCCATGAAAGCCTTGGAGCTTTAGGCTTGGCGGCCTATGAAAGCCTCGTTTTCTTGCTTTGATTCGTTTTTTGAACATTTTTTGGGTTCATCTTGGTATCAATTGACATATGATTTAAAATAATAATTTAGGCCATGTAGCCTCAATTCTTCCAGCTCATATTTGAGTATATCCGTGGTTTCTGATAACCCGGCCTGGCTTTAGACGATAAGTCGCCAGCATATGATGATATTAAATACATGGAAGTATTATCTTCTAAGTTTTGGGTTATCACCCTTACTGCATTAGTATGGTAAGCCGGCAGTTTAATCACATATCACAGGTATGATATTTTTGATTATATCTAATTATGATTGAACCGACTCTGGTTATGCACTGTTTTAGTCATCAGTGGTTTTATATGGGGTATTATGACCCGCCCTGCGGTAAAACCACCAGGGCACTTGTGATTTACTTGTGTGCAGGGTAATGATTAATCTCATCTGCATAAGCCGCCGTCATCATAAACATAAAATGGCAGCTTTTCAAATGGCGGATCGAACAGTGTTGCGCAAAACAAAAGCGTGCACGATGGCACGACAGATCAAAGTTTCACTAGCCTATTACATGACTTAGTGAGCCAATAAAGATCAAGTGTTTTCAAAGGATCAAATATATAAACCGCCTGGCGGTTCACTCTTCTTGGCCTTGATGACTTGAGGCTTCTGGATCATCCTTCTCCGTTTCTTCGTCCTCCTCTGCCGTCTGGAAATTTGGTGATGACCAATCGATGCAACACAAGGCTTGAAATTCAGCTTCATCATCTATAAGTTCGTACGGTTCAACTTCAGGGGAAAGAGTATGCTTACGGATTGGGGGGATTAGATCCATCACTTTATAAGCCAGCGTGGGCATCTTCTAATTCTGCATGCTATAAACCGGTTGGTATTTTGAAAGATCCGTTTCATTTGCAATCAGGCTGGTCAGGGGACGTATCTCTTTTACGCAGGCATCGAAGTCTTTCTTCTCAAAGGGAGTGCCATCTTCCTTCAAGCTTGGGTACCTAGTAGCTATCTCGGCTGGGTCTAGCTCCGTTAGCCATGCCTTGGCCCGGCTTAAAGCCGTCACAGCACCGGCTCTTGTAGATGACTGTTTCATCTCGTCGATCCTAGCAGGGAGAACAGAGTTTTTTTAAGACATCAATCAAGAGAGTAGGTGCTTGATTAGTCGGAGAAATTGTCACCAGTGCGCGTTGAGCTCCAGTATATAGCTGTTCAACAAGTGTATAAACATCCTTGAGCTTCACAAGCATGTCTTGGTTAAGATTGCTGCTCCTGGGACCTGAGTAATAGTTATGGACTGATTAAATGCGGTTTATACCATCAAGGAAGAGATTCAATTTTTGATGTTGGCAAGGCGACTCACCAAAGATAGCAGAAACCATTTGGGAAATACGGTGTTTTAAACCAGTAAGCTCAGTGGTCACCTCTTGAAGAGTCGCCTCCGTTTTTTCAGCTCCTGCGTCAAAGCAGTTTTCTCTTTAGCCCAGGTGTTTCTTTCAGCATCAAAACTGATCTTTAGTTTTTCCTTTCAGCCACGCTAAATTAGAATTTTGAATCGGCTTTCCAGGTCTCAGATTCTTGATTCTCCATCTAGGTCTTTGCATCAGCCAATTGTGATTGAAGTTCAGCAGTGGCGTCCTGTACAAGCACAGAGTTGCAAACACATTTATATCCGGGTTACAGGAATATAAGTCCCAAGCACTTTGCAAGCAAGAGTACTTGGCACTTGGGGGATAATGCCTGCCGAAAAATTCTTCATACAACAGCTCATGTGAATAAGTCCCAAGCACTTTGCAAGCAAGAGTACTTGGCAATTGGGGGCTAATGGATATTGCTTGCGTCTTCTTACTACTTTCTAATGACCCGGTTGTGCCGTAAACAATCATAGCCGGTTCATGGGGGCTATACAGGTAAGCTCTCCTTTATAAACAATGGTGAACAGAACCGGCTCATTCATGCTGATTAAACCGGCCCTTAGGGACTACGGATGCAATGTTAATTGTTTAAAAACCGGTTTAACTCTAATGGTGAAAGCCGGCCTCGGAAGGATTCTACTAAAGATGCTCATGGTTATCCTAAGTCTACAACATATTCAATCTTATCATATCCAGTAGACTTGGGGGCTGGCAGGATGTACATAACTTATTTAAGCAGGGATTCATACCTCATATTTTTTATGAATCTGCTTCACCATATCGATTTCAAGATCGCGGCTGGTGTGTACTTGGTTGAGGTAGCCAGAGAGTACTTCACTACTACTCAATTGAGAATAGTGGGCGACATCAAATCTCACTTTCCGCTTTTCAATGAACTCCTGTTTAGCGGAGTGCTTAGCCAAGACAGTTGGATTTCCCGGTTCTTTAAAACCGGTGCCAGTGATCATAGCATCTTCACTATGCTCTTCTGACGGTTCAAGTGGGCTTGATGATTTTGTGTTCAAAGGATTGACATTTGTCTGGTCATGGGTGAGATCAGGAATTTCCGGCGGAGCATCATGGGCAGGTTCTTTTGGTTGTTTTTCAGAAGCGTTTGATGCTGGGACTTGCTGCTCCGGTTCAGCGACTGTAGGATCTTCAGCCGGCTTGGTCACCTTTGCCTTCTTACTAGGCTTTGCTTGTCCAGTGCACGGGTTATGACAAGTCAGTACAAGTATAAGAGCATAAGGAGGTAGAGAATAAAAAGTATTTGTTGTTACCCAGGGGCAGTTTTGAAAGCCGACAGTTGGGTCTGTGATGATTCGCCGGAGAAGAGTGAGAAGCCTCCTAGTAGTTTTAATCGAAAGAATTAAGTGGCTAGCGAATGAGACCCGCCAGTGGGTAAAAAGAGTTTAAGTTCAGAAGGACCTCGTTTCGGCGTTTTCACGGAACTAGAGTATTCGGTAAGCCGGAGGATAATTCTTCACCTTCGCTGGTCCGAGTCTGCCGTTGGTTCTCGTGCTGTTGTTGCTTCAAAAGAAAATGAGGATCCAAATGAGCTAAGGGGTGTGAAAAGCTTACTTTCCGGGTTACTCGTCAAATTTTCTGTCTTGGCAAAGGTGCTGAGCCGGAGGAAATAATAGTTACCTCTTCTTCAACCGCTTGGCTGGCCCTCGTGTCATCCTCGATAATAATCGGTGTCAATAAGATAATTGAAAAAGGAGCCAAGGGAGTCTAGGGCTACCTCCGACTCAGAGCTGTCATTCAGTTCAAACATATCGGAAGCACTTGATTTCTTCTTAGTTTTCTTGGCAGCTTTCTTGGCAACCCTGGCCTTTTTGGCAGCTTCATGGTCATATTTCTTCTCCAAAAATCAGATTCAGCCTATGAAAGTCATCAAAGTTGAGTTAATAAAATATTTGAATGATGAAGTAAAAGTAAGCGAGTTAGAAACTCATATCCGGTGGCGGGTTAAGTTTGTAGAAAGGGTTCAGACCCACTTTGATGCAGTCCTCCGGATCTTCATTCAGAAGGGTCTTTGTCATTTCATTGATTGCCTCGTTAGTTAAACGCACGGAGCTACGGCGCAGTGGATCGTTTATGATTAAGCCGGGTCGGCGGCTCAAGGGTATGATTCGCCAAGAAACCCAGCACCGAACCAAGTCAATGCCAGTTAACCCATTTCCCAGCAAAGCCTTGACCTTTGCAATGGTGGGAGCAAGATTTGCACGTTCAGTAGTGGTAAGCTTTTCAGGAAGACGATGCTTTGGGTCAAGATGCTAGACATGATAACCCGGCAGTGGATTCTCGTCAGCCGAAGAAGTATCAGTAAAACCATGTGTGGTTCCAATCTTTGGGGTGACTCGGCAAGCAAGCATAGGGGAAGATGGCATGTCTTCTTCGTTGAATTGAGATTCCACCAAGTTCCAAGCTAGGTCCGTTTGTAAACTCGTTTTGCCAGTTCAAATAAAAATATTCCCTAAAGAGTTCAACACTGGGTTCCTCTTGAAGGTATACTTCACAGAAACTTGAAAATTGCAAATGTTTGACACGGTATTGGGTCTGATGTCTTGAGGATGGAGTTGAAAGAAGTGCAGAACGTCTCGGAGTTTTTTGATCCGAGCGGTGAGAAGCCCCGATTAATGTGATCAGTAAAAACGATGACTTCACCATCCTTTGGGTGAGGTCTTTCTTCGCTTGGTTTGGGGGCACGCCAATGCATGATATCTTTTGCTGGTAAATAGCCGATTTTGACAAAGTCTTTGAGTGTGTTCTCAGTGACAATGGGGGGAACCCAATTACATGAGGTGGTTGTCTTCGGCGGCATTGTGAAGGAAGAAGCCTAAAAGAAAGAAAATTTTGCCGGTTTAAGTTGGTTCATTAAGCCAAAAGTAAAATGTTACAATATGTATTCAGACTGGTGGCTTAAGTGGGGCCTAATGATACATGGATAGTTATAAACCAGTGATGTAAGCCGCCATGACATCAATGGTATTCAAGATCTGTCAAGAGCGAATTCTGCTAAGTGTTGAAGTAAACAGATTTCACAGATTGATGCTAGGATTTCGGATCTGCGACACTTCGGATAATGGAAAATATTTTTGACCTAAAATACAGTGCTCGAGCAGTTCATCTGCTCAGATTGGTTTTTTCTTACATGAAGGAGATGATCTAATAACAAAAACAAGTATCACGCCTGCTGCCGTGCAGGAGAAGTGCTAAAGTTTGGATCAAAGTTACAAGCTACATCGACGAACAAGGATGAACTGTGAAGAACTTCGCAAAACCCTAATGGAGATCAACAGTGGAGAAAGAAGAGGCACTTACTGGATCCACTGTGCAATGGAAGGGCGACGTGGTTTCTCTGGTCTCGTTCAGGTCGATGCAGCGGCCGGAGTCGAGGAAGCTGACGAGTTCGGCGGCGGCGGTGCTCAGGCGCGCAGGTGCCTTGTGAAGGGAAATGTTGAAGATGAGAAGAAGAAGGGGGGGAAATGGAAAGGCTGTCGGGCCCTATTTATAAGGAAAGGATCAATAAGCGAGCGCGAGAAATGAGGAGGCCGAAGAATGATTATCCTTGGATGCCTCGATTTTTGGGATGGTTAATTAAAGATAAGGATCCGTTAAGATATGTTGTGTATAATGCGAAATTAATGACAGATGACGTCATGGCGGGTTTCCATAATTACAGGAGAAGACGTCATGGCGGGTTACGCTGTCTTGCAGAGAACAAGTGAAGGAGATTTTTTCGAAGTGTTGAAGATTGACATGAACAAGTTCAAATCAACCTGGGGCCTAATGTTGGGGATATAACTATTAGGTATGACCCGCCCAGGAGGGTCCGAGTTATACTAACGGTGGTTCAGTGTCACGAGGCCCATGAAGGAATCGAAGATGGCGGTTCATGAGGATGACTTATTAAGAGCCCAAGGCCCAAAGGCGGCTTAAGGCCCATAGGTATAAACCGTCATATAGGCATGACTTGCATCGTAAGGCAAGTGTAATTAGTCACCAGGCCGGACACGTTTATGAGCCGGTCGGGACTCTGTAAGCCGCAGGGTGTCAACCTGTGTATATAAAGGGACGACCCGACGGCGGTTTAGGGCAGGAAACAACAGATCGAAAGCTAGGTCAAGCGTATTCGCTCCCTGGTAATCGAGTCCTAAGCAATACCACCTCAAACTGGATTAGGCCTTTACCTTCATCGCAAGGGGCCGAACTGGTATAAACTCCCTGTGTTCTTTGTCCCATTTAACCCCTTTAGGCTAACAAAGTTGCGATGGCTCCACGACTAAGTCCTCACACTAGGACATCTGCCATGACAATTCCACGACACCTAGGGTGACTTGCCCCCCAAGCCGGGTGAAGGCAGCCCTAAGGGGAGTGCTCCACCCCTTCTGGTGATCGAGAGATGGGGTGAGGGGGCGCACAACCCCTTAGTGGGATGGTGTGCCCCTCCCTAACCCATGATGCCCTCAAAGACACTGCCAGGGCCCCTCGAAACCCCTTTTGGTCATGCTGGTCATCACCCGGTACCCCCGGAACAATTCCGGACTCCAATACCCTATGTTCAATATATCAATCTTCACCTCTGGATAATTCTAGAGTTCCTCGTCACGTCCAGGATCTCATCCGGGACTCCGAATAACCTTCGGTAACCACCATAATGACTCAACTATACTTATATCGTCACCAAACATTAATTGTGTACACCCCGCGGGTTCGAGAACTATGCCAACATGAACGAGACATCTCTACGGTCAATAACTAATAGCGGGACCTAGATGTCCATATTGGTTCCCACATATTCTATGAAGATCTTGTCATTCGAACCTCGATGTCAAGGATTTAGCTAATCCCATATGTAGTTCCCTTTGTTCATCGGTATGTTACTTGCCTGAGATTCGATCGTCGGTATCTCCATACCTAGTTCAATCTTGTTACTGTCAATTCTCTTTACTCATTTCACAATGCAAGATCCCATGGCTAACTCTTTAATCACATTGCTTGCAGGCTTAGTTGTATTTGTCGGATTTCGGGTTCCAGCAGACCCTTAAGGTTCGAACTCTGGGGTGCGCGCGGAGATCCAACCCTCCACCGTCTCGTACCTCGCCAAATCGCAAAGACCTAAACTACTCAGAAGAACAGCACAAGAGACACGAGATTTATACTAGTTCGGGCCACCGTTGTGGTGTAATACCCTACTCTAGTTCGTGGTGTGGTGGATTGCCTCAGGGGCTGATGAAGAACAGTACTGGGAAGAACAGCCTCGTGAGGGTCTGTTCTTGGTGGGTGTGATGAACTGCTAGGTGGTGTCCCGTCGCTCTAGCTTGAGGATCGGGTCTCTGTCTCTCTCTGGATTCCGAATGCCGGATCCTTTCTATCCGATCCTCCCTCCTACTATGGTGGCTGGCCCTACTTATATAGACGAAGGCCCTGGGCCTCTTCCCAAATATTGAGCGGGAAGGGCGCCAACAATTGGCCATTTTGAAGGGGAACAGCGGGTACACTTATCGACTAAAGTTGGTCCTCGCCGCCAAAGGCTCGTGATGACGCCTGCTTGGGCTCCACGATGACTCCTTCCGGCCGTTGGGGCTGGTCTTGGTCTTGTTGCACCAAAGCGGATGCCTTTGTTTGATGCTCGCCTGCGCTTGATCCCTTTGCACCAAAGAGGAAAGGAGGACGCTGCGCGGGCTGGCGCCCGACTGGCGCCCGTGGTCGTCATGGCTTGCGTCACGGGAACCTCGCGAGGTACCCTGCCTTGAACTCTCCGCCTCCTCATGAGCCAGCCTGACGAGGCCGTGCCTGAGGAAGCCTCGGTCGCCCCGCCCGAGGCTTGGCCCCTCACGAGGTTCTTGAGCTTGCGTTGATGAAGATGGGTTGTCCTGGGCCTCCTTTGAGCCACGCCGCAGGCAGGCAAGTCTGGGGACCCCCGTTCCCAGAACGCCGACAGTAGCCCCCGGGCCCACGGCGCGCCTGAACTTGGCCGAGCAGAGAGGCGAAAGGGCAAGTGCGAAGCGTCGCGGGCCCTAACAGCCTGCGGCCTTGGGCGACGCGTGGCGGTTGATTGGACGTGGGCGGCACTGCTCCCCCACGACGCCTTGGTAACCGCCCGGATTCGACAGGTCCCTGCATGCAGAGTTAGTCATGATGATCGGTGATCGTGGAGGCCGACGGTTGGCCTCCGCCGACTATAAGTACGGAACGGCGTGCGCCCTTTCGGTCTATCCTTCTACTTCTTCTCTTCCTCGTCTCGTCTGGTTGCCATGGCTCCGATCCGTCGGTTCTCCAGGGAAGAGAAGGGAAAGGCTCCTCAAGAGGATCCTGACCCGCTCCCCCCAAAGAAGCGGACTGCTCTCTGGTGTCAGGGCAGGAGCGCGTGCGAGGAGGCGCCTGTGCCCTGGTGCGTGCGGCCGCCACCAGGGTTTCCTCTTCCCTTGTACGCGCAGATTGGTGGCCCTGAAGGAGGTGACGCCGGGCGCCACGAGCGGCACCGCCGACGACGCCGGCGGGTCACGAAGGTGTGCGTCTTCCCCCTGGAGTTCACGCCGAGGGCTCCTGCCGGGAGTTCGTGCTTCGCGTCGCCGCGCCTCCTAAGTCTTGGATTCGTCTTCCTTCTTTCTTCGCCTCCGTCGTCCAGCAGGGGGAGCCCCTGGGACTCTGGCTGCAGCACGCCGGCTGCGGCACCCTCGCGACCGGGGCAGAGGTCGCAGTAGTTGCCCCGGGCGAGGTCTTCATGACTCGAGGCTGGGACGAGGTCGCCCGGGTCTGCAGGACGAGGGGCGCCCTCACGATCCACCTGGAGTACGACGGTGCTTCGGTGGTGTCCTTCAAGGTCTTCGACGCAGAGGGTCGCCGGCTGGAGTGATGCCGGGAGAGGTGGTCGGGTCTGCTGCGGTGAGACGGAGGCCGACCGACCACTCCCTTGGCGGCTTCTCGAGCGGCGTAGGCGCCGGAGGATCCAGCGACTCCGCCCGAGCTCTTGACGCTGAGACGAGCGACGGCACAGCTACGAGCCCCGAGCTGCGCGCTCCCGAGCAGGGGCGAGCTCACAGTCGCTGCCGCCTCGACCTGGATGGGGTTGGCTCCGGTCCGGGTGGCCCACTGTTGATGATGGCGTCTGCCGCAGTGGTCCCTGTAGATAGGACTCCTTAGGATTCGCGTCTTTTGTTCCTACGAGGAGCCAAGAATGTACCCCGCGGGGCTTGTAAGATATTTGTAGCTTCGTTAGTCAATATGATCCTTATTGTGAGGCGATGCGGGATGCTCATTCCGTTTTAGCGCAGTTTCTTCCTTTCAGACCTCATGAGGGCTCGGTGCTCTGCGCCGACAGGTCCCAGTCCCAAGGCGGCTTCAGCCGTCGCTGGTATGCCAGGTCGCGATGCCGTGGTCAAGGCCAGGAGGTGAGCGGCCCGAGGTCCGGTAAGAGCCTCTGAGTCGCGATGCTCAGGGGGTCCCCCTTGGCGCTCAAGCAGCCATCATTCAGTGAGAAAGGAGAGCGACGTTGCTAAGACGGTGTTGCATTGAGTGTGGGGATGGTGTTGCGATGACTAGTGTGTCTGGAGGGTGACTTATCTCGAGGGTTAGGACAATGCTCCCTGGTGCGGCGCCAGGTCCGTGCCTTGGCCGGCGAGAGATTGCGTGGCGAGGTCGTTTCGTGCTCCTTGGAGGGACCCTGCAGGTTCACCACAAAGGAACAAGAGCTCGCTGTGGCGATCATTAGTCCTGCCGTTATGTAACGCCCCAAGACCGGAGCTTCAGTTGCCTTCCAGGGTTTCCGAGTCTGTCGTGCGATTTGTTTTGTTTTTGCATTGCATCATCTCATCTTGCCATCATATCATTAATTTTTATTACTCAACTAAATAAATTGTATGGATTTTTCTCGATCCATTTAAACCGAGGGATTCACATGGTGACTTCTCTTTATAACATATCGTCCCAATATTATTAGGGAGCTATAATAATTATTCCATTTATTTGGAATTGATCTTAACACACTTGCAAAATAATTTCGTGCCCTTTCTACTTCAAGTTTGGTCTCCACACTTTGCCCTAAATTTCTTTTATCATATTCCGGAGCTCCACCAAGAATCCGAACATTTTTGGACCTTCCCAAACCCTCACTTCCATTCAAATCATTCGAATTTAAATTCAAATGAATTTGAACTCAATTCTTTCAATCATGCCTCTTTTATTTTCCTGGATCGAGCTCATTTTTGCGAGCTCGGGAAAATAATCCCCAGGCCCAAACTCTTTCTCTAATCTTTTTCTTTTCTTCCCTTTCCTTTCTTTTCTCTGTTTTAAGAGTTTAAAGAGAGAGAGAGAGGAGCTAGGCCCAGCCGGCCCTGGCCTTTCTCCTCCACCAAGCCGGACTAGCCTCCCGAGGCCCAAGGCCCAGACGCCTGCTCTCTAACCCTAGGCCTCTCGACCCGATCCCTCGATCCCTCCTGGTTCGCAGCGCCGCCACTCCCGCGTCTCCTTCCCGATCCCCTCGTCCTCCCCATCTCCCCCGAACCCCCCTGCCCGATCCCCTCGCTCCCGCTCGCTTCTCTCCCGATCCCCCCTCATCTCTCCCCGTCGCCCAAGCGCCCGAGGAGAGGAGCTCCTCGAGCTCCTGCACCCGATCCCGCCGCTCCTCCATGACCAGGCCGGACCCCGGTGGCCTCCTCGTCGCCTCCACCGCGCCTCAACCCTCCTCGCCGCCCTTGGTGCCGCGCCACCGCAACCTGCCCTGTCGCCCTCGCTAACGACCCTCGCCGCTCCCTGCGCGGTCCCCCACGCCCGTCGCCTCGATGCTCGTCGTCGTCCTCGCCTCGCCCGCCTCCGTTCGGCTCCCACGGCGAAGCCACCGCGCGCCAGCCGTCCCCGAGCTCGGCCAACTCCGACGCAGCGCCACCGGTGCTCCCTCCGCCCCCAAGCATCATCAGCCCCTGCCATGGCCGCCGCCCGTTAAATCGCCTCCGGCCGGTCCAGCCGCCTCGGCCTCCCCTCGAGCAACCGAGGCCCTGCGAGCCTCCCGCATCCGCATCTGCCTCTGCTTCGTGCCACTCCTCCATGGCGCCATGGCCTCTGCCTCTTTTGGATGAACCGTGGCTGCCGTGCCCTGTTGTGCGTTCTCTCCGCTGCCTGGCACTGTTGACGTCAAGACCCTGGGCGCCAAGTTCGTCTTCCACTATCATCTCCGAGGATTTCTCCAAGACCCGAACCGGAAACGCCAAGTACCGACACCGTGGGTTCCTCAAGGCCGCCAAGTTCGATTTGCCGCGATGATGCGACAAGTACCCCGACGATACGCCAAGTACCCCTACGCGCGAAGACGCCAAGTCCGTTTCGGGATTCTTCAAGTACCGCTACCGTCGACCCGAACATCTACGAAAACGTGTGTATCACTACTGTCGACCCTCGAAGACCCCGTGGACCCCGAACATCCACGGGACATGAACGACTACTTCCGAGGACGAGATGTACCACTGCCATCGAACATGAACGTCTACTTCCCCTACGCCGTGTACGACTACCATCGCGAGACCGCAAGTACCACGACAACCCCGGCGATTCGGACCCGTCAAGTACCTCTTGAAAACGAACGTGAAACACTACTTCCTCTATCGCCGCCGTGTACCACTACTTCCCTCAGCGATCATCGCGAGAACGACTACTTCCTCTACTTCCCTCGACGACCCGTGAACGACTACTTCCCTCTACGAAACGTTTTCCGCCCCGAACGCACGCTTCGAAGGTATAACCACCGAGATGACCGACCGTGATCGAATCATCCTTGCGATGCCCCTCTTTTGCCATGCCACCGTTCCGTGGGAACCCGGTACCCGGGATCACCCCACCATCCTCGCATGACTCGCTTCCGCCCACTTCCTTTTGCACCGGTATCTCCGTGAGCTACCGGAACCGATATGTTGCCGTGGCATCATTTTCGGATTTGTTGCTGTGGCACCATTTTCGTTTTCGCCGCCGTGGCACCCTTTTCGTTCCGCCACGGTGACTTAATGCTTCATAATGCTCTTGTCAACATTTTCATAAAAATTGCATAAACTTGCACATGTCATCCGCATCATGATAACAACATTAGAAATGTTTAAAATTGTTGTTTGCATTAATTTGCTTAAATGCCATGCTAAAATGATTTATTTCATAACTAAATAACCGTTAATCGGATTTAAATAAATTATATATGTAAATGGGGTAGAAAAATGCCTAGTTTAACATGGTAGCTTTACTTTGCATGTTTAACAACTCTAAAATATGCTTTAGGTCAGATCAGTACCGAATCTAAAATATTGCTCATGGGGATTTTCCGAATTGTTGTTTCTTATTTCGGCCTCATTTAAACTTGCCTAAATAGCTAGTTTAATTATGCTCCACCTCTTGCCATGTTTAACAACATTTAATATTGTTGAGTACCTAATCGGGAGAGAACTAAATAAGTGATGTGGTGTTCCGTCAATATGCAACTCGTTGCATATTGAGCTCCACTTAACTTGTAGTGTTGTTTGTGCATATTGCCATGCCATGCTATTTAAACCGGACATGCATCATATTTGTTTGTGCATCATGCCATGTTTATGTGATGGTTATTTACTATGTTGTTTGTTTGTTTCCGGTTTGCTTTTCTCGTTAGCTTCGGTTTCGTTCCGGAGTTGTGAGGATTCGTTCGACTACGTCCGTTTGTCTTCTTCATGGACTCGTTCTTCTTCCTTGCGGGATTTCAGGCAAGATGACCATACCCTCGAAATCACTACTATCTTTGCTTGCTAGTTGCTCGCTCTTTTGCTATGCCTATGCTACGATGCCTAACACTTGCTTATCATGCCTCCCTTATTGCCATGTCAAGCCCCTAACCATCCTTTCCTAGCAAACCGTTGTTTGGCTATGTTACCGCTTTGCTCAGCCCCTCTTATAGCGTTGTTAGTTGCAGGTGAAGATGAAGTTTGTTCCTTGTTGGAACATGGAGATGTTGTTCCTTGTTGGAACATGTTTACTTGTTGGGATATCACAATATATCTTATATTATTAATGCATCTATACACTTGGTAAAGGGTGGAAGGCTCGGCCTTATGCACGGTGTTTTGTTCCACTCTTGCCGCCCTAGTTTCCGTCATACCGGTGTTATGTTCCCGGATTTTGCGTCCCTAACGCGGTCGGGTGATTTATGGGACCCCCTTGATAGTTCGCTTTGAATAAGACTTTTCCAGCAAGGCCCAACTTTGGTTTTACCATTTGCCTCACCTATGCCCTTTTCCCTTGGGTTTCGGAGCCCGAGGGTCATCTTTATTTTAGCCCCGGGCCAGTTCTCCTTTGAGTGCTGGTCCAAACCGAAGCGATGTCCGGCGCCCACAGGCAATCAGGGTTTATGCCAACCCGACGTCTTGCTCATCCGGTGTGCCACGAGACCGAGATATGTGCAGCTCCTATCAGGATTTGTCGGCACATCCGAGGCGGCTTTGCTGGTCTTGTTTTATTGCTGTGAAATGTCTTGTAGCCGGGATTCCGAGACTGATCGGGTCTTCCGGGAGAAGGAATATCCTTCGTTGATCGCGAGAGCTTATCATGGGCTAAGTTGGGACACCCTGCAGGGTTTGAACTTTTCGAAAGCCGTGCCAGCGGTTATGTGGCGGATGGGAATTTGTTAATGTCGGTTGTAGAAAACCGAAGTTGATCTTAATTAAAATACACCAACGGCGTGTGTAACCGTGATGGTCTCTTCTCGGCGGAGTCCGGGAAGTGAACACGGTGTTGGAGTTATGCTTAGCGAGGGTTGTTCTAGGATCACTTCTTGATCATAGTTGTTCGACCGTGCTTTTGCCTTCTCTTCTCGCTCTCATTTGCGTATGTAGCCACCATATAGGCTAGTCGCTTGCTGCAGCTTCACCTCACTACCCTGTCCTACCTTTAAGCTTAAATAGTCTTGATCTCGCGGGTGTGAGATTGCTGAGTCCCTGTGACTCACAGATACTTGCAAAACCAGCTTGCAGGTGCCGATGAAACCGTGCAGGTGATGCATCCGAGCTCAAGGAGGAGCTCGACGAAGATCTTGTTCATTGTGTTGTTTCGTTTTAGTTGATCGGTAGTGGAGCCAGTTGGGACGATCGGGGATGCTGTAGCATTTGGGGTAGTCTTCTTTTATTTTGGTTCCGTAGTCGGACCTTGATTGTACTGTATGATGTAATGTTTTACTCATGTATTGTGTGAAGTGGCGATTGTAAGCCAACTATGTATCTCTTTCCCTTATTTATTACATGGGTTGTGTGAAGATTACCTCACTTGCGACATTGCTTTCAATGCGGTTATGCCTCTAAGTCGTGCTTCGACACGTGGGAGATATAGCCGCATCGAGGGCGTTACACGTTAGCTGCCTTGGAGAGGCGCGAGAGGCCTCGCGAGGTGTGTCGGGGCACCCGTGAGCCAGCGCGGGACTCACGAGGCCCTACCTCAAAGCGGGTTGTGTCTGGCTCTGGGCCTTGTCTTCGAGTGTGTTCCTGCAAATTTGGCCAGATGCCGGTGCTCTACGTCTTCGGGTCCCGGCTCTCGGGCTGGTCTCACCGTGTTGGCAAGCCAGGTCGCGATGCCATGGACAAGACCAGAGGGTGAGGGTCGGAGAGCCGGTAGGAGCCCTGAGTCGCGATGCTCAGGCACCCCCCCTTTAACGCGCAAGCTAGGTTAGATGACGCAACTCTACATCCTCGGGTCCCGGCTCTCGGGCTGGTCTCAGCCGTCGCTGGCAAGCCAGGTCGCGATGCCATGGACAAGACCAGAGGGTGAGGGCCGGAGAGCCGGTAGGAGCCCTGAGTCGCGATGCTCAGCCCCCCCCCTTAACGCGCAAGCCGGGTCGACGCAGCAACTCTCGTCCTCGGGTCCGGCTCTCGGGCTGGTCTCAGCCGTCGGCGGCAAGCCAGTCGCGCGATGCCATGGACAAGACCAGATGGTGAGGGCGGAGAGCGGTAGGAGCCACTGAGTCGCGATGCTCGTGCACCACCCCTTTAACGCGCATAAGCTGGATTGGATAATGAAACTCTCGTCCTCGGGTCCCGACTCTTGGGCTGGTCTCGGCCCGTCGGTGGCAAGCCGTGTCGCGATGCCATGGACAAGACCAGGGTGAGGGCCGAGAGCCGTTAGGAGCCCTGAGTCGCGATGCTCGTGCACCCCCTTTAACGTGCAAGATTTCGCCACCGGAGAAGGCACCAAATAACAAGCATGGTGGAACGAGCATAATCCTAAGGAAGCGCATGAAGGATACATGCGGCTGGACTGGCCCGAGCGGCTTGGGGATGATGCAGCCTGAGGGGCGCCCCTAACAGGATAAGCTAAAGACATGAAATAAAAGGGATACATGCCGCAGGGACGGACCCATGCGGCCTAGGAAGAATGCGGCCCTGAAGGCGCTCCCAGCCAGAAATAAAACTTAAAGATGTCACCTGGTGATGTTGGGGATGAAGGGTTGTTGATGTAGCAGACTCGGTGGGCTGCGGGAGCCGATCCTCACGAGCCCCCAGGCCCGGGGGCCTCGGGAGGCTCCGGAGGCGCCGGCGGCTCCTCATGGGCCATCTCCATCTCCGCCAGGGCTGCGGCGTGCCTGACCTCTTGAGCCTCCAAGATGGTCCTCATGAGACGCTGGTGCGTAGCAGCCGCGTTTGGCAGGCCATAAGGCATGCGTCACGTGGCTGTGGGGTGGACCCTCGAACGTCCCCACTCGCGAGGGCCGAGGCGCTCTTGAGATGCGGCTCGGTTGAGCCCTGGTATGTCGATGCAGACGCACAGCCCACCATCCTCGCTGGATGGGGGCCACACAGTGAGTGGCGGCTGCCCCTCATGACCCTTGACTCCTGTAGCTCTGAATGGCCTTCTTGATGAACTCTTGTGGGTTCTGTCCTCCTGGTCTTGCTCACCTTGCGGGAAGCGTGCTTGGCTCACGCCTCACGTGGTGCCCAAGCGCCTCCCTCGAGACCTTGGCGAGGTCGGCGGCCCTCGGGGAGAGCCCCGAGCCCTGCTGAGGAGGGCGCCGCGCCGCTTTCCTATGCGATGGAAGGAGGCTCCCCTTGTCCCGGTGCGGGCCCTGAGGGGCCTGTCTCTTGAAGAGCGGGGCGGTCGATGTCTTCTTCTTCTTGGGTGCTGCATCGGGAGGCGTCCTGCTGCTGTGGTCTGGGTCTTCCAGCGATGCGGCCTGAAAAGCTCGCTCCAGGGAGCACACTGCATCTCTCTCTCTTCACAGGGCACCGTGATGACCCCGCCGCTTCCTGGCATCTTGAGGATGTTGTAGCCATGGTGGGTTACGACCATGAACTTGGCCAGCGCTGGGTACCCGAGGATGGCATTGTCTGGCAGCGAATGTGGGCGACGTCGAAGTCGATGAGCTCGGTGTGGTAGTTGTCGCGGGCCCCGAAGGTGACAGGAAGGCGGACCTGCCCGATCGGGACCGTGGAGCCGTCGGTGACTCCGGAGAAGGGCTTGGTTGGCTGAAGCTGACTGTAAGGCACTTGAATATTGTTGAATGTCTCCATGGACAGGACGTTGCGCCCCGCTCCGCCGTCGATGAGGGTCTTGGTGACTAGCACATTGCTGATGATTGGGGAGCAAAGCATCGGAAGAACTCTGGCTGTGGCTGCGCACTTGAGCTAATCCGCTGAGCTGAACGTGATGGCGCATGCCGACCACCTGAGAGGGCGCGTGGACTCGAGCTTGGGGAGGATTGCATTCACTTCACGGGCGAACTGCTTGAAGATGCGGTGAGAGGCTGGGCTTGAGCTCCGCCCGGGATGCGGTGATCGCCGCGCGCTTCGGAAGCCCCAGCCCCTCGTCTGATGGCGGTCTTGACTCTCCTTGGTGGCGGCGGCAGCGGAGGGAGGCCTGCGTTCCCTTGAGGACGATCCTCACGAGGCTGATCCCTCCAGCCCCCTCGCGAGGTGGGTCTTGCCGGTGATCCACGCGAGGTTGGTCGCGCCACCCTTGGCGCGGGCATGGTCTTCCCAGCATCCTGCATTCCTTCCTCCTCCTTGGCCGTAGCCCCGGTCGCTGCGCTCGGGGCGTCTGCCGACCCTTCCTTCGCGCACGGCCCGGAGCTCTTGACATTCATTGGTGTTGTGGGTGTGGAGGTCGTGGTACACGCAGTACCGGCTGCCCTTGGAGGACTCGGGCTGATCTCTGCCTCGCTTGGTGTCTGGTTCGGCCGCGAGCACGGCAGCCCCCTTGCGCTTCACATCCTTGGCCTTGGACTTCTTCTCTTCGGGATCCGCAGCAGGCAGCTCGAGGAGGGAGAGGCGCCCTTCCTCAGCCCTGGCGCACTTGGTCGCCAAATTGAACAGCTCCAGGGAGGTGCATAGATCTTCATGCATCGCCAGCTCCTCCTTCATCTTGACGTCGCGCACGCCGTCGGAGAAGGCAGAGATGATGGCCTCCTCCGTTACCCTGGGGATCTTGAGGCGCGCGTTGTTGAAGCGCTGGATGTACTTTTGCAGGGTTTCCCCTGGCTGCTGCTTGATTCGGCGCATGTCGCTCACGGCGGGTGGCCGGTCGCGAGTACCCCGGAAGTTGGCGATGAAGCGGGTGCGCATCTCGGCCCAGGAAGAGATCGTGCCTGGGGCCAGATTCAGGAGCCAGGTGCGGGCCCCGTCCTTGAGCGCCATGGGAAACCAATTCGCCATGACCTTTTCATCCCCGTTGGCAGCCTCGATGCCCAGCTCGTAGAGCTGGAGGAACTCCGTAGTGTCAGCCGTGCCGTCGTAGCGTGGAGGCAGGTCTAGCTTGAACTTGGCGGGCCACGCGACGCTGCGCAGCTCGGTGGTGAAGGCGGGGCAGCCCGTCGTGGCCGCGGGGGGCCTCGGACGGCAGAGAGCTTGGTCTTGCAGGCCTCCCTGCGCCGCGGCTGGGGGCAGCGCAAGGTCTTGACGTGCTGGAGCGGGGAGCGCTCGGGCAGCTTCTTGCGGGCGAGGAACTTCTTGGCAGCTCTGCTCTTGCTGCGCCGGCGCCTGGCGGAAGGGGTTCCGCCTAGGGACCGTGCGCCTTGGGGCCAGGGCGCCATCTTGAGGAGGAGGCGGCTGAGGCGCCCAGGGAGCTTCATCGCCCGCGCGGGGCGGGGTGCGGTGTAGCGAGACGGACGGCGCGGGGTCGCCTCCCGCAGCGCAGACGAGCTCGGCGACGCGGTCGAGCCATTCTTCGTAGACGTCGTCGGCCGAAGGGCGGTAGCGCAGGAGCTCGTTAGCGCGATGAGTGCAGCTCGGGCCTCCATGGCGGCGAAGCGCGCGCGACGAAAGAGCCAGCGAGGTGAGCGGCGTGGCGGTGCGGCCGTCCCGCCTCATGGGCCAGTCTTTGGGGCGACGCTTGCTGCTTTCGTTCCCCGCGGGCGGTGGCGGCGTTGACGGCAGGTGACGGGAATGACAAGGACGCCCACCGACGGGAGCCGTCTGGGCGGCGTGGGGCGGCGGCTCGGCGCTCGGCGCGGGCCCGACGAGCGTCAGACATGGTTGCGGTGGTCGGGGAAGAACGAGGCGACGAAAGGCAGATTCCGGCACACCCCTACCTGGCGCGCCAAATGTCGGATTTTGGGTTCCGGCAGACCCTTAAGGTTCGAACTCTGGGGTGCGCGCGGAGATCCAACCCTCCACCGTCTCGTACCTCGCCGAATCGCAAAGACCTAAACTACTCAGAAGAACAGCACAAGAGACACGAGATGTATACTAGTTCGGGCCACCGTTGTGGTGTAATACCCTACTCTAGTTTGTGGTGTGGTGGATTGCCTCAGGGGCTGATGAAGAACAGTACAGGGAAGAACAACCTCGTGAGGGTCTGTTCTTGGTGGGTGTGATGAACTGCTAGGTGGTGTCCCGTCGCTCTAGCTTGAGGATGGGGTCTCTGTCTCTCTCTCTGGATTCCGAATGCCGGATCCTTTCTATCCGATCCTCCCTCCTACTATGGTGGCTGGCCCTATTTATATAGACAAAGGCCCTGGGCCTCTTCCCAAATATTGAGCGGGAAGGGCGCCAACAATTGGCCATTTTGAAGGGGAACAGCGGGTACACTTATCCTGACTAAAGTTGGTCCTCGCCTGCCAAAGGCTCTGGTGATGACGCCTGCTTGGGCTCCACGATGACTCCTTCGAGCCGTTGGGGCTGGTCTTGGTCTTGTTGCACCAAACGGATGCCTTTGTTTGATGCTCTCGCTGCGCTTGCTCCCTTTGCACCAAAGAGGAAAGGAGGACGCTGCTGGCTGGCGCCCGGCCGGGCGCCCTTGGTCGTCATGGCTTGCGTCACGGGCACCTCGCGAGGTACCACCTTGAACTCTCCGCCTCCTCGTGAGCCAGCCTGTGAGGCCGTGCTCGAGGAAGCTCCTGGTCGTCCGCCCGTGAGGCTTGGCCCCTCGCCAGGTCTTGAGCTTGCGTTGATGAAGATGGGCTGTCACTGGGCTCCTTTGAGCCACGCCAAGAGGTCAGCAGTGCAAGTCACAGGGACCCCGTTCCCAGAATGCCGACAGTATTACCGAGCGGGCCCTGAGATACCTCTCCATCATATGGAGTGACAAATCCCAGTCTTGATCCATGCCAACTCAACAGACACCCTCGGAGATACCTGTAGAGCACCTTTGTAGTCTACCAGTTACATTGCGGCGTTTGGTACACACAATGTATTCTTCTAGTGCCAGTGATTTTCATGATCTCATGGTCATAGGAACATATACTTGACATGCAGAAAACGATAGCAATAAACTTGACACGATATATGCTACGTTCACAGTTTGGGTCTTGTCCATCACATCATTCTCCTAATGATGTGATCCCGTTATCAAATGACAACTCATGTCCATGGCTAGGAAACCATAGCCATTTTGATCAACGAGCTAGTCTGGTAGAGGCTTACTAGGGACATGTTGTTGTCTATGTATCCACACATGTATTTGAGTTTTCGGTCAATACAATTATAGCATGGATAATAAACGATTATTATGAACATAGGAAATATAATAATAACCACTTTATTATTGCCTCTAGGGCATATTTCTAACACCTGCAGGGACGAAGATCCCTGACAAGACAAGACATACTTCACGATGCAATTTTATTTCACACACACAAGATGTTGTGTCAAAGACTTCCATTTATCCCTTCACCAAATACCTGGGGCTGCAAAGCTCATGCCTCATCCCATACCTTACCGGACTACTCACACATGGAGATCATATCGCGAGAAGAAATCATTGAAGAACACATCTTGAGATTGGTTGATTGCAATATGTCTTATAAATTACAATAGATGCCTTGTGTGAGATTACAAGTATGAACTAGATGAGAGAGGGCTATGGTGGTGGAGATGGCTATCGAGGTGAAAATGGCGGTGTCGGTGTCAAAACCGGCGGATCTCGGGTAGGGGGTCCCGAACTGTGCGTCTAGGCGGATGGTAACAGGAGACAAGAGACACGATGTTTTTACCCAGGTTCGGGCCCTCTCGATGGAGGTAAAACCCTACTCTCGCTTGATTAATATTGATGATATGGGTAGTACAAGAGTAGATCTACCACGAGATCAGAGAGGCTAAACCCTAGAAGCTAGCCTATGGTATGATTGTTGTTCGTCCTATGGACCAAAACCCTCCAGTTTATATAGACACCGAATAGGGTTAGGGTTACACAGAGTCGGTTACAATGGTAGGAGATCTACATATCCGTATCGCCAAGCTTGCCTTCCACGCCAAGGAAAGTCCCATCCGGACACGGGACGAAGTCTTCAATCTTGTATTTTCATAGTCCAGGAGTCCGGCCAAAGGTTATAGTCCGGCCATCCGGACACCCCCTAATCCAGGACTCCCTCAGTAGCCCCTGAACCAGGCTTCAATGACGACGAGTCTGGCACACAGATTGTCTTCGGCATTGCAAGGCGGGTTCCTCCTCCGAATACTTCATAGAAGATTTTGAACACAAGGATAGTGTCCGGCTCTGCAAAATAAGTTCCACATACCACCGTAGAGAGAATAATATTCACAAAAGTTCAATCTGCTAACGTATCCCACGGCGTGACATCACACCACGGCCAAGCCTTTACTCGAATCGTTTTCACTGCCCTGCCTCAGCGCGTTTAGCGAGGCGGTTTCCTTGGCACGTCTTGTCAAAGCAGAGATCGTGTCCCCTTATTCCGGGATTCTCATCAATACGGGCGTGAGTAACCCAACCGCGCCATTGATTACGGCGCTTGGGAGATAAGCGAGTTTTATCAGGCTGGTGGGGACGTATAGCTTTGTCCGTCCATATAAGGGGATAAGGATCCACTTTTTCACACACGCCTTCTTCCTCCTTTGCCTATCCATTTCCAAGACTGAGCTCCAGCGCCCAAGTCCGCACGTCCCACCTCAACCTTCTCCAACCATGTCCGGAGCGGGAGGCAAGTGGATGGCCTCCTCCGTCACGGAGGGGCACATCAAAAAGCTGCGGAAGGCCGGATACTTGTCCGGCGACATCGCGTGTCGGCTCCCCAACAAGTGGCAGCTCATCCCCACCCCCAGGCCCCATGAGAGGGTGGTGTTCCTCCCCCACTTCCTCCACGGACTAGGCTTTCCACTTCACCCATTCGTCCGGGGGCTCATGTTCTACTACGGCCTAGATTTCCACGACTTGTCCCCGAATTTCATCCTCAACATCTCGGCGTTTATCATCGTGTGCGAGGCCTTCCTCTGCATCCAGCCCCACTTCGGCTTATGGCTAAAGACCTTCAATGTCAAGCCGAAGGTAGTGGGCGGCCGCCAAGCGGAGTGCTTGGAGGTGCCATGGTGGGCAAGATGGCCAACGTCCTATGGCTCGAGGCTCCTTTGTGGAGACCATAAAGGGGTGGCAATCTGGGTGGTTCTACATCACCGAGCCGCACGACTCCCAATGGGCGGCGGCCCCCAAATTCCGATCTGGCTTCCCCACACGGCTCACATCATGGAAAGAGACGGGCCTGACGTGGGGTGATTCGGAAGAGCTGGCCGGACTCCAAACCTGTGTCTGAAACCTGGTGGACAAGAATCTCAAGCTTGTCAACGTAATCCAGGTGATGCTCATCCGTCGAATTCTCCCATGCCAGCAACTGGCCTTCAATTTGTGGGAGTTTGATCCGGCACAACACCGAACCTTGAGCCGGCTCTTCGACACTACGTACGAAGATGCCTGGAAGGTGCTGTTCAAGGGCGCCGAAGCTCCCGCATCCGCTACCGAAGATCGCGGATTCAGCTCGCAGCGTCAAGCCAGCGAGGTAAGTTATTTTACCCTTTACGGGACTCTTTTTTCATAGTTTGAATCTATGCGGGATTTAAAACTCCCTCACCTTTGACAGGACTGGCTGAAGACGTCCGGACAGATTGACTGTCCGGCTCCCTTGCCGAAGACCAATGGACGCCCGATTAGCCAGGGGTTGCTAGCTCTGGCACCTCACGTGGTGCCGGAGAAGAAGGCCAAGAAGAAGGCCACGGGAACTCGAAGGAGCTCCCAGCACCAGGTGCTGTCAGACTCATCGTCCGATGACTCCAAGGCGGACTCCCCCCATGAAGACGAGGAGGAGGAAAAAGGGGCATCTCTCCCAGCGGGGGGAGAGAAGAAAAGGCAGGCCGCCCCAACTGGGGAGGCCAGAGGGTCCAAGAAGGGAAGGACCCTCCCTCCGGACTACACCGCCAACGCCGACGACGGCGAAGAGGGGTGGGCATTGAGGACCAAGCCCCTGGCGAAATCGTAAGTGTCCGGACACCAGAATAACTCATGGCGTTCCATTTGTCGCACAGTATTTTCTAACACCGAATATAACCATGCAGCCCGCCCAAGGATGGGCTCGACGATTCGTCGAGCGGCTCCCTGGACTCGTCGGATGTGAATAGCGCCTCACTTCCGACCGCCTTGTCTCCTCCCACCGCGGATGACGCCGAGGTGGAGTCCCAAAAGGGGCCCAGCCAGGAGGAGGTGGCGCTGGAGGCGCCGCAAGGCGACCTCCCGGACTCCGGGCGCAAAGGGATAAAACCCTAAGGGCTTTAAGTTCGCCCTGTGCCGGACTCCATACCGGAACCTTCAGTGGTTTCGGAGTCCGGCGGGCGACCCCTTCATAAGAAGGGCAAGACCGCGACGCCGGTGACCTCCGTCCAACCGGAGGCACCGGATAATTTGATGGAGGCTCTCAACGGCGCTTCCATCGACGAGGAACACCGCACTGTTATGAGTGTGGTTATCCAGAAAGTTCAGTCCTTCAAGAGCGGGCTGACTGAAGCCTGTGCCAACCTTCTAACAGGCTTTGAGGTATGTATTTAAGATATGTAAAAATATTACCGCATAGACAGTAGCCCCTGATGCTCAGTTTGGTGTTCGGAAAGAAAAGACGAACTGAGGATCTAAAAGACATACGCAGGAGACTAATATAAGTATGTCAATATGGGAATGCAGGATACGCTGCTGACCACTGCCGCACTGACTGCGGAGGTTGATGCAATAAAGCAGAGCCTCGAGCGGTCCGAGAACGAGATCGGACTTGCCAAGAAGCAGCTCGAGGACAAGGAAGGTAAGTAATACCTTATGGGAGTATTTAAAAATGTGGTTGCAAAAATGACAGGATAATGTGAATATTGCAGGGCCACGAACGAGGTGGTGACCACAAGGAAGCGGTGTCCAAGGCCGAAGCAACGCTGCCATGAGCTGCATCGGCGGGAGAAGCGGGAGGCACGGGTGGTGGAGGTGCGGTAAGAGCTCCAGGCTCTCGTGGAAAAACACGAGAGTTTGGAGTGTGAATCAAAGACTCGAGAGTCCGAGCTCGCCTCGGCCCTTGAGAGCGCCAAGGCCGCTAAGGCCGAAGCCCAAAAAGCCCTCCAGGAGATTGAGGCGATGAAGAAAATAGCGGCGGGTAAGGCATCCTATATGCAAAGCAAGCATGTGAAAGTGAATTATCTGTTACTTACCCGAATCCGGAGCTCTCCAGGAGCATTCGCAGATCTGCCCCACAGTGTGGCTGATGCTGTCGCATTCTACCGAGCCGAGGAGGGAAGCTCAACAGAGAAGGTGTTCTGGTCTTAGTATGCTGAGGCCAGACACCCGGTGCCCTTGAGCGACCAGCTGAAGCAGCTGGTCGAGCTCCATAAGGTGGCCGAACAGGCCATGAAGGGCCTCGTAGGTCGGCTGTGGCCCAAGGAACCCATGCCTGGGAGCTACTTTAGGCTGGTGAGGCGGCTGGTGGATGCCTGTCCATGGGTTGAAGTCATCAAGAGCTCCGTCTGCATCGAAGGTGCCCGTAGGGCCCTTGCCCTTGCTAAGGTTCACTGGGGCAAGATGGACGCTGAGAAGCTTGTGACGGACGGACCACCACCGAAGAAGGAGCATCGCAAGCCTGAAATGTATTATGAGGGCATCCTGAAGGGTGCCTGCCTTATAGCGGATGAATGCTCCAAAGATATTATTTTTTAGTAGACTCGCATTTGTTATCCTGTGCGCTGAAAACTTGTTCATATGCGCGAAGCAACACTGTTGAATTTAAAATATTACCTTCTGTGCGGCCGTTTATTAAATTTGAGAGATGGCGAGTCGTCGGCTTCAGCCCCCATGCCACAAGTTCTGGGGTGTTTGGGATAAACTTGAGCGCTCTTGTTCCCATTCTTGGGTCCTTCAAGGGAGGCTCTCAACGCAACGAACAAGGCAACCGGACTATAATGCTTGAACACTCTCACTTAGCCATAGAATTCTATAATTTTAAATTTCGGTGAAGCCCCTAGTATTCGGAAGACCGAGTTCAGGGCGCTATCCACGCCTTGGGCCGGACAATGCCGACTCCTCGCTCTAAGCGGCATAAGTCTTTAGGGACTCGAAAACCTCTCGAACAGTGACCGGCTCTCGCCCTATCATGATGGTCAGTTTTAGCTTTCTCCTTGAGGTGCTTAACCCAGCTCAACCGGGGCATAATCGCAGTGGTTCTCCCAGCGCTACCTTAGCCGATATAACAGAACATAAGGTACCAAAACATGGGAGCCGGGCAAACCCAACTATTGACCCAAGACATGATTCGGAGCCGATGCATATAATGCTATAAGTTCGGGGTGCCGCACTTGTGAAAGTGTTCGGACTTATCACACCATATTGCGGGGTACTTAAGCCCCTGGTGTATTGCCCGTACCAAAGTGTACGGTTGCACAATGTCATAAATGAACATATATATATATATATAGAAAAGAGGGAATTCAATAATAGGCAGAAGCTATATATTGTTTATTCGAAAGAGCTGCAGTAAGAGCAGAACGATACAAATAGTGCGATAAGCAAGGGACGGACTTTTTAACATGTCCCCCTCCAGGGGAAAGCCGCGGGATGGTGTGTAAAACAGATATATTGCTCGTAATAGAGACCACCTGGACACTCGACGTAGCTTTCTGCTTCCCTGGCTGTTGCATTGTGTGTTCGGCGATTCTAATGCCGGACAGGGCTTCATAAGAACGGAGTCCTGGGAAAAAAAGAAAAAGAAGAGAATGACACAATGGGGAGCCCCTGGTGCGGTTTAGCCGCATTCTGGGCATGCCGTGGTCGTGCCTTTCCCCATATGCCCATGGTATTTCCAGAGCGTAATTATGTACGCATAGTACTGGTTTCGCAATGTCGCGAGGGCTGGGGTTTGGGCCGCATTGCTATGCGTGCTCGGAACGCGCCAGGCGGTCTTGTTGTAGGTTACTCCGGGCGCGCTTGACGGTGTCCGGGCGTTTAATAGCCGGACTCGAGATTTGCCTTAAGAGGCTACTTTGTACTTCCGCCACGAGGGCCGCCGTATGCTCCTCCGTCCGGAGAGAGCGTTCGGTGTTTCCATTGACCGTAATGACTCCTCGAGGACCTGGCATCTTGAGCTTGAGATATGCGTAGTGCGGCACCGCATTGAACTTTGCAAATGTGGTTCGTCCGAGCAGTGCGTGATAGCCGCTGCAGAATGGGACTATGTTGAAGATTAAATCCTCGCTTCGGAAGTTATCCGGGGATCCGAAGACCACTTCAAGTGTAACTGAGCCTGTACAGTTGGCCTTTGCACCTGGTATGACGCCTTTAAAGGTCGTCTTCGTAGGTTTAATCCTTGATGGGTCTATGCCCATTTTGCGCACTGTATCCTGATAAAGCATGTTCAGGCTGCTGCCGCCGTCCATTAGGACTCTAGTGAGGTGAAATCCTTCAATGATTGGGTCTAAAACCAACGCGGCGAATCCGCCATGGCGGATGCTGGTGGGGTGGTCCCTTCGATCAAAAGTGATCGGGCAGGAAGACCACGGGTTGAACTTTGGGGCGACTGGCTCCATCGTGTATACGTCCCTTAGTGCATGCTTCCACTCCCTTTTGGGCATGTGCGTTGCGTATATCATGTTCACCGTCCGCACTTGTGGGGGGAAGCCCTTCTGTCCTCTATTGTTCGGCGGCCGGGGCTCTTCCTCGTTCGCTATGCAGCCCCTTGTCATTGTTTTCGGCATTTAACTTGCCTGCCTGCTTCAACACCCAACAATCCCTGTTGGTGTGGTTGGCTAACTTTTCGAAGTGCCGTGTATCCGCACGCGCGATCGAGTATTCGGTCCAAATTGGACGGGCCCGGAGTATTTCTTTTAAATGGCTTTTTTCGCTGACCGGGTTTAGAGCCTCTGAATCTGGCATTGACTGTCGTATTCTCAGCATGATTGCCGTTAATGCAGCGCTTGTGATTGTTGCGACACGACCTGCCATTGCTTTCCTTGGTATCCGAATTATCAGGGCTCTTGGTCTTGTTGTTACTACGAGCTAGCCAGTTGTCCTCTCCCACGCAAAAGCGGGTCATGAGTGATGTGAGGGCTGCCATGGATTTCGGCTTTTCCTGTCCTAGGTGTCGGGCAAGCCACTCATCACGGATGTTGTGTTTGAAGGCTGCAAGGGCCTCTGCATCCGGACAGTCGACGATTTGATTTTTCTTGGTTAGGAACCGTGTCCAGAATTGTCTGGCTGATTCCTCTGGCTGCTGAATTATGTGGCTTAGGTCATCGGCGTCTGGTGGTCGCACATATGTGCCACAGAAATTGTCGAGGAATGCGGCTTCCGTGTCTTCCCAACAACCAATTGACTCTGGCGGCAAGCTGTTAAGCCAATGTCGGGCTGGTCCTTTAAGCTTGAGTGGGAGGTATTTGATGGCGTGTAGATCATCACCGCGGGCCATGTGGATGTGAAGGAGATAGTCCTCGATCCAAACCGCAGGATCTGTTGTGCCATCGTATGATTCAATATTTATGGGTTTGAAACCCTCGAGGATTTGATGATCCATTACTTCATCTGTGAAGCACAGTGGGTGTGCGGCGCCTCTGTATTGGGATATATCACGACGCAGCTCAAATGAGCTTTGTCTCATCGTGTTCGCCCGGCGGAGTTGCCATATCCGGCGTGACGGTTATCGTCACGTATCGTGGGGCGTCCACGCGATCCGTAGATCGATCTTGTTTGCATTGCCTTGTCCTCCAATATATCTCACAGGTCCGGCGCATTTCCCCGTGCCTTTGTATTTTTTGAACGGCGCCGGGGTGCGGCTTGAGTTGAGGGCCGAGAGGCCTCTCTGTCGCGGCCACGAGGTGGCCGGTCAGCCATGTCATGCACTGGTGATGTAGGTTTGGGTGCTTCCTCCTCTAATCGGGGTAGCAACCTGCGTCTTAGGTAGCTCTTGGAGGCGCTCGAGTTCATACTCTTCGCCGCAAGGACTTGATCCATCTGTCGGCTAGCAAGTCTTGGTCAGCTCTAAGCTGTTGCTGCTTTCTTGAGGCTACTTGTCGTGGCCATGAGCCTGCGTTTGAAACGCTCTTGTTCGACGGGATCCTCGGGTGCACGAATTAAATCGTCGTCGAGGCTTGCCTCATCTTCGGAGGGAGGCATGTAATTATCGTCCTCTACCTCTTTTTCTGCCGCTCTCTCATGAGGGCTGGCTTCTCCATCCTCCTGCGCTGAATCTTGCTGGAGGATGTTGTCTTCGGCACTGTCCGGGGTGTTATTGTCTCCCGTGCCGGAATCACCGTTTTTGCTGTGGCGGGATTTAAAGCGGCGCCGCTGACGCTGGCGCTTAGTCTGCTTCTTGGAGGGGTCATCCTCTGTTGTTCCATCACCATTCCCATCTTTTGGGATGTCCACCATGTATATGTCGTATGACGAGGTGGCATTCCAGTGCCCTGTGGGCGCTGGTTCTTGGCCGTCTCCTGCATCGTCGTCCATACCATCGATGTCTTCGGAGTCGAAGTCTAGCATGTCGGTTAAATCATCGACAGTGGCTATGAAGTGGGTGGTGGGTGGGCTTTGATTTTCTTCGTCGTCCGCATCCCAACCTTCCTGACCATAATCCGGCCAGGGCTCTTCTGATAAAGAGAGAGACTTTAGTGAATTCAGAATATCGCCAAAGGGCGAGTGCTGAAAGATGTCCGCGGCAGTGAATTCCATGATCGGCGCCCAATCAGATTCGATTGGCAGGGGCGCGGAAGGCTCGGAGTCCAGAGAGGAGTCCGGCACCTTGGAGTTACGAGCTTCGCAAAGGACGGGGTAGGTGTACGGCTCAATCGCCGTATGTATCGCAGCCCCCGAGGCGGTGTCTAGCCACCCGTCCCCGATCGGCGCGGTCGGCTCCGAGCTAAAGGTCGGAGCGGACTCTGGTGCGGCCTCCAGTGACACCGCTCGGCAGAGCTAGATCATGCCCCTCGTGATAAAGGCGTGGCGCTTGGTCAGGGTTTCGAACCCGTCGAAGATCAAGTCTTCGCGGATGTCACCGTGCAGTTCAAACTTCCAAATCGACACGATGGCTGGGGCGTAGCTTTCAATCTGCTCCAGATGGCCAAGAGAATTGGCCCGCAGTGCAAAGCCGCCGAATACGAAGATCTGTCCGAGGAGGGAAGTCTCACCCTGGAGCGCATCGTTGTTGATGATCGGAGGAGCCATTGGGCCTAAAAGGTGATGACACAGAGGAACTCTCAATGAAAGCACCAATGTCGGTGTCAAAACCGGCGGATCTCGGGTAGGGGGTCCCGAATCAGGCGTCTAGGCGGATGGTAACAGGAGACAAGGAACACGATGTTTCTACCTAGGTTCGGGCCCTCTCGATGGAGGTAAAACCCTACTCCTGCTTGATTAATATTGATGATATGGGTAGTACAAGAGTAGATCTACCACGAGATCAGAGAGGCTAAACCCTAGAAGCTAGCCTATGGTATGATTGTTGTTCGTCCTATGGACTAAAACCCTCCGGTTTATATAGACACCGAATAGGGTTAGGGTTACACAGAGTCGGTTACAATGGTAGGAGATCTACATATCCATATCGCCAAGCTTGCCTTCCACGCCAAGGAAAGTCCCATCCGGACACGGGACAAAGTCTTCAATCTTGTATCTTCATAGTCCAGGAGTCCGGCCAAAGGTTATAGTCCGGCCATCCGGACACCTCCTAATCCAGGACTCCCTCAGGCGGCATCTAGGGTTTGTGGATGAAGATGATGATGAATGGGTTGTGGTTGTGCTCGACGCTCCTCCTCTGCCTCCTCTGTTGACATTTCGACCAGGTCCCCTTAATAAAAGTTGTTCAGGTGGACGAGTTGCCTTGGTTTCCATGCCAAATGACCGCTCATGCGAGCGCCCGCGGTTGCATGGAACACCTTATTTTGCTATGGATCCCTTCTGATGCTTCCTGAAGATTTATTCCTTCACAATTTTCCTTCCTTTCCTTCATCCCACGTGATGTCTTCCCTTTTTAGCCCAATTCCCGTGGATAAAATATTGAAGAGAGAATTTGTGGAATCCTTTACATTCATTAGTCATTAGTGGTAATATCAGAGCGGATATCTCTCTTTTAGTGAAATATCTCAGTTTAAACAAGGTTGAAATGAGTGTAAAAATATCCCTCATCAACTCCCCCAAGTTTAAACTTGATCATACTCGAGCAACATAAAGAGAAATCCGAATCATAAGGTTCAGTTGTTTAAACCAAAATAATGAGATGGTTTTGGTTCACTTACAATCGGTATGCCTAGATAGCCCCTCTGCTTCTTGATATGAAAACTTATCGTAGATATAGCGGTGGCATGGTTATAGTGCAAGTGTTAGTGAAGCAAAGATAATCAACACAAAGTATCTGATGTACTAGATGAAACAACTTCGCAACACTTCATTTCATTTAATCTAGACAACACTTGCTTGCCGGGAATGCACGAAAGAGTTTCTTAAGATAGAGCCATGAAAACATAAGTTAGGGAGTAGAAAGTATGTAGTGAAACATGATGCTCAAGTGCTCTTGAACACACCCACGGTTCTTTCCTCCTCTAGGCTCTTAAACACTTTGTTTCAATCATTGTTTGTCGGAACTTCGACTGTCACGTGAAGGTGATTATGCCAAGTAATGATCATGCATAGGTTTTCGTTGTGGCTTAATGTTTTGGGAACTATGGACCTTTAGCAATAATGTCTCTTTCGAGCTCTTTTGATCAGTCCTCTTTATTTACCACATACATCCCCATTCAAGAGAAAGCCAAATAATATTCGTTTATAGTGTTGCCACTACGTATGGTAACAAACTCATAGCCGAAATCCGAGCTATCGCTCTTGGTGGATCATTCATTGGACAGCGGAGTCCTCATGCATAACATCAAGAAGGGTGACGAAGCCACATTTACACACATAAATGCATATATAGTAGCAAAGGCCATGGTACTAGCCGGAGGACCACTGCGATTGTACTTCTAGGTCGTCTGGTCAAGTGCCTTGGTGGACAAAGCCGAAAACTGACTGTCATAATAAGCAAGAACTTGTCGGCAATCTGATGACAAACTAAAAATCGATGGAGGTTATTATGTGTCATACGAAGGGTTGCTGTCACAAAAAATTGTGACAAAAACATGACATTATGGCCTGAACAAAAACTTTTTCTGTCATGGTTGTCGGTGTCAAAACCGGCGGATCTCGGGTAGGGGTCCCGATCTGTGCGTCTAGGCTGATGGTAACAGGAAGCAAGGGACACAAATGTTTACCCAGGTTCGGGCCCTCTCGATGGAGGTAAAACCCTACTTCCTCCTTGATTAATATTGAAGACATGGGTAGTACAAGAGTAGATCTACCACGAGATCCTAGAGGCTAAACCCTAGAAGCTAGCCTATGATGGTATGATTGCAATTGTGATCGGCCTTCTAGGGACCAACCTCTCCGGTTTATATAGACACCGGAGAGGGCTAGGGTTTACATGGAGTCGGTTACAAGGAAGGAAATATAATATCCGGATCGCCAAGCTTGCCTTCCACGCCAAGGAAAGTCCCATCCGGACACGGGTCGAAGTCTTGTGTCTTGTATCTTCACGCTTCAATAGTCCGGACGATGTATACAGTCCGACTATCTGGATACCCCCTAATCCAGGACTCCCTCAATAGCCCCTGAACCAGGCTTCAATGACGATGAGTCCGGCGTGCAGTCTTGTCTTTGGCATTGCAGGGCAGGTTCCATCTCCGAGTACTCCAAAGTACCTATTACGGCGAATAGTGTCCGGAACTCCATCAATATTGTACTCCTTGGCTTCAGTGCCTCAATAATGACCATCTCCACGTATCGAGCGAATGCAAGGAGCCAAGGTGTTTTTCACATTTACCACCCTCAATCTTTGGGGCTGACCGCCTATTTGAAGAGACGGGGATTCTCAGATCCAAACCTCACTCCTCCCCCTTGAGCAAGCATCCAACAGAGCGCTCCGGAAAAAACCATTCCATCATGGCTGGTCGTCGCAGCTCCTCTGCTCGCTCTCCCTGCTCCAAGCTAGGGGACTGGGAAGAGTGTTCAGTTACCCATAGCCGTTTGGCTGAGTTACAAATCCAAGGGTTTCTTCCACCAGCATTCATGGTCCCTGTCCGAGCCGGAATAGCCACCTATAATGGCGGGGAGCAAGCGGAGAGATCCCCCAATCCATCTCCAGAGGAGCGAATATGCCTCATCCCTCATCTCGCTAAGGGGCCGGGTTTCCTATCCACCCGTTCCTTCATGGGCTCTCGGAGTTCTACGGCCTCCGATTACAATTTCCCCTGCCTCTATACTACATATAGCAGGGTACGTTGCCCTTTATGAGCTATTTTAGGCTGCGAGCCTCACTTGAGTTATGGAAGAAGCTGCTCGCCTTGTTCCCGCAACTGTGGAGAATCCCTATGTCAGGTGGGTGGGGCCGAAGTATGGCGCATTGCCGAGACCGGATACCTATCCGGCACTCCCAAGAAGGCACCAGAGAACTGGTCTTCAGAGTGGTTTTACATTGGCGACGTTCCCCTTCCGGATCCAGTCCGGACGGGTCTCCGCCAGTTCAGTAACGCCCCGCCGAGGGCACGTCTAAGCTGGCGCCCCCGAGCCCCCCAAGAGGAGAATACCAGGGAAATATATTACCTGATGAGCAGGATAAAGTTACTGGCTAACTCCGGACTGACGATAGTCGAGGTTATGGCAATATGCATAATACGAGGAGTGCAACCACTTCAATATCGGGGGAAGCCCATGTGGCACTTCAACGGGGAAGATGATGCCACCCATTGTGGCCGTAAGGGTCCGGACTCCGCCACTGCTCTGGCGAGGATATTGTCCGATTTGTACAAAGGGGAAAAGGAGGAATTCCTTCACATCAAACCGCGAGATGGATTCTCCATGTACAACCCCCCAAACTGGGTAAGTTGTCATTCCTTTCCCTATGTCACTTATTACGACGTTCTTTACTAAGATCATCTGCCTCGATGTTCCCGAGCAGGAACTGAGGAGGGCCGTAGAAGGAATCTCCAGCCCCTCCCCGCAGCCAGAGGACCCCGGAAGGGCCCTAGATCCGGGTCTCGAAGAAGATCCGGATATTACCGTGGAGCTCGTCAACGGGATATTTTATCAAGTGAGCTGCGATGGCGCCTCAGTGGCCATTACTACCGACTATCCCGGACCGCTTCCTACGTCGCGCGTAAGCCAAGTCAAAAAAACCTATCCTCCGAAGAGGTCTCCCTTCAGATGTCATACCTTACCCTTGAAGTGTCATGTTTTTGCAGAAACGACGATCGGAGCATGGGGCCGAGCCCCTAGGGACTCGTCGGCCAAGGGCGTCCGAACCGGGCAGGCTCAAGAGGAAGGCGGTAAGGGTCGACTCACCGCTACAGAGGTAAGACAAAAACTTGTGCCACGATTATGGTATTTTGAAGTATGACAGCACCCTTTGTGCTCTGGCAGGAAGAGGAGCAGCCGGACTATATCCGGGGATCCTGCCAGCCACGCCTCCGCCAGCCGGATTCCGGAACCAGCTTCGAGAGCGGAGGCGGGAGCGGGGTCGATGCCGCATAGTTCTCCAACAGAGAATGCGGATATGCTCTCAGCCACAAATTCCGAAGTAGAGAGCGCCATGAATCACCGGCGCCGACGGGTCAGATTGAACAACGTCTTTTCTGAAGAGGCATTTAACGCCTTCAATTCAGGAGACGCATACATCCGAGCTTCTCAAGGCGAGCTTGCCCGAGAGACGGACCAGTATACCAAAGATATACGGGTAAGAAAATTTGATAAGCATATGTAGCAGTAGCCCCTGAGACTTGAAACGGTTGGAACAACTGTTTTAAGGATCAATATATGCACAGGTCCTTGTAAATAAGAATGAGCAATTGTCTCGGGAGCTGGAGGAATGCAAGGCCGAACTGAGGGCCGTAGTTGGCAAGTTAGAGGAACCCCAAAAGCCCTCATCTGGTAACAATTGTCACAATTGTACGAAGATGCACCAGTTATTAAATGGCTGATATGACAAGTCTAACAGAAAATTCTGCAGACAATCCCGGGGTGAATCCGGAGGGCGTAAGAGAGGACGCATCGCATCTCAAAAGGCAGCTGGAGGTTGGCGAGCGCATTCTTATGCGATTTAGGCAGGAGAAGAACGATCTTCAAGATGCCAAACTCCAGCTGGACATGGATTTAAAAGATCTCCGTGCTCAGCTGGCGGACTCCGTGAAGGAGAACAAAAGGCTTCGACGCGGCATTTACGGTAAGTGCCTAGACGAACTGTAGTATAGTTCGGCGAGGAAGTATATTGAAAGAATTTATCTTGCAGGAATGTTAACGGGTCGCCCTTAGGAGGAGATGCCCTCATCTGCAAGTGATTTACTGCAAGCCCTTTCACAACTGCACGAGCGAGCTCGGCAAGTGATGCAGGGTGTTGCTCAGGCTTTGTGGCCATCAAGCTTGATGCCGAATGGCATGGGGGAGCTTGTGGATATGCTTCAAGGAGCGCGGCGGCGCTTCCGACTGTGGAAGGTGTCCACTTTCCGGCAAGGCGCAAGAGAAGCCTGGGCTATGGTGAATACGCGCTACACCAAGCTGGACCCGAACCATATGGCCGAAGTAGGACCGGCGGGGCCCGATGGGCAAGAAATTCCCGTGAGTCTGGTATATGACCAGGTAGCGTTAGCCGCTAAGTATTCTCGATAGGATTGTAAACTAGATAGCATGTTGGACGGTATAGAGGAGGAATATAGTCAGTCCAAATGACTGTGTAATTCAGTCGACATAATTGGTCCCTAGCCGGATTAAAATCATTTGTCACGGCGGACCTTTTAAATTGACCCCGGATCCTACAAATCGGGGTGTGTCAAATACCCGCTCGATTACTCTGAAACCGGGTATGTGTGGAAACAAGGCGTAGGGGTCATAAGTGCTTGAACAGACAAGTACCCAACTAGTTATGTTATATTACATGGATAGTAAGAAACATCTTCCAGGGAGAATAGTTCCGTTAGGGGTTCCTTTCCCTGGGTAAGCATGCGACAATGCACATGTCTGGACTGCGAGCGATTGCGCAGGATACAAAACTTCTGGGGATTTGCATTATAATAAGCGAATACATATTTTTGTTCACCGACCGAATATTCTCTTAAGGAAGCTAGCTTTTGGCTTCACCCAGTCTGAGGTACACATCCGGCTGAACCGGCAGTAACAATCACAGAGGTGCTCCCCTTATGCCCTAGCCGAATTAACGGGAACGTAGGGCATAAACACAAGAGCCAGGCAACCCAGCTTGGCAACATCTTAAGTCATATCGATGCATATAATGGTGAAGAAAAGGCACATATGGAAAAAGAATGCATATGTGATGGGCAGAAAGCCATGTTAGTAATTATTTTTAGCTTCCGTATAGGAAGCCCCCAAGTATTGCTTACACACCTAGTGCGGCCGGAGTGATCCAGGAGTCCGCACTGTATTGAATACTTTGTGTGAAGAGGAAAAAGGTCGAGAAAGGAAAAGGGATGGAGCATAATGAAAAAGGATGGGTTAGGAGATGAACATTGAGTTCGGCGTTAGGCGTAGAATCTCCGGAGTCTGGCCGCGTTCCATGGGTTCGGCTTGAGTCTGTTATCGGATGCATTACGTAAGCGGTACGCTCCTCCGGTGAGAACTTTGTCAATGACGAAGGGACCCTCCCACTTGGGTTTGAGCTTGTCCTTCTTCTTCTCCGGTAGGCGTAGAACGAGCTCGCCAATGTTGTAAGTTTTGGCCCGCACTTCTCTGCTTTGATATCGTCGAGCCTGCTGCTGATAGAATGCGGAGCGGGCTTTTGCGACATCGCGCTCCTCCTCCAGGGCGTCCAAGTTATCCTGTCGATCTAACTCGGCTTCCTTCTCTTCGTACATGCGTACGCATGGCGAATCATGTATTATGTCGCAGGGTAATATCGCTGCTTCGCCGCATACACCATAAAAAATGGTGTATATCCGGTGGTGCGATTTGGCGTGGACCGCAGCCCCCAGAGTACGGAGTCGAGCTCCTCGACCCAGTGCGTATCCGACTCTGTCAAGGATCGTACTAGTCCGGGTTTGATGCCGCTCATAATGAGACCATTTGCCCGCTCTACCTGGCCGTTTGTTTGGGGATGGTAGACGGAAGCATAATCGAGCTTAATGCCCATTTTTGCGCACCAAGTTTTCGCTTCCTCGGCTGTGAAATTTGAGCCATTATCAGTGATGATGCTGTGGGGGACACCGTATCGGTGTACGACCCCGGATATGAAGTCTATTACTGGTCCGGATTCGGCCGTTTTGACTGGTTTGGCTTCTATCCATTTGGTGAATTTGTCCTCCATGACCAATAAGTATTTTTTTCTTATGGCTTCCCCCTTTAAGATGTCTGACCATATCCAGCCCCCAGACCGCAAAGGTCCAAGTTATGGGGATTTTTTGGAGAGCGGTAGGGGGCATATGACTCTGATTGGCAAAGAGCTGGCCACCAACGCAATGTTGGACAAGGTCCTGTGCGTCTGCTCGGGCCGTCGCCCAGTAGAAACCTGTACGAAAGGCCTTGCTGACTAGTGTTCGAGCCGCGGCGTGGTGCCCGCCCAGTCCGGCATGGATTTCAGCCAAGAGCTAACGCCCTTCCTCTTCGGAGATGCATCTTTGGAGTACTCCGGTAGCGCTTTTCTTGTAGAGTTCCCCTTCATAGACTTTGTAAGCCTTAGAGCGCCGGATGATGCAGCATGCTTCATTTTGGTCTTCAGGGAGCTCCTGCCTATTTAGGTAGGCCAAGAAAGGCTCGGTCCACGGGGCGATTACAACCAAGATTTCATGGGCCGAGGGCTATGTTTCGGTGGTAGAACCTCCGACTATGTCTGATAGTTCAGAATCTGGGGGTGTATTCGGATCCGTGCTAGTATTGCCGGACTCCCCTTCCCATACTACGGATGGCTTGAACAGCCGTTCCAAGAATATGTTAGGTGGGACAGGGTCGCGTTTAGCGCCGATGCGAGCAAGGACGTCCACCGCTTGATTGTTTTCTCGAGCCACATGGTGGAATTCGAGCCCCTCGAACCGAGCTGACATTTTGAGGACGGCATTATGGTAGGCCGCCATTTTCGGGTCTTTGGCATCGAAATCTCCATTTATTTGTGATATTGCGAGGTTTGAATCCCCGCGCACTTCTAGGCGTTGAATGCCCATAGAGACTGCCATCCGAAGACCGTGCAATAGAGCCTCGTATTCGGCTGCATTGTTGGAGTCTGTGTATAATATTTGGAGGACGTACTGGACCGTGTCTCCGGTGGGAGACGTCAGGACTACACCTGCTCCCAATCGGCCAGCATTTTAGAGTCGTCGAAGTGCATGATCCAGTTTGAGTATGCGTCGTACTCTTTAGGGAGTTCGACTTCTATCCATTCGGCGATGAAGTCAGCCAATACTTGCGACTTGATGGCCCACCGAGGTTTGTATGTTATGAGGTTTGTATGTTATGTCGAACGGAAGGAGTTCAATGGCCCATTTGGCAATCCGGCCCGTAGCATCGCGGTTATTTATTATGTCATTGAGTGGTACTTCGGAGGCCACCGTAATCGAACACTCTTGAAAGTAGTGTCGTAGCTTTCGGGATGCCATGAAAACGGCGTATGCTATTTTTTTGATAGTGTGGGTATCGGGATTTGCATGGGGTTAGGACTGTGGATACATAGTAAACCGGCTTCTGGAGCGGGAATTTGTATCCTTCAGCCTCTCGTTCAACAACGAGCACTGCGCTTACAACTTGATGCATTGCAGCTATGTACAACAGCATAGGTTCGTCAATATTCGGTGCTGTTAGTACTGGATTACTGGCCAATAAGGTCTTTATTTCATCCAGTCCAGCCGCGGCTGCATCTGTCCACACGAAGTGTTCGGTGCGCCGAAGAAGGCGGTAAAGAGGTAATGCTTTTTCTCCTAACCTGGAGATAAAGCGGCTGAGAGCAGCCACGCATCCGGCTAGTTTTTGGATGTGCTTGAGGTCTGTTAGTATAGCCAACTGTGACAGAGCTCGGATTTTTGCCGGATTCGCTTCAATTCCTCTATTGGAAACGATGAAGCCGAGTAGCTTCCCCGAGGGGACGCCAAAACGCATTTTTCCGGGTTCAGCTTGATGTCGTATGTCCGGAGATTGTCGAATGTAAGCCTCAAGTCATCTATTAGGGTTTCGACGTGTCTTGTTTTTATGACCACGTCATCCACGTATGCCTCAATTGTTTTGCTGATTTGCTTTTCCAGGCATGTTTGAATCATGCGTTGGAGGTTGCGCCGGCGTTCTTAAGCCCGAAAGGCATAGTGTTGAAGCAGAAAGGGCCGTATGGCGTTATGAAGGCTATTGCAGCTTGGTCAGACTCTGCCATCTTTATTTGATGGTATCCAGAGTATCGTCGAGGAAACACAATGAAGTCGTGTCCTCTTGTGGCATCAATGATTTGATCGATGCGAGGGGAAAGGGATCCTTGGGGCAAGCCTTGTTGAGGTCTTTAAAGTCGACACATAGGCGCCAGGATTTGTCCTTCTTTGGTACCATTACCAGGTTTGCCAGCCAATCCGAATGCTTGATATCTCTGATGAATCCGGCCTCGAGTAGTTTGGCTAGCTCTTCCCCCATGGCCTGCCGTTTGGGCTTGAAAACCATCTTAGAGTTTCCTTGACCGGTTTGTATCCTTTTAGTATATTGAGGCTGTGTTCGGCCAATCTGCGTGGGATGCCTGGCATGTCCGATGGGTGCCAGGCGAAGATGTCCCAATTCTCACGTAGGAAGTCTCGTAGTGCGGCGTCCATCACGGGGCTCAGCTGTGTCCCGACGGAAGCTGTCTTCGTGGGGTCTGTTGGATGGACTTGGAATTTGACTATATCGTCTGTGGGTTTGAATGAGGTGGACTTGGTTCGCTTGTCGAGTATCACGTCGTCCCTGTCCATGGTGGCCCGCAGTGCTATTGATTCTTCGGCTGCTAGGGCTTCGGATAATGCCTCCAGGGCTAGTGCTGCGGTTTTGTTTTCGGCGTGAAGTGCGACGTCCAGATCACTGGCTAGAGTGATGATTCCATTGGGCCCGGGCATTTTAAGTTTCATGTACCCGTAATGGGGTATGGCTTGAAAGCTTGCAAACGTGTCCTGCCCTAAAAGGGCGTGGTATCCGCTGCTAAAAGGAGCCACTTGGAATGTGATTTCTTCGGACCTATAATTCTCCGGGGTGCCGAATACCACGTCAAGTGTGATTTTTCCCGCACACCGTGCTTCCCGACTAGGGATAATTCCCCTGAAGGTTGTGCCGCTTTGTTCAATGCGGCCTTTATCAATTTCCATCTTGCTGAGTGTCTCTTTATAGATCAGATTTAATCCGCTTCCGCCATCCATGAGCACTTTAGTGAGCCGAAAGCCGTCCATGATTGGGCTAAGAACCAGAGCGGCTGGTGCCCGGGCAGTCCGGCATCTAGGTTCGTCACTGGCATTGAAAGTTATAGCAATGTCGTTACAGGGGTTCATTTTGGCCGTATGGCAAATTTCCGTGGAGCTTCGATGAGCTCTCTTGCGCCTACTGTTTGAGGCAAAAGTCTCGAAGACTGTTAGTACCGTATTGTGCTCGTTGGCGGGATGTTGTTCTGTAAGAAGATCCTCGCCACTCTTCGCAACCTGTCGGAGTATCCAACATGCCCTAAGGCTGTGAGTTGATCCGTGTCCGAGTCTTGTGGAGTTTACGTGGCCCATTGAGCCATTTTTCCAATACGGTCCCCCGCCCTGGGGTGGGCTTTGGTTTCTTGGGGATTGGATCGGCCGACTCATGAAAGTTCACCCGTTTAGTTCGGACAAAGGTTTTGGCGAAAGCCGGACTGTCCCAAAATTCAGCTTGGGTTTTCCAAACGCTTTCCATCGCACAATATTTCTATACTATAATTGCTAATTCTGCAAAGCGTACTATGTCACGGCGACTTATAGCATTAAGGATTCCTTTGTCCGTGCAGTTTTTGCAAAAGAGCAAGACTACGTCCTCCTCGGGGCAGTCCTCAATCTTGTTTAGTGCAAGGAGGAATCTGGCCCAGTAATGATGCACTGTCTCCTGGGGCTCTTGCCTGATATGGGAGAGACGATTTAAGTCCGCATGGGTGGTTATAGCTGAGTCCGGATTCTGATCCGATCTAGCACCCTGGGGCATGGAAGCTTCTGAGTTCAATAGCTCAGGATTCGGGACGCTGCCCAATTTTTTCGGCCCCGTGCCCAGTTCTAAGTCCGGGACACAGGTCATATCCTCCCCTGGGCGGGTGTCCGGCTCCAGGAGCTCGGCGACCCGGACATAATTCGTCCTCAAAATAGAAGGATACTCCTTGTGTGGTTCCTCCGATACCACTATCTCATGGGTGGCCGGCGGGGATTTAATGTCCCTTTGGTCGGGTTTAAGCCCGATCCAGTCATAGTCCGTTACGACTCCCAAAGCGGCGATGCGATCCAAGAGCTCATTAAGAGAAGAGAGCTCTATCGGATCCATCTGCTCGTGAAGTTCCGAATTGATGCGAAATATATGCGTGATGACCCGAGAGGCCATCGTCGGCGCGACAGCCGATGGGGCGGCCATGACGAAGCCGCCTAGTCGAAGAGTTTGGCCTACAGCCAGAGCTCCCCCCGTGGTAATGTTGTCCCTGACCACGAGACGAGCCATCGAGCCTTGCAACGACGACACAGAGGAACTCTCAATGAAAGCAACAATGTCCGTGTCAAAACCGGCGGATCTCGGGTAGGGGGTCCCGATTTGTGCGTCTAGGCTGATGGTAACAGGAAGCAAGGGACACAGATATTTACCCAGGTTCGGGCCCTCTCGATGGAGGTAAAACCCTACTTCCTGCTTGATTAATATTGAAGATATGGGTAGTACAAGAGTAGATCTTCCACGAGATCATAGAGGCTAAACCCTAGAAGCTAGCCTATGATGGTATGATTGCAATTGTGATCGGCCTTCTAGGGACCAACCTCTCCGGTTTATATAGACACCGGAGAGGGCTAGGGTTTACATGGAGTCAGTTACAAGGAAGGAAATATAATATCCAGATCGCCAAGCTTGCCTTCCACGCCAAGGAAAGTCCCATCCGGACACGGGTCAAAGTCTTGAGTCTTGTATCTTCACGCTTCAATAGTCCGGACGATGTATACAGTCCGGCTGTCCGGATACCCCCTAATCCAGGACTCCCTCAATGGTTAAGACACTTCTATGACAATAATTGTGACAAAAACACGTATCATTATAGTGAAGGAAATATGCCATAGAAGCAATAATAAAGTTGTTATTTATATTTCCTTATATCATGGTAAATGTTTATTATTCATGCTAGAATTGTATTAACCGGAAACTTAGTACATGTGTGAATATATAGACAAACAGAGTGTCACTAGTATGCCTCTACTTGACTAGCTCGTTGAATCAAAGATGGTTATGGTTCCTAGCCATAGACATGAGTTGTCATTTGATTAACGGGATCACATCATTGGAGAATGATGTGATTAACTTGACCCATTCCGTTAGCTTAGCATTTGATCGTTTAGTATATTGCTATTGCTTTCTTCATGACTTATACATGTTCCTATGACTATGAGATTAAGCAACTCCCGTATATCGGAGGAACACTTTGTGTGCTACCAAACGTCACAATGTAACTGGGTGATTATAAAGGTGCTCTACAGGTGTCTCCAATGGTACTTGTTGAGTTGGCATAGATCAAGACTAGGATTTGTCACTCCAATTGTCGAAGATGTATCTTTTGGCCCTCTCGGTAATGCACATCACTATAAGCCTTGCAAGCAATGTGACTAATGAGTTAGTTGTGGGATAATGCATTACAGAACGAGTATAGAGACTTGCCTGTAACGAGATTGAACTAGGTGTTGAGACACCGATGATCAAATCTCGGGCAAGTAACATACCGATGACAAAGGGGACAACGTATGTTGTTATGCTGTTTGACCGATAAAGATCTTCATAGAATATGTAGGAACCAATATGAGCATCCAGGTTTTGCTATTCGTTATTGACCGGAGATGATTCTCGGTCATGTCTACATAGTTCTCGAACCCGTAGGGTCCACACGCTTAACGTTAGGTGACGATCGGTATTATGAGTTTATGTGTTTTGATGTACCGAAGGTAGTTCGGAGTCCCGGATATGATCACGGACATGACGAGGAGTCTCGAAATGGTCGATAAATAAAGATCGATATAATGGACGACTATATTTGGACATCGGAATGGTTCTGTATGAGATCGGGCATATACCGGAGTATCGGGAGGTTACCGGAACCCCCCGGGAGGTATATGGGCCTTATTGGGCCATAGTGGGAGAGAGGAGAAGGGAGCAAAGGAGCCCCCCCCCCCCAACCCCAATCCGAATTGGGAAGGGGGCCGGGCCCCCTTTCCTTCCTCCTTCCTCCCCCTTCCTTCCACTCCTAGTCCAACTAGGGAAGGGGGGAATCCTACTCCCGGTGGGAGTAGGACTCCCCATAAGGCGCGCCATAGGAGGGCCGGCCCTCCCCCTCCTCCACTCCTTTATATACGGGGGAGGGGGCACCCCATAGACACACAAGTTGATCCTTGATCTCTTAGCCGTGTGCGGTACCCCCATCCACCATAATTCACCTCGGTCATATCGTCATAGTGCTTAGGCGAAGCCCTGCGCCGGTAGCTTCATCATCACTGTCATCACGCCGTCGTGCTGACGAAGCTCTTCCCCGACACTCTACTGGATCGTGAGTTCGCGGGACGTCACTGCAGATCACGGAGGTGTCGTACCTTCGGTACTAGGATCGGTCGATCGTGAAGACGTACGACTACATCAACCGTGTTGTCATAACGTTTCCGCTTACGGTCTATGAGGGTACGTAGACAACACTCTCCCCCTCGTTGCTATGCATCACCATGATCTTGCGTGTGCGTAGGAATTTTTTTGAAATTACTACTTTCCCCAACAGTGGCATCCGAGCTAGGTTTATGCGTAGATATTATATGCACGAGTAGAATACAAGTGAGTTGTGGACGATAATAGTCATACTGCTTACCAACATGTCTTTGATTCGGTGGTATTGTTGGATGAAGCGGCCCGGACCGACATTACGCATACGCTTACGTGGGACTGGTTCTATCGACGTGCTTTGCACACAGGTGGCTCGCGGGTGTCAGTTTCTCCAACTTTAGTTGAATCGAGTGTGGCTACGCCCGGTCCTTGTGAAGGTTAAAACAACACATACTTGACTAAAAATCATTGTGGTTTTGATGCGTAGGTAAGAACGGTTCTTGCTCAGCCCGTAGCAGCCACGTAAAACTTGCAACAACAAAGTAGAGGACGTCTGACTTGTTTTTGCAGGGCATGTTGTGATGTGATATGGTCAAGACATGATGCTAAATTTTATTATATGAGATGATCATGTTTTGTAACGGAGTTATCGGCAACTAGCAGGAGCCATATGGTTGTCGCTTTACTGTATGAAATGCAATCACCATGTAATTGCTTTACTTTATCACTAAGCGGTAGCAATAGTCGTAGAAGCAATAGTTGGCAAGACGACAATGATGGTACGATGGAGATCAAGGTGTCGCACCGGTGACGATGGTGATCATGACGTTGCCTTGGAGATGGAGATCAAAGGCATAAATGATGATGGCCATATCATATCACTTATATTGATTGCATGTGATGTTTATCTTTATGCATCTTATTTTGCTTAGTTCGATGGTAGCATTATAAGATGATCTCTCACTAATTTTCAAGGTACAAGTGTTCTCCCTGATTATGCACCATTGCGAAAGTTCGCCGTGCCGAGACACCACGTGATGATCGGGTGTGATAAGCTCTACGTTCACATACAACGGGTGCAAGCCAGTTTTTGCGTCACGAGAATACTCAGGTTAAACTTGACGAGCCTAGCATATGTAGATATGGCCTCGGAACCCGAGATCGAAAGGTCGAGCGAGAATCATATAGCATATATGATCAACACTGTGAAGTTCACCATTGAAACCTACTCCCGCTCACGTGATGATCAGACATGGTTTAGTTGATTTGGATCACGTGATCACTTAGATGATTAGAGGGATGTCTATCTAAGTGGTAGTTCTTAAGTAATTTGATTAATTGAACTTTAATTTATCATGAACTTAGTAGTATTTGCATGTCTATGTTGTTGTAGATAGATGGCTGATAACCCACAAGTATAGGGGATCGCAACAGTTTTCGAGGGTAGAGTATTCAACCCAAATTTATTGATTCGACACAAGGGGAGCCAAAGAATATTCTTAAGTATTAGTAGCTGAGTTGTCAATTCAACCACACCTGGATAACTTAATATCTGCAGCAAAGTGTTTAGTAGCAAAGTAATATGGAAGTAACGGTAACGGTGGCAAAAGTAACAATAGCAGTTTTGTAGTAATTGTAACAGTGGCAACGGTAAAGTAACTAAGCAAAGAGCAATATGTGAAAAGCTCATAGGCATTGGATCGGTGATGGATGATTATGTTGGATGTGATTATTCATGCAATAGTTATAACATAGGGTGACACAAAACTAGCTCCAGTTCATCAATGTACTATAGGCATGTATTCCGAATATAGTCATACGTGCTTATGGAAAAGAACTTGCATGACATCTTTTGTCCTACCCTCCCGTGGCAGCGGGGTCCTATTGGAAACTAAGGGATATTAAGGCCTCATTTTAATAGAGTACCGGACAAAAGCATTAACACATAGTGAATACATGAACTCCTCAAACTACGGTCATCACCGGGAGTGGTCCCAATTATTGTCACTTCGGGGTTGCCGGATCATAACACATAGTAGGTGACTATAGACTTGCAAGATAGGATCAAGAACTCACATATATTCATGAAAACATAATAGGTTTAGATCTGAAATCATGGCACTCGGTCCCTAGTGACAAGCATTAAGCATATCAAAGTCATAGCAACATCAATCTCAGAACATAGTGGATACTAGGGATCAAACCCTAACAAAACTAACTCGATTACATGATAAATCTCATCCAACCCATCACCGTCCAGCAAGCCTACGAGGAATTACTCACGCGCGGCGGTGAGCATCATGAAATTGGCGATGGAGGATGGTTGATGATGACGATGGCGACGGATTCCCCTCTCCGGAGCCCCGAGTGGACTCCAGATCAGCCCTCCCGAGAGAGATTAGGGCTTGGCGTCGGCTCTGTATCGTGAAACGCGATGAATCCTTCTCTCTGATTTTTTCTCCCCGAACGTGAATATATAGAGTTGGAGTTGAGGTCGGTGGAGCACCAGGGGGCCCACGAGGCAGGGGGCGCGCCCAGGGGGGCAGGCGCGCCCCCACCCTCATGGACATGGTGTGGTCCCCCTGGCCTTGATTCTTTCGCCAGTATTTTTTATAAATTCCAAAAATATTCTCCGTGAAGTTTCAGGTCATTCCGAGAACTTTTATTTCTGCACAAAAATAACACCATGGAAATTCTGCTGAAAACAGCGTCAGTCCGGGTTAGTTCCATTCAAATCTTGCAAGTTAGAGTCCAAAACAAGGGCAAAAGTGTTTGGAAAAGTAGATACGATGGAGATGTATCAATGGCCCGTGATGTTGTTCCGTTGAATTTTAATGCGTTCCTAGAGAAAGCTAAGTTGAAAGATGATGGTAGCAACTACACGGACTGGGTTCGTAACTTGAGGATTATCCTCATTTCTGCACAGAAGAATTACCTCCTGGAAGCACCGCTAGGTGCCAAACCCGCTGCAGGAGCAACGCCAGATGTTATGAACGTCTGGCAGAGCAAAGCTGATGACTACTCGATAGTTCAGTGTGCCATGCTTTACTGCTTAGAACCGGGACTTCAACGACATTTTGAATGTCATGGTGCATATGAGATGTTCCAGTAGTTGAAGTTAATATTTCAAGCAAATGCCCAGATTGAGAGATATGAAGTCTCCAATAAGTTCTACAACTGCAAGATGGAGGAGAATAGTTCTGTCACTGAGCATATACTCAAAATGTGTGGGTATAACAATCACTTGATTCAACTGGGAGTTAATCTTCTGGATGATAGTGTCATTGATAGAATTCTTCAATCACTGTCACCAAGCTACAAGAGCTTCGTGATGAACTATAACATGCAAGGGATGGATAAGACAATTCTCGAGCTCTTCGCAATGCTAAAGGTTGCGGAGGTAGAAATCAAGAAGGAGCATCAAGTGTTGATGGTTAACAAGACCACCAGTTTCAAGAAAAAGGGTAAAGCGAAGAAGGGAAACTTCAAGAAGAACAGCAAGCAAGTTCTGCTCAAGTGAAGAAGCCCAAGTCTGGACCTAAGCCTGAGACTGAGTGCTTCTATTGCAAAGGAACTGGTCACTGGAAGCGGAGCTGCCCCAAGTATTTGGCGGATAAGAAGGATGGCAAGGTGAACAAAGGTATATGTGATATACATGTTATTGATGTGTACCTTACTAATGCTCTTAATAGTGCACGGTATTTGATATTGGTTACATTGCTAATATTTGCAACTCGAAACAGGGACTACGGATTAAGCGAAGATTGGCTAAGGATGAGGTGACGATGCGCGTGGGAAATGGTTCCAAAGTCGATGTGATCGTGGTCGGCACGCTACCTCTACATATACCTTCGGGATTAGTTTTAGAGCTGAATAATTGTTATTTGGTGCCAGCGTTGAGCGTGAACATTATATCCGGTTCTTGTTTGATGCGAGACGGTTATCCATTTAAATCAGGGAATAATGGTTGTTCTATTTATATGAGTGATATCTTTTATGGTCATGCAGCCTTGAAGAGTGGTCTATTTATATTGAATCTCGATAGTAGTGATACACATATTCATAATATTGAAGCCAAAAGATGCAGAGTTGATAATGATAGTGCAACTTATTTGTGGCACTGCTGTTTAGGTCATATTGGTGTAAGCGCATGAAGAAACTCCGTTCTGATGGACTTTTGGAATCACTTGATTATGAATCACATGGTACTTGCGAACCATGCCTCATGCGCAAGTGACTAAAATGTTGTTCTCCAGAACAATGAAGTGAGCAACAGATTTGTTGGAAATCATACATACTGATGTATGTGGTCCGATGAATGTTGAAGCTCGCGGCGGGTATCGTTATTTTCTCACCTTCACAGATGATTTAAGCAGATATGGGTATATCTACTTGATGAAACATAAGTCTGAAACATTTGAAAAGTTCAAAAAATTTCAGAGTGAAGTGGAAAATCATCGTAACAAGAAAATAAAGTTTCTACGATCTGATCAAGGAGGAGAATATTTGAGTTACGAGTTTGGTCTTCATTTGAAATAATGCAGAATAGTTTCGCAACTCACGCCACCTGGAACACCACAGGGTAATGGTGTGTCCGAATGTCGTAATCATACTTTACTAGATATGGTGCGATCTATGATGTCTCTTACTGTTTTGCCACTATCGTTTTGAAGTTATGCTTTAGAGACGGCTGCATTCACGTTAAATAGGGCACCATCTAAATCCGTTGAGACGACACCTTATGAACTATGGTTTGGCAAGAAACCAAAGTTGTCGTTTCTTAAAGTTTGGGGCTGCGATGCTTATGTGAAAAAGCTTCAACCTGATAAGCTCAAACCCAAATCGGAGAAATGTGTCTTCATAGGATACCCAAAGGAGACTGTTGGGTACACCTTCTATCACAGATCCAAAGGCAAGATATTCGTTGCTAAGAATGGATCCTTTCTAGAGAAGGAGTTTCTCTCAAAAGAAGTGAGTGGGAGGAAAGTAGAACTTGATGAGGTAATGCACTGCTCCCTTATTGGAAAGTAGTTCATCACATAAATCTGTTCCTGTGACTCCTACACCAATTAGTGAGGAAGCTAATGATGATGATCATGTAACTTCAGATCAAGTTACTACTGAACCTCGTAGGTCAACCAAAGTAAGATCCGTAGCAGAGTGGTACGGTAGTCCTATTCTGGAGGTCATTACTTGACCATGACGAACCTACGAACTATGAGGAAGCGATGATGAGCCCAGATTCCGCAAAATGGCTTGAGGCCATGAAATCTGAGATGGGATCCATGTATGAGAACAAAGTGTGGACTTTGGTTGACTTGCTCGATGATCGGCAAGCCATCGATAATAAATGGATCTTCAAGAAGAAGACTGACGCTGACGGTAATGTTACTGTCTACAAAGCTCGACTTGTTGCGAAAGTTTTTCGACAAGTTCAAGGAGTTGACTACGATGAGACTTTCTCACCCGTAGCGATGCTTAAGTCCGTCCGAATCATGTTAGCAATTGCTGCATTTTATGATTATGAAATTTGGCAAATGGATGTAAAGCTGCATTCCTGAATGGATTTCTGGAAGAAGAGTTGTATATGATGCAACCTAAAGGTTTTATCGATCCAAATGATGCTAAAAAAGTGTGCAAGCTCCAGCGATCCATTTATGGACTGGTGCAAGCATCACGGAGTTGGAATAAACATTTTGATAGTGTGATCAAAGCATATGGTTTTATACAGACTTTTGGAGAAGCCTGTATTTACAAGAAAGTGAGTGGGAGCTGTGTAGCATTTCTAATATTATATGTGGATGACATATTGTTGATTGGAAATGATATAGAATTTCTGGATAGCATAAAAGGATACTTGAATAAGAGTTTTTCAATGAAAGACCTCGGTGAAGCTGCTTATATATTGGGCATCAAGATCTATAGAGATAGATCAAGATGCTTAATTGGAATTTCACAAAGCACATACCTTGATAAAGTTTTGAAGAAGTTCAAAATGGATCAAGCGAAGAAAGCGTTCTTGCCTGTGTTACAAGGTGTGAAGTTGAGTCAGACTCAATGTCTGACCACTGCAGAAGATAGAGAGAAAATGAAAGGTGTTCCCTATGCTTCAGCCATAGGCTCTATCATGTATGCAATGCTGTGTACCAGACCTGATGTGTGCCTTGCTATTAGTTTAGCAGGGAGGTACCAAAGTAATCGAGGAGTGGATCACTGGACAGCGGTCAAGAACATCCTGAAATACCTGAAAAGGACTAAGGATATGTTTCTCATTTATGGAGGTGAAAAAGAGCTCGTCGTAAATGGTTACATCGATGCAAGCTTTGACACTGATTTGGATCACTCTAAGTCACAAACCGGATACATGTTTATATTGAACGGTGGAGTTGTCAGTTGGTGCAGTTCTAAGCAAAGCGTCGTGGCGGGATCTACGTGTGAAGCGGAGTACATAGCTGCTTCGGAAGCAGCAAATTAATGAGTCTGGATGAAGGAGTTCATATCCGATCTAGGTGTCATACCTAGTGCATCGGGTCCAATGAAAATCTTTTGTGACAATACTGGTGCAATTGCCTTCGCAAAGGAATCCAGATTTCACAAGAGAACCAAGCACATCAAGAGACGCTTCAATTCCATCCGCGATCAAGTCAAGGAGGGAGACATAGAGATTTGCAAGATACACACGGACCTGAATGTTGCAGACCCATTGACTAAGCCTCTCTCACGAGAAAACATGATCAGCACCAAGACTCCATGGGTGTTAGAATCATTACTGTGTAATCTAGATTATTGACTCTAGTGCAAGTGGGAGACTGAAGGAAATATGCCCTAGAGGCAATAATAAAGTTGTTATTTGTATTTCCTTATATCATGATAAATGTTTATTATTCATGCTAGGATTGTATTAACCAGAAACTTAGTACATGTGTGAATATATAGACAAACAGAGTGTCACTAGTATGCCTCTACTTGACTAGCTCGTTGAATAAAAGATGGTTATGTTTCCTAGCCATAGACATGAGTTTTCATTTGATTAACGAGATCACATCATTGGAGAATGATGTGATTGACTTGACCCATTCCGTTAGCTTAGCATTTGATCGTTTAGTATATTGCTATTGCTTTCTTCATGACTTATACATGTTCCTATGACTATGAGATTATGCAACTCCCAAATACCGGAGGAACACTTTGTGTGCTACCAAACGTCACAACGTAACTGGTGATTATAAAGGTGCTCTACAGGTGTCTTCGATGGTACTTGTTGAGTTGGCATAGATCAATATTAGGATTTGTCACTCCGATTATCGGAGAGGTATCTTTGGGCCCTCTCGGTAATGCACATCACTATAAGCCTTGCAAGCAATGTGACTAATGAGTTAGTTGCGGGATGATGCATTACGGAACGAGTAAAGAGACTTTCCAGTAACAAGATTGAACTAGGTATTGAGATACCGACGATCAAATCTCGAGCAAGTAACATACCGATGACAAAGGGAACAACGTATGTTGTTATGCGGTTTGACCGATAAAGATATTCGTAGAATATGTAGGAACCAATATGAGCATCCAGGTCCGCTATTGGTTATTGACCAGAGATGAGTCTCGGTCATGTCTACATAATTCTCGAACCCGTAGGGTCCGCACGCTTAACGTTAGGTGACGATCGGTATTATGAGTTTATGTGTTTTGATGTACCGAAGGTAGATCGGGGTCCCGGATATGATCACGGACATGACGAGGAGTCTCGAAATGGTCGAGACATAAAGGTCGATATAATGGACGACTATATTTGGACATCGGAATGGTTCCGGATGAGATCGGGCATATCTTTGGAGTACCGGGGAGGTTACGGAACCCCTGTGGAGGTATATGGGCCCTATTGGGCCATAGTGGGAGAGAGGAGAAGGGAGCAAGGAGGCGCCCCAAGCCCAATCTGAATTGGGAAGGGGTCCGGCCCCCCTTTCCTTCCTCCTTCCTCCCCCTTACTTCCACTCCTAGTCCAACTAGGGAAGGGGGGAATCCTACTCCCGGTGGAGGGGGCACTCCATAGACACACAAGTTGATCCTTGATCCCTTAGCGGTGTGCGGTGCCCCCCTCCACCATAATCCACCTCGGTCATATCGTCGTAGTGCTTAGACGAAGCCCTGCGCCGGTAGCTTCATCATCACCGTCATCACGCCGTCGTGCTAACGAAGCTCTTCCCCGACACTCTACTGGATCGTGAGTTCGTGGGACGTCATCGAGCCGAACGTGTGCAGATCGCGGAGGTGCCGTACCTTCGGTACTAGGATCGGTCGATCGTGAAGACGTACGACTACATCAACCGCATTGTCATAACGCTTACGCTTACGGTCTACGAGGGTATGTAGAAAACACTCTCCCCCTCGTTGCTATGCATCACCATGATCTTGCGTGTGTGTAGGAATTTTTTTGAAATTACTACGTTCCCCAACGTATAGATGTGGTGGGCTCTTACATCTATGACAAAAATTATGATAGAAAATGGGCTTTTCATCCTGGGAGGGCCGGAGACGCACCTACATGACATTCTTTGGGCCGTCCATGATGAAAAAAATCATGGTAGAAGTGAGGGCATGGAAATTTTCAGGGAGTTCCCGGTTATGGTGGGTGGTCGGGGCCGAGCGATGTAGTGTGGTTTGCGCATTTCCGTCGTACATGCGTATGTGCGAGGTGTTACCCGAGCGAGGCATTCGCTTACTGAACCCGAGCGATCGCACTAGCAACTACTGAACACGAGCGATCGATCCCACGTAGTACTGAAGCTGACCGATTGATCCCTTCGCTGCTAACTGAACCCGAGCGATTTCTTCGCTGCTAACTGAACCTGACCAATTCCTTCGATGCCGCTACTAACTAAACCCAAGCGATCAATCACTGGCGCTGCTTACTAAAGCCGATCCATCGATGCGTTGGATCGAGCCCATGTGCGACATAGTAGCTAGCCGGTTGAGTTGCCTCTCAATGAACAGTGCCCGTTGCTGCCGCGCGTGACATAGGTAGAACGAGTCATGACGTGGTGAGTTGACCTAGCTGGTTGGTTGGATGTGGATGAACAGTTCCCGTTGCTACCGCCTGCTCGTACGCCCCACCACAGCTGGTGGGGGTTGGTTGAACAGGACCCCATGGTAGTAGGCGGTTGCCGCTGGATGAACAGGACCTCGAGGAGGCCGCCACACCCCAGCCGGTTGGGTTGGGTGAATAGGACCCCATGGAGGCTGGATGGACAGTAGCCGGTGGAGGCTGGATGAATAGTCATTGGTGGAGGCTTGAGGAAGTCGACGGTGGATGAACAGTAGCCCATGGAGTCCCGTTTTGTGGTACGCCACACCCCTCCTGATGAACAGGACCCCTTTCGATCGTAGGCGCTCGAAGAGAAGTCTGTTTCCTCCGTTTTGTGGTACGCCTGACCCCTCCCGATCAACATGACCACAATGCCTTCCCTTAGGCCGAGGTATGGTGAAGTGTCATGTAGTCGATGTTCACATGACACCACTAAAGGAAGAACAACATACATACCATCAAAATATCAAAGGAATACCAACTTCACATGACTACTTATAACAAGGCTTCTCCCATGTCCTCAAGAACAAAAGTAACTACTCGCAAATCATATTCATGTTCAAGATCATAGGTGTATTGAATATTCTTAAGGATCTGAACAAATAATCTTCCACCAAATAAACCAACTAGCATCAACTACAAGATGTAATCAACACTGCTAGCAACCCACAGGTACCAATTTGAGGTTTTGTGAAAAATATTGAATACAAGAGATGAACTAGGGTTTGAGAGGATATGGTGCCGGTGAAGATGTTGATGAAGATTGGTCCTCCCATGATGACAGGATCGTTGATGATGTCGATGGCTTAGATTTTCCCCTCCCGGAGGGAAGTATCCCCAGTGGAATCACTCCGCGCGAGAGCAAAAGTGCTCCTGCCAATGCTCCACATCAAGGCATCGGCATTTCGCCCCGAAAGTCTTCCTCTTAATTTTTTAAGGTAAATGGCTTCATATAGCAGAAGGAGGGGGCCAGAGGCCAGTTGTGGGCCCCACAAGGCATCAAGGCGCGCCCTGTTGCCTTGTGGGCAGCAGGTGGCCCCCCTCCAGTAGATCTTTTTTCTAGTATTTTTCATATATTCAATAAAAAACCTTCGTAAAGTTTCAGGTCATTTGGAGCTCCGTAGAATAGCTATATCTGCTATATCTTTTTAGGTCCAGAATTCCAGCTGCCGGTAATTTCCCTCTCCATGTAAATCTTGCAAGTTAAGAGACAAAAGGCATTAGAATTGCATCATAAAATGAAATGATGACCAAAAACATTATAACAGTAGTAAAATATGATGCAAAATGGACGTATCAACCATATGTCATGCCTCAAGAAGAATTTTATCGCTTCCGCAAGCCTCTTTTCCGAAGAGATCCCATCTGGAGCCTTGTTCTGAAGCCCTGCCGGAGGGGAAAGCCATTGTGGGAGGCATCTTCATTAACCTTGATGACTCCATGACCATGTGTGAGTAGTTCCTTTAGTACCTACGAGTCCATAGTAGTAGCTAGATGGTTCTCTCTCTACTGGATCTTCAATACCATGTTCTTGTTCTTGGTTGAGTTCAATTCAATCTAATCAGTGGTGTTTTTGTTGGTACATGATGAATTGCGAGTTTATGATCAGATTGTTCATTGAATATTATTGAATCTTTTGAAGTTTCTTTGTCGTATAATTAAGTTGATATGTATGTTTTCCAGTCTATTTTTCTTCTCTGACCAAGATTGATGGGCAGTTTTTCAGAGGAACTGGTTCATAGTAGTGGGTTCAATCTTGCGGTGCTCTAACCGAGTGACAATAAGGGCCAAGACATGTATTGTATTTTTTTCCACTAAGGATAAAATGACGAGGATTAATCTTATTGCTAGATTTATTTCTATCTACATTATGTCATCTTGCTTATTGCAATACTCTGTTTCTTTCAAACTTAATAGCTTGATATGCATGCTAGATAGCGGTTTTGGGGTGGAGTATTTGTAGTAGACGTCAGTAATTTTAACAATCTACTTATCATGGACGTAATGCCCGTATGAGATTATGCCATGAATGACCGTACTCATAAATATTGCAATCTTTTCAATTGCCCAACTATAATTTGTTCGCCATGCCATTGGCCTATTTTTGAGAGAGTTACCATTAGAGAACCTATGGCCCCGGGGTCTATTCTCCATCAATACTTTCTTCTATAAAATTGCCTCTTTATTTGTCGTCTCACTATACCATTACCTATCTATCTATCTATTTGCTTTTAACCTTCTAACTAGCGAGACAAGGGGTCTGAGAATCCCCTTTCCATGTTGGGTGCAACTGTTTTATTTTGTTTATGTGCATGTGCTACTTATCTTGTTAGCTTGAAGCTCATATTGGTTCGGTAAATCTTGGTTCCATACCGAGGGAAAGCTTTGCTACTATCTACATCACCCTTCCTATTTGGTGGCACCGAAGCCTGGGCACGTGCAATAGGCCTTGAACCACCCCCCCTCCCCCCCGCCCCGAGGAAGCCGATCCCGTCCACCTCCCCTCGATAGTCCCCCGTGGAGGCGCCAAGGAGAGAAGAAGACAACACGTGGTAGCGGGAGGGAGCGAGGGACTCCTACATCCTTAGCTCGTGCGTCTAACGCCCCGCAGCAACAAAGTCGCAGAGAGTAGTGCTAGGTTTTCTTGGCTAAGGAGAAAGAATGGGGATTTTCTAGATTAGAGCTCTTTGTGGTAGTAAATCGGGAATATATAGCTATTAGGCAAGTAAAAAGAGCACGTAAAAACCGAAATGGGGGGAGGGAAAGGAACCGGTGGGGGGGAAATCGCTCTGATCGATCAACAAGGTGAGTCCTAACGAAACGATGTACATACTCCCCCTTTAGTAGTAGAGATGCCGAGCACAAAATAATAGGTTGGTCATAGAAAAATGAAATATAAAAAGGAAACCAAAAAACTAAACATAGAAAAAAAGGAAAAATAAAAACGCAAGCACACGTCAAATGGACCAGCCAACTTTGATTATAGTTGATGTTTTGATAAGTAGTGATTTGATTTGAATGAGTTAATGCATGATGTTATTTTGAGAAAGTGCCAATTTGATTGAGTTATTACACGAGTCAAACAGGCTGGCAAAAATTGGCCGCGCTTGAGCGAAAGGTCGCCTGTAAGACGCTCACGGGCATAATATAGGGTTGGTGGGAAGTGCGGCGATGCTACCAACTTCCCTTTTAGGAGTAGAGATTGCCTCTTTCCTCTGCTCCTGCTATGGTGTTGAGCTCGAGAACTCCTATTCAGCGCTTCAAGCGCCAGCCGGCTGAACCAGAGCTCATGTGTGCCTACCACATGGGCCGGCCCAACTACGCGAGCACCTCACTCTTTCGAGCGCTCCACCCTTCATTCGCTCACTCGATCGCCTTCACCCTTCATTCTCTTGCTCCATCGCTCCCACCCTTCGTTCACTCGGTTGACCGGTCAACAACCATTGACTTTTCTAAAATAAGAACCTACTTTTTTAATATTTTAGAAAAAATCATGAATTAATATTTTTAATCTAGGAAAAAATTGTGAATTTGAAAAAGTTTCATAAATTTGGGAAAAATCTCAATTTTTTAAAATTTTCATGAAATATCATAAATTTTTGAAATGTTTCACAAACTTGAAGATAGATCATAAAATTTGAAAATATTATGTGAAATTGAAAAAGTTCAAGAAATTGGGACAACATGCCAATCTGAAAAAATTTAAAATTTTAAAATGAAGTTAACAAATTTGGAAAATGTTCATAAAATTTTATAACAGTTACGAACTTGAAAAGGTTCGTAAATCTTAAAAAGTACATGAAATTGATTTTTTTTTTCACAAAACTGGAAAACAAGTCCATGGATTTTTTGATAGAAAAACGTAAAAATGAAAAAGAAAAGATAAATTGAAAATTAAAAAGAAAAAAATGAAAACAAGAACCAGTGAAAAAACCACAAAAAACCTAGCCCAAGAAATAGGTGGGAAGCTTCTAAACCGGTGATAACGGGCCGGCGGCCCATCTAGATTAGGGAGCAAGTGGGTGGATGTCGGTTTGCACTTTATTTGGCGCATAGGGAGTGACTGTTTTAAATGCATGAAATACTGACGAAAGGGCTCTTTGATCGCCTAGTGGTAACGTTACAGGCACTATGGGCAGCCAGACGAAAGGCAATTCACGAGAATATTTTTCGGCCACCTGATTCTGTCAGTAGTTTCATAACTAACTACTTGGGCGAGCTGCAACTTACCAATGCCAGGCAATCAAGGACGGCGACTCCAACCAGTGCTAGACCGAAGAGATGGCTAGCCCCGCTATCAGGCAATGCGAAGTTCAACATCGACGTTGTTGTATCCAAATATTTTGGTTCAGTTGGGGTCATATGCAGAGATGACAGAGGTATGTTCATGGGAGCGTCGACCCTTTCCTTCAGACACATTATGGATCCCCCGACTTTAGAAGCTCTCGCCATCAGAGAAGCTCTCGCTTTGGCTAATGACCTCTATTTGAGACGCATTCACGTTGCATCGGACTTTAGGAGCAATCATTCATGAAATAGTAGACCACTCTTCAGCTTTTGAATTTTGTAATTTTAATCATGAGTTTAGGAACTCAAACTTTGAAACTCACAACTTAGCGAAGCATGCTTTATCTTTCGGTGGTGGCCGCCGTGTTTGGTTAGGACATCCCGAGAATTTATCATCCGTCCCTGTAAACATTGTGACGAATCAATAAAAGCTTCGCGACGTTGCCTTAAAAAAAATTGACGCATAGGGATTCGGGTCGAGCTCCCCAAGAAAAACAGTAGAATTGTTTTTCAACAGTTCTATTGTTTTCTACAAACGAGCAGTTGAGCTGGTTTCGAAAGGAAAGACGATTGGGCGGAACGATAAACGGTTGTAGTTTTCTAGAAAAGAAGAAGATAAACGAGTATGCCAACAGTACTCGTGCGCTAGATACAACTGATGCCTATTGACTCTAACCGTACGAAAGAAAGGCAGGCCAAAACATCGAAATGGGAGGCACAGCACAAGCCAGACATCCATTGCATGAATAATACTAGCAGCTTAATAACCGAAATCTATGTGTACAAGTGGAAACTAATGGAACGTAAACTCATATACTGTACTGTACAACAACAACTTAAATACAGTACGTACTGTATGCACTACAAAAGTAAAAAAAAAATGAAGACACTATTTCAAGTTCAGCATGGCAAAGCCTCCCAACGCAACGACGATGACGAGGGGCAGGATGGACACAAACAGGAACGTCTTCCCGGCAGCACGCCTTCCGACCACGTCGCCTGACACCCAGAAGCCGGTTGACGCCTCGATGAGCCCGAAGACGACTACGGCGACGAGAATGCCGTAGTACAAGTAGAATGGAGCCTTGCCATGGTGGAGAAATATGCCTCCTGGAGCTTTGAAAATGATCAGGCAGAGCGCGGCGGCGGCTTCGACGACGCCACACAAGATCAGGGCTCTTGGCAGCTTCTCCGCGTTGAGGCATGCGTCGGAAATCAAGCTCGTAGCGTGCATGAGAGAATTCATTGTTTCGTTGGTGTGCAATATGTGGTGGTGACTGGTGAGCCAGAGAACGGACTCGGCTTGTGGTCTCGAGTCTTGAGCATGAAAATGGTTGAGCTGTGTGTGTTATATATAGTGCTACGAAAACGTTGACGCGCGGCAGAAATGTGGGTGGCGGCGGCCAGGAAGCTTCGCGCAGGGTGAAAATGTACCCTATATACCCCTTGCCTTTTTCTTTTTTTGAGACAAATATGACGCATTCTGCGTCAGGTTGCCAGCCTCCCGCCGCACAGGGGAGCGCCCAACTGGGCCGGCCCACTAGCGCACAGGATCGTCGCCTGTAGCTAGGCAGCGGGCACTGTAGAAACCCGGACTACTGCAGCAAGACGGTACTGTAGCGTTCTCGGTCCACTGTACCACCCACTTTTTTTTAAGTGACCATTTTTTGAAAACGCAAACAGTTCTTCAAATTTGCGAACATTTTTGAAACCATGAAATTTTGAATCTTTCAACAAATTTTATAAACTGGGAACATTTTTTCAAAACTGAACATTTTTTGAATATGTGAATTTTTCTTGAAATTGGAAACATTTTTTGAAACAACCGACCAAAAACTGAAAACACAAACAATTTTCTGAAAATCCGGAACAAAATTTGAAAACATGAACAAAATTTTGAAAATCGAACGTTTTTTGAAAATATGAACATTTTTTGAAAAAGGAAACAAAAAAGAAAAAGTAAGAAAAAGAAACAATAAACAAAAAAAAAGAAAAGAAAAATGAAACAGAAAAAGAAATAAAAATAGAAAAACGGTTCAGGAACCTTCAAGAAGGTTACAAAACCCGGAAAATACCGGCTGGGAACCCTCAGAAGGTTCCCAAAACCAGGACGTGAAATATTTACGTGATGGGCCGGCCCAAATCGCTCGCTCGGGTCGCTCGTATGTGCGTTAGCTCGACAGTTTGACGCAGAGGCGTCATATAGGAAATTCCGGCGACGTCCGCGCACCCCCTGCAGCTTAATGGGCCAGCATTTTTAGATTCTGGCATGTGCTTCGTTTTTTTCTTAATTTTTTCATATATTTTTATTTTTGTTACTATTTCGTACCTTCTTTACCTTCATGTTTCTTTTTTGTTTTTATTTTGCTCTTAAATTTATTTTTTCTAGATTTAGGCTTCTGTTTTCTAACCTTTTCATTTTGTTTTATTTTACATCTTCACAAATGTATGAACTTTTCATTCTATTTTAATTTTTCACAAATACATGATTTTTTTGTTCTTAATGCATTATCATTTCTCTATATACGTGCACATTTATTTTTATACACATGAACATTATATTTATGTTAGATGAATATGATTTTGATTTACATGAACAATTATTTCAAATCATATGAATATTTTCAGTTTCATATTGATAATTCAATATGCACAAACCTTTAGTTTAATGTAGATGAGACATTTCTTTTTTACAACAACACTTTTCTATAACAATTAGGCTAGTTTTAGAAGTAGCAAAAATAAGTTTTGATATTAGAAAATGTACCTATTAATAGGTTGTGCCAAATGCAACCCGTGTATGAAGCCTTGGAGCGAAGATTTTCTTCGTGCTTAAAGCAGCAAATAGGACCTTGTTTTGACAGAAAACTGTAAGGGAACCTGGGTGGGTGGGAAGGCATCAGTCCCTTCCCACCACTAGGCTATGCCTTAGTCTGCCCAAATAGGACCTTTGTTTATGCTTCAAAATGAGTTCCCCTCTCGTTAGGGTTTAGTCTTCTCTTGGTGGCGCTTCTCCCACTGCGGATATCTCTCATCCCTACTGTCGGTAATCCCCCAGTGCATTTGGTACGAACCGACTAAGGGGTGATCCTAGGATTGCTGCTGTGTCCTTGGAGGGAGACCCTTGGACCTTCTGAAGGAAGGCTGCTCTGATAATCCCCCATGACAGCTTCACTAAGTCATCATTGATCAAGCTTGACACCATTGATATCTGGATTCAAATCCATGATCTACTGAATGGATTTGTTCATCGTCTGAAATCATTGGCAGCAAAAGTGGGGGATTTATTTATGTAGAACCTCGGTCACACGATTTCCTGGGCAATTTATTCATGGTCCGCGTCAAGATAAAATGTTAACAAACTGCTCAAGAATGATGTCTCGATGGTCAAGAATAACAAGGGCCAGATTTTTCGTGTCAAATATGAAAGATTGTCAAATTGGTGCGCTATTTGTAGTAATCTTGGGCATGTCCACAAGGAACATGGTGATAGCGGCCATAATCCATCAGTGTTGATCTTCAAGGACCTAAAGGTCACCTAGTTCGTGCAGCTAGACGAGGACTAGGCCATGGGAGACGACATGGCAATGGTTTAGGCCGAGGACGGGGCAAAGTGAAGGGACGAGGAGATGGAGGCTTCGACCATGATGACAGGTCGGAAGGGGAAAACATTAATGCTGACATGAGTGAGCCCAATCATAACAGAAAGAGATCCTCAACTAAGGTCATTGATCCAGATGCAACTGGTGCTCCATGAGGTACCCTTGATCTTGGGGACGACAACCAGTAACTCTCCCTTCCACCCCTATTGTGCCACCAAGTCCTCCCCTAATGAGGGATCTTAAGAGCACCAAGATGGGCAAGAAATCTTAAAATAACAACGGCAAGAAATCTGGATGGCAGAACAAAACCAACGATGCACGATCGACGGGCTCCCTAGAGGAGTACCACCGGATAGAATGAAATGTCCTTAGGTGGAACTATCATGGAGTGCACAATCATGAAACGATTCGAGAACTCTGGGATTTTGCAAGGAAAATTTACATGTCCTTGTTATGTGTAAGTCAAATTAGTAAAGCATGGGTCGAAGCTTTAGCCCCTCCTCTGGGTTTCCATTATTGTTTTCTTGTTAGTAGCTCTGGTAACTAGAAGTGGTGGTCTCAGTTTGTACTTAAAGAATGCAATAAATCTTGAAGTTTTGAATTACTCCATGTACCACAATCATGCTAAGGTACAGGTCATTGGAGTCGAACCTTTAAGGTTGAGTCTTGAAAGCACAGGGGATGTTTTTGTGTGGTCCAAGCAAGGGGTGGGCCAGGACTTGGGACGCCAAGGTTGTGACCCCAAAGGTGGTTTCTACGATGAAAGGCTCATATGCAACAACATGAAGTTCAAAGTGGTACAGTGACGATGGATCTAATTAAGAGGAGGAGTTTCAATGATGGTGTGTTCTGCGAGGGCGAGAATGTTGTCGACTCGGCCAATGCATCTCTTGGAGTTGGCTTGGCCTAGATGTCGAGCGTTTGGCATCTTGGCGCGAGAATTGTTGCATGCGGGCGGCTATTCAACTGTGCATAGAATACAAAACAGTTTGTCGTGTAGTGTTGCGGTTTCCTTGTGGGTGGCGGATGTCGGGTAAGTGGCTCCAAAGGATGGTGAAGGGGGATACATAGGGTGTGGTAGATAGGATGTGTGAAGGGGGGTGTAGGGTATGGACCACACATGGTTTCTGAGGCACATTCTCACATGTGACAATGTTGAGTGACCAAAACTTGTTCCTCCCATCGCAACATTTGTTTCTCTTCCCAAGCCTGGGGATGCCAATACATCTCAAACATATCTATAATTTTCATTATTAAATTCTATATTATCACTTTTGTATGCTTTCTATGCCATTTTATATTATTTTTCTGGACTAGCCTATTAACTTAGTGTCCAGTGTCAGTTCCTGTTTTTTTTTGCATGTTTTTGGTGTTGATGTCCTCGACTAGGGGTGCTTGCACTACAAACTTTGCTATATTTTGCGACGCTTCACTTATGTCATGTATAACCCGTTTGCGTCATGAAAAATGCACCGTGACGTTTCGGTTGTCACCCCACCATCATCGGCCCGTCATAGAAAATAAAATTTTGACAGTACCACTTTTTTCGTCACGCAAGTTCGCATGTTAGGTGACAGACCAAAAAATGTCACGAGTGGTCATGTTCGGTGATGGCCCTGAATGTCGCCTATGATAGCCCAATCTTTCGCCTAAGATTATTTTAGCGACGATAATCCCATCACCGATGATCGGTCCGGGGGGTTGACCGGTCAAAGATTCAGATAGGTGGGGCCAGCAGTTGCTGTCGTGGCTTCTTCCATATGGGTCCGACGTGGGTTTTATCATTGGCGGTCTCGTTAGTAATAAATCGGCGTCAATTTTGGTCGGTCAACGTTGCTAACATATGGGCCTAGAAGATGCTGATGTGGTTACTTACATGTGGGACCAGGTGTTCTATTTTTGGTGGCGATGTGTCCTATGATCGGTCAACGATTTTGACATGTGGGATCATTGTTTTAATGACGTGGATGCTAGCACGTGGGTCCATATGTGGGTGATGTGGCTTCTTACATGTGGAACCATACACTTCCGATGTCGTTCATGACCGTCCCAATATTTAGGCGCGGTCAATTTGTATTATATTGCAATTGGCGGTCACATTTCATACAATATTGAGTTTTTTAAATAAATTAAATATGAATTCATGCAAAATTTGAATTTCAATCCAAATTCAACAATCACAGCTTTTAGTAAACTACAACATTCACGGAGGTGCCGTGCGTTCGGTACTTGGATCGGTTGAATCGCGAAGACGTTCGACTACATCAACCACGTTACTAAACGCTTCCGCTTTCGGTCTACGAGGGTAGGTGGACACACTCTCCCCGCTCATTTCTATGCTTCTCCTAGATAGATCTTGCATGATCGTAGGATTTTTTTTGAAATACTACGTTCCCCAATAGTGGCATCTGAGCCAGGTCTATGCGTAGATGTTATATGCACGAGTAGAACACAAAGAGTTGTGGGCGATAATAGTCATACTGCTTACCAGCATATCATACTTAGATTCTGCGGTATTGTTGGATGAAGGGGCCCAGACCGACATTACATGACCGCATCATGAGACTGGTTCTACCGCCGTGCTTTGCACACAGGTGGCTAGTGGGTGTCTGTTTCTCCAACTTTAGTTGAATCGGGTGTGACTACGCCCGGTCCTTGTTGAAGGTTAAAACAGCACACTTGATGAAAAATCGTTGTGGTTTTGATGCGTACGTAAGAACGGTTTTTGCTAAGCCCGTAGCAGCCACGTAAAACTTGCAAAACAAAGTAGAGGACGTCTAACTTGTTTTTGCAGGGCTTGCTGTGATGTGATATGGTCAAGACGTGATGATATATAAATTGTTGTATGAGATGGTCATGTTTTGTAACAGGTATCGGCAACTAGCAGGAGCCATATGGTTGTCGCTTTATTGTATGAAATGCAATCGCCATGTAATTGCCTTACTTTATCACTAAGCGGCAGCGATAGTCATAGAAGCAATAGTTGGCGAGACGACTACTATGCTTCGATGGAGATCAAGGTGTCAAGCCGGTGACGATGGTGATCATGACGGTGCTTTGGAGATGGAGATCAAAGGCACAAGATGATGATGACCATATCATATCACTTATATTGATTGCACGTGATGTTTATCCTTTATGCATCTTATTTTGCTTAGTACGACGGTAGCATTATAAGATGACCTCTCACTAAATTTCAAGGTACAAGTGTTCTCCCTGAGTATGCACCGTTATGACGGTTCATCGTGTCGAGACGCCACGTGATGATCGTGTGTGATAAGCTCTACATTCACATACAACGGGTGCAAGCCAGTTTTGCACACGCAGAATACTCGGGTTAAACTTGACGAGCCTAGCATATGCAGATATGGCCTCGGAACACTGAGACCGAAAGGTCGAGCATGAATCATATAGTAGATATGATCAACATAGTGATGTTCGCCATTGAAAACTACTCCATCTCATGTGATGATCGGACATGGTTTAGTTGATATGGATCACGTGATCACTTAGATGATAATAGGGATGTCTATCTAAGTGGGAGTTCTTAAGTAATATGATTAATTGAACTTTAATTTATCATGAACTTAGTACCTGATAGTATTTTGCATGTCTATGTTTGTTGTAGATAAATGGCCCGTGCTACTGTTCCGTTGAACTTTAATGCGTTCCTAGAGAAAGCTAAGTTTAAAGATGATGTTAGCAACTACACGGACTGGGTTCGTAACTTGAGGATTATCCTCATTGCTGCACAGAAGAATTACGTCCTGGAAGCACCGCTAGGTGCAAGACCCGCTGCAGGAGCAACGGACATTATGAACGCCTGACAGAGGAAAGCTGATGACTACTCGATAGTTCAGTGTGCCATGCTTTACGGCTTAGAACCGGGACTTCAACGATGTTTTGAACGTCATGGAGCATATGAGATGTTCCATGAGTTGAAGTTAATATTTCAAGCAAATGCCCGGATTGAGGGATATGAAGTCTCCAACAAGTTCTACAACTGCAAAATGGAGGAGAATAGTTCTGTCAGTGAACATATACTCAAAATGTCTAGGTATCATAATCACTTGACTCAACTAGGAGTTAATCTTTCGGTTGATAGTGTCATTGAAAGAGTTCTTCAATCACTGCCACCAAGCTATAAAAGCTTCGTGATGAACTATAATATGCAAGGGATGGATAAGACAATTCCTGAGCTCTTCACGATGCTAAAGGCTGTGGAGGTAGAAATCAAGAAGGAGCATCAAGTGTTGATGGTCAACAAGACCACTAGTTTCAAGAAGAAGGGCAAAGGGAAGAAGGGGAACTTCAAGAAGAACGGCAAGCAAGTTGCTGCTCAAGTGAAGAAACCCAAGTCTGGACCTAAGCCTGAGACTGAGTGCTTCTACTGCAAAGGGACTGGTCACTCGAAGCGGAACTGCCCCAAGTATTTAGCGGATAAGAAGGATGGCAAAGTGAAAGGTATATTTGATATACATGTTATTGATGTGTATCTTACTAATGCTCGTAGTAGCACATGGGTATTTGATACTGGTTCTGTTGCTAATATTTGCAACTCGAAACAGGGGCCACGGATTAAGCGAAGATTGGCTAAGACGAGGTGACGATGCGCGTGGGAAATGGTTCCAAAGTCGATGTGATCACCGTTGGCACGCTACCTCTACATCTACCTTCGGGATTATTTTTAGACCTGAATAAATGTTATTTGGTGCCAGCGTTAAGCATGAACATTATATCTGGATCTTGTTTGATGCGAGATGGTTATTCATTTAAATTAGAGAATAACGGTTGCTCTATATATATGAGTAATATCTTTTACGGTCATGCACCCTTGATGAGTGGTCTATTTTTACTGAATCTCAATAGTAGTGATACACATATTCATAGTGTTGAAGCCAAAAGATATAAGTTTAATAATGATAGTGCAACTTATTTGTGGCAGTTCCGTTTAGGTCATATTGGTGTAAATTGCATGAAGAAACTCCATGCTGATGGGCTTTTGGAATCACTTGATGCTTGCGAACCATGCCTCATGGGCAAGATGACTAAGACTCCGTTCTATGGAACAATGGAGCGAGCAACAGACTTGTTGGAAATAATACATACTGATGTATGTGGTCCGATGAGTGTTGAGGCTCGCGGCGGGTATCATTATTTTTTGACCTTCACAGATGATTTGAGAAGATATGGGTATATCTACTTGATGAAACATAAGTCTGAAACATTTGAAAAGTTCAAAGAATTTTAGAGTGAAGTGGAAAATCATCGTAACAAGAAAATAAAGTTTCTACGATCTGATCGTGGAGGTGAGTATTTGAGTTACGAGTTTGGTCTTCATTTCAAACAATGCGGAATAGTTTCGCAACTCACGCCACCCGGAACACCACAGCGTAATGGTGTGTCCGAACGTCGTAACCGCACTTTATTAGATATGGTGCGATCTTGATGTCTCTTACTGATTTACCACTATCGTTTTGGGGTTATGCTTTAGAGACGGCTGCATTCACGTTAAATAGGGCACCATCTAAATCCGTTGAGACGACACCATATGAACTTTTGTTTGGTAAGAAACCCAAGTCGTCGTTTCTTAAAGTTTGCTGCGATGCTTATGTGAAAAAGCTTCAACCTGATAAGCTCGAACCCAAATCGGAGAAATGTGTCTTCATAGGATACCCAAAGGAGACTGTTGGGTACACCTTCTATCACAGATCCGAAGGCAAAATATTCGTTGCTAAGAATGGATCCTTTCTAGAGAAGGAGTTTCTCTCGAAAGAAGTGAGCGGGAGGAAAGTAGAACTTGATGAGGTAATTGTACCTACTCCCTTATTGGAAAGTAGTTCATCACGTAAATCAGTTCCGATGATTCCTACACCAATTAGTGAGGAAGCTAATGATGATGATCATGAAGCTTCTGATCAAGTTACTACCGAACCTTGTAGGTCAACCAGAGTAAGATCCGCACCAGAGTGGTACGGTAATCCTGTTCTGGACGTCATATTACTCGACCATGACGAACCTACGAACTATGAGGAAGCGATGATGAGCCCAGATTCCGTGAAATGGCTTGAGGCCATGAAATCTGAGATGGGATCCATGTATGAGAACAAAGTGTGGACTTTGGTCGACTTGCCCGATGATCGGCAAGCCATAGAAAATAAATGGATCTTCAAGAAGAAGACCGATGCTGACGGTATGTTACTGTCTACAAAGCTCGACTTGTTGCAAAAGGTTTTCGACAAGTTTAAGGAGTTGACTACGATGAGACTTTCTCACCCGTAGCGATGCTTAAGTCTGTCTGAATAATGTTAGCAGTTGGCGTATTTTATGATTATGAAATTTGGCAAATGGATGTCAAAACTGCATTCCTGAATGGATTTCTAGAAGAAGGGTTGTATATGATGCAACAAGAAGGTTTTGTCGATCCAAAGGGTACTAACAGAGTGTGCAAGCTCCAGCGATCCATTTATGGAGTGGTGCAAGCCTCTCGGAGTTGGAATAAACGTTTTGATAGTGTGGTCAAAGCATATGGTTTTATACAGACTTTTGGAGAAGCCTGTATTTACAAGAAAGTGAGTGGGAGCTTTGTAGCATTTCTAATATTATATGTGGATGACATATTGTTGATTGGAAATGATATAGAATTTCTGGATAGCATAAAAGGATACTTGAATAAGAGTTTTTCTATGAAAGACCTCGGTGAAGCTGCTTACATATTGGGCATCAAGATCAATAGAGATAGATCAAGACGCTTAATTGGACTTTCACGAAGCACATACCTTGATAAGATTTTCAAGAAGTTCAAAATGGATCAGTCAAAGAAATGGTTCTTGCCTGTGTTACAAGGTGTGAAGTTGAATGAGACTCAATGCCCGACCACTGCAGAAGATAGAGAGAAAATGAAAGTTATTCCCTATGCCTCAGCCATAGGTTCTATCATGTATGCAATGTTGTGTACTGCACTGATGTGTGCCTTGCTATAAGTATAGTAGGGAGGTACAAAAGTAATCCAGGAGTGGATCACTGGACAGCGGTCAAGAACAACCTGAAATACCTGAAAAGTACTAAGGATATGTTTCTCGTTTATGGAGGTGACAAAGAGCTCATAGTAAATGGTTACGTTGATGCAAGCTTTGCACTGATCCGGATGACTCTAAGTCACAAACCGGATACGTTTTTATATTGAATGATGGAGCTGTGAGTTGGTGCAGTTCCAAACAGAGCGTCATGGCGGGATCTGTGTGTGAAGGAGAGTACATAGCTGCTTTGGAAGCAACAAATGAAGGAGTTCATATCCGATCTAGGTGTCATACCTAGTGCATCGGGTCTAATGAAAATCTTGTGACAATACTGGTGCAATTGCCTTGGCAAAGGAATCCAAATTTCACAAGAAGACCAAGCACATCAAGAGACGCTTCAATTCCATCCGTCATCAAGTGTCGGAAGGGAACATAGAGATTTGCAAGATACATGCGGATCTGAATGTTGCAGACCTATTGAATAAGCCTCTCTCACGAGCAAAACATGATCAGCACCAAGACTCCATGGGTGTTAGAATCATTACTATGTAATCTAGATTATTGACTCTAGTGCAAGTGGGAGACTGAAGGAAATGTGCCCTAGAGGCAATAAGAAAGTTGTTTATATTTCCTTATATCATGATACATGTTTATTATTCATGCTAGAATTGTATTAACCGGAATCTTAGTACATGTGTGAATACTTAGACAAACAGAGTGTCCCTAGTATGCCTCTACTTGACTAGCTTGTTTATCAAAGATGGTTATGTTTCCTAGCCATAGATATGTGTTGTCATTTGATGAACGGGATCACATCATTAGAGAATGATGTGATGGACAAGACCCATTCGTTAGCTTAGCACTATGATCGTTTAGTTTATTGCTATTGCTTTCTTCATGACTTATACATGTTCCTTTGACTGTGAGATTATGCAACTCCCGAATACTGGAGGAACACTTAGTGTGCTATCAAACGTCACATCATAACTGGGTGATTATAAAGATGCTCTACAGGTGTCTCCGATGGTGTTTGTTGAGTTGGCATAGATCGGGATTAGGATCTGTCACTCCGATTGTCGGAGAGGTATCTCTGGGCCCTCTCGGTAATGCACATCACAATAAGCCTTGCAAGCAATGTGACTAATGAGTTAGTTGTAGGATGATGCATTACGGAACGAGTAAAGAGACTTGCCGGTAATGAGATTGGACTAGGTATGTTGATACCAACGATCGAATCTCGGGCAAATAACATATCGATGACAAAGGGAACAATGTATGTTGTTATGTGTAGGATCGAAAGTATATCTAGAGGGGGGGGGGTGATTAGACTACTTGATCAAATAAAAACTTATCCTTTTCCCAATTTTAGTCTTTGGAAGATTTTTGCTATCTTAGCACAAGTCAAGCAATCTTAACACAATTCAAGCAAGCATGCAAAGAGTATATGAGCAGCGGAAAGTAAGCATGCAACTTGCAAGAATGTAAAGGGAAGGGTTTGGAGAATTCAAACGCAATTGGAGACACGGATGTTTTTGTCGTGGTTCTGATAGGTGGTGCTATCGTACATCCACATTGATGGAGACTTCAACCCACGAAGGGTAACGGTTGCACGAGTCCATGGAGGGCTCCACCCACGAAGGGTCCACGAAGAAGCAACCTTGTATATCCCACCATGGCCGTCGCCCACGAAGGACTTGCCTCACTAGCGGTAGATCTTCACGAAGTAGGTGATCTCCTTGCCCTTACAAACTCCTTGGTTAAACTCCACAATCTTGTCGGAGGCTCCCAAGTGACACCTAGCCAATCTAGGAAACACCACTCTCCAAGAAGTAACAAATGGTGTGTTGATGATGAACTCCTTGCTCTTGTGCTTCAAATGATAGTCTCCCCAACACTCAACTCTCTCTCACGGGATTTGGATTTGGTGGAAAGAAGGTTTGAGTGGAAAGCAACTTGGGGAAGGCTAGAGATCAAGATTGATATGGTAGGAATGGAATATCTTGGCCTCAACACAAGGGTAGGTGGTTCTCTCTCAGAAAATGTGTATTGGAAGTGTAGGTTCGTTCTGATGGCTCTCTCCATGAATGAAGAGTGGGTGGAGGGGTATTAATAGCCTCCACACAAAATCAAACCATTACACACAACTTACCAATCTTGGTGTGACCGAATTGAGAAACTTGGTCGGACCGATTCAGCAAATCTACTGACCGTTAGGATTTTTGGTGGGACCGACATGCAACTTGGTAGGACCGATATGGTTAGGGTTAGGGCATAACGTAATCTCGGTGAGACCGATTACACAAACTCGGTGGGACCGATTTTGGTAATAAGCTAACCAGAGAGTTGGCCAGGTAAACTCGTGAAGGAAATATGCCCTAGAGGCAATAATAAAGTTATTATTTATTTCCTTATATCATGATAAATGTTTATTATTCATGCTAGAATTGTATTAACAGGAAACATAATACATGTGTGAATACATAAACCTACAGAGTGTCACTAGTATGCCTCTATTTGACTAGCTCGTTAATCAAAGATGGTTGTGTTTCCTAACCATGAACAAGGAGTTGTTATTTGATTAACGGGATCACATCATTGGTTGAATGATCCGATTGACATGACCCATTCCATTAGCATAGCACTTTGATCGTATAGTTTGTTGCTAGTGCTTTTCTTCATGACTTATACATGTTCCTATGACTATGAGATTATGCAACTCCCGTTTGCCCGAGGAACACTTTGGGTGCTACCAAACGTCACAACGTAATCGGGTGATTATAAAGGTACATTACAGGTGTCTCCGAAGGTACATGTTGGGTTGGCATATTTCGAGATTAGGATTTGTCACTCCGATTGTCTGGAGAGGTATCTCTCGGCCCTCTCGGTAATGCACATCACATAAGCCTTGCAAGCATTGCAACTAATGAGTTAGTTGTGAGATGATGTATTACGGAACGAGTAAAGAGACTTGCCGGTAACGAGATTGAACTAGGTATTGGATACCGACGATCGAATCTCGGGCAAGTAACATACCGATGACAAAGGGAACAACGTATGTTGTTATGCGGCTCGACCGATAAAGATCTTCGTAGAATATGTAGGAGCCAATATGGGCATCCAGGTTCTGCTATTGGTTACTGACCAGAGAGGTGTCTCGGTCATGTCTACATAGTTCTCGAACCCGTAGGGTCCGCACGCTTAACGCTTCGATGGCGGTTACTATGAGTTGTTATGATGTTTCTGTACGAAGGTTGTTCGAGTCCCGGATGAGATCACGGACGTGACGAGGAGTCTCGAAATGGTCGAGACATAAAGATTCATATATTGGAAGTCTATGTTTGGACATCGGAAGTGTTCCGGTGAAATTAGGAATTTTACCAAGTACCGGAGGTTACCGGAACCCCCGAATACTAATGGGCCAACATGGGCCTTAGTGGAAAGGAGAGAAGGGGCCCAAGTGCTGGTCGCACCTTCCCCTTCCCTAGTCCTATTAGGACTAGGAGAAGGCGCCTCTCTCTCTCCCTTCCCACTTGGGGAAACCTAGTTGGACTAGGATTGGGGAATCCTACTCCTAGTAGGAGTAGGACACCTGGCGCACCTCCCTTGGCCGGCCAGCCCCTCCTCCTTCCCTCCTTTATATCACGGGGGCAGAGGGCACCCCATGACACACAAGTTGATCCTTGAGATCTTTCCTTAGCCGTGCAGCGGTGCCCCTTCCACCATATTACACCTCGAGAATACCGTAGCGAGCTTAGGCGAAGCCTGCGCCGGTGGAACATCATCATCGTCACCACGCCGTCGTCGATTTAAACTCTCCTCAACACTCGGCTGGATCGGAGTTCGAGGGACGCCATCGAGCTGAACGATGTGCAGAACTCGGAGGTGCCGTGACGTTCGGTACTTGGATCGGTTGGATCGTGAAGAAGCACGACTACTTCCTCTACGTTGCGTCAACGCTTCACCGTGGGTCTACGAGGGTACGTAGACAACACTCTCATCTCGTTGCTATGCATCACCATGATCTTGCGTGATCGTAGGAAAATTTTTGAAATTACTACGTTACCAAACAGTGTCATCCGAGCCTGGTTTTATGATTAGATGTCATATTCACGAGTAGAACACAAGTGAGTTGTGGACGATACAAGTCATCACGCCTACCAGACATGTCATACTTTGGTTCAGCGGTATTGTTGGAAAGACGATCCAGACCAACCTTACGCGTGCATTTCACGCGAGACCGTTCCCTCGACGTGCTTTGCACATAGATGGCTTGTGGAAGACTGTCTCTCCAACTTTAGTTGAACTGAAAAGTGTGGCTACGCCCGGGTCCTTGAGAAGGTTAAAACGGAGTCTATTTGACGAAGTATCGTTGTGGTTTTGATGCGTAGGTAAGAACGGTTCTTGCTCAGCCCGTAGCAGCCACGTAAAACTTGCAACAACAAAGTAGAGGACGTCTAACTTGTTTTTGCAGGGCATGTTGTGATGTGATATGGTCAAGACGTGATGCTATATTTTATTGTATGAGATGATCATGTTTTGTAACCGAAGTTATCGGCAATCGGCAGAGCCATATGGTTGTCGCTTTATTGTATGCAATGCAATCGCTTCGTAATGCTTTACTTTATCACTAAGCGGTAGCGATAGTCGAGAAGCATAAGTTTGGCGAGACGACAACGATGCTACGATGGAGATCAAGGTGTCGCTACCGGTGACGATGGTGATCATGACGGTGCCGGAGATGGAGATCACAAGCACAAGATGATGATGGCCATATCATATCACTTATATTGATTGCATGTGATGTTAATCCTTTATGCATCTTATCTTGCTTTGATTGACGGTAGCATTATAAGATGATCCCTTACTAAATTATCAAGAAGTGTTCTCCCGAGTATGCACCGTTGCGAAAGTTCTTCGTCTTTGAGACACCACGTGATGATCGGGTGTGATAGGCTCTACGTTCAAATACAACGGGTGCAAATCAGTTGCACACGCAGAATACTCAGGTTATACTTGACGAGCTATGCATATAAGATATGACCTCGGAACACAGAGATCGAAAGGTCGAGCGTGAATCATATAGTAGATATGATCAACATATTGATGTTCACCATTGAAACTACTCCATCACACGTGATGATCGGTCATGGTGTAGTTGATATGGATCACGCAATCACTTAGAGAATTGGAGGATATTTTTCTAAGTGGGAGTTCTTAAGTAATATGATTAATTGAACTTAAATTTATCATGAACTTAGTACCGATAGTATCTTGCTTGTCTATGATGTGTAGATAGATGGCTCGTCTTGTTGTTCCGTTGAATTTTAATGCGTTCCTTGAGAAAGCAAAGTTGAAAGATGATGGCAGCAATTACACGGACCGGGTCCGTAATTTGAGGATTATCCTTATTGCTGCATTGTAAGAATTACGCCTGGAAGCACCGTTAGGTGCCGTGCCTGGTGCAAGGGCTGCGCCAGATGTTGTGAACGTCTGGCAAAGCAAAGTCGATGACTACTCTATAGTTCGATGTGCCATGCTTTACGGCTTAGAACCGGGACTTCAACGTCGTTTTGAACACCATGGAGCATATGAGATGTTCCAGAGTTGAAGTTAATATTCCAAGCGAATGCCCGGATTGAGAGATATGAAGTCTCCAATAAGTTCTATAGCTGTAAGATGGAGGAGAACGGTTCTGTCGGTGAGCATATACTCGTAATGTCCGGATATAACAATCACTTGATTCAACCGGGAGTTAATCTTAGGATGATTGCGTCATTGATGTAATTCTCCAATCATCGCCACCAAGCTACAAGAGCTTCGTGATGAACTATAATATGCAAGGGATGACCAAAACAATGCCCGAGCTCTTGGCGATCTTTGAAAGTCATGGAGGTAGAAATCAAAAAGGAGCATCAAGTGTTGATGGTTAACAAAACCACTAGTTTCAAGAAAAGGGCAAAGGAAAGAAAAAGGAAACTTCAAAAGAACGGCAAGCAAGTTGTCGATCAAGAGAAGAAACCCAAGTCTGGTCCTAAGCCTAAACTGAGTGCTTCTATTGCAAGCAGGCTGGTCACTTTGGAAGCGGAACTGCCCCAAGTATTTGGCGGATAAGAAGGATGGCAAGGTTAACAAAGGTATATGTGATATACAAGTTATTGATGTGTACCTTACTAATACTCGCAGTAGCACTGGGTATTTGATACTGGTTACATTGCTAATATTTGCAACTTCAAAGCAGGGCTACGGATTGCGAAGATTGGCTAAGGACGAGGTGACGATGCGCGTGGGAAATGGTTCCAAAGTCGATGTGATCGCAATGGCACGCTACCTCTACATCTACCTTCGGGATTAGTATTAGACCTAAATAATTGTTATTTAGTACCAGCGTTGAGCATGAACATTATATCTGGATCTTGTTTAATGCGAGACGGTTATTCATTTAAATCGAGAGAATAATGGTTGTTCTATTTATATGAATAATATCTTTTATGGTCATGCACCATTGAAGAATGGTTTGTTTTTACTTAATCTCGATAGTAGTGATACACATATTCATAACGTTGAAGCCAAAAGATGTAGAGTTGATAATGATAGTGCAACTTATTTGTGGCACTTGCCGTTTAGGTCATATCGGTGTAAAGCGCATGAAGAAACTCCATCTTGATGGACTTTTGGAGTCACTTGATTATGAATCACTTGGCACTTGTAACCGTGCCTTATGGGCAAGATGACTAAAACACCGTTCTCCGGAACTATGGAGAGAGCAACAGATTTATTGGAAATCATACATACCGATGTATGTGGTCCAATGAATGTTGAGGCTCGTAAGCGGATATCGTTATTTTCTCACCTTCACAGATGATTTGAGCGGATATGGGTATATCTACTTAATGAAACACAAATCTGAAACATTTGAAAAGTTCAAAGAATTTCAGAGTGAAGTGGAAAATCATCGTAACAAGAAAATAAAGTTTCTACGATCTGATCGTGGAGGAGAATATTTGAGTTACGAGTTTGGCCTACATTTGAAACAATGCGGAATAGTTTCGCAACTTACGCCACCGGAACACCACAACGTAATGGTGTGTCCGAACGTCGTAATCGTACTTTATTAGATATGGTGCGATCTATGATGTCTCTTCTTGATTTACCGCTATCGTTTTGGGGTTATGCTTTAGAGACGGCTACATTCACTTTAAATAGGGCACCATCTAAATCCGTTGAGACGACGCCTTATGAACTGTGGTTTGGCAAGAAACAAAAGTTGTCGTTTCTGAAAGTTTGGGGCTGCGATGCTTATGTGAAAAAGCTTCAACCTGATAAGCTCGAACCCAAATCGGAGAAATGTGTCTTCATAGGATACCCAAAGGAGACTGTTGGGTACACCTTCTATCACAGATCCGAAGGCAAGATTTTTTTTGCTAAATTCGGAAACTTTTTGGAGAAGGAGTTTCTCTCGAAAGAAGTGAGTGGGAGGAAAGTAGAACTTGATGAGATAATCTGTATCTACTCCCTTATTGAGAAGTAGTACATCACGTAAAACAGTTTACGTGACACCTACACCAAATAGGGAAGAAGCTAATGATGATGATCATGAAACTTCAGATCAAGTTTCTCTGAGAACTTCAGAGATCAACCAGAGCAAGATCCGCACTGAGTGGTACGGTAATCCTATTACGGAAGTCATATTCTTTGGAACATGATGAACCTACGAACTATGAAGAAGCGATGGTGAGCCCAGATTCCACAAAATGGCCGGAGGCCATGAAATCTGAGATGGGATCCATGTATGAGAACAAAGTGTGGACTTTGGTTGACTTGCCCGATGATCGGCAAGCAATTGAGAATAAATGGATCTTCAAGAAGAAGACTGACGCTGATGGTAATGTTATCATCTATAAAGCTCGACTTGTTGCAAAAGGTTTTCGACAAGTTCAAGGGATTGACTACGATGAGACCTTCTCACCAGAAGCGATGCTTAAGTCCGTCCGAATCATGTTAGCAATTGCCGCATTTTATGATTATGAAATTTGGCAAATGGATGTTAAACTGCATTCTGAATGGATTTACGGAAGAAGAGTTGTATATGATGCAACCAGAAGGTTTTGTCGATCCAAAAGGAGCTAACAAAGTGTGCAAGCTCCAAATGATCCATTTATGGACTGGTGCAAGCCTCTCGGAGTTGGAATAAACGTTTTGATAGTGTGATCAAAGCATTTGGTTTTATATGAGACTTTTGGAGAAGCCTGTATTTACAAGAAAGTGAGTGGGAGCTCAGTAGCATTTACGATATTATATGTGGATGACATATTCTTGATCGGAAATGATATAGAATTCTGGATAGCATAAAGGGATACTTGAATAAGAGTTTTTCGATGAAAGACCTCGGTGAAGCTGCTTACATATTGGGCATTAAGATCTATAGAGATAGATCAAGACGCTTAATAGGACTTTCACAAAGCACATACCTTGACAAAGTTTTGAAAAAGTTCAAAATGGATCGTGCAAAGAAAGGGTTCTTGCCGGTGCTACAAGGTGTGAAGTTGAGTAAGACTCAATGCCCGACCACCGCAGAAGATAGAGAGAAAATGAAAGATGTTCCTATGCTTCAGCCATAGGCTCTATCATGTATGCAATGCTGTGTGTACGGACTGATGTGTGCCTTCTTTGTAAGTTTGGTGCAGTACCAAAGTAATCCAGAGTGGATCATCGGACAGCGGTCAAGAACATCCTTAAGTACTTAAGAAGGACTAAGGATATGTTTCTCATTTATGGCGGTGACAAAGAACTCGTCAGAACGGTTACGCCGACTAAGCTTTGACATCGATCCGGACGATTCTAAATCGCAAACCGGATACGTATTTACATTAAACGGAGGAGCTGTCGGTTGGTGCAGTTCCAAACAAAGCGCCGTGGCGGGATCTACATGTGAAGTTGAGTACATAGCTGCTTCGGAAGCAGCTAATGAAGGAGTCTGGATGAAGGAGTTCATAACCGATCTAGGTGTTGTACCTAGTGTATCGGGTCCAATGAAAATCTTTTGTGACAATCTTGGTGCAATTGCCTTAGCAAAGGAATCCAGATTTCACAAGAGAACCAAGCACATCAAAAGACGCCTTCAACTCCATCCGGGATTTGGTCCGTGGGAGACATAGAGATATGCAAGATACATACGGATCTGAATGTTGCAGACCCGTTGACTAAGCCTCTTCCACGAGCAAAACATGATCAGCACCAAGACTCCATGGGTGTTAGAATCATTCTTGTGTAATCTAGATTATTGACTCTAGTGCAAGTGGGAGATCAAGGAAATATGCCCTAGAGGCAATAATAAAGTTATTATTTATTTCCTTATATCATGATAAATGTTTATTATTCATGCTAGAATTGTATTAACAGGAAACATAATACATGTGTGAATACATAAACCTCTGAGTGTCACTAGTATGCCTCTACTTGACTAGCTCGTTAATCAAAGATGGTTGTGTTTCCTAACCATGAACAAGGAGTTGTTATTTGATTAACGGGATCACATCATTGGTTGAATGATCCGATTGACATGACCCATTCCATTAGCATAGCACCTGATCGTATAGTTTGTTGCTAGTGCTTTTCTTCATGACTTATACATGTTCCTATGACTATGAGATTATGCAACTCCCGTTTGCACGAGGAACACTTTGGTGCTACCAAACGCCACAACGTAATCTGGGTGATTATAAAGGTACATTACAGGTGTCTCCGAAGGTACATGTTGGGTTGGCATATTTCGAGATTAGGATTTGTCACTCCGATTGTCGGAGAGGTATCTCTTGGCCCTCTCGGTAATGCACATCACATAAGCCTTGCAAGCATTGCAACTAATGAGTTAGTTGTGAGATGATGTATTACGGAACGAGTAAAGAGACTTGCCGGTAACGAGATTGAACTAGGTATTGGATACCGACGATCGAATCTCGGGCAAGTAACATACCGATGACAAAGGGAACAACGTATGTTGTTATGCGGTGCGACCGATAAAGATCTTCGTAGAATATGTAGGAGCCAATATGGGCATCCAGGTCCCGCTTATTGGTTATTGACCGTAGAGGTGTCTCGGTCATGTCTACATAGTTCTCGAACCCGTAGAGGGTCCGTGACGCTTAACGCTTCGGCGATGTTACTATGAGTTGTTATGATGTTTCTGTACCGAAGGTTGTTCGAGTCCCGGATGAGATCACGGACGTGACGAGGAGTCTCGAAATGGTCGAGACATAAAGATTCATATATTGGAAGTCTATGTTTGGACATCGGAAGTGTTCCGGTGAAATTAGGAATTTTACCAAATGCACCGGAGGTTACCGAACCCCCGGAATACTAATGGGCCAACATGGGCCTTAGTGGAAAGGAGAGAAGGGGCCCAAGTGCTGGTGCACCTTCCCCTTCCCTAGTCCTATTAGGACTAGGAGAAGGCGCCTCTCTCTCCCTTCCCACTTGGGGAAACCTAGTTGGACTAGGATTGGGGGAATCCTACTCCTAGTAGGAGTAGGACACCTGGCGCACCTCCCTTGGCCGGCCAGCCCTCCTCCTTCCCTCCTTTATATACGGGGCAGAGGGCACCCCATGACACACAAGTTGATCCTTGAGATCTTTCCTTAGCCGTGTGCGGTGCCCCTTCCACCATATTACACCTCGAGAATACCGTAGCGTAGCTTAGGCGAAGCCCCGCGGTGGAACATCATCATCGCCACCACGCCGTCAGGTCGACGAAACTCTCCCTCAACACTCGGCTGGATCGGAGTTCGAGGGACGCCATCGAGCTGAACGTGTGCAGAACTCGGAGGTGCCGTGACGTTCGGTACTTGGATCGGTTGGATCGTGAAGAAGCACGACTACTTCCTCTACGCTAAGTCAACGCTTCACTGTGGGTCTACGAGGGTACGTAGACAACACTCTCATCTCGTTGCTATGCATCACCATGATCTTGCGTGATCGTAGGAAAATTTTTGAAATTACTACGTTACCCAACAACTCGGTGGGACCAATTCGCTCATTTCAGTGAGACCGAAATGTTATAAAAAGGAAACAGAGAGTTTACACTGCAATCTCAGTGGGACCGATCGCTCATCTCGGTGGGACCGAAACGTTACGAAGGGAAACAGAGAGATTACAATCCCATCTCGGTGAGACCGAGATCCCTATCGGTGAGACCGATTTGCCTAGGGTTTGTGGCAGTGGCTATGACATCTGAACTCGGTGGCACCGGATAGAAAGAATCGGTGGGGATGAGTTTGACTTTTGGTTTAGGTCATATGTGGATGTGAGAAAGTAGTTGAGGGTTTTGGAGCATAACACTAAGCACTTTGAGCAAGCAGGCCATTAAGCAACACCTCATCCCTCCTTGATAGTATTGGCTTTTCCTATAGACTCAATGTGATCTTGGATCACTAAAATATAAAATGTAGAGTCTTGAGCTTTGAACTTGAGCCAATCCTTTTATCCTTAGTATTTTGAGGGGTCCACTTTTCTCATCCATGCCATGCCATTCATTGAGCTTTTCCTGAAATATTTATCTTGGAATAATGTTAGCTCAATGAGCTATATGTTGTTAGGAATTACCAAAACCACCCAAGGATAGTTGCACTTTGAATCTCCCCCTTTTTGGTAATTGATGACAACATATAGATCAAAGCTTCGACAAATGATAATAAGAGTGAAAAACGTTGTCGCTTTAAGATTTGCTTTGGACTGCAAATGCACAAAGAGTTAGGCTCATGGGTTAGTCTTCCATGTCACATACATCTTGGTGGAGCGCTCAAAATGATAACAATAGAATACATGCACTCATCACCAAGCAAAGTGAATGATCATATAGAGATAAAAGGATAATGTCATTCAACAAGCATTAATGTAGCATATGATCAAACACATGATCATCCAAGTATCACATGCATGTAAAGTATCTCAATCAAGCAAATAAAGTTCAACCACCAAAGCAAGAGAGAATAAAAAGCAACACTCTCTCTCGAAGCCTATGATCTATATATTTTTCTCCCCCTTTGGCAACAAGTTACCAAAAAGTTCATAGAAATTGCATAGCACTAAATCATCTCTCAGGCTTGATCTTCAGGTGGTGGTGTAGACAGAACACCAAGGACAAAGGCATCAGTTGATGTAGATGGAGCTGGTGGAGTAGGTGCTGGAGCTGGTGGCACTTGAAGTCAGGCCGGTGCGTATGAAGTGGCTCGTGTCTGCCATCGCACCGCAATTGACATCTGAGCTCTAGGCACTCTGGCAAATGCCTTAGTGGTTGCCTTGCCCTTCCTCTCCTGCATATCATCCTGAAGTTTCTCAACAACGGACTAGATCTCTGTTACCTTCACATCCATGTCATAGAACTTCTGCTCCATGATCCTCTCTAGGCTCTCCTGGTTTTGAGTCAAGGTGGCCAGCCCCTTCTCAATCCTCAGAGTGGATGCAATCAAGTAGCCAAGCTGATCCTGTTTGCTCTTCAAGAAGTACTGAGATGCCTCTTCCATTGTTGGCATCTTGGCAGCCTTCTCAGTCCTTGCCTTCTCCTTCTTTGCTTGTGCTTGCACAGAAGATGGTTCATCTTCATCCGTAACCACTTGGTTGTCTTCAAAATCTGGATAGATAGGCATGTGCTCCTTGTCCAACAAGTATGTGCCAGTGCCCATCTTGGAGTTAATCAGCTCCTGGATCTATGGGGCATACCCACAACTTCTCTTTTGGTCAGCAGCCGTCCTCTTGATAGTTTCAACTATAAGACTCATGACCTTGAACTTTTGTGGCACATCAAATAAGTGTAGCAGATTTATTGCATGGCCTCTGATCATGTTGTGATCACTGACTTGGGCAAGAGAGTGTGCCCGAGGATCCATTTAATGGTTGGGAGTCCCGAAGGTAATGTAATCGATCCAAACTTGTGTGATTCTATAGCAAAGATCTCGGGATCTCCTTGTACATATGTGCCATAGTGTTGTGATCCATCTTCTTCTTGGCATAGACATCCAAGTCATCCTCTTCCTCCTTAGGTGCATTGATCGATTAGCCCATTCTTCAATTGATGATTGGTACCTTGTACCTTTAGACATCCATACTATCCTCGCCATCCGGATAGAAGTGTGCTGTGGAGTAGAATTGCATTATTAGCTCATCATTCCACTTTGTGAGCTTCTGCCCAACAAAGTCTGCCACTCCACAAGCACTGAAGCTGTCATACACACCAGGATAGTTTCTTCATTCTCCTTAATGTATTCCCAGTTGACCCATCTCATGTCACACACTATTGGCTGCTTGTCCAACAGGATTGTCTCATAGTAGTCCTGTTGTTCCTTTGTGTGGAACCTGTAGTCTACAACAGTTCTCCTTCTGGTGGCATATGGATCTGACTCTCTCCATAGCCTCAATCCTGAGTCCTTCCTGATCTTCATGTTCTCAGCTACAGGATGGGCATCATTATGATCTGGAATTTTAGGCTTCAATTTTCTCAAGATATGTGACTCATCATCATCTTCTTCAGCAAACAGTTTCAGGCACTGGGGCCTTGTTCTTCTCAGCAGCTGGAGTGTTCCTGGTGCTCCTCTAGGGCGCAGTCTTGGGCTTGGAGGCAGTCTTGGGTGCTACTTTGGGTTTTGATGAAGCAGCCCCTGACCTAATGGCATCACCCATAAGCTTCTGAGCTTTGGGTGCTGGTGCAGCATCCTCTTCTTCTTCCTCCTCTTCCATCATGGAAGGCTTTCCAATTACTCTGGCCATGGTCTTCTTGACTATTTCCTTCCTCTTCTTCCCTTCTGCAAAGATCCTCTTTGGGTTCAGCTTCCAGAAATGCTTGAGTGGAGGTTCTGGCTTTAGACATGGGCTGTCTTCCTGCTGGCCTTTTGGTCTTCAGACCTGGCTTAGTTGCTGCAGCTGAGCCATATTCTTTCTTGAGCACCTTCTTCTTGGAAGTGGCCTCATCCTCAACTGCCACATAGTCTTCATCCTCAGATTCTGAGGTTTTCTTCTTCCGCCCCGTGGCAGCTTTGGGTAGGTTGCTTTGGGGTGCTCCTGCTGCCCTCATCATAACTGCTAGAGGGACTAGTGCCCTCACTCATGTGAACCTGCTCCTCTTCCCTGTTCTAGCTGTCACTTTGATCAGACATATTGCAATCTCTGACAACAGACCCTGTGAGTAGATATAGATGAGATAGAGTGGATGAGCATCACAAAATACAGAGGTTTTTGCAAAAGAATGAGTCAAAAACTTAGTTTTAATTTTCCACAGAAAGCATTTCGGATCTACCGATTTGTAAACTCGGTGATACCGAAGCAGCTTTTGGAACCTAAACTAGTGAACTCGATAAGACCGAGTCACAGTTCGGTGGCACCGAGACTGCTAGGGTTTCACAAAGTCCTGAACTTGGTCACACCGATTTGCAATTCTCGGTCAGACCGAGAGTCACATGTGCAATGGCCTTAGCCGAATCGGTGGTACCGAGTTCCACAACTCGGTTGGTCCGAGATAGTTTTGGCGGAAACCTAACCCTAAATTTTCAATTCATCTCTAATCTACAGAGTATTTTGACTGGATAGGATAGTTTCAATCGTGGCAAGATTCATGGCGAACACAATGTGCTAGGAATCAGATAAGGATAGCACAGTGATCAAGTTCATACCCTAGTTCGGCGATGAACTTGCTACGGCCGCAACGTCGGGGATGATTCCCATTGACGGCGGCAGAGACCAGCGGCAGGAGGCAAGCATTTAGGAGGACGATCCGGAGACCTTCGGAGGCAGAGCGGGCTGAGCTGCTGAAAGAGTTCGGAGAAAATTTCCAAAATTTTTCCCGTGTATATATAGCCCGACTGCCGGTGTGAACGAAAGTGGAACAACTTCGATGGCACCGAGATGCATAATCGCAAGCGATTCAGCAACTCGGTGTGACCGAAAAGTTCAAATCGGTTGCACCGAGATTGAAAACCTAGATCGACTTAGTGATCTTGGTATGACCGAAATGGATGAATTGATCAGACCAAAACGCACAAAGAAGTTTTGGAATTTTATGTCTATGATGAATCGGGGACTCCGAGTGCTCCTCACACAGAGTGGTTCGAATCTGACTTGATCAAATTTTGTGATGTAGCATGAATAGAGTTTGAGACGAGAAGAGCATAGATATCTAGAGAAGGTTCTTAGGCATTCTTGTCCATCCACTTGGCAACAGAAAAGAAAAACAATCAATCAAAACAACAAGTGGATGTCCTCGAATGAGTAACATATGCAACCAACATGCTCACACAATAAAATGGCAAATGAAATATGTGGCAAAGCATGCACAACCAATTCTAGCATCTATCAAGCAATTGGCGATGACTAGGTCATCTATATATGAGCATATTAACTTAGGAGTCAAATGAGAACATTTGATCATAGGTCATACTCATCATTTAAGCTCAAGTGGGGTTACCACTTTTACATAATGCATTGTTGTGTTCACACCATTAGAGTTGCTTTAGCTCAATTCTTAGAGTAAAGCTCCCCCTAGATGTGAGATCCCCCCTTAGAGGGATAAACTAACCTTGGGTTTTGTCGATGATGACTTCACGTAGGTGTTGAAGATGTGGATGCTCAATGTTGATGTAGATCATTTGGGGCAATCCTTTGGAGCGAGTTGCACTTTCAATATCTACACGGGTTAGTTCCAGAAGGAACAAACAAGGATATCCATAGACATAGAGTGATGCACACACAAGATAATGTCTATGATAGCATTAGGTTACCTTGTCCCTTGTCTTACCAACAAGAGGGTTTGTGACTCCTTGAACTAGTGCAAGATGTGGAAGTTGATTGCACTAGTTATTGCTAAAATGATATGAGTGAAATATGTTGGCGGAGTCACCCTCAAGAACTCTCTAGTTCTTCTTCTTCGGGATCCACATCATCTTGATGGGAATCCTCGGAGTTGTAGTCATACTTGATGAAGTGGAACTTGATGTAGTCTTGGGAACCCACTTGACCAAGGCCTTAGGAGCTTCTTCAAATGCATCAATTTCTTCTTGAAGCTTGTCCTTGCCTTTTGCTTGTGGTCTTGTGGTGGAAGATCATCTTGAGCTTGTGTCCCTTTGAAAGAAGTAGGATCATACTTCTCTTGTTGGGGAACAAACTTCGCCTTGGGGTATTGATCTTCTTCCCACTCAACTCCATTGGCATTGAACTTTCATTCAAAACCAACACCTTGATTCTTCCGTGCCTTCCTTGCTTGTGTACAATTTCCTCAAATTGCTTACTCCCGGCAAGGCTCTTGTAAACACCTTTATCTATAATTCCCTTCAATAAGCTATTTTCTTGCTCAAGTGTAAGTTGGCTAAGAGAATCATTAGTGGAATCAAGAGAACTACTAGAAGCAACACCATTAGATTTAGCATGATTATTGTTACTACTAGAGGAAGAATCCTTCTTGTTCTTGTTACTAGACTTGACTTGAGGCATGTAAGTAGATAAGAGTAAACGCTTGGCAATGTAAGAAGAACTTTTATTGCGAAGATCATCATTGATTGCCTTTAAGAACTCATGCTCTTGATCAAGGTTGAGCTTTTCAAAGTGTAACTTCTCATGAGTCCTTAAAAGTTCTCGATGATCTCCTAAGATAGTTTCATGAGCTAACTTAAGAGTGTTTAGTTCTTTAGTTAGAAGCTCAATCTTCTCCTTATTATTGTCATTCGTTTTATCTTGATTAGCATGATTAATTGACGTTTCATCATAGTATTCATCACTAGATTTGTCAACAAGTAAATCATCATCACCTAACAAGTCATCTTCATCACTATTGAAATCAACATACTCGGGATGTGTTACCTTTGGACCTTTGGCCATGAAGCATCTTCCAATTCCTTCATTTGGTGAATCAAATATGTCGTAGGAGTTGGTTGACACAAGTGCTAGACCGGCAACACCTTCATCTTGAGTATATTCGGAGTCGGAGTGATAGCTTCTCTCGGAGTGATTGACGGAGTCGGAGCCAGATACCCATTCACCAACATGAGCTTGATGTCTTCGTTTTGTGTAGCTCCTTGATGTCTTGTCCTTCCTTTCCGAATCCTTGCTTCTCCGTGAGGGTCTTCGTTCATAACGATCATCTCTACTCCTTCTCTCTCTTGGTGGTGATTCTTCTCTTCTACTTCTTGTTTTTGGAGAATCTTCTCTTCTTTTGTAGGGTGCCGTACACTCATTGGAATAGTGTCCGGGTCTTCCACAGTTGTAGCAATTACGCTCTCGACTAGAAGATCTTTTGTCATTGTAGGACCTTGATTTGGAGCTTCTCTCTTTGCTTCTACTCTTGTAGAATTTGTTGAAGTTCTTCACCATTAAGCTCAATTCTTCATTGAAGGTTTGTTTCTCACTTGATGATGTGGGGGCTTCACATGAGGCTTTGTAAGCACCACTTGATTTGTTGTGAAGTTCCTCCTTATCCTTGAGTGACATCTCATGAGCAACAATTCTTCCAATGACTTCTGTTGGCTTGAGATCTTTGTAATTGGGCATCATTTGGATCAATGTGCACACGGTATCATATTTTCCATCCAAGGCTCTTAGGATCTTCTTGATGATGAATCATGGGTCATCTCTTCACTTCCTAAGCCGGCAATCTCATTTGTGATAAGAGCAAGCCTAGAGTACATTTCCAACACCTTCACCATCCTTCATTTTGAACTTGTCAAGTTGACTTTGAAGCACATCCAACTTGGATTCCTTGACGGAGTCGATACCTTCATGCATATCAATCAAAGTATCCCAAATTTCCTTTGCATTCTCAAGGCGGCTGATTTTGTTGAATTCTTTAGGGCACAATCCGTTGAAGAGGATATCACAAGCTTGAGCGTTGTATTGCAGCATCTTCAATTCTTCCGCGCTAGCTTCACGGTTCGGTTCTCTCCCATCAAAGAATTCACCTTGCAAGCCAATACACACAATAGCCCAAATGGCGTGGTTATGTCCAAGAATATGCATTTTCATCTTATGCTTCCAACTAGCAAAATTAGTACCATCAAAGTAAGGACCTCTACGGTGATAATTTCCCTCGCTAGACGCCATACTCTCCTAGGTTGTGAAACCAAGTCTATGACCACCAAAAGCTATGGAAATCAAAGCAAATGGAGACCAAAGCTCTAATACCACTTGTAGGATCGAAAGTATGTCTAGAGGGGGGGTGATTAGACTACTTGACCAAATAAAAACTTATCCTTTTCCCAATTTTAGTCTTTGGAAGATTTTTGCTATCTTAGCACAAGTCAAGCAATCTTAACACAATTCAAACAAGCATGCAAAGAGTATATGAGCAGCGGAAAGTAAAGCATGCACCTTGCAAGAATGTAAAGGGAAGGGTTTGGAGAATTCAAACGCAATTGGAGACACGGATGTTTTTGTCGTGGTTTCGATAGGTGGTGCTATCGTACATCCACGTTGATGGAGACTTCAACCCACGAAGGGTAGCAGTTTGCTGAGTCCACGGAGGGCTCCACCCACGAAGGGTCCACGAAGAAGCAACCTTGTATATCCCACCATGGCCGTCACCCACGAAGGAGTTGCCTCACTAGCGGTAGATCTTCACGAAGTAGGCGATCTCCTTGCCCTTATAAACTCCTTGGTTAAACTCCACAATCTTGTCGGAGGCTCCCAAGTGACACCTAGCCAATCTAGGAGACACCACTCTCCAAGAAGTAACAAATGGTGTGTTGATGATGAACTCCTTGCTCTTGTGCTTCAAATGATAGTATCCCCAACACTCAACTCTCTCTCCCACAGGATTTGGATTTGGTGGAAAGAAGGTTTGAGTGGAAAGCAACTTGGGGAAGGCTAGAGATCAAGATTCATATGGTAGGAATGGAATATCTTGGCCTCAACACAAGGGTAGGTGGTTCTCTCTCAGAAAATGTGTATTGGAAGTGTAGGTTCATTCTGATGGCTCTCTCCACGAATGAAGAGTGGGGTGGAGGGGTATTAATAGCCTCCACACAAAATCCAACTGTTACACACAACTTACCAATCTCGGTGAGACCGAATTGAGAAACTCGGTCGGACCGATTCAGCAAATCTAGTGACCGTTAGGATTTTCGGTGGGACCGACATGCAACTCGGTAGGACCGATATGGTTAGGGTTAGGGCATGACGTAATCTCGGTGAGACCGATTACACAAACTCAGTGGGACCGATTTTGGTAGTAAGCTAACCAGAGAGTTGGTCAGGTAAACTTGGTGGGACCGATTCGCTCATTTCGGTGAGACCGAAATGTTACAAAAAGGAAACAGAGAGTTTACATTGCAATCTCGGTGGGAACGATCGCTCATCTCGGTGGGACCGAAATGTTACGAAGGGAAACAGAGAGAGATTACAATCCCATCTCGGTGAGACCGAGATCCCTATCGGTGAGACCGATTTGCCTAGGGTTTGTGGCAATGGCTATGACATCTGAACTCGGTGGCGCCGGATAGAAAGAATCGGTGGGGCCGAGTTTGACTTTTGGTTTAGGTCATATGTGGATGTGAGAAAGTAGTTGAGGGTTTTGGAGCATATCACTAAGCACTTTGAGCAAGCAAGCCATTTAGCAGCACCTCATCCCTCCTTGATAGTATTGGCTTTTCCTATAAACTCAATGTGATCTTGGATCACTAAAATATAAAATGTAGAGTCTTGTGAGCTTGAGCCAGTCCTTTTATGCTTAGTATTTTGAGGGGTCCACTTTTCTCATCCATGCCATGCCATTCATTGAGCTTTTCCTGAAATATTTATCTTGGAATAATGTTAGCTCAATGAGCTATATGTTGTTAGAATTACCAAAACCACCCAGGGATAGTTGCACTTTCATTATGCGGTTTGACCGATATAGATCTTCGCAGAATATGTAGGAACCAATATGAGCATCCAGGTTCCGCTATTGGTTATTGACCGGAGATGTTTCTTGGTCATGTCTACATAGTTCTCAAACCCGTAGGGTCCGCACGCTTAACGTTCGATGTCGATTCGTATTATGAGTTTATGTGATTTGATGTACCGAAGATTGTTCGGAGTCCCGGATGAGATCATGGACATGACGACGACTCTCGAAATGGTCGAGACATAAAGATTGATATATTGGACCATGTTATTCGGACACCGGATGTGTTCCGAATAGTTTCGGATAAAACCGGAGTGCTGGAGGGGTTACCGGAACCCCCCTGGGGAAGTAATGGGCCTTAGTGGGCCTTAGGGGAGAGAGAGGGCAGAAGCTAGGAGGTGGTGTGCCCCCCCAAGGGAGGTCCGAATAGGACTAGGAGAGAGGGGCGCGGGCCCTCTTTCCCTCTCCCTCTCCCTCTCCTTCCTTCTTCTCCTACTTGGACTAGGAAAGGGGGGGATTCCTAGTTGGAGTAGGACTCCCCCCCTTGGGCGCGCCCTCTAGGGCCGGCCGGCCTCCTCCCTCCCTCCTTTATATACGGGGGAGGGGGCACCCCATAGACACCCAAGTTGATCTTTAGCCGTGTGCGGTGCCCCCCTCCACAGTTTTACACCTCGGTCATATCGTCGTAGTGCTTAGGCGAAGCCCTGCGTCGGTAACTTCATCATCACCGTCACCATGTCATCGTGCTGACGGAACTCTCCCTCGGCCTCAGCAGGGTCTAGAGTTCGAGGGACGTCACCGAGTTGAACGTGTGCAGATCGCGGAGGTGTCATGCGTTCTGTACTTGGATCGGTTGAATCGCGAAGACGTTCGACTACATCAACCGCGTTACTAAACGCTTCCGCTTTTGGCCTACGAGGGTACGTGGACACACTCTCCCCGCTCGTTGATATGCTTCTCCTAGATAGATCTTGCGTGATCATAGGATTTTTTTGAAATACTATGTTCCCCAACAGAACCTGCTGCCTCTTGATGAACAGTGAGTGTTGCTGGGGGTTGGATGAACAATTCCGAGTGGGGGTTGGATGAATAGGACCCCGTGGTAATAGAGGCCGTTGCCGCTGGATGAACAGGACCCCGATCGAGAATAGGCCGCCACACACCCGAGCCGGTTGGGGCTGGATGAACAGGACCCCGTGAAGGGCTGGTTGAATAGGACCCCGTGTGGAGGGTTGGTTGAACAGTAGGCAGTGGAAGCTGGATGACCAGCACCCTGCGGTGAACAGTAGCTGGTGGAGGCTGGAGGAAGTCGACGGTGGATGAACAGTAGTAGGTGGAGGCTGAAGGAAGTCGGTGGTGGATGAACAGTAGCCCGTTGAGGCTGGAGCGAGGCAGTAGACGGTGGATGAAAAGTAGCCCGTGGAGTTCCGTTTTGCGGTACGCCAGACCCCTCCCGATGAACAGGACCCCCATTTCAACCATAGGCGCTCCAACACAAGTCTGTTTCCTCCATTTTGCGGTATGCCACACCCTCCCGATCAACAGCACTCCGTTTCGATCGTAGGAGCTCAAACACAAGTTTGTTTCCTCTGTTTTTCGGTACGCCAGACCCTTCCCGATGAATAGGACCCCGTTTCGACCGTACACGGCCGAATAGAAGGCCATTTTCCTCCATTTTGTGGTATGCCAGACCCCGTTCTGACTGTTCCGTCCAAGCCAGTTGGCTCCCGTTGAACACAACCCAGTCTGTTGCCTCCTGATGAACAGGACGCATTCCGACCCAATCACTTGGCTCCCGGTGAACACAATGTTGTTTCCTCCATTCCGACCCAGTCGGTTAGCTGCCGATGAACAGGACAACGTCGCTGCCGTCCATTACCTCTCCATGTAAACGAGCCCTGGCCAGCTGTATGCGCAAGTACGCGTTTCGATACCCCGCTCGTATGTACATACATGGCCGTTTTTTGGCATGTGGTTGTATGTACGTGTACACAGTTTAGATGGGACAACCTGAGCTGCTATGTGGGGGCCCTAGTATTACATATGCCACTACTTACTCGGCCATGATTCATCGTTGTAGAGTGGCCGATCGACTAGTATGTACGTACACGTTCGCGACAAGACAGACAACACTACGTACGCTTCGACCGGGTGGGTCCCAGTTGTCAGGGAGGATAAGGACACACTTCCTTGTGTGCGAAGATATAGCTGCTGGGTCCCAGCTGTCAGGGGGGAATCATTATTTTTGCCCGGAATAAGGACACACTTCCTTGTGTGCGAAGATGTAGCTGGTGGGTCCCAGCTGTCAGAGGGAGAACACATTATTTTCAGGGTAAAAAGGATGCAGTTGCATGCATGCGTCCATGGGCATGGTGTGTCCCCACTGTCAGCCTCTCACGTACAGTCATCTTCCGATGACTCTTGTTTGTTGACCATGTTGACCACACCGTGCCGAGCGCACCAAGGCCGGGTGGATCTACAGAGGCCCCTGCATCGAACAACTCGGAGATGGGGAAGACACGGCAGCGTGGTCGCAGATGGAGAGGAGTGGGAAACTTGACTGGTACCACTACAAGAAATATGTCAACTAGTGACCTTCTGTCAGTGACCCTGGAAGAATTGGTCATAGATCTATGACCATTTCAGACCAATTGGTCAAAAGCTGTTCGAGGGGCTCCAAACCCTAAACCATTGCAACCATTTTGGTCAGAAAGGTCGTAATTTCCTTACACGAAAAGGTCATAAAGCAAACATCGCTAGTCCGCTGCCTTATTTCTAGTTGTTAACGACCAATATAGATGGTCATAGCCTTGTAAATTGTGGTGGGTTGCTATGACTAGGCGCCACCTCATCGCTTTTGCCTATGTGTCATGTCCATGTGGCAGTTTTTGCCCTAGGTTGTGAAGCAACCTATATTTCTGTCATTCCCAAAATTCCCAAAAAAATCCCATAAATTCTTTGGGTCATATCTTCGTCAAATATGTAAAAACCTTCCTTGCCTAGTTCAAAAATAATTCAAAAATATTCATTTTCCTATTCTGTTCAGAACAAAAGTTTGTGAAGGAAGTACCACTTTGGCATATCCAAATAGTATCCATTTTCTACAGTGCTTTCCTATGCCCAAATAACCATCCTCCACCAAATGCCAGCTCAATCCATTCATTATTTTGAGCCGAGCTTCAACATTCGTATTTATGTCCAGTGTGGTAGTTTGCAAAGAAAGTACCACCTAGGCTCCTCCTTTTGAGCTGAAAATTTGTGAAGACGGTCTTCTTAGTAACTGATCATCCTCAGCCAAAACTCACGCCCATTAGCCATGTACATTTCCGCATCGCTAATCAAACACTTGGCTGCTAATTCATGTTTGAGCATCGATCGGTCTCCTCGTGAGAATCTTATGTTGTAATTTTCTTCCTAGCACCTACCGGGAGTGCCCAACCCACTAGACATGCCTAGGCCGCCTGGAACACATGGTAACGCCACGGTCACGCTGGTGACCACGCCAAGCGGGCATGCGAAGCCACGTGCTCTAGAGTTGGGGCCCTCGGCCACCGCCCAAACCTCGACGTACCGCCACCAAACCATGTATTTCTGATTAAATAGGTACTTATGTAACTAGAAATGATTTTTGGAAAAAATAAATAGCAAACTATGAGGCAGCTGTAGTTCAAATTTGACCCGCTTCCAACTGAATCGGCGGAAATTTGTCTTTTTCACGAGAGTTGGATCAAAACTTTTTGCACCCAACCATTTTGTCAATTGTGCGTTAAATATGTCCTATTATTTTAGAAAATTGATTTGGTCCAAGTTTGCAACAATTATTTGGGAGGTCCTTCACAAAAAAACCTCCCTTTGGGCACTCGAAAAATGGAAAATGGTTTTTTCGTCCAAAGAAAATGAAAACTTCCTTAGGCAACATTGTTTGCCATTCCAATATGCACCCTTGTGCACAATATGGGATCATTTGAACAAACTATGCCATGAATGTGGCCATAAGATTGATCATTTGGCTTGAAAGCCACTGATCTCCACACGTGATAGCTCGTTTCTGAGAACACTTTTTAAAAAAATTGTCGTATTACAAGTTTGTTATTTTTCCTGGGAACTTGGCCACATATAATGACACAATGCGAAGGTTTCCCAATTTTTTGATTTTTTTTGAATTTTTTATGCCCATTTCAAAATGCGGTCAAAACGGCGGGCATGACCGTTCCTAGCTAGTGGTTAAATCTTGGAATTTTTTGGTGTTTCTCTGATTAAATAGATACTTATGTACCTAGAAATGATTTTTGGAAAAAATAAAGAGCAAACTATGAGGCAGCTGCAGTTCAAATTTGACCCGCTTCCAACTGAACCGGCGGGAATTTGTCTTTTTCACGAGAGGTGGATCAAAACTCTTTACACCCAATCATTTGGTCAATTGTGCATTAAATATGTCCTAGTATTTTAGAAAATTGATTTGGTCCAATTTTGCAACAATTATTTGGGAGGTCCTTCACAAAAAAACCTCCCTTTGGGCACTCGAAAAATGGAAAATGGTTTTTTCGTCCAAAGAAAATGAAAACTTCCTTAGGCAACATTGTTTGCCATTCCAATATGCACCCTTGTGCACAATATTAGATCATTTGAACAAACTATGCCATGAATGTGGCCATAAGATTGATCATTTGGCTTGAAAGCCATTGATCTCCACACGTGATAGCTCGTTTCTGAGAACACTTTTTTAAAATAATTGTCGTATTACAAGTTTGTTATTTTTCCTGGGAACTTGGCCACATATAATGACACAATGCGAAGGTTTCCCAATTTTTTGATTTTTTTGAATTTTTTATGCCCATTTCAAAATGCGGTCAAAACGGCGGGAATGACCGTTCCTAGCTAGTGGTTGAATCTTGGAATTTTTTTGGTGTTTCTCTGATTAAATATATACTTATGTACCTAGAAATGATTTTTGGAAAAAATAAAGAGCAACTATGAGGCAGTTGCAGTTCAAATTTGACCCGCTTCCAACTGAATCGGCGGGAATTTGTCTTTTTCACGAGAGGTGGATCAATTTTTTTTACACCCAACCATTTAGTCAATTGTATATTAAATATGGCCTAGTATTTTAGAAAATTGACTTGGTACAATTTTGCAACAAATATATGGTAGTTCCTTCACAAAAAAACCTCATTTCGGGCACTCGAAAAATGGAAAATGAATTTTTCGTCCAAAGAAAATGAAAACTCCCTTAAGAAACATTGTTTGTCATTCCAATATGCACCCTTGTGCACAATATGAGATCAGTTGAACAAACTATGCCATGAATGTGGCCATAAGATGGATCATTTGGCTTGAAAGCCGTTGATCTCCACACGTGATAGCTCGTTTCTGAGAACACATTTTTAAAATAATTGCCATATTACAAGTTTGTTATTTTTCCTGGGAACTTGGCCACATAAATGACACAATGCGAAGGTTTCCCAATTTTTTGATTTTTTTGAATTTTTTATGCCCGTTTCAAAATGCGGTCAAAACGACGGGAATGACTGTTCCTAGCTAGTGGTTGAATCTAGGGATGGCACCCGCCGGGTTTGGGTACGGGTGGAGTTACCCCATACCCTTACCCATCCCCTTTGAGTTTACCCATCACCCGTACCCATACCCGCCAACGGGTACAATTTTTCCCCATAACCATGACCTCAAGACGGTAAATGGGTACCCACGGGTAAAAATACCCACGTGTGCAGATATCAACTTGTGCAAGAGATAAGCATAAACGACAACATATCAACATAATTTATAGACATCAGCACATCGTAACAACATCACATACTTATAAACAATAACACATCATAAACGACATCACATTCTTATAAAAACAGCACTTACTCGTAATAAACAACATATCGTAAACAAAAATACATTCCCATAAAGAACATTACTTATTCATAGGCAGCAACACATAGTCATTTATTTTAAGTTAAATCATGACAAAGTATGCAGGTAATTTGACCGTACATAAGGCCACAAAATGAGCATCCCAATAAAGTTTCGACATTGTAACTAGTTCAATTAAAATAAAATCGACCAATCCGACAGTAGCATAACGAAGACCTTGGCGCAATAAGTCTTCAATCTTGAGCATAACTCGCGGAGTCCATGTCTCTACATCTCAAAGGGCCAAGTCCTGGTTGGAAACATGAATATAGTCATTTTTTAGAATTTGTCTTGTAGCATATGCACTCAAATACTCAATTGGCAAAGGAAATGTGTTGCTGAATACTAACCTGCATCCCCTCTTGAATGTCTTGAAGGAAAGTCCAAAAGCTAGCATCTCCTTTATGAACATCTAGAACAAACAATTTGTAGAGATGATGGAACAATGATTAGCAATAGTTAAATAATGAGTAATTTTGAAAAAATTACATTATTTGCTCACCTTTGCATTTGTTTCTAAGCCAATTTTGGGAGCACATCAAGACTTCCACCATATTAGGAGTTAGGCGGCTCCTATGCTCACTAAGTATTCTGCCACTTGTGCTAAATGCCGACTCAAGCAACCGTTGTCACGGGAATGGCAAATATATCTCCGCAACCTTCCTTAATGTTGGATATCTTGTTCCAGCTACTTTCCACCAATCCAACACACTAAATACTTACGGTATGCGGCACTAGGCCATCTGTCAAGTACATATCTATTTCACCTTGTAGCCGAAATGCTGCAGGACTTTGCTTGGCAACAATGTCATTGAAAATATTCATGATGGCTGGAGCTTTCATTGAAGAAATCAATTCTTCACATGGTTTATATTCATCTACTTCCACTTCATACTCCTCTATCGGTGAATGTAGTCTAGCTACTAATGCATCAACCAACTCCACACACTCATAAGAAGATGGCTCAATGCCATGAAGCATGGCAAAGCAAGCAGTCAACATATGCCTCTTGTACCGAGGATCAAGAAGTGTAGCCATTCCCATTAGATCTTGAATGTCCGTCCAATACTTATCAAATTTAGTAGTCATTTCCTCAAAGAGTTTTTTGATAATTGGGTTGCTACAAGTGGCCCACTGTCTCATTTTCATTTTAATCTCACAGATTTTAGGGAAGTAAACATTAGCAGTCACATAATTAGTTCCAGAGAACAAATTTGTTATCTCATAGAATAAGCCAAGTCTCTCCACCATCTCTGCAGCAAACTCCCATTCTTTATCACTAGGTAAATGCTCATATTGTTTGTCAACTTGTTTTGCACGTTCAAAAACAACTCTGTATGGTAAAGCTACTTCTAGCATCATGAAAGTGGAGTTCCACCTAGTTTTGCAATCTAGAATCAACTTTCTTGTTATTTTAATTTTTTAAACTTAGCCATCTCCTCAAATTTCTCTATCCTTTTTCCTGTTGCTGTCCAATATGCCACACTTTCCCTAATGTTTTCTATAGCTGACTTCATAACATCCAATCCATCCTTAACTATAAGATTTAAGATGTGTGCACAACAGTGCATATGCAGCAGAGTACCTTCCAAAGGGAGCTTCTCCTTCCCTATCTTCCCCACAATCATCTCAATTGCCTTGTCATTGGTGGTGCAGTTATCCACAATCACTGTCATAAGTTTTTCATCAATATTCCGTTGAAGCAGGGAATCATAGAGCACCTCACATATCACTTCAGCTGTATGAGGAGCTGGAACATATACAAACCTGCAGTATTCAGCAACATATAGTCATAAACAGCAGCACATAATAAAAAACAACACCTATAAGCAGCAGCACTTCATAGACAGCAACACATACTAAACAACAACACTTCTCAATTAGCAACACATTATAAACAGCAGCACATCATAAACAACAGTATATGATCAGCAACACATACTATACAGCAACACATAGTAGTACCTCATGATAACGTTCTGAAGCTTCCAAGATTCATCAATGAAATGAGCAGTAATAGCCATATATCCCTTCTTTTGGTGGTCTGCAGTCCACATATCTATAGTGATAGCAACCCTAGATTGGTTCATAGTCATGTAATCAATTGCCTTCTTTCTTTCTTGGTTATAATCTTCCTCAATATCTTGCCTAAAAGACAAAAGAAGAGGATACCATATGTTACCTCTTCATTGCATAGAGCAAGATAAACAGAAATAAATCAAATAAACCCATGGCAAAGTATACCTAATAGTATTTCTTGTATGTAGCTTGAATAGTGGCTGAAGTGCATGAACAAACTTCCTAAAACCAGCATGGTCCACTATAGACAGTGGATACTCATGCAACACCAACATGTTACCAAGCTCTCTTCTAGCAACCTCTTGATCAAACGTATAGCTCTCCAAAAAAACGTTACCGTCCTCCTTAGCATTCATCCTCAATGATGGCTGACTCAATGTTTTGCCTCCCTTCATCTTCAACTTCTTGAGAGTACAAATCTTTAGATGAGAAGCAAGATGCTTTGTGCCTGCTCTAGGTCTGAAGCAAGTTCCTTGTGACAATAGTTACACTTTGCTTTCCATTGTCCATTGATCCTCATCTTCTTCATTTCCAACCAAACTTTAGAATTTAGCTTCCGCTTTCCTGCTTCATTGACCTCTTCCACCTCCTCCCCTGTCCATCTTCATCATCTGAAAGAATGACATGATCTGCATCTTCATCCATTGGGGCGTATGCATCACAAGGAGCATCTACTTGGCTGGTTGAACTTTTACCACTGCAAAAGGAGCATAAATGAAAAAATACATCAAATTCTTGTAGTCTTCTTAATATAATACTTGATTCTATATGTGCACTGGAAGTACGATGCTCATATATGTAGTGTTGTCTTAAATGGGCCTGAATCTTACTGTATTTTGTTAACTGTAAATAGTCTGAAACAAGTTCGAATGTCTCTGCATTTTTACCCCTGGGAAGGTACATGCTTACAAAAGAAGAAACGATCAGTTACCACCTCACATTAAATAGATCTAAAATATTCTACCACCGCCGATTCTATCTCTGCTATTACAATGCTAAAAATCACACAAAGGTCTCGATGTAATGCATTTAGCACACAATTTGCTACGCTGAGCTCATCTCAAAGAACAAATACATTTTTTCTCTTATATAAAAAGATCTCATTCATCACAGCAGCTATATACATCATGCATAGGAAGAAAAACAATACTTATCAACTTATATATTCAGGAAAAAACATCATATCATCACATATCTATACATCTATGTATCATCTAAGAATGCATAAAATCATACACAAAATTGAACCTCCCCAAGCCAAAATAGCCTTGCTTTTGTTCTTGTGCTTGGTGATGAGAGGATCGACTAAGCGGGCTAGGGCGAGGAGGCTGGCTTGAAGTGTTGCGACGGGGCTGCACCTTGGACGCCGAGGCAGGAGGTAGAAGTCCTTTACGTCGGCCCGGGGCTTGGCCCTTTCCTGGCGGACGGAGACGGACGGCACCACCCAACGATGGTGTTAGGCTTGTGACTAGGGTAGCCGCGCCATGCCCATGCTCCTGGCCCTGGTGGTCGCCATCGTCTGACTCAGTCCGCATGAGCGCGAGCTGCATCTCCTTCTCCTGGTCGCCGTCCTCGCGCAAGCTATGGTCCTCATCCCCAAGATCCATGGCATCCGAGCGGTCAAGGCCGGGCGACGGGCGAGGCAGCGAGTAGCTGGACGCAATGGCGGCGGCGACTAGCGATGCCCGAGGAGGCGAGGAGCCGAGATGAGATCAGAAGGAGACGAGAAGGATATCAATCTCATCTCTCGAGAATATGGGACGTGATCTCTATTCATTATTCACCGAAGCCAAATCACCCTGATCACGCGGATTCCTTCTATGTTCTATCATTCCATGTACGTGTGTATGTGGGCTACATGTATCTCGTGGACTACATAGACTGATTTTGTGGGAAGTTAGATTAGATATATGAGTAGTGAAGGACCACTTAACAGATTTTACGCGGGTATATGGGTACACGGGTATGGGTTATGCTATCCCATACCCGTACCCACTCTGCCCAATGGGTTTAATATTTTTCTATTTATATACCCATGGGTAATTTTTTATCTCATACCCTTACCCTAATAGGGGTTTTACCCGCCGGGTATGCGGGTAATGGGTACCCATTGCCATCTGTAGTTGAATCTTGTAAATTTTTTTAGTGTTTCTCTTATTAAAAAGATACTTTTGTACCTAGAAATGATTTTTGGAAAAAATAAAGAGCAAACTACAAGGCAGCTACAGTTCAAATTTGACCCGCTTCAAATTGAATTCCATGGAAATTTGTCTTTTCCACGAGAGGTGGATCAAAACTTTTTATACCCAACCATTTGGTCAATTGTGCATTAAATATGGCCTAGTATTTTATAAAATTGACTTGGTCCAATTTTGCAACAAATATATGGTAGTTCCTTCACAAAAAAACCTCCTTTTGGGCACTCGAAAAATGGAAAATGATTTTTTAATCACCCATGACCAATTTTTTAGTCAACTACGACCAATTTAAATGGTCATGACATCGTACCCATGTGCTGCATTTTGATTGGTCCGTGGGCGTTTCACGCGGATCGTGGATCGAACACCGTCGCATGCTCGCGGATCCAACGACAGTCCTCACCCCAAGCCCACCTAAGCCGAAACCCTAGTCCTCATGGACATTTTCCATCCACCCCCCGCCTCCTTTATATCTCCCTCCCTCCCGCGACCTCCTCTCCCCTGATCCCATCGGCCGGCGTGACCTCCGCTCCACCAGCCCACTTGGCGCCTACCCCCAACGCCGGCCTTGGCAGATCCAACCCAAAGCCGCCTCTTCTCCCCGTCCTCCTCCTCCCATCAGATCCATCACCGCCGCCACCTCCTCATCTCCTCCCTTTAGATCCATCCACCCGCTGCCGCCCCTTCTCCCCCGTCTCCTCCTCCCATTAGATCCATCGCCGCCGCCACCTCCTCTTCTCCTCCTTCCTTTAGATCCATCCACCCGCTGCCGCCCCTTCTCCCCCAGACCAAGCAACCTCCTCTCCTCACGCAACAGAGACAACAGCGCCGCCGCCCAGCGACAATAGCGTCGCGGCTAGCTTGCTCACCGGCGCGCGCGCGTGCTTCGATGCGCGGCGCTCCATCGAGCTGGCCGGACCATGGCGCGTGCATGGCTTGCCTAGGGTTTGCGGTGGCAGCGCTGCACGCCATGTCTCCGGCCACCAGGACGGCGACGACCATGGGAGATCCACTCCAAGGTTAAGCACGTCCAGGCCAAGCCTGCTTGCTGCCCTCGCGGGTGGCTGGCTCCGCGGCGACAACGGCGGCCTCGTCGTCCCCGGAGGCCGCGGCGCCCCTCAAGGCCGGCCTGGCGCCCTTGGCGCCCGCGCCGCTCGTGTGGGACTCGTGACCTGTATCTGGCTCCACGCCGGCGTTGTCCACCTACTCGCCAACATGCTCAGCCTCGTGCTCGTCGGTCTCAGGCTCGAGCAGCAGTTCGGATTCGGTACGCGTTCGTCCATGGAACTGACGTTCCCATTACCTGAACATTCTGAACTGATATTATTCCCGTCAATTTTGTTGTAGTGAGAGTCGGCGTCATCTACCTCGTGTCCGAAGAACATCCGGGGCAGCCTGATGTCAACTGATAGCAGGTGACGCGGGGGCAGGACCTCACCGACAAGGACTTCAGCGGCCAGATGCTCATCAAGCAGGACTTCAAGATCGTACCTAACTACTCCCGCCTCCCCTTTCCTAAATTGTTTCACTCGTGATGTGATCATGCCTCAAATTTCTTCTTGCGGTTATATCAATAGCAAGTTCTGGCTGAACTTTCTTGGCATGTAGAGATAGAACATAACATCTGAATGTTTAGAGTATTTCTGAATTCTGATGATTTATCTGAATTTGTGTTTCTTTCTGCAGTCTATCCTGCGGCAGACCAACTTCAAAGGTGCGAACCTGCTCGGCGCCAGCTTCTTTGACACGGACCTGACAGGTAGCCTAAGGGTTTGCATTTGTTCTTGATCTTATCAACTGTTCCAACTTTCAACCAGTAGGCAGACACTAGTTGTTGTGATACTTGCCTGCTGTCAAGTGTCAAGTTCTAAAGCCATAGTGATATCACACCTTTTTTCCTGTTCCATGGTGAATTCAGGCGCCGATCTCTCCGACGCCGACCTCAGAAACGCCGATTTCTTGCCTGTATTTGTCCGCCTGCGTTCAGTACCTGTTCTTTACATCTTCTGTTCTATTATTGCCTCTCCCTGTTTTTGCTAGCTGTGTCATTGTGCTCTGGTGACAACGAGAAATCTTTAATCTGTCTCTAGTGGTCAGTAGCTTCTGCAGCTTGTGATCCAAATGCAGAAGGACCCTCCCTGTAATCTGTGAACACGCAGGGAATAAGTGGAGCCACCGTGGTCTCTTCCAAAAAGGGAAATATTAGTTTCCATACTCGTGCCGCACTAGTTTTCTGTTAATAATGAGTGCTCATCTGTGTGCTCTGCTCCCCTGACTGCTCCACCTCGACTGAAAAAAAAACTGTATAGTACATTCCCCTTCGTTTTTTGAAAAAAAAATTTGTCGCCTATACCTGTGCATTTCCTTTTCCAGCTTTGTACTTGTCTTTTGTTATATTAGACTTGTGCATTTTGATGCAGATAGATATACTTTCTTACCATTTCCCTTTCCAGCGATGTACTTGTCTTTTGTTATATTAGACCTATGCATTTTGGTGTAGTTATACAGCAGTTCTTACCATTTCCCTTTCCAGCTTTGTACTTGTCTTTTGTTATACCTGTCACCCTGATATGTTGATTGATAGCAGCTAACGTTTCCTCCTGGTGCGAGCAGTGTGTTACGGATAATGAGGAATTGGGCATTGTGAACATCACTTTCCGCAAGTCATGTGGTTCTAGGCTGCTGGGATGCCCTCCTCCTCTCCTCCACCCCCCTGACATGGTGAGCTCCACCCCTCCTTCTACCCCTTGCAGATCTAATATGAAGTGGGCATTAGTTGCAATTGTTATGGCCACAACATAGCAGCATTGTATTGGTTCAGTTTTTATGCATGATTCGATTGTGACTGTCTTTGTTTGATAACGCTTGCCTCATCTCTTTTTCATGTCTTGTGTGAAATCTGTACCCTACTAGAAGATGCCACCATCAAGTTAATAATAACACTAATGATCATTTGATTCTAGTCTAGAGATACAAATAACATTAGTTAGGTCCATGGATAGATGGATGAACACACACAGCTAGCGGCCTAGCAGTGTTAGCAAAGGATGTCAGTACAATGTTTATGGCATTTATTTATTGAAGCAAATAGTAACTAACTGTCATGGGCTTTTTATTGTGAAGCTCCATGAACTTTTTTGGTCGATTGGCTGTCCAAGTACCTGAAGAACAAATCATACAACCATTATCCTGTTGATTGATGCAGTTTCTCACCTTTTTGCTGCTGATGTTTAGTTCCTTGCTTGATTCTGGATACTATTAAGTTGAAATAAAATTGTATGAGAAAATGATCACTAAACTAAGGAGGCTTAACCTGATAATAACTTATTTTACGTTAATAGCCTACAATGTTGTCTTGGAGCTTATTGTCCAAAATAATACCTCTACTTTTTTTGTGTCCTTCAGGAATGCGTATCCTTCAGACAACTCAAGCCCTCCTCCTCTCCCCGTACATGAATGTGAGGTGCTGCGCATGCAAGATCTGAGCCAAATGGCATATTGTAATCTTTTTATTGCTGGTTTTTATGTACGATGTCATGAAGATGTACGTTTGAAATGTTGCTTTGATAGCAAAATTGTGTTCCTGTGTACATGCTGCTTTGACAGCAAAATTATGAAAATTTCTCAACAATATATATGGGCAAAATTGTATTCCTGTGTACTGCACCTGAAAAGGATACAACCAATTGATGATGTTGCCGTGGAATTGTTTATTTTATTTAAAATAGCGAAAATAATAATTCTGCCAAAAAGTTATAAAAAACAAAATGAAAAGGCCAGCAAAAAACAAAATGAAAAGGCCAAAAAAAAGAAATTTACAAGAAAAAGTAAAGGGCCCAAAAAAGAAAAGGCCTGCAAAAATTGGGCTTGGCCCATTTAGTTGACCATAAAAAAACATAAATCTGTTGGAATTAGTGGGCTAGGCCCATGTAGAAAACCGAATTGGACCGGGCTGAATCTTGTGCCACATCAGCTTGCCACGCTGGATGCCTACGTGGCCTGGGGAGGTTGCTAGTGACCAAAACACCACAGTGGACATATTTTGGTCATAAACGTCTTCGACCATTCCAGAAGAAAGGTCGTTATAGTCAGTTTCCCTAGATTTCATCTATCATGGGTTTTTCACGATCCATACCATAAAAATCAAAGATTTCCCTAGCTTCCCGTATTACGTCGTCAAACTCATTCATAAGAACGAGAGTGGCCAACGTTTTAGCCCTCGGATTCTTTATTTCGGGAAGCTCAAAAGAAAATCTTTGCAAAGTACGATGAGTACGAATAAATCTGCTTTCAAGTTTTAGAACTAGTGCTGAAATAGCATCGACATAAGATCTTGTAGTTTTATGTACGGGAGCATCATCAAGACTTAGATTTTCAACACAATTGAAAAATTCTTGGATACGTTCTTTTATCATAACGTTCCCTTGCCCCAAGATAAAAGTTTTAGCATCCAGATTGCTCGTACGTCCTATCTTAGGAGTTAGGCCATCATCTGTTGGTGCCATACCGAAATCACTGATGATTGCAAGAAAGAATAGGTCTGACGAGAAAACGGCGAATGGAAAAAGAAAGGGGAATAAAACGGCAAATTTTTGTGAAGTAGGGGAGAGGAAAACGAGAGGCAAATGACAAATAATGTAAATTGCAAGGAGATGAGATTTGTGATTAGGAACCTGGTATATGTTGAAGATCCTCCCCGGCAATGGCGCCAGAAATTCCTTTTGATGTCGCTTGAAGCTACGTCCGTATTTCCCCAAAGAGGAAGGGATGATGCAGCACAGCGGCGGTAGGTATTTCCCTCAGATATGAAACCAAAGTTATCGAACCAGTAGGAGAACCAAACAACACAACGTAAACAGCCCCTGCACACAGATAACAAATCCTCGCAACCCGGCGTGTTAAAGGGGTTGTCAATCCCTTCTGGGTACGGCGCCTCAAGATAGGCAAAAGGACGTGAGATAAATTGTAGTAGATTGATAGATCGAACGCCAAATAAAATAAATAAGAATAAAACGCAGCAAGGTATTTTTTGTATTTTTGGTTTGATAGATCTAAAAATAAATCATGACGCCGTACATACGGTGGGTAAAGAAATTAGTGGCTTCTCTCAAGAAAAATAGCAAACGGTGGGTAAACAAATTACTGTTGGGCAATTGATAGAACTTCAAATAATCATGATGGTATCCAGGCAATGATCATTATATAGGCATCACGTCCAAGATTAGTAGACCGACTCCTGCCTGCATCTACTACTATTACTCCACACATCGACCGCTATCCAGCATGCATCTAGTGTATTAAGTTCACGGAAAAACGGAGTAATGCTATAAGAACGATGACATGATGTAGACAAGATCTATCTATGTAGAGCTAGACCCCATCGCTTTATCCTTAGTAGAACCGATACATACGTGTCGGTTCCCCTTCTGTCACTGGGATCAAGCACCGTAAGATCGAACCCACTACAAAGAACCTCTTCCCATTGCAAGATAAATAGATCAAGTTGGCCAAACAAAACCCAAATATCGGAGAAGAAATATGAGGCTATAAGCAATCATGCATATAAGAGATCAAAGAAACTCAAATAACTTTCATTGATATAAAAAGATATAACTGATCATAAACTCAAAGTTCATCACATCTCAACAAACACACCGCAAAAGAGTTACATCATATGGATCTCCAAGAGACCATTGTATTGAGAATTCAGTGAGAGAGGGTAAGCCATCTAGCTTCTAACTACGGACCCGAAGGTCTACAAAGAACTACTCACGCATCATCGGAGAGGCACCAATGGAGGTGGTGAACCCCATCCGAGATGGTGTCTAGATTGGATCTGGTGGTTTTGGACTCTGCGGCGGCTGGATGAATATTTCGTCGACTCCCCTAGGGTTTGGGAATATTGGGGTATTTATATAGCAAAGAGACGGTCCGGGGGCACCCGAGGTGGGCACAACCCACCAGGGCGCGCCTGGGCCTCCTGGCGAGCCCTGGTGGGTTGTGCCCTCCTCAGGACACCCTCCAGGCGCAGCCAGGGCCCATTACGATCCTTATGGTCCAAAAAAAATCTCCGTGAAGTTTCATTTCATTTGGACTCCGTCTGACATTGATTCCTGCGATGTAAAAAACATGCAGAAAACATCAACTGACACTTGGCACTATGTCAATAGGTTAGTACCAAAAAATGATATAAAATGATTATAAAACATCCAAGATTGATAATATAACATCATGGAACAATATAAAAATTATAGATACGTTGGAGACGTATCACAAATCTAGTCCTGGTCATACCAGTGTGTACAACGTTTCCCCTATGTTTCCCTTTTCGACCAACAGACCGGTTGGATGACCAGCCTATACTACTTTCATCTCCTTTCTTTCCTGTTATTACCAAGTCTGATGTACATACTAAATTTCCCCCCTTTATTTCTTGTTTGAACCAAGTACAAGAGTCGACTCCATGAAGTACCTTTACATCTAACAATAGAAAAAAATTAGGTGACGTTGGACCATCCGATCGAGCCTAGCTACGAGGGGGATGAGAGGTATAAAATGATGCACATGCAGCGACGTAGCGAGCTGGGAAGTAGAGCTAGGCCGGTTTCAAAGGAAGATATACCTGAAGGTCGTCGGGATATGGATAGGTGGGCGGCGGGAGGCCGAATCCGCCCACACTAGGGCAAAGGATGTGAAGGATCGGAGGACCTCCCACGCCGGCGCTCGGCCAGAGATAACGGTGCGGCCGGCAGTGGGTCTCCTCCCTCGCTGTCGACGACGGACTAAACGCTGCCCCTCCTCCCCTTCACCGGCGGAGGGGGATACGTCCGGATCTGTAACCAGTGGTGAGGATAGAAAGACAGTGTTACCACCGCTATCTTGTTTAGATCTGGAGAGGATGAGAGTGTGTGAATAAAGCAACCCTAGCAAGCAAGCGCGGAGGCTCCGGACTATATATATATACGTATAGAGGGGTAGTTTTGTTTTTTCACTCCATCAAAACAATCTTTTAAAATTGTGTACGTGCCAGGTCACCATTTTTTCTGAGTTGTTGAATTTTTTTGAGATAGCTACCCGCTTATTCCAAGTGGTGTTAAGGTGTGCCAGGTCGCACTTTGTATCATTCAAGTCTGGTAATAGACCCTCCATTAAGTGAACAACCACCGCCTCGTATGTGAACAAGCCCACGGCTAAAATTATCGGAAACGTAGGCTGCACCAACATGCATTATTATTTATATTTTCTATGTGGGAGTATCCTCAAAACAAAAAGTGAGAGTACAATCTTTATTTTTTTGACTGGGAGAGTACAATCTTTATTGGGCCCCTTTATAATTTGTGCTAAATTTTGACCAAAGATTTAACTGACAAAATGTTACTCCTTAGATTTGTATTTGAATATAGTTTTCAACGATGTAATTTTTTGTGACATGCATGAACATTTGGTTAGTTAAATTTATAGTCAAAATTTGGCACAGATTATCATAGGGACCAATAAACCAGGACGGAGCTCCTCGTCTATCGTCGAAACTACTACTGTATATGACTAGACGCTCTATTGCATGCGGTACATCAAGCATCCGAGCGCGCGTGCCACCACCAAATCACATCGAGGTGCTACAGTCGAGACTCACTAGTCACCCCGGTGTGGCCGTCATGACCCGTCATATCACAAAATCCACACCTTTACCAGAAGTGGTAAAGTGGCCTAGAAGTTGGACTGGACGAAGCAACCATCATTTCACCGAAACGCTCGTTGAAGCCCTTTCTCCCCTTTCTTGAAGAAAACCTCACTCCAGGCTACTCACTTCTGCCATTTTTCTTACATGCATCGACGAAGGAAAGGTGGGAGAATCAGTTGATGCTACTATATTTTCATTCCAAGAATCTTCTTTTGAGAAATCTTGACCGATTCTCACAGCCTATTCTTTTCCCGTTTTCATTGCGATTGTGGTTTCCTTTCGATTGCTTTTTGTTTGTCAGTTTATTGATGGATCTTGGAGCACTAGGCAAAGAGCTGCCAGCAAACAACCCACTCAAGACAAAGATCTCCAGGAAGTGAGCACCGACCACCCAGTTGGCCATGTTGGCGGGCCAACCCGTGGAGACGAAGAACTCCAAGAAACAAGCACTGTCCAAAGAGTTGACGACATTGGTGGACGAACTCCTCAAAAAAAGCTGGAACAACGGCAAGGGCCCCACCGCCTACCCCAGAAACCCTAATGGCCACCTATGAGAGGCTCAAGGGCGAGTTTGAGGAGATAGTCGCCGTTGAGAAGCAGTATTTCCCTGGCAAGGCGATGGCCCCCATTAAGGAGATGGCCCCCGGAGGGATGGGATCCCCCGGTGAGCTACACAAGTTAAAAAATGGCTTACCATAGTTGTGGTTTTTGATTATTTGCAATGTGCTTGCTAATTTGTTAGGGTTGTGCAGGTGCCGGTGGACGTCCTTCATGATTCCGATGTTGCGGTCCGTCCTTTGGACAACGCCCCAGAGATCTTTTTCGATGTCGTGGTTTGTCCTCTGGACATCGCCCCGAAGATCGATTCCGGTGCCACTGTCCGTCCTGTGGACATCGCCCTAGATATTGATTCTGATGTCACGGTCCGTCCTTTGGACATCGCCCAAGAGATCGATTCCCATGCCACTGTTCGTGCTGTGGTCATTGCCCGAGAGATTGATGACAAGAAATAGTTGGTCGCGCTAATCCTTCAAGGCAGTTTGCATTGTGTTTAATTACCAGAATGATGCGTGTTATCAAACCATCTTAGGGCTAGTGCACTGTCTTGTGTGGGCGGTACCTGCTACTTTTGTTTGATATAGTGAATCATGCGAACCCTCTCTGAGTTATGGAAACAGATGTATCCTCACCAGCTTTTGATGTAATATATGGCATTCTTAGATGTAAGTTTGTACTGTTTATCATATCAGCAGTGCTTGTTTGATGATTCTTGGTGTTAGTAGGCTAGCTACTGTGCAAGCTATAGTACTTGCAAACACTCACCAAAGAGAAACGTTGGGGCTGATGAGCTCATGGTACGCTTATAGGTCTGATCCATCGTCGATTAGCCAATAGCACAAGCTCCTAAAATTGTAGGCTTAGCGATCGATCAGACAATAGTCCACAATTATACAATAATTCACATCAAACTCAAAGAGTTGGTTCACGGATACATTCACATTAATAGCCAGCAAAATTGGCACCTACTTGTAACATGTGTGAATGTGTAATTTTTTTGTTGGAAGCGTGAATGTGTAGTGACGTCGTACTTTTGGAGTGGCTACAGAGAGTGTGTACGTGTGCTAGAGGGGTTGTGGGATGGAGAGAGATCTAGAGAGAGAGAAAGACCCTCCAGCCTCCTTTGGTTTGTAGGAATTTTGTAGGAACTCTATAGGATCGGATTTGCAAAGGAAAAATTCTTCTGAAGCCCTTTGGTTTATAGGAATGGATTCCTATTCCTATGTAGGATAGGAATCAATCCTTCATATTTTGGAGGAAAAAATTAGCCTAGACTCAATGGAAAAATTCCTAGCATGTGCACCAAATAACATCTCTTTCTCTATAGGAATTGAGATGCATGTCATCTCACTTCCTATGATTTTCCTATTCCTATAAAATTCCTATCCTATGAACCAAAGGAGGCCTCCATTTATTTCTACTCCAAATCGTTAGATTCACAAAGGATATTTTTTGAGAACACAAAATCATAGCAGTACAGAGACGTACAAATCCTAGGCGGGCTAGTTTGGCCTAGTGGGTTTTAGTGATATGACGTGCTACAGTGACGTCTAGTCTTCGTGTGTGGTAGCAGTATTGCAGGTACAGTAAGTTTTCTTGAATAAGTGGAATTCAATGAAGTCATGATGGTTCCTTCATCCGACCAACTTACAGTGGGAAAGGTTGGGCCTGCGCTACGACCAGGGTGGACCAGGATAATTTTGTGCATGGCAAGTGGACCAGGATGGTCGACGTCCCACATGTCGGCGAATGAAAGTATACTTTCCGATATCGAGGACGAGCAACGAGTATTCATTGTTTATTTTTTATGAAAGCTATCGTCTCCACTATTACGACGGAGGAGTGTGAAACACGGCAGCCCAGTGAACTTGGCATGTGCACAACTCCCTCCTTCCTCATATACCATAGTGTTGACTATAAGGTTGGCTATAAGGTTACAACTTTTTCTAACTTCTCTCTATCTATTTCCTCTCAAATGTTTTTTACCTTTTTTAGACACAATTGTTTTTATACCTCTTTTTTAGAATTAGTTTTTTATACCTAGGAGCACGTGTAGAGACGGGCTCTTGCAGAGCCCACTCCTTGACTTTGTCAATGCCTCTCTCTCCTCCACATAAGCGGCCTTATAGCCCAGTATTGTACTTGCTATGAATGCGGGCAGCTGGCGACTGAAAGGGGAGTGCGCGCGGGAGGGGGGAGGGGTTTTCTTGTGGTCTAGGGCGGTCAGAAGCGGGCTTGGAAGCGGTCCAGACTCCTGCATGGCCCACCTCACATTATCACCATATTTCTTGGAGTCCGGGCGCGGCGGGCGGGCGATGTCTTCTCCCTCCCCCGTCTCTCTCTTCTCAACCGACGCCCACCGAGCGATTAGATTTCGGCTATCGACGGTTTATTCAATTGCAGTTCCACATGTCAGTGAAAATGCAAGACAACGTGTGTCCCCTCTAGTGAGCGGCGTGCGAGCCGAACTATCGAGGGTGCGACGCGAACGCGACAGGCGTGCTTCAAGTGTGCCGCCTTTTCCGTTTGAATTTGCAAAGTGTAACATTTTCATGCGATCGATCGATAGAAATGCAGAACAAAATGACTAGGGTGGGGCTTTCCCGCGCGTTAGGTGGGCTAGTTTGGCCTAGTGGGTTTGAGTGATATGACGTGCTACAGTGCCGTCCACTTGCTCCATTTTTATGTAAGCAAGCATCTCCACTCTTACGTGGGAGGAGTGTGAAACATGACGGATCTGATTTTGATCAAGGGATAACTGTTCCCTGCGAATAATGGAGCATTGTTAGCGATTATAGCATGATAGTTAGGGCATCTCCAGCGCTGACCCACAAATTTACACCGGCATCTGTCCGAGGACACTGATGCCAGAGGATGCCATCTAATGTTGCCTACATACCTTTCAACAACTATATGAACTAATCGGACAAAATTCATGCAAACAAAGCAAATTTCAAATTAACCGGATGAAATTCATTACATTTTGAAAGGTTTTCCTATAAAATGGATGAAGTTCATTACATATTTCATACAAACCGTACTAAAACCTACTATAAACCTAATCTAAACGATCGCCGGCGCCTGACCACCATGTCCGGCCATGAGCCCCGATAACTGACGCTCCGACTATTGCCTTTGCCTCCTCCTCATCCGCCTCGGCTTTGTCCAGCTCCGCCTCGATAACCTCCTCCTCCAGAGCACAAGGTTCTGAAGATTTCCGCATCCACGTCATCGCCAAGCGGCTAATCGGCCACCGATGTTTACCCCACCAATCTTGGCGTCGACTGAGTGGAGGAGCGGTGGCCTTCCTGGGACCAGAGCGGCGGGGACCTACCATGTACTACTCTTCCTCGCTGCCGGCTGTGCCCGCGCACGCGCTCCGGCTTTGTGGTCGTGGCGGCGGAGGATGGTCGGGGAGGAGCCGGCGATGCCCTTCTTTGCTCCCGCAACTGTATGTCCAAGGCAGCTTTGGAGCACGCCCAGAGTGGAGCCGCCAATGTCCTTCGTCTGCTCCTGCGACAGTACATCCAAGAGAGCTTTGGAGCGCCAGGAGGCCATGGTTGGAGTGGTGCTGACAAAAGGAAGGGACTGGAGGAGAATGACTGTGGGTCTTTGGCTATGGCTGGGAGCTGGGCTGAAGTTAATATAGCGGGCGAATGGCAATGAGCCGCGGCAGGTGGATGGACGGCTGGTGCCGTAGTATTTTCATCGGTAGCCGCGTGTCATTAATGTGGGCGGCAGACGGACGGACGGCCATGATGTCATTAACGCGGAGCAGTCGCTTGCACCATGATGCCACGCGGGTGGCGCTCTCTCGGCCGTCGCGCTGCTGCAATGCCGGCGCCAGTGAGAGGTCGCGTCGGGCGTGAATGCGGCATTGACATTCTGGAGCGACGGTGGCTGTTTCAGGCGGAAAGCGCGCGCTAGCGATGGAAGGGGTTTCGGTAGGCCAGGGCGGTCAGACGCTGGCGTGGTGGTAAATTATGCAAACTCATGGATGACGAGCCTTTGAAGCGTATGCGGCATATATAGACAACCAGGCGTCCATGCAATCGCTCTTATCACTAGCTAGCCTTTGATGACCACCATTAGACACCACACAACCATGCATAACTTACGAATAATGGCCGAATCGATCAAACACACACTCATGTGCAATGGCACTATGATTGGTCGCTCACGACGATACATATATAGGTACCGTAGTACCCTCTCTAGCTAGGCTGTTTTATAGATTGTCATTGTGATGGATGATATACATGAGCAAGGCGCTGAGTCATGTCGTCGCGTCGTGTGCAGAGCCATGGCTAATGTCGAGCAGCTCGGCGCCCAAGCACGAGTATGACGTTGGTGTTGAGCCAGGTGAATACATGTTCGGTGTTCGCGGAGGCCGCCAGCAAACGTCTAAACAGTAATGTCAGGCACCGCCGGGGCGCGCACGTGACGGGCTCGCCGTTTGCGTTGCGCCATGAGCAGGACTTTGATCGAGAGGGCGACGTGCATGCATTACCATGGTTTGACAGCGTGAGCGTGAGTGTTTGTAGGCGTACATGCTACTTGCGTCTATGTACGATGTGTGCTAATTTGTGCATCACGTATAATATTAAAAAAATCAGTTTATGCATTTAACGCAAAGTATTTCATTTTAATTTGGCTGACGAGTGTGCATTGCAGCGACGAGTCCGTGGTTTGATTACTCATATACGCATAATTTTGGTTTTTATTTCTTTCTCGACTAACAGGTAGGCCCGCATAGATAGATAGATACAAAACACGAGCTGATGAGGCACATGTCAACTATTTGACTGGTCAACCAGACAAATACATAGCTATACGCTGAGCCAATGACCGTATAATCACCATATCTCGTATATAATGACCGTATTACCGTATTCTTAAGTACAATGATCCAAGTGAGCTATCAAGACAAGTTCGATGACCGCCAATGCATTTTACTTGGTAATAAATGACCAGGATTGAAGGGGAACCCAAATTTCCTTCATCGTCTATCCTTGAGCTCTTGACAAACCAATGCACTATACGGTTGTCCGACCACTCCGCCCAAGATCTCTCACCAAGCGTCGTTCATGCCACCGCGCCGCACACTAACCGGTAAGGAAGTGATGGCATCCCGCCGTGCCGAGTTCCTCGCCGCCCACGACCGCACACAAAATGGTAGGGAAGCGATGGCATCCCACCGTGCCGAGTTCATTGCCGCTCGCGACCTCACACCTACGTGGGCGGACTTTGAAGCTGCCAAGGCCGACTGGGCTGTATAGCAAGAGGTGGCCAAAGCCGCACAGAGGGAGCGGAAAAGGCAGAAAGCACTCAAGAAAAAAGAGGCCCGCCGCCGCAACAAAGAAGAGGATGCACGCCCTGCTGCAGAGAGCTCGGCGGAGATCCAAGCACGGTGGGGTGTCGCCGACAAAGCCGGGAAGGAGAACGACGACTTCTGGCCAGCATGTGAGAAGTAGTAGTACTAGTAGTTAGTGTTTGTGTCTGTGTCGCCCGTACGCTTGTTTAATTAATTACGAGAATGTACTAGTACTGGTTACTACTATAGTTTTTAGAGCAAATTACCAGTACATTAGCCTAGACTCAATGGAAAAATTCCTATCCTATGCATCAAATGGCATCTCTTTCTCTATAGGAATTGAGATGCATGTCATTTCACTTCCTATGGTTTTCATATTCCTATAAATTTCCTATCCTATGAACCAAAGGAGGCCTCCGCTGGTGTACAATACTACTGTAGCTAGTAGTATTGTTGGTATAGTAGTTTGCTTCAAGAAGCGGAATTCAACGAATGGTTTCGTCCGAGCAACTTTATAGTGGGAAAGGTTGGGCCTGTGATTTGATGGCTCATTAGTAATTATTACTGCGGCGTGACGACTAGGGTGACTCTCCCTTGGAGTTCCGTGTGCATGGCAAGTGGACTAGGATGGTCGACGTCCCACATGTCGGCGAACAGAAGTGTTCTTTCCGATATCGAGGAGCAAGAGCAAGGAAACTGTGTGGTATAGTATCACTGCTGATTTATATTTATTTTTTATTTTAGATGAAATCTAGCGTTTCAACTCTTACGACGAAGCAGTGCCAAACACGACATGTGTTGGATGTCCCACACGTCAGCGAAAGGAGTGGGACATGAACAACATGGTAGAGCGTCTCCACTTCTTCCACTTCTAGGTCGGAGACCACACATAGTACTAGTGGTATGAGAGATACAAAGTGCGACTCAGAGAGAAAGACACGTCTAGTTGGAAGGTCTCGGGCCATACACGCAAACAAATATAAAACCTAATATGTGCCTCCAATTAATATAGTACTAGAGTACTGACACGTCTCCAACGTATCTATAATTTTTTATTGCTCCATGCTACTTTATCTACTGTTTTGGACTATAATGGGCTTTATTTTCCACTTTTATATTACTTTTGAGACTAACCTATTAACCGGAGGCCCAGCCTGTAATTGCTGTTTTTTTTGCCTTTTTTCGTGTTTCAAAGAAATGTAATATAAAACGGAGTCCAAACGGAATGAAACCTTCGAAACGTGATTTTCTCACGAACGTGATCCAGGAGACTTGGACCTCACGCCAAGGAACCAGAGAGGCGGTCACGAGGGTGGGGCGCCCGCCTCCTTGGCCCCTGTTGCTCCACCGATGTACTCCTTCCTCCTATATATACCTCATTACCCCAAATGATCGTAACAGGAGCCAAAACCCAATTCCACCGCCAAGAACTTCCTCGTATCCATGAGATCCCATCTTGGGGCCTGTTTGAGCTCACGGAGGGGGCATCCACTGGGAGGGCTTCTACATCAACACCATAGCCTCTCCGATGAAGTGTGAGTAGTTTACTTCAAACCTTTGGGTCCATAGCTAGTAGCTAGATGGCTTCTTCTCTCTTTTTGGATCTCAATACAATGTTCTCCCCTCTCTCGTGGAGATCTATTCAATGTAATCTTCTTTTTGCGGTGTGTTTGTTGAGACCGATGAATTGTGGGTTTATGATCCAGCTTATCTATGAATAATATTTGAATCTTCTCTGAATTCTTTTATGTATGATTGAGTTATCCTTGCAAGTCTCTTCGAATTATACGTTGGGTTTGGCCAACTAGATTGGTAGTTCTTGCAATGGGAGAAGTGCATGGCTTTGGGTTCAATCTTGCGGTGTCCTTACCCAGTGACAGAAGGGGTTGCAAGGCACGTACTATATTGTTGCCATCGAGGATAACAAGATGGGTATTTATCATATTGCATGAATTTATTCCTCTACATCATGTCATCTTGCTTAAAGCGTTACTCTGTTTTAACTTAATACTCTAGATGCATGCTGGATAGCGGTCGATGAGTGGAGTAATAGTAGTAGATGCAGAATTGTTTCGGTCTACTTGTCTCGGACGTGATGCCTATATACCTGATCATACCTAGATATACTCATAACTATGCTCAATTCTGTCAATTGCTCAATAGTAATTTGTCCACCCACCATAGAATAATTATGCTCTTGAGAGAAGCCACTAGTGAAACATATGCCCCCCGGGTCTATTCTCATCATATCAATCTCCATCACTTTTATACTTGCTTTGTTTTACTTTGCCTTTTACTTTTCACTTTGCATCTTTATACCAAAAATACCAAAAATATTATCTCTATAAGATCTCACTCTCGTAAGTGACCGTGAAGGGATTGACAACCCCTAATCGCGTTGGTTGCGAGTAGCTATCGTTTTGTGCAGGGAAGAGGGACTTGTGCATGGCCTCCTACTGGATTGATACCTTGGTTCTCAAAAACTGAGGGAAATACTTACGCTACTGTGCTGCATCATCCTCTCCTCTTCGGGGAAAACCAACGCAAGCTCAAGACGTAGCAAGTACTTAGGCACGTACTCATCATAACATCACCGTGCATTGCACGTACAACATTTAATGGTAGTAAGAGACAAATGCCTATATGCCAAGCATGTTCATACTATTTGTGCCTTTCTACTTCACTTACTACGCTACATTACTCAGGTTCGTGCGTCCACTCCTAGGTACATGTCCGTCTCGTAGTTCCAGTCCCACGTGTTCTTCATAGATGGAACGATCCATAACGGTGGGCAACGGGAGTCCATATCATCGCAGCTTCTTAGTGTGGCTCCCCATGATGGAGACTCATCCAAACTAAAGCGGCATAGATCAGGGATAGGGGTGTTCAAGATATGAATCCGTCGGTGTGCAATGAAAACACACCCGTTCTTCATGAACGGCAGGCCGTCGGCGTCGTGCACGGAAGGTGGCATCATTTGCACTATGGGGTAGTTGTCCCCCATGAAAATTGAGTACTCTTCAAGTGTGTTCATCCACACCCAGGTACCATCACGGGGGTCGAACACGCCGCCGTCCATCAGGTACACCTGGCATCTCAAACATGGATACATGATGACGTGCATGGTTATGGTCCATGCAGTATAATAAGGTGACGTAAGCAGAGGATACAAATTAAATAAAATACTTTATATCGCTTATTTCTGTGTGGGGGAACGGAAGTAATGTATAGACCAATTGCGGCACGGGCGACGACAAAAAATTTGAGAGTGTTACCTCGGCCATGTACATTAATTAAAGTAGGAGTAGTTTTGTTTGATGGGATTATGGATACCTAGCTAGTACTACAGGAATTGAAATTGTGAAGTCCTTTATAGTTTATACAACTTGGCATTATAAAGTTGCGTAGATGATTATCCCAATCAATAAAAAGAAGAAGGAAAGAACTACTCCTGCTCCTGGAGTACAAAGAGACATGTATTGAAATGTTATAAGGTGACATGGCAATAAGATATACGATAGTTCCTGGCTCTACTACTCTTGGATTGGAGAGAAGGGATTACCTGGGTGCATGATCAGGGTCCGATCGTGATAGATCATGGCACCTTGTTGCCCTTCAATGGTACCATGGGTAACGACTGCTAAGATAGTACTTCCAACTGGGTGTCGTCAGCTACAAGGTTCCTAGTTAGACCAAATGCCCCATGCACATCCATGATTGGCGATCTGATTTTGATCGGGGGATGACCTTGCCCTGCATAATCGTGCAAACAAGGCGGAATTCATAGAAACCAGACGAAAATCATTACATTTCGAATACTTTTCATATAAACCAGACGAGATACATTACAGTTTTCATACAAAGCGGAGTAAAACCTACTCTAAACAAGTTGCAATTGTAATGTGGGCGGCGCACGGACGACGGCTGGCCGTGGTGTCGTTTGAGGCTACTCATAGTGGGGAGTATCATATACAATATAGTACTAGTGCATGATATACTACTTTTATAGTGCATAGTATCATAGAGTAGTAGCATAGATGATCATATTTATTGCCATGCATGACCCCCTGTCTCTTCTTTAATTCTCTACCACATCACCATGTCTGCTATGCCCGAGTGTATGTACCAGCTAAGTTACCACCACCACCACCACTATGGCAAGCGGGAAAATATCTAGTGCTACCAAGCTTTAGGTGCTACCATGATACAAGATTCTGGGCCGTCGGATTCTTAGATCACACGGCTCTCAACAACTCTGCAACATTTGCAAAAAAGCCTATGAGGAGTAAAAATTACGCATAGGTCTAGCAGATCCAACATCTCCCACTTGCCGTCTGATCTAAGAATCCGACGACCCAGATGCCCGTTTCACGGTAGCTTTTAAGACTTGGTAGCACCAGGTACTCTCCCCTATGGCCAGCCTCGACACAGGGCAGTTGCATGCACCAGGAAGCGGCGCTCTCTCGGTCGTTGCGCTGCTTCAAAGCCAGCGCCAGTGAGAGGTCGCCTCCGCTCTGGCCGGGCATTAATGCGGCACTGACACACCAGGGCGACGCTGACCGTTTCACACGGGAAGCGCGCGCCGGCAAGGGAGGGGTTTGGGTCGGCTAGTGCAGTCAGACGCGAGCGTGGTGGTGGTATTGATTTTGCACCGTTTCAGGTGTAGTACTGGTAGTTTGCAAAACTACTCAATTATTGCACTCAGTTTCCTAAGAAATTGTGGTAAAAACATTACTTGCAATGCATGCATGCGTGACCAATATAAATGACCAATAAAAACTACTACATGCACGCAACGATTTAATGCACATTGCAATCTCAACATGTGATGGGGAGCTCTAAATTTGAATTTGAAACTTATAAAACGAAAAAAATAAAAAAACTTGAAGAGAGGGAGTGTACCGTAGGATGTGTCCCATACGAAACAAGTCCCCTGGTTTGTCACCGCGAAGATGCAGTTAGAAAAGAGCACAACGTCTTCGTACTTGTACAGCAACAAATCAGCCGCAGACAGCATGGTCCACCTTTGACCGCCGTGTGCAGGGTTCGTGAAAGCAATCATGATGTCGAACACCGCGATGAGAGTGTAATTTTGGTTGGCAGACGACCTTATCGGGGCTTTCGGGATTGCTATCTTCTTCAATCTCACCGTGGTTCCATTGTAACAATTCAGGTGATGGCCCATTGCATGGCTGATCCCAATGTTGGACAAAGGTTCTACGAGAACGGTGCCACCGTTATAGATGTTGTGCAAATTGATGTTGGTACCCTCCCATACATATGCAAGCCAATCTCCACTGGCACCAAGCCTAACCTGTGAAACAGTGGGCAGCGAGGGAATTAGGAAATGGACACGGAAGTAGTCTTTAGAATGCATTTACTACATGATCAAACTCATCACTTACCTGCTCATCGGACAAAATCCGAGTGCCCCTCAACATCGGCATCTCAAGGGGCGTCAACTTGCAACTACGGCCATGCCATGCTGGAGAGACCCCTAAGGAAACATCGTTGTCCTCGAGGACGCATGGCAGACCAACTAGCATGGCCTTCTCCCACGCATATTTACGCACCCTCCTCTTAAAATATTTTGTGCAAGTACTGCTAAGTCTTGCGGATGTGAGGAAGTCGGAGCGACTTATGATTTGTCCTAAATGATCGTTGTCCAAGGTCTGCCAACCTCGACGAGGAGGAGAAGAACCATCTCCTTGTGAATCCATGGAAATAGCGACCAACTGCCTTGTCCCTTGTGGAGTTGGTTTACACGAGGGGAGATGATAACTGCAGGGATTCATCCCTTCGGAAAGGATGTTCTACGGGTGCGCACGTAACATCAAGATGCATTTATACGAGCTTTTTATCTCATGAGAGACGTAGATGAACGAGGGAAGGCCTTATCTGCAAATGTGGAGAGGGGTGCGGGTATCTTTTTGCAAAATTGCCATAGTTTCCTTCCTACCCGTCAGATATAAATCGGATGGTCTATATTGCAGGACGGCAAGCACACCATCATCACAAAATCTGTTTTTATAAGAGTAGATTATTATTTATTACTAGCAAGATGCCTGTGCGTTGCACGTAACATCAAGATGCATTTGTATAAGTAGTTTATCTTGATACATAAAATGATGAATGAGGGAATGCCTTATTTGCAAATGTGGAGAGAGGTGTGGGTATCTTTTTGCAAAATTGCCATAGTTTCCTTCCTATCCGTCAGATATAAATCGAATGGGGCCTATATTGCAGGATGGCAGGCACACCATCATCACCAACTCTGTTTTTTATAAGAGTATAGAAGAGTAGAGATAGATAGATTATTATTATTATAAGGGTAGAGATAGAGATTAGGGAGCTGGCGGGCGGTTCATTGTACAGCATGTTCGCGTCCATCCACTAGCCCGGAATTAAAGCACGCACGACATTTACAGCGACTGGGATTAGTTGTTTTCTGGGCGCATGGACCAACACGGACTAGCGGACCTAGTCACCCTTTTTCGAGCACGCCTTTGACTAGTACGTGCGTGATATGCGTGCATGCAAATCTTGCGTGACCAAACTATGCAAAGCGGAGCGGTAGGCTGTTGAACTGCAGCCAGCATGTTGCAGCCATGTCATCCACACGCAACCTAAAGGCCAATTCATACTCCGCTGGACTATACTATACAACTATGCATTGTTTGGCATGAACGTCCCTTGGAGCTCGTGCTGCAACTGGTGTACTACACAGCCCGCTTCCCTTCTCCTTCCTCTTCCACCGTCCGCGCACGTATGCGGGAAGCGACCGGTCAACCCTTATATAGGAGTGCTAGCACAAAAAGATGCATGCATGACCACTAAAATTTCGTTTCTCTTATCTCTATGAAATAAATGTGGCATGAAACTCAAAGCCCTTTAAGTCTGAGGCCCTGTTTGGTCACATGGACTAGACTAGAAAAAGTCTCTGTAGTCCCTATGTAACCAAACAGGAGGGATTTTTTCTTCAGGGACTAGAAAAATACTCTACTAGAGAGTCTTTTTTCTTTAGTCCCTGGGACTAAAAAAGTCTAGTCCCTTGCAACCAAACACCCCCTGAGTATAATGGAAATCATTGTCCTCCTCCGGCTCTGCTTCGCCTGCGTCGTCGTCCTCCTGTTCCAGCTCCGCGTCGTCATTCTCCTCCTCCAGCTCCGTGTGCTACTCCGCCTCCAACGCCTCCTCGTCTGGCTCTGGCTAGTCCGGACTCCGGAGTCAGGGCGGCTAGGATCCGGGCTTCGCGCCGCCTCTAGATGAAAGTGCCGCTCCAGTGGGAGTATGGAGTATGTCATTACCATCGTCCAGGCCATGGCTATCGGGCGACGGTGACCAGAGAAGAGGCGGCGGGAGGGGAATGAATGCAGCTACTATTTGGGTTCACCGTCTGACTTAAATAAATGCGCACCATCATGTGTACCCCCGGGTGCACAAATCGTAACATACGGGGCTGCTTAGGGGGCGTCATGTAACTGGTATGTGTGCGAGATTCTGAGAGACGGAGTGCGTGTGTGCGACTCTACTCTTCGAACATGTACTCCACCTTTTGCATCGGGATATAAGTATAGTGGTATTACACTTTAGCTTGTGATTTACGTGGCCATGTTAATGTGGTTGTGTAAAAAAATTCACTTCCTGCTCGTAATTTGTGTTATATAATTATGAGAAGTTTGCTAACTACTAAAGTAAAGTGGAATTTGTCCATGTTATATAAGTAAATTAAGGTGATTGTTTATCATACGGGTAAGGTTGGACGAAGGGTGGTAGGAACAAATGCTCTGCCTAGAGCATGTGCGTGTGAGATGGAGGTTTAGTGTGTGTGTGTGTGTGTGTGTGTGTGTGTGTGTGTGTGTGTGTGTGTGTGTGTGAAGCGGAGTCTTCGGTGGCGAAAGTAATTAAGTGTGTGTGGTTTCATCATACAGAGGTGATGTGTATGGCAGAGGCCACCAACGAGGGGGTGTGAGAGAGAAGACGCCCGTAGAGAGGGAAGAGAAGGTGTGTGCGCGTGAGAGGAGTCGACATCGAGATAACGTGTTTGTTCGAGAGACACTGAGGAAGACTACTATATATCGATGGTGCATATAGGTGGGAATTAAATGAAGGGATGGTCTTATTCGTTTCAGGGATATAGGGGAAGAGTGAGAGAGGGGGTAGCTAGAAGGAGATTGTTAAGTGTGAGTGTGTGTTTTAGAGAAGAGACCCATTCAGGCAGAAGTCATGTGCACACAAGAAGAGAACGATTCGATGTGGGGTTAGGGATGAGGGTAATTAACTACGTATGGAGACATAGGAGATCTTGAATGTGCATGTGCGAGAGGTATACATGTATACGTGGGATGTCTGTGTGTGTGTGTGCGCACACACACACACATGATCGAGATAAAAGAAAGAAGACATAAGTCATAAGATCAACGACATGTAAGAGACGGATCAGTATGACAATATGCATGCATGTGAGAGTGGAGGGAAGAAGGCCCTATAATTGAGCATGTGTTTTTGTCTTTAAGAGATAGTGGCGTGGGCTGGAGCATGCATCTATGGCGAGTAGAGAGAGCGAGACACAATGATTGTGCAAATGAGATCAACCTATATATGCATGTATGGAGAGACAGATATAGTGTGCATGATAGGAAGCAAGAGTGCGTGCGAGAAAGAAAGGTAGACGGAGAAACTACAGATAGATAAAGAGATAGAGATGCTAGCTAGAGGGACATCTGCTATTTTGTGTGTTAGATATAACCGCCGAGTGGTTCAGAGGGGTGAAGTTATGTGTGTGAGAGAGAAAGATAAAAAGAGGGCGCATGACTGCATGTACAGAGAAACATATATAGTGTGCATGATAGGAAGCAAGAGTGAGGGCGAGAAAGAAGGTTGATGGAGAAACAGATAAATAGAAATATAAAGATGCTAGCTAGAGGGAGATCGGCTAGCTAGTGTGTGTGTGTTAGAGATAAGAGTCGAGTGGATTAGAAGGCTAAGTTATATGTGTGGGTGTGAGAGAGATAGAGAGAGGGTGCATGTGAGTCACATACAAACAAATATCAGAGAGAAATGAGATCCCGAGAGACGGAGTTTTGTGTTTGCGAGAGAGGAAGATATTTCAAAAGGAGAGTGATAGCTAGAGAGACATATCAGGGAACACTAGATATCTCTAGGGAGAGAGAGTGTGTGAGTGACATACAGGGGAATGGTGGAGAGATATGAGACCCTGGGAGACAGAGTTTGTGTTTGTGTGTGAGAAAGAGATATTTAAGAAGTAGAGACGTCGTAGCTTCCCATACCTAAGGAGCGCAAGACATCTCTGTGTGAGAGGGGGTGTGCGAGTGGCACACAGGGGAATAGTAGAGGGAAATGAGACCCCGGAAGACGAAGTTTGTGTTTATGTGAGAGAAAGAGATTTCACAGGGAGAATCATAGTTGGAGACACATAGCAAGGAGCGAGATATACTTAGAGAGAGATAGAGTGAAGGTCGAAGGAGAGAGTACCATCAGTGTGTTACGAAGATAAAAGATCATTGTCAACATACAAGTAGCACGAGAGATACCCGAGAGACGATGAAGGCGTATAGGTCTAGGGAGATATATAAGCATGAGTATAGCTATATGAGACGAATATCTGGATTAAAGGGGATTCAAATATTTAAACTAGAGATCACGACATCGATAATATCGTAACAAAAATTGTTCTATCAAACATGCATATTCATTTGAATTTGGGGACACATGTAATATTATATAGTTTATCAATATTAGTGATCCATAGATTCTCTAATTAGAGACAATGCATGGTTTATATGCAATTAATGTCTAAACGGGATTACACTATATGTTGCGTGTGTGAAACACATTGTACGTGTTTGAGAAGTAAAAAAACCCGCATGAAACACACATTAATTGGAGATAGTTAGCAAGGAATGCATACATTGGATTTCAACATAAAGTGGTTTCAAATATTTGAAAATCTAAATTAAGATGGATCCAGCCTTATGAATCTGAGATCATGCCATTTGTAAACCATATTTATGTATAAAGGGTGTTGTGCTTTCGAAAGTATATATAAAAAATGATGTATATAGATTTGTATTCGAATACAAAATGGATCCTGCCTGACAAAAAATACAAACTGGATTCGAATTGAGTTGGCACGGTAAACGTGCACTCTTTCTCTGCAAAAATTTGAACGAAGCGGGGAAAGTCGCGGTAACCGTCTGAAACCAAAATATGCGAGATAGAAATTACTGCCTATCCCTGACACACAAAGCCTATCGGCTTGATTTCTATAGGTTTCGATAGGGGTAGGCTTATAACTTCACTCAAACGTGACATAACCGCCTCCGCCTCTCAACTCCCCGGATTCATACATGGTGGGCGCCAAAACACAGTTTCTCCTCGGCCGAAATTGCCCCTGACCTCCCTCCCCGATTCATACACGGTGGGCGCCAAAACAAACTCTCGTCGGCCGAAATCTCCGTCGGCAAATATTCAATGTATGCGAGATTACCATCCTATCCCCAACCGACTAATATTGCTGTGATGTAGTAAATTTTAAACGGGGGCTAATTTTGTAAATTTCCTTGCATTTGAGACAAGCGCACCCTGAAGACATGGTTCCCCCTTCCTCTCTCCCTCCATTTCCCCATTCGTACTCCGCGGGCGCTAAAACACCCTCTCCACCACAGTCTCCTCCGCCCGCCACCCCATCCACTGCCATCCTCCTCCACCATGCCGGAGCTGATACCCCGATGCCATCGTCCATTACAAGAGATTGACCTCTCTCATCCACGGCTTCGAACCAGGATCCTTGCATCACGTACTCTCGCTTCATCCGTGTCGTCGTCCTCCTTGCCGAGGCCGCTCGTATGACCGTCTCGTCCACTGCACCGGGATATTTCCCTCGCCGCCATCGTCTGCCCTCCTAGATCTGCTTCCACGCCGCCGACAGCCATCGCTACCGCAGCACCCTCAACGCCTCAGCAGATGCTTACACGGCGCCACACCAGAGGCGGTACTCTTTCGTATCTGCTCAAGTTATTTATCTTAGCTAGAAAATAGATCGCCACTACTTTACTGTGATTTCTTGTCCATCGCTTAGAATCTTACTTGTTAGTTGAAACCAAACATTGGTTGCGAAGTTGCCCTTGTCCGGTTTGCACCTTCAGATCCGCCATGGCACGCACACCACTATACTCGCAATGCTTATGGTTTTCCCCTTTTATATTCCACATTGGCTTAAATGACAGTTGACTGAATTTCAAATTGGGGTCAGTCCATTTTTGGGAGTTCATTGGAGGGAAGGAAGGGGCTCGCCGGAGGGCTGCCCCATTTTCTATCTTAGGGTTTCGGGTGGGGATAGTGGTTGTGGGGAGCTGGCGTTGGGCTATGGTGGGGCCTCGCTGGAGGCAAAACTCGACACGTGTGGGGGGTTGGGTTAGCTAGAGGGATGGTCGGGGCGGTGGAAGATCGGAGGTGGTGGGCGGTTCAGGGGCGGGAGGGGGCCGGTGGTTCGGTCGGCGACCCGTGCAGCGGTCTTTAGGGGAAGAATAAGAGGCGAGGAAGAAGAAGGGTTAGGAGACGTAGGATCTTCATCCAACCGCCTGAAATGGTTGACTGACCCAAATGACGGAAGTCAGGCGACTTGCATGTAGACATTCCCATATATTCAGTACCATTATCGTTGGTGCTTTGAGACGTATGTGCACGCAGTGCTCCTCAACCCATCAAGCTAAACAACGTGCCACTCATAATTCCAAACTTAGTTGCTCAAATATGAATCTGATATGATGCCGACATGTACTAAAACAGAGAATGTTTAATTGGCCAGCTAATGTTCCTACCTTACTTTCGAAAAGCACATGCGCCACATATCGAGGGACATCAATGAGTTGCGTTCTTTATGCGCTCTGGTTCATCATGTGTGGCCAACCAACATTTTATTATCCAAAATCTGCTTGCTCTTCTTTAGCATGCTCCTCTTCTGTTCTTCTTTGTAAATACTCTCTCCGTACCTAAATATAAGTCTTTGTAGAGATTCCTCCATGGACTACATACAGAGCAAAATGAGTGAATCTACACTCTAAAATGTATCTATATACATCCGTATGTGATCCATAGTGGAATCTCGACAAAGATTTGTATTTAGGAACATAGGGAGTATAATAGGTGTACAATATGTTCTTTGTAGTTAAGAGGAGCAGGGACATTTGCAGTGTACAGGTCTATTCGGTCGCTTGTCATGGACGCTTTAAACTCCTCGTGTTGTTCTTCATGTCGATTGTCATGGACGCTTTCAACTCTTCGTATTCGATCGTATGTGTCGCCTTTGAGGGTTAGACAGATAGTAACAGTACTGCGCCTTCAGTTGTAGAGAGCTGTTATCCGAAGCCTTTCTAGACGTACCGGCAATACTAGCACATATATTCTAGGAAGTTCCACTCTCCTGATTTTACTCCTGATGCTTAGGGTTTTCCCATTATATCTACACTACGATCTGCGTAGGTGCTTTGTGTCCTACTAGCAGCTATCCACACTTTAAAGCTAAATAACACACCAATCATACGTCCTAAGGTTCTTCAAATACAAATGTGAAATGGTACTGACATTAGCTAACAGACACACATTTAATTGGTTAGCTAATGCTCCCACTTGAGTTTCCAAATGCATGTGGCCACATATAGAGAGACATCATGGAATGGCATTTCTTTGGGTGCTCTGATTCATCATGGGTGGGCAACCAACATTGTATAGAAAGAAGGGGAATCTCAATAATATCCTTCCCCTTCTATTCTTTAACATGTTCCTCTTCTGTTCTTCTTTAGTAAGTGCAGTATGTTCCTTTTCAAGAAGGGGAGCAGGGACAACTGCAGTCGTCAACTCTATTGGGCCGGTTCTGCTACATGATTTCACACTTCGAGTTGGTCTGCCATAATATCCTGGAAATGGTGGGAGTCGCGCGGTCTTTGATAGACTAGACTGATAGTAAGAGCTATGCGCCTTCAGATGAATAGAGCTGGCCTGTAGGTGATTGATAGGTTGCATATTAGTAGCAGCAAAACCCTGTATTTTCCAGCCAGTTCCGCTTTCCCGATTTATTTATGGTGGTTATGGTGTACCCATATTATCTACACGACGATCTGCCTAGTGGTTGTGCGCTCTCGTTATCATGGTTTGGCAACAAACTTTCTATATGGTTTATTATGAACCTATCATCTGCCAACTATCCTTACATCTCAAGCTCCCAACAGGGAGCCTATTTTTTGTATAGTTGTGCCAGATTATATTAATCTACTCACCATATTATAGCACACATGGGCTCTCTCATCAGAATCTAGTGATAGCACACAAGGGTTTACAGGGAGCCCCTATTATATTACAATATCCTCTGCATTACAAAGATAATCTCACTACTATTTATGTTTTCATGCTTTTCAGATATTGCATGTAATCACAATGAATATAAGAATGCGCACATCAGAAGAATATTGCGGAACAGTTCAAACGGTAACAAACTTGGTATCAAGGAATTGAGGTCCATTATGGATGCAATGAAACCCACATGCTCTCGACCTATAGATTTGTATTCAGAATATGATCTTGATGACTATTCTGAGCTCAAGGAGTCAAAGGCAGATGTCCTATCAAGTTCACCCAATAAGGTGCTTGTTCTAATTTGGCAAGGTTTTATTGGTTGCACATATCTTGCATAAGGTGTCTTGCATTTCTTTTGCTTCGTTGCACCGCCATCTGTTTAGTTTACTCATGATATATGTGAAGATGCCATGTCCATCCATTATCAACACCTATTCCATTTGTCGTCATACCATGTTTTTTCATTCAAATGTTGTTCTTGTGTTTCAGACATCCAAAAGGAAGAGGGTGATTGCAGAACCTTAAGGAGTACAAGCAAAGTCCTTGAAAGAGGTGGTGCTACCGGAGAAATCACATAGCACCTGACGTATATTGGCGATAGAACTAGCGCCACAAAACCTAGGATATCACAACTATGATCGTCGCCGCTTTGCTCTTATGAGTACCTATTGTCCTATCGCAGTCCTTACATTCATACCTGGTGGATTATGTGACATCATTGTGCATTATAGCTTGCTTATCCACTGTTCGCTCCAAATTATCATATATATATATATATGTATATTAATTCTTACATTAATGTAGAATAAACCCAATGCTTATGAAGAAATTTAGTTCTGCATTTTTCTTGTAAGTATCTACTGTCCTTCATCACTATACTTATATTATCAACTAGTTCTTCACGTACACTTTGCAGCTCATTTTCCCTTGCCCTCCATTTTCTACACATTAGATCTACAATTGCTCTTGCCAAAATATTAAATAAAACCAATGTTACTGAAGAAGTTTAGCTCCGCATTGCTCTTGTCAGTGCCTTTTGCCTGTATGTTGTATTTACATTTGTACTCTGCATCTTAGGTTAACTAATCGCCATTTGTTTCTATATTTTCACATCTATATTTACTCATAACAAAATGTAGAATAAAGGCAATGCTCTTGAAGAAGAGTGTGCGGTAAACTTCTTGAATTGCCCCCCCATCAAAATGGACAAGGGCTTTATAGAGCCGGTCTTCACTGCTAATGTAAGTTTGTCCTCCTTGAGCATTCAAACTTTGTTTTGTATATTTGGATAGCTATGAGTGCAAATGTTGTTTGTTTTTGTCGTCTGCATCAAACTGCTTGTTCAAAGTTTATAACGAAGAAGTACATAAACATAAGTTTGTCCTTCTCAATTTCAGTCTTTAGTTATACAACCTAGTTCCTTATTCATACCATGTAAACTAAACTAAACATAGAAAGTTATCTTCTTTAGCACTATGTGTATGCTTGTCTTCTTGATCTGTAATCCAGTGGTGTGGTGAAACTACCAACTCCAGCACAATGTCATATCCTGCTATGTCTCAACTATGAACAATGCCATATTATATTAATGTTATTTAAATCATGTCTCCTTATTTACCAATCTGAAATGGTATAAATTGACAGTACACTCACCATTCACGCTTATACGTTGTTTGGAACTACATGTATGCTTGTGTCCTTGATCTGTAATCTAGTGGTCCGGTGAAGCTGGCCGCTCCTGCACAATGCCATTTCCTGCCGTGTTAACTATGAACAATGCCTATTATGTTAATGCTATTTTAAACCGTGTCTCTTTATTTCTGACAAATAAATGAGATGAATTGACAACGCTGATGCTTATACGTGCAAAACCTATTATATACCTACTTGTTTCTCTTTCAGGGTGCCAGCACTGATGCTAGGAAGAACTGCCACAATGATAGTGAGATGAACCCATTGTTTGTCCCTCTAACATATATTCCAAAGAAGAAGGCAACACATCTTGAGGGTAGGGACACAACCACAAAGTCATGTCTTGATGTAGTGTCGAACTTACTCAGTGACACAAGCTCGATGAAGTCGGTGCCTGAATCTGTTCGACTTCTTCAGTCTGAAATTCAAGTAGAAAGACATGCTTCCGCTCAAATCCGACTAGAACTCCAATCTCTATGCAAGACTAACCATAAGTACAGGATGTCTATTGATGCTATGCAGCTTAAGTTGGTGGATATAAGCGTCAAACAAGCGCAGTCTCATCAGGTCACTAAGCTGCTTGCGCTGCAGCTCCTGGGTTGGGCTAACCTTTCTTGAACCATGTTGAAGTGCTATCGGTTATGTCTATTATTTTGTCGGCCTGTTTACTTCCACTGGTGGCGACCTACCCAGTTTATGGAATCTGCTATCTGGTCGCCCTTTATTATCACTGGCGGCGAACTTTCATGCCCAGGGTATGTAATATGTTGTAATTTCTTTGTTGTATAGTCTAGGCTTATTCTTTGTCAAGATGCTGTAATTTATTTGTTGCTTATGTTGTCGTCGCTTTGAGAAAAGGTCGTAACCTTTGATTGGTGCGCAATGAGCCAATAGGTTAGGTTTATAAAAAATAATTTATGTACTAAAACTGGTCGGTCGCCAAGCGCTAGTACGGGCCGAACCGTGGGCCTACAATCATCTTGGGCCATTAGTTAGGTCTAGTCTTAATCTGGTCCACTATTAGTTTCGGGCCTTTAAAAAGCCGAGTAAACCACTTGCCTTAATTGGGCCGAAAAATTAAATAGGATTTCAACAGGTTGAAAACAAGATTAAGCCTTAATTATGGTGAACAAATCACGGGCCAACAGTGTGCTGTAATATACATCAACCCGTTGTTAGCCCATTTGTGGATGGGCCATTAACAGGCTGAAATGTTTTTGGGCCTTGGCCGACCCAATTACATGACGGGCGGGAAGCACTCCAGATGTATAACGGGCCAAAATCAGGCCCAACACTCTCAAGGGCCTTTAACGGGCCGATAGGCAGTTTGGGCTAGAATGTATCCACAAATACTAAGGGTCGTTAAGAGGCCGAAAGTAACTACGGACCAGAATTAGGCCCAGGTGCAACTCGGGCCTTTAAAAGGCCAAAAGTGAAACCGGGCCAAAAGAGGCCCATATGTAGACAGGGCCGCTGATAGGCTGAAACTAATATTGGGCCAAACTATTAAACAGGCCATTAAGAGGCCAAAGAGCAAATCAGGCCCCCAATGGGCCTGATGGCACAGTAGCTGTTAAAGGGTCGTATCTGTTCTGGGCCGTAATTTGGCCCAAGAAATGAAAGTCAGTTAACAGGCCAGATCAGGTATGGGCAGTAATTTGGCCCAAACTATTGCAGGTTGTTAACGGGCCGGATCCGATATGGGCCGTAAACTGGCCTAGAATATTGCAGTCCTTTAACGGTCCGTATCTGATGTGGGCCATAATTTGGTCCAGAAAATGTTAGGCTGCTAACGGGCCGACCCATTAGATCTGACGAAATCTTGTGGGCCTGTTCCTGGGCCAGCTTTTAAACCTATATGGGCCTCTATTGGGCCGTCCCACATGTCAAGTTTCATTGGCAATTCTTGTCCAATGAATGGTTGACATCTGTCCCAACGCTGAGCTGACACGTGGATCATCGACGAATGAGAATTTTACACATGGAAAATCTCCATTGGTCCTGGCTGTTAACGGGTTATCGGATCCAAAACCGGACCCGATAGCATAGCAGCGACCCGTTACGGTGGATGCCACGTGTCGGTTACCCTTGATGAAAGCACTTCCATGACGCGCCATTTATCGTCATGGAAGTGAACACTTCCGTGATGATAATTTTGGTAATGTCATGGAACACTTCTACGACACCACAAGTATGACTATCTTGATTCTGTCATAAAATCGTCATGGATGTACATGCATGACAGAAAATGTGACCTACTGTGACAAACACGTATCATCACGGAAGTGTATTTTTTTTGTAGTGATAAGACATTACATAGCCAACCACGGGCCACAACTACAGAATGAAAATTAGACACATACGACTTACTTGCATCGCTCACATCTCATTGGATGGTGTCAACACAGTCCGGGCAATGAACTTTAGCAATCCATCAATATCATCAAGCCTGTTTTCAAGATCCAAGGTTTTCACTTCCGTCGCTTTCTTGACGAGATCAGGCTCTTGTTGTATGCTCCACAGGGGTAGTGTTCATTGATTAAGTGTCAGGACCCCGATTCCAAGTCACATCGACCTAGCCGGTAACACCTCATATCACTTTGCGGCCTCACGCACGGTATTCCCACGGGTGTCGCCTTACCATGGCCCGGGACCGTTTGCGCCTTTTGGCTCACGTATATGATAGTGTCGCTAGCATCCATATGACAAAGAACCCGGCCGACATGGCTAGTCGTGAACCCAAAGCGGCACTAACCTATGGGGACAGGCATACATGAATCACATCGAGCATGTCGATCATCAACGTATGAATCCGGGCTGTAGACTTGGGCTAACAGGACTCCGGTAACCGGTACATGGCAGGTAGGCCGGACTCGGATGTCACCGCGTGACATTTCCCGAAGGGACAGACATAGGAACAAAGTGAAACACATGCCGCCAGTCAAGTGTCCAGCGGTAGTCTTGGGCTAGCAGGACTCCGGTGAACCGGTCAGAGCGGACTACTATCGCCAGAAGCACTAGACTACATTTCCCCATATGAGAGTCTACCAAGGATAAACAACTAGATTGTCGGATCCCACACATACCAAGCATTTCAAACATACACACAATATGCTCAATATGTGTAAATACAACATGGCATCACAACATAACTCTACGACTCAAATATTTATTCATTATGCTCCGAGGAGCGAGATATTACAAACATGGGTCTCACGACCCAACACTCGAGCATACAAGTCAAAGCACAAGCGGAAGCTAAACATGTTTGAGTACGCATAACTATAAATGAAAAAGGCCGAGAAGCCTAACTATCTACCACATTCTCGCCGAGGGCACAAGATCGTAGCCGAGGTAACAAGCTAAACGTCAAGTCCAAGCGGAACTACTAAGCGAGACCGACGCCTCTCTCGCAAAACATAAAATAAGCAAACGTGAGTACAAATGTACTCAGCAAGACTTACATCGTAACTAACTACATATGCATCATTATCAATAAAGGGGTGGTGGAGTTTGACCGCAGCAAGCCAGCTTTGACTCGGTGGCTATCTGAACTACATTGCAAGTAACTCTTTTGAGGTGGCGCACACGAGTCCACATATTCACCATATCAATACACCACTATGGACCCGCTCCCGTCTCCCTACGAGAACGCCATCCATAGAACTCACGCTTATCTTGCGCATTTTAGAGTATCCACTTTCACTTGTCTATGAACTGATATAGGCAACCCAGAAGTCCTTTTCTGCGGACACGGCTATTCGAATAGATCATATTAACCATGCAGGGGTGTACTTCTTCACACATGCTCTCACCACTTACCGTCGTTTACACGACATGTACTCGGCAACCTTCAAGCGGAAGCCCAACGTGGGTGTCGGCCGGCCTACCTAAACACTCAAGTCCCTAGTCCAGTTTATCGCCTATTCGGGTTCCATCCGCAGGGAGTCCGCCGAGGTTTCCACTAACGGCCCCGAACGATGTGTGCAGGGTTCCCGAGATACCAAACGGGCATTAATACGGGCCACGGTGTATCTACCGCATCATAGCCCACCCCTAGGGTCAGCCACGCACGGCCTCCAACACATATCCTACAAACACCGTAAACTAGTTGCAACTCCCCGGACAGAGGACAAGGGTGGTTAAGAAGTCGAGAGAGTCAATTAAGGATCCCAATGTGTGGTAGTAACTGCTTCATGGATCACAAACACGTAACTCAGTTCACGAGGACGGCTTCAATGAGATAACCCACCATGTACTCCTACATGGCCTCTCACCGCTACCTTTACCAAATCGTGTTCACACACTTAGCTTACACACGATGGGACATGTTCACACACCTCCGATTCATCCCGATGAATCAGACACGACTCAACTCTAAGCAAAGAGTGGCATGACAAACAAGCATGAATGAGTAGGCACAACAGGCTCAAACAACTCCTACTCATGCTAGTGGGTTTCATCTAATTACCGTGGAATGACAGGTCATGAAGAGGATAAAGGGGTTCAGCTACCGCAGCAAGTAACAGATGAATCGTTGTTGTCCTAATGCAAAGAAAAGAGAGCAGGAGCGAGAGAGTGGGATTGTATCGGAATGAACAAGGGGTTTTGCTTGCACAGCACTTCTGAAGATAATATAGTTCTTCATCGGTGTCATCGAATTCATCGTCGGTACGTAGTCTACCGAGAGGGGACAATTACCGGCAACAAGAAAGAACACAATCAATGCGGTGCAACAGTATGATGCATGATAATGACATGGCAATATGCTGGTGTTTTGAGCTAATGCAGCTGTAAGCCAAGTTAACTGAAGTGGAATTCAAACAAGGTTAAAATCCAACTCCAAATGCTAGTTCATAAGTTGCCCTAATCATGATTCATCCTATTCAGTGAGGTTAACTTGTTCAAACATTCATGATCATGGCATAAACAGATTCTTCATATTTTTCCGATCATTTTTCATATATAAATTATTTCATTCTGAGCTACGGTTGAATTACTATGAATTTTAGAAGTTTTGCTATTTTTCTGGAATTTCCTGAGTTAAAATAATTCCGTAAATCATTATTGCGTCGATTGAGGTCAACACTCGGCCAATCAACCTGGAGTCAAACCTGGCGTGTGGGGGCCACACGTCAGTGACTAACTAAACTAACCTAGTTTAATTAGCACTAACCTAGGTTAAGCTAATTTAGTTTAAACCTAAACTAGATTAGTTAGCCGGGCGGGGCCCACATGTCATGGACCCAGGGGAGGTCAACCCCCTTGTCAATCGAGGCTAACTTCATGGTGGCTCGGCGCCGGCTGACGATAAATCTTGGCGGAGGGGCTCGGGTTCGCGCTACAGGGCACCGTTCGGGGCGCCGTTGGGCTCTAAGGGTAGCTGGGGGCGAGCCGCGGCGGGTGGTGCATGTAGTTGGGCTCGGGGTCGCCGGAAAAGGCGCCGGCGACGTGTTTGGCGGCGGCCGGAGCTCGAGCGAAGCTCGGGCTCGTCGCCATAAAGGGCCTAGGCGGGCGGCACTAGCATCTACGGCTCCTATGTGTTGCGAGGAGTGCGATGGGCACTAGCCTGGGACCAAATGGTCACCGGAGCAGCACTGGCGACGAGCGCAGGCGGCGGCGCGTTCGGTCACAGGCGAGATGGCGGCTACGGCATGCAAACGAAGCGAAGGAGAGGGGGGTTAGGGGTAGGAGCTCACGGTGGATGCGAGGAGAGGCTCGGCTGGGCTCGGGAGAGGCCGGAGGCCGGGCGGCGATGGGGATCTCCGGCGTCGGGAGGTGGAAGACGACGATGTGGAGACGCTCGGGGAAGTCCGGCGTTGCACAGCTCGACGAGGAGGACGAGGGGTACTAGGCGGAGCTCTTGGGCACCTCAGGGCGTCGCCGAGATGGCGGTGTCCGCGGTGGTGGCGAGCGGCGGCGACGGGGGCGTTCGGGCGGAAAGAACAGAGGGGGGGAAGCGTTCGGGGGAGAGGAGAGGGGCCAGGGTCAGGGCGGCGCCGAGGAGAAGGCCCGAGGCGTCGTGGTGGCCTCAGTGACGAAAGTAGCAGGAGGTGCGTGGCGCTGTGGCGCTGCTGCAGCCTCCTCCTCTCGCCATCGGGCAGAGGTAGGTGATGATCGCCACGGCCGGTGGGCTGGCCCAGCCTGTGGGTTTGGCCGTGTAAGTGGGCTGCTGTGTAAATTCCCTCTCTTTATTTCCATTTTCTATTTTCTCGTAATTGTGTTTGGCTTTAATAAAAATGCAGGGCATTTCCAAAAATCATGAAATCGGTCAATGTCATCGCTTGGAATATAACAAACAGCAAACATTTTAGTTTATGATTATTTGAACATTTAAACTATTTATTAGCATTAAATGCCCAAATGCAAATACTTTATGAATTAATCCAAAGGATTTAAATATGTCATGAAAATGTGCAGCACCTCCGGTTATGGTTTATAGCATTTTTCCAGAAATGATGAACATTTTCTAAAGCCATTTGAATTCATTGAAAAATATTTTTGGTTGAACCTATTTGAATTCCTTTAATGCTAGGGTTTAGGCAATCCCCATTTCAAATTTCATGAAAATTAAACATGATGCATGGATGCAATGCCACTAGTTACAAGCAAGCTCTAGGGGCTGTGACAACTCACCCCACTAAACAAGAATCTCGCCCGAGATTCAAGACGTGAGGTAAGAGGAAAAGGGAAGTCACAAAACTATCACAATCTTCATGATCCATTTGCCCTTCTCAAGATGTTGATTCATTCCATCATATTGGTCTTGACGCCTTTGCTTTCGAGATCTTCACTCGACACGACAATGTAAAGAAGGGGGAAACCCTACAGGATTTAAACTTCTTGAAGATCGAGCAACTCAAGATCAGTTCATGGAGAGACGTAATAACAACTCTTGAGTTGAGACACCAAACACACATTAGGAATGATGGTAAAGAAATGGATGACGAAGGTTCAAATTGGTAGGCAACCATTCCACGCTTAAGTAAAATGGTGCATGGTTTCAAAGTAACAAGGAGATGATTGCCATGATTTCATAACGGGAGACCTTAGGAAAGGTGACTTGTAGAATTATTCCCTTAAGTGGCAAAAATAATTACTTTTGATTCAGAGATCATTGAAACTCTTCATTCCAGCCTAAGGCAATCACAATCGATCATTTGAAGGAGTTCGAAGGAATGACATACTCGGACTAGAATGGATGATGTGGACTACCTTGTTGAAGACAACGCAATGGATGATTTGCTTATCATCGAAATGGATGGGACCCATGGTAAGTCCACTTTTGAAGATGGTCCCGGACAGCAACTACCGAGAGGGGCAGCCCATGGGGATTGGCACAATGGCAAAGGCAAGTCGGAAACAATATACAAGCTGTTGGGAAGGTTCCAACCATCATATCTGCACGATATTCAGATCTGGTTGGTGTTAGGATATTCGGACTCATCGAGTCTAGAAAGAAAAATGAAAGTTTGCAACACAAATCGACGAGAAGATGTTGCGAGATTCTCGGAATGAACTACGATAGCAAGCTCCAAAACATGAGCTGGTTCTGCTACTAACATGTGAACATGTTGTCCAAGACAAGAATGACCACATAGTAGTCTTATCATAAAACACTACCGAGTTCAGGTGGGGAACCATCATCTAGGGTAACGAAGTCTTGTGCATGACCTAGGATTTGCAGAACAACTCCTTTTCCTTGAACAAATCAATCAGTAGCTTGGTGTGCTAGGAATACATATAGGATGAAGGTTGCAAGTCTCCAGACTACAGAATACTTCGCACGTGTGCATGACTGATTTGGGATGATTCCAAAGGAAACAAAACAAACCTTTCTCATAATCATGGCGGCAACTTACACCTAACGCACATGAATTCGAGGAAGTCACTTCTTCCATCCAAGCATAGGCTTCATGAACGGCACACGAAGAAATTCCTACACAAGTTTCCAACACTAGGTTGATGTTCAACATGACTCATGGGGGAGACAAAATGCTGCTGATGGGCTCAACAACTCATCGGAATTTCCATATCACTGGACTTCCGCCATCATGTGAACACGGTGATAGTATTGGTCAGACCAAAAGATGTAATGGTGTATGCTTGAGGGATCAACCACGAGTAAGACAACATCACGAATATCGTTGGTTCTGATTTGACTTGACGATGGCCCATACTCAAGTCAAGGTTTTGACAAGGCAATAGATCCAACAACTGATCATGAGGACCAATCGATGAAGGTATCATCTTTCTTCAACACACACTCAAAAGGATATCCCTCAAAATGAATTAAGTCGGACAAGCTTTTATCTTCCAATTCTCCAAGTTGTTGTCTAGCTTAACCAACTAGCTCAGGTATATCCGACACAGATTCTTGGAGAAAGGGTGGTTCACAAGAAACCAACTTGATCACGAGCTCAACATAACAGTCAGGAAACAACCCGGTATCACTTCCAAGAAGATATTTGGAGAGTCACGAACCACCGGTATGTTACTAAGCTCGAGAAAAATCTTGCTTTTGAGGGCAAGACGATATGATCAAATGAGTGAGGACTTGACAAGATCCTAACTCATCAATCGAAGTGTGCACCAGAAATAAGGACTAGGTAGCACGATCAATCTTAGGATGATGATTTAATGACCAACACACTAAGAATGAGAATATTGTCCATTTACTCTCAAGCAACGAGTTGCTGGAAGTATTGATTTCGCACATCACGGTACACTTGTCGGTATTCCGGTTACAATAACATGGGAACCGAGGAATGAACAATGATGGCAAGAAGTATTACTGTGTCAATAATTCATAAGAGGTGGTGCAATTCTCATGACACTCTTGACATAAAGATGGTAACACTCCAAGGTAGAACAGAGCAAAAAGCTGGATTGGCATTTCGATCTGTGGAATAAAACTACTTTGACCACTCCAAGAAATGGAGAAGGTGCTGGAGTTTGTTTCTGGTAGTCATTCCGAGATAGAATGGCTTGATGGACCACAAAAGTAAAAGGGCATCGATGAACACAAATGCACACATAATCTTGGTTATCAACTGATAGAGGAGGGTCGGAATACAACTAAAGAGAACAACCCAAAGGAACGTATAATTTTCTGAGTTGTGGATGCACAGATTAGTATGTCGAGCAAAGCTCAACATTTCTTCAGGACAATCCATGCAGAGAAGGTAGAACCGGCAGAGTCACAATTATAAATGGAGAATTACTCAAGAGTACTCGATTGTGATCTTTTAATTCAAAGAACTTCTGCCTTAACTAGTTCATGGTATTTGGAAGAAGGAAATACCATGGACCTCGAGGACTAATGCAAAGGTTACTAATATCCTAAAGGAACTAGCAAATACTAACAACATGAAGTAGGGTGAATCTCGGTTCGTAAACCCGTGAGTAGAATGCCTACTAACTAATAACATCACGGGATGCTTTCAAGAATAATGGCCAGAATCATCAAACTGGGGATACAAAAGCATTGCTAAGTTACTAGGTGACTTCCTAAAACACCTAGGGTCATAATAATAGCTCCAACATATATGCCGAGGCAACAAAGTACCTCAGCTCACCGATTAGTGTGCTTATCCTGACCCAAAGGAACAACGGGGTGGAAAGAAAGGATTTGCAAATGCATCAGACTAATTAGAAACCTAGGATGACTCGGACAGCATAACGACTGTAAATGCTCAAAATGATTTGAGACATCCTGCAAAAATGGTGGCATAACCACTCAACATCACAATATCAAGGTTCCGAGATCAACAGTTATCATACCGAAATAGTAGGAACTGAATCGGGCTTAAAACCAACAATCTTAAAGGTCTATGGATTAGTAACACGTCATCCTAATAGATAGACGAGAAGCCTAGTTCTTAAACCCCGTAGAAGAGAAGAGGTTGACTCAGATCAGAAGGCCATGAGGTATAAGGAGTAAAAAGAGCCTTACGTTCCCTTCCACAATCAATTCCTTACATAACTAAAGCATTTCTAGACACAACTTCGACCGGTTTGGCTTGGTAATCTCTGTGCAACAGTTCGATACCAACGCTGTCAGACCCCGATTCCAAGTCACATCGACCTAGCCGGTAACACCGCATATCACTTTCTTGACCTCACGACGGTATTCCCACGGGTGTCGCTTACCATGGCCCGGACCGCTTACGCCTTTTGGCTCAAGCGTGATATGATAGTGTCGCTAGCATCCATATGACAAAGAACCCGGGCCGACATGGCTAGTCGTGAACCCAAAGCGGCACTAACCTATGGGGACAGGCATACATGAATCACATCGAGCATGTCGGTCATCAACGTATGAATCCGGGCTGTAGCACTAGGCTAACAGGACTCGGAAACCCGGCATGTAGCAGGCTAGGCAGGACTCGGATGTCACCGCGTGACATTTCCTTAAGGATGAACATAGGAACAAAGTGAAACACATGCTGCCGGTCAAGTGTCCAGAAGCGGTAGTCTTGGGCTAGCAGGACTCCGGTGAACCGGTCAGTAGCTGACTACTATCGCTCAGGAAGCACTAGACTACATTTCCCCATATGAGAGGCTGCCAAGGATAAACAACTAGATTGTCGGATCCCACACATACCAAGCATTTCAAACATACACACAATATGCTCAATATGTGTAAATACAACATGGCATCACAACATAACTCTACGACTCAAATATTTATTCATTATGCTCCGAGGAGCGAGATATTACAAACATGGGTCTCATGACCCAACACTCAGAGCATACAAGTCAAAGCACAAGCGGAAGCTAAACATGTCTGAGTACAGACAACTATAAATGAAAAAGGCTGAGAAGCCTAACTATCTACCACATTCTGCCGAGGGCACAAGATCGTAGCTGAGGTAACAAGCTAAACGTCGAAGTCCAAGCGGAACTACTAGCGAGACTGACGTCTCTCTGCAAAACATAAAATAAGCAAACGTGAGTACAAATGTACTTAGCAAGACTTACATCGGAACTAACTACATATGCAACATTATCAATAAAGGGGGTGGTGGAGTTTGACTGCAGCAAGCCAGCTTTGACTCGGTGGCTATCCTGAACTACGACTACAAGTAACTCTTTTGAGGTGGCGCACACGAGTCCACATATTCACCATATCAATACACCACTATGGACCCGCTCCCGCCTCCCTCACGAGAACGCCATCCATAGCACTCACGCTTATCTTGCGCATTTTAGAGTATCCACTTTCACTTGTCTATGAACTGATATAAGCAACCTGAAGTCCTTTTTCCGGACACGGCTATTCGAATAGATCATATTAACCTGCAGGGTGTACTTCTTCACACACGCTCTCACCACTTACCGTCGTTTACACGACATGTACTTGGCAACCTTCAAGCGGAAGCCCAACATGGGTGTCGGCCACAGCCTACCTAAACACTCAAGTCCCTAGTCCAGGTTTATCGCCTATTCGGATTCCATCCACAGGGAGTCCGGCCGAGGTTTCCACTAACGGCCCCGAACGATGTGTGCAGGGTTCCCGAGATACCAAACGGGCATTCGGTACACCGGGCCACGGTGTATCTACCGCATCATAGCCCACCCCTAGGGTCAGCGCTACGCACGGCCTCCAACACATATCCTACACACACGAGAAACTAGTTGCAACTCCTGGACAGAGGACAAGGGTGGTTAAGAAGCCGAGAGAGTCAATTAAGGATCCCAATGTGTGGTAGTAACTGTTTCATGGATCACAAACACAGAACTCAGCCTCGAGGACGGCTTCAATGAGACAACCCACCATGTACTCCTACATGGCATGTCACCGCCATTTTACCAAATCGTGTTCACACACTTAGCTTACACACAGTAGGACATGTTCACACACCTCCGATTCATCCCCGATGAATCGGACTGACTCAACTCTAAGCAAAGAGCGTGCATGACAAACAAGCATGAATGAGTAGGCACAACAGGCTCAAACAACTCCTACTCATGCTAGTGGGTTTCATCTAATTCTTGTGGAATGACAGTCATGCAGAGAATAAAGGGGTTCAGCTACCGCAGCAAGTACAGATGAATCGTTGTTGTCCTAATGCAGAAAAAGAGAGCAGGAGCGAGAGAGTACGATTGTATCGGAATGAACAAGGGGGTTTTGCTTGCCTGGCACTTCCGAAGATAATATAGCTCTTCATCGGTGTCATCGAAATCATCGTCAGACGTCGCTCTACCGAGAGGGACAATTACCGCAACAAGAAAGAACACAATCAATGCGATGCAACAATATGATGCATGATAATGACATGGCAATATGCTGGTGTTTTGAGCTAATGCAGCTGTAAGCCAAGTTAATTGAAGTGGAATTCAAACAAGGTTAAACTCCAACTCCAAATGCTAGTTCATAAGTTGCCCTAATCATGATTCATCCTATTCAGTGAGGTTAACTTGTTCAAACATGCATGATCATGGCATAAACAGATTCTTCATATTTTTCTGATCATTTTTCATATATAAATTATTTCATTCTGAGCTACGGTTGAATTACTATGAATTTTAGAAGTTTTGCTATTTTTCGGAATTTCACGAGTTAAAATAATTCCGTAAATCATTATTAAGGCCGATTGAGGTCAGCATTGTGTCAGCAGTCAACCTGGGTCAAACCTGACGTGTGGGGGCCACACGCCAGTGACTAACTAAACTAACCTAGTTTAATTAGCACTAACCTAGGTTAAGCTAATTTAGTTTAAACCTAAACTAGATTAGTTAGCAAGGGCCCGCATGTCATGGACCTGGGGAGGTCAACCCCGGTCAATCGAGGCTAACTAACTTCGCCGTGACTCGACGCCGGCGACGATAGGTGCTTGGCCGGAGGGGCTCGGATTCGCGCTCTGAGGCACCGTTCAGGCGTCGTTGGGCTCTAAGGGTAGCTGAGGCGAGCTGGCGGGTGGTGCATGTAGTTGGGCTCGGGTCGCGGAAAAAGGCGCCCGGCGTGACGTGTTTGGCGGCGGCCGGAGCTTGGGCGAGCTCGGGCTCGTCGTTGCAGTGGCCTAGGCGGGGCGGCACTAGCATCTACGGCTCCTATGTGTTGCGAGGAGTGCGATGGGCACTAGCCCGGGACCAAATGGTCATCGGAGCAAAGACCGGGCGACGAAGCACAGCGGCGGCGCGTTGATCCTGGCACACAAAGTAGATGGCGGCTATGGCATGCAAACAAAGCAAAGGAGAGGGGGGTTAGGGTAGGAGCTCACGGCGGATGCGAGGAGAGGCTCGGCGGCTCGGGAGAGGCCGGAGCAGCCGGGCGGCGATGGGGATCTCCGCGCCGGGAGGTTGAAGACGACGACGTGGAGACGCTGGGAAGTCCGGCGTTGCACAGCTCGACGAGGAGGACGAGGGGTACTAGGCGGAGCTCTTGGGCACCTCAGGGCATCGCCGAGATGGCGGTGTCCGCGGTGGTGGCGAGCGGCGGCGACGGGGGCGTTCGGGCGGAAAGAACAGAGGGGGGGGAGCGTTCGGGGGAGAGGAGAGGGGCCAGGGTCGGGGCGGCGCCGAGGAGAAGGCCCGAGGCGTCGTGGTGGCCTCAGTGACGCAGGCGAGTAGGGAGGTGCGTGGCGCTGGGCCAGCAGCGCGTCTGCTCCCTCCTCGCCATCTTGGGCGGAGGTAGGGTGATGACCTGCACGACCAGTGGGCTGCCCACCCAGGGTTTGGCCAGTAAGTGGGCTGCCGTGTAAATTCCTCTCTTTTTATTTCCATTTTCTATTTTACGTAATTGTGTTTGGCTTTAATAAAAATGCGGGGCATTTCCAAAAATCATGAAGCTGGTCAATGTCACTGTTTGGAATATAACAAACAGCAAACATTTTCGTTTATGATTATTTGAACATTTAAACTATTTATTAGCATTAAATGCCCAAATGCAAATACTTTATGAATTAATCCAGTGACCAAATATGTCATGAAAAATGTGCAGCACCTCTGGTTATGGTTTATAGCATTTTTCCAGAAATGATGAACATTTTATAAAGCTATTTGAATTCACTGAAAAAAAAATTTGGTTGAACCTATTTGAATTCCTTTAATGCTAGGGTTTAGGCAATCCCCATTTCAAATTTCATGAAAATTAAACATGATGCATGGATGCAATGCCACTAGTTACAAGCAAGCTCTAGGGCTGTGACATTAAGACGGTTATGCAAATATAACAGACCCAATTTCAGACTATCAATCTTAGCATGTTGCTCTGGCAGGGCCTTCTTGACACCTTCTAAAACTTTTCCATGCTCTGCAAGGGTAATCTTCATAGATTCTTGGCAATGATGCGTATCTTGAACGAGATGCTTCGCAAGTACACGTTCTAGCTCACGCTCTTCCAGTGCCTTGGAAACAACTTATAATTGTAGCTGCTTCCATGCCAAGGCCTTCTTCATATTATCTACTTTGTCGTGCTTGTTAACCATTGCGTGTTGCACGTCTTCTGGTTGTTCCTGTTGCATAGCATCAGATTGTTGTTTCTGGGGCCAAACACTTTTTGTATTGTCATCATGTCGGGTGGTAGGTGCGACATACGCCAACGGGTGGCTAATCATAGTGGGAGCCAATAAGACGTCTCCGGTGCCTGGAAACGGGATGAGGCGAAGACATGCACGCCGGCGAATCTTACCCAGCTTTGGGGCTCTCCGTGGAGATAACACCCCTACTGCTGCTTTGCGGGGTCTCCGCATGATCACTAGATGAACAAGTTGCTACAAGAGGCTCCTCGAGCTGTTCGGTGTGAGGAAGAAGAAGGGCACGACTAGCTCTTCTTTTCCCTCTATGTGGTGTCTAAAACTCTCAGGGATCAACCCTTTGCATGGGTGCCCCGGGGGGTTTATATAGGCCTACCCCCCGGGGGTACAATGGTAATCCGGCTAGGAGTGGGCCCTAGCCGTCAGTGTCCTCGTCCACCGGCTTCTCCGCCGGCCGCTGGGGCCCGCCGACTGGTGGGTCACGCCGGTTGCCGGCTTCCTGGTCGACAAGCTGTCCCCACCATTGAGGGCCTTGTCGGGGGCTGGTTACTATTGCCTCAATCCTGATGACGAGGGCTTGGTCGGGGTAAGCGTGGCTACAGTGCCGCCGCCTTGGCGGCGATCACTGTAGCCTCACTTCGTCTTGTCTCCTTAATGACGCGCTTCCTTCGAGGGAGGGAACAAGCCGGCTATGGGGAGCCGGCTATATCCCAGGCTGGCTGGGAGAGGCCGAGCTGACTTCGGGCATCTCTCTGATCGGAGGGGCCCGCCGCCTGCGGGTCGTACTGACAGCCTATCGTGGGTGACGTCATAGTCAACATGGCAACAGTGCCGCACCGGACGGGTGATGGCTGCCCCGTATGGCGCACTGTTGCCATGCGCTACGGGATGCGGGGGTGGCAGGCTTCACTGTAGCCACGCCCCGTCTCATCAGTTGTTATGTGGGTGCAGATTCTGAGGGTGCCGCCTTGGCCGCCTGCGGGGTGGCCGGATTCTCGGAGTCGGCCTTCTCGTGGTCGGCTACATGGAGTCAGCCCTCTTGAGGCCTTCTGCCTGTGGGTCTTGGGGCCGGGCCGCCTCCTGATAGCCGGCCTGAATGACAGCCGGCCGGGGGAAGGCGGCCCAGTGTCTTGGATGTTGGATGGCCCGATTTGCTTTGTAATTTTTTCAGAATCCCCAGGGGGAGCCGGCTAGGCTACCCGTGGTCATTTACTCCGACAGTAGTCCCCGAAGCTGATTGGGCTTCGAGGTCGAAAGGAGGACGAGAAGCTCGGTCGGCTTCCTATCCTGAGGAACCGGCAGCTAGGAGCCGGCCTTGAATGGATGCGCCGTCTTCGGGAAGCTCCGCAGCTAGAGGGAGAGAGCGCGAGCCGGCTTGCGCGTTGACCGCGCGTCACCTTGCGCGCCACGTGGCCAGAAAGGCCTGTCAGCCCACGCGCGCGACGGGACGTCGCCGCAGGCCGGGGCCTACCAAACCTATGCCTTGGCCCACACGTGGATCCTCTGCGGCCCAAGTGGGATGCTCGTCTTCCCGCGGCAGTTTCAGCACGCCTTTAGGGCATAATAATCGCGGGTCGTGGGGAGAGTGCGCGCAGTTAATCCCACGTTCCTCCACGCCTCGCCTCCTCGGCTCCGCCGCCCGAGCCTATAAGTAGGGGGAGGAGGGGGAGCGGCAGAGGCTCGCACGCTCGCTCTCGCTCCTCTCCTTCCTCTACTTCCTCCTTCACTCTTCCGCCGCCGCAGCGCACTCACCACCGCGCCGTTCCGCCGCGAACTATCTTGGCTCGCCACGATTCCTCCGTCGCGTGGCCATGCTTTCTGCCGCCGCGCCTTTCTCCTTCCTCTTGCCCCCATGGCGCTGTCGAGCTCGTGGGACGGCTCCAACGTCCATGAAGATCACATCGATTGGGTCCGCCGGATGCGGCGGTTGCCGGGCGAGGACCTCGTGAAGACCCGCCTCATGCCGGAGGCGGAGATTTCACCGGTGCCGGAGGAAGGCGAGCGGGTCATCTTCCGCCAAGATCGCTCAAGGCTGCTCGCCCGCCAAATGAGCAGATTCTTCCGCTCTTTCCTTGACTTCTACAATCTCCAGCCGCATCACCTCACCCCCAACACGGTGATGCTGCTGTCGTCCTTTGTCACCTTGTGCGAGGGCTTTCTCGGAGTCCTCCCCACCTTGGAGCTCTTCGGGGAGCTCTTCCAGTACAAGCTTGGCACTGTCTCCGCGGGCTTCATCGCCAAGCGGAGGACGACCGACAACAACCCCTTTCCGCCTATCCCGTTGATCCAATCGATGAAGCTTTGGCAGCAATCGTACTTCTACATGAAGAACGTCGCCTCGCAGGGCGACTACCTCAATCTGCCGGCTTGCGTAGCCGGCCCGCCGCCTGGGAGGCAGCCGTCTTGGTCCTTCCGAGCCAGTCGCTTTCCACAGTCGAGGAATCACGGCCGTCCACCCGGCTCGGGTGATGGTCCAATCGGAGGGCCTGGTGGGGCCGACTTGGTGGCCGCTTCGTGGGAGCCGGGTGCTTCCGCTCCAAAGCCGGCCGCACATCATCTCGCCAAATGAGCGGCCGCTCAATTCGCGTTTACCGAAAGCACTGAGAGATGCCTCGTGACGAGGTATCTTACATGGTGAATTATATCTCCAACTACAAACTCACTGTAGAGTGGCAGTATCGCAAGGCACCGTATTCTTGGGCTGATCCCCCGCCTGTGGTGAGTTTTCCTTACTTTTTTCTACTTTTGTTGCCGGGTTTGCGATGGCCGACTTTTGACTAGCCGGCTTTGTTTTTAGCAGAGCCCTCTTCTTCGACCGGTGCCCGGGGCCGCAGGGCTGGAGCGCCAGTTTACGGCCGACCGCACCGTGGACGACCCCGATGACCCGGATCTGGGGGCGGCCGCCATGGACGACGCCGTGGTCGCAGCCGGCGGAGAGGCAGGTGGCCACGAGCTCACGGTCGGCTTCGGGGATTGGCCGGATGATAACGAAGCCGAGGCCATCCCACGCCACCAGCCGGCGGCCGATCGTCACGGTGCAGGACCTTCCGCCGCGCCAACTGCTCGGGTTGGTGCGCAAAAGTGTCGGGCCGGGCCGGGTCTCTTCGGCAGCCGGCCAAAGAAACCCAAGAGCTCCGCAGCGGCGACCAAGCGAGACGAGGCGGCCGCGAAAGCGGCCCGCTTCCGCAAGGCGGTGAAGCAGCCACAAGCGGTCTCGGCGTAAGTGTTGGGTGTCTTGTACTTTTGTTATCTTGTTTGGTTGAGGCTCATCTAAGCCATCTTCTTGATTTGTTGAGCAGAGCGCCGCTTTCCCTTGGACGGGTTGACGCCGCCTCCATAGTCGGACCGACGGGAGGGTCTTCGAGTTCCCGCCGAGTGGACCCCCGCGCCGACCTCATGGAGGCAACGGAGCAGAACGCGCGGGAGGCTCGGGAGGAGCGGGAGGCAGCGGAGCAGAGGGCCGTCCAGGAGGCGGCGGAGAAGTTGGCCGAGGCGCAAGCCGACGCGGCGGCCAAGGCCCAGGCGGAAGCCGCGGCCGCGGAGAGGGAAGCGGAGGCTCTGCACAATCAGCCTCCACAGCTCGTCATTCCTCTTCGCGCCGTGGCTCCTGATATCCCCGTGCCTCCGTCGGAGGAAGCCGACCGCGACCAGCCGGTGATGGAGAGGAGGGAGGACGACGTGGTGATCCTGGCGGATGTGCCACAACCGGCGCCGACTGGAGCGGGCCAAGGCGGCCGACCCGCTGCAGCGCCAGGGCAGCCGGCCGTGGGCGAGTCGGCGGCAGGGGCGGATCTTGTGGTGCCGTCGGCACCTCGCCGGCGGGTGGGAGAGGCGTCCTCGACGCCGGAGCCGCAAGGAGCTGCGGGCGCCAGCTTGACGGCACAGGACCTGGAGGCGGGCAGCGCCAGTACGTCCGAGTGGACGCCCAGCGGCGGGACGGCCGAGCTGAATGGGGCGGCGCAGGAGGTCCGACGTCGGCTTCAGGCCCAGGCCGGCTTGCTGCAACGGTACACCCAGGAGTTCCTCCCTACGCGCGCGGTCGTCCGGGTGAGTCTTCTGGCTTTGATCGATTTTCTTTTTTTGATTTCTTCTGTGGGGGCGCGTTAGCGCACCCACTGGGTGTAGTCCCCGAGTTTCGAGTTGGCTGCTGAGCAGGCGGCTTGATACTCCTTAGCAGGCCTTGACGGCAATTTCGTTCTTATTTGCACTTCGTCTGACTTCCAGGAGTATCACAATCTTCGCGCGGCTGCCTTCAACTCCCAGGCTCAGGAGCTGAGCCAGAAGGCCGCCGACCTGACAAATAGCCGGAGTGAGAATTTTGTTTCTTTTATCTCATGTGGGGCGCCAACAAGACTCCATCGGGTGTAGTCCCCGAGATTCGGCCGGGCCGAGCCGAGCAGCCGGGTCGGATCTTCCCCGACGACTTCTTCCTTACTGCTTTATTCCTTTTTCTCATGCTTGCAGGGGCTAATGCTGACTTGAGGGAGCAGCTCGGCGGGACCCAGACCGCCCTTCGTGCCAAGGAGGCTGAGTGCGACGCCTTGGCCCAGGAATGCGACCGCCTGGCCAAGAGACTGGCTGACCAGGAGGAGAGCCATAAGGCGGCCCTGAAGAAGGCGCAGGACAACGAGGCCGCCCTTAAGGCCGAGTTCGAGACCGAGGCGGCGGGTTGGGCTGAAGCAAGGCAAGCGCTGAGCGAGGGCTATGGACGGGTGGAGGATCTGATCGATGGTAGGCCGCCTTCCCCTCTTCATCCTTTCGCTTGCTCCTTGCCCTCTTGTTCATCTTCTGGCTTTGGTGTTGTTTCCTTGTTCTTCACGCAGATTACTTCCCCGGCTACTCCGTCGCCGCCAGCCAAGCCATCGAGGCCCACCGTGAGACGCGCCGGCAAGCAGGGGTTGAGATCGCGCCAGACGCCAAATGGACGCTTGAGGAGCAGCTTTTGGCGATCCAGTTCGCCGCAGCTGCTCACCACATGCTCCGCCGCCAGCGTGCCGGGTGCAAGTGTTGGCCGCCTCGCTCGGGCGAGGTGATCCTCGCGACCCCCAAATGGATCGCCGACCGGGCTGGAGGTTGCGGTCGGTCGCTTCGAGGCCAGGAAGGCTTCCACTGCTCGGTCCGGCGCTGGGCGGGCACTGGAGTTCGTCCGGGCCTGGTACCCTGGGCTAAACCTGCGCCAGCTGAATACTTGGAGGCAGGAGGCTGACGAGGAGCTGGTGGCGGTACGGCCGGCTATCATCCATCGCGCCTCGGCTATCGCCGAGTACACCGATACCAGCGTCTTTGCTCCTAAAGTGAACGACAGCGGAGTTGCCCAGTCGGAGGAATGGTTCGGGCTGAACCCAGCAGAAGGCGAGGACTCGGCGGAGGAGATTGCTTCCAGCAATGAAGCCGAAGACGACGATGAGGAGGGCGGCGAAGGCGCCGCACCCGGGACGGGCGGAAGCGATTAGCCGGGCCTTCACCAGATCGCGTGCCTCCAAGAACGCGGCGCGAAGGCCAGCCGCCTACTGTGGTGATGATCAGGCCGAGACTCGCCAGCCGGCCACTCCTTCGGCCGGCACCGCCGCCTCCGCCGACCTGCCCGATTCGCCTGTTGCTCCGTTGGCTTGATCTGCCGTTCTCGCTTTTCTGTTGTTGCTCTTTGAACAAATTTTATTAACTTTGCGTTGTTCCACCCACTGGGGGTGTATTCAGACTATGTTGAATGCCGTCCTTTCGAAGGCTTTTGTGTAAATATAATTATGCATGTGTTTGGCTTCCATTCAAATTTGCTTTTTATCCTTAGGCTGTTTCCTTTGCCGCCTTCCCTTGATTGCCGCCTTCCCGGCCGAACAGCTGCTCTGTAGTCTGTGGCTGGGGAGGAACTTGGCTATTTGTGGGTAGGCAAGTACTTGAGCTTTGTTGGATTGCGGCAGGGTAGAATGGTAAGCCGGACGGCCGGCTGCTCTGGTAGCCGGTCGGCAATGGGATGAAGCCGGCTTTTGTTATATAAGTTCGTTAGTCCTTAGCCGTTATTCGTGTGGGCATTCTTTCCTGCCTTTGACTCTTGCCAGCCGGGCAGTCGGTTCTTCAAGCTGCGGCTTTTGACAAGAGAGGGCTTGGGTGCCGGCACACTACTTGTCTGACTGCAGGTGGAACTTTGAATATAACTCAAGGCGGCCAGTCCCCGGGCCGACTAGTCGAACCCAGTGCCGGACGAGGATAAAAAGGTGTAATGACAAAATCATAAGCATGATGCTCGTCATTCATACATAAAAGGTGGCAATCCTCGAGTGCTCCTCGGGGGCCCATTGTCTCATGCTTAGTACAAAAGGTAGCGTGATACATACTGCATTTTAACTGTAAAATCTTCGGAGGAGGTTGGCGTTCCATGGTCGTTCCGACTCCTTGCCGGAATCATCTCTTTTTCGTGCCTTCGGCTTCTGTGCGTCGATTAGGTAGTAGGAGTCATTTCCCAATGCTCTTCTGACGACGAAGGGACCTTCCCAAGGGGTCGAGAGCTTGTGCTGGCCGGCTGTTCGCTGGATCAGCCGGAGCACAAGGTCGCCCTCTTGAAAGGATCTTAGGTTGACCTTCCGGCTATGGTAGCGGCGCAAACCCTGCTGGTAGATGGCAGACTGGCTGAGGGCCAACAGCCGGCTTTCTTCCAAAGAGGTCGACGCCGCCTTCTCGTGCTTCTTTGGCCTTCGCCTGCGGTACATGGTCACCCGAGGCGAGTCGAACTCGATGTCGGTTGGGATGACAGCCTCGGCGCCATATACAAGGAAGAAAGGGGTGAAGCCGGTTGACTTGTTTGGGGTAGTGCGCAAACTCCAGAGGACGGCCGGCAGCTCATCGAGCCAACAGCCGGCCGAGCGCTCCAGTGGCACGACCAGCCGGGGCTTGATGCCGAAAAGGATGAGGCCATTGGCTCGCTGAACTTGGCCGTTTGACTGCGGGTGGGCAACGGACGCTAGGTCCAGCCGGATACCCTGCGTCGCGCAGAAACGTGCCAAAGCTCCCTTGGCAAAATTCGTGTCGTTGTCGGTGATGATGCTGTGTGGCACGCCGTACCGAGTTGTAATGTCTGTGATGAATGTTACGGCAGTCGGCCCGTTTAGCTTCTTGATCGGCTTTGCTTCGATCCACTTGGTAAATTTATCCACGGCGACAAGCAAGTGTGTCATGCCGCCGCGCGCTGTCTTGAATGGGCCCACCATGTCCAGTCCCTAGACGGCAAAAGGCCAGGTGAGGGGAATGGTCTTGAGTTCTGAAGCCGACATGTGTTGCTTGAGTCAAGATTTGGCCTTTTTGCAATGCTTGACCAACTCCTTGGCGTCATCCAAGGCGGTCGGCCAAAAGAATCAATGGCAGAAAGCTTTGGCAACCAGGGATCTTGAGGCTGCGTGGTGGCCGCATTCGCCTTCGTGAATGTCTTTGAGGATTGCTAGGTCCTTCTCTGGCTCGACGCATCGCTGGAAGACTCCAGTGACACTGCGCCTGACGAGCTCTCTGTTGGCAATTGTATATGCTCCAGCTCGGTGTTGGACTTGTCTTGCCGCTATCTCGTCAGCCGGTAGTTCTTTGTTTACCAGGAAGTTGAGGATGGGCTGAGCCCATGATGGAGCTGTGACTTCTTCTATAGCCAACACGGCTACTGCAACCAGGGCGAGTGGGCTGGGTGGTGAAGAGCTAGAGCTGGCCGCCGCCTGTGGTGTTGAAGCAGTCCCCGGGCCGACTACCGTAGTCCCTGGGCTGGGTTCTAAAGTTCTCGGGCCGGGTGCGACTATGGCAGTCCCCGAGCCGCCTGCTTGGCTCCCCAGGCCGGATCCGGCTGCGTCGGGGTTAGGCGGCACGAAGATGGAGTCGGATTCTGGAGACGGCTTGATAGACGGCTTGAGGAGGCGTTGGAGAGAGACGCCTGTTTGTATAGCTTGTCGGGTTGAGCCTATCCGTGCTGTGGCATCTCGCTTGCTTGTTGTCGGGTCTGGCACGTGGAGGAACTTCGCATCCTTGGAAGTACCCGCGACTTGGTTGAACGAGGAAGCGGTAGCTCGCCATGTTTGCGCCCTTGGCATCCCGATCGCCAGATGATTGGCTGGACCACCAAATCCGAAGTCGCCATAGCACGTGATCCGGCGGATGCCGAGCTCTTTGGCTAGCCGGAGTCCGTGTATGAGCGCCAGACTTCGGCTACGTTGTTGGAGGCGGCAAAGTGAATCTACAACGGTATCTGAGTTTGTCGCCTTTGGGAGAGGTGAGGATGATGCCGCTCCCAAGCCGGTGCGCATCTTGGACCCGTCAAGTGCATCCGCCAATGAGTGGAGTCGGGAGCCATTGCAGTACTTGGGTCTCGGCCCAGTCGACGAGGAAGTCGACCAATGCTTGCGACTTGATGGCGGTGTGAGGCTGGTAGAAGATCGTGTAAGGAGCCAGCTCAATGGCCCATTTTGCCACCCGGCCTGATGCGTCTCGGCTGCCTATGATCTCGGCGATCAGGGCGGTGCATACGACCGTGATTGGGTGCTCTTGAAAGTAGGGTTTCATCTTCTTGGCAGCGAAGTACACGCCATAGCACATGTTCTGGTAATGCGGGTAGTTCTGCTTCGAGGTGGACAACACTTCACTTAAGTAGTAGACTGGCCTCTGGACTAGCTGAGCTCGGCCTTCTTCTGGGCGTTGGACCACGATGACGGCGCTGACCACTTGGCTGGTGGCGGCAATATAAAGAAGCATGGGCTCTTTTTCAGCGCCGCCAAGACAGGCGGCATGGCAAGCATCTTCTTCAGCTCGTGGAAAGCTTGGTCGGATTGGTCGTTCCACTCGAAGTGAGTGGTTTTCTTCATGAGTCGATAGAGGGGGAGAGCCTTTTCTCCAAGCCGGCTGATGAAGCGGTTCAGGGAGGCCAGGCACCCGGTGAACTTCTGGACGTCTCGCAGCTTGGTGGGAATCTCCATTCTCTCAATGGCTTTGATCTTCACCGGGTTGCATTCGATGCCGCGTTCGGAGACCAGGAAGCCTAGGAGCTGGCCGGCTGGCACTCCGAACACGTATTTCTCGGGGTTGAGCTTGATCTGAAACCGGCGCAGGTTCTCAAATGTCTCTTTGACGTCTTCTAGCAAGGTGTTGCGCTTCTCCGTCTTCACCATGATATCGTCTACATAGACGTGGGCATTTCTGCCGAGTTGCTTGAGGAGGCATTTCTGCATGCAACGCTGAAAAGTGGCACCGGCGTTCCTCAAGCCGAATGTCATAGTCGTAAATGTAAAGCTCGAATGGCGTGATGAAGGCGGTCTTCAGCGGTCGGCGGCCGGGTCCAACTTTATCTGGTGGTAGCCTGAGTAGGCATCCAAGAAACTCAGCAGCTCGCATCCGGCTGTGGAGTCTATCACTTGATCAATCCTGGGTAAGGCGAAGGGATCTTTGGGGCAGGCTTTGTTGAGGCTGGTGTAGTCTATACACATGCGCCACTTGTTGTTCTTCTTCAAGACGAGCACCGGGTTGGCTAGCCATTCCGGAAAGAACACCTCCATTATGAAGCCGGCCGCCAAGAGCCGGGCTATCTCTTCTCCTACGATCCTTCTCTTCTCCTCTGACAGTCGGCGGAGGGGCTGCTTGACTGGTCTGGCATCTGCTAGGACGTGTAGCTTGTGCTCGGCGAATTCCTTCGGAACACCCGGCATATCCTTGGGGACCATGCAAAGATGTCCCGATTCTCACGGACGAAATCGACGAGCTCGCCTTCCTATTTGCTGTCCAGGTTCGCCCCAATGACGGCAAACCTTTCCGGGTGCTCTGGGTCCAGAGGTATCTTCTTTGTTTCCTTGGCCGGCTGGAAGGAACCTTGAGCATCACATTCCTTGGGGTCAGGGGACAGGGCTGGCTGCTTGCAGGCCATGGCCACGACACGGTCCAACGTCTTCTTCTCTTCGGCGATCACGAGGGACTCATGAGCGACTCTTGGCTGCAAAGACACTCGGAGGACTTCTTGTAATCGCCGGCTATGGTGATGATGCCCTTGGTACTCGGCATCTTCATCTTGAGGTAGGCATAGTGGGGTACAACCATGAACTTGGCCAAAGCGGGCCAGCCAAGTAGCGCATGGTAGGGGCTCTCAAGATCCACCACTTCATACCAGATTGCTTCTCGACGGAAGTGATCCTTGTCTCTGAAGAGAACGTCTATCTTGATCTTGCCGATGGGTGAACAGGACAGGCCGGGCACGATGCCATGGAACACGGTCCGGCTTGGCATGAGGTGCTTGGCCTTGATGTTCAACTTCTCCATGGTGTCTCGATACAGGATGTTGATGCTGCTCCCGCCATCTATCAGTAAATGGGAGAATCGGGCAGCAAGCCTGTCGGTTGCTAGAGTTGCTTCCAGAACCAATGCATAAGAGCCCGGGGACGGCATCACCTCTGGGTGGTCGGCCCAGCTCCAGCTGATAGGCCTCTCTGACCAGTGCATGTACTCGGGGTTGTTGGAGGCGATCGCATTGACTTCTTGATGCTGTCGGCGCCGGCTGCGTCGGTCTTCGGGCTGGCTCGTGAAGATGACGTAGGCGGCATGCTCGTTGGGGAACTCGTCTGGGACGGTCCCGACTGCTGGTCGAGCAGGCGGCTGTTGGGGAGCCGGAGGCGGTTGTCCAGCAGGCGGAGGCGGCACCAGCCCTTCGCCTTTGGTGATTCGAGTGAGCGATGGCATTTCCGGTTGTGTGGTTGGACGGCCACCGGCGCATTGTGGAACTTGCATGGGGCGCCGAGGGCTTGCTCATAGGAGAAAGTCGACGCCAAGCCGGCCACCATCTTCGGCTTCTTGGGCACGGGTCCGCCTCGGGTTGCTCGTCTTCGATGAGGGCCACCCGCCATTGGCGAGGAGGAGGCATCGGGCTTTGGCGCTTGTTGTCGTGGCCGGTACGGACGTCGGTTGAGTCGCCAGCCGGGCGTTTTGGGAGCCGGGTTGAGTACCTTCCCGGCGTCTACCCGAGCTCGATCTTCATAGAGGAGTCGGCGGTGGCGTACTTGTCAGCTATGACTAGTAGCTCGTCGAGGGTAGCCGGCTCGTCGCAGAGGAGCTTGTGCTTGAGGAGGGTGCCTTCTCGGCACCCGGCGGTGAAGTACTCTATGGCTTGAACCTCGTGCACCCCCTCACAGGAGTTGCGGAGCTCGGCCCAACGCGTGAGGTAGTCGCGGGTCGACTCGGTGGGTCCTCGTACGCACAAGGAGAGCTTCCTGGGCTTGGGAGCCCGCTTGTAGGTGCTGGTGAAGTTGCGGATGAAAGCTTCGATGAAGTCTAGCCAGCTATTGATGTTGTACGGCTTGAGGCTGTTGAGCCAGGTTCGCGCCGTGCCCTGAAGCATGAGGGGCACATACTTCACGGCAACACGCCTATTGCCGTTGGCTATGCTGACTGCGGTTGAGTAGTCGATCAGCCAATCTTCCGGCTTTACAGAGCCATTATACTTGGGCGTGTCTCTTGGGAGCGAGAACCCTTTGGGGAAGGGCTCGTCGCGGATGCGGAGGCCGAAGCAAGGCGGCCCGACATCGTCTTCCTCTTCCAATGCCAGGGATCGCGCCAGGCGGTCGATCCGGTGGCGGGCGTCGTTTTCGCCGACTCCTTCACGGCGGCCTAGTCGGCCGCTGAGAGTCGAATGCGTGACAGGCGGCGGGGTGGGATATCTTTCCCCGCGAGGTGGAGGAGGGGGCGGGTTGCCTTGCCGTTCCACAGCTCGAGGGCGGCCTTCCGCGTCGCGCTCGATGGAGATCCGGGTTCGGCTGCGGCTGGCAGCTGGCTGCTTCTCTCGCCATGCGCGGGCGTTGCCCACAGTCGGTGTGCGTGACGTTGTGCCGTGCTCTCGGCGCGGGGGAGGGCTTTCGGCGCGGGCGCTGTCCTCTTGCCGCTCTACGGCCGCGCCGATTAGTTGCTGGATGCGCCTAGCCATGTAGGGAAGCTCGTCGGGCCCTAGCCCGTTCAGCTCTTCTACGGCCGCCTGGGCGACGCGCAGGTTGTCGAGGGGCATGGCGTAGACGGGGCGGTCCACGCCTAGCATGTCGGCGATGGCTGCGCTTGCTTCTTGACCATGCCTAGTCGGCTCGGCCCTTCGGGAGGCGGCGTGCCGAAGGCGGCGCGGTCGACCTCGCGCTGGTGGGCCTCGGTGAGGCGTCTCAGGGAGGCTATCCTCCGGCCCTCCGTGTGGAGGGCGAGGCGGCGCGCCTCCAGCGCCTCGGCGTTGGCGTCAGCCGGGAGAGGGGCGGACAGGTCATGCGGAGCCGCTGGCAGGGCGTCGCGGGCGTTCTCGCCCGAGGGGCCGCCGTGACTAATGACCAGCACCTCGGTGACGGCACTGCCACAACTGTCGGCTTGGGGAAGCGGGTCATCGAAGGTTACGACGTTGGTGGGGAAGGCGTCGAGCGATCCCGTGTCAGAGTCGACAAGCATCGGGTCAGTGGAGCCAACTGACTCCAAATCTGCAGCGGGCTCGCTGGAGACGTGGAGTTGGTCGAGGAGGCTGACGAGGTGGCTCTCGAGGCAGCCGGTACCCGCGTCGGATGCGGGCTCGTCGGAGATGCGTGCCTCACCAAGAAGGTCGGCGAGGCAGCTCGCCGCGCAGGCGTCGGCGACGCCTTGCAGCGCGTCAGGGCAAGCGCCATCGAGCGTGCCGGGCTGGCTACGCTCGCGGGGGAGGAAGATGGTTCCCGTCCAGAACAGGTCTCCGGACGACGGTGCACCTGGCCCCATGATGGGCGCCAAATGTCGGGTGGTAGGTGCGACATATGCTAATGGGTGGCTAATCATAGTGGGAGCCAATAAGACGTCGCCGGTGCCTGGAAACGGGATGAGGCGAAGACATGCACGCCGGCGAATCTTACCCAGCTTCGGGGCTCTCCGTGGAGATAACACCTCATCGCTGCTTTATGGGTCTCCTCATGATCACTAGATGAACAAGTTGCTACAAGAGGCTCCTCGAGCTGTTCGGTGTGAGGAAGAAGAAGGGTACAACTAGCTCTTCTTTTCCCTCTATATGGTGTCTAAAACTCTCAAGGATCAACCCTTTGCATGGGTGCCCCGGGGGGTTTATATAGGCCTACCCCCCGGGGGTACAATGGTAATCCGGCTAGGCGTGGACCCTAGCCGCTGTCCTCGCCCGCCGCTTCTCCACCGGCCGGGGGCCCGCCGACCGCCGGCTTCGGTCGATGTTGTCCCACCGTTGAGGGCCTTGTCGGGGCTGGTTATTCTGTTGCCTCAACTCGATGACGAGGGCTTGGTCGGGGTAAGCGTGGCTACAGTGCCGCCGCCTTGGCGGCGATCACTGTAGCCTCACTTCGTCTTGTCTCCTTAATGAGGCGCTTCCTTCGAGGGGGAGCCGGCTATATCCCAGGCCGACTGGGAGAGACTGAGCCGACTTCGGGCATCTCTCTGATCGGAGGGGCCCGCCGCCTGCGGGTCGTACTGATAGCCTGTCGTGGGTGACGTCATAGTCAACATGGCAACAGTGCCGCACCGGACGGTTGATGGCTGCCCCGTACGGCGCACTGTAGCCATGCGCGCTCCGGGATGCGGGGGTGGCAGGCTTCACTGTAGCCATGCCCCATCTCATCACTTGTTATGTGGGTGCAGATTTTGAGGGTGCGGCCTTGGCCGCCTGCGGGGTGGCCGGCTTCTCGGAGTCGGCCTTCTCTTGGCCAGCTACGTGGAGTCGGCCCTCTTGAGGCCTTCTGCCTGTGGGTCTTGGGGCCGGGCCGCCTCCTGATAGCCGGCCTGAATGACAGCCAGCCGGGGGAAGGCGGCCCGGCGTCTTGGATGTTGGATGGCCCGATTGGCTTTATAATTTTTTCAGAATCCCCAGGGGGAGCCGGCTAGGCTACCCGTGGTCATTTACTTCGACACATCATTTGAGAATCCTAAGTTTCCCTACAGAAAAAATTTATAGAGGTTACAACATATATAATAATTCCAAAATTACATGCATCTACCAGAGTATACAATGGTTGGGTGAAGAAAGACAGACTTACTAATTATGGAAGTGTTTACAAAAAATAGTTGTGCTACTCACTGGTTGAACCCGCTTTCTCTTTGATGTGCTTGAGCTTGCGTGTGCATCTGAAGTTAGATACATGAGTTTTTCGAACTCTTCATGTACCATCTGTATACCCTTAGTCACTACTTCAAGTTGATGATGACAATTTTTCTGCCATAATGTAGTTGAAGACATTAGACTGTAGGCAATTTGCATGCATTGTTAAAGCAAGTAAACATATTCTACCCATAGTTACAGAGCTTGCAATAACATTGACCTCTACATCTGTAGTGGTGGCTAGATCTGTATCTTTTTGTTCACTTTCAGTATCCCCGTACTGGTTTATCAGGTCTTCTAGATGGTTTAGACAGTGAACATGACCTCTGATATCTTAGAACACAGGGAAATTGGTGAGATGGCCTAGAAATTAAGGTGTAGAGTTAGAAAACTCTTCATTTTGATATAGGTGATTCTTTTCATGCCTTCACTAATGTTCTCCCACTCTGTTGGTAACATGTCAGCATCTGTTGCGTAAATATTATGACTTGTTTAAAGTAGGTACAGTACGAGGCGGTGATAATTCTAAATATTGGTGATCAACAAATATCCAAGCAGCATGTCTAGATTATGTCCCATTTTGGTTCTCTTTAGCCACTTTTTTCCTATGTGAGGACAACAAACCTATCGACCCAGTCATTCTTTATTACGTTGTCCTGCCTTTTTTTCCTCTTTCAACCAAGAGGCAAAAGACGCGTTCCTTAGCTACTGCCTTTTCCCTTTTCAACCAAGATGCAGGTTCGGTACCTAGTCTCTTCGACAGTACTTTCCTCCTTTCTTTTCTTATTCAACCCAGACATGGATTAGTCTACATGCAGCTCATGGTCGTCATCTTCCGCTCACACTACGGGAGCGAGCTTTGAGACAGAGGCCATCTCACGCCGGTGCTAGGTCTGAGAGGACGGCTGAGGGAGTCCCGGATTAGGGGGTGTCCGGATAGCCGAACTATCGCCGATTGGCCGGACTCCTGGACTATGAAGATACAAGATTGAAGACTTCATCCCGTGTCCGGATGGACTTTCCTTGGCGTGGAAGGCAAGCTTGGCGATACGGATATGTAGATCTCCTACCATTGTAACCGACTCAGGTAACCCTAACCTATCCGTGTCTACATAAACCGGAGGGTTTTAGTCCGAGGGATCTAACAACAATCATACCATAGGCTAGCTTCTAGGGTTTAGCCTCCTTGATCTCTTGGTAGATCTACTCTTGTACTACCCATATCATCAATATTAATCAAGCCGGAGTAGGGTATTACCTCCATCGAGAGGGCCCGAACCTGGGTAAAAACATCGTGTCCCTTGTCTCCTCGTTACCATCCGCCTAGACGCACAGCTCGGGACCCCCTACCGAGATCCGCCGGTTTTGACACCGACATTGGTGCTTTCATTGAGAGTTCCTCCGTGTCGTAGCCGCCAAGAAGGATCCTCATCTCGCCTTTTTAAAGACGACATCGCCGCCAAAGAAGCCTTGGCCATCGGGTCGACTTCTTCGCTAGGTGGTTTTCATGACCGCCGCCTGCCGCCGCTACCGATGATGACTTCTCGAGTCATTGAAACCAATCTTCATGTTAATTCGAACTTGCCGAACAGTTAGATCCGATCGAGCTCTCCTCTCAGAACGAGCTCTTGGATTGCATCGCCGCTACCGGGAGTCGCCATAGACTACGACCGGATCGGGCCTAAAACCGATCCGAGAGAAATCAATTCTCCCCTGTGCTACCCATCATGTTGCTGTGATAGAGGAGCAATGCGGTGATTCTTCTTCTATCTTAAGGACTAGTTACGTTCGATTCCCGATCCTCTATGCTGGATTCCCGCAGAGGGACGGATGTCGATCAAGCCTCGAACTTAAAGTCAGCGGCGGGTTGGATTCATTAGATAGCACTCAAAAATCTAAACTTCGAGTTCGGAAACTTCGCCCCTCGAGTCCTAAATTGACAGGATTCGGATCTAGTTCCACCCGCCCACCCAAACATTAGCGATCTATCCCGAATTCGGCAAGAGCCCATTTGAAACAAGATACATCATTATCGGGCCAGATTCCTCCCGGTTATGGACAGGATAAAGGACCGCCGAGAGGAGGACGTAATCTCACTTTTTTGCAATAATTGCACGGACAAGGGAGTCCTAAACGCCATAAGTCGCCATAAATTACACGCTTTGCTGACTTGGTGACCATAGTACAAAAGTATCTTGGCGATGGAGAGTGCTTGGAAAACCGAAAGTAAATTTTGGGATAATCCGCTCGAATACATCCCTAGTCCGAAATAAAAGGGCGATCATCACCAAGCACCTGGGTTAAACACCAAAAACCAAAACCCCTAAAGGGTGCACGGAACCGTCTTTGGAGGGTTGGCTAAACGGACCTCGCAAAATTCATAGCACAGAGGGCGCCACTCCAACTCATAGTCTTCGAAAGCATGTTGGATACTACGGCAGTGGCCAAAAGTGGCGAAGAGCTTCTAGCCTCAGAATCCCAGCCCAGCAACACCAGTACGGTACTAATAGTCTTCGAGACTTTCGCATCAAATAATATACGGAAACGAACACTCCGCAACCTTGCCGATGTCTACCAAGTAGCAACAATAAATCCATGGAGTGACACGGCTATTACCTTTAATGCCAGTGACGAACCCAAATTCCGAACAGCCAGAGCACCAGCCGCATTGGTTCTCAGTCCAATAGTGGACGGCTTTCGCCTTACAAAGGTACTCATGGATGGCGGCGTGACTGAACCTCATCTACGAGGAAACCCTCCGAAAAATGGAAATAGATCGGAACCACATTGAGCGAAGCAGCACAACCTTTAGAGGAATAATCCCTAGCCGGAAGCATGCTGCATAGGAAAAATCACATCGACGTAGTGTTCGGCTCATGGACAATTACAGTCCGAGGAGGTCACATTCCAAGTGGCCCCGTTCAGCAGCGGATATCATGCTTTATTGGGGCGAGAGGCATTCACACTTTTTCAAGCTATACCCCATTATGGGTACATGAAGCTTAAAATGCCCGGACCTAATGGAATCATCACTCTCGCTAGTGATCCGAACATAGCACTCCACACCGAAAACAAGACAGCCGCACTAGCCCTCGAGGCACTATCCGAAGCCCTAGCGGCCGAGGAACTCATCATGATGCGCCCACGGTGAACAGGGACGATGTGATACTTGATAAAAGATCCAAGTCCACCTCTTTTAAACCAGCGGATGAAATAGTCAAATTCCAAGTCCACCCAACGGACTCGCAAAGACGGCCTCCATCGGGGCACAATTAAACCTCGATGTAGACGCCAAGACCACGAGAATTTCTACGAGAAAACTGGGACATTTTGCTCGGCACCCTTCGTGACATGCCAGGAATCCCACGTCGGCTGGCCGAGCACAGCCTAAATATCCTAAAAGGATTCAAGCCAGTCAAACAGGCTCTTCGGCGCTTTTCCGAACCCAAGAGACAAGCCATGGGAGAGGAGCTAGCCAAACTTCTGGAAGCCGGATTCATCAGAGATATAAAACATCCGGACTGGTTAGCAAATCTGGTGATGGTACCAAAGAAGGACAAATCCTGGCGCCTATGTGTTGATTTCAAAGACCTTAATAGGGCTTGCCCAAAGGATCCCTTCCCCCTCCCTTGAATTGATCAAATTATCGATGCTACAGCAGGACACGACTCATTGTGCTTCCTCGACGCTGCATACTCGGCCACAACCAAATCAAGTTGGCGGAGCTGCACCAAGCTGCAACAAAGCATTCATCACTCCATACGCCCATTCTCGCTTAATACAATGCCCTTCGGCTCAAAACGCCGCAAGCAACATATCAGCGCATGATTCAGACATGTCTGGCAAACCAGATCGGCAAAACAGTGGAAGCATATGTAGATGACGTGGTCGTCAAATCCAAGCACGTCGAAACTATAGTAGACGATTTGAGGCTCACATTCGACAATCTTCGAAAATACGACATCAAGCTCAATCCGGAAAAATGCGTCTTGCTGCTCGGTAGGAAAGCTCTGGGCTTCATTGTGTCCGGTAGAGGAATTGAAGCAAACCCAGCCAAGATCCGAGCTCTGTCACAATTGGACATTCCAAAAGACCTCAAACAAATACAAAAATTGACTGGATGCATAGCGGCTCTAAACCGCTTTATTTCCCGTTTGGGAGAAAAGGTGTTACCCCTTTACCGCCTCCTCCGCCGCACCGAACAATTTGAGTGGACGGATGCCGCCACGGCCGGACTCAAAGAGATAAAAGCCATATTGGCAACAAATCCGGTCCTGGCCGCGCCCAACGTGGGCGAACCAATGCTATTATATATCGCCGCAACACATCAAGTTGTCAGCACGGTGCTCGTTGTCGAACGAGAAACGGACGGACACCGGTTCCCTCTTCAAAGACCGGTTTATTATGTGTCCACTGTCCTCACTCCATGCAAGTCCCGGTACCCACATTATCAAAAGAAGCATACGCGGTGTTCATGGCATCCCGGTACCCACATTATCAAAAGCTGTGACACTACTTTCAAGAGTGTTCGATAACGGTAGCCTCCGAAGTACCTCTTAATGACATTACAAACAACCGCGACGCGACGGGCCGGATTGCTAAATGGGCCATAGAGCTCTTTCCATTCGACATAAACTATAAGCCACGACGAGCTATTAAGTCACAGGTTTTGGCCGACTTCGTGGCCGAATGGACAGAAGCCGAACTCCCTAAAGAGTATGGCGCATACTCCAATTGGATCATGCACTTTGACGGATCCAAAATGTTGGCAGGCCTGGGTGCTGGCGTCGTCCGACGTCCCCAACCGGAGACACATCCAATACGTCCTTCGATAATGTATATGGACTCCAACAACGCAAATAATACGAGGCCCTTACGCATCGCCTCCGGATGGCGATCTCTATGGGCATTAAACGCCTAGAGGTGCGAGGATTCGAACCTCGCGATATCTCAAATAAACGGAGACTTCGATGCCAAAGATCCGAAAATGGCAGCGTACCGCAATGCGGTCCTAAAAATGTCAGCACGGTTCGAAGGGCTCGAATTTCATCATATAGCCCGGGATAACAACCAGGCAGCGGACGTATTGGCACGCATCAGCACAAAATGCGATGCCGTCCCGCCCAACATCTTCTTGGAACGGCTGTTCAAGCCATCTGTACTATGGGAAGGGGAGTCCGGAAATAACAATCCGGACCCAACCGCAATGCCTGACACCGAACACTCTGACACAATCGGAGGCTCTGCCACCGAAATAACACCCTCCGCTCACGAAATAATGGAGGTTATCGCCCGTGGGGCGGAACCATTCCTAGCCTACCTAACTAGGCGGGAACTCCCGAAGACCAAAAATGAGGCTCGCTGCATAGTACGGCAATCTAAAGCCTATAAAGTCCATGAGGGGAGCTTTATAAGAAAAGCACTACAGAGTCCTTCAAAGGTGTATCTCCAAAGAGGAAGGGCGAAACCTCCGGCTGAAATTCATGCCGGACTGGGTGGGCACCACGCCGCAGCCCGGCCCTTGTAGGCAAGGCCTTCCAGACAGGATTTTATTGGCCGACGCCCGGCAGATGCGCAGGATTTAGTCCAACGATCGCGTCGGTTGCCGACTTTTTGCTAACCAAAGCCACATGCCACCCACCGCCTCAAAACTATACCCATCACCTGGCCGTTCGCGGTCTAGGGGCTTGACATGGTTGGACCCTTAAGGAGGAACCCACAAGCAAAAATACCTATTGGTCATGGTGGATAAATTCACCAAATGGATAGAGGCCAAGCCTGTTAAAACAGCCGAATCCGGACCGGTGATAGACTTCATATCAGGGGTAGTGCACCGTTACGGTGTCCCCCACAGTATCATCACTGATAATGGCACCAACTTCACGGTCGATGAGGTCAAATTATGGTGCAAAAGCATTGGCATCAAGCTCGATTACTCCTCAGTCTATCACCCTCAAACCAACGGCCAAGTCGAGCGAGCAAACGGTCTAATCATGAGCGGCATTAAACCCAGACTAGTGCGGTCCCTCAAGGAATCTAACACGACCGGGTTGAGGAGCTTCGACTCAGACTACGGGGGCTGCGGACCACGCAATCGCACTACCGGATTCACACCATTCTTTATGGTGTACGGCGCAGAGGCGATCTTGCCTCAGTGACATAATTCATGACTCACCACAGGCGCATGAATGAAGAAAGAGAAGCCGAGCTCGATCGGCAGGACAGTTTGGACGCATTGGAGGAGGAGCGCGACGTGGCAAAGGCTCGTTCCGCATTTTATCAACAGCAGGCTCAAGATATCAAAGCAGTGGAAGTCCGGCCAAAGCTTACAACGTTGGCGAACTAGTTCTACGCTCGCCGGACAAGAAAAAGGACAAACTCAAGCCCAAATGGGAAGGTCCCTTCATCATCTACCAGGTCCTGACCGGCAGAGCATACCGTCTGCGAAACGCATCGGATAACCGACTCGAGCCGAACCCATGGAACGCAGTCCGTCTACGAAGATTCTACACCTAAGCGCCGGACTCCAAGTTCGTCTCCTTCCTCCGTCTACATTTTCTATTTTTGCTGTCTTTTATTTCTCTCCTTCCTCCCCTTTCTTTTTAAAGCCTTTAGAGGCTCGTTCGCGCTTTGTTCGCACATATTTGATGCGCTGTCCGCGCTCATTATACCTGGGGGATTCTTTAACAGAAGCTTATTTATACGGGCTTCATGCCCAACACATGTGCCAAACTTCCGCATGTACCTTTTATTCACCATTATATGCATCGATATGACTTAAGTTTTGGCCAAGCTGGGTTGCCTGGCTCCTGTGCTTACCCCTCACGCTCCTCGATTGTTCGGCTAGGTGGTAAAGGGAGCACCTCTGCGATTATTCTTGCGGGTCAGCCGGATGTGTACCTCAGACTGGGTGAAGCCGAAAGCTAGCGTTCTTAAGGGAATATTCGGTCGGTGAACTGAAAGATGATTTTTAACTATTTATCCATCTGCCCCCAGATGATTTCCTGCTTTCTTAGCAGTTCAGACATGCACTTTAGGGCATGCCTGCCAGCGAAAGGAACCCTTAACGGAACTATTCTCCCTGGAAGATGTTTCTCACTATCCATGTAATATAACATAACTAGTTGGGCACTTGTCTGATACAGCAATAATGACCTCTATGCCTTGTCTCCACGCATGCCCCGGTTCTTATATAACCGCAAGGGTATTCGGACACACTCCGGACTGTTGGGTCCCGAGGTCGGGTTTAAAAGGTTCGCTATGACAAACGATCTACAATCCGGCTAGAAGACATTTTTTATGTCATATTCAATTACATAGTCAACTCGACTCATTGTATTCCTCCTCAATGCCATCTAATAGGCTATCTAATTTACAATCTTGCTGGGAATACTTGGCGGCCAATTCTACTTGGCCGCATACACTAAGCTTCTGAGGATCTCCTTCCCGTCAAAGCCCCACAGGTCCAACCTCGGCCATGTGGTTTGGGTCACCGTGGTATTATGCGTCTTTACCATGGCCCAGGCCTCCTCGGCGCCTTTGACGGCAGGCCGATATCTTCCATAGTCGGAAGCGCCGCCGTTGCTCCTTGAAGCCGCTCGCCAGCTCCCCAATGCCTTCGGCAGGGAGATAGATGGACACAAGGCACGGCCGACGCCTTTCATCACCGGGCCGAACTCGTTCGGTGCAGGCCGACGCAGTTCCGGGAAGAAGATCACCCAAAGAACTGGGCATCTCCTCCTCGGGACGCACTCGTGAGCAAACCTACATACATGTTTATGTTAGTCGCTTCCTCGCCGAACTCTTTCAAAGTTCGCTCAAGCACTTACTGAAAATGTCGCGACGAAGCCGTCGATTCTCCTTTACGGAGTCAGATAACTGGGCACGAACATCCTTTAGTTCCTCACCCAGTTTGGTGTTGGCACCTTGGAGGTCATTTTTCTCCTGTCGCACCCTTGTAAGCATGCTCTCGCCGGCCTTTAGCTGGCGCAAGAGCTGTTGCTTGTCTGGATCTAGTCCGGCGCCATCTGCAATATTTTTTGTCAGATTTACACACCCGCCGCACTTCATAAACTATTTATCTTTTGAAGCATATATTACCAGAGGGGTCTCTGTGGCTCCCTCAGAAGCGGCTAGTGTGGCCTCAAGTTGGGCCTTGCATTCTTCAAGCTCCCGGGACAGTCGGGTATTCTTTTTGTAAGATCCTCAAGATAACAAATGATCCTTAAATCAGTTATTCTAACTACTTTAAGTCTCGGGGCTACCGCATATATAATCACAAATTTCCTTACCTGTATGTCCTTTACATACTGCTCCGTGGATCTGGCTAGACCATCTTGAGCGGCACGGAGGTGCGCATCTCCCGAATTGAAGGCATTCAAGGCCTCTTGGGAGCAACATGCGTTACGAAGAACTGTTCCGTGGCGCCTGTGATTCATGGCGCTCTCCACCTCGGAGTTGGTGGCGGACAATTTGTCGGCATCCTCTGTCGGGAGGAGCATCCGACGACGCTTTGTGCTCGCCTCCGCCTCGGACCCGGCTTTGGAGCCTGGGCCGTGAGGCTCGATGGCAACCTCTCCGGACTCGGGCCGCGGCGCTTTTTCTGAAAAAGCACCAGCGTTAGTACACCTTCCAGGAATCAATCCTGGGAATATGGTGACGCGCCATACCATTGCGGTGAAGTTTCGATCCGAACCGCACTTCTTTTTAACTGCAGGGTCAGACGCCCTTGTTCGCCGCGCGGCTCGCTCGGCCTCCTGCCTCAAGGCGCCCTGCGAAAATACCATTGGTATACGGTGATCAAGAAATTAGCACGGATGGGTCATTATCGAGTATTGGGACCTTGGTCTCGTACCGCGAGGCTGGAAGTATTCCGGGTAATCGGGTCAGTAATGGCAACCAAAGCATTGTCGATGCTAAGTTGGTGGAACACACCGTCGATCAACTCCACCTTTATATCCGGATCCTCTTCGGAGGTCGGATCGAGGGACCATTCCGGATCCTCGGGTTGTGGGGGCGGGCTGTGTATCTTCTCCACGGCCGGCGCAGTTCCTCAAGAAACCATGAAATGAGATATTTAATCACGGGAACATGGATCGGACAGGCCACAAAGATGTTTGCTTACCCAACTTCGAGGATTATTCGAAGAAAACTCGCTCAGTGGGTTGACGCGGAGGAAATCTTCCTCCTCCCCTTTATACATGGCAGACAAGGTCTTCACCAGTTCGGTGACCGATCCCGGCCCTTTGCGGCCATGGCGGGTGGCATCGTCCTCCCCGTTGAAGTCCCACATGGGGTGACCCCTATATTGGAGCAGCTGCACTCCCCTCATAATGCAGATTGCCATGACTCCAATCATGGTCAATCCGGCATGAGCCAGTAACCTTATTCGGCTCATCAAGTAAAGGACATCCCGGTTATTTTCCCTCTATGGGCTCAAGGCGCCCGGCTTAGGTGCTTCTTCAGAGGAGCTGCTATAAACTCGGAAGGCCGATCCAAACAAGATCCCAGCGAGACGTCCTCCATGTAAAACCATTCAAGGCGGTCTTGGACGCCTTCTTCGAGGTTAGGATAGATATCCGTCTGGCGATGCGCCATAGTTCGGCTCCGCCCACTTGATATATTGACCCCTCATGAGAACGGGGTACTAGGCAGAATAATCTCTTCCACAGCGCAAAATGAGCCTCGACGCCAAGAACAGTTCAAGAAGGGCCACGAAGCCCGCGATGTGCAAAATGGAGGCGGGCGTAAGGGTGGTGCAGTTGGAGGCCAGAGAACTCCAAGAGCCCCGGAGAAAGCGGATGGATTGAAATCCGAGTTCTCTTACTAGATAAGAGATAAAGCACACCTGCTCACCTTTAGAGGATCGGGAGACTGTCCGCTTGCTTTCCGCCTCTTGTAGGTGGCAAGTCCGGCTCGACCGAACCATAAAGGTCGGGGAAGAAATCCCTTGGTTTGAGTATAACTAGCTCGCTATGAGGACCGAGCATCTCTCCCAATTTCGGGCCGAGGGCCGGGAGCGAGAGGAGGAGCCGTGGTCGATTGTCCATGATGGAATGGGCTTTGGTCGAGGCGCTCAGATGAAAGCTCATGAAGGGGGATGGTGTGACTCAGATCTAGATCCTCGCCTTTTATAGGCAGCTCATTTGCGCAGCTAGGGGGTAAGTGTAAAATACCTGGCTTTTTGCATTCATTCAAACACGTGGAAGATGGCCATTATTGGGCGAGAAGCCAAGGAGCGCATCATTTATCGAAGCGGACACTATTCGACAAGTATATGGAATTTGGAGAAGAACCCACCTCGCAATGCCGAAGACAATCAACGCGCCGGACTCATCGTCATTGAAGCCTGGTTCGGGGGCTACTGAGGGAGTCCCGGATTAGGGGGTGTCCGGATAGCCGAACTATCGCCGATTGGCCGGACTCCTGGACTATGAAGATACAAGATTGAAGACTTCATCCCGTGTCCGGATGGACTTTTCTTGGTGTGGAAGGCAAGCTCGGCGATACGGATATGTAGATCTCCTACCATTGTAACCGACTCTGTGTAACCCTAACCTATCCGGTGTCTATATAAACCGGAGGGTTTTAGTCCGCAGGGCGAACAACAATCATACCATAGGCTAGCTTCTAGGGTTTAGCCTCCTTGATCTCGTGGTAGATCTACTCTTGTACTACCCATATCATCAATATTAATCAAGCAGTGAGTAGAGTATTACCTCCATCGAGAGGGCCCGAACCTGGGTAAAAACATCGTGTCCCTTGTCTCCTGTTACCATCCGCCTAGACGCACAGTTCGGGACCCCCTACCCGAGATCCGCCGGTTTTGACACCGACAACGGCCTTGTCATCAGTGTGTGTCTTCACATGCGGACGATGAGTGTGTCAATGTTGCATGTCCTCCTCTTCCCCGACGGACGGGATCCGGGAGGATCTGCGAGCACCGGTGAGGAGGGAGAGAGAAGGGCCACCATCATCTTTTTTAGATCTGGAGGGGGTGATAGTGTGAGAAGTAAGTGGGCAGCCCTAGCAAGTAAGGGCTGAAGCTCCAGCCTATATATCTTGCTAGTACTACTACTATTCTTACAAGTGGTAGAGTAGTTTATATTTTCTTTGCATACGCTACAATTAGTTGTGCTTCAAAATTGAACGGTACGCCATTAAAAAAATTAAATCGAGAAATAAGGTGGTGCCTTAGGCCAACGCGGCTCGATCGCATTTTGCACAAAAAATGACAAACCATGTTTCTTTAACATGTGGTCCCGTTCCAAAATATGAGTGAGAAGATGACGAGTTGATGACGTCATCAAAGCATATGGTTTTATACAGACTTACGGTGAAGCCTGTATTTACAAGAAAGTGAGTGGGAGCTGTGTAGAATTTCTGATATTATATGTGGATGACATATTGTTGATTGTAAATGATACAGAATTTCTGGATAGCATAAAAGGATACTTGAATAAGAATTTTTCAATGAAAGACCTCGGTGAAGCTGCTTATATATTGGACATCAAGATCTATAGAGATAGATCGAGACGCTTAATAGGACTTTCACAAAGCACATACCTTGATAAAGTTTTGAAGAAGTTCAAAATGGATCAATCAAAGAAAGGGTTCTTGTCTGTGTTACAAGGTGTGAAGTTGAGTCAGGCTCAAAGCCCGACCACTGCAGAAGATAGAGAGAAAATGAAAGTCATTCCCTATGCCTTCGCCATAGGTTCTATCATGTATGTTATGTTGTGTACAAGACCTAATGTGTTCCTTGCCATAAGTCTGGGAGGGAGGTACCAAAGCAATCCAGGAGTGGATCACTGGACAGTGGTCAAGAACATCATGAAGTACCTGAAAAGGACCAAGGATATGTTTCTAGTTTATGGAGGTGACAAAGAGCTCGTCGTAAATGGTTATGTTGATGCTAGCTTCGACACTGATCCAGATGACTATAATTCACAAAATGGATACGTGTTTATATTGAATGGTAGAGCTGTTAGTTGGTGCTGTTCCAAGCAGAGCGTCATGGCGGGATCTACGTGTGAAGCCATCGGGTCACTGGAAGCGGTTTCAGACACCCCCGATAGGTGTTATGGGCTTAATGCGCCAAGGCGGGGACAAACCAGCTCACAGGGGCTGGTGCGCCCCTCTCCCTGGCCGGCCAGCCCTAGGGAAGGAAAGAGGGAAGGCTAGCCCCTCCTGCCTTTCCCTCTCATGGGAGAAAGGAAAGGAGGGCGCCACCCTCCCCTGCCTTTCCCCCGCACCTATACAAGGCAGGGGCGCGGCTTGGGAGAGACCCCAAGTAGGAATCCTCCTACTTGGGCGCCCCCTTTGGCTACTCCTCCTGTCGGTGTACAAAAGAAGGGGCACACTTTTGTACCCCTTTACCTGTGCACGGGCAGTCGGAGCCGCGCCCATGGCCACACCAAGCAGAGCAGGGGAGGTGAACCAAGGCAAAACCGAAGCCCAAGACAGCCAGGGCAATGCCAAGACCAAGAATGCAAAGAAGCAGAGGGGCGGAGCAGTTCCCCTCGGCAAGACCCTTGCCGGGGCAGCGCACCCAAACACCAACAGGGTGAGCCACCCTTGAGCCCACGTCCCCAACACCATCAGCCACGTAGGGCCAGGGCTCGGGAGGCACCTCCGTGGTGGCATGCAAATCTTTGTGAAGACATATTCAAGATCATATGAGGATTAGAAGACAACGATCCGACAAGATCCTTGCCGAGGAGAGCCACGAGACCCCCGGCAAGATTCTTGTCGGGGACGATAGCGCGACACGGCAAGACCCTTGCCGGGCCCCCCGGCAAGGCTCTCGCCGAAGACGCCAGCGGGGCCACTGCCAGACCCGCACCAGCCAGGTCTCCACCGCCGTTCGCATGCAGCTGCCAGCCCAAACTAGCTGGGCAGGGACCTGTGTGGCAACATGCAGTTTCTAGGCCAACTCAGCTGGCGCCTGCATGGCGGCATGCAGATCTTCATGAAGACCCTACCACCACGCCACCTCAGCTGCCTGCTTGCCTACATGGCTCCGCATGCATCGCTGGCCAGGGCGCATGTCGAAGCGAGGAGGAGCAGCGACGGACGGGACGGGCCTCGCCCCCGTCCCCGATAAATCTAGGGGACACCTCAGCGGCGCATTAAATGCGACTTGTCCTGTAATACGAGCGATAAGCTCGCAATACTGTATGCCTTTCCACCTCATGTATGCCACTGTGGCAGCCCCTTTTCGCCTATAAAAGGAGGCCCATGGCAAACTGGAGGAGGATTCGGCTCTTTCGAACCACGCGCTCACCATAGCTAGTTCGAGAGCTCAAGAACTCTCTGAAATATACCCACCAAAGCAGGACTAGGGTTTTACGCATCCTCGCAGCCCGAACCTGGGTAAACGATCCTTGTCGACCATCGATCCTGCTCTTCTTGCAACCCTGCGCCCCGACAACCGTAGTAGGGATTCTTGTGATCCCATAGGTGTCGTTGCACACCGACATCTTTGGCGCGCCATGTAGGGGGCGCAATTGTGAGAATCTGGTCTAGTAGCTAGCCTAGCGTTTCTTCATCGCCATGGCTCCCAAGAAGAAGACGACCACGGCAATCGGCCTGTCGGGGGCGAACGTCTGCATCGCCACGGACGAAAGCAGGCCGCCCGGTCATGACAGACCTGGCCGCAGTCCGCGAGCACCAAAGCATCACCGGCAGTGGGCTCGGCGAAGCGGCGTTGTCAAGACACCCGACGTCCGGTCGCACATCGCCAGATCCAAAGACGGAGCTGGCCCCTCACAGGTGGCGCGGGCCCTCCAGGGGTGTCGTTGTGCCACCTCCGGGTGGCACAGCGACCTCCAAGACACCCACGCTGGCGACCACTGTGCGCTCTTCCCATGGCATGCACGATGAACAGCGTCACCACGCCGGCGACCCTGGGCACCGCCGTGGGAAGAGCCATGTGCGTTATCCGCGGGATGAAGGAGTTCAGCATGCCCGCCGAAGTGCTGGCGAAAATGGCGCACAGCCGCTGGGCCGTGGTGGAGCTCCTTCTAACATGGTTAGAAGTCAAAGCACACCACGGTCCACGCAGCTATCGCCGCCACCCACGCCAGCTGCAGAGAAGCTCGACGAGTGGAGGGCCACCATCCGGAGCCTCGTCGCCTTCGCCAACAAAGACGATCCGTGACCGGCGGGGCCCTCGGGTCGGCGCTCCATCGAGCCACCACATGCTGGCGCTGGGAGGACCGGGGGATAACATTTCCATAGCGTCGTCCAACCCTCGGACCCACCGCGACCAGCGCCAAGTTCTTCGAGAACGAGCTCATGAAGATGCTTAGACCACTATTGAGCGCCGGCATGATACGCGCCACCAGTCGGACAAGCGGGCGGGACCCGCTATGGACCACCCAGCACTGGGGGGCTCCGGCGGCCTACCTTACTAGATGGGCTGCCCGGCCTTTACCCGTGAGCTGCGGCAGTTCTAGTGGCCGTCCCACCGCACGTTCAAGCCCGACGTCGGCGAGAAGTACACTGGAAAGACCCATCCATCCGAGTTCCTCAGCATCTACACCATCGCGATGCAGGCGGCCGGAGCTCACGACGATAAGGTGCTTGCCAATTATTTCCCACTGGCGCTGAAGCCCGATGTTATGTCTTGGTTGATGCACTTGCCGGCGGATTCCATTTCTTCTTGGTCGGATCTGTGCCATGAGTTCGTTGGCGCCTTCAAAGGAGGCCACCAAGCTCATGGCCGTGCCGTTGATCTCATGATCATTCCCCGTGAAGGGGAAACCCCGCAAGTACATCCAAGAGGTTCAGCCGGTGCGTGACAACATCTCTCGACGCTCATCCAGCCGTTGCCAGATCAAAGACGTTCCACTCGTAATACGCGCAATCTCAAGATGCGCCAAGAGTCAAGCGATGACCAAGGTTAAGGATGTGGCCGAGCTCTACGTTATGGCCGATAAATGCACCCGGGCTGAAGAGGGAAGGAAGTACCCCGACGAAGACGCCGGTGCGGAAACCGACTCTACCAACGAAGATGCCGCCACCCCGACGAAGAAGGGTCGGCGTCGCAACAAGAAACGCAAGGGCAAGGTCATACTTGCCATCGAGGGGTCTGATGACACCGGCGCTGCCAAGAAGGTCAAGGCAGATGGCCCCGGGAAGGAGATTGCCGGGTGCGCCGCCTGCCGGGCCTTGGCAGCTGCCGACAAGCCAGGGGGCTCCGGCAAGCAATACTGCAAGTTCCACCGCACCAAGGGCCACTACCTCCAGAACCGCCGACAAGTCAAGCTTGTTGCTGAAAAGCAAAAGGCCGAGTATGAAAGGAGGGACAAGGAGAAAGGTCAGGACGGTGCTGAGGGATCCGACAAGAAGCGTGGCGGCCAAGGAAGCCACCCCGGCAAGGACAACCAGCAAGAGAGGCCCGCCCGGGGCCGTGACAAGAAACAAGAAGACGATGATCGCGACGAGGACGATGAGTCCGGTGAGCAAGAGTTCCAGAAGGCTACGGAGGCCATGTGCGTCGATGGTGGCGCCGCTGCATACTTCTCACCGCCCGGCTCAAGCGTTGGTAGGCGTGAGATTACAGCGCGGTTGCCGTTGGACGCTCAAAAGCCGCTGAAGTGGTCCAGCACGCCCCTCATCTTTGACGCCGAGGACCACCCTGGCCGCACGACCGCGGTCGGGTGTTTTCCATTGTTGGTCTCACCAATTATATGCAACCTCAAGGTGAACAAGACGTTGGTTGACGGCGGGTGTCGGTGTCAAAACCGGCGGATCTCGGGTAGGGGGTCCCGAACTGTGCGTCTAGGTGGATGGTAACAGGAGACAAGGGACACGATGTTTTTACCCAGGTTCGGGCCCTCTCGATGGAGATAAAACCCTACTCCTGCTTGATTAATATTGATGATATGGGTAGTACAAGAGTGGATCTACCACGAGATCAGAGAGGCTAAACCTTAGAAGCTAGCCTATGGTATGATTGTTGTTTGTCCTACGGACTAAAACCATCCGGTTTATATAGACACCGGATAGGGTTAGGGTTACATGTAGTCGGGTTACAATGGTAGGAGATCTACATATCCGTATCACCAAGCTTGCCTTCCACACCAAGGAAAGTCCCATCCGGAGACGGGACGAAGTCTTCAATCTTGTATCTTCATAGTCCAGGAGTCCGGCTAACGGTGAGGCTTCGGCTATCCAGACACCCCCTAATCCAGGACTCCCTTAGTAGCCCCTGAACCAGGCATCAATGACGACGAGTCTGGCGCGCATATTGTCTTCGGTATTGCAAGGCGGGTTCCTCCTCCGAATACTTCATAGAAGATTTTGAACACAAAGATTGTGTCCGGCTCTGCAAAACAAGTTCCACATACCGCCGTAGAGACAATAACGTTTGCACAGATCTGCTGATGTATTCCGTGGCGTGACATCACACCACGGCCAGGCCTTTATACGAATCGTTTTTACTGTCCTGCCTCAGCGCGTTCAGCGAGGTGGTTTCCTTGGCACGTCTTATCAGAGCGGAGATCGTGCCCCCCTTATTCCGGGATCCTCATCAATACGGGCGTGGGTAACCCAGCCGTGCCCGTTGGCACGCCTCCTCCATCGAAGGCGAGTCCCGAACGGTCACGGGGAGGGCTCTTGGTATTCAACCTCTTTATAACGAGACCAAGGCCCGCTCCTTTCTTTCAATCTCAATCGAATCCGCCCCTCGCCTCGAAATCCAACACCCAAAGCTCCAGATTTAGGTGCTTCGGACCTTCAACGATGTCAGGCTCCGACCTGCACGGCCGGTGGATGTCTTCCTCCGTCACAGAAGAAGATGTGCTAAAGCTGAGAGACGCCAGGTATCTAACCGACGAAATTTCGCATAGGCTGCCTGCCCAAGGGCAGGTTATTCCCACTCCCGAGCCTGGTGAGAGCATGGTGTTCGTGTCTCACTTCCTTTGGGTTTTAGGCTTCCCGACGGACCCCTTCGTGAGGGGGCTCATGTTTTATTATGGGCTGGAATTCCATGACTTGGATCCGGAGTCCATCCTCCACATCTCGTTGTTCATTGTCGTATGTGAAGCCTTCCTCCGCATTACCCCTCACTTCAGATTGTGGCTCAAGACCTTCAAAGTGGAGCTGAAGATGATCAAGGGGCATCGAGCAGAGTCTTGGAGGGGCTGTTATAAGCAAGAATGCCGACGCTCCATGGCCCGAGGGCTCTTTTCAAGAGGAGCTTAATTTATGGCATCGAGTGGTTTTATATCACCGCCTCCTGTGGGCTCCAAATGGGTGGCGCCACCTGCCTTCGCTGGGTCCTCCAATGCAGCGGGCGTCATGGGTTAATAAAGGGCTCGACTAGGGACCGTCCAAGGACGTACCTCTGTTGCAGGGCCGTATTCGAGACCTCCTAGAGAGAGAGATCAATCTGGTCGTAGTAGCGCAGGTCATGCTGATTCGTTGCACCTTGCCCTGCAAATGTCGCCCCCTCCGCTTGTGGGAGTTTAATCCGGAGGGACCAAGAGCTCTCCAACATTCTATGGGCGCAATGCCCATGGAGATGTACCAACTGTTCTTCGGATCACAAGCAATGTGTCCGGACTTAACCGAGGACGCATGTCTGAGCTGCAATCGCCCGGATACTCAAGTAAGTAGTCCTGTACCCGGACATGCTATCCGCATATTTATCATAAACTTGCCCTTAAAAGAGCTATCCTTTAAACAGGAGTGGATAGCAAAAGCAAAACTGATCAGGTGTCCGGCCCCCCTCCCTGAGACCACGCCGGATCCTGTATTAACCAAGATGCTAGAGGTTGTGCCTTTTGAAGAAGGCGAAGGGGGGAACAAGGGAACTACTACCTCCGTGAAGGAGGCTATCAAGAAAGGGGGGATCGGGAATCCCTCCCTCCAAGGGGAGAAGAGGACCGCTTCTGAAGATCCAAAGACCAGAGCCTCGAAGCGGGGGAAGAATTCTTCACCAGAGGGTCCTGCGGCGGGAGATGCCCCGGCCGCACTATTTCCCCAAGGAGATCAGCCCTCCAGTGAGTCGTAAGTAAAGGGGGGGCATTTTTTTTTAAAGAGAGTCATCCCCGTTTTATTTCTGAAGGTAACCGAAAGTTTACCTTGTAGTTCGGATCTCAGCCCTTCACAGCAGAGCTCATCTTCAGGGGATCTTGATCCGGAGATGATGGAGAGCGAAACGCCTCCGCCTGTCGTACCGTTATGCGAGGCGGACGACCCTGAGGTGTCGTCGCAGAGGGCTTCTCCGAATTCGGCGGGGCCGGAAGGCAGCCATATGTCCCCTCAAAGCCCTCCGTGTCCGGCCTTTGAAAAAGGCCACCGGACGAGTCCGACACCAACGGGTGTACGGTCGGAGGAGCTCAAGGATCTGCTCGGGCGAGCGTCTATCTCGGAAGATCACCATACGTTAATTGGTACGGTGATTGAAAGGATTTTATCCGCTGAGAGAGGATTGCATGAAGCTGTCGTAAGTTTACTGACGGGTTTTGAGGTACGCAAAATGATGTACCTTCTGACAGTTTTGCATATAAAATGCGCCCTGTATAGATAGTAGCCCCTCAGACTTGGTGCGGTGTCAAAAATGACGGCGCGCCGAGGATCATAACCCCAGGTATAATATGCGCTCTTCCTATGTAGGTGGCGAAGCGTCCGGTGGCTAGCCAAGCTGATGAATTTGCCGAACTGAAGCGGCAACTTGACATGGCGGATGTGGACATCACGCTTTTTAATAAGCGGCTTGACGAGTCACAAGGTATGCAACTTCTCCGTGGACACCTGGTAAGGGAGCTTGACGCCCATGCCTTACAACATGTATGCTTAATGCAGATGGTGCTGCTGCTATGGAGAACCTTTCGCGGAGCTCGCCCGAGCCAAGGAGCAAGCCAGAAAAAGTGATGCGGTTGCCTTGAAGGCGGCTGCAGAGCTAAAAGCCGAACAGGCTGCTCACTGCCGAAGCAAGAAAGAAATGGCTGAGATGGCCGTGAAATTTAAGAATGTTACTCACCGTTGCGAGCTTCTTGAAAAAGAAGATAGAGCGGAACAAGAGGACCTAAAAAAGGCCGCCACCGAGGCCAAGAACACTCGCTCTGTGATGAGAGCTATGAAGGAGGAGTACGTCAGGCCGGGGATATTGCGGCTGGAAATCCCTTTCTGCCGCGGAGGAAATTAACGGATCCTAAGTACGCTCAATTGGAACGGCAGTGGGGTGCGGAGGATGCTTATCTGGACTTGGCGGCGAGTGCTGCAGACGCGGCCGAATACTTCCGAGGTCAAAAGGATCACAAAATGGAAGAGCTTTTTTGGTCGCAATTCCATAGTGCAGAGCGTCCACTTTCATTAACCGATCGTTTGGCCAAATGGGCTGAGCTGAATAGGTTATCCGGACTTGCCATGAAGGATGTCATGACTCATTTGTGGCCGAACAGGCCCGAGCCGAAGAGTTATTTTGGCTTGGTGCAACAGTTCCTTGGTGCGGTGCCGCATATCGATGCAATGAAGCGGTCAAAGATGCATAGAGGGTGCACAGATGGCTCTTGCCCGTGTCAAGACATCTTGGGCGGAGATGAAGGCCACCGACGTTGCATCCCAAGATTCGCATGAAGCCAGTACCGCCGAGCACTATTTTGAGGAAGTCTGCAGGCGCTTCGTTTAATAGAGACGCAGGTTTCGAAGGATATTATGTTTTAATGACATGTATGATTTGCGAAAACAATGTTTCAATATAATATAAGAGCTTTTTATACTTGTGCGTTCAAGTATTAAAACACCTCATGTATGATCGTTGATGTATATGTGTATATAACACGAAAGATGGCAGTCTTGGCTTACCCCCACGCACATAATGCGGGGTGTTTGCAAAAGGCGATTTTCACACTTAATCCAACGCCTTGGTCCTGTAAAGGAGGTGATAGCGTAGCAAACTAGGCAACCAGACTATAATGCTTTATCACTTTCACTTAGCCATAGGAGTTCGATGGTGGGGCTACTATATAGCCCCTAGGGGCACCGCGCCTCCCGAAGTTCGGGCGCCAGATGTGCTGAGCGAAACGGTCCTTTGTTAATGCGGGGGAATTCTAAACATTCCGGTGGGTCGTCGAGTGGTTGACCAGTCTCACGTTGTATCATGACAGTCAGTTTTCGGCTTTCTCTACTGAGGTGCTCACCTGGCCGAACCGGGGCACAATCTCAGTAGTTCTCCTGGTGCCGCTTTATCCGATAGAACGGAACGTAAGGCAGCAAAACACGTGAGCCGCAAACCCAACATTTGACCAAAGACATGATTCGAGCTGATGCATATAAGGCCTAACTCAAGACGCCGAACACTCCCTAAGGTATTCGGTCTTTATGAAAACGGGCAGAATAATGCCCTAAGCCCCGTGTCCAGTGCACGCAAAAATTACAGTGCGGCCGATGCCAAAACGCCAGCCTCCTCCTCGGTTATAGCAAGAAACCGGGGATGTGTATCAACAAGAGACAGTAAAAAGGTTTACGCAGGGTCTTAATCTGAAAAGAATCCTTGCAACGGGTCCCTACCGCACGCCTGCGCCTATGTCTCCGTTGTCTTGAAGTATCACGGGCCGGGTGTAGCACGGTGTTCATCTCAGAAAAGAGAAGAACTTAGTTGAAAAGAAAAAAAAGATCGTGCGAAGAATGTACTTTATGTTAAATAAACAGAGTACGGTTCGAAAAGTGAATAAAATTGAGCTTTATTGTCTCTTGTTGTACATGCATGCAGCCCCTTGTATGGGGGTATGCCGCTAGTAGGCGTTTATATGTTTACGCCGGACTCGTCTAGCCGTGTCCGGGGTCCGAATGACCTATTCAGGTGCTTTGATTAGCGGAGCCGGATTAGTGTGGGGCTGTCAAGGCAGGCTCATGTTCTTCCGTGCTCGAGTAAACCTTGGTACTCCCTTTTAAAGAGATGATGCCGCGTGGACCAGGCATTTTAAGTGTAAGAGATGCATAATGTGGTATTGCGTTAAAGCGGGCGAAAGCTTCACGTCCCAGTAGTGCTTGATAGCTACTTTGAATGGGGCGATATGGAAGGTTAACTTTTCATGCGGAAGTTGTCGGATGAGCCGAACACAACTTCTAGCAGTAGGGAGCCCGCATAATGGGCATATAGGCCTGGCATTACCCCTTTGAAGGAGGTGTTGCTATGGCGAATTTTGGTTGTGTCTATCCCCATTTTATGGATTGTGTCCTCGATATAGCAGGTTTAGATCGCTACCTCCGTCCATTAGGACTTGTGTAAATTGGAGTCCGTCGATTATAGGATCTAATATCAAGGCAGTCCATCCTGCGTTCCGGATACTTCCGGAATAGTCCTGATGATCGAAGGTGATTGGTTTTGACAACCAACATTGGGACTCTACTGGGATAGACCGTGCGGCGCGTGTTTCTATGGGCGCCGCTCTGTTTTTCCCTTTTGTCACTTGAAGTGAGTGCACTGTTTTGACTTTTTGTGGGAAATTCTTTTGTTTTCCGGTGCTTTGCTTTTGGGGTTCGTCATCGTCCTCACTTGGTGTGTCGAGCCCCTTGTGTTCGGCATTGAGTTTGCCGGACTGCTTGAAGACCCAACAATCTCTGTGGGTATGGTTTGCGTGCTTCCGGAGTACCGTGGATTTGGCATATTTTGTCCAAGATTTTGTTTAGGTTGGATAGCTCATCGCTGTTATCCTTGAGGGGCAGTTTTTATGATTCTGCCGGAGCTTACGAATCGGCGTTGACTGCCGTGCTCTTCTGCTGTTTCCCTTTGTTCGGCGCTGGTCCTTGCTGCGTCGTGGTTTTCCATTTCCATCCACGACTTCGATGTACTTGGGTCAGCTGGTATCGCATCTTGCCAGCCAACTATCCTCTCCGCCGCAAAAGCGGGTCATGAGGCTTGTTAATGCAGCCATTGTTCTCGGCTTCTCTGGCCGAGGTGTGCAGCGAGCCATTCGTCTTGGACGTTGTGTTTGAAAGCTGCTAAGGCTTCGGCGTCCGGACAGTTGACTATTTGGTTCTTTTTGGTGAGGAACATGTTCCAGAATTTGCGGGCTGACTCTCCGGGTTGTTGAGTTATGTGACTTAAAACGTCTGCGACCGGAGGGCGGACATAAGTCCCTTGAAAATCTGCCCGAAAAGCATCCTCGAGCTCTTCCCAACTTCCAATGGTATTTTCAGGGAGGCTTTTGAGCCAATGCCGGGCTGGCCCTTTGAGCTTGAGGGGTAAATATTTTATGGCGTGGAGATCATCTCCTCTAGCCATGTGTATGTGGAGGATGTAATCCTCAATCCAGACTCCAGCGTCTGTTGTTCCGTCGTATGCCTCTATGTTTACGGGTTTGAATCCCGCTGGGAATTCGTGATCCAGCACCTCATCGGTGAAACACAGGGGGTGTGTGGCGCCCCTATATTTGGGTATGCCGTGATGTTCGGATATTTGGCGTGTTGCATTGCTTGGAAGAGCTTGCTTTCTCGACCCATAGATGGACCTAACTGGGCCATCCTTTTGATGTGAATCCTTATGCGGATCGGCGTGCGGCTTGTGTGCGGCGCCGCTTGCCGCTCCATGTTTGCCATGTGGTCGTCTATCCGACCGGGCGGCCTCTTTGTTCTTTGATTGCGGGGGCTCTATGGCCTCCTCATCGAATTCGGTCAGTAGTTTGCGCTTCGGTTAGCTCTTTGTTTGGCGACTGCCGCCGTATTTCTCTGCGGTGTTGAATACTTTGCTCCATCTGATTCTGAGTGCATCTTCCGCTGTTTTGAGCTTCCGCTTCTGCTTTTTCAGGCTACTGTAGCGGGCAACGAGCCTTTTGTGGAGGTTCTTCGCTCCAACAACTTGTCCGGCGTGAGATCGTCCTAGATCATTATCTTCTCCGGGACGGGTTGTTTATCCAAGTTGTCCTGGTTTGACGGTTGCTCAATAGCATGTTAAATGCCGTCCACCGGTTCGCCCTGCTCTATGGCTGGTCTCAGGTGGCTGCCGTCTTTGTCGAGGCGGACTTGGTCGGCGTTACGCTGCCGCTTTTGACTGCTTTTCGAGGGATTTATCATTCAGAAGGCCCCGTTGTTCCTCGTCGTCACTTCCTTTAGGTGTATCCACCATGTATACATCGTGGGATGAGGTGGCTGTCCAAAGATCCTATAGGTGCTGGTTCATGGTTGTCTCCTACATCGCCGTCCATACCGTCGATGTCTTCGTAGTCAAGTCGAGCACGTCGTTTAAGCTTTCGACAATGGCTACAAAGTGGGTGGTGGGTGGGCGTTGAATTTCTTCGCCGTCCGCATCCCAACCTTCCCGACCGTAGTCCGCCAGGGCTCTCCGATAAAGAGAGAGACTTTAGTGAATTCAGTGATGTCGCCAAAGGGCGAGTCTTTGAAAGATGTCCGCAGTGAACTCCATAACCAGCGCCCAATTGGATTCGATTGGTGGGGCGTGGAGGGTTCGAGTCCGGAGAGGAGTCCGACACCTTGGAGTCACGGTCTCCGCAGCGACAGGGATGGAGTTCGGCTCAATCGCCATAGAGATCATAGCCCCGAGGAGGTGTCCAACCACTCGTCCTCGATTGGAGTCGGCCCGGAAGCTAAAGGTCGGAGCAGACGCCGGTGCGGCCTCGAGGCACCGTTGGTGGCAGAGCTAGATCGTGCCCATTGAGACAAGCTGATCTTGACGCAGCTTGGCTGTGGCTTTCGAATCCGTCGAAGATCAAGTCTCCGCGGATGTCGGCCGTAGTTCAAACTCCCAAATCTGACCTGATGGCCAGGGCGAAGCTTCGACCGCTTCCAGCTGGCCAAGTGTGGCCCGTAGTGCAAAGCCGCCGAATACGAAGATCTGCCCGGGGAGAAAAGTCTCACCCTGGACCGCGTCGTTGTTGATGATTGAAGAAGCCATCGGGCCTAAGGATGACGACACAGAGGAACTCTCAATGAAAGCACCAATGTCGGTGTCAAAACCGGCGGATCTCGGGTAGGGGGTCCTGAACTATGCGTCTAGGCGGATGGTAACAGGAGACAAGGGACACGATGTTTTTACCCAGGTTCGGGCCCTCTCGATGGAGGTAAAACCCTACTCCTGCTTGATGAATATTGATGATATGGGTAGTACAAGAGTGGATCTACCATGAGATCGAGAGGCTAAACCCTAGAAGCTAGCCTATGGTATGATTGTTGTTTGTCCCTACGGACTAAAAACCCTCCGGTTTATATAGACACCGGATAGGGTTAGGGTTACACAGTAGTCGGTTACAACTGTAGGAGATCTACATATCCAGACGCCAAGCTTGCCTTCCACGCCAAGGAAAGTCCCATCCGGACATGGGACGAAGTCTTAAATCTTGTATCTTCATAGTCCAGGAGTCCGGCCAACAGTGAGGCTTCGGCTATCCGGACACCCCCTAATCCAGGACTCCCTCAGCGGGGCCGGCCTGAACTTGATCGCGCCCGTCGTGATCAAAAGGCTGCAAATTCCTGATGAAGACCCCGAGGAAACGGGCACGTTTCAAGGGGTCAATCTGGGGAGGAGCCAGCCGAAGGGAAAGGTCACACTGCCCGTGACGTTTGGAGGAGAGTTGAACTACAGTGTCGGGTGGTAGGTGCGACATATGCCAACGGGTGGCTAATCATAGTGGGAGCCAATAAGACGTCCCCGGTGCCTGGAAACGCGATGAGGCGAAGACATGCACGCCGGCGAATCTTACCCAGCTTCGGGGCTCTCCGTGGAGATAACACCCCTACTGCTGCTCTGCGGGGTCTCCGCATGATCACTAGATGAAGAAGTTGCTACAAGATGCTCCTTGAGTTGTTCGGTGAGAGGAAGAAGAAGAGCACGACTAGCTCTCCCCTTCCCTCTATGTGGTGTCTAAAACTCTAAGAGATCAACCCTTTGCATGGGTGCCCTAGGGGGTTTATATAGGCCTACCCTCCAAGGGTACAATGGTAATCCGGCTAGGCGTGGGCCCTAGCCGTCAGTGTCTTCGTCCGCCGACTTCTCCGCCGGCCGCTGGGGCCCGCCGACTTGGTGGGTCCCGCCGGCTGCCGGCTTCCTGGTCGACAAGCTGGCCCCACCGTTGAGGGCCTTGTCGAGGATCGAGATTCTTGTTGCCTCAATCCACGATAGCGAGGGCTTTGCGGGGAGTAAGCATGGCTACAGTGCCGCCGCCTTGGCGGCGATCACTGTAGCCTCACGTCGTCTTGTCTCCTTAATGAGGCGCTTCCTTCGAGGGAGGGAACAAGCCGGCTATGGGGAACCGGCCATGTCTCAGGCCGACTGGGGGAGGCCGAGCCACCTTCGGGCATCTCTCTGACCGAAGGGGCCCACCCGCTGAGCGTCTGAACAACTTATGTCGTGGGTGGCGTCACAGATCAACAGCAGTATGCAGCCTTGCAGGGACGGGTGATGGCTGCCTAAATGCAGTCTGCTGGCGCCTTTATGGCCGCAGCAGCTTTCCGGGATGCGGGGGTGGCGAGGCTTCCGCTGTAGCCACGCCCGTCTCATCGCCGTTATGGGGTGCAGATTAAGTGCGGCCTAGGCCGCTGCAGTGGCGGCTCCTTGGAGTCGGCCTTCTCGTGGCTTGACTCTGTGGTCGGCCCTCTAGTAGCCGGCTCCTTGGAAGCCGGCCCTCTCGTGGCTTTCTTCTGTGGGTCTTGGGGCTAGGCCGCCCCCCGATAGCCGGCCTAAATGACAGTCGGCCGGGGGAAGGCGGCCCAGCATCTTGGATGTTGGATGACTTGATTGGCTTGTAATTTTTTCAGAAGCCCCAGGGGGAGCCGGCTAGGCTACCCGTGGTCATTTACTCCGACAGTATTCCCTGAAGCTGATTGGGCTTCGAGGTCGAAAGGAGGACGAGAAGCTCGATCAGCTTCCTATCCTGGGAAGCCGGCAGCTAGGAGCCGGCCTTGAATGGGTGCGCTGTCTTCGGGAAGCTCCGTGGTTAGAAGGAGGGAAAGCGAGCCGGCCCGCGCGTTGACCGCACATCACCTTGCGCGCCACGTGGCGGAAAAAGCTCATAGCTAACGCTGCTGACGGACGCCGCCAGAGGCCAGGGCCTACCAAGCCTACGCCTCGGCCCACGCGCGGATTCTCTGCGGCCCAAGTGGACTGCTCGTCTTCTCGCGGCGGTTTCAGCACGCCTTTAGGGCGCCATAATCGCAGGACATGGGGGGAGTGGGCCAGTTAATCCCACGTTCCCCCATGCCTCGCCTCCTTGGCTCCGCCGCCCGAGCCTATAAGTAGGGGGAGGGGGAGCGGCAGGGTCTCGCACGCTCGCCCTCGCTCCTCTCCTTCCTCTACTTTCTTCCTCACTCTTCCGCCACCGCAGCGCACTCACCACCGCGCCGTTCCGCCGCGAGCTATCTTGGCTCGCCGCGTTTCCTTTGTTGCGTGGTCGTGCTCTCCGCCGCCGCGACTCTTTCCTTCCACTCGTTCCCATGGCGCTGTCGAGCTCGTGGGACGGCTCCAACGTCCACGAAGATCACATCGATTGGCTCCGCCGGACGCGGCGATTGCCGGCAAGGACCTCGTGAAGACCCGCCTCGCACCGGAGGCGGAGATTTCGCCGGCGCCGGAGGAGGGCGAGTGGGTCATCTTCCGCTCGCACTGCCTGCGCGGCCTCGGCCTGCCGACGAGCGGGCTCTTCCGCTCCTTCCTCGACTTCTACAATCTTCAGCCGCATCACCTCACCCCCAACACGGTGATGCTGCTATCTTCCTTCGTCACCCTGTGCGAGGGTTTTCTCGGAGTCCTCCCCACTCTGGAGCTCTATAGGGAGTTCTTCGGTGCAAGCTTCGCCTTGTCTCATGAGCGTGCCGCCCGCGGGCGCCTTCATCGCCAAGCGGAGGACGACCGACAACAACCCTTTTCCGCCTATCCCGCTGATCCAGTCGGTAAAGCTTTGGCAGCAGTCATACTTCTACGTGAAGAACGTCGCCGCGCAAGGCGACTACCTCAATCTGCCGGCTTACATAGCCGGCCCGTCGCCTGGGAGGCTGGCGTCTTGGTCCTTCCGAGCCCGGTCGCTCACCTTGGTCGGGAACGCTGACGTCACCCGGCTCCGGGTGATGGTCCAATCGGAGGGCTTGGTGGGGGCCGACTTGGTGGCCGCGCCGTGAGCGCCGGGTGCTTCCGCTCCAAAGCCGGCCGCACATGATCTGCCAAATGAGCGGCCGCTTCGACCCGTGTCGGCTGAGCACGAGAGAGATGCCTCGCGACGAGGTATCTTACATGGTGAATTATATCTCCAACTGCAAACTCACAGTGGAGTGGCAGTATCGCAAGGCGCCATATTCTCGGGCCAACCTGCCGCCTGTGGTGAGTTTTTCCTTATTCTCTTTTTCTTTTGTTGTCGTGTTCACGATAGTCGACTCTTGACTAATCGGCTTTGTCGTTGAGCAGAGCCCTCTTCTTCGACCGGTGCCCGGGGCCGCAGGGCCGGAGCGCCAGTTTACGGCCGACCGCACCATGGACGACCCCGACGACCCGGATCTGGGGGCGGCCGCTATGGACGACGCCGTAGTCACAACCGGCGGAGAGGCATGCGGCCCTGACCATACGGCCGGCTTTGGGGACTGGCCGGAGGATGACGAAGCCGAGGCCATCCCGCGCCGCCAGCCGGCGGCCGATCGCCAAGGCGCGGGGCCTTCCGCCGCGCCAACTGCTCGGGGTGGTGCGCAGAAGCGTCGGGCCGCGTCAGGTCTCTTCGGCAGCTGGCCGAAGAAACCCAAGAGTTCCACGGCGGCGACCAAGCGAGACGAGGCGGCTGCCAAAGCGGCCCGCTTCCGCAAGGTGGTGAAACAGCCACAAGCGGTTTTGGTGTAAGTGTTGTGTGTCTTGTGCTTTTGTTGTCTTATTTGGTTGAGGCTCATCTGGGCCGTCTTCTTGGTTTGTTGAACAGGGCGCCGCTTTCCCTTGAGCGGGTTGACGCCGCCTCCATGGTCGGGCCGACGAGAGGGTCTTCGAGCTCCCGCCGAGTGGATCCCCGCGCCCACCTCATGGAGGCGATGGAGCGAAACGCGCGGGAGGCTCGGGAGGAGCGAGAAGCGGCAGAGCGGAGGGCCGTCCGGGAGGCGGCGGAGAAGTCGGCCAAGGCGCAAGACGACGCGGCGGCCAAGGCCCAGGCGGAAGCCGCAGCCGCGGAGAGGGAGGCGGAGGCTTTGCGGAATCGGCCTCCACAGCTCGTCATTCCTCTTCGCGCCGTGGCTCCCGATACCCCCGTGCCTCCGTCGGAGGAAGCCGACCGCGACCAGACGGTGATGGAGAGAAGGGAGGACGACGCGACAATCTTGGGGGAGGCGCCACAGCCGGCGCCGACTAGAGCGGGCCAAGGCGGTCGACTTCCGCGGCGCTGGGCAGCCTGGCGAAGTAGTCGGCGGCGGGGGCAGACCTGGTGGTGCAGTCAGTGCCCCGCCGGTGCGTGGGTGAGGCGTCCTCGACGCCGGAGCCGCAAAGGGATGCGGGCGCCAGCTCGACGGTACAGGACTGAGGCGGCCGCCAAAGACGCGCCAGCTGGACGGCCGAGCTAAACGTGGCGGCACAGGAGGTCCGACGCGGCAGTGCTCGAGCGCTTTGCCGCAACGACACACCTGTGGATTTCCTTGCTACGCGGGCGGTCGTCCGGTTGACTCTTCTGGCTTTGATCGATTTCTTTTTTGATTTCTTCCGTGGGGGCACGTCAGCGCACCCACTGGGTGTAGTCCCCGAGTTTCGAGTCGGCTGCTGAGCAGGCAGCTTGAAACTTCTTAGCGGGCTTTGATATCAATCTTGTTCTTATACGCACTCCATTTGATTACCAGGAGTATCACAATCTTCGCGCGGCCGCCTTCAACTCCTAGGCCCAGGAGCTGAGCCAGAAAGCCGCCGAGCTGACGAATAGCCGGAGTGAGAATGTGGTTTCTTCTATCTCAAGTGGGGGCGCATCAGCGCACCCACTGGGTGTAGTCCCCGAGATTCGGGCCGGCTGCTGAGCAGCCGGGTCGGATCTTCCCTGACGACTTTTCCCTTACTGCTTTTTCTCCATGCTTGCAGGAGCTAATGCCCACTTGAGGGGGCAGCTAGGCGAGGCCCAGACCGCCCTTCGTGCCAAGGAGGCCGAGATCGTCGCCTTGGCCCAGGAACGTGACCGCCTGGCCAAGAGGCTGGCCGACCAGGAGGAGAGCCACAAGGCGTGCCCCAAGAAGGCGCAGGACAACGAGGCCGCCCTTAAGGCCGAGTTCGAGACCGAGGCGGGCTGGGCTGAAGCAAGGCAAGCACTAAGCGAGGGCTATGGGCGGGTGGAGGATCTGATCGATGGTAAGCCGCCTTCCTCTCTTCATTTCTTTGCTTGCTCCTTGCCCTCTTGTTTATCTTCTGATTTTTGTGTCGTTTCCTTGTTCTTCACGCAGATTACTTCCCCGGCTACTCCCTCGCCGCCAGCCAAGCCATCGAGGCCCACCGCGAGACGCGCCGGCAAGCAGGGGTTGCAATTGCGCGGACGCCAAATGGGACGCCGAGGAGCAACTCTTAGCGATCCAGAGCTCGGCTGCAGCAGCTCACCGCATGCTCCGCCGGCTTCAGCTGCGTCGGGCGCAAGTGTTGCCGCCCTATGGCTGGCGAGGTGATCCTCGCACCCTCAGTCGGACTGCCGACCGGCCGGAGGTTGCGGTTGGCCGCTCGAGGCTGAAGGCTTCCGCTTGCTCGGTCGGCGCCGGGCGGGCTGGAGTTCGTCTGAAGTCTGGTACTGGGCTAAGCTCGCACCTGAGCACTTGGAGGCAGGAGGTCGACGAGGAGCTGGTGGCGGTGCGTCGACTATCATCCAGCGCGCCTCGGCTATCGCCGAGTACACCGACACCAGCGTCTTCGCTCCTGAAGTGAACGACAGTGGAGTCGCCCAGCCGGAGGAATGGTTCGGGCTGAACCCGGCGGAAGGCGAGGACTCGGCGGAGGAGATTGCTTCCAGCGATGAAGCCGAAGACGACGAGGAGGAGGGCGGTGGACACGCCGCCCCAGACGGCGAAGTGACCAGCCAGCTTCAGCCTGATCGTGCCTCTAGCAACGAGGCACGTGCAAGCGCGCCGCCTGCCAGGGGTGCAGATCAGGCCGAGACTCGCCAGCCGGCCACTCCTCCAGCAAGCACTACCGCCTCCGCCGACCTGCCCGACTCGCCTGTTGCTCCGCTGGCTTGATCTGCCGCTCTCGCTTTTCTGCTGTTGCTCTTTGAACAAATTTTGTTAACTTTATGCGCTCCACCCAATCGGGGTGTATTAGACTATGTTGAATGCGGCCTTTCAAGGCTTTTGTGTAAATATAATTACGCATGTGTTTGGCTTCCATTCGAGTTTGCTTTTTATCCTTAGGCCGCTTTCCTTTGCCGCCTTCCCTTTATTGCCGCTTTTCCCACCGAATACCGCTTCCTCCGCAACTGTGGCTGGGGAGGAACTTGGCTATTTGTGGGAAGGCAATTACTTGAGCTTTGTTGGATTGTGGCAGGGTTGAATGGGAAGCCGGCCGGCCGGCTACTCTTTTAGCCGGTCGGCAATGGGAGGAAGCCGGCTTTTGTTATATAAGTTCGTTAGTCAGCCGTTTTTCGTGTGGGCATCCTTTCCTGCCTTTGACTCTTGCCAGCCGGACAGTTGGTTCTTCGAGCTGCGGCTTTTGACAAGAGAGGGCTTGGGTGCCGGCACACTACTTGTCTGACTGCAGGTGGAACTTTTAAATATAACTCATATGGCTACCCCCGGCCGACTAGTCGAACCCGGTGCCGGACGAAAAAAATGTCAAATGACAAAGTCATAGGCATGATACTCGTCATTCATAGATAAAAGGTGGCAGTTGTTGGGGAACGTTGCACAAAATAAAAATTTTCCTACGTTCACCAAGATCAATCTATGAGTTCATCTAGCAACGAGTGAGAGATATGCATCTACATACCCTGTGTAGATCGTGTGCGGAAGCGTTCAAGAGAACGGGGTTGAGGGAGTCGTTCTCGTCGTGATCCAAATCACCGGAGATCCTAGCACCGAACGGACGGCACCTCCGCGTTCAACACATGTACGGTCAGCGTGACGTCTCCTCCATCTTGATCAGCAAGGGGGAAGGAGCGGTTGATGAAGATCCAGCAGCACAACGGCGTGGTGATGGATGCAGCAGGACTCTGGTAGGGCTTCGCCAAGCAACTGCGGGAGGAGGAAGAGGTGTAGCAGGGGGAGGGAGGCGCCAAGACTCAGGGGTGCAGCTGCCCTCCCTCCCCCCTCCTTTATATAGGCCCCCAGGGGGGCGCCGGCCCTGGAGATTGAATCTCCCAAGGGGGCGCCGGCCAGGGTGGTGGAGTGCCCCCCAAGGCAAGTGGTGCGCCCCCCCCCCCACCCTAGGGTTTCCAACCCTAGGCGCAGGGGAGCCCAAGTGGGGGCGCACCAGCCCACCAGGGGCTGGTTCCCTTCCCCTTTCAACCCACGTGCCCCTCCCGGATAGGTGGCCCCACCGGTGGACCTCGGGACCCTTCCGGTGGTCCCGGTACAATACCGGGTGACCAGAAACTTTCCCGATGGTCAAACAGCACTTCCTATATATAATTCTTTACCTCCGGACCATTCCGGAATTCCTCGTGACGCTGTGGGAGCTCATCCGGACTCAACAACTTTCGGTTTGCTGCATACTCATATTCATACAACCCTAGCGTCCACCGAACCTTAAGTGTGTAGACCCTACGGGTTCGGAGACATGTAGACATGACCGATCGACTCTCCGGTCAATAACCAACAGCGGATCTGGATACCCATGTTGGCTCCCACATACTCCTCGATGATCTCATCGGATGAACCACGATATGTCGAGGATTCAAGCAACCCCATATACAATTCCTTTGTCAATCAAGATGTTACTTGCCCGAGATTCGATCGCCGGTATCCCAATACCTCGCTCAATCTTGTTATCGGCAAGTCACTTTACTCGCATCAGAATAATGCATGATCCCGTGACCAGACACTTGGTCACTTTGAGCTCAATATGATGATGCACTACCGAGTGGGCCCAGTGATACCTCTCCGTAATACGGAGTGACAAATCCTAGTCTCGATCCGTGTCAACCCAACAGACACTTTCGGAGATACCTGTAGTGCACCTTTATAGTCACCCAGTTCGTTGCCAGGACGTTTGGTACACCCAAAGCACTCCTACGGTATCCGGGAGTTACACGATCTCATGGTCTATGGAAAAGATACTTGACATTGGAAAAGCTCTAGCAAAACAAACTACATGATCTTGTGATATGCTTAGGTTTGGGTCTTGTCCATCACATCATTCTCCTAATGTTGTGATCCCGTTATCAATGACATCAAATGTCCATAGTCAGGAAACCATGACTATCTATTGATCAACGAGCTAGTCAACTAGAGGCTCACTAGGGACATGTTGTGGTCTATGTATTCACACGTGTATTACGATTTCCGGATAATACAATTATAGCATGAATAAAAGACAATTATCACGAACAAGGAAATATAATAATAATCCTTTTATTATTGCCTCTAGGGCATATTTCCAACAGTCTCCCACTTGCACTAGAGTCAATAATCTAGTTACATTGTGATGAATCGAACACCCATAGAGTTCGTGTTGATCATGTTTTGCTTTCATGGAAGAGGTTTAGTCAACGGATCTGCGACATTCAGATCCGTATGCACTTTGCAAATATCTAAGACCCCAACTTGAACAATTTCACGAATGGAGTTGAAGCGACGCTAGAAGTGCCTGGTCTTCATGTTAAAACTGGGCACCTTGGCAAGAGAAATAGCTCCAGTGTTGTCGCTGAGAAGAGTTTGATCGGCCCCAACGCATTGGATATGACTCCTAGGTCGGGTGATGAACTCCTTCACCCAAATTGCTTCATGTGCTGCCTCCGAGGCTGCCATGTACTCCGCTTCACATGTAGATCCCACCACGACGCTTCCGCTTGCAGCTACGCAGCTTCTTGCTCCACCATTCAACATATACACGTATCCGGTTTGTGACTTAGAGTCATCCAGATCTGTGTCGAAGCTAGCGTCGACGTAACCCTTTACGACAAGCTCTTCATCACCTCCATAGACGAGAAACATATCCTTAGTCCTTTTCAGGTACTTCAGGATATTCTTGACTGTCCAGTGTTCCTTGTCGGGATTACTTTGGTACCTTCCTACCAAACTTACGGCAAGGTTTACATCAGGTCTGGTACACAAAGATGGCATACATAATAGACCCTATGGCTGATGCATAGGGATGACACTCATCTCTTCTATATCTTCTTGCCGTGGTCGGACATTGAGCCGAGCTCAATTTTATACCTTGTAATACTGTGCAAGAACCCTTTCTTGGACTGATCCATTTTGAACTTCTTCAATATCTTATCAAGGTATGTGCTTTGTGAAAGACCTATGAGGCGTCTTGATCTATCTCTATAGATCTTGATGCCTAATATATAAGCAACTTCTCCACGGTCCTTCATTGAAAAACTTTTATTCAAGTAGGCCTTAATGCTGTCCAAGAGTTCTATATCATTTCCCATAAAAGTATGTCATCTACATATCATATGAGAAATGCTACAGAGCTCCCACTCACTTTCTTGTAAACGCAAGCTTCTCCATAAGTCTGCATAAACCCAAACGCTTTGATCATCTCATCAAAGCGAATGTTCCAACTCCGAGATGCTTGAACCAGCCCATAAATGGATTGCTGGAGCTTGCATACCTTGTTAGCATTTTTAGGGTCGACAAAACCTTCCGGCTGCATCATATACAGTTCTTCCTTAAGATAGTCGTTAAGGAATGCCGTTTTGACGTCCATTTGCCATATCTCATAATCATAGTATGCGGCAATTGCTAACATGATTTGGACGGACTTCAGCTTCGCTACGGGAGAGAAAGTCTCATCGTAGTCAACCCCTTGAACTTGCCGATAACCTTTAGCGACAAGTCGAGGTTTATAGATGGTTACATTACCATCCGCGTCCGTCTTCTTCTTAAAGATCCATTTGTTTTCTATCGCTCGCCGATCATCGAGCAAGTCTGTCAAAGTCCATACTTTGTTTTCATACATGGATCCTATCTCGGATTGCATGGCTTCAAGCCATTTGTTGGAATCTGGGCCCGCCATTGCTTCTTCATAGTTCAAGGTTCACCGTTGTCCAACAACATGATTTCCGTGACAGGGTTGCCATACCACTCTGGTGTGGAACGTGGTCTGGTGGACTCTGAAGTTTAGTAGAAACTTGATCCGAAGTACATTGATCATCATCATTCATTTCCTCTCTCCGGTGTAGGCACCACAGAACATTTCCCTCGAGCTGCACTACTTTACGGTTCAAGAGGTAGTACTTCATCGAAGTTCTACTTTCCTCCCACTTACTCCTTTCGAGAGAAACTCTTTTCCGTAAAGGATCCGTTCTTGGCAACAAAGATCTTGCCTTCGGATCTAAGGTAGAAGGTATACCCAATGGTTTCCTTTAGGGTATCCTATGAAGACGCATTTTCCGACTTGGGTTCGAGCTTTTCAGTTGAAGTTTCTTGACATAAGCATCGCATCCCCAAACTTTTAGAAATGATAGCTTAGGTTTCTTCCCAAACCATAATTCATACGGTGTCGTTTCAACGGATTTAGACGGTGCCCTATTTAAAGTGAATGTAGCTGTCTCTAGAGCGTATCCCCAAAATGATAGCGGTAAATCAGTAAGAGACATCATAGATCGCACCATATCCAATAGAGTGTAGTTACGACGTTCGGACACAATTCTATTACGCTTGAGGTGTTCCAGCGGCGTGAGTTGTGAAACGATTCAACATTTCCTTAAGTGTGTACCAAATTCGTGACTTAAATATTCTCCTCCACGATCCGATCAGAAGAACTTTATTTTTTCGGTCACGTTGATTCTCTACCTCATTCTGAAATTCCTTGAACTTTTCAAAGGTCTCATACTTGTGTTTCATCAAGTAGACATACCCATATCTACTTAAGTCGTCTGTGAGAGTGAGAACATAACGATATCCTCCGCAAGCTTCAACGCTCATTGGACCGCACACATCGGTATGTATGATTTCCAAAAAGTTGGTTGCTCGCTCCATTGTTCCGGAGAACGGAGTCTTGGTCATTTTGCCCATGAGGCATGGTTCGCATGTGCCAAATGATTCATAATCGAGAGACTCTAAAAGTACATCAGCATGGAGCTTCTTCATGCGCTTGACACCAATGTGACCAAGGCGGCAGTGCCACAAGTATGTGGGACTATCGTTATCAACTTTACATCTTTTGGTATTTACACTATGAATATGTGTAACATCACGCTCGAGATTCATTAAGAATAAACCATTGACCATCGGAGCATGACCATAAAACATATCTCTCATATAAATAGAACAACCATTATTCTCGGATTTAAATGAGTAGCCATCTCGCATTAAACGAGATCCTGATACAATGTTCATGCTCAAACTTGGCACTAAATAACAATTATTGAGGTTTAAAACTAATCCCGTACGTAAATGTAGAGGTAGCGTGCCGACGGCGATAACATCGACCTTGGAACCATTCCCGACGCACATCGTCACCTCGTCCTTCGCCAGTCTCCGCTTATTCCGCAGCTCCTGCTGTGAGTTACATATATGAGCAACGACACCGGTATCAAATACCCAGGAGTTACTATGAGTACTGGTAAGGTACACATCAATTACATGTATATCAAATATACCTTTAGTGTTGTCGGCCTTCTTGTCTCGCTAAGTATTTGGGGCAGTTCCGCCCAAAGGACCCTTCCCTTTGCAATAAAAGCACTCGATCTCGGGCTTGGGTCCATTCTTTGACTTCTTCCGGAAATTGGCTTATCGGGCTGCAACATCCTTGCCGTCCTTCTTGAAGTTCTTCTTACCCTTACCCTTCTTGAACTTAGTGGTTTTATTGACCATCAACACTTGATGTTCCTTCTGATTTCTACCTCTGTGACTTCTTGCATTGAAAATACTTCAGGAATAGTTTTCACCATCCCCGCATATTGTAGTTCATCACAAAGCTCTTGTAGCTCGGTGAGAGCGATCAAGGATTTTGTCAATCACCGCCTCGTCCGGAGGTTAATGTTCACCGACAAAGGTTGTGCAACCCATACATTTTGAGTATGTGCTCACCGATGTAACTATTTTCCTCCATCTTACAACTATAAACTTGTCGGAGACTTCATATCTCTCGACCCGGCATGAGCTTGAAAACCATTTTCAGCTCCTCGAACATCTCATATGCTCCGTGGTTGCTCAAAACGCTTTTGGAGCCCTGGTTCTAAGCTGTAAAGCATGCCGCACTAAACGAGGGAGTAATCATCAAGACGAGACCGCCAAGCGCTCATAACGCCTCTTGGTTCTTCGGGATGGGTGCTTCACCTAGCGGTGCTTCTAGGACATATTGTTTCTTGGCTGCTATGAGGATGATCCTCGTGTTCCGGACCCAGTCCGAATAGTTGCTGCCATCATCTTTCAGCTTGGTTTTCTAGGAACGCGTTGAAGTTCATGGTGACATGAGCGTTGGCCATTTGATCTACAAGACATTTTGCATAGATTTTAGACTAATGTTCATGATAATTAAGTTCATCTAATCAAATTATATAATGAACTTCCACTCAGATTTGACATCCTCTAGTCATCTAAGTGTTACATGATCCGATTCGACTAGGCCGTGTCCGATCATCACGTGAGACGGACTAGTCATCGTCGGTGAACATCTCCATGTTGATCATTATCTTCCATACGACTCATGTTCGACCTTTCGGTCTCTTGTGTTCCGAGGCCATGTCTGTACATGCTAGGCTCGTCAAGTTAACCTAAGTGTTTTGCATGTGTAAAACTGTCTTACACCCGTTGTATGTGAACGAAAGAATCTATCACACCCAATCATCACGTGGTGCTTGAACGCATTTAACTTTAGCAACGGTGCACGCTTAGGGAGAACACTTTCTTGAAATTATTATAAGGGATCATCTTATTTACTACCGTCGATCTAAGTAAACAAGATGCATAAACATAATAAACATCACATGCAATTATATAGAAGTGACATGATATGGCCAATATCATATAGCTCCTTTGATCTCCATCATCGAGGCTCCATGATCATCTTTTCACCGGCATGACACCATGATCTCCATCATCATGATCTCCATCATCGTGTCTCCATGAAGTTGCTCGCCAACTATTACTTCTATTACTATAGCTAACGGTTTAGCAATAAAGCAAAGTAATTACATGGCGTTGAATCAATGACACGCAGGTCATACAATAATTAAGAAAACTCCTATGGCTCCTGCCGGTTGTCATACTCATCAACATGCAAGTCATGATTCCTATTACAAGAACATGATCTCATACATCACAATCTATCATTCATCATTCATCACAACTTTTGGCCATATCACATCACAAGGAAATTGCTGCAAAAACAAGTTAGACGTCCTCTAATTGTTGTTGCATCTTTTACGTGGCTGCAATAGGGTTCTAGCAAGAACGCTTTCTTACCTACAAAAAAGCCACAACGTGATTTGTCAACTTCTATTTACCTTTCATAAGGACCCTTTTCGTCGAATCCACTCCAACTAAAGTGGGAGAGACAGACACCCGCTAGCCACCTTATGCAACTAGTGCATGTCAGTCGGTGGAACCTGTCTCACGTAAGCGCACGTGTAAGGTCGGTCCGGGCCGCTTCATCCCACAATACCGTTGAAGCAATATTAAGACTAGTAGCGGCAAGAAAGTTGACAACATCTACGCCCACAACAAATTGTGTTCTACTCGTGCAATAGAGAACTACGCATAGACATAGCTCAAGATCCATCTATGAGTTCATCTAGCAACGAGTGAGAGAGATGCATCTACATACCCTTTGTAGATCCCGTGCGGAAGCGTTCAAGAGAACGGGGTTGAGGGAGTCGTTCTCGTCGTGATCCAAATCACCGGAGATCCTAGCGCCGAACGGACGGCACCTCCCCGTTTAACACACGTACGGTCAGCGTGACGTCTCCTCCGTCCTTGATCCAAAGAAGGGGAAGGAGAGGTTGAATAAGATCCAAAAGACAACGGGCGTGGTGATGGATGCAAGAGATTCGCAGGGCTTCGCCAAGCAACTGCGGGAGGAGGAAGAGGTGTAGCAGGGGGAGGGAGGCGCCAAGACTCAGGGTGCGGCTGCCCCCCTCCCCCCTCCTTTATATAGGCCCCCAGGGGGGGCGCCGGCCCTGGAGATTGACTCTCCCAGGGGGGGCGCCGGCCAGGGGGGTGGAGTGCCCCCCAAGGCAAGTGGTGCGGCCCCCCACCCTAGGGTTTCCAACCCTAGGCGCAGGGAACCTGGGGGCGCACCAGCCCACCAGGGGCTGGTTCCTCCCACTTCAGCCCACGGGGCCCTCCGGATAGGTGGCCCCACTCCGTGGACCCCGGACCCTTCCGGTGGTCTCGGCACAATACCGGTGACCTGAAACTTTCCCGATGGCGAAACAGCACTTCCTATATATAATTCTTTACCTCCGGACCATTCCGGAACTTCGCGTCATGTCCGGGATCTCATCCGGGACTCAACAACTTTCGGTTTGCTGCATACTCATATTCATACAACCCTAGCGCCACCGAACCTTAAGTGTGTAGACCCTACGGTTCGGGAGACATGCAGACATGACCGAGACGGCTCTCCGGTCAATAACCAACAGCAGGATCTGGATACCCATGTTGGCTCCCACATACTCCTCGATGATCTCATCGGATGAACCACGATGTCGAGGATTCAAGCAACCCTGTATACAATTCCCTTTGTCAATCGGTATATTACTTGCCCGAGATTCGATCGTCGGTATCCCAATACCTCATTCAATCTCGTTACCGGCAAGTCACTTTACTCGTACCGTAATGCATGATCCCGTGACCAGACACTTGGTCACTTTGAGCTCATTATGATGATGCACTACCGAGTGGGCCCATGTGATACCTCTTCGTAATACGGAGTGACAAATCCCAGTCTCGATCCGTGTCAACCCAACAGACACTTTCGGAGATACCTGTAGTGCACCTTTATAGTCACCCAGTTACATTGTGATGTTTGGTACACCCAAAGCACTCCTACGTAGCCGGGAGTTACACGATCTCATGGTCTAAGGTAAAGATACTTGACATTGGAAAAGCTCTAGCAAAACGAACTACACGATCTTGTGCTATGCTTAGGTTTGGGTCTTGTCCATCACATCATTCTCCTAATGATGTGATCCCATTATCAATGACATCCAATGTCCATAGTCAGGAAACCATGACTATCTATTGATCAACGAGCTAGTCAACTAGAGGCTCACTAGGGACATGTTGTGGTCTATGTATTCACACGTGTATTACGCTTTCTGGATAATACAATTATAGCATGAATAAAAGACAATTATCACGAACAAGGAAATATAATAATAATCCTTTTATTATTGCCTCTAGGGCATATTTCCAACAGCAGTCCCCGAGTGCTCCTCAGGGGGCCCATTGTCTCATACTTAGTACAAAAGGTAGCGTGATACATACTGCATTTTAACTGTAAAATCTTCGGAGGAGGTTGGCCTTCCATGGTCGTTCCGACTCCTTGCCGGAATCATCTCTCTTTCGTGCCTTTGGCTTCTGTGCGTCAATTAGGTAGTAGGAGTCATTTCCCAATGCTCTGCTGACCAAGAAGGGGCCATCCCAAGGGGCCGAGAGCTTGTGCTGGCCGGCTGTTCGCTTGATCAGCCGGAGCACAAGGTCGCCCTCTTGAAAGGATCTTGGCTTGACCTTCCGGCTATGGTACCGGCGCAAACCCTGCTGGTAGATGGCAGACCGATTGAGGGCTAACAGCCGGCTTTCTTCTAGCAGGCCGACGCCGTCTTCTCGTGCTTCTTTGGCCTCTGCTTCCGTGTACATGGTCACCCGAGGCGAGTCGAACTCGGTGTCAGTTGGGATGACAGCCTCGACGCCATATACGAGGAAGAAAGGGGTGAAGCCGGTTGACTTGTTTGGGGTAGTGCGCAGACTCCAGAGGACGGCCGGCAGCTCGTCGAGCCAACAGCCGGCCGAGCGCTCCAGCGGCACGACCAGCCGGGGCTTGATGCCGGAAAGGATGAGGCCATTGGCTCGCTCAACTTGGCCGTTTGACTGCGGGTGGGCAACGGACGCTAGGTCCAGTCGGATGTCCTGCGTCGCGCAGAAACGTGCCAATGCTCCCTTAGCGAAATTCGTGCCGTTGTCGGTGATGATGTTGTGTGGCACGCCATACCGAGTTGTGATGTCTGCGATGAATTTCACGGCAGTCGCCCCGTTCAGCTTCTTAATCGGCTTTGCTTCGATCCACTTGGTGAATTTATCCACGGCGACATGAAAGTGTGTCATCTTTGTCATTGCCGTCTTGAATGGGCCCACCATGTCCAAATTCCCAGACGGCAAAAGGCCAGGTGAGGGGAATGGTCTTGAGTGCTGAAGCCGGCAGGTGTTGCTTGGAGCCGAAAACTTGGCAGCCTTTGCAATGTTTGACCAACTCCTTGGCATCGTCCAAGGTAGTCGGCCAAAAGAATCCATGGCGGAAGGCTTTGGCAACGAGGGATCTTGAGGCTGCTTGGTGGCCGCATTCGCCTTGGTGAATGTCCTTGAGGATTGCTATGCCCTTCTCTGGCTCGACGCAGCGCTGGAAGACTCCAGTGACACTGGCCTGACGAGCTCTCTGTTGGCAATTGTATATGCGCCGGCTCAGCGTTGGACTTGTCTTGCCACGATCTCGTCAGCCGGCAGCTCTCTGTTTATCATGAAGTTGAGGATGGGCTAAGCCCATGATGGAGCTGTGACTTCTTCTATAGCCAACACGGCTACTGCGACCAGGGCGGGTGGGCTGGGTGGTGAAGAGCTGGAGCTGGCCACCGCCTATGGTGTTGAAGCAGTCCCCGGGCCGACTACCGTAGTCCCCGGGACGGGTTCTGAAGTCCCCGGGCCGGGTGCGACTATCGCAGTCCCCGAGCCGCCTATCGAAGTGCCCGGGCCGCCTGCTTGGCTCCCCAAGCCGGATCCGGCTGGGTCGGGGTTAGGCGGCACAAAGATGGAGCCGGATTTTGGAAACAGCTTGATAGACGGCTTGAGGAGGCATTGGAGAGAGACACCGGTTGGTATAGCTTGTCGGGTTGAGCCTATCCGCGCGAGGGCATCTGCTTGCTTGTTGTCGGCCCGTGGCACGTGGAGGAACTCGCATCCTTCTAAGTAGCCGCTGATTTGCTGAACGAGGAAACGATAGCTCGCCATGTTTGCGTCCTTGGCGTCCCAGTCGCCAGATGACTGTTGGACCACCAAATCCGAGTCACCATAGCACAGGATCCGGCGGATGCCGAGCTCTTTGGCTAGCCGGAGTCCGTGTATGAGCGCCTCGTACTCGGCCATGTTGTTGGAGGCGGAAAAGTGAATCTGGAGCGTGTATCTGAGTTTGTCGCCTTTGGGAGAGGTGAGGATGATGACGGCTCCCAAGCCGGTGGGCATCTTGGACCCGTCAAAGTGCATCCGCCAATGAGTGGAGTCGGGAGCGTGGCGGTCTTCGGGTCTCGGCCCGGTCGAGGAAGTCGGCCAATGCTTGGGACTTGATGGCGGTGCGGGGCTGGTAGAAGATCGTGTAGGGAGCCAGCTCAATGGCCCATTTTGCCACCCGGCTGGATGTGTCTCGGCTGCCTATGATCTCGGCGAGCGGGGCGGTGCATACGATCGTGATGGAGTGCTCTTGAAAGTAGGGCTTCAGCTTCTTGGCGGCGAAGTACACGCCGTAGCACATCTTCCGTAATGTCTGGTAGTTTTGCTTCGAGGCGACAAGATTACGCTTAAGTAGTAGACCGGCCTCTGGACTGGCTGAGCTCGGCCTTCTTCTGGGCGTTGGACCACGATGATGGTGCTGACCACCCGGCTGGTGGCGGCGATATAAAGGAGCATGGAATCTTTCTCAGTCGGCGCCGCCAAGACAGGCGGCGTGGCAAGCATCTTCTTCAGCTCGTGAAAGGCTTGGTCGGCTTGGTCGTTCCACTCGAAATGAGTGCTTTTCTTCATGAGTCGGTAGAGGGCGAGAGCCTTTTCTCCCGTACCGGTGATGAAGCGATTCAGGAGGCGGACACCCGGCAAACTTACGGACGTCTCGCAGCTTGGTGGGAATCTCCATTCTCTCAATGACTTTGATCTTCACTGGTTGCATGCAATGCCGCTGTTCGGAGACCAGGGAAGCCTAGGAGCTGGTCGGCCGGCACTCCGAACACGCATTTCTCGGGTTGAGCTTGATCTGAAACCGGCGCAGGTTCTCAAATGTTTCCTTGAGGTCCTCCAACAAAGTGTTGCGCTTCTCCGTCTTCACCATGATATCGTCTACATAGACGTCGGCATTTCTGCCGAGTTGCTTGAGGAGGCATTTCTGCATGCAACGCTGGAAGGTGGCACCGGCATTTCTCAAGCCGAATGTCATCGTCAGGTAACAAAAAGCTCTGAATGGCGTGATGAAGGCGGTCTTCAGGCGGTCGGTCGGGTCCAACTTTATCTGGTGGTAGCCTGAGTAGGCATCCAAGAAACTCAACAGCTCGCATCCGGCTGTGGAGTCTATTACTTGATCAATCCTGGGTAAGGCAAAGGGATCTTTGGGGCAGGCTTTGTTGAGGCTTGTGTAATCTATACACCTACGCCATTTGTTATTCTTCTTCAACATGAGGACCGTGTTTGCGGGCCACTCCGGGAAGAAAACCTCCATGATGAAGCCGGCCGCCAAGAGCCGGGCTATCTCTTCTCCTACGATCCATCTCTTCTCTTCTAACAATCGGCGGAGGGGCTGCTTGACTAGCTTGGCGTCTGCTCGGAAGTGTAGCTTGTGCTCGGAGAATTCCTTCGGAACACCCGCATGTCCTTGGGGGACCATGCGAAGATGTCCCGATTCTCACGGAGGAAATCGACAAGCTCGCTTTCCTATTTGCTGTCCAGGTTTGCCCCTATGACGGCAAACCTTTCCGGGTGCTCTAGGTCCAGAGTATCTTCTTTGTTTCCTTGGCCGGCCGGAAGGAACCTTGGGCATCACACTCTTTGGGGTCGGGGGACAGGGCATGCTGCTTGCCGGCCATGGCCACGACTCGGTCCAACATCTTCTTCTCTTCGGCGACTACGAGGGACTCGGCCAGCCGGCCATTTCTTGCTGCGGCCTTTCGGAGGACTTCTTGTAGTCGCCGGCTATGGTGATGATGCCCTTGGTACTTGGCATCTTCATCTTGAGGTAGGTGTAGTGGGGTACAACCATGAACTTGGCCAGAGCAGGTCGGCCAAGCAGCGCATGATAAGGGCTCTCGAGGTCCACCACTTCGAACCAGATTGCTTCTCGGTGGAAGTGATCCTTGTCTCCAAAGAGAACATCTATCTTGATCTTGCCGATTGGTGAACAAGACAGGCCGGGTACGATGCCATGGAACACGGTCCGGCTTGGCATGAGGTGCTTGGCCTTGATGTTCAGCTTCTCCATGGTGTCTCGGTATAGGATGTTGATGCTGCTCCCGCCGTCTATCAGTACGCGGGACAATCGGGCAGCGAGCATCTCCGTTGCTAGGGTTGCCTCTAGAACCAATGCATAGGAGCCCAGGGACGGCATCACCTCTGGGTGGTCGGCCCGGCTCCAGCTGATAGGCCTCTCTGACCAGTGCATGTATTCGGGGTTGTTGGAGGCAACTGCATTGACTTCTTGGTGTTGTCGGCGCCAGCTGCGCCGGTCTTCGGGCTGGCTCGTGAAGACGACGTAGGCGGCATGCTCGTTGGGGAACTCGTCCTGGACGGTCCCGACTGCTGGTCGGGCGGCCGGCTGTTGGGGGGCCGGAGGCGGCGGTCCAGCAGGCGGAGGCGGCACCAGCCCTTCGCCTTTGGAGATTCGGGTGAGCCAGTGGCACTTCCGGGTTGTATGGTTGGACGGCTTCGCGCCGCTGTGGAACTTGCATGGGGCGTCAAGGGCTTGCTCGTAGGAGAAAGCCGGCTGCCAAGCCGGCCTGCCGCCATTCGGCTTCTTGGGCGCGGGCCGCCCCTCAGGTTGCTCGTCTTCGATGGTGGCCACCTGCCGACTGGCGGTAGGCGGCATTGGGCCTTTGCGCTTGTTGTCGTGCTGGTACGGACGTCGGCTAGAGTCGTCAGCCGGCGTTTTGGGAGCCGGGTTGAGTATCTTCCCGGCGGCGTCTACCCGGAGCTCGGTCTTCATTGAGGAGTCGGAGGTGGCGTACTTGTCGGCTATGACAAGTAGCTCGTCGAGGGTAGCTGGCTCGTCACAGAGGAGCTTGTTCTTGAGGAGGGTGCCTTCTCGGCACCCGGCGGTGAAGTACTCTATGGCTTGAACCTCGTGCACCCCCTCGCAGGAGTTACGGAGCTCGGCCTAACGCGTGAGGTAGTCGCGAGTCGACTCGGTGGGTCCTTGTACGCACAAGGAGAGTTGACTGGGCTTAGAATCCCGCTTGTAGGTGCTAGTGAAGTTGCGGATGAAGGCTTCGGTGAAGTCTAGCCAGCTGTTGATACTGTACGGCTTGAGGCTGTTGAGCCAGGTTCGCACCGTGCCCTGAAGCATGAGGAGCACATATTTCACGGCAACGCGCCTGTTGTCGTTCGCTATGCTGACAGCGGTTGAGTAGCCGATCAGCCAATCCTCCAGCTTCACGGAGCCGTTATAGTTGGGCGTATCTCTCGGGAGCGAGAACCCTTTGGGGAAGGGCTCGTCGCGGATGCGGGGGCCGAAGCAAGGCGGCCCGACATCGTCTTCTTCTTCTTCAGCGCCAGGATCGCGCCAGCGGTCGATCCGGTGGCGGCCGTCGTTCGCCGACTCTTCAGCGGCGGCCTAGTCGGCCCGAGAGTCGAGTGTGTGATAGGCGGCGGGGTGGGATATCTGTCCCCGCGAGGTGGAGGAGGGGGCGGGTTGCCTCGCCGTTCCACGACTCGAGGGCGGCCTTCTGCGTCGCGCTCGATGGAGATCTGGGTCCGGCTACGGCTGGCAGCCGGCTCCTTTTCTTGCCGTGCGCGGGAGTTGCCTGCAGTCGGCATGCGTGACGTCGCGCCGTGCTCTCGTCGCGGGGGAGGGCTTTCGGCGCAGGCGTTGTCTTCTTGCCACTCTGCGGCCGCGCTAATCAGTTGCTGGATACGCCTAGCCATGTAGGGAAGCTCGTCGGGCCCTAGCCCGTTCAACTCTTCTGGCACGCCGGGCGGGCGCTGCAGTTCTCGAGGGCGTGGCGTGACGGGCGGTCCACCCCACCATGTCGGGCGATGGCTGCGCCCACGCTTGCCAATGCCGAGTCGGCTCGGCCCTTCGGGAGGCGGCGTGCGAAAATGGCGCGGTCGACTTCAGCTGGTGGGCCTCGGTGAGGCGTCTCAGGGAGGCTATCCTCCGGCCCTCCACGTGGAGGGCGAGGCGGCGTGCTTCCAGTGCCTCAGCGTCGGCGTCAGCCAGGAGAGGGACGGACAGGTCGTGCGACGCCGCTTGCGGGGCGTCGTGGGCGTTCTCGCCCGAGGGGCCGCCATGACTGACGACCAGCACCTCGGTGATGGCGCTGCCGCAGCTGTCGGCTTGGAGAAGCGGGTCGTCGAAGATGATGACGTTGGTGGGGAAGGCGTCGAGCGATGCCGTGTCGGAGTCGACAAGCATCGGGTCGGTGGAGCCAACCGACTCCAAGTCCACAGCGGGGTCGCTGGAGACGTGGAGCCGGTCGAGGACGCTGATGAGGTGGCTCTCGAGGCAGTCGGTGCCCGCGTCGGATGCGGGCTCGTCGGAGATGCGAGTCTTGCCAAGAAGGTCGGCGAGGCAGCTCGCTGCTTGCGCCGCCGACGCCTTTGCAGCCTTGTCGGGCAAAAGCGCCATCGGGCGTGCTGGGCTGGCTACGCCATGGGGGAGGAAGAGGGTTCCCGCCGAACAGTGCACCGGACGACGGTGCACTGCCCCACGGTGGGCGCCAAATGTCGGGTGGTAGGTGCGACATATGCCAACGGGTGGCTAATCATAGTGGGAGCCAATAAGACGTCGCCGGTGCCTGGAAACGGGATGAGGCGAAGACATGCACACCGGCGAATCTTACCCAGCTTCGGGGCTCTCCGTGGAGATAACACCCATACTGCTGCTCTGCAGGGTCTCCGCATGATCACTAGATGAACAAGTTTCTACAAGATGCTCCTTGAGCTGTTCGGTGAGAGGAAGAAGAAGGGCACTGCTAGCTCTCCCCTTCCCTCTATGTGGTGTCTAAAACTCAAAGAGATCAACCCTTTGCATGGGTGCCCTGGGGGGTTTATATAGGCCTACCCCCGGGGGTACAATGGTAATCCGGCTAGGCGTGGGCCCTAGCCGTCAGTGTCTTCGTCCGCCGACTTCTCCAGCCGGGGGCCCGCCGACCAGTGGGTCCCGCTGCCGGCTTCTGGTCGACAAGCTGGCCCCACCGTTGAGGGCCTTGTCGAGGACTGGTTCTTGTTGCCTCAATCGATGACGAGGGCTTTGTCGGTGTAAGCATGGCTACAGGTGCCGCCTTGGCGGCGATCACCGTAGCCTCACGCCGCCTTGTCTCCTTAATGAGGCGCTTCTTCGAGGGAGGGAACAAGCCGGCTATGGGGAACCGCCATGTCTCAGCCGACTGGGGAGGCCGAGCCACCTTCGGGCATCTCTCGGCCGAAGGGCCCGCCCGGCAAGAGCGTCTGAGCAACTGTCGTGGGTGACATCACGACCAACATGGCACTTGATGCCGCGGACGGGTGATGGCTGCCTCAGACGCGGTATACCGCAGCGCCTCCGGGATGCGGGGTGGCAGGCTTCATCTTGTAGCCACGCCTGGCCTCATCGCCGTTATGTGGGTGCAGATTCGAGGGTGCGGCCTTGGCACAAGGGGTGGCCGGCTCCTGGGAGTCGTCCTTCTCATGGCCGGCTACGCGGAGTCGGCCCTCTGGTAGCCGGCTCCTTGGAAGCCGGCCCTCTCGTGGCTTTCTTCTGTGGGTCTTGGGGCCCGGCCGCCCCTCAATAGCCGGCCTAAATGACAACCGGCCGGGGGAAGGCGGCCCATCGTCTTGGATGTTGGATGACTTGATTGGCTTGTAATTTTTTCAGAAGCCCCAGGGGGAGCCGGCTAGGCTACCCGTGGTCATTTACTCCGACATACAGGACGGAGAGGATCATCCTCGACGTGGCCGAGATCCCCTTGCCCTACAACGGGATCCTCGGCCACCCAGCACTAGCCAAGTTCATGGCAGCATCACACTACACCTACAACATGCTAAAGATGCCCGGGCCGTTGAACATCATCTCCGTCCCCTCCGACAAGAAGGACGCGCTGATTTGCGCTGACCAACTCTACCGGGAAGCAATTGCAGCATCTGCCGTCAAGGCGCCTGCTCCTGCCACTGAAGGCCCGGGAGGGAAGAAGAAGCCCGACAAGACCTCTCGCACCCACTCCGGCAAGCGCGCCTCCCCGGAGTGTTGTGCTACCGTCGAGGACGTGCCAGAGAGCTCTACGGCAAGAGCAAGAAATCCAGAGCTTAGCCGCCAGAGACGAAGAAGGTATCCGTCAGGGAGGATGGCATGGGAGGGGCCTTCACCATAGGCTCCACTCTCGACAGCAAATAGGAAGGCGCGCTCGTGACCTTCCTACGGGCGAATGTCGACGTGTTTGCCTGGCAAGCATCCGACATCCCCGGTGTTCCCAGGAAGGTGATTGAGCACCACGTAGCTGTCTGTCCTCATGCGCGGCCCGTCAAGCAGAAGGTCGAAGCAGGCTCTGGAGAGGCGGGAGTTCATCTGAGGAGATCGTGGAAGTTGGAAGCGGCAGGTTTGGTGAGAGGAGTGCTCCACCCGACGTGGTTGGCCAATCCGATAGTGGTGCGCAAGGCAAATGGGAAGTGGAGGCTGTGTATTGACTACACAGATATCAATAAGGCTTGTCCTAAGGACCCCTTCCCGTTGCCGCGCATCGACCAGATTGTCGACTCCATGGCCGGGTGTGATCTGTTGTCATTCCTCGACGCCTACTCGGGCTACCACCAAATCTTCATGACAAGAGAAGATGAAGAGAAGACAGCATTCATCACCCCATGTGGTTTTATTGCTTTTTACGGATGCCTTTCGGGTTGAAGAGTGTTGGCTCGACATTTGCAAGAGCAGTCCAAATTGGTTTTGAACCCCAGCTCCATAGAAATATGGAAGCATACATGGATGACATAGTGGTCAAAACCAAAGACGGGGCAACTCTTGTGCAAGATCCGAAGAGACATTTGCCAACCCGCGCAGAAGATCAACCTCAAGCTGAACCCTGAGAAGTGTGTCTTCGGCGTTCCGTCCGGCAAGCTTCTCGGGTTCTTTGTGTCGCAGCGCGGGATCGAGGCAAACCTAGACAAAATCAAGGAGATCGAGCAGATTGAGGCGCCCAACCGGATCAAGGATGTGCGTCGACTCACCAGCTGTGTCGCTGCCATGAGCCGATTCATCTCCAAGTCCGCCGAGCGCGCCCTTCCTTTCTTCAAAATCTTGAAGAAGGCAGGCCCGATGGAGTGGACCCCAGAAGCCGAGGCAGCATTGCAGGATCTGAAGAAATACCTTTCCTCCACACCAATACTGGTTGCGCCTAAACCACAAGAGCCGTTGCTGTTGTATCTAGCGGCGACGAATCAAGTTGTCAGCGCAGCACTGGTGGCACATAGGGAGGTCGACGATGGGGTAGTGACGGCAGTAGAACCAGCGGATGGCAAGCCAAAGATTCCCCCGGCAGGGCCTGGTGCCAGCAAGGCGAGGCCCCCGGCAGAATCTGATGCCACCAAGGCAGTGCCCGCGCAGTCGAGTGAGGTGGTGCAGAAGAAGATGATGCAGCACCCGGTTTACCTTGTCAGCTCCCTCTTGCAGGGAGCTAGGTCGAGGTACTCCGGTGCGCAGAAATTGCTCTTCGTCCTCCTTATGGCCTCGAGGAAGCTGTGTCATTACTTCCAAGCCCACGAGATCAGTGTCGTCACCCGCCTCCCGTTGCAACAGATACTGCATAACCCATATGCAACCGGAAGGATTGTGGAATGGGCCTTGGAGTTATCAAGTTTCGGTTTGAAGTTTGAAAGTACCTCGACAATCCAGAGCAGAGTCTTGGCGGAGTTCATTGCATAATGGACCTCAACGTCTGACGAAGAAATCCAGGAGACCACTCTCCCCGGCAAGGAAGCAGACCGCGACTGGATCATGTACTTTGATGGGGCTTTCTCGCTGCAAGGCGCCGGTGCCGGTGTGCTGCTCATCGCACCCACCGGAGAGCACCTCAAGTACGTGATCCAGATGCACTTCCCCAGGGAGATGTCCACCAACAACACTGCTGAGTACGAGGGATTGCTCGCCGGTCTCAGGATCACGGCAGACCTCGGGGTTAAGAAGCTCATCGTCAGGGGTGACTCGCAGCTTTTTGTTAGGCAGGTCAACAAGGATTACCAGAGCCCATTGATGGAGGCCTACGTAGATGAGGTGAGAAAGCTGGAGGAGTGCTTTGACGGCATCCAAGAGGAGCACGTCCCCCGAGCGGAGAACGACATCGCCGATTACCTGTCAAAGCGTGTTGCATTCAAGCTACCTGTGGAGCCGGTACCTTTTTGCTCCGTTTAACTCAGCCATCCGTCGAACCATCAACAGAGCAGAATAAGCGAAGGAAATCAGGTCCCGGCAAGTACCTTCCCGCCAGGCCCCCTGGGACGGCCGGCAAGGATGTTGTCGTGCACATCGAGCTGCCCGCCTAAGAGCAATCCGGCTCCGGCAGGGTCCAAGCCACGGCCAGAGACAGCCGCTCCCATGGCGGAAGAGATGCCTTTGGTCCTTGCCGTCGAGCCCCAGGCTCCCGCATGGGCACAGCATACCGTCCAATTCCTCCAAACATGGGAGCTTCCTGAGGAGCAGGAAGAAGCGGAGAAAGTAGCCCGTCGGTCCGCCCTGTACTAGTTCGTCAATGACGTCATGTACAGGAGGATGCCGAACGGTGTGAAATTGAAGTGCATCCCCAGGGAGGAAGGACTGGAGCTGTTGGCGGAGATAGATGGAGGCATATGTGGCTCCCACATAGGGACGAGGGCCCTTGCCGGCAAGGCATTCCGGAAAGATTTGTTCTGGCCCACTGCCCTCCAGGATGCAACGACACTAGTAACCAAGTGTGAAGCATGTCAGTTCCATTCAAAGAAGCTTCATCAACCAGCTCAAGCCCTTCAAACAATCCCTCTCTCCTGGCCATTCTCGGTTTGGGGCCTCGATATACTGGGCCCTTTCCCCCGCGCTGTCGGGGGCTTTGAGTACTTGTATGTTGCAATCGACAAGTTCATAAAGTGGCCGGAAGTGGAAGCAGTGAGAAAGGTGACTGCTCAGTCAGCCGTCAAGTTCTTCAAGGGACTGGTCTGCCCGTTACGGTGTGTGCCAAAGCGAGAGTCTTCACCGACAATGGCACGCAGTTCACAAGCCACACCTTCATGCAATGCATTCAAGACCTCGGTAGCAAGGTTTGTTTTGCTTCTGTGGCACACCCACGGAGCAACGGCCAAGCGGAGAGGGCAAATGTTGAAGTGTTGCGAGGCCTGAGAACGAAGACCTTTGACAAGATGCACAAGAGCGGAAGGCGCTGGATTGATGAGTTGCCGGCGGTTCTTTGGTCGATAAGACGACGCCAAATCGAGCCACCGGTCAGACACCCTTTGCCCTAGTATATGGAGCGGAGGCAGTTCTCCCCATGGAACTCATATACGGGTTACCTCGAGTGCTCGTTTATGATGAGCTTGAGCAAGAGCAATTGCGGCAAGATGATGCAATGCTCCTTGAGGAAGATCGTCTTTGGGAGGCTGTGAGAGCAGCATGCTACCAGCAAGCCTTGCGCCGCTACCATAGCCGCAAGGTTCATGCTTGAAGCTTTGAGGAAGGCGACCTTGTTCTTCAACGCGTTCAGTTGGCCAAGAATTTCAACAAGTTGACGCCAAAGTGGGAAGGCCCTTATCGGGTAATACGAGTCACCAGGCCCGGCGCAGTCCGCCTGGAGACCGAAGATGCTTGTCCCAGTGAGCAACTCCTGGAACATCGAGCATTTTCGCAAGTTTTACCCATAAGGCGTGGCTTGCCAGGCCTCCCAGCAAGCCACCTTTTGTACAAGCTTTGCCGGCAAGGCATGTAACCCTTTGTACAAAGCCAGGCGCAGACCCTGAGCATAAATAAATGAAGCACTGGCGCCCTAAGTTATAGCATGCATGCTAGGTCGAGTCTCTTCCTTGGTTAGGGTTGATAGTGCTTAGCGGCGACTAACCCCTAGCCTAGAGGCCGAGTGCGCATCTATCTGTTTCTTTTCTGTCCTCCTTTGGTTCGCAGGGCACATGAGTACTTCTGCTGAGCTACTTGGAAGAAAGGAAACGAACCGGCGTCCCGACCCCGGCAAACCAGAGTTGTCGGGGGCTGCAAGCGCAAGGATCCAACCGCGGGAAGACAAGGTTGTCGGCGGCTGCAGATCGAGATAAGTCTTTCATCCTCTATCATGCATTTCAGAACGGAACTGGGATATGTGAAACCTCGTTTTATTTCTAGGCCACCGTGCTCCCCTTTTCTATACCCAAGGATTATCTCCTGGGCCCGGATTTGGTTGTAGTCGCGGTGGCAAGGAAGTAGAACGAGGGGCCTAAGCCCGCTTCATCCCTGCCTCTGCCAGGAGCGCAAGAATGGTCGAGCAAAGTGGGGGGACGGCAAGGCCTGTTGCCGGGCGAAAAACGTTTATCTTCAATTGTAACAAGGATTCGCTCCTTGCCGCGGGGTCTACCCACGAACGAAAACCCCGGCAAACATCCCTTTTTCATTAAAAAATCATCCCACACAGGTACAGTCCGTACGGAATGAAAAACATGAACAAGGGGGATTACAAGTTTAAATTTAACAAGGCCCGAAAGCTTACAGATTAAAAAAGAGATGAGATGCCCGTAATCCCATTCTTGTCCCTCTCCTCGGGAGGCAGGCCAAGGAGGCGAAAGGGCAAAAGGGGCGCCAAGGCGAGCTACGAGCAGCAGAAAGCACCAAGAGAACACCTCGGTGGCCGCCCACGGTTGGGCCGGTGATGACGGTGCCGAGAAAGGAGCTGGAAGACGAGGCGGCAGGACCGGAAATACACGATGAAGGCGTCGGTGCCCGCGTACTCTGAGTTGACGGCCTTGTCGCCCGCCCTCTTCCTCTTCCGCAGACTCCCGACGCCAGCCGCCCAAGGAGACGGCCCCGAGAAGTTCAAGGAGCTGGCCCCACCCCCAGCAAAATTCTGCCGGAGGAGCGCCCAGGTGCAGATGCTGCTGCTGTGGCACCCGCCCAGGCACGGGGCGTCCGACGCCTAGTCGGACTCATCCCCGTCATCCGCCCTGCTATCCTCCTCATCACTTTCGCTCGAGGAAGAGCTTCCATCGTCGAAATATCCATCGGAGGAGCTCTCCACGGAGCACTTCAGGCAAGTCCCGAAGTCTCCGAAGACCTTGACGGAGAGCAGGCCGTCCTCCATTAATTTGAAGTAGAGGACGAGCCCCGCCATCAGGCTGTGGATGCGAGCGAACATCTTCCACCCACGACGGAGGTACATGGCACGAGGAGCCGGAAAGTCGACGTCGACCCGCATGCCCCCATTCCCACAGCCCCTCATGTGCAATCTGAAGGATTGGGGCGGGTCACGCTCCATCTCCCGAGCAAATGGGGCGGGAAGACGAAGACGGCGACGCGGAGGCCGGCGCAGCCTGATGAAGAATTCGCGGGGCTCTCCAACATGGCCTTCCATCGGAAAAGGCGTCATTGGCGGGGGCGAAGCCGGTGCGCCGCCCCATCCTCCTCTTCCCCGAGCACTACGACCTCTGCCCCGGCCCCGCCCACGGCCTTGCCCCTCCCCCTTCCCCTTGCAACCGGATCCACCACCGCGGACTCAGGAGGGGGAGGGACGTGCTGTTGAGCGGCGACCCTCGCCGCCACCGACGAGGGACCAGGATACCCTTTCTCCATGGCGAGTGAGAGGAAGAAGCGGAAACAGGAGGGGATAGATGACAGAAGAGTGCGGGATGCCATTCCCCACTTCCCCCTCCTTATAAAGGGGCGGGGTCGGGGCTCGACCACCTCGCTCGGCCAATCCAGCCACCAGAGGCGCAGGGAATCGAGACCGACCCGCTGCCCCAACCAGCGACGGCCCAGTTTCCCGCCTCTGCCGCTTGCCACCCGAAGCGCATGGAGGACGCGTGGCGAACGTGCAGAATTGAGGGGACGGGTGAAGCGACCTCTCCCCACTGCGTGATAGTGGGGTGTGGACGCCTTGAAGACTGCAACCCAGCCCCGTGCAGTAAATAAGCCGCACCTCCACGCCTCCCTCCTTTCATGGGGAAGGCGCGCGCTGCCCATTTACTGCGATGTGACGCATGCGTGTAGGAACCGCTCCACGCATGCCACCCACATGCGCGCGCCCCTCCACGTCGCGCATTCAACGCAGGACCTGGGATGCGCAGCGCGCGAAAAGTTTTACCGCGGTAAAAACCACCCCGCCTGCCCGCGCACCGTTTTGGGCCTGGCCCAACAACGTGTCGCGCTTATGTGTGGCCCAGGCCCGGGGGCTCCTGTCGATGTACAAAAGAAGGGGCGCACCTTTGTACCCCTTTACCTGTGCATGGTCAGTCGGAGCCGCGCCCACGGCCACACCTGTCGGGACCGGATTTTCGGGATATTAATTTCCCATAAAATGGCCCTTGTGCTCATCAGCCCTAGAATTACTGTTAGCTGATGAGGCACCAACTCGATACAGAAATTCCAAGCAAAGTACATAATATGCAATACAAGACCATTCTGGCCTATGAGTACAACAATTGGTTTCTAGTGGTTGAAGGCGGAAGCAGTTTGTGGATCGTCAGCGTTTATGGGACTCCATTTCCCACAGGAACAGCTGACCTGGATAACTCCTATCTTCGCGAGGCTGCTATCACCATTGCTTAGGTTCCGGGGCTGTCATCACATCGCTCCTCTCCATGCAAGAAATCTAGCCAAGACAATAGCCAGGGACAAGCCAGTGAGTACTTTGAATGTACTCGCAAACATTATGAACACGGGTATAATATTCAAATGATAATCATGCTCTAAAATATTCTATGATCACTCGTCGGTCACTAAATAAAATTCTTGACGCATGCACGCAGGTTATTTATACACAATTTGAATATGCAATAATGGAGTAGGAATAAAATGCACCGATCGGGTGTCTGAAGCGACACCTCGAAGGGATAATGATATAAAGCATGCCTCAGTCGGGCGTCTAAGCGACACCACATAAAGGGCTTATAAAGTAAATAACAAAGCGTGCCACGATTAAGGCGTCAATGCGCCACATAAAGGGCTTATAAAGTAAATCAATAACAAACAGGCCACAGTCGGGCGTCTGTGCGACACCACATAAAGGGTTTATAAGTAATTTAAATGACAAGCAGGCCATAGTCGGGCGTCTGAGCGACACCACATAAAGGGCTTATAAAAGAATAATCACAGTGAGTATCCAGGAGGTAGAACCTTCCCAGTGATACTCAATAAATCAAATAATGAAAACAGTTAGTCCACAATAATAATAATCATAATCATCATATGTCACCGATCATAATCAATGTTCTGGCTTAGTAGTTTTTCCTCCGAAGACCGACACTTGACCCATCCCAGACTGTAGTCCTTAACCATGGACATGGCTATTCAAATAGATTTAACCTCTGCAGAGGGTGTACTCTTTACCCACGAGTAACGGATTCCTTTAGTCCATCAATACTAATTCCATTTACGGTCTTTTAATTAAAAACACCTGGATCAAGACATTAATAGCTTAACTTACCGTGTCCTGAATCACCCACGACACCCGTTAAGTTTAAACTCTAAGTGGGAGGCTACAACCTCGCGTAGCATGGGATCAAATTTATATCACAAGGCTCTAAGGGGTGCCCCCCTCTCGGTCCCAACCGGAAACACCCATGCCCCCGGACCAGGTGGCATGCCTACCGGATGCAGCCGGTATCTTCCACCATGGCCTCTCTGTATGGTGTGTGCTAGGAAGGGGTTGACAACTTACTGAACCGTACCCTACCTATGGCAGGGACACGTGGTAGTACGAAACAAGTCTGGGGGTTACCGGAACAAGACTCGATCTGTGGTCGACTTAGGAGGTTAAAGTATTCCCCGCATGATTAGCATAACAATTTATACTTCAACCAACAGACAGGATCACCACCCGTCATACCTCATCATGCCGTACCGGACTCAACCGTCTCGACGGAGGACTTAGAGACAAGCCCGTGTCTACCAAGACTGAGGCTCTCCCGGATTCCTTCCGGTATACATGCAAGGCATACGATGGTGATTTCTATCACAACGCATCAATTTCAAAAGCACGGAATCATCAATATGCACTTATGAGTATGTTCATATCACCAAATAAAATAACGAAACTCCGAAACGAGGGGTGTTGTAACCGTATCAAACAACACATGATAATATTATGCCAGGGTTCAGAATGCTTGCCTTCAGGGTGTGGAGAAGCAGGGGCATTCCAAAACTTTTGAAAGTCTTCTTCTCTCTCCAACAAATCCTATTTTTTGAAAATATTCAAATTAACCCATAGTTTTAAAACAGTAAAAAAATTGTATGATTTTTTTTCAAATAAATAGAAAATAAACTAGACAAAATTTGAGAGAGGTAGGAAAAAGAATCAACTCATTTGGAGTTATATTTAAAAAGTTAGAGCCCGTCAAAGTTTAGTCAAATTTCTGGTTTTAAATAAAACATAAAAAGAAAAGAAAACGTTTTGAATAGATACACGTCGAACACGTACTTTGAGTTTACGCCTTCACTTAAACTACGTGGACCAGCGTGGGTCACTGATAGTGGGTCCAGGGGGCCCACTGGTCAGGTTTGACCAGTCGCCCCGCCTCCTTCCTCCTCTGGCCGAACAGAGGCGGGGCTCCGGCGATCGTCGCCGGCGATTGGCGGCTCCTCGCGGGCTCCAGAGGGCAGGGATGGATCCGCCAGCACCGGGCGGTCCTCCCGGTGGTCGCTAGGGTGGTGAGGGCGAAGGGAGTCGCCGGCGGTGAGCTCCGCGGCGGAGGTAGCTTCGGGATGAATTGGGGGTTTGATCTATGGTGGCTTTCGATCGCGTTTGAGAGGCTAGGAGGCTCTGCAAGGTCAAGGGGAGGAGGTTGGTGGCACTGGATGGACTGGAGAAGCTCTGTTCGCGACGAAATGGACTGGGACGTGGCGGTGGCCGAGCCGACCGGAGATGGGGAAGACGACCTTCCCCTCTTCGATTGCTGGCCATGGGGGCTCTAGGGGGTTGACCTGAGGTTGCTTGAGGCCTAGACGAGCTCGGTGTCCCTATTTATAGCGCGCCTAGGTCGGTTCTGCGGTGGCCGGAGATAAGCTCGGCGAACCGCCTCGCTGTAGCTAGCAGGGCGACGTGGAGTTGGCCGCTGCTCGATGAACTTCACATCGCTCAAGGCGAGCCGGGCGCTGCTGCAGTGGCTTGGGCGGCACCGTCCAGGGCAAAGGTTGTCGGGGCGGCGGTGGCGGCTTGCAGTGGCGGCGTTGTAGGGGGCCAGGAGGGGGCCGGGGCGGCTCTGCGATGTGGGAGGAGTCGGGGGGCGTCAGCTGCAAGTGGGAGGGGCCAGAACGGGCACGGGGAGGCGGAAGCGGGACGCGGCGGCTCGGGCGTACGCACGTGCAAAACGTGCACTCTGGCCGCGCCCAGAGCGTGCACGCCAACTGTTCGGCAAAATGCCAGGGCATGCTAGGGGGTGTCGGTGTCAAAACCGGCGGATCTCGGGTAGGGGGTCCCGAACTGTGCGTCTAGGCGGATGGTAACAGGAGATAGGGGACACGATGTTTTTACCCAGGTTCGGGCCCTCTCGAGGTAAAACCCTACTCCTGCTTGATTAATATTGATGATATGGGTAGTACAAGAGTAGATCTACCACGAGATCAGAGAGGCTAAACCCTAGAAGCTAGCCTATGGTATGATTGTTGTTCCTCCTACGGACTAAAACCCTTCGGTTTATATAGACACCAGAGAGGGTTAGGGTTACATAGAGTCGGTTACAAATGGGAGGAGATCCACATATCCGTATCGCCAAGCTTGCCTTCCACGCCAAGGAAAGTCCCATCCGAACACGGGACAAAGTCTTCAATCTTGTATCTTCATAGACCAGGAGTCCGGCCAAAGGTCATAGTCCGACCATCCGGACACCCCCTAATCCAGGACTCCCTCAGTAGCCCCTGAACCAGGCTTCAATGACGCATTTAGTCCGCAAGGCGTGCATTGTCTTCGGCATTGCAAGGCGGGTTCCTCCTCCGAATACTTCATAGAAGATTTTGAACACAAGGATAGTGTCCGGCTCTGCAAAATGATTTCCACATACCACCATAGAGAGAATAATATTTACACAAATATAATATGCTAACGTATTTCGCAGCGTGACATCACACCACGGCCAAGCCTTTATTCGAATCATTTTTACTATCCCACCTCAGCGCACTTAGCGAGGCGGTTTCCTTGGCATGTCCTGTTGAAGCAGAGATCGTGTCCCCTTATTCCGAGATTCTCATCAATACGGGTGTGGGTAACCCAATCGTGCATGTTAGCACGTCTCCTCTCTTGAAGGCGAGTCCCAAACGGTCACGGGGTAGGCTCTTTGTATTCAACCTCTTTATAAAGAGACCAAGGCTCTACTCCTTTCTTTCAATCTCAATCGAATCCGCCCCTCGCCTCGAGTTCCAACACCCAAAGCTCCAGATTCAGGCGCTTCGGACCTTCAATGATGTCCGGCTCCGACCTTCAAGGCTGGTGGATGCCTTCCTCTGTTACGGAAGAAGACGTGCTAAAGCTAAGAGATGCCAGGTATTTAACCGGCGAAATTTCGCACAGGATGCCATCTCAATGGCAGGTTATTCCTACTCCCAAGCCTGGTGAGAGCGTGGTGTTCGCGTCTCACTTCCTTCGGGGGCTAGGCTTCCCGATGGACCCCTTCATGAGGGGGCTCATGTTTTATTATGGGTTGGAATTTCACGACTTGGATCCGGAGTCCATCCTCCACATCTCATCGTTCATTGTCGTGTGCGAAGCCTTCCTCCGCATTACCCCTCACTTTGGATTGTGGCTCAAGACCTTCAAAGTGGAGCCGAAGATGATCAAGGGGCAGCAAGCGGAGTGCGGAGGGGCTGTTATAAGCAAGAATGTTGACGCTCCATGGCCCGAGGGCTCTTTTCAAGAGGAGTTCAGCTTATGGCAACGAGAGTGGTTTTATATCACAGCTCGCAGGGGCACCAAGTGGGTGGCGCCACCTGCCTTTCGCCCGGGTCCTCCACCACGGCTGGCGTCATGGGTCAGTAAAGGGCTCGACTGGGGGCCGTCCAAGGATGTGCCCTTGTTGCAGGGCCGCATTCAAGATCTCCTGGAAAGAGACATCAACCTGGCCGTAGTGACGCAGGTCATGTTTATTCGCCGCACTTTGCCCTGCAAACGCCGTCCCCTTCGCCTGTGGGAGTTTAATCCGGAGGGACCACGAGCTCTCCAACACTTTACGGGCGCGACGCCCATGGAGATGTACAAATTGTTCTTCGGATCACAAGCAATGTGTCCGGACTCGACCGAGGACGCAGGTCTGAGCTGCAATCGCCCGGATACTCAAGTAAGTAGCCATGTATCCGGACACGCTAAACGTATATTTATCATAAAATTGCCCTTAAAAGAGTTGTCCCTTAAATAGGAGTGGATAGTGAAAGCAAAGCTAATCAGGTGTCCGGCCCCCCTCCCTGAGACCACGCCGGATCTCGTGTTAACCAGGATGCTGGAGGTTGCGCCTTTGGAAGAAGGCGAAGGAGGGAACAAGGAAGCTACCACCTCCCCGAAGGAGGCTGTCAGGAAAGGAGGAATCGAGAATCCCTCCATCCAGGGGAAGAAGAGGACCGCCTCAAGACCCGGAGACCATGGTCTCAAAGCGGGGAAGAAATCTTCGTCGGAGGGTCCCGCGCGGGAGGTGCCTCGGCCAAGACCTTGTGCCCTCAAGGGATCAGCCCTCCAAATGAGCCGTAAGTAGAGAGGGGAGTTTTTAAAATAAGAGACATCCCTATTCTATTCACGAGAAAGATAACTGAATTTTTACCTTGTAGTTCGGATCTCAGCCCTTCTCGTGAGCTCATCTTGAGGATCTTCGTCCGGAGATGATGGAGAGCGGAACGCCTCCCCGCCGTACCGCCTTCAGGAGGCGGACGACCACGAGGTGTCGTCACGGAGGTTTCTCCGAATCCGGCAGGCCGGAAAGCCATATGGCTCCCCAAAGCCCTCCTTGTCCGGCCTTGAAAAAGGCCATCGGACGAGTCCGGCACCGTCCGTGCACGGCCGGAGGAGCTGAAGGATCTGCTCGGCGAGCGTCTATCTCAGAAGAACATCGTGCATTGATGGGCACGGTGATTGAAAGGATTTCATCCGCGGAGAGCGGGTTGCACGAGGCCGTCAGGAGTTTACTGACAGGTTTCGAGGTACGTAAATTGATGCACCTTTTGACAGATCCGCATATAAAAGATGCGCCCTGGATAGATAGTAGCCCCTGAGACTCGGTGCATTGTCAAAATGACGGCGCCGAGGATCATAATCCTGTATAATATGTCGCTCTTCCTATGTAGGTGGCGAAGTGTCCGGTGGCTAGCCGGACTGATGAATTTGCCGAGCTAAAGCGGCAACTTGACGTGGCGGATGCCGACATCGCGCTTGTCAACAAGCGGCTTGATGAGTCACAAGGTATGCAATTTCTCCGTGGACACCTGGTAAGGGGGCTTGATGCCCGTGCCTTACAACATGTATGCTTGATGCAGATTGTGCCGCTCCCATGGAGAACCTTCGGGCGGAACTTGCCTGAGCCAAGGAGCAGGCCAGAAAAAGTGATGCGGATGCCTTATAGGCGGCCGAAGAGCTGAAAGCCGAACAGGCTGCTCACTGCCGAAGCAGGAAGGAAATGGCCGAGATGGCTGTGAAGTTGAATAATGCTGCCGACCGCTGCAAGCTTCTTGAAAAAGAAGATCGGGTGGAACAGAAGGACCTGAAGAAGGCCACTACCGAGGCCAAGGATGCTCGCTCTGCAATGAGAGCCATGAAGCAAGAGCTACGTCAGGCCGGAGATATCGTGGCTGGAAAGCCCTTTATGCTGCGGATGAAGTTCGGGGATCCTAAATATGCTCAGTTGGACCGGCTGTGGAGTGCGGCGGATTCTTATCTGGACTTGGCGGCAAGTGCCGCGGACGCGGCCGAACATTTCCGAGATCAACATGATCACGAAGTGGAAAAGCTTTTTTGGTCGCAGTTCCACAATCCAGAGCGCCCACTTCCATTAACCGAGCGTTTGGCCGAATGGGCGGAGCTGAATAGGTTATCCGGACTCGCCATGAAGGATGTCGTGAGTCATCTCTGGCCGGAAAGGCCTGGGCCGAAGAGTTATTTTAGTTTGGTGCAGCAGTTCCTTGGTGCGGTGCTGCATATCAATGCAATGAAGAGGCCAGCATGCATAGAGGGTGCGCGGATGGCTCTTGCCCATGTCAAGACATACTGGGCGGAGATGAAGGCCACCGACGTTGCATCCCAAGATTCGGACGGAGCCGAGTACTGCCGAGCACTATTTTCAGGAAGTTCTGCAGGCGCTCGTTTAATAGAGACCTTGATGCTCGAAGGATATCATGTTCGAATAACATGTATTATTGTAAAACAATGTTTCGATGGAATATAAAAGCTTTTTATACTTGTGCTCGCAAGAATTAAAATACCTCATGTGCGGCCGTTAATGTATATGTGTATATAACACGAAAGATAGCAGGTCTTCGGCTTTCCCCACGCATATGATGCAGGTGTTCGCAGAAGGCGCATTTTCACTTGATCCAACGTCTTGGTCCTATAAAGGAGGTGATAGCGCAGCTTAACTAGGCAACCGAACTATAATGCTTTATCACTTTCACTTATCCATAGGAGTTTGTGATTGGGGCTACTATATAGCCCCTAGGGGCACCAGCTCGCCCGGTCAGGCGCATGTGTGCCTGACCGAAAACGGTCCTTCGTTAATGCGGAGGAATCCTAAAGATTCCGTGGGTCATCGAGTGGTTGACCAGGTCTCACGCTATATCATGACAGTCAGTTTTTGGCTTTCTCTCGAGGTGCTCACCTAGCGAACCAGGCACAATCGCAGTAGTTCTCCGGTGCCGCCTTAGCCGATAGAGCGGGCGTAAGGCAGCAAAACACGTGAGCCGGGCAAACCCAACATTTGACCAAAGACATGATTCGGAGCTGATGCATATAAGGCCAAAACTTCATGACGCCAACACTCCCTAAGGTATTCGGTCTTTATGAAAACGGGCTGAACAACGCCCTTAGTAATAAGCCCTCGGTGTCCAGTGCAGCGCAAGATCCTGACGTGGCCGATGCCAAGACGCCAGCCTCCACCTCGGTTATATCAAGAAACCGGGGGATGTGTATCAACAAGAGACAGTAAAAAAGGTTTATGTAGGGTCTTAATCTGAAAAGAATCCTTGGAACGGGTCCCTACTGCACGTCTGCGCCTGTGTCTCTGTTGTGCCGTATCCTGGACGGGTGTAGCATGGTGTTCATCTGTAAAAGAGAGGAACTTAGTTGAAAAGGATCGTGCGAAAATGTAAGTTATATTAAATAAACAAAGTACAATTTAAAAAATGAACAAAATTGAGCTTTATTGTCTCTTGTTGTACATGCGCGGAGCCCCTTGAACGGGGGTATGCGGCTAGTAAGCCCTTGTATGTTTACGCTGGACTCGTCTAGCCGTGTCCGGGGTCTGAACGACCTGTTTAGGTGCTTTGATTAGTGAAGTCGGCTTAGTGTGTGGCTGTCAAGGCAGACGCACAATCTTTCGAGCTCGAGGAACACTCGATATTTCCCTTTAATGAGATGATGCCTCGCGGACCGGGCATTTTAAGTATAAGAGATGCATAATGCGGTATTGCGTTAAAGCGGGCGAAAGCTTCGCGTCCCAGTAGTGCTTGATAGCTACTTGTAAATGGGGCGATGTGGAAGGTTAGCTTTTCACGGCGGAAGTTGTCGGGTGAGCCGAACATAACTTCTAGCAGGAGAGAGCCCGTACAATGGGCATCTGGGCCTGGCGTTACCCCTTGAAAGGAAGTGTTGCTATGGCGAATTGTTGTTGGGTCTATCCCCATTTTGCGGATTGTGTCCTGATATAGCAGGTTTAGATCACTGTCGCCGTCCATTAGGACTTGTGTAAAGTGGAGTCCGTCAATTATCGGATCTAATACCAAGGCAGTCCAGCCTGCATTCCGGATACTTCTAGAGTAGTCTTGATGGTCGAAGATGATTGGTTTTAACAACCAGTGGCGGGACTCCTCTGGGATATGCCGTATGGCGCGTATCTCTATGGGCACCACTTTGTTCTTCCCTTTTGTCACGTGAAGTGAATTTACTATTTTGACTTCTTGTGGGAAATTCTTTTGTTTTTCGGTGCTCTGCTTGTGGGGTTCGTCATCGTCCTCGCTTGGTGTGTCGAGCCCCTTGTGTTCGGCGTTGAGTTTGCCGGATTGCTTGAAGACCCAACAATCTCTGTGGGTATGGTTTGCGAGCTTCCCGGAGTACTGTGGATTTGACATATCTTGTCCAAGATGTTGTTTAGGTTAGATAGCTCATCCTCGTTATCCTTGAGGGGCAGCTTTTTCCGATTCTCGCCGAGAGCTTTTGAATCCGGTGTTGACCGCCGTGCTTTCGCCGGGTTGTTTCCTTGGTCCGCATCGGTCCTTGCTGCGTCGCGGTTTCCGTTTCCATCCCTAACCCGGATGTACTTGGGTCGCTGGTAATCGCATCTTGCCAACCAGCTATCCTCTCCTGCACAAAAGCGGGTCATGAGGCTTGTTAATGCGGCCATTGTTCTTGGCTTTTCTTGGCCGAGGTGTCTGGCGAGCCATTCGTCTCGGACGTTGTGTTTGAAAGCTGCTAAGGCTTCGGCGTCCGGACAGTCGACTATTTGGTTCTTTTTAGCAAGGAATTTGTTCCAGAATTTCCGGGCTGAGTCTCCGGGTTGTTGAGTTATGTGACTTAAATCGTCTGCATCCGGAGGTCGGACATAGGTCCCTTGAAAATTTGCCCGAAAAGCATCCTCGAGCTCTTCCCAACTTCCAATGGTGTTTTCCGGAAGGCTTTTAAGCCAATGCCGGGCTGGCCCTTTGAGCTTGAGGGGTAAGTATTTTATGGCGTGGAGGTCATCTCCTCTAGCCATGTGTATGTGGAGGATGTAATCCTCAATCCGCATCTGTGGTCTGTTGTTCCCTCGTATGCCTCTATGTTTACGGGATTGAATCATGCTAGAAATTCATGATCCAGCACCTCATCGGTGAAACATAGGGGGTGTGCGGCACCCCTATATCTGGGTGTAACGTGATGTTTGGATATTTGATGTGTTGCATTGCTTACTAGAGCTTGCTTTCTTGGCCCATAGATAGATCTGGCTGGGCCATCTTTTTGATGCGAATCCTTGTGCGGATCGTGTGCCGGCTTGTGTGCGGCGTCCTTTGCCGCACTGTGTTGGCCATGGGTTCGTTTACCCGACCGGGTGGCTTCCTTATTTTTTGATTGCGGAGGCTCTAAGGCCTCGTCATCAAATTCCGGCAGTAATTTTCGCTTCGGATAGCTCTTTGTGTGGCGACTGTCACGCCAGATTTGTCTCATGTGTTGAGTACTTTGCTCCATCTAATTCTGAGTGCATCTTCGCTGTTTTGAGCTCGCTTCGCTTTTTTCAGGCTACGCGCAGTGGCGACGAGCCTTTTTTGGAGGTTCTTCTGCTCCAGCAACTTGTCCGGCGTGAGGTCGTCCGGACTGTTGTCTTCGCCGGGGACGGGTTGTTTATCCAAGTTGCCATGTTCGGACGGTTGCTCGATGGCATGTTCATCGTCCGTCGGTTCGCCCTGCTCTATGGTTGGGTCTGTATGGCTGCTTTCTCTGTCGAGGTGGGGTTTGGAGCGGCGCTTACACTGTCGCTTTGATTGCTTTTCGAGGGAACGATCCCTCGTTGCGTCCCTTTGTTCCTCGTCGTCGTTTCCTTTAGGTGTATCCACCATGTATACATCGTGAGATGGGTGGTTGTCCAGTGGCCTATAGGCTCTGGTTCCTATTCATCTCCTACATCGTCGTCCATACCGTCGATGTCTTCGGAGTCGAAGTCGAGCATGTCAGTTAAATCATCGACACTGGCTACGAAGTGGGTGGTGGGTGGGCATCGAATTTCTTCGTCGTCCGCATCCCAACCTTGCTGACCATAATCCGGCCAGGGCTCTTCTGATAAAGAGAAAGACTTTAGTGAATTCAGGATGTCGCCGAAGCGCGAGTGCTGAAAGATGTCCGCGGCGGTGAACTCCATGATCGGCGCCCAATCGGATTCGATTGGCAGGGGCGCGGAAGGTTCGGAGTCCGGAGAGGAGTCCGGCACCTTGGAGTCATGAGCTTCGCAGCGACAGGTATGGTGTTCGCTCGATCTCCGTAGAGATTGCAGCCCGAGGCGGTGTCCAGCCACCTGTCCTCGATTGGCAATCGGCTCCGAGCTAAGGGTCGGAGCGGATTAATCGCGGGCCTGTGGCAATCGTTCGCGGCAGAGCTAGATCATGCCCATCGTGACAGTGCAGCGCGCTTGGCTGTGGCTCGAACCCATCGAAGATCAAGCCTCCGCGGGCGTCGGCCGTGTAGTTCAAACTTCCAAATCTGACCTAATGGCCAGGGGCGTAGCTTTCGATCTGCTCTAGATGGCCAAGCGAATTGGCCCGCAGTGCAAAGCCGCCGAATACGAAGATCTGTCCGGGGAGAAAAGTCTCACCTTGGACCGCATCATTGTTGACGATCGGAGGAGCCATCGGGCCTAAAGGTGACGACACAGAGGAACTCTCAATGAAAGCACCAATGTCGGTGTCAAAACCGGCAGATCTCGGGTAGGGGGTCCCGAACTATGCGTCTAGGCGGATGGTAACAGGAGACAGGGGACACGATGTTTTTACCCAGGTTCGGGCCCTCTCGATGGAGGTAAAACCCTACTCCTTCTTGATTAATATTGATGATATGGGTAGTACAAGAGTAGATCTACCACGAGATGAGAGAGGCTAAACCCTAGAAGCTAGCCTATGGTATGATTGTTGTTCGTCCTACGGACTAAAACCCTCCGGTTTATATAGACACCGGAGAGGGTTAGGGTTACATAGAGTTGGCTACAAATGGGAGGAGATCCACATATCCGTATCGCCAAGCTTGCCTTCCACGCCAAGGAAAGTCCCATCCGGACACGGGACGAAGTCTTCAATCTTGTATCTTCATAGTCCAGGAGTCCGGCCAAAGGTCATAGTCCGGCCATCCGGACACCCCCTAATCAAGGACTCCCTCAGGGGGCTTTGGTGAGGTTGGGGATTTACAAGTCTTGATTAGCGTTAGTTAGAAGCTTAGTGGACAAGGTTGTTGGTGCAGGGGATCAAGTTCACAATGCAAACTAAAAGCCATGTCAAAACTGACCATGCACCCCAGGTGTTTGACAGAATGTCATGGGCATCTAGGCAACTCTTGGGGTGGCCAAAATCTCCAGACCAGTGTCTCTCTAGGTGTAGGTGATGGTGGCAAGGTTAATTTGTCAAACACAAAAACTTGCTAGTGCAAATTTTTGAGAAAGCCAGTTCTGGACAGAAACTAAAAGCTATCATTCCATGGACCAAAAACACTCCAACAGGTCCATTCTCCTGGATTTAAGGGTTTTGTAGGGAGGACTATAAGAAGGAAAAAGAATCGAGGGAAAAAGGGCAAGTTAAAATATGGTTGCAGTAGAAAATGCCAAACTGGACCAGAGAGCAAAAGAGGATGATTTGCTCAAAATTTTCAAAGAACATTAGTGGGTTTTTGCTCAAAGATGAATAATATACTCCTACTAACATCCCCTAATTTTGGTGAAAGTTTTAAAGAAATATTTAAATAGGATGTAGGGCAAAAGTGCAATTGTACCAGATTTGAAAACTAGGGGTAAAGCTCAAAATCTCTAAATTACTAAAGGATATTTTTGCATAAAAGTGATTTAGGGACATCATATGTCATCCCCAAATTTTGGTGGGATTTTTAAATGAATTTATCAAAAGGTTGCAGTGCAAATGGGACCCTAAAACTTATGAAAAACTATTTTAGAGAAATAAAGCTCAGGAAAAAATAATTATATAAATAATCCCACTGATAAAAGAATTGTTTTATTTGACAGGGTAAACAAGTCCAATAATAATTGGCAAGTTTTTACTTGGGGTGAAAACTCCACAACTTAGAATAAAAGAGAGGTTCTGAGATCAAAAATAAATCCAGAAAAATGAAAATTTAATTTCCTGGCAAAATTTTAATAAACAAAACATGGTTAAATTTTTGGGGTGTTACAACACTACCCCCCTTAAGAAGAATCTCGTCCTCGAGATTTGCTAAGAGTTGTTTTTGAAAATATCATTCCTGTTAGTTGAAACTAAAAATTTTACTCATAGCATAAACTTTGTGTCGTCGGGGTTGGCAGCTACGCCCGGGTTAAAAATGCAATCGCACACCAACATACTTATGCATGGCTACTATTTAAAATAGGGGTGCACAAGCAAACATCATTTAATTATGGCGATACAGGATCACATAATTACGAGGCGAGGGCATACTAAGACTCGGTACTACTCGAGTGACTCAGTCTACCTCGTTAATATCTAAGCGGGCGTGCCTCATGGACGTCGAGGTTTCTCCATGGTTTTCACCGTCAGGATTAGCTGGAGGGTGTTGAGGGGCTGTAGGGTCGGGGTAGCGGTGATGACCCTCGCGGGGGTTGTTGGCCACAATCCCGTTGGAGCATGTTCCCAAAAGGCGACGAAGCACTTATGGGGACATCAAAGTATTTTGGTCGATGACTGGGGCAGACCTCAAGGACTCGATCGGTTGTCCGAACAGCATGACTGTGTTGTCGACGTTGGGCTCATCTTCTCTTCTTACCGGGGCTCGGCGAATCAGTTCTCCCCGAGCTGCGATCAGATCAAGGGTGATTTGATCGACCAGTCCCTCTAGTGCACTTACATAGCGCACCAGATGCAACAATGCAGGATCCATCTCGTGATCTCCGTTGGCAACCTGGGGTGGCCTACCATACCCGTCACGGCTGGGGTAGTAGTAGAACGAGCGACAGTTAACTCTGGGCGACAAGTGCCAGAGTTGAACTATAGCCTCTCGCGTGGCTAGTTGGATGGCTTGTGGCTCAAAGGAAGTTGTCCTTCCGGTGAACCTGTAGGGGTGTTCTGGTGACAGACCCCTACCATAGATGTGCACAGTGGCCCAGAATTGACGGCTCTCACCGCTCATGGGTCCTTGGTACACAACAAATTCTGGGGGCTCTTCTAATGCAAAGGCACGGTGGGTGAGGTTTGCGAGCACGGTCATAAAACCTCCAAGGTTGGTTGTTGTGGTCTCATTGTGTACGACGGGGCCAGGCATTATGGCTTGGTTTAGGGAAGAGGCTGGGATGTGCTGTGTTGAGGCTAGCGTGCCCTTTTTATAGAAAAAGGGGACGGAGTCTTCCTTCGCACGCTTGTGAATGGGACTATTTAGGGGTCGGTCACTGGCGCGTGATCGACAGGCTAGACTGATAGGTTGGGCATCGACTGCCAAAAGTGTCGGGGTCACTGTGTGGCTATCTTGCACGAGAAGCTTGGCTGGGGTTAGGTTAAGGTCTGGTGGGTTGGTTAACCTAGGTTTTTCGACCTGGCTAAGATAGGATTAGCCAATGGTCAGCCTGGCTCTGATACCAAGTTTGTCAGGACCGGATTTTTGGGATATTAATTTTCCAGAAAATGGCCCTTGTGCTCATCAACCCCAGGATTACTGTTAGCTGATGAGGCACCAACTCGATACAGAAATTCCAAGCAAAGTACATAATATGCAGTACAAGACCATTCTGGCCTATGAGTACAACAATTGGTTTCTAGTGGTTGAAGGCGGAAGTGGTTTGTGGATCGTCAGCGTCTATGGGACTCCATTTCCCACAGGAACAGCTGACCTGGATAACTCCTATCTTCGCGAGGCTGCTATCACCATTGCTTAGGTTCCGGGGCTGTCATCACATCGCTCCTCTCCATGCAAGAAATCTGGCCAAGACAATAGCCAGGGACAAGCCAGTGAGTACTTTGAATGTACTCGCAAACATTATGAACACAGGTATAATGTTCAAATGATAATCATGCTCTAAAATATTCTATGATCACTCGTCAGTCACTAAATAAAATTCTTGACGCATGCACGCAAGTTATTTATACACAATTTGAATATGCAATAATGGAGTAGGAATAAAATGCACCGATCGGGTGTCTGAAGCGACGCCTCGAAGGGATAATGATATAAAGCATGCCTCAGTCGGGCGTCTAAGCGACACCACATAAAGGGCTTATAAAGTAAATAACAAACGTGCCGCGATCGAGCTGCGTGCGACACCACATAAAGGGCTTATAAAGTAAATCAATAACAAACATGCCACAGTCGGGCGTCTGTGCGACACCACATAAAGGGCTTATAAGTAATTTAAATGACAAGCAGGCCACAGTCGGGCGTCTGAGCGACACCACATAAAGGGCTTATAAAAGAATAATCACAGTGAGTATCCAGGAGGTAGAACCTTCCCAGGGATACTCAATAAATCAAATAATGAAAACAATTAGTCCACAATAATAAAAATCATAATCATCATATGTCACCGGTCATAATCAATGTTCTAGCTTAGTAGTTTTTCCTTCGAAGACCGACACTAAGACCGACACTTGACCCATCCCAGACTGTAGTCCTTAACCATGGACACGGCTATTCGAATAGATTTAACCTCTGTAGAGGGTGTACTCTTTACCCACGAGTAACGGATTCCTTTAGTCCATCGGGACTAATTCCATTTACGGTCTTTTAATTGAAAACACACCTGACCGCACACACCAGCTTAACTTACCGGTGTCTGGAATCACCCACGACACCTGTTAAGCGAAACTCTAAGTGGGGAGGCTACAACCTCGCGTAGCATGGGATCAAATTTATATCGCGCGCTCTAAGGGGTGCACCCTCTCGGTCCCAACTGAAACACCCATGCCCCGGACCAGGTGGCATGCCTACCGGATGCAGCCGGTATCTTCCACCATGGCCTCTCTGTACGGTGTGTGCTAGGAAGGGGTTGACAACTTACTGAATCGTACCCTACCTATGGCAGGGACACGTGGTAGTACGAAACAAGTATGGGGGTTACTGGAACAAGACTCGATCTGTGGTCGACTTAGGAGGTTAAAGTATTCCCCGCATGATTAGCATAACAATTTATACTTCAACCAACAGAGAGGATCACCACCCGTCATACCTCATCATGTCGTACCGGACTCAACCATCTCGACCGAGGACTTAGAAACAAACTCATGTCTACCCAAGACTGAGGCTCTCCCGGATTCCTTCCGGTATACATGAAAGGCATCAATTTCAAAAGCACGGAATCATCAATATGCACTTATGAGTATGTTCATATCACCACATAAAATAACGAAACTCTGAAATGAGGGGTGTTGTAACCGTATCAAACAACACATGATAATATTATGCCAGGGTTCAGAATGCTTTCCTTCAGGGTGTGGAGAGGCAGGGTGCATTCCAAAACTTTTGAAAGTCTTCTTCTCTCTCCAACAAATCCTATTTTTGAAAATATTCAAATTAACCCATAGTTTTAAAACAGTACAAAAACATTGTCTAAATTTTTTTCAAATAAATATGAAAATAAACTATACAAAATTGGAGAGAGGTAGGAAAAAGAATCAACTAATTTGGAGTTATATTTAAAAAGTTAGAGCCAGTCAAAGTTTAGTCAAATTTCTGGTTTTAAATAAAACAGAAAAAGAAAAGAAAACGTTTCGAATAGATACACGTCGAACACGTACTTTGCTTTTACGCCTTCACTTAAACCACGTGGGCCGGCATGGGTCACTGACAGTGGATCCAGGGGGGCCACTGGTCAGGTATGACCAGTCGCCCCGCCTCCTTCCTCCTCTGGCCGAACAGAGGCGGGGCTCCGACGATAGTCGCCGGCGATTGGCGGCTCCTCGCGGGCTCCGGAGGGCAGGGATGGATCCGCCAGCCCAAGGCGGTCCTCCCGGTGGTCGCTAGGGTGGTGGGGGCGAAGGGAGTCGCCGGCGGTGAGCTCCGCAGCGGAGGTAGCTTCGAGATGAATCAGGGGTTTGATCTGTGGTGGCTTTTGATCGCGTTTGAGAGGCTGGGCGGCTCCGCAAGGTCGAGGGGAGGAGGTTGGTGGCACTGGATGGACTGGAGAAGCTCTGTTCGCGACGAAATGGACTGGGATGTGGCGGTGGACGAGCCGACCGGAGATGGGGAAGACGACCTTCCCCTCTTCGATTGCCGGCCATGGGGGCTCTAGGGGGTGGCCTGAGGTTGCTTGAGGCCTAGACGAGCTCGGTGTCCCTATTTATAGCGCGCCTAGATCGGTTCTGCGGCGGCCGGAGATAAGCTCGGCGAACCGCCTCGCTGTAGCTAACAGGGCGACGTGGAGCTGGCCGGCGCGTTCCGACGAACTTCACACTGCTCAAGGGGCGAGCTGGCGCGTGTTGTGGCTTGGGTGGCACCGTCCAGGGCAGAGGTTGTCGGGGCGGCGATGGCGGCTTGCGGTGGCGGCGCTATAGGGTGCCAGGAGGGGGCCGGGGTTGCTCTGCAATGTGGGAGGAGTCGGGGCGCGTCGGCTGCAAGTGGGAGGGGCCAGAACGGGCGCGGGGAGACGGAAGCGGGACGCGGCGGCTCGGGCGTACGCACGTGCAAAACACGCGCTCTGGCCGCGCCCAGAGCGTGCACGCCAACTGTTCGGCAAAATGCCAGGGCATGCTAGGGGGATTTGGTGAGGTTGGGGATTTACAGGTCTTGGATAGCGTTAGTTAGAAGCTTAGTGGACAAGGTTGTCGGTGCAGGGAATCAAGTTCGCAATGCAAACTAAAAGCCATGTCAAAACTGACCATGCACCCCAGGTGTTTGACAGAATGTCATGGGCATCTAGGCAACTCTTGGGGTGTCCAAAAATTCCAGACCAGTGTCTCTTTGGGTGTAGGTGATGGTGGCAAGGTTAATTTGTCAAATACAAAAACTTGCTAGTGCAAATTTTTGAGAAAGCCAGTTCTGGACAGAAACTAAAAGCTGTCATTCCATGGACCAAAAACACTCCAACAGGTCCATTCTCCTGGATTTAAGGGTTTTGTAGGGAGGACTATAAGAAGGAAAAAGAATCAAGGGAAAAAGGGCAAGTTAAAATATGGTTGCAGTAGAAAATGCCAAACTGGACCAGAGAGCAAAAGAGGATGATTTGCTCAAAATTTTCAAAGAACATTAGTGGGTTTTTGCTCAAAAATGAATAATATACTCCTACTAACATCCCCTAGTTTTGGTGGAAGTTTTAAAGAAATATTAAAATAGGACGTAGTGCTAAAGTGCAATTGGACCAGATTTGAAAACTAGGGGTAAAGCTCAAAATCTCTAAATGACTAAAGGATATTTTTGCATAAAAGTGATTTAGGGACATCATATGTCATCCCCAAATTTTCGTGGGATTTTTAAATGAATTTTTCAAAGGGTTGCAGTGCAAATGGGACCCTAAAACTTATGAAAAACTATTTTAGAGAAATAAAGCTCAGGGAAAAATAATTATATAAATAATCCCACTGATAAAAGAATTGTTTTATTTGAGAGGGTAAACAAGTCCAATAATAATTGGAAAGTTTTTACTTGGGGTGAAAACTCCACAACTTAGAATAAAAGAGAGGTTCTGAGATCAAAAATAAATCCAGAAAAATGAAAATTTAATTTCCTGGCAAAATTTTAATAAACAAAACATGGTTAAATTTTTGGGGTGTTACAACACCAAGCAGAGCAGGGGAGGTGAACCAAGGCAAAACCGAAGCCCAAGACAGACAGGGCACGCCAAGACCAAGAACGCAAAGAAGCAAAGGGGCGGAGCAGTTCCCTCCTGGCAAGACCCTTGCCGAGGATTGCCTCAGCAGCCTCGGAAAGACCCTTGCCGGGGCAGCACGCCCAAACAACAACAGGGCGAGCCACCCTTGAGCCCACTTCCCCAACAACATCGGCCACGTAGGGCCAGGGCTCGGGAGGCACCTCTGTGGTGGCATGCAGATCTTTGTGAAGACATAGTCAAGATCATATGAGGATTAGAAGACAACGATCCTCGACAAGATCCTTGCCGAGGAGAGCCACGAGACCCTCGGCAAGATTCTTGTCAGGGACGACAGCGCACCACGGCAAGACCCTTGCCGGGCCCCCCGGCAAGGCTCTCGCCCAAGACGCTAGCGAGGCCACTGCCAGACCCGCACCAGCCAGGTCTCCACCGCCGTTCGCATGCAGCTGCCAGCCCAAACCAGCTGGGCAGGCACCTGCGTGGCAACATGCAGCTTCTAGGCCAACTCAGCAGGCGCCTGTGGCGGCATGTAGATCTTCGTGAAGACCCTACCACCATGCCCCCTCAGCTGCCTGCCTACCTACATGGCGCCGCACGCATCACTGGCCAGGGCGCGTGTCGAAGCGAGGAGGAGCGGCGACGGACGGGACAGGCCTCGCCCCCGTCCTCAATAAAGCTAGGGGACACCTCAGCGGCGCATTAAATGCGACTTGTCATGTCTGACGATAAGCTAAGTCACATCAGACGCTTTCCACCTCCTGTATGCCACTGTGGCAGCCCCTTTCGCCTATAAAAGGAGGCCCATGGCATACTGGAGGAGGATTCGGCTCTTATGAACCACGCGCTCACCATAGCTAGTTCGAGAGCTCAAGAACTCTCTGAAATATACCCACCAAAGCAGGACTAGGGTTTTACGCATCCTTGCGTCCGAACCTGGGTAAACGATTCTTGTGCTGACTACTGATCCTGCTCTTCTTGCAACCCTGCGCCCCGGCAACCGTAGTAGGGATTCTTGTGATCCCATAGGTGTCGTTCCACACCGACACCTCCCTTCCCCAACCTATATATATGTGGGAGGGGGGCCTAGCACACAATAGACAATTGCCTAGCCGTGTGCGGTGCCCCCTCCACCGTTTACAGCCCCGGTCACATTTTCATAGTGCTTAGGCAAAGCCCTGCGGAGATCACTTCACCATCACCGTCACCATGCCGTCATGCTGCCGGAACTCATCTACTACCTCACCGTCTTGCTGGATCAAGAAGGCAAAGGACGTCACCGAGCTGAACGTGTGCTAAATGCGGAGGTGTCGTACGTTCGGTACTTGATCGGTTGGATCGCGAAGAAAGTTCGACTACATCAACCGCGTTGTGAAATGCTTCCACTTAAGGTCTATGAGGGTACGTAGACACACTCTCCCCCTCTTGTTGCTATGCATCTCCATGGATAGATCTTGCGTGTGCATAGATTATTTTTTCATGCAACGTTTCCCAACAGATCCATGTGATGTTAAGATGCCATCTCTTAAGCATAAGGCCTGGGCTGGCGCAAATGAAGATTGGGTTGTTTGTACTGGGTACAACTGCGAGTGGGAACTTGTGAACGTGTATACTCATCGCTGGATTCCACTCCCAAAAATCTCAGACTGCCCTAGGGTTGAGCACACCGATACTCTACGTACATTCAAATACGATCATGGCGACTGTCGTCTATAGAATAGAGCAATTTGTCGAGTTCCCAACCGCTCTTGGAATTGTACAAACTATTATGTTGTCGCTTTCTTCGATAAGCTTGTTGCCGTATTTACTTCTGCGCTTCGATGGATATTGCTCAAAAATCAGTTTTTGTACACGGACGTCTTGTGTTTGCTGCCACCACTTCTGGCAATGTTTTTGCATGGGATCCTTATTATTTCAGTATGTTTGTATTCCACCGTAATTAGAATTGTTTCATTCACCATGCATGCAAGTTAGTTTCCCCGTACTAATTAACCTTCTTGTGTTTCCAAGATCCTGTCAACATTCCCCCGTCGATACTTGGAAATTTTTATAATCAAGGAGGAGATGAATATGGTGATCACGATCAGGACCTACCTACTCAGTGGCACCTAGCTACTTATTATGATGGATCACCTCTTATTGTCTGTATACAGGGCACTCCTGATGTTACAGAGGAAGCAAGCATTGTCTCCCATGGTCACACTCTCTGGACCTATTCCAACATCCGTTGCGGGGTATTCGGGGTGGATACTAGTGTGCTAGCACCAGCACCTTCTCCCTAGTTCAATATTGATAGTCTTGGAGAATACCCGCTTTTCCTTGGACTAAACTATCCAATGATGGTGAAAGACGATCCAACTGTTGTTGGCACAATGTTACCATTTATGAGAAGCAACTGTATCTATACCTCAAACATTGCTATGGTTCCCTACGCTGGCTATCACAATTTGTGTACTCCTGATATAGGCTGCTTCAGTCTGGATGGTGAGTCTTGCATTGGTCTCAATATTTGCAATAGCTTTCCTTGCCCACAGTCTCACTTCTAGTTCAAAGCAAGTGTTTCCAACGCCGAGGAGTGGTTGACCTGAAGTTCATTTCATTGCTTGTTATTTGTTGTGTGATGAAAACTTTAGTATTTAGAATGTATCCTCGTTGCATTGTGCGTTGCTGACTTGTTGTATGTAATACTAAATGGTATGCATGTGATAAACTTACTTAATTTATGAATGGGTTTTGAGTCGCTTCTTAGAGTGGGTTGCTGACTGTTAACAGCGTTGGTTTTTGAAGGAAATATGCCCTAGAGGCAATAATAAAGTTGTTATTTATATTTCCTAATATCATGATAAATGTTTATTATTCCTGCTAGAAACTTAGTACATGTGTGAATACATAGACAAAACAAAGTGTCCCTAATGTGCCTCTACTTGACTAGCTCGTTAATCAAAGATGGTTATGTTTCCTGATGATGGACATGTGTTGTCATTTGATGAACGGGATCCCATCATAAGAGAATGATGTGATGGACAAGACCCATCCGTTAGCTTAGCATTATGATCATTGAGTTTTATTGCTATTGCTTTCTTCATGACTTATACATGTGTCACATCCCAGTTAGACCATGCATTAGTGTGTGCATCATGTTTAAATTTCATTTGAATTTGAAATGGAGAAGACAGGAAACCCCCAGAACCTATTTTAATTCAACTAGGGTTTACTAAAAATTATTTCAATGAACCTGAAATGCCCTTCAAAATGTTCATCATCTTTGCTTTGGTTCAGAGCCTCTGCCAAAAGTGGTGCACCATTTTCTAGGTCATCCAAAGGTCTTTGAATTAAATCATAAGTATTTGAGTTTGAGCATTTCAAATTATATAAAATATTTCAAATGCCCAAATATTGCCAAACTAAAATGTTTCATGTTGGAAATATTCCAACAATGGACCAGAAGCAGTTTGGTGATTTTGAAACTGTTTTGGTATTTTTAAAAACTCCACAAAGTTACGTAAAAATAGAAAAAGAAAACAGGATTGAAACCTTACTGGCGCCTTACTAACCGCCCACTGCTGCGGCCCGGCCAGCGGCCAGCCAACAGCTGCTTGGCTCGCCATCTGAGCAGCCAGTGCTTCGGGCGAAGCACCGCATGGGTGCCATGCACTGGTCGCCGCCGCCGCTCCTCCTCCAAATTGCCGATGCGGATCGCTCCCCCTCTCTCCCCCGAACCCCTCAGACACCTCCGCTCCTCCCCGGCTTCTCTCTCGCGCGCTCCCCCGCCATGGCCGACGCCACCGCCACCGCACCATCGCCGTAGACGTGCTCCCCGCCGTCCGTGCTCCTCCTCACCGTGTCCAGGAGCTCCGCCGCCCCCAACTACGTCGAGCTAGCTGAGCCTCAGCGTGCTCGAGTAGCCCGAGTCGACCGCACCGACTTCGCCCGAGTCCACCGTCGCGGAGATCCCCTTCAACGCCTCGCCGCTCCGGCCCGTCCCCGACCAAGAACGAGTTTCTCCGAGCTGCCCGTGAGCCCATCTATCTTCCCTTTCCTTCCTCCCTCGCTCTCGAGCTGTGTAGCGACTAAACGAAGATCAACCGCACCGCGCGCCATGAGCTCGTCGCCGACGTGCTCCCGGTCACCCTCCGACCACCTCTTGGTGTCCATCACACTCACCACGTCGCATAGGGTCTAACTATGCACTCCCGCACCTCACCGACCCCTCTAGCCTCGAAGTTCGCCTTTGGCGAACTCCGGCGTGACGCCTTAGGTCGTCGCGGGCGCCGATTCCGGCCGCCCCGACCCCAACCCACTCCACCAAGAGCTGCGGCTCAACCCCAGCTACCCATAGCCACCCTCCGCGGCTCGTTTGGTCGCCGGAATGGCCAAAGTCACTTCCGCCGCCGCATCGGGCTCGCCGGCGGCTAGACGCCGGTGCAGCCGACGTGGACTTTGACCACGGCGGGCCCTGGTTGACTCTGATGAGTCAATGACAGGTGGGGCCCAGCCCTGTTAACTAAATAGGTTTAGTTTTAATTAAACTTTAACTAAACTAATTACCTTGACACCCTGGACCCACAGTCAGGTTTGACACGGACGTCGCCGTTGACCACGGCGTCATCTTGTCGACGCATGGTCGACACAATAAATCAATTACTGGATTTACTCTAATATAGGAAATTCCAGAATATAGTTCAAACTTCAAATATTCATAACTTTTAATCTGTAACTCCAAATGCAAAGATTTATATATGAAAAATGATCAGAAAAATCCATTCTATCCATTGGTACAGGTTTCATGCATGATAAACCAAGTTAACCTTGCTGTTTAAGCAAATTAAGATATTGCACCTTTAGGGATATTTTAATTAAGCTAGCATTTGAATCTTTGATTCAAATGAGTTCATCCCTTTTTGTTTCAGCTTGCATTAGGCCAACACACATCCATATTGCCATGTCATAGCATGCATCATATTGTTGCATATTGCCATGTGTGTTTATATTCGGTATGTCTTTTCGTGATAGGTTACGCCTCGAGGATAATCCGAATATCCGTCAAGGCGAGTATCCTACCACCACTCCATCGTGCAAGCAACCCATTGATCATTCCGATACAAACCCATGTTCTCGCTTACGCTCTTGTTTTACTGCATTAAGACAACGCGATTCAAACTGTTGTGTGCTGCGGTAGTTGAACCCACTTCCTTTGCATGACTGTCATTGCCACGGTAACTAGATGAAACCCACTAGTATGTGTAGGAGTTGATTGAGCCATGTTTGTGTTTCCTACCATACTATGCTTGCTATGCTTAGAGTTGTGTCAGTCCGGCTCATCGGGATGATGAACTGGAGTGAAAGGTTGTGTCGGGTTCGAGAGTGAAAGTCTTGAACACGTTTTGGTAAAGGTATCGATGAGAGGCCATGTAGGAGTACATGGTGGGTTGTTTCATTGAAGCCGTCCCTAAGAACTGAGATCTGTGTTTGTGATCCATGAAACAGATTACTACCACGCATTGGGATCCTTAATTGACCCTCTCGGCTTCTTAACCACCCTTGTTCTCATCCGGAATTGCAAGTAGTTTCGGTGTTTGTAGCATCTTTGGGGCAGCCGCACCGACCGTAGGGGTGGGTTGTGTTGCGTAGGCACCGTGTCTGTCTTGATTCGCCTGTTTCGTGTCTCGGGAACCCTGTACACATCGTTCGGGGCTGTATGGGAAACCTCGGCCGGACTCCTGCGGATGGAACCCGAATAGGCGATAAACTGGACTTGGGACTTGTGTGTTTAGGTAGGCTGTGGTCGACACCCACGTTGGGCTTCCGCTTGAAGGTTGCCGAGTACATGTCGTGTAAACGGCGATAAGTGGTGAGCGTGTGTGAAGAAGTACACCCTGCAGGGTTAATATGATCTATTGAATAGCCGTGTCCACGGAGAAGGACTTCGGGTTACCTATATCGGTTCATAGACAAGTAAATGGATACTATTAAAAGCCTCAAGATAAGTGTGAGTATCATGGATGGCCCTCTCGTGGGATGACGAGAGAGGATCCACGGTGGAGTATTGTGATGGTGATTAGTGGACTCGCAATGCGACAAATGCTTTTCAAGTGGTGTCACGTAGGATAGCTTATACAAGAGTCAAATCTGTCTTGATGCAATTAACTCCACCAACTTCTTGAGAATGTGCATGTATGATATGATTCTGTGGTTAGACTTGATGAGTACCTCCGTACTCATGTTTGCTTAATTAATGTTTTTAAAGGCGACAACACTGCCCTTCCGATGGGTTCTATGTAGACCTTGACATCGACGAGTGAACTAGCCACCCGTGTGGTGATCCAAGGCTTGTGAAGGGCCACTTTGTAGATAGAAAGGCTTCAACAAGCTTTCTTTCTTTTTAAAGTACGTACTCGAGACTAGTTTGCTTCCGCATGTGCTTGTATGTTGTATGACTTGAGTGTTGGGTCATGCGACCCCTACCTGTATGGATATGTTATGTATGGCTCCTCGGAGCCCTCTAAATAAAGTACTTTGAGTTGTAGAGTTTTTGTTATGATGCCTTGTTGTATTTACTCATATCGGGCATATTGCGTGTATGATTGAAATGCTTGGTATGAGTGGGATCCGACAAACTAGTTGTTTATCCTTGGCACCCTCTCATATGGGGAAATGTAGTCTCGTGCTTCTGAGCGATAGTAGTCCGCTATAGCCCGGTTCACCGGAGTCCTGCTAGCCCAAAGACTACTGCTTGGACACTTGACTGGCCGGCATGTGTTTCACTTCGTTCCTATATGTCATCCCTTCGGGAAATGCCGCAGCGGTGTTATTAGGAGTCCTGCCTAGCCTGCTACAGCCGGTTCACCGGAGTCCTCATAGCCCAGTGCTACAGCCCGAATCTATACGTTGATGACCGACATGCTCGATGTGATTCATGTATGCCTGTCCCCATAGGTTAGCGCCGCTTTGGGTTCACGACTAGCCATGTCGGCCGGGTTCTTTATCATATGGATGCTAGCGACCTTTGTCATATCGTGAGCCAAAAGACATAAACGGTCCCGGGCCATGGTAAGGCGACACCTGGGAATACCGTGCGTGAGGCCGCAAAAGTGATATGAGGTGTTACCGGCTAGGTCGATGTGATTTGGAATCGTGGTCTGACAGCGTTGGCATCGAGCGGGGCTGCTGTTGGTTCGCTAAGCCAAACTGGTCGATGTTGAGTCTAGAAATGCTTTAGTTATATGTAGGGGAATTGATTGTGGGAGGGAACGTAAGGCTCTTTTTACTCCTTTACCTTATGCCCTCTGATCTGAGTCATCCTCTTCTCATTCTACGTGGGTATAGGACTAGGCTCTCTTCTCTCCATCAGGTTCACGTGCTACTAATCCGTAGTAACTTATAGGATGGTTGGTTACATCCTCAGTTCAGTTTCTATTATTTTTGGTATGCTACCAGTTGAACCAGAACCTTGATATGATGTTGTTGTGTGGCTTTGCAATCTGATTATGAATGTCTCAAATCTGTTTTTTTAGCATTTACAGATGTTATGCTGCCCGATTTTCCCTAGAAATTCTAATGTCTTTGCATTGTGGCTGTGCTTTCGGATGGCCACCGTCCCCGAACCAAGTGGTTCGTCGACCCGTTGCATTGATGTGTGTGGTCACACGGAAATGTTGGTTCGGGTGATGTTCGAGACCGGTTACCGATGGTATCCTGAATATACCGTCGAGGAGCAGTTTAGGGATTTTAATCAAAGCCAATATCTGTGCACGGTCAGGATTTATCCATCTTATCCGAGACTCTTGAACCGCTCCACTCTTCTTATGGACTTGGGATCACTATTGGGATGTCCGTGCAAGATGCAGCCTATTCAATGATGACTATTATTCGAGCTGAACTGCCTTTGCCGTGCAACACCGATTTCCGCTTATATGCGGCATCCCTCCTGGGGCGCATGGTTACCTTGAGGTATGTACAGCGATGCATCCCATGAGGACTCACTTCTTCGCACCACCACGGAGATGCTTTGGAAGACAAGGACCGTGGCCCGGGCCTTGCGTATGGAGCTCTTTAATGCCCGTCTTGATCCTTTGGGCTACTCGACTCGGTTTGCACCTGCCGTGCAAGCCGGATACATGGACATGAGGGACTTGTACCCAGTGCGGGCTGGTCTGCCAGACTTTATGGAGTGACGTGAGGTAGGAGGCATCACTCCTCCTCATGGACCTCGTCTGCCACCGTTTGTTGGACCACGTCCACATCCGAGCCCCTTTGGTCCGCAAGCTCCACAGGATCGTCTGTTTCCAGATGATCATGTTCCACTTCCAGGCTTGGGTGGTGACTTCTATGAGGACTACTACGGAGCTATGCGAGTAGTAGTAGTATCCCTAGTGTTGTAATAGTTGTATTTCCGCCGTCTGCGTGACTTGTGGGATATGACTTGGTGTGTATCATTAGGAAGTGTAGAAAAATAATGTATAGGGGTTTGGAATGCTTCCGATGAGATGTAACGCCTTTCACTATAGTTGTACTCCATCGGGCTTGTACTAAACTATGTATGGTGTGTATGACCGTTGGTATATATATGGCAGTTTTATATTACCATGTCATACTGATGAACATCTCTGCATTCCGTGTTATCCATTACATTCCGCACTTCCTTGCTAAATTCTGCCATCCTGGTTTAAACCATTGTTTTGTTTCCTAGGATGGTCAACACCCGCAACAACCCTGCTGCCCCGGAGCAGGGAGAAGCAAGTGCAGCCAGGAATGTAAATCTGCCTCAACCGCCATCTTTGGCCGAAGTTATGTTGGAGGCGGAACGCAACAAACGTGAGACCAATCGCCTGCTGGAATGGATTGAGCAAAACACCGCACGCCAGCCAAGAAATGATTTGGTGTCACTCAATGACTTCGTCAAGCTGTATCCACCGAAGTTCAAATATTCCGTTGAGCCTCTCGACACGGATGATTGGCTTCGCAGCATCAACCACAAGCTGCGTTCTGCTAACGTGGCTGAAGCTGATAAGGTTACGTTTGCCCCTTATCATCTCGAAGGCCCTGCTAGCCTTTGGTGGGAGAATTATGAGGCCATGCGTCCGGTTGGACAAATTACTACTTGGGCTGAATTTAGTGCCGCTTTCCGTGAGCATCACATCCCAGAAGGTCTCATGGATCGGAAAAGGGAGGAATTCTGCAATTTCACCCAAGGTAGGCTGTCTGTGGATGTTTACAGCCGTGAATTTGGGAATCTAGCACGTTATGCTCCTGAAGAGGTTTCTACCAACGCCAAGAAGCAGGCAAGGTTCCGCAAGGGACTTAGCCCCGAGCTTCATCGTGATCTTCGTCTGCATGAGTGCACCTCTTTTCCGAAGTTAGTCAATAAGGCTATCAGTGTTGAAACTGGACAGTCTGACTTTGAGGCTTCGCGCAAGCACATCCGTGACTCTGGATCTTCATCCGGCTCTGGATCCCAGAAGCGCCGGGTTTGGATTCCACATACCGCTCTGCCACCCAGGTTCACCCCGAGGCCATCCTTTGAGGCGCCTCGCCCCAACCAGCAATATGCTCCGCCCAAGACTTATGGAGGCCCCGCTGCTAATGCTGCCCCACGCCCCAATATGATAACTTGCTTCAAGTGTGGAGAGACGGGCCACTACATCCGTGAGTGTCCCCAGAACAACCCCAGTCAGATCGGAAAGTCTGTTGGCCGTGGTAAGCTAGCAAAGGTGCTCCATGCTAAACCAGCTGCCACTGCTCGTGGCCATGTCAACTATGTTTCAGCGGAGGAAACCTATGAGGATCCCAACGTCGTTCTCGGTACGCTCCTTGTTAATTGTCATCCGGCAACTGTTCTTTTTGATCTTGGAGCATCTCATTCATTTATTTACGAGAACTATGCTCGATTACACAACACCACATTACGTGACATGCACACCTCCATGGAAATTCAGACCCACGGTTCTAGATGGCAAACCTCTAGAATAAGTCATGGGAATGAAATTCTTGTCGACATGTTAGTCTTTCTTGCTTCTCTAATAGCTCTCAAGTCCTCGGACATAAACATCATCTTGGGTATGGACTGGATGTCAGCCCATTATGCTAAGATTGATTGCTCTACTAGAACTGTTCAACTCACTCATCCTTCGGGCAAGAGCGGTTAATGTTTTAACCCGAGTGTCCAAGCGCCACTTTACTCCTTAAATGCCAATCCCTTCCGGACCTCGAAGATATTCCGGTAGTCCGTGATTTTCCGGATGTCTTTCGGAAGAACTGCCAGAAATTCCACACAGCGGGGATGTCGAGTTCGTGATAGATCTTGTTCCCGGAACCGTCCCAATTTCTAGAAGACCTTATAAGATGGCACCCCTAGAACTAGCCGAACTTAAGAAGCAACTTCGATGAGTCCTTGCAAAAGGGTTTCATCCGTCCTAGTTCATCTCCATGGGCTTGCCCGTCCTCTTCGTCAAGAAGAAGGATGGTACGGATCGGATGGTTGTGGATTACCGACTGTCAATTTGGTCACTATCAAGAACAAGTATCCGCTCCCGGGATCAACGATCTGTATGATCAGCTTCATTGGATCCTCGATCTTTTCAAGATGGATTTGAGGTTGGGTTACCATCAAATCAAAATCAAGAACGAGGGACATTCCTAAAAGCGGCCTTTGTTACTCGTTATGGCCAATCTGAGTACACCGTCATGTCCTTCGGATTAACCAATGCTCCGACCACCTTCTCTCGGTTAATGAACTCAATCTTCATGGAGTACTTGGATAAATTCGTCGTGGTATACCTTGATGATATACTCATCTACTCCAAGAATGAGGAAGAACATGCCGAACATCTAAGGCTAGTATTGATGAAACTTCGAGAGCACCGCCTTTATGCCAAATTCTCTAAGTGTGAATTCTGGTTACCAGAAGTGACCTACCTAGGCCATGTAATCTCCGGCAAGGGCATTGCTGTCAATCCCGGCGAAGTTCAAGCCGTCCTGATTTGGACTCCACCTGAATCGGTCAAGCAAGTTCGGAGTTTCCTCGGTTTAGCGAGCTATTGCCACCGCTTCGTCGAGAATTTCTCTAAAGTTGCTAAACCTCTAACCGAACTCCTGAAGAAAGATAAGAAGTTCGAATGGACACCACGGCGAGTTCAGCTTTTCGAGAACCGAAAAGGCGCTCGACATTTGCTCCGTACTTGTTCCACCAGATTTTTCTAAGGACTTTATTATCTATTGCGACGCCTCGTGACAAGGACTAGGTTGCATACTCATGCAAGATCGTCATGTGATTGCCTCACGCTTCTCGACGATTCGCCCACATGAGGATAATTATCCCACACATGATCTAGAGCTTGCAGTAGTGGTTCATGCACTCAAAACCTGGCGACATTACCTTCTTGGTAATCGTTGCGAAATCTACACTGATCACCAAAGTCTGAAATACAACTTCACCCAACCGGATTTGAATCTCAGGCAAAGACGTTGCGTCGAGTTGATTACAGATTACGACTTAGGAATATCTTACACCCCAGGCAAAGCCAATGTCATGGCTGACGCACTAAGTCATAAATCTTATTGTAACAATCTGATGTTACAACAAAGTCAACCATTTCTCCACGAGGAATTTCGTAAGCTTAATCTTCACATTGTTCCTCGAGGATTCCTTTCCACCACGGTGGCGAAACCTAACCTTACGGATCGAATCATAGCTGCTCAGCGGTATGATAGAGGAATATCTCGGATCAAGGAGAACATTGCTAAGCGGAGCTGCTAAGTGTTTCTCCATAGATGAACGAGGTGTTGTCTTCTTTGAGAACCGCTTGGTGGTTCCCAAGAAACAACGACTCTGACAGAATCGATCCTTAAGGAAGCTCATGACTCTCCTCTCACCATTCATCCCGGTAGTACTAAAATGTATCAAGACCTACGCCAGAGGTTTTGGTGGACTAGGATGAAGAGAGAAATCGCTCAATACATTGCTAATTGCAACGTCTGTCGTCGAGTTAAAGCAGAGCATCAACGGCCTGCTGTCACCCTTCAACCTTTGGAAATTCCTGAATGGAAATGGGATAAAATCGGTATGGATTTCATTACCGGGTTTCGAGGACCAAGAGAGGGAATAATGCTATCTTCGTTGTCATCGATCGTCTTTCCAAAGTAGCCCACTTCCTACCTGTTCGTGAGAGTATAACCGCTAGCCAGCTAGCTGAATTGTACATCTCTCGAATAGTGTCTCTTCATGGTGTTCCATTGGAGATTAACTCAGACCGTGGAAGTCTCTTCACCTCTCGATTTTGGGAAAGTTTCCAAAATACTATGGGAACTCGTCTCTCTTTTAGCACCGCATTCCATCCTCAATCAAGTGGTCAAGTAGAACGAGTCAATCAAATCCTAGAGGATATGCTTGAGCTTCATCATCTCTTTTGGCATGAATTGGGAGAAATGCCTTCCATTCGCCGAGTTCGCTTATAACAATAGTTATCAAGCTAGCTTAGGCAAAGCTCCTTCGAAGTTCTTTATGGGCGGAAATGTCGAACGCCTCTTAATCGGTGAGAAACCGGGAGAGACAACTCTTTGGCGGATATGATTCAGGAAGCAGAAGAGCAGGTTCGCGTTGTTCGTGAGAAATTGAAAACAGCCCAATCTCGTCAAAAGAGTCAATATGACCGCAAGCATAAGCCTATGGCTTATGAAATTGGCGAGAAGGCTTACCTTCGGGTTACTCCTTTGAAGGGAACCCATCGATTCGGTATCAAAGGCAAGTTGGCTCCTCGTTACATTGGACCCTTTTGCATTCTTGCCAAACGAGGAGAAGTTGCCTACCAATTGGAACTACCTCCGCATCTTTCGAGTCCATGATGTCTTCCACGTTTCCCAACTCAGGCGTTGCTTCTCGGATCCTATCCATGGAGTGGACCACGAAATGCTTGATCTCCAAGATAACCTCACCTATCGAGAATATCCCGTTCGTATTCTTGATCAAGCCGAGCGTACCACTCGACGTCAGAATATCAAGTTTCTAAAGGTTCAATGGTCAAACCATTTCGAGCAAGAAGCAACTTGGGAAAGGGAGGATCGTCTTCGACTTGAGTATCCCACCTTTTTCACAACAGATCCTAAATCTCGGACGAGATTCTTTTGAGTGGGGTGAGTTGTCACATCCTAGTTAGACCATGCATTAGTGTGTGCATCATGTTTAAATTTCATTTGAATTTGAAATGGGGAAGACAGGAAACCCCCAGAACCTCTTTTAATTCAACTAGGGTTTACTAAAAATTATTTCAATGAACCTGAAATGCCCTTCAAAATGTTCATCATCTTTGCTTTGGTTCAGAGCCTCCGCCAAAAGTGGTGCACCATTTTCTAGGTCATCCAAAGGTCTTTGAATTAAATCATAAGTATTTGAGTTTGAGCATTTCAAATTATATAAAATATTTCAAATGCCCAAATATTGCCAAACTAAAATGTTTCATGTTGGAAATATTCCAACAATGGACCAGAGCAGTTTGGTGATTTTGAAACTGTTTTGGTATTTTAAAAACTCCACAAAGTTACAAAAAAATAGGAAAAGAAAAACAGGATTGAAACCTTACCTGGCGCCTACTAACCGGCCCACCTGCCGGCCCAGCCCAAAGAGCTGGCCGCCGGTAGCTGCTTTAGCTCGGCCAGGCAGCCAGTGCTTCGGCCAGGCGAGCACCGCATGGGTGCCATGCACTGATCGCCGCCTCGCCGCTCCCCTCCTCCAGTTGTCGACGCGGATCGCTCCCCGTCTCTCCCCCGAACCCCTCGGACACCTCCACTCCTCCCCGGCTTCTCTCTCTCGCGCGTCCCCGCCATGGCCGACGCCACCGCCGCCAGACCATCGCCCGTGGGCGTGCTCCCCGCCGTCCGTGCTCCTCCTCACCGTGTCCAGGAGCTTCGCCGCCCCCAACTACGTCGAGCTAGCTGAGCCCCGCGTGCTCGAGTAGCCCGGGTCGACCGCACCAACTTCGCCCGAGTCCACCGTCGCCGGAGATCCCCTTCAACGCCCTCGTCGCTCCGGCCCGTCCCCGACCGCAACGAGAGTTTCTCCGAGCTGCCCGTGAGCCCATCTATCTTCCCTTTCCTTCCTCCCTCGCTCTCGAGCTGTGTAGCGACTGAATGAAGATCAACCGCACCCGTCGTCGCGGAGCTCGTCGCCGACGTGCTCTCGGTCACCCTCCGGCCACCTCTTGGTGTCCATCACACTAACCACGTCGCATAGGGTCTAACTATGCACTCCCCGCACCTCACCGACCCCTCTAGCCTCGAGTTCGCCTTCGGCCAAACTCCGGCCGCCTAGGTAAATCGCCGGCGCCGATTCCGGCCGCCCGACCCCAACCCACTTCCACCAAGAGCTGCGGCTCAACCTGACTACCCATAGCCACCCTCCGCGGCTCGTTTGGTCGCCGGAATGGCCAAACTCACTTCCGCCGCGTGGCTCGCCCGGCGACTAGACGCCGGTGCAGCCGACGTGGACTTTGACCACGGCGGGCCTGGTTGACTCGATGAGTCAATGACAGTGGGGCCCAGCCACAGTTAACTAAATAGGTTTAGTTTTAATTAAACTTTAACTAAACTAATTACCACGACACCTGGACCCACGATCGGGTTTGACACAGGCGTCGCCGTTGACACTAACGTCATGCTGACGCATGGCTGACACAATAAATCAATTACTGGATTTACTCTAATATAGGAAATTCCAGAATATAGTTCAAACTTCAAATATTCATAACTTTTAATCTGTAACTCCAAATGCAAAGATTTATATATGAAAAATGATCAGAAAAATCCATTCTATCCATTGGTACAGGTTTCATGCATGATAAACCAAGTTAACCTTGCTGTTTAAGCAAATTAAGATATTGCACCTTTAGGGCTATTTTAATTAAGCTAGCATTTGAATCTTTGATTCAAATGAGTTCATCCCTTTTTGTTTTAGCTTGCATTAGGCCAACACACATCCATATAGCCAGGTCATAGCATGCATCATATTGTTGCATATTGCCATGTGTGTTTATATTCGGTACGTCTTTCGTGATAGGTTACGCCTCGAGGATAATCCACGAATATCCGATGCGAAGGCGATATCCTACCACCACTCCATCGAGCAAGCAACCCATTGATCATTACGATACAAACCCATGTTCTCGCTTACGCTCTTGTTTTACTACATTAAGACAACGCGATTCAAACTGTTGTGTGCTGCGATAGTTGAACCCACTTCCTTTGCATGACTGTCATTGCCACAAGAACTAGATGAAACCCACTAGTATGTGTAGGAGTTGATTGAGCCATGTTTGTGTTTCCTACCATACTATGCTTGCTATGCTTAGAGTTGTGTCAGTCTGGCTCATCGGGATGATGAACTGGAGTGAAAGGTTGTGTCGGGTTCGAGTGAAAGTGTTGAACACGTTTTGGTAAAGGTATCGATGAGAGGCCATGTAGGAGTACATGGTGGGTTGTTTCATTGAAGCCGTCCCTAAGAACTGAGATCTGTGTTTGTGATCCATGAAACAGTTACTACCACGCATTGGGATCCTTAATTGACCCTCTCGGCTTCTTAAACACCCTTGTTCTCAGTGCGGGAATTGCAAGTAGTTTCTGGTGTTTGTAGCATGCTGGGGGCCGCACGCAACGCTGACCGTAGGGGTGGGTTGTGTTGCGGTAGGCACCGTGTCCTGGTGTACCGATTCGCCCGTTTGGTGTCTCGGGAACCCTATACACATCGTTCGGGGCTGTATGGGAAACCTCGGCCGGACTCCCTGCGGATGGAACCCGAATAGGCGATAAACCTGGACTTGGGACTTGTGTGTTTAGGTAGGCTGTGGCCGACACCCACGTTGGGCTTCCGCTTGAAGGTTGCCGAGTACATGTCGTGTAAACGGCGGTAAGTGGTGAGAGCGTGTGTGAAGAAGTACACCCCTACATGGTTAATATGATCTATTCGAATAGCCGTGTCCACGGAGAAGGACTTCTGGGTTACCTATATCAGTTCATAGACAAGTAAATGGATACTACTAAAAGCCTCAAGATAAGTGTGAGTATCACGGATGGCCCTCTCGTGGGATGACGAGAGAGGATCCATGGTGGAGTATTGTGATGGTGATTAGTGGACTCGTGTGCGACAAATGCTTTTCAAGTGGTGTCACGTAGGATAGCTTAGCCAAGAGTCAAAGCTGGCTTGCTGCAATTAACTCCACCACCTTCTTGAGAATGTGCATGTATGATAGGATTACGTGGTAAGACTTCTTTGAGTACCTCCGTACTCATGTTTGCTTAATTAATGTTTTTGACGACAACACCGCCCCTTCCGATGGGTTCTATGTAGACCTTGACATCGACGAGTGAACTAGCCACCCGGTGGTGATCCAAGGCTTGTGAAGGGCCACTTTGTAGATAGAAAGGCTTCAACAAGCTTTCTTTCTTTTTAAAGTCACACTTTTCAGACTAGTTTGCTTCCGCATGTGCTTGTATGTTGTATGACTTGAGTGTTGGGTCATGCGACCCCTACCTGTATGGATATGTTATGTATGGCTCCTCGGAGCCCTCTAAATAAAGTACTTTGAGTTGTAGAGTTTTTGTTATGATGCCTTGTTGTATTTACTCATATCGGGCATATTGCGTGTATGATTGAAATGCTTGGTATGAGTGGGATCCGACAAACTAGTTGTTTATCCTTGGCAACCTCTCATATGGGGAAATATAGTCTCGTGCTTCCGAGTGATAGTAGTCCGCTACAGCCCGGTTCACCGGAGTCCTGCTAGCCCAACACTACTGCTTGGACACTTGGTAGCGGCATGTGTTTCACTGCCGTTCCTATGTACATCCCTTCGGGAAATGTCGCGGTGTTATTCGAGTCCTGCCTAGCCTGCTACGGCCCGGTTCACTGGAGTCTGTTAGCCTGCTACAGCTCGAATCTATACGTTGATGACCGACATGCTCGATGTGATTCATGTATGCTGTCCCCATAGGTTAGCGCCGCTTTGGGTTCACGGCTAGCCATGTCGGCCGGGTTCTTTATCATATGGATGCTAGCGACCTTTGTCATATCGTGAGCCAAAAGCATAAACGGTCCCGGGCCATGGTAAGGCGACACCCGTGGGAATACCGTGCGTGAGGCCGCAAAGTGATATGAGGTGTTACCGGCTAGGTCGATGTGATTTGGAATCGGGGTCCTGACAACATGTTCCTCTAACTATGAGATTATGCAACTCCCGAATACCGGAGGAACACCTTGTGTGCTATCAAACGTCACAACGTAACTGGGTGATTATAAAGATGCTCTACAGGTGTCTCCGAAGGTGTTTGTTGGGTTGGCATAGATCGAGATTACGATTTGTCACTCCGTGTATCGGAGAGGTGTCTCTGGGCCCTCTCGGTAATGCTCATCACTATAAGCTTGCAAGAAATGTGACTAATGAGTTAGTTGCAGGATGAAGTATTACGTAACGAGTAAAGGGACTTTCCGGTAATGAGATTGAACTAGGTATGATGATACCGACGATCGAATCTCGGGCAAGTAACATACTGATGACAAAGGGAACAACGTATGTTGTTATGCGGTTTGACTGATAAAGATCTTCATAGAATATGTATGAGACAATATGAGCATCTAGGTTTCGCTATTGGTTATTTACCGTAGATGTGTCTCGGTCAAGTCTACATAGTTCTCGAACCCATAGGGTCCGCACGCTTAACGTTCGATGATGATTTGTATTATGAGTTATGTGATTTGATGTAACGAAGTTTGTTTGGACTCCCGGATGAGATCACAGACATGACGAGGAATCTCGAAATGGTCGAGAGGTAAAGATTCATATATTGGAAGGTTGCATTCGGACATCGGAATGGTTCCGAGTGATTCGGGCATTTTTCCGGAGTACCAGGAGGTTACCGGAACCCCCCGGGCAAAGATATGGGCCTAATAGGCCATAGGAGGGAGGCTAACCAGCCCACAAGGGGATGGTGCACCCCCTGAGGGAGTCCTGGATTAAGGGATCCTCGGGCGTTCGGACTATGTAACGTGGGCCGGATTGATGGGCAGTGAAGATAGAAGACAGAAGACTCTCTCCCGTGTCCGGACGGGACTCTCCTTGGCGTGGATGGCAAGCTTGGCTTTCGGATATGAAGATTCCTTTCTCTGTAACCAACTTTGTGCAACCCTAGTCCCCTCCGATGTCTATATAAACCGGAGGGTTTAGTCCGTAGAGGCAATCATAATCATACAGGCTAGACTTCTAGGGTTTTAGCCATTACGATCTCGTGGTAGATCAACTCTTGTAATACTCATATTCATCAAGATCAATCAAGCAGGAAGTAGGGTATTACCTCCATAGAGAGGGCCCGAACCTGGGTAAACATTGTGTCCCCTGTCTCCTGTTACCATCGACCTTACACGCACAGCTCGGGACCCCCTACCCGAGATCCACCGGTTTTGACACCGAAATTGGTGCTTTGATTGAGAGTTCCGATGTGTCGTCACCAGAAAGCTCGATGGCTCTGTCAATCATCTACAACGATGCTTCCCTAAGGGAGGTCTTTCTCCCCGGCTAGATCTTCGTATTCGGCGGCTTCGCACTGCGGGCCAACTCGCTTGGCCATCTAGAGCAGATCGACAACTGCGCCACTGGCCATCAGGTCAGGTTTGGAAGCTTGAACTACGTTGCTGATACCCGCGGAGACTTGATCTTTGAAAGATTCGAGCCCATGGCAGCCACTCCCTGCCACCGCGACGAACATGACTTAAATCTATCATCGGACCATACCCAGGAGATAGCGTCTGTAAGTGCTCCGGCCCTAGATTCGAAGCAGATTGCGCCATCCGAGGACGGGAAGCTCAACCCCTCCATGGAAGCCGCAGACTCAGCGGCGTTGGATCCGCACACAGACCCAACCTTGAGCAGGATCTGCGTCACCGGAACCTCGGATTCGTCTTCGGCCACAGGTTCTGAACCACGTGCATCCGCGTCCATCGAGCCTGATCAGGCGCCGATCATTGAATTCAGCTCCGCGGACATCTTCCGGCACTCACCTTTAGGCGATGTGCTGAACTCATTAAAACCCCTCTCCTTAGCAGGGGACTCACTGCCGAATTATATCCGGTTTGAACTGGGAGCTGATGACAGGGAATTTTTCTTCCCACTTAATAGCCACTGTCGAAGACTTAACCGACATGCTCGATTACGGCTCTGAAGACATCGACGGTATGGACGACGATGCCGAAGAGGCGCAGGCCCAAAACCCGCAATTTACCGGGCGCTAGACGGCCACCTACTCATACGACGTATACATGGTGGATACACCCAAAGAGAATAACGGTGATAACGAGAAGGATCCAGTCGAGGATAAACCTCCTGAGATACAGCCAAAGCGCCGACATCAGCGGCGCTGCTCTAAATCACGCCATGGAAAAGATAGCAATACCGGCATGAGAGAAAACAATACTCCGGATGATGCCGAAGACAAAGAAGACCCCGTCGAGCCAACTTCCGAACAGGACGATAGGGAAGATGGGCAAGTCAGCCCTGATGAACAAGCCATAAACAAAGACTTGGAGGACAGTAACTATCTTCCACTCTTCGAGGATGAGGTGAGCATCGGCGACGAAGACTTTATCGTGCCTAAGGAACCCGTCAAGCAGTAGCGCTTTAAACGCCGACTAATAGCCACTGCGAGGAGCCTGAAAAAGAAGCAGCAGCAACTTCAAGCTGACCAAGATCTGCTCAATGACAGATGGACTAATGTCTTGGCAGCCGAGGAATACGGCCTCGAGCGCCCAACCAAAAGCTACCAGAAGCGCAAATTGCTACCTCAGTTCGATGACGAGGCGCTGGTGCCCGTACCATCTTCGCGCAATGCGGCCGACCGACCACCACGTGGCCGAGACAAAGCGGCAACCCAAGCCAAACACCAGCCCATACTACCTCGCCGTAAAGGCAGAGATAAAACAGCTCGGGGTTATACATATGACCTGCGGCAGGACCTGGAGAACAGAGTAGGTCAGACCAGATCGATCTACGGATCGCGGGGGTTTGCCCCTACACGCGACGACGGCTACCTAGCCGGACATGACAAGCATAATCACGCCCGGGCCGAAAACCGCAGACGGACTCTATCCGAGCTACGTCGTGACGTGGCCCAATATAGAGGCGCCGCACACCCCCTTTGCTTCACTGATGAAGTAATGGAGCACGAATTCCCAGAAGGGTTTAAACCCGTGAACATCGAATCATATGATGGAACAACAGATTTCGCGGTATGGATTGAGGATTTTCTTCTCCATATTCATATGGCCCGTGGTGATGACCTTCATGCCATCAAATACCTCCCACTAAAACTCAAGGTACCAGCACGGCACTGGTTGAACATCCTGCCTGAAAACTCCATTGGAAGCTGGGAGGACTTGGAAGACGCCTTCCACGAAAACTTCCAGGGTACATACGTCCGACCTCCGGATGTCGATGACTTAAGTTAGATAGTCCAACAGCCCGGAGAGTCAGCCAGGAAATTCTGGACTAGGTTCTTAACTAAAAAGAACCAGATCATCGACTGTCCGGATGCCGAAGCCGTAGCGGCCTTTAAACATAGCATCCGCAACGAATGGCTCGCCCCACACCTCCGCCAAGAAAAGCCGAAGTCCATGGCATCCCTCACGGCACTCATGACCGCTTTTGCACGGGCGAAGATAGTTGGCTAGCCCGTAGCAATAACAATGCGAGCGAACCTGGCATCTCTGAAGCCAGAAATAGCAACGGCAACCCCCGACGCAATAGACACAAGCATCGAAGCAACGGTGACAATACCGATGACACGGCGGTTGATACGTCTTTTGGATGTTCAATTTTTGATTCTTCCATGCTATTATATTACCCCTTTTGGATGTTTATGGGCTTTATTTTACACATTTATATCATTTTGGGACTAACCTACTAACCGGAGGCCCAACCCATATTGTTGTTTTTTTGCCTATTTTAGTATTTCGAAGAAAAGGAATATCAAACTGAGTCCAAACGGAATGAAACCTTCGGGAGCGTGATTTTTCGAACAAACGTGATCCAGAGGACTTGGAGTGCAAGTCAAGAAGCAGCCGAGGCCTCCACGAGATAGGAGGGCGCCCCCCCCCCCTATAGGGCGCGCCCCCTTGTCTTGTGGGCCCCTCGAGCGGCCACCGACGTATTTCCTATATATACCTACGTACCCCAAAAACATCCAGGGGCACCACGAAACACAATTTCCACCGCCGTAACCCTCTGTATCCGCAAGATCCCATCTTGGAGCCTTCGCCGGCACTTTGTCGGAGGGGGAATCAAGCACGGAGGGCCTCTACATCAACATCCTTGCCCCTCCGATGAGTTGTGAGTAGTTTACCACAGACCTACGGGTCCATAGTTATTAGCTAGATGGCTTCTTGTCTCTTTTTGGATCTCAATACAATGTTCTCCCCCTCTCTTGTGGAGATCTATTTGATGTAAACTCTTTTTGCGGTGTGTTTGTAGAGATCCGATGAATTGTGGGTTTATGATCAAGTTTATCTATGAATAATATTTGAATCTTCTCTGAATTCTTTTATGTATGATTAGAAGTTATCTTTGCAAGTCCCTTCGAATTATCAGTTTGGTTCGGCCTACTAGATTGATCTTTCTTGCCATGGGAGAAGTGCTTAGCTTTGGGTTCAATCTTGCGGTGTCCTTACCCAGTGACAGAAAGGATTGCAAGGCACGTATTGTATTGTTGCCATCAAGGATAACAAGATGGGGTTTATATCATATTGCATGAGTTTATCCCTCTACATCATGTCATCTTGCTTAAAGCATTACTCTGTTCTTATGAACTTAATACTCTAGATGCATGCTGGATAGCGGTCGATGTGTGGTGTAATAGTAGTAGATGCAGGCAGGAGTCGGTCTACTTGTTATGGACGTGATGCCTATATACATGATCATGCCTAGATAATCTCATAACTATGCGCTTTTCTATCAATTGCTCGACAGAAATTTGTTCACCCACCGTAATACTTATGCTATCTTGAGAGTAGCCACTAGTGAAACCTATGGACCTCGGGTCTATCTCTTATCATATTTGCTTTCAATCTACTTTTACTTGCATCTTTACTTTTTGCATCTATATTATAAAATACCAAAAATATATTTATCTTATCTTACTATCTTTATTAGATCTCACTTTCATGAAGTGGCCGTGAAGGGATTGACAACCCCTTTATTGCGTTGGTTGCGAGTTCTCAGTTTGTTTGTGTTGGTGCGTGGGACTTTTGAGAAGCCTCCTACTGGATTGATACCTTGGTTCTCAAAACTGAGGGAAATACTTACGCTACACTTGCTGCATCACCCTCTCCTCTTCGAGGAAAACCAGCATAAGCTCAAGACGTAGCAAGAAGGATTTACGGCGCCGTTGTCGGGAGGTCTTCGCTCAAGTCAAGACATACCAAGTACCCATCACAAACCCATCTCCCTCGCATTTACATTATTTGCCATTTGCCTCTCGTTTTCCTCTCCCCCACTTCACCCTTGCCGTGTTATTTGCGCTCTCTTTCCCGCTCTCCGCTCTCTCTTTTTGCTCGCCGTTTTTACATTTTGCTTGTGTGTTGGATTACTTGTTGCCATGGCGCAAGATAATACCAAATTGTGTGATTTCTCGAATACCAATAATAATGATTTCCTTAGTACTCTGATTGCTCCTCTTAATAATGATGAGTCTTGTGAAATCAATACCGCTTTCTTGAATCTTGTTATGGAAGATCAATTCGGCCTTCCTAGTGAAGATGCCGCTACTCATCTAAACAACTTTGTTGATTTGTGTGATATGCAAAAGAAGAAAGATACGGATAACAATATTGTCAAATTGAAGTTATTTCCGTTTTCACTTAGAGATCATGCTAAGGTTGGTTTTCGTCTTTGCCTAAGAATAGTATTGATTCTTGGAACAAGTGCAAAGATGCTTTTATCTCTATGTATTTTCCTCCCGCTAAGATCATCACTCTTAGGAACGATATTATGAATTCTAAACAACTTGATCATGAGCATGTTGCCCAATCTTGGGAAAGAATGAAATTGATGCTTCGCAATTGCCCTACTCATGGTTTAAACTTATGGATGATCATACAAAAAATTATGCGGTTTGAACTTTGCTTCTAGAAATCTCTTAGATTCGGCCGGGGAGGCACCTTTATGGAAATCACATTAGGAGATGCTACAAAACTTCTTGATAATATTATGGCTAATTATTCTCAATGGCACAATCGAAAGATCTTCTAGTAATAAAGTGCATGCTATAGAAGAAATCAATGTTTTGAGTGGAAAGATGGATGAACTTATGAAGATGTTTGCTACTAAAAATACTCCTCTTGATCCCAATGATATGCCTTTGTCTTCCTTGATTGAGAATAATAATGAATCTATGGATGTGAATTTTGTTGGTAGGAATAGTTTTGGAAACAATGCTTATAGAGGAAATTTTAATGCTAGACCGTTCCCTAGTAATTCCTCTAATATTTATGGAAATTCCTACAATAATTCTTATGGTAATTTTAATAAGATGCCCTCTGATTTTGAGAATAGTGTGAAATAATTTATCATTTCTCAAAAGAATTTTAATGCTTTGCTTGAAGAAAAATTGCTCAAAGTTGATGAATTGGCTAGGAACGTTGATAGACTTTCGCTTGATGTTAATACTCTTAAACTTGGATCTTCTTCTCCTAAGCATGATATCAATGAGTCTCTAAAAGTAATGAGAATTTCCATTGACGTGTGCAAGGAAAGAACCGCTAGATTGCGTGCTAAAAAAGAAAGCTTTATAAAGGCATGTTCTTCTAGTTTCCGTGAAAATAATGATGAGGATCTTAAAGTTATTGATGCGTCTCAGATTAGATCTATGTTTTGCAATATGAATTTTGATGATTATGGGACTGATGATGAATCAACTTTGCCTAGAAGGCGTCCCAAGAATTCAGAGTCTTTAGATCTTAATTTTAAATTTGGTAAAAGTGAGATTGGAGAATCATCAACTTCTAATAATGTTGAACCTACTATCTCGTATTTCAAGTAATTTAATTATGATAATTGCTCTATAAAAGGTTGTATTTCCTTGTTGCAAGCCGTTGTTAATTCTCCTCATGCTTATAGTTAAAACAAAGCTTTTACCAAACATATTGTTGATGCCTTGATGCAATCTTATGATGAAGAAATTAATTTGGAAGTTTCTATACCTAGAAAACTTAATGATGAGTGAGAACCTACTATAAGATTAGACTTAAAGATTATGAGTGTTTTGCTTTGTGTGATTTGGGTGCTAGTGTTTCCACGATTCCAAAAACTTTATGTGATATTCTAGGTTTCCATGATCTTGATGATTGTTCTTTAAATTTGCACCTTGCGGATTCCACCATTAAAAAGCCTATGGGAAGGATCGATGATGTTCTTATTGTTGCAAATATAAATTTGGTGCCCGTAGATTTTATCGTTCTTGACATAGATTGCAATCTTTCTTGCCCTATTATTCTTGGTAGACCTTTCCTTAGAACGATTCGTGCGATTATTGATATGAAGGAAGGGAACATAGATTCCAATTTCCATTAAAGAAAGGCAAGGAGCACTTTCCAAGAAATAAAGTTAAATTACCTTATGAATCTATCATGCGTGCTACTTATGAGTTTAGTGCCAAAGATGGCACTCGTTAGATCTATCCTCGCTTTTATGCCTAGCTAGGGGCGTTAAACGATAGCGCTAGTTGGGAGGCAACCCAATTTTCTTTATGTTTTTTGTTTTTGTTTCTGTTTAGGAATAAATAATCCATCTACCTTCTGTTTAGATGTGGTTTTATCTTTTAATTAGTGTTTGTGCCAAGTTAAACCTATAGGATCTTCTTGGATGATAGTTATTTGATCTTGCTGTAATTTCCAGAAACTTTTGGCTCACGAAAACAATTGTTAAAAATCACCAGAACGCGATAAAATAGTGATTCCAGTTACTTATGATCAATAAATAAATTGCCTAGGTCGTCCTATTTTGGCTGAATTTTTTGAGTTCCATAAGTTTGCGTTAGTTACAGATTACTACAGACTGTTCTGTTTTTGACAGATTCTGTTTTTCATGTGTTGTTTGCATATTTTGATGAATCTATGGCCAATAAAATAGTTTATAATCCATAGAGAAGTTGGAATACAGTAGGTTTAACACCAAATTAAATAAAGAATGAGTTAATTGCAGTACCTTATGTGGTGGTTTTGTTTTCTTTCACTAACGGAACTTATAAGATTTCCTGTTGAGTTTTGTGTTGTGAAATTCTCAAGTTTTGGGTAAAGCTTTTATGGACTATGGAATAAAGGGTGGCAAGAGCCTAAGCTTGGGGATGCCCAAGGCACCCCAATACATTCAAGAATAGCCAAAAGCCTAAGCTTGGGGATGCCCCGGGAAGGCATCCCCTCTTTCGTCTTCGTTCATTGGTAACTTTACTTGGGGCTATATTTTTATTCACCACATGATAAGTGTTTTGCTTGGAGCGTCATGTATTATATTAGTCTTTGCCTTTTAGTTTACCACAATCATCCTTGCTGTACACACCTTTTGGGAGAATCCTATTTGATTAGAATTTGCTAGAATACTCTATGTGCTTCACTTATATCTTTTGGGCTTGATAGTTTTTGCTCTAGTGCTTCACTTATATTTTTTTAGAGCACGGTGGTGTCTTAATTTTGAAGAAATTGCTAGTCTCTCATGCTTCACTTATATTATTTTGAGAGTCTTTTAGAACAGCATGGTTTTTGCTATGGTCATAAAGTTCGTCCTAGAATGATGAACATCCAAGTTGGGTATAATAAAAACTATCATAGGAAGTGAATTGGATGCTATGATCAACTTGATACTTGATAGTTGTTTTGAGATACAGAGGTAGTGATATTAAAGTCATGCTACTTGGGTGATTATGAATTTAAAGAATGCTTGTGTTGAAGTTAGCAAGTCCCGTAGCATGCACGTATGGTTAAAGTTGTGTAACAAATTTGAAACATGAAGTGTACCTGGCTTGTGCATCCTTATGAGTGGCGGTCGGGGACGAGCGATGGTCTTTTCCTACCAATCTATCCCCCTAGGAGCATGCGTGTAGTACTTGATTTTTGATGACTTATAAATTTTTGCAGTAAGTATATGAGTTTTTTTGACTAATGTTGAGTCCATGGATTATACACACTTTTACCTTTCCGCCTTTGCTAGCCTCTTCGGTACCGTGCATTGCCCTTTCTCACCTTGAGAGTTGGTGCAAACTTCGCCGGTGCATCCAAACCCCGTGATACGATACGCTCTATCACACATAAACCTCCATATATCTTCCTCAAAACAGCCACCATACCTACCTATTATGGCATTTCCATAGCCATTCCGAGATATATTGCCATGCAAATTTCCACCGTTTCGTTCATCATCATGACATACTTTACTTTTGTCATATTGCCATTGCATGATCATGTAGTTGACATCGTATTTGTGGCAAAGACAACATGCATTATTTTTCATACATGTCACTCTTGATTCATTGCACCATCCCGGTACACCGCCGGAGGCATTCATATAGAGTCATATCTTGTTCTAGTTTCGAGTTGTAATCCTTATGTTGTAATCAATAGAAGTGTGATGATCATCATTATTAGAGCATTGCCCAATCAAAAAAGAGAGAAAGGCCAAAAAAGGCCCAAAAAAGGAAAATAAATAAAAGGGCAATGTTACTATCTCTTTTTCCACACTTGTGCTTCAAAGTAGCACCTTGTTCTTCATGTAGTGAGTCTCATATTTTGTGCTTCAAAGTAGCACCATGTTTTTCATATAGTGAGTCTCATAAGTTGTCTTTTTCATACTAGTGGGAATTTTTCATTATAGAACTTGGCTTGTATATTCCTCGATGGGCCTCCTCAAATGCCCTAGGTCTTCGTGAGCAAGCAAGTTGGATGCACACCCACTAGTTTTCTTTTGTTGAGCATTCATAGCTCTAGTGCATCCGTTGCATGGCAATCCCTACTCCTCATGTTGACATCAATTGATGGGCATCACCATAGCCCGTTGATTATCCTCGTCAATATGAGACTTTCTCCTTTTTTGTCTTCTCCACACAATCCCCATCATCATATTCTATTCCACCCATAGTGCTATATCCATGGATCACGCTCATGTATTGCGTGAAGGTTGAAAAAGTTTGAGATTATTTAAGTATGAAACAATTGCTTGGCTTGTCATCGGGGGTATATAAGTTGGGAACATCTTTGTGTGACGAAAATGAAGCATAGCCTAACTATATGATTATGTAGGGATAAACTTTCTTTTGCCATGCTATTTTGAGAAGACATGATTACTTTGATTAGTATGCTTGAAGTATTACTATTTCTTTTATCAATATGAACTTTTATTTTGTATTCATTTGGATCTGAACATTCATGCCACAATAAAGAAGATTACATTATGCTAGGTAGCATTCCACATCAAAAATTCTCTTTTTTATCATTTACCTACTCGAGGACGAGCAGGAATTAAACTTGGGGATGCTTGATACGTCTCCAAAGTATCTATTATATTACCCCTTTTGGATGTTTATGGGCTTTATTTTACACATCTATATCATTTTTGGGACTAACCTACTAACTGGAGGCCCAGCCCGTATTGCTGTTTTTTGCCTATTTCAGTATTTCGAAGAAAAGGAATATCAAACGGAGTCCAAACGGAATGAAACCTTCGGGAGCGTGATTTTTGGAACAAACGTGATCCAGAGGACTTGGAGTGCAAGTCAAGAAGCAGCCGAGGCCTCCACGAGATAGGAGGGCGCCCCCCCCCTATAGGGCGCGCCCCCTGTCTCGTGGGCCCCTCGGGCGGCCACCGACGTACTTCTTCTTCCTATATATACCTACGTACCCCAAAAACATCCAGGGGCACCACGAAACACAATTTCCACCACCGTAACCTTCTATATCCGCGAGATCCCATCTTGGAGCCTTCGCCGGTACTCTGCCGGAGGGGAATCAACCACGGAGGGCCTCTACATCAACATCCTTGCCCCTCCGATGAGTTGTGAGTAGTTTACCACAGACCTACGGGTCCATAGTTATTAGCTAGATGGCTTCTTCTCTCTTTCTGGATCTCAATACAATGTTCTCCCGCTCTCTTGTGGAGATCTATTTGATGTAAACTCTTTTTGCGGTGTGTTTGTCGAGATCCGATGAATTGTGGGTTTATGATCAAGTTTATCAATGAATAATATTTGAGTCTTCTCTGAATTCTTTTATGTATGATTAAGTTATCTTTGCAAGTCTCTTCGAATTATCAGTTTGGTTTGGCCTACTAGATTGATCTTTCTTGCCATGGGAGAAGTGCTTAGCTTTGGGTTCAATCTTGCGGTATCCTTACCCAAAGGATGCACATGGTTGCAAGGCACGTATTGTATTATTGTTGCCACCGAGGATAACAAGATGGGGTTTATATCATATTGCATGAGTTTATCCCTCTACATCATGTCATCTTGCTTAAAGCATTACTCTGTTCTTATGAACTTAATACTCTAGATGCATGTTGGATAGCGGTCGATGTGTGGAGTAATAGTAGTAGATGCGGGCAGGAGTCGGTCTACTTGTTATGGATGTGATGCCTATATACATGATCATGCCTAGATAATCTCATAACTATGCGCTTTTCTATCAATTGCTCGACAGTAATTTGTTCGCCCACCGTAATACTTATGCTATCTTGAGAGAAGCCACTAGTGAAACCTATGGCCCCCGGGTCTATCTCTTATCATATTTGCTTTCAATCTACTTTTACTTGCATCTTTACTTTTTGCATCTATATTATAAAGTACCAAAAATATATTTATCTTATCTTACTATCTTTATTAGATCTCACTTTCATGAAGTGGCCGTGAAGGGATTGACAACCCCTTTATTGCGTTGGTTGCGAGTTCTCGCTTTGTTTGTGTAGGTGCGTGGGACTTTTGATAAGCCTCCTACTGGATTGATACCTTGGTTCTCAAAACTGAGGGAAATACTTACGCTACACTTGCTGCATCACCCTCTCCTCTTCAAGGAAAACCAACGCAAGCTCAAGATGTAGGAGCGGTCAATGCTGAATTCAGTGGCTCCAAGTTCGGCCAGCGGAAGAAGCCATATAAAAGAAACAATCCGGGCTCATCCAGCTTGGACCGCATACTCGATCGTCCATGTTAGATCCACGGCACCCCTGATAAACCACCCAATCATACCAACAGAGATTGTTGGGTTTTTAAACGGGCCGGCAAATTAAATGCCGAGAACAAGGAGAAGGGGTCGCAAAGCGAGGATGATGACGAGGAGTCTCGTCCGCCGAACACAGGAGGACAGAAGAAGTCCCCCCCCCCCCTCCAAGTCAAAACGGTGAACATGATATACGCTACCCATATCCCCAAGAGGGAGCGCAAACGCGTGCTCAGGAAACGTCTACGCGATGGAGCCAGTCGCCCCAAAGTTCAACCCATGGTCGTCCTGCCCGATCACCTTCAATCGCAGGGACCATCCGACCAGTATCCGTCATGGCGGTTCAGCCGCACTAGTCCTCGACCAATCATTGATGGATTCCACCTCACGCGAGTCCTCATGGATGGTGGCAGCAGCCTGAACCTGCTTTATCACGATAAAGTACGCAAAATGGGCATCAATCCCTCAAGGATCAAACCCACAAAAACTACCTTTAAAGGAGTCATACCAGGTGTGAGGCCCGCTGTACGGGCTCAATCACATTGGAGGTTGTCTTCGGATCCCCGGACAACTTTTGAAGCAAAGAGTTGATCTTCGATAGCATCCCCTTCCGCAGCGGCTATTGATACGTCTCCAACGTATCTATAATTTTTGATTGCTCCATGCTACTTTATCTACTCTTTTGGACTATATTAGGCTTTATTTTCCACTTTTATATTATTTTTGGGACTAACCTATTAACCGGAGGCCCAGCCTGTAATTGCTGTTTTTTTGCCTATTTCAGTGTTTCGAAGAAACAGAATATCAAACGGAGTCCAAACGGAATGAAACCTTCGGAAACGTGATTTTCTCACCGAACGTGATCCATGAGACTTGGACCCTATGCAAAGGCACAAGAGAGGCGGTCAAGAGGGTGGGGGCGCGCCCCCCTAGGGCGCGCCCCCTGCCTCGTGGGCCCCCTGTTGCTCCACGGACGTACTCCTTCCTCCTATATATACCTACGTACCCCCAAACGATTAAAACAGGAGCCAAAAACCTAATTCCACCGCCGCAACTCCCTGTATCCACGAGATCCCATCTTGGGGCCTCTTAGGAGCTCACGGGAGGGGGCATCCACCACGGAGGGCTTGTACATCAACACTATAGCCTCTCCGATGAAGTGTGAGTAGTTTACTTTAGACCTTCGGGTCCATAGCTAGTAGCTAGATGGCTTCTTCTCTCTTTTTGGATCTCAATACAATGGTCTCCCCCTCTCTCGTGGAGATCTATTCGATGTAATCTTCTTTTTGCGGTGTGTTTGTTGAGTCCGATGAATTGTGGGTTTATGATCCAGCTTATCTATGAATAATATTTGAATCTTCTCTGAATTCTTTTATGTACGATTGAGTTATCTTTGCAAGTCTCTTCGAATTATCCGTTTGGTTTGGCCAACTAGATTGGTAGTTCTTGCAATGGGAGAAGTGCATAGCTTTGGGTTCAATCTTGCGGTGTCCTTACCCAGTGTGAAAGGGTTGCAAGGCACGTATTGTATTGTTGCCATCGAGGATAACAAGATGGGGTATTTGTCATATTGCATGAATTTATTCCTCTACATCATGTCATCTTGCTTACATGCGTTACTCCGTTTTAAATTAATACTCTAGATGCATGCTGGATAGCGGTTGATGAGTGGAGTAATAGTAGTAGATGCAGAATCGTTTCGGTCTACTTGTCTCGGACGTGATGCCTATATACATGATCATACCTAGATATACTCATAACTATGCTCAATTCTGTCAATTGCTCAACAGTAATTTGTTCACCCACCGTAGAATACTTATGCTCTTGAGAGAAGCCACTAGTGAAACCTATGGGCCCCGGGTCTATTCGCATCATATCAATCTCCGTCACTTTTATACTTGCTTTGTTTTTACTTTTTACTTTGCATCTATATACCAAAAATGCCAAAAATATTATCTATCATCTCTATCAGATCTCACTCTCGTAAGTGACTGTGAAGGGATTGACAACCCCTAATCGCGTTGGTTGCGAGTAGCTATCGTTTTGTGCAGGTACGAGGGACTTGTGCGTGGCCTCCTACTGGATTGATACCTTGGTTCTCAAAAACTGAGGGAAATACTTACGCTACTTTACTGCATCACCCTTTCCTCTTCAAGCGAAAACCAACGGAGTGCTCAAGAGGTAGCAAGAAGGGTTTCTGGCGCCGTTGCCGGGGAGTCTACGCAAAAGTCAACATACCAAGTACCCATCACAATCCCTATCTCTCGCATTACATTATTTGCCATTTGCCTCTCGTTTTCCTCTCCCCACTTCACCCTTGCCGTTTTATTCGCCCTCTCTTTCCCAATCTCCTCCTCTTTTTCCCTTTGCCTTTTGTTTGCTCGTGTGTTAGTTTGCTTGCTTGCCGTAATGACTAGTCTCATATCTTCTCTGTTATCTCTCGAGAAGTAAGTTCTAAATTTCAAGCAAAGGGAGGGAGAAAATCTAAAAGACGCTTGGTATAGAATTTGCAATGCTCAAAATAGATCTACCAGGAAGCAATCTACTTCAGTGCTTCTTCGTAATTTTTACGTAGGTGCTAATCCTTGGTATAGATATATCCTTGATACCATTACGGAGGGAATTTCTTGGGTAGCCATACTTTTGATTCTTATAATGCTTTAATAGATTTATTTGGCTCACCACCTCTTTTGGTTAATGGAACTATGTTAAGTTTGGAGCATGTTATGCAAAGGCTTGAAATTATTGAAAACAAAGTTTCTACCATTGAATCTAGATAAAAATATCGATAATCAAATTACTCAATATGGATCTAAGGTAGGAATGACTTTGAAAAATATTAAGGAGAAGGAACCTATGGTTAATGAGAAAATAAATCTAGATTCCACTCGAATCGATAAACTTGAGGGTATCATTACCAACTTGGGAACCGCTTTTTCTTCCGTAAAGAATACTCCTAGCCCTCCCACTAAAATTTCCAAACTTATGTATGTTCCTAAAAATAAGGGTGAATCATCTAGTAAGGAAACTGCAGATCTTAAATCTATAAGTATTCATTCCGATCTTTTTACTATTATTAGGGAACCATTTGCTACAAATGAATTTTTCGATCTTGTGCCTAAAAGTTTGATAATTACTAGAAAGAAAGAAATCTATAAGAAAGATAGATGCCTCATTGAAGAATTGCCTACCAAAGATGGCAATACCTAGATCTATCCTCGCTTTTATGCCTAGCTAGGGGCGTTAAACGATAGCGCTTGTTGGGAGGCAACCCAATTTTATTTTTGGTTTTTGTTTTGTTTTTGCTTATGTTTAGGAATAAATAATCCATATAGCCTCTGTTTAGATGTGGTTTTATGTTTTCATTAGTGTTTGTGCCAAGTTAAACCTATTGGAACTTCTTGGATGATAGTTATTTGATCTTGCTGTAATTTCCAGAAACTTTGTGCTCAGTGGCCGAATTGTTAAAAATAACCAGAACGTGATAAAATACTGATTCCAATTGCTGATGATCAATAAACAAATTGTCCAGGTTGTCTAATTTTGGTAGAATTTTTTGAGTTCCAGAAGTTTGCGTTAGTTACAGATTACTACAGACTGTTCTGTTTTTGACAGATTCAGTTTATCGTGTGTTGTTTTCTTATTTTGATGAATCTATGGCTAGTAAAATAGTTTATAATCCATAGACAAGTTGGAATACAGTAGTTTTACCACCAATATAAATAAAGAATGAGTTCATTACAGTACCTTAAAGTGGTCTTTTGTTTTCTTTCTCTAACGGAGCTCACGAGATTTCTATTGAGTTTTGTGTTGTGAAGTTTTCAAGTTTTGGGTGAATTCTTTTGATGGATCATGGAACAAGGAGTGGCAAGAGCCTAAGCTTGGGAATTCCATGGCACCCCAAGATAATCCAAGGACACCAAAAGTCAAAGCTTGGGGATGCCCCGGAAGGCATTCCCTCTTTCGTCCACTTCCATCGGTAATTTACTTGGAGCTATATTTTTATTCACCACATGATAAGTGTTTTGCTTGGAGCATCTTGTATTATTTGCGTCTTTGCTTGTTAGTTTACCACAATCATCCTTGCTGTACACACCTTTTGTGAGAGCCATACATGAATTGAAATTTGCTAGAATACTCTATGTGCTTCATTTATATCTTTTGAGCTTGATAGTTTTGCTCATAGTGCTTCACTTATATCTTTTGAGCGTGATATTTTTTGCTCTAGTGCTTCACTTAGATCTTTTAGAGCACGGTGGTGGATTTGTTTTAAAGAAACTTGATCTATCATGCTTCACTTAGATTATTTTGAGAGTCGTTAATAGCATGGTAATTTGCTTAATGTTAATATACTTGGTATTCAAGATATGTGAAACTTTCTTTTGAGTGCGTTGAATACTAAGATAAGTTTGATGCTTGATAATTGTTTTGAGATATGGAGGTGATAATATTAGAGTCATGCTAGTTGAGTACTTGTGAATTTAAAGAATACTTGTGTTGAAGTTTGTGATTCCCGTAGCATGCACGTATGGTGAACCGTTATGTGATGAACTTCGGAGCATGATTTATTTATTGATTGTCTTCCTTATGAGTGGCGGTCGGGGGAATGACGATGGTCTTTCCTACCAATCTATCCCCTAGGATTATGCTGCGTAATAATTTGCTTTGATAACTTCTAGATTTTTGCAATAAGTATATGAGTTCTTTATGACTAATGTTGAGTCCATGGATTATCGCACTTTTTCCCATCCTTCCACCATTTCTAGCCTCTCTATTACCGCGCACTTTTCGCCAAAGATCATACACCCACCATATACCTTCCTCAAAAAAGCCACCATACCTACCTATCATGGCATTTCCATAGCCATTCCGAGATATATTGCCATGCAACTTTCCACCGTTCCGTTTATTATGACACGCTCCATCATTGTCATATTGCTAGCATGATTACGTAGTTGACATCGTATTTGTGGGAAAGCCACCGTTCATAATTCTTTCACACATGTCACTCATGAATCATTGCATATCCCGGTACACCGCCGGAGGCATTCATATAGAGTCATATTTTGTTCTAAGTATCGAGTTGTAATTGTTGAGTTGTAAGAAAAATAAAAGTGTGATGATCATCATTATTAGAGCATTGTCCCAAGTGAGGAAAGGATGATGGAGAGTATGATTCCCCACAAGTCGGGATGAGACTCAGGACAAAAAAAGAGGCCATAAAAAAGAGAAAAGGCCCAAATAAAAAAATGAGAGAAAAAGAGAGAAGGGACAATGTTACTATCCTTTTACCACATTTGTGCTTCAAAGTAGCACCAAGATCTTCATGATAGAGAGTCTCTCATTTTGTCACTTCCATATACTAGTGGGAATTTTTCATTATAGAACTTGGCTTGTATATTCCAATGATGGGCTTCCTCAAATGCCCTAGGTCTTCGTGAGCAAGCGAGTTGGATGCACACCCACTTAGTTTCTTTTGTTGAGCTTTCATATACTTATAGCTCTAGTGCATCCGTTGCATGGCAATCCCTATTAACTCACATTGATATCTATTGATGGTCATCCCCATAGCCCATTGATACACCTAGTTGATGTGAGACTGCCTTCTCCCTTTTTGTCTTCTCCACAACCACCATTCTATTCCACCTATAGTGCTATATCCATGGCTCACGCTCATGTATTGCGTGAAGATTGAAAAAGTTTTGAAAATGTTAAAGTATGAAACAATTGCTTGGCTTGTCATCGGGGTTGTGCATGATTTAAATATTTTGTGTGGGGAAGATGGAGCATAGCCAGGACTATATGATTTTGTAGGGATAACTTTCTTTGGCCATGTTATTTTGAGAAGACATAATTGCTTAGTTAGTATGCTTGAAGTATTATTATTTTTATGTCAATATGAACTTTTGTCTTGAATCTTTTGGATCTGAATATTCATACCATGATTAAGAAGATTTACATTGAAATTATGCCAAAGTATCCTCCGCATCAAAAATTCTCTTTTATCATTTACCTACTCGAGGAATGACGAGGAATTAAGCTTGGGGATGCCTGATACGTCTCCAACGTATCTATAATTTTTGATTGCTCCATGCTACTTTATCTACTGTTTTCGACTATATTGGGCTTTATCTTCCACTTTTATATTATTTTTGGGACTAACCTATTAACCGGAGGCCCAGCCCAGAATTGCTATTTTTTTTTGCCTATTTCAGTGTTTCAAAGAAACAGAATATCAAACGGAGTCCAAACGGAATGAAACCTTCGGAAACGTGATTTTCTCACCGAACGTGATCCAGGAGACTTGGACCCTACGCCAAGGAACCAGAGAGGCGGTCACGAGGGTGGGGGCGCCCCCCCTAGGGCGCGCCCCCTGCCTCGTGGGCCCCCTGTTGCTCCACCGACGTACTCCTTCCTCCTATATATACCTACGTACCCCCAAACGATCAGAACAGGAGCCAAAAACCTAATTCCACCGCCGCAACTTCCTGTATCCACGAGATCCCATCTTGGGGCCTATTTCGGAGCTCATGGGAGGGCATCCACCATGGAGGGCTTCTACATTAACACCATAGCCTCTCCAATGAAGTGTGAGTAGTTTACTTCAGACCTTCAGGTCCATAGATAGTAGCTAGATGTCTTCTTCTCTCTTTTTGGATCTCAATACAATGTTCTCCCCCTCTCTCGTGGAGATCTATTCGATGTAATCTTCTTCCTGCGGTGTGTTTGTTGAGATCGATGAATTGTGGGTTTATGATCCAGCTTATCTATGAATAATATTTGAATCTTCTCTGAATTCTTTTATGTATGATTGAGTTATCTTTGCAAGTCTCTTCGAATTATCCGTTTGGTTTGGCCAACTAGATTGGTAGTTCTTGCAATGGGAGAAGTGCATAGCTTTGGGTTCAATCTTGCGGTGTCCTTATCAGTGACAGAAAGGGTTGCAAGGCACGTATTGTATTGTTGCCATCGAGGATAACAAGATGGGGTATTTATCGTATTGCATGAATTTATTCCTCTACATCATGTCATCTTGCTTAAGGCGTTACTCTGTTTTTAACTTAATACTCTAGATGCATCTTTGGATAGCGGTTGATGAGTGGAGTAATAGTAGTAGATGCAGAATCGTTTCGGTCTACTTGTCTCGGACGTGATGCCTATATACATGATCATACCTAGATATACTCATAAATATGCTCAATTAAGACAATTGCTCAACAGTAATTTGTTCACCCACCGTAGAATACTTATGCTCTTGAGAGAAGCAACTAGTGAAACCTATAGCCCCCGGGTCTATTCTCATCATATCAATCTCCGTCACTTTTATACTTGCTTTGTTTTTACTTTTTACTTTGCATCTATATACCAAAAATACCAAAAATATTATCTATCATCTCTATCAGATCTCACTCTCGTAAGTGACCGTGAAGGGATTGACAACCCCTAATCGCGTTGGTTGCGAGTAGCTATAGTTTTGTGCAGGTACGAGGGACTTGTGCGTGGCCTCCTACTGGATTGATACCTTGGTTCTCAAAAACTGATGGAAATACTTATGATACTTTACTGCATCACCCTTTCCTCTTTAAGGGAAAACCAACGCAGTGCTCAAGAGGTAGCAGCTATCACGCACTACTCGGATGAACCGCATTTTCTCGATTTAATGCGGTGCCACACTATGCTTATCTCAAGCTCAAGATGCCCGGACCACGCGGTGTCATAACAGCTAAATGGAAACACGGAGCGCTCCCTCCGTACCGAGGAGCACAACGCTGCCCTAGCAACAGAAGTACAGAGCGGACTTTTCAAGCAGAACCTTAATTCGGCAGCCAAGCTCCCGGACACTGTCAAACGAGTCCGGACCACTCTGCAGCAGGACAGTCCAGCTCATCAAGAGCTTGACTAGCAATTTGGCCTCCGTCCCAGTCCCGATCAGACGGCGGTGTTCGTACCGCGCGTACATAACTACGCACTCAAAATACCATGGGCATAGACGGAGGCATAACTAGATTGTGGCCCATAATACGGCTCGACCTCCCCTGGACACACATACTTTCACATTTTCTTTTTTCATCATTTTCAGGTTTCTTTTCCACAGGCCCTTCCTAATGGCCTGATCATCGGTCCTTTCGAAGGATAGATACACCAAGACGGCAAGAAGCATTGATGTATAAGGGAACCTCTAGGTGGTCTTTTTGATGATCACTCTACCTGTTTTCAGGACCCGCACGCAGCTCTCCCTTGGTCGTGGCATGTTAAATAGCCATGTTTCTTATCGCACTACTTGTACAAATATGCTTTGACGTATTAATCAAACTATAATTGAAACAGTTTGCGGCCCAACTTCTGCGCACTAGCTTGCTACTTCATTTTTCTTGATAATCTTATCAACTGCACCCGTACACTTTGGTACGCCTTAATTCGCCAGGGGCTTCATTGCGCCCCATACTATGGCAACAAAGTCCGAACACTTTTTACAGTATAGTTCGGCACCCCGAATTTAGCATTATATGCATTGGCTCCGAATCATGTCTTTGGTCAATAGTTGGTTGCCCGGCTCCTGTGCTTACTACCTTACGTTCCGCTATATCGGCTAGGGTAGTAAAGGGAGAACTACTACGATTGTGTCCTAGTATATCCGGATGAGCACCTCAGTAGAGAAAGCCGAAAACTGACTGTCATGATGCGGCGTGAGCTAGTCAGCTGTTCGGAGGTTACAAAATCTTTTGCGATTTTTTCCCGCATTATGCGACGAATCGGTCTTTACCCGATCAGGTGTTTACAACACCCTAGTTTGGACTCACTAATACTAGGGGTTGCGCCTAAATTTCTATTGTCAAACTCCTATGGCTAAGTGAGGGTGATAAAGCCACATAGTCTGATTGCCTGGTTCGTTGCGCTAAACACCTCCTTCAAGGACCAAACCTTTGGATCAAGAGTGTTTAGATTACATCCCGAACACCCCCGTACTACCTACGTGGGGGTAGAAGCCGACGACTGGCCAACTCTCAGATTTCACACAACACGGCCGCAAAGGAGGTGAAATTTCAAAAAATGATCTCTTCGTTTGTTCTCCGCTATTAGTGACTTTGGAGTGACTCTTTGTTGCATGTTGAGGGATTGTTATATGATCCAATTATGTTATTATTGTTGAGAGAACTTGCACTAGTGAAAGTATGAACCCTAGGCCTTGTTTCGAAGCATTGCAATACCGTTTTCGCTCACTTTTATTACTAGTTACCTTGCTGTTTTTATATTTTCAGATTACAAAAACCTATATCTACCATCCATATTTCACTTTTATCACCATCTCTTCGCCGAACTAGTGTGCCTATACAATTTACCATTGTATTGGGTGTGTTGGGGACACAAGAGACTCTTTGTTATTTGGTTGCAGGGTTGATTGAGAGAGACCATCTTCATCCTACGCCTCCCACGGATTGATAAACCTTAGGTCATCCACTTGAGGGAAATTTGCTACTGTCCTACAAACCTCTGCACTTGGAGGCCCAACAACGTCTACAAGAAGAAGGTTGCGTAGTAGACATCAAGCTCTTTTCTGGAGCCGTTTCCGGGGAGGTGAGTGCTTGAAGGTATATCTTTAGATCTTGCAATCGAATCTTTTTTTATTGTTTTATCACTAGTTTAGTTTATAAAAGAAAACTACAAAAAAATGGAATTGAGGGTGCCTCATATGCTTCATCTTTTTAATATCTTTCGTGAAAATGATGGTAAGGAAAATTGTGCTCGAGTACTAGAAGAAGAAATCTATAAAATGTTTGGCACTAAATCTTTATATGATGAGCATGATTAGTATGAATTCCTTGAATACCCATGATGCTAATGATATGCAAAGCCACAAGCTTGGGGATGCTATGTTTGATGAAGATGATATGTATAGTCCCCCAAGTTTTGATGAGCAAATTTATTATGATGAAAGCATGCCTCCTATTTATGATGATTATTGTGATGACACGTATGCTATAAAGAATAAAGATAACCATGAAACTTTTCATAATGATTTTAATTTTCAATTGGATTATGCTTCACATGATAGTTATTTTGTTGAGTTTGCTCCCACTACTATTGATGAGAATAAATTTGCTTATGTGGAGAGTAGTAAAATTTCTATGCAAGTAGATCATGAAAAGAATGTTTTATGTGATAGCTATATTGTTGAATTCATTCATGATGCTACTGAAAATAATTATGAGATAGGATCATATGCTTCTACATATTGCAATAATATCAAGTTTCCTCTCTATGTGTTAAAAGTTTTGAAGTTATGCTTGTTTTGCCTTCCAATGCTAGTTGATTATTGTTCCCATAAGTTGTTTGCTCACAAAATCCCTATGCATAGGAAGTGGGTTAGACTTAAATTTGCTAGTCATATTCTTCATGATGCTCTCTTTATGTTTCAATTCTTATCTTTTATGTGAGCATCATTGAAATCATCATGCCTAGCTAGGGGCGTTAAACGTTAGCGCTTGTTGGGAGGCAACCCAATTTTATTTTTGTTCTTTACTTTTTGCTCCTGTTTAGTAATAAATAATTCATATAGCCTCTGTTTAGATGTGGTTTTATTGGTTTAATTAGTGTTTGTGCCAAGTAGAACCTTTGGGAAGACTTGGGTGAAGTCTATGCGATCTTGCTGTAAAAAACAGAAACTTTTGCGCTCACGAGATTAGCTGCCATTTTTTACTGGAGATTGAATTTAGGTTTATTCTTTTTTCAGATGATTAATATAAAAATTCCTCACGTCCACCAATTTATTTCAGAATTTTTGGAGTTACAGAAGTATTCGAATGATACAGATTACTACAGACTGTTCTGTTTTTGACAGATTCTGTTTTCTATGTGTTGTTTGCTTATTTTGATGAATCTATCAGTAGTATCGGAGGGTATGAACCATAGAGAAGTTGGAATACAGTAGATATTACACCAATATGAATTTAGAATGAGTTCACAACAGTACCTAAGTGGTGGTTTTATTTTCTTATACTAACAGAGCTTACGAGTTTTACATTGAGTTTTGTGTTGTGAAGTTTTCAAGTTTTGGGTAAGGATTCGATGGACTATGGAATAAGGAGTGGCGAGAGCCTAAGCTTGGGGATGCCCAAGGCACCCCAAGGTAATATTCAAGGACAACCAAGAGCCTATGCTTGGGGATGCCCCGGATGGCATCCCCTCTTTCGTCTTCGTTCATCGGTAACCTTACTTGGAGCTATATTTTTATTCACCACATGATATGTGTTTTTCTTGGAGCATCATTTTATTTTATTTTGTTTTGCTTGCTGTTTGAATAATATCCAAAGATCTGAAATTCTTAAATGTTATAAAATCTTCACATAGTTACATAATTATTCGACTACTCATTTATCTTCACTTATATCTTTCGGAGTAGTTTGTCATTTGCTCTAGTGCTTCACTTATATCCTTTTAGAGCACGACGGTGGTTTTATTTTGAGGAAGTAGTTTAACTCTCATGCTTCACTTATATTATTTTGAGAGTCTTTAGAACATCATGGTGATTTGCTTTGGTTATAAATTTAGTCCTAATATGATAGGCATCCAAGAGGGATATAATAAAAACTCTCATATAAAGTGCATTGAATACTATGAGAAGTTTGATTCCTTATGATTGTTTTGAGATATGAAGATGGTGATATTAGTGTCATGCTATTTGAGTAGTTGTGAATTTGAGAGATACATGTGTTAAAGTTTGTGATTCCCGTAGCATGCACGTATGGTGAACCGTTATGTGATGAAGTCAGAGCATGATTTATTTTTTGATTGTCTTCCTTATGAGTGGCGGTCGGGGATGAGCGATGGTCTTTTCCTACCAATCTATCCCCTAGGAGCATGCGCGTAGTACTTCGTTTCGATAACTAATAGATTTTTGCAATAAGTATGTGAGTTCTTTATGACTAATGTTGAGTACATGGATTATATGCACTCTCACCCTTCCACCATTGCTAGCCTCTCTAGTATCGCGCAACTTTCGCCGGTACCATACACCCACCATTACCTTCCTCAAAACAGCCACCATACCTACCTATTATGGCATTTTCATAGCCATTCCGAGATATATTGCCATGCAACTTTCCACCGTTCCGTTTATTATGACACACTCCATCATTGTCATATTGCTTTGCATGATCATGTAGTTGACATCGTATTTGTGGCAAAGCCACCGTTCATAATTTTTCATACATGTCACTCTTGAATCATTGCACATCCCGGTATACCGCCGGAGGCATTCACATAGAGTCATATTTTTGTTCTAAGTATTGAGTTGTAAGTAAATAAAAGTGTGATGATCTTCATTATTAAATCATTGTCCCAGTGAGGAAAGGATGATGGAGACTATGATTCCCCCACAAGTCGGGATGAGACTCCGGACGAAAAAAAAGAAAAAAAAGAGGCCATAAAAAAAGAGAAAAGGCCCAAATAAAAAATGAGAGAAAAAGAGAGAAGGGGCAATGCTACTATCCTTTTACCACACTTGTGCTTCAAAGTAGCACCATGATCTTCATGATAGAGAGTCTCATATGTTGTCACTTTCATATACTAGTGGGAATATTTCATTATAGAACTTGGCTTGTATATTCCAATGATGGGCTTCCTCAAAATGCCCTAGGTCTTCGTGAGCAAGCGAGTTGGATGCACACCCACTTAGTTTCTTTTTGAGCTTTCATACACTTATAGCTCTAGTGCATCCGTTGCATGGAAATCCCTACTCACTCACATTGATATCTATTGATGGGCAACTTCATAGCCCGTTGATACGCCTAGTTGATGTGAGACTATCTTCTCCCTTTTTGTCTTCTCCACAACCACCTATACTGTTATTTCCATGGCTCACGCTCATATATTGCGTGAAAGTTGAAAAAGTTTGAGAGCATCAAAAGTATGAAACAATTGCTTGGCTTGTCATCAGGGTTGTGCATGATTTAAATATTTTGTGTGATGAAGATAGAGCATAGCCAGACTATATGATTTTATAGGGATAGCTTGCTTTGGCCATGTTATTTTGAGAAGACATGATTGCTTTGTTAGTATGCTTGAAGTATTATTGTTTTCATGTCAATATTAAACTTTTGTTTTGAATCTAATGGATCTGAATATTCTTGCCACAATAAAGAAGATTACATTGATAAATATGTTAGGTAGCATTCCACATCAAAAATTCTGTTTTTATCATTTACCTACTCGAGGACGAGCAGGAATTAAGCTTGGGGATGCTGATACGTTTCCAACGTATGTATAATTTTTTATTGTTCCATGCTATTATATTATCCATCTAGGATGTTTTATATGCTATTTTATATGAATTTTGGGACTAACCTATTAACCTAGAGCCCAGTGCCAGTTTCTGTTTTTTTCTTGTTTTTGAGTATTATAGAAAAGGAATACCAAACAGAGTCCAATTCTCGTGCCAATTTTTCATGATTTTTTATGGACCAAAAGTAGCCCCCGGAGTAAAAGAGTTGGGCCAAAAGAGTTCCGGGTTGCCCACGAGGGTGGGGGCGAGCCCTACCCCCCTGGGCGCGCCCCCTATCTCGTGGGCTCGGAGATCCCCCTGACGTGAGACCTACGCCAAAAATTATTATAAATACAGAAACCTCCAGAAAATAACCTAGATAGGGAGTTCCGCCGCCGCAAGCCTCTGTAGCCACCAAAAACCAATCGGGACCTGTTAAGCACCTGCCGGAGGGGATCCCTCACCGTGGCCATTTTCATCATCCCGGCGCTCTCCATGACGAGGAGGGAGTAGTTCACCCTCGGGGCTGAGGGTATGTACCAGTAGCTATGTGTTTGATCTCTCTCTCTCTCTCTCTCTCTCTCTCTTGTGTTCTTGATTCGGCACGATCTTGATGTATCGCGAGCTTTGCTATTATAGTTGGATCTTATGATGTTTCTCCCCCTCTACTCTCTTGTAATGGATTGAGTTTTGCCTTTGAAGTTATCTTATCGGATTGAGTCTTGAAAGATTTGAGAACACTTGATGTATGTCTTGCATGTGCTTATCTGTGGTGATAATGGGATATTCACGTGATCTACTTGATGTATGTTCTGGTGATCAACTTGCGGGTTCACTGACCTTGTGAACTTATGCATAGGGGTTGGCACACGTTTTTGTCTTGACTCTCCGGTAGAAACTTTGGGGCAATCTTTGAAGTTCTTTGTGTTGGTTGATGCTACGTCTTGAGCTTGCGTTGGTTTTCCTCGAAGAGGAGAGGGTGATGCAGCAAAGTGCAGCGTAAGTATTTCCCTCAGTTTTGAGAACCAAGGTATCAATCCAGTAGGAGGCTCCTCAAAAGTCCCACGCACCTACACAAACAAACTGAGAACTCGCAACCAACGCAATAAAGGGGTTGTCAATCCCTTCAGGGCCACTTGCGAAAGTGAGATCTAATAAAGATAGTATGATAAGATAAATATATTTTTGGTATTTTATAATATAGATGCAAAAAATAAAGATGCAAATAAAAGTAGATTGGAAGCAAGTATGATAAGAGATAGACCCCGGGGCCATAGGTTTCACTAGTGGCTTCTCTCAAGATAGCATAAGTATTACGGTGGGTGAACAAATTACTGTCAGCAATTGATAGAAAAGCGCATAGTTATGAGATTATCTAGGCATGATCATGTATATAGGCATCACATCCATCACAAGTAGACCGACTCCTTCCTGCATCTACTACTATTACTCCACACATCGACCGCTATCCAGCATGCATCTAGAGCATTAAGTTCATAAGAACAGAGTAACACATTAAGCAAGATAACATGATGTAGATGGATAAACTCATGCAATATGATATAAACCCCATCTTGTTATCCTCGATGGCAACAATACAATACGTGCGGGTTCAATGACCTTGTGAACTTATGCATAGGGGTTGGCACACGTTTTCGTCTTGACTCTCCGGTAGAAACTTTGGGGCACTCTTTGAAGTACTTTGTGTTGGTTGAATAGATGAATATGAGATTGTGTGATGCATATCGTATAATCATACCCACAGATACTTGATTTGACATTGGAGTATCTAGGTGACATTAGGGTTTTGGTTGATTTGTGTCTTAAGGTGTTATTCTAGTACGAACTCTAGGATAGATCGAACGGAAAGAATAGTGTCGTGTTATTTTACTACAGACTCTTGAATAGATCGATCAGAAAGAATAACTTTGAGGTGGTTTCGTACCCTACAATAATCTCTTCGTTTGTTCTCCGCTATTAGTGACTTTGGAGTGACTCTTTTTTGCATGTTGAGGGATTGTTATATGATCCAATTATGTTATTATTGTTGAGAGAACTTGCACTAGTGAAAGTATGAACCCTAGGCCTTGTTTCGAAGCATTGCAATACCGTTTTCGCTCACTTTTATTACTAGTTACCTTGCTGTTTTTCAGATTACAAAAACCTATATCTACCATCCATATTGCACTTGTATCACCATCTCTTCGTCTAACTAGGGCGCCTATACAATTTACCATTGTATTGGGTGTGTTGGGGACACAAGAGACGCTTTGTTATTTGGTTGCAGGGTTGTTTGAGTGAGACCATCTTCATCCTACGCCTCCCACGGATTGATAAACCTTAGGTCATCCACTTGAGGGAAATTCGCTACTGTCCTACAAACCTCTGCACTTGGAGATCCAACAACGTCTACAAGAAGAAGGTTGCGTAGTAGACATCATGGGCCTCCGGAATAGTGTCTGGCTGGGGGGCGAACTGGATATGGCCCCCATCGCCAGTCTCCAGGATGATTTGCTCCCCCATGTGTCCGGCGACCGAGGTACTACCCTCTGGTGCCGCCCTGATGGCCACCTGAACCTCTCCCTGGCCAAGGCAGTTCCTTCGGGACAACACCTCGGCGTCGTCCGTGGCTTTGGGAGAGGTGGCCGTTGGAAGGGACCTGCTGTCCATTGCCTTCGGATCCAGCGGACCCCTCGAGGATGAGGATCGCTGGGGGCTGTCGTGGGCCGGAAAACATTGCATGATTTACATGTTAAAACTATGAAGTAAAGGAGTTGGACATATGAGTGTGTCGGTGCCTTCGGGTACTTACGATTCGGCCAGGGGCTTATCCCTAGGGCGCCACTCCGAGCTGTTGACGGTATCTGGCGCGGTGTCGTCCGCAAGGGAGGCTTTCCCCCTCTTGGACGCTTCAGCCTCCAGACGCGTGGAGACCGCCCTTTTATTCCTTCCCCCAGGGGGGAGTTGCTTTCCTCCTCCTCCCCCTCCTCGTCGTCGGTGGCGGGTGACGAATGGGTCTCGGCGTCTTCGGACGTCACGTCCGAAGTGCCCTTGGGGCGGAGGCCACCTCTGGTCCCCTTGGCCTTCTTCTTGGCCTTCTTCTCCGGCGCCTGATAGGGCACCGGAACCAGCATCTTCGTCAGAAGTGGAATTGCTGGGTCTTCGGGCAGTGGAGCCGTACTCTTGACCAGCTCCACCTTCTTCCTCCAGCCCTGAAAAAATAAGATGGGGAAACTCTGACATTCTCCTTGAGTATATAAGTAAAGGGTACACCTTGAAAACACGAAAAAACTTACCGGACTGGTGAGGTGGGTCAGGTTGTACCCACGATCTTTGGTCTCCTTCGGCCACGTCTCGTTGGCCTTGAAGAGCTCCTTCCAAATACCTTCATGCATAACGCCGAAGAAGTGTTGCAGGGTCTGGTGCTTGGCCGGATCGAACTCCCGCAAATTGCAGGTCCGGCTTTGGCATGGAAGGATCCGGCGAAAGAGCATCACCTGAATTACATTGACAAGCTTGATGTTCTTGTCCACCATGCTCTTGATGCGCATTTTCAGCCTGTCGGCTCGTCCGACGAGGCCCAGTCCAGGCCCTTCTCTAGCCAGGAGGTGAGCCACATCGGGGCCCCGGACCTGAACTCGGGAGCCGCGGCCCAGGTGGTGTCGCGGGGCTCTGTGACATAGAACCACTGTTGTTGCCACCCTTTAGCGGTCTCCACGGAAGTACCTTTGGGCCATATGACGTTGGGCATCTTGCTCACCATGGCACCTTGAAAGTGCAACTATCCCTAGGTGGTTTTGGTAATTCATAACAACATATAGCTCATTGAGCTAATGCTATTCCAAGACTATTATTTCAGGAAAGGTCAATGAATGGCATGGCATGGATGATGAAAGTGGATCCCTCAAAATACTAAGGACAAAGGATTGGCTCAAGCTCAAAAGCTCAAGACTCTTCATTTTACATTTTAGTGATCCAAGATCACATTGAGTCTATAGGAAAAGCCAATACTATCAAGAAGGGATGAGGTGTTGCTTAATGAGCCTCTTGCTTCATGTGCTTAGTGATATGCTCCAAAACCCTCAACTACTTGCCCACATCCACATATGACCTAAACCTAAAGCCAAAATCGGTCACACCGATTCTTTCTATCCGGCGCCACCGATTCCAAAAGTCATAGCCACTGCCACAAACCCTAAGCAAATCGGTCTTACCAATAGGGATCTCGGTCTCACCGAGATGGGGTTGCAATCTCTCTGTTTCCCTTCGTAACATTTCGGTCTAACCGAAGTGAGAGATCGGTCCCACCGAGATTGCAATGTAAACTCTCTGTTTCCTTTTTGTAACATTTCGATCTCACCGAAAAGAGCGAATCGGTCCCACCGAGTTTACCTGACCAACTCTCTGGTTAGCTTATTACCAAAATCGGTCTCACTGAGTTTGTGTAATCGGTCTCACCGAGATTACGTTATGCCCTAACCCTAACCATATCGGTCTCACTGAGATGCATGTCAGTCCCACCGAAAATCACTAACGGTCACTAGGTTTACTAAATCGGTCCGACCGAGTTTAAGATTCGGTCCCACCGAGTTTGGTAAATTGTGTGTAACGGTTAGATTTTGTGTGGAGGCTATATATACCCCTCCACCTCCTCTTCATTCGGGAGAGAGCCATCGGTGAACCTACACTTCCAACTTACCATTTACGAGAGAGAGAACCACCTACTCATGTGTTGAGACCAAGATATTCCATTCCTACCATATGAATCTTGATCTCTAGCCTTCCCCAAGTTGCTTTCCACTCAAACCCTCTTTCCACCAGATCCAAATCCTATGAGAGAGATTTGAGTGTTGGGGAGACTATCATTTGAAGCACAAGAGCAAGGAGTTCATCATCAACACACCATTTGTTACTTCTTGGAGAGTGGTGTCTCCTAGATTGGCTAGGTGTCACTTGGGAGCCTTCAACAAGATTGTGGAGTTGAACCAAGGAGTTTGTAAGGGCAAGGAGATCGCCTACTTCGTGAAGATCTACCGCTAGTGAGGCAAGTCCTTCGTGGGCGGCGGCCATGGTGGGATAGACAAGGTTGCTTCTTCGTGGACCCTTCGTGGGTGGAGCCCTCCGTGGACTCAAGGCCGTTACCCTTCGTGGGTTGAAGTCTCCATCAACGTGGAGGTACGATAGCACCACCTATCGGAACCATGCCAAAAACATCCGTGTCTCCAATTGCGTTTGAATCCCCTAAACCCTTCCCCCTATATTCTTGCAAGTTGCATGCTTTATTTTCCGCTGCCTATATACTCTTTGCATGCTTGCTTGAATCGTGTGATGATTGCTTGGCTTGTCCTAAAATAGCTAAAATCTGCCAAACTATAAAATTGGGAAAAGGTTAAGTTTTTATTGGTCAAGTAGTCTAATCACCCCGCCCTCTAGACATACTTCAAGGTCCTACAAGTGGTGTCAGAGCTTTGGTCTCCATTTGCTTTGATTTCCATAGCTTTTGGTGGTCATAGCCTTGGTTTCACAACCTAGGAGAGTATGGCGTCTAGCGAGGGAAATTATCACCGTAGAGGTCCTTACTTTGATGGTACTAATTTTGCTAGTTGGAAGCATAAGATGAAAATGCATATTCTTGGACATAACCCCGCCGTTTGGGCAATTATTTGTATTGGCTTGCAAGGTGAATTCTTTGATGGGAGAGAACCGAACCGTGAAGCTAATGCGGAAGAATTGAAGATGTTGCAATACAACGCTCAAGCATGTGACATCATCTTCAACGGATTGTGCCCCGAAGAATTCAACAAAATCAGCCGTCTTGAGAATGCAAAGGAAATTTGGGATACTTTGATTGATATGCACGAAGGTACCGAGTCCGTCAAGGAATCCAAGTTGGATGTGCTCCAAAGTCAGCTTGACAAGTTCAAAATGAAGGATGGTGAAGGTGTCGCTGAAATGTACTCTAGGCTTGCTCTTATCACAAATGCGATTGCCGGCTTAGAGAGTGAAGAGATGAACGACAAATTCATCATCAAGAAAATCCTAAGAGCATTGGATGGAAAGTATGATACCGTGTGCACATTGATCCAAATGATGCCAAACTACAAAGATCTCAAGCCAACGGAAGTCATTGGAAGGATTGTTGCTCATGAGATGTCACTCAAGGATAAGGAGGAACTTCACAACAAGTCAAGTGGTGCTTACAAAGCCTCAAGTGAAGCCCCCACATCATCAAGTAAGAAACCAACCTTCAATGAAGAATTGAGCTTAATGGTGAAGAACTTCAACAAATTCTACAAAAGTAGAAGCAAAGAAAGAAGATCCAAGTCAAGGTCTTACAATGACAAGAGATCTTCTAGTCGAGAGCATAATTGCTACAATTGTGGGAAGCCGGACACTACTCCAATGAGTGTACGGCACCCTACAAAAGAAGAGAAGATTCTCCAAGAAGAAGGAGCAAAAGAGAAGAATCACCACCAAGAGAGAAGGAGTAGAGATGATCGTTATGAGCGAAGACCCTCACGGAGAAGCAAGGATTAGGAAAGGAAGGACAAGTCATCAAGGAGCTACACAAAACGAAGACATCAAGCTCATGTTGGTGAATCAGTATCCGGCTCCGACTCCGACAATCACTCCGAGAGAAGCTATCACTCCGACTCCGAATATACTCAAGATGAAGGTGTTGCCGGTCTAGCACTTGTGTCAACCAACTCCTACGGCATATTTTATTCACCAAATGAAGGAATTGTAAGATGCTTTATGGCCAAAGGTCCAAAGGTAACACATCCCGAGTATGTTGATAGTGATGAAGATGACTTGCTAGGTGATGATGATTTACTTGTTGACAACTCTAGTGATGAATACTATGATGAAACGTCAATTAATCATGCTAATCAAACGAATGACAATGATAAGGAGAAAATTGAGTTTCTAACTAAATAACTAAACACTCTTAAGTTGGCTCATGAAACTATCTTTGAAGATCATCGAGAACTTTTAAGGGCTCATGAGAAGTTACGCTTTGAAAAGCTCAATCTTGAGCAAGAGCATGAGTTCTTAAAGGCAATCAATGATGATCTCCACAAGAAAAGTTCTTCTTACATTGCCAAGCGTTTACTCTTATCTACTTACATGCCTCAAGTCAAGTCTAGCAACAAGTACAAGAAAGATACTTCCTCTAGTAGTAACAATAATAATGTCAAATCCAACGTTGTTGCTTCTAGTAGTTCTCTTGATTCCACTAATGATTCTCTTAGCCAAGTTGCACTTGAGCAAGAAAATAGTTTATTGAAGGGAATTATAGAGAAAGTTGTTTACAAGAGCCTTGCCGGGAGTAAGCAATTCGAGGAAATTGTACGCATAAGCAAGGAAGGCACGGAAGAATCAAGGTGTTGGTTTTGAGCGAAAGTTCAACGCCAATGGAGTTGAGTGGGAAGAAGATCAATACCCCAAGACAAAGTTTGTTCCTCAACAAGAGAAGTATGATCCTACTTCCTTCAAGGGGACACAAGCTCAAGATGATCTTCCACCACAAGACCACAAGAACAAAGGCAAGGACAAGCTTCAAGAAGAGATTGATGCATTTGAAGAAGCACCTAAAGCCTCGTTCGAGTGGGTCCCCAAGACTACGTCAAGTTCTACTTCATCAAGTACAACTACAACTCCAAGGATTCCCATCAAGATGATGTGGATCCCGAAGAAGAAGAACTAGAGAGTTCTTGAGGGTGACTCCGCCAACATTCTGCACTCATATCATTTTGGCAAGAACAAGTGCAATCAACTTTCACATCTTGCACTAGTTCAAGGAGTCACAAACCCTCATGTTGGTAAGGTAAGGGACAAGGTAACCTAATGTTTTCATGGACATCATCTTGTGTGTGCATCACTCTATGTCTATGGATATTCTTGTTTTATTCCTTGTGGGACTAACCCATGTAGGCAAGTTGAAAGTGCAACTCACTCCAAAGGATTGCTCCAAATGATCTACATCAACATTGAGCATCTACATCTTCAACACCTACATGAAGTCATCATCGACAAAACCCAAGGTTAGTTCATCCCTCTAAGGGGGGATCTCACATCTAGGGGGAGCTTAACTCTAAGAACAAAGCAACTCTAATGGTGTGAACATATTAATGCTTTATGTAAAAGTGGTAACCCCACTTGAGCTTAAACGATGAGTATGACCTATGATCAAATGTTCTCATTTGACTCCTAAGTCAATATACTCATATATAGATGACCTAGTCATCGCCAATTGTTTGATAGATGCTAAAATTGGTTGTGCATGCTTTGCCACATATTTCAATTGCCATTTTATTGTGTGAGCATGTTGGTGCATATTTTACTCATTCAAGGACATCCACTTGTTGTTTTGTTTGTTTGGATTCTTTTCTTTGTGCCAAGTGGATGGACAAGAATGCCTAAGAACCTTCTTTAGCTATCTATGCTTTTCTCGTCCCAAACTCTATTCATGCTACATCACAAAATTTGATCAAGTCAGATTCGAACCACTCTGTGTGAGGAGCACTTTCGAGTCCCCGATTCGTCATAGACTTAAACTTCCAAAACCTCTTAGTGATTCTCGGTCTGACCGATCCTTCCATTTCGGTCCTACCGAGATCATCAAGTTGATCTGAGTTTTCAATCTCGGTACAATCGATTTGAACTTTTCGGTCTCACCGATTTGCTGTAACTGAACACAGTTATGCATCTCGGTGCCACCGAGTTGTTCCACTCGGTCACACCGACAGGGTCGGGCTATATATAGCCACAGGCAAAATTTTGGAAATTTCTCAAAACCCTTCGCCCGCAAGAACTCGCTCTCCCATCGTGGTCTCCGGATCATCTCCTCGCCGCCTTGACAGCCTCCTATCGCTGGTCTTCGCCCGTCAATGGATTTCGTCCCATTGTTGCCGCCAGAAAGCAAGTCCATCGCCAAGTTAGGGTATGGACTTGAACTTTGTGCTATCCACGTCTGATTCCTGGCACATTGTTTTCATATTGATTCTTGCCACACTTGAAACTCATCTATCCAGCCAAAGTAGTTCATAGATTAGATGTGATTCAAATTTTTAGGTTTAGGTTTCACTTGAAACCATCTCGGACCCACCGAGTTGAAAAACTTCGGTCTCACCAATTTGGCTTATGCCATTGCACTAGTGACTCTCGGTCGACCGAGAATTACTAATCGGTGCAACCGATTTGAGAATTCTGTGAAACCCTAGCAGTCTCGGTACAACTGGAATGAAACTTCGGTCCAACCGAGATCATCGATTTAGGTTCCAAAAACTGCTTCGGTATCACCGAGTTTGAAAATCGGTGGATCCAAAATGCTTTCTGTGGAAAACTAAAACTGAACTTTTGAGTCATCCTTTTGCAAAAACCTCTGCATTGTGTGATGCTCATATTTTCTATCTCATCTATAACTCTTCACAGGGTCAGCAGTCAGCCTTTGCAGTATGTCTGATCAAAGTGCCAGCCAGAACAGGTCAGAACAACAGATGAACTTGAGTGAGGGCACTAGTCCCTCAACTTCAGATGAAGGGAGCAGAAGTACTCCTAGCAATTTGCCTAAGGCTGCAACTAGGCAAAGGAGGAAAAGAACTTCAGATTCAGAGGATGAAGATTACAAAGCTGAGGAAGATGAGGCAACCTCCAAGAAAGAGGTGCTCAAGAAGGAAAGGGTCATGAAGACCAAAAGGCCTGCAGGAAGACAACCAATGTCCAAGGCCAGAGAATCAACTAAACTGCCTGAGAAGCCTGATCCCAAAGAGCCTTCTGCTGAAGGGAAGAAAAGAAAGGAAAGGGTCAAGATGACCATGGCCAGAGTAATTGGGAAGCCTTCCATGATGGAAGAGGAAGAGCCTGCTGCACCAGCACCAAAGGCACCAAAGCTTATGGGTGATGCTATTAGATCAGGGGCTGCCACATCAAAGCCCAAGGAAGCACCCAAAGTTGCCCCCAAGGCCAAGTCTGCACCAAAGAGGAATACTAGGAATATTCCAGCTGCTGAGAAGAACAAGGCCCCAGTGCCTGATGTTGCTGAGGAGGAAGATGAAGAAGGACAAGTTCTGAGGAAGCTCAAGCCCAAGATACCAGACCACAATGATGCCCATCCTGTGGCTGAGGACATGAGAATCAGGAAGGATTCAGGGCTGAGAAAATGGAGGATGGCAGATCTATATGCCACAAGGAGAAGAACTGCTGTTGATTACAGGTTCCACACAAAGGAACAACAGGACTTCTATGAAACAATTCTGTTGGACAAGAAGCCCATTGTCTGTGACATGAGGTGGGCTGACTGGAATTTCATGAAGGAGAATGAACATCACTATCTTGGAATGCAAGATAGCTTTGTTGGTTGTGGAGTTGCAGATTTTGTTGGGCAAAAGCTCACAAATTGGAATGATGAACTTATCATGCAGTTCTACTCCACAGCACATTTTTACCCAGATGGAAGAATTGTTTGGATGTCTGAAGGTACAAGGTACCAGTCAACTGTTGAAGAATGGGCAAATGTGATAAATGCCCCCAGAGGAAAATGAGGATGACCTAGACATTTATGCAAAGAAGAAGATAGGCCACAATTAAATGGCTCACATGTACAAGGAGATTCCAGACAAGGCATTAGGAACTCACAAGTTTGGATCAGTTCACTTTCTGCTGTCAGGGTTGCCAACCATAAATTGGATTCTGAGGCACACATTGTTGCCCAAGTCTGGTGACCATAACATGATCAGAGGGCATGCCATCAACATGTTGCATGTGTTTGATGTGCCACAGAAGTTCAAAGTCATGAGCCTGATCATTGAAACAATCAAGAGGACTGCAGCAGATCAGAAAAGGAGATGTGGATATGCACCTCAGATTCAAGAATTGATAAACTCAAAGATGGGCACAGGAAAATATAAGTTGGATAAGGAACACTTTCCACTTTATCCAGACTTTGAGGACAATGAGGTTGTCATGAATGAAGATGATCCACAATCAGTTCAAGCACAAGAGAGGAAGGAGAAGGCTGCCTGGATGCCAACTCAGGAGGAGGCATCTGATTACTTCTTGAAGAACAAGCAGGAGCAGCTCGGATACTTAATAGCATCAACCCTGAGGATTGAGAAGGGATTGGCCACCCTCACTCAAAATCGGGAGAGCTTGGAGAGAATCATAGAACAAAAGTTCTATAACTTAGATGTGAAAGTAATTGAGATTCGATCTGCGGTGGAGGAACTACAAGATGACATGCAGGAGAGGAAGGGCAAAACAACAAGCGATGCATTTACTAGAGTGCCTAGAGCCCAGAGGTCATCAATTTGTGCAGTTTACGACACAAGAGCAACTTCATCTGCACCAGCTACAGCTTCAATGCCACCAGCTCCAGCACCTACATCAGCTCCAGCTCCATCTACATCAACTGAAGTCTTCGTCCAAGGAGCCATCTCTACACCACCACCAGAAGATCTAGCCTGAGAGTCGATCTAGCACTATGCATTTTCTATGAACTTTTTGGTAACTTGTTGCCAAAGGGGGAGAAAAATGTATAGATCATAGGCTTCGAGAGAGAGAGAGTGTTGCTTTTGTTCTCTCTTGCTTTATTTGGTGGTTTTTCAAACTTTGTTTGGTTTTGGTTGAGATACTATGCTTGTGAGACATTGATGATCATGTGTTTGATCATAAGCTACACTTATGCATGCTTGATATTATCCTATCTATCTTATGTGATCACTCACTATGCTTGGTGATGAGTGCATGTATTCATTTTTTATTATTTTGAGCACTCCACCAAGATGTATGTGACATGGAAGAGTAACCCATGAGTCTAATTCATTGTGCATTTGCAGTCCAAAGAAAATCTAAAACTATGCACAAATTTAGGGGGAGCTCTTGCTTATCACATACTTCTCAAAGCGACGATGTTATTTAATTTTATTATCATTTGTCGAAGCTTTGATCTATATGTTGTCATCAATTACCAAAAAGGGGGAGATTGAAAGTGCAACTATCCCTAGGTGGTTTTGGTAATTCATAACAACATATAGCTGAGCTAATGCTATTCCAAGACTATTATTTCAGGAAAGCTCAATGAATGGCATGGCATGGATGATGAAAGTGGATCCCTCAAAATACTAAGGACAAAGGATTGGCTCAAGCTCAAAAGCTCAAGACTCTTCATTTTACATTTTAGTGATCCAAGATCACATTGAGTCTATAGGAAAAGCCAATACTATCAAGAAGGGATGAGGTGTTGCTTAATGAGCCTCTTGCTTCATGTGCTTAGTGATATGCTCCAAAACCCTCAACTACTTGCCCACATCCACATATGACCTAAACCTAAAGCCAAAATCGGTCACACCGATTCTTTCTATCCGCGCCACCGATTCCAAAAGTCATAGCCATCGCCACAAACCCTAAGCAAATCGGTCTTACCGATAGGGATCTCGGTCTCATCGAGATGGGGTTGCAATCTCTCTGTTTCCCTTCGTAACATTTCGGTCTAACCGAAGTGAGAGATCGGTCCCACCGAGATTGCAATGTAAACTCTCTGTTTCCTTTTTGTAACATTTCGGTCTCACCGAAAAGAGCGAATCGGTCCCACCGAGTTTACCTGACCAACTCTCTGGTTAGCTTATTACCAAAATCGGTCTCACTGAGTTTGTGTAATCGGTCTCACCGAGATTACGTTATGCCCTAACCCTAACCATATCGGTCTCACTGAGATGCATGTCAGTCCCACCGAAAATCACTAACGGTCACTAGGTTTACTAAATCGGTCCGACCGAGTTTAAGATTCGGTCCCACCGAGTTTGGTAAATTGTGTGTAACGGTTAGATTTTGTGTGGAGGCTATATATACCCCTCCACCTCCTCTTCATTCGGGGAGAGAGCCATCAGACTGAACCTACACTTCCAACTTACCATTTCTGAGAAAGAACCACCTACTCATGTGTTGAGACCAAGATATTCCATTCCTACCATATGAATCTTGATCTCTAGCCTTCCCCAAGTTGCTTTCCACTCAAACCCTCTTTCCACCAGATCCAAATCCTATGAGAGAGAGTTGAGTGTTGGGGAGACTATCATTTGAAGCACAAGAGCAAGGAGTTCATCATCAACACACCATTTGTTACTTATTGGAGAGTGGTGTCTCCTAGATTGGCTAGGTGTCACTTGGGAGCCTCCGACAAGATTGTGGAGTTGAACCAAGGAGTTTGTAAGGGCAAGGAGATCGCCTACTGTGAAGATCTACCGCTAGTGAGGCAAGTCCTTCGTGGGCGGCGGCCATGGTGGGATAGACAAGGTTGCTTCTTTGTGGACCCTTCGTGGGTGGAGCCCTCCGTGGACTCGCATGGGCCGTTACCCTTCGTGGGTTGAAGTCTCCATCAACATGGAGGTACGATAGCACCACCTATCGGAACCATGCCAAAAACATCCGTGTCTCCAATTGCGTTTGAATCCTCTAAACCCTTCCCCTTATATTCTTGCAAGTTGCATGCTTTATTTTCCGCTTCCTATATACTCTTTGCATGCTTGCTTGAATCGTGTGATGATTGCTTGACTTGTCCTAAAATAGCTAAAATCCGCCAAACTATAAAATTGGGAAACAGTTAAGTTTTTATTGGTCAAGTAGTCTAATCACCCCCCCTCTAGACATACTTCAAGGTCCTACACACCTCCGCACTCTGCGTGTTGGCCATCCACCGCCTTCGGCTTCACATTGAAGATCTTCAGCCACAATCTGAAGTGGGGTGAGATGCGGAGGAAGGCCTCGCACACGACTTGATGAAACATAAGTCTGAAACATTTGAAAAGTTCAAAGAATTTCATAGTGAAGTGGAAAATCATCGTAACAAGAAAATAAAGTTTCTATGATCGGATCGTGGAGACGAATATTTGAGTTACGAGTTTGGTCTTCATTTGAAACAATGTGGAATAGTTTCGCAACTCACGCCACCTAGAACACCACAGCGTAATGGTGTGTCCGAACGTCATAACCGTACTTTATTAGATATGGTGCTATCTATGATGTCTCTTACCGATTTATCACTATCGTTTTGGGGTTATGCATTAGAGACAGCTGCATTCACGTTAAATAGGGCACCATCTAAATCCGTTGAGACGACACCATATGAATTGTGGTTTGGCAAGAAACCTAAGCTATCGTTTCTTAAAGTTTGGGGCTGCGATGCTTATGTGAAAAAACTTCAACCTGATAAGCTCGAACCCAAATCGGAGAAATATGTCTTCATAGGATACCCAAAGTAAACTGTTGGGTACACCTTCAATCATAGATCCAAAGGCAAGATTTTCGTTGCTAAGAATGGATCCTTTCTAGAGAAGGAGTTTCTCTCGAAACAAGTGTGTGGCACCCCGGCTCAGAGCAACCGGTTTACCCTGCATTGCCAGCCCAGAGATCGAGTCTTCTGGCAATACACAACAACATGGTACATAAATAACCGCTTTATTGATACTAGCATGGTACAAAGGTCTGATATTACATCGAGATTCGAGGCCAAGCGGCACACACGGTGCTGCTGGACAGTATGTACATTATTTAATGAACATGGCTGGGGCCTCGATCACACAAAACTACGTGGCAGCGGAAGAACGATGTAGCGGAACTCCATGGCACAGGGACACCCATGTGGACACGGCCTAGACACAAGATGCGCTCCGATGCGAATCAACTTGCCTGAAAGCTGGCATAACACGCCAGGTCAGTACATTGAATGTACTTGCAAGCTCACAACAAACATAAGCACGATGACAGACAGTATCATGATAATTAATCAAGTTAAATTAATGCAAGAAATTACTACAAATGCAAAGCTATGCAAAGCAACCAAACAGGGCACCGAGTCAGACGGACTCACTTACCAGACGGTTACCTCGTAACCAAACGGTGACCACACCGGGGTCACACCCGAAACAAATCACTCATGAACACCTCGAGTGTTCAAGGTTCACCACGAAACAATGCATCACAACAATTACTAGTTTCAAGATTAATTATAAAAGTTGATCCATGGTGTGACTTACTCCCGAGTCTTGCCCATAACCGAGGGCGCGGCTATCGATAGATTAAATACACTCTGCAGAGGTAGCGCACTTTACCCACACTACGGAATACCTGGCCTCGTACTCCCATTCGGGTGGACCAAAGTATTCCGACGAAACCCTCCCTTTGCCATGCACTCTCCCCGGCCACTCCGACCATCTCCCTCTCAGGGCTAGGTCTTTGGTGGCCCCATGTCTACCAAAGACACCAACGGCCAGCGTCGTGGCAAAATGGTCCCAAACGGGGACAAGGTACCATAAAAATAAAACAAGCACACAAAGTTATGTCTGCCTACCGGGCCAGGGTATGCACGCCCATAACCTTCCCTCACGGGAGGCACCGGTGAGAGCCACGACAAAGGACCGAATCAAGACCTTCCCATTAGGTAAATGTGGTCGCACTGAATTGAAAACCCGATTTAGTGGCTCCATGATGTGATCAACATCATATTCAGGTTGAACTTAATCAAGTATTAACTTTCAGAAAACTTTTTTTATTACTAACATGGCATCATACTGGAAATCATGCAACTACTCGTCACACAGAGCAAGCAACTCTTAAGCATGGATCAAAACAAGCAACATAACTATCTTGCAATACTAAGATCATAAACTTCTCTGGTTATAACTCATTTTTTGTCTACAAACAACATTTTTATTAGTTCATCATTTAGTTGAAAACTATTACTAGCAAAAATAGCTACCATAACTTTCCATAACAAAATATCTAGTGCAAAATCTTACTCTACTTAGCCAAACAATTCTATGAACTCAACCAGAAGCTAAAACAAGCATATCAAGCACCATAAAACAACTAGCAATTAACCATATTAATTTATCAAATTTTAAATGCAAATAAATACTCATATTCAAGTAGAAAATCATAGATATTGAAATAACACCATCCAAATGATTCTGTGGCTTGCCTTAGTGCAGAGGAGGGTCACACTCCTCCTGGTTAGCTTCAAGGAAAGATCCTCCTTCTGAAAATATTTTAAAACCACAAAAATAAATGTCAAAACACATTCTGAGAATCACAAGAAATTCTAGACAGCAAGGAAAAATCCACCTTATGGTGTGCTGCTAGAGCTTTCTGTAACAAAGACAATGCAAAAAGAATCAATTCATTCGGACATGGTTTAGAAATGGTGGCTGGTCAAAGTTTAGTCAAATTTCTGAATTAAATTTGAATGAATAGAAAATCCTGGGGGGGTGACGTCGAAGGCGTAAAGTGGGAGTGAGCCTCCACTCGTACCGCTTCGGGCGCGAGTGGTGAGGCTGACACTGGGCCCCACCAGTCAGGAGAGAGGGAAGGGGAACGAGATACGAGGGAAGGCAGTGCTTCGCCGGAGCTCATGCCGGTGACGAGGGGGTTTGGGGCTAGGCTAGCGTGATAGATCGGAACCGGGGCTCGCGGCGCACCTGCACGTACCCGTGGCTTGGCGAAAGGTGGACGGAGCTGGTCGCAGTCGAGCTTGCAAGCTTCGGTGGCGGACGGGGTTCGCCGGAGAGGTGGAAAACGGTGGCTAGAGGTAGCTTCGAGGGCTTGGCGGGGTCCAGGCAGCTCCAGCAGACCACCAAGGCCCTGCCCAAGTAGCTGCTTGAGCTCGAGAGGCCCTGGAGAGCGGCAGCTGGCCTGCGGGGATCGCCGGAGTCCTCGGGTCGGGACGACGGCTAGAGGCCTGCCTGACCGGGCTTCTGCTCGTCTACGTGTTCGTGGAGGTGGTGTGGAGTGGTGCGTGGCTAGCAAGGGAGGCGGGGTGGCTTTATATAGCCGGAGCAGAAGGGGGGACGTGTCACCGCCGGAGCGCTCTGGACACGCGGCGAACGTCGACGAGAGGCTCCAACATGAGGGGACAGGGTGCAGCGTCAACGTTGGCGCTTGCCGACGCTCGCGGACGAGCACAGGAGGTGGTTTGAGATGGGGACAAGCACACGCGCGCACTGTGCCATTTTGGCTGCGACTTGACTGGGCTTGCTACGGTGGCTCCGGTGTCGGCGAGCGCCAGGGAGGGGTCATGGGTGATGGGTCGAGGGTTGTGGCACGTTGTGGCAGTCGGAGGCGAGCGCTTGCATGCACACGCGCGAAACAGAACACAAAGCGCCAGCCAGAGCGCGTCGAGACGCTGCTAGGCTCGTGTCCTCGCGCGGTCACCAAGCTGGCATGGCTAAAATGACGGCCAGGAGCGGCCAAACCTTGTCTACAAGCTCGACCGTGCTGTGCTACGTCTAGGAGAGGTGATGGATCATACCCAGGCCGACCAGACGCGACTCTACCAAGCTGGCAAGTTTCTGGTCAGAAACTTGGTCCCCAAGTTTGGCCACCTTCTAGAAGGCCATTAGGGCTAATATCCTGGGGTTTAGGGTTTCTTAGGAAGGTCTTTAAGCTCAATAAATCTCAAGGCCAAAAGCTCAAGGAAAAATGCACTTGTTGTACAAAGTGCATTTCTGGTCCAGAAGTGAAAAGATTTTCTATAGCAAAAATTATTACAAAAAGTGATGCACTATTTTTGCATGGGAAGATGTGCCATGGTCCTAAGAATATTTAGGAATTATCTCAGATTTTTCTGAGCAAGAAAAATTGAGGTTGCTTTGGAGCACAAAGTTCTGAAATGAGCTTAAGAGAGAAAAATGAATATTTTCCTTTTAGGAAAAATATTCATTTTATTATTTTGGAAATTTGTGGGAGGAATAAGGTAGATAGGTCACTTGGGTGAAAGCAAATGATATGCCAAAGTTACAAGTCAATTTTAATTGATCCAAAAATCCAAATCAAATCAGGTAAAAAACCACGATGAAAACCAAGTCCGGAAACAGAGAGAAGGCAAGTCCGGAAAAAGAGAGAAGGCAAAATCCAGGCTGTCACAAACCTCCCCCACTTAGGATGAATCTCGTCCTCGAGATTCGGTTGCTTGGGAAAACCATTCTGGGTATGCAGTCCTTAAAAATTCCTCTCTTTCCCAGGTTGCTTCTTCTTCGGTGTGATGCTCCCACTGAACCTTGTAAAATCTTATCTCTTTGCTGCGAGTGACCCTTTCTGTCTGATCCAATATTCTGATTGGCTTTTCCTCATAAGTCAAATCCTTAGCCAATTCTATCTCTGACATATCAGTCCTTTTCTCCGGTGGCGAGATGCATCTTCTTAGCTGTGAGATGTGAAACACGTTGTGTACTTCTGACAATTCGGTGGCAATTCAAGCTGGTAGGCAATCGCTGCTCGACTCGCCATGACGGGAATGGACCGATAAATCTGGGTGCCAATTTTCCTCGGTCTGAAACCTCTTGGCTCCTTTCATAGGGGTGACTTCGAGAGATATATGTGTTCTCGGGTTGAAGCTGATCGGACGATGTTTGGCATCATAGTAGCTCTTCTGTTGGGATTTGGCGATTCTTGATCTGTCTCGGATTTCCTTGACTTGCTTTTCTGTTTGAGCATTAAATCAGTCCGAAAATACGGCTATCTCGGTTTCAGACCAATTTAATGGGGTGCGGCATTTCCGGCCATCTGAGGGCTTCATAGGGTGACATCTTTAAGCTGGCCTAGAAACTGTTGTTTTAGGAAAACTCGGCGTAGGGCAGACAGTCTTCCCACTTGGTTCCTTGGGCCAATGTACATGCCCGGAGCATATCTTTGAGTATTTGATTTACTCACTCAGTCTGTCCATCTGTCTGAGGATGGTAAGCCGTGATGTACTTCAGAGCGGTCCCCAAGGGTTGATGAAGTCGGGACCAGAATGCGGATGTGAATAGAGATCCCCTGTCGGAGGTGATAGTCTTGGGTACTCCATGCAGACTGACGATTCATGATACATACAGCTGTGCAAGTTGATTTGCACGGTATGTGGTCCGGATGGGTAGGAAGTGTGCCACCTTGGTTAGAGTGTCCACTATGACCCATATCGCGTCGTTTCCTCGATGAGACCTTGGTAATCCGGTGATGAAATCCATGCAAATATCGTCCCATTTCCATTGGGATACCGGCAGAGGCTGGAGGAGTCCGGCAGGTTTTTGGTGTTCTGCCTTTACCTTATTGCAGATATCGCAGCAGGCCACAAAATACGCAATGTCTTTCTTCATTCCATCCCACCAAAATATCTGACGAACATCCTCGTACATCTTGGTACCACCGGGATGAATTGAGTATGGTGCTTCATGTGCTTCCGCCAATATTTTCTTCTTCAGACTGTCTTGGTTGGGTACACAAAGTCTTCCTCGGAACCTTAGCGAACCTTGCTGATCCGTAGTGAAATCCGGTGCTTGCCCTTGCTGCAGCTTCTGAACATATATCCGTAACACCTTATCATCCGCTTCAGCTCTGCGGATTTCTTCTTGGAGAGTAGGAGCGACTTCCAATATATTGGTAAGACGGGCGTCGGTGATTACCAGATTTAGCTGCATGATTTCTTCATAGAGCTTTGGAGGCAAGGAATCCATTAGGGCATTGAGGTTGGCTGGTTTATGGTGAGGGCGTCGACCACCACATTATCTTTGCGGGTGATAATTTATTCGAGGTCATAGTCCTTAACCAACTCGAGCCATCTTCGCTTTCGAAGGTTCAAGTCGGGCTGAGTGAATATATACTTGAGACTTTTATGGTCGGTGAATATCTGGCACTTCTTTCCAATCAGATAATGTCTCCAGATTTTCAAAGCGCGCACCACTGCGGCTAATTCCAAATCATGAGTAGGATAGTTTCCTTCATGTTGTCGCAGTTGGCGAGATGCACAGACCACCACTTTGCCATCTTGCATGAGTACACACCCCAGTCCTTTTCTGTAGGCGTCGCAGTAAACATCGAAACTGCGGTAGATATCTGGAAGAGTTAATACGGGTGCCGATGTCAGTCTGGCTTTTAACTCATTGAAGCTCCGTTCGGAGCCTTCAGTCCATACGAACTTCTTGTCCTTCTTGAGGAGCTCAGTCATTGGCTTGGAGATCTTGGAAAATCCTTCGATAAAACAGCGATAATATCCGGCCAGTCCAAGGAAACTCCGGATTTCTGAGACGGTGGTGGGTGCGGACCAATCAAGTACATCTTTTACCTTGCTTGGGTCCACCGAGATTCCTTCTGCCGAGAGGATATGTCCGAGGAATCCCACTTGCTGGAGCCAAAACTCACATTTGCTGAATTTGGCATACAGTTGATGATCGCGAAGCCGTTGCAGAACTACGCGAAGATGTTCCTTATGTTCATCCTTGATTTTGGAGTAAATGAGGATGTCATCAATGAACACCACCACAAACTTGTCCAAGAAGTCCATAAACACCTTGTTCATCATATGCACAAAGAATGCAGGAGCGTTGGTGAGGCCGAAGGACATAACAATGTATTCGTAAAGACTGTACCGAGTGGTGAACGCGGTCTTAGGAATATCTTCCTTCTTAATCTTGAGTTGATGATATCCCGTCCTCAAATCAATCTTTGAGAATACTTTGGCCCCACTGAGTTGATCAAACAGATCGTCAATCCTCGGCAGTGGATACTTGTTTTTAATGGTGACATCATGATGTCTACTACACAACCTTCTTCTTGTAGACGTTGTTGGGCCTCCAAGTGCAGAGGTTTGTAGGACAGTAGCAAATTTCCCTCAAGTGGATGACCTAAGGTTTATCAACCGTGGGAGGCGTAGGATGAAGATGGTCTCTCTCAAACAACCCTGCAACCAAATAACAAAGAGTCTCTTGTGTCCCCAACACACCCAATACAATGGTAAATTTTATAGGTGCACTAGTTCAGCGAAGAGATGGTGATACAAGTGCAATATGGATGGTAGATATAGGTTTTTGTAGTCTGAAAATATAAAAACAGCAAGGTAGCAAGCGGTAAAAGTGAGCGTAAATGGTATTGCAATGTGTTGAAACAAGGCCTAGGGTTCATACTTTCACTAGTGCAAGTTCTCTCAACAATAATAACATAATTGGATCATATAACTATCCCTCAACATGCAACAAAGAGTCACTCCAAAGTCACTAATAGCGGAGAACAAACGAAGAGATGATGGTAGGGTACGAAACCACCTCAAAGTTATTCTTTCCAATCAATCCGTTGGGATATTCCTATAAGTGTCACAAACATCCCTAGAGTTCGTACTAGAATAACACCTTAAGACACATATCAACCAAAACCCTAATGTCACCTCAAGTATCCGTGGGTATGATTATACGATATGCATCACAAAATCTCAAATTCATCTATTCAACCAACACGTAGAACCTCAAAGAGTGCCCAAAGTTTCTACCGGAGAATCACGACGAAAACGTTTGACAACCCCTATGCATAAGTTCGTGGGCGGAACCCGCAAGTTGATCACCAAAACATGCATCAAGTGGATCATGTGATATCCCATTGTCACCACAGATACGCACGGCAAGACATACATCAAGTGTTCTCAAATCTTTAAAGACTCAATCCGATAAGATAACTTCAAAGGGAAAACTCAATCCATTACAAGAGAGTAGAGGGGGAGAAGAAACATAAGATCCAACTATAATAGCAAAGGTCGCGATACATCAAGATCGTGCCAAATCAAGAACACGAGAGAGAGAGAGAGAGAGATCAAACACATAGCTACTGGTACATACCCACAGCCCCGAGGGTGAACTACTCCCTCCTCGTCATGGAGATCGCCGGGATGATGAAGATGGCCACCGGTGAGGGTTCCCCCCTCCGGCAGGGTGCCGGAATAGGGTCTCGATTGACTTTTGGTGGCTACAGAGGCTTGTGGCAGCGGAACTCCAGATCTATTCTGTTCTTCGAAGTTTTTAGGGTATATGGATATATATAGGCGGAAGAAGTACGTCAGGGGAGCCACGAGGGGCCCACGAGGGTGGAGGGCGCGCCCTAGGGGGGTGGGCGCGCCCCCTGCCTTGTGGCTCCCTTGTTTCTTTCCTGACGTGCACTCCAAGTTTTTCCGGTAGCTTTCCTTCCAAAAATAACTTCTCCAGTTGGTTTCATTTCGTTTCGACTCCGTTTGATATTCCTTTTCTTCGAAACACTGAAACAAGAGAAAAAACAAGAACTGGCACTGGGCTTTGGGTCAATAGGTTAGTCCCAAAAATAATATATAAGTGTTTAATAAAGCCCAATATTGTCCAAAACAGTAGATAATATAGCATGGAGCAATAAAAAATTATAAATACGTTGGAGACGTATCACATCATTCAGCTGTCGGTAGTCTACACACATTCGTAGACTGCCATCCTTTTTGTCCATGAAGATTGCTGGTGATCCCCATGGGGAAGAGCTTGGACGAATGTATCCTTTTTGCAGCATCTCATCCAGTTGTTTCTTCAATTCCACCAATTCTGAGGAGGGCATCCGATAATATTTCTTATGTATCGGGGTGGTTCCAGGCACTAGGTCAATAGCGAACTCCAATTCCCGGTCTGGTGGCATGCCGGGCAATTCTTCAGGAAATACATCTGGATACTCACTGACCACTGGGATTAATTCCACCTCTTCTGTCACGGCTGCGAAAACCATATCCTTCGTGGGGATGCGCTTGCGGGCATAAAAACTGGTAGTGTGACCTTCCATATTTTTCACGGTAACTTCTCTAGTCGCACAGCTGATGCAGACTTGGTATTGGGTTAACCAATTCATGCCCAGAATGACATCCAATTTGTTGGAATCGATGATTATCAACAATGTTGGAAACTTGACGCCCTTGATGTCAATCTCCAAATTTCGGTAGACGAGATTGCTTCTGAGGAGGGATCCCGGGTATTGTACCAGCATGTGTTTTCCCAAAATCAAGCAAGAAAAATTGTTTTGGGAAGCAAAACTCCGCGAAATAAAAGAGTGGGAAGCCCCAGAGTCAAATAAAATTACGGCGGGTATGTCGTTAACGAGAAACATACCAATGACGACTTCCGGGTCCTCTTGGGCTTCGTCTGCGGAGATGTGATGAACTTGCCCTTGGATTATATCGGGGGCGGAATACTGCTCCATGTAGTTGACTTGCGGCTGAAATGGAGCGATGTGGTGTTCTTGGGACACTGTCGAGCGTAGTGTCCGGTTTGACCACAGCTGAAGCACGAATTGTTCTTGTTGGCAATCGTCACAAGACCGGGCTGGTCATGACATTCTTGACTTGTGTAGTAGTCTTGTTGACCTTCTGCTGCCAATTGGGTTTGTACTCCACCTGAGTCTATTGCCATGTACGAGCCTTTGCACTGGTTGCATATCCTTCTTGGGCTCGAATTTTCGCTTGTGGTCATTAGCAGTTGGCTTGTTGTCGTGCAGGAGCTTGTGTTCCCTCTCGGCGATGAGGGCCTTGTTCACCAGAGTTAGGAAGTCCGGGAAATCAAACATACTGAGAGTGCACCGGAGATGTTGATGTAGGCCTCCAAGGAATCGGTCGATCTTCCACTCTTCTGTGGCCACATCATGGAGAGAATAGCGGGCCAGATGGTTGAATTTATTCAGATACTCGGCGACGGTCATGTTGCCTTGAGTGAGAGCGAGAAATTCGCGTTGCTTGATCTTCATGACTCCAGTGGGAATATGATATTTGCGGAAATGATCCTTGGATTTTGTCCAAGTAATTTCCTCGTCGGCAGGCCATATTGCTTTGGCATTATCCCACCATATAGCGGCAGCTCCTTCGAGATAATGCATTGCAAAGGGGACCTTGTCTCCGTCGTCTGTGCAAGCGATTTCCAGTTTTCTTTCAATAGTCCTTAGCCAGTCATCGGCGTCCAAAGGATCAGTAGCATGGCTGAAACTGGGAGGCTTGGTTCGCTGAAAATCTGATAGCTTGGAATGATGGCCATTCTGGTTTCCATTCCGCCCAACCATAACTTGTACACTTTTCAGTATTTCCAGCAGATCGTTGCTCCTTCTTTCTTCAAACATTCGCAGGATTTGCTCGGTGGAAGGCGGTTGTGGCGATGGAGGTGGATGTGGCTGGTATGGTTCAGGGGAATGTCCTGCCTGTCTTGCGGAACGACGCACAGGGACATCCTCACCAGCTTGACTGCTACTACCTCCACGCGGCATCCTATTTTTCGTTTTCCCAATACATAGCAACCATGATGAGAAAATTCCAGAATGGGGGAAAAACCAATGACAAATCTCGAAAGAAAGCAACGAATAAAACCAAGTTGAAAAAAGAGTCCAACATAATTATACATAGTCCCAACATGAAAATAAACATCGCAATGGGTCTACTACCCTCGTACATGAAACTACGCATCATGACAAATGCGATTACAGCCATACATCATGCTCATGACTACCACGATACTCTAACGATCTACTGCTTAGATGGTGCTGCTGCAGGCTCGTCTCCTGAGCCGGACCCAGATCCTGAACTGATAGTAGAGACCTTCGGGGGAAGATAGGTGCGCTGGCGCTGCCTTGAGGGCTCTCCCTCAGGGGCAAGCGGGGGATGGGATCTAAGCATAGGAGCGGCAGGAGTAGCGACAAGAGAAGACCATGCAGCAGGAGCGCTGCGAGGGTTCACCGTCAAAGGGTTAACGGTACCCTGCGAGGTCGTCGTAGGAACGGAGGTGGGAGGAGCAGAAGTGTAGATGACAGCGGGAAGAGGGTTCCTTATACGAGCAGCAGCGAGAGCGGCGCGAGCGCGTGAGAGCTCCCGAGCTAACTCGTAGTTAAGGAGATAGCTAGCGGTGATGTAGCGTGCAAGGTGGCTAGTGGGACGATCGCACGCCGGATTAATCAAAGGAAAGCGGATACGCCCATTCTCGTGCAGAGATGGGTAGAAGAAAAGTCCAGGTGGGTGTGCATGCAAACCTCATTGTAGCGCAAGTCTACAAGATCCTCGATAGCAACAAACTGAACCGCCGAGATGGCGAGAAGCAAGACCACCCTTAGACGAACGAGTGTAAGCGCGGATGGGGAACTGTGGTGTAGAGTGACCTCGGCATAATACTCATACAATGCACCGCCAGATTCTCGCGATACACCCGATACCTACGGATCAGCACCCTCTAGATAGAGTCGCCGCCACATCGCTCAAGCAGGTGCAGCAATGTGCACGGAGCTGGCTCAGGATGGTACAAGATCGGTACTGGTGCCATCTACACTCACAAACCATACGGTTAGTAATAACAACAATAAGTCATGCATGCAATGCAACAACCAATTCCTATGTCTACCGGCACCCAAACGAAACTATCTACCGTTTTACTAACGCACTACCGGTCTAGCGTGTCCTACAATCAGCGCGGCTCCGATACCAAGTGTTGTGGCACCCCAGCTCAGAGCAACCGGTTTACCCTGCATTGCCAGCGCAGAGATCGAGTCTTCTGGCAATACACAACAACATGGTACATAAATAACCGCTTTATTGATACTAGCATGGTACAAAGGTCTGATATTACATCGAGATTCGAGGCCAAGCGGCACACACGGTGCTGCTGGACAGTATGTACATTATTTAATGAGCATGGCTGGGGCCTCGATCACACGAAACTACGCGGCAGCGGAAGAACGACGTAGCGGAACTCCATGGCATAGGGACACCCATGTGGACACGGCCTAGACACGAGATGCGCTCCGATGCGAATCAACTTGCCTAAAAGCTGGCATGACACGCCAGGTCAGTACATTGAATGTACTTGCTGGCTCACAACAAACATAAGCACGATGACAGACAATATCATGATAATTAATCAAGTTAAATTAATGCAAGAAATTACTACAAATGCAAAGCTATGCAAAGCAACCAAATAGCGCACCGAGTCACACGGACTCGCTTACCAGACGGTTACCTCGTAACCAAACGGTGACCACACCGGGGTCACACCTGAAACCAATCACTCATGAACACCTCGAGTGTTCAAGGTTCACCACGAAACAATGCATCACAACAATTACTAGTTTGCAAGATTAATTATAAAAGTTGATCCATGGTGTGACTTACTCCCGGGTCTTGCCCATAACCGAGGGCGCGGCTATCGATAGATTAAATACACTCTACAGAGGTAGCGCACTTTACCCACACTACGGAATACCTGGCCTCGTACTCCCATTCGGTGGACCAAAGTATTCCGACAAAACCCTCCCTTTGCCATGCACTCTCCCCGGCCACTCCGACCATCTCCCTCTCAGGCTAGGTCTTTGGTGGCCCCATGTCTACCAAAGACACCAATGGCCACCGTCGTGGCAAAACGGTCCCAAACGGGGACAAGGTGCCATAAAAACAAAACGAGCACACAAGGTTATGTCTGCCTACCGGGCCAGGGTATGCACGCCCATAACCTTCCCTCACGGGAGGCACCGGTGAGAGCCACGACAAAGGACCGAATCAAGACCTTCCCATTAGGTAAATGTGGTCGCACTGAATTAAAAACCTGATTTAGTGGCACCATGATATGATCAACATCATACTCAGGTTGAACTTAATAGAGTATTAACTTTCAGAAAAACTTTTTATTACTAACATGGCATCATACCGGAAATCATGCAACTACTCGTCACACAGAGCAAGCAACTCTTAAGCATGGATCAAAACAAGCAACATAACTATCTTGCAATACTAAGATCATAAACTTCTCTGGTTATAACTCATTTTTATCTACAAACAACATTTTTATTAGTTCATCATTTAGTTGAAAACTATTACTAGCAAAACTAGCTACCATAACTTTCCATAACAAAATATCTAGTGCACAATCTTACTCTACTTAGTCAAACAATTCTATGAACTCAACCAGAAGCTAAAACAAGCATATCAAGCATCATAAAACAACTAGCAATTAACCATATTAATTTATCAAATTTTAAATGCAAATAAAGACTCATATTCAAGTAGAAAATCATAGATATTGAAATAACACCATCCCAATGATTCTGTGGCTTGCCTTAGTGCAGAGGAGGGTCACACTCCTCCTGGTTAGCTTCAAGGCAAGATCCTCCTTCTGAAAATATTTTAAAACCACAAAAAAAATGTCAAAACGCATTCTAAAAATCACCAGAAATTCTAGACAACAAGGAAAAATCCACCTTTTGGTGTGCTGCTAGAGCTTTCTGTAACAAAGACAATGCAAAAAAGAATCAATTCATTTGGACTTATGGTTTAGAAATGGTGGCTGGTCAAAGTTTAGTCAAATTTCTGAACTAAATTTGAATAAATAGAAAATCCTGGGGGGGTGACGTCGAAGGCGTAAAGTGGGAGTGCGCCTCCACTCGTGCACTGCCGGTAGCGAGTGGTGAGGCTGACACTTGGGCCCCACCAGTCAGAGAGAGGGAAGGGATCGAGATCATAGGGGAGGCGGTGCCACGGGAGCTCATGCCGGCTGACGAGGGGTTTGGGGCTAGGCTAGAGGATAGATCAAGCGGGGCTCGTGGCGCACCTGCCTGCACCCGTGGCTTGGTGAAAGGTGGGCCGGAGCTGGTCGCGATCGAGCTCATAGCTTTGGTGGTGGACGGGGTTCGCCGGAGAGGTGGAAGACGGTGGCTAGAGGCAGCTCCGAGGGCTTGGCGGGGTCCAGGCAGCTCCAGCAGACCACCAAGGCCCTGCCCAAGCAGCTGCTTGAGCTCGAGAGGCCCTGGAGAGCGGCAGCTGGCCTGCGGGGATCGCCGGAGTCCTCGGGACGGGGTGATGGCCAGAGGCCTGCCCTACAGGGCTTCTGCTCGTCTACGTGTTCGTGGAGGTGGTGTGGAGTGGTGCGTGGCTAGCAAGGGAGGTGGGGTGGCTTTATATAGCCGGAGCAGAGGGGGGACGTGTCACCGCCGGAGTGCTCTGGACACGCGGCGAACATCGACGAGAGGCTCCAACGCAAGGGGACAGGGTGCAGCGTCAATGCCGGCGCTTGCCCACGCTCGCGGACGAGCACAGGATGCGGTTTGAGATGGGGACAAGCACACGCGCGCACTTTGCCATTTTGGCCGCGACTTGACCGGGCTTGCTGCGGCGGCTCCAGCGTTGGCGAGTGCCAAGGAGGGATCATGGGTGATGGGTCGAGGGTTGTGGCACGTTGTGGCAGTCTAAGGCGAGCGCTTGCATGCACACGCGCGAAACAGAACGCAAAGCGCCAGCCAGAGCGCGTCGAGATGCTGCTAGGCACCGTGTCCTCGCGGTCACCTGGTAGCATGGCTAAAACGCCGGCCAGGAGCGGCCAAACCTTGTCTACGAGCTCGACCGTGCAGTGCTACGTGTAGGAGAGGTGATGGATCATACCCAGGCCGACCAGACGCGACTCTACCGAGCTGGCAAGTTTCTGGTCAGAAACGTGGTCGCCAAATTTGGCCACCTTCTAGAAGGCCATTAGGGCTAATATCCAATATATCAATCTTCATGTCTCGACCATTTCGAGACTCCTCGTCATGTCCGTGATCACATCCGGGACTCCGAACAACCTTCGGTACATCAAAACATATAAACTCATAATATAACTGTCATCGAAACCTTAAGCATGCGGACCCTACGGGTTCGAGAACTATGTAGACATGACCGAGACACGTCTCCGGTCAATAACCAATAGCGGAACCTGGATGCTCATATTGGCTCCCACATATTCTACAAAGATCTTTATCGGTCAGACCGCATAACAACATACGTTGTTCCCTTTGTCATCAGTATGTTACTTGCCCGAGATTCGATCGTCGGTATCTCAATACCTGGTTCAATCTAGATTACCGCAAGTCTCTTTACTCGTTCCGTAATACATCATCCATAACTAACTCATTAGTTGCAATTCTTGCAAGGCTTAAGTGATGTGCATTACCGAGAGGGCCAGAGATACCTCTCCGACAATCGGAGTGACAAATCCTAATCTCGAAATACGCCAACCCAACAAGTACCTTTGGAGACACCTGTAGAGCACCTTTATAATCACCCGATTCACGTTGTGACATTTGGTAGCACACAAAGTGTTCCTCCGGTAAATGGGAGTTGCATAATCTCATAGTCATAGGAACATGTATAAGTCATGAAGAAAGCAATAGCAACATACTAAGCGATCGTGGTGCTAAGCTAACGGAATGGGTCATGTCAATCACATCATTCTCCTAATGATGTGATCCCGTTAATCAAATGACAACTCATGTCTATGGCTAGGAAACATAACCATCTTTGATCAACGAGCTAGTCAAGTAGAGGCATACTAGTGACACTCTGTTTGTCTATGTATTCACACATGTATTATGTTTCCGGTTAATACAATTTTAGCATGAATAATAATCCTTTATCATGATATAAGGAAATAAATAATAACTTTATTATTGCCTCTAGGGCATATTTCCTTCAGTCTCCCACTTGCACTAGAGTCAATAATCTAGATTACATAGTAATGATCCTAACACCCATGGAGTCTTGGTGATGATCATGTTTTGCTCGTGGAAGAGGCTTAGTCAACGGGTCTGCAACATTCAGATCCGTATGTATCTTGCAAATTTCTATTTCTCCCACCTGGACTAGATCCCGGATGGAATTGAAGCGTCTCTTGATGTGCTTGGTTCTCTTGTGAAATCTGGATTCCTTTGCCAAGGCAATTGCACCAGTATTATCAATAAAGATTTTCATTGGACCCGATGCACTAGGTATGACACCTAGATCGGATATGAACTCCTTCATCCAGACTCCTTCATTTGTTGCTTCCGAAGCAGCTATGTACTCCGCTTCACACGTAGATCCCGCCACGACGCGTTGTTTAGAACTGCACCAACTGACAGCTCCACCGTTCAATGTAAACACGTATCTGGTTTGCGATTTAGAATCATCCGGATCAGTGTCAAAGCTTGCATCAACATAATCATTTATGACGACCTCTTTGTCACCTCCATAAACAAGAAACATATCCTTAGTCCTTTTCAGGTATTTCAGGATGTTCTTGACCGTTGTCCAGTGATCCACTCCTGGATTACTTTGGTACCTCCCTGCTAGACTTATAGCATGGCACACATCAGGTCTGGTACACAGCATTGCATACATGATAGAGCCTATGGCTGAAGCATAGGGAACATCTTTTATCTTCTCTCTATCTTCTGCAGTGGTCGGGCATTGAGTCTTACTCAATTTCACACCTTGTAACACAGGCAAGAACCCTTTCTTTGCTTGATCCATTTTGAACTTCTTCAAAACTTTGTCAAGGTATGTGCTTTGTGAAATTCCAATTAAGTGTATTGATCTATCTCTATAGATCTTGATGCCCAATATATAAGCAGCTTCACCGAGGTCTTTCATTGAAAAACTCTTATTCAAGTATCCCTTTATGATATCCAGAAATTCTATATCATTTCCAATCAGCAATATGTCATCCACACATAATATCAGAAATGCTACAAAGCTCCCACTCACTTTCTTGTAAATACAGGCTTCTCCAAAAGTCTATACAAAACCAAATTCTTTGATCACACTGTCAAAGCATTTATTCCAACTCCGAGAGGCTTGCACCAGTCCATAAATGGATAGCTGGAGCTTGCACACTTTGTTAGCTCCCTTTGGATCGACAAAACCTTCTGGTTGCATCATATACAACTCTTCTTCCAGAAATCCATTCAGGAATGCAGTTTTGACATCCATTTGCCAAATTTCATAATCATAAAATGCGGCAATTGCTAACATGATTCGGACAGACTAAAGCATCGCAACTGGTTAGAAGGTCTCATCGTAGTCAATCCCTTGAACTTGTCGAAAAACTTTTGCAACAAGTCAAGCTTTGTAGACAGTAACATTACCGTCAGCGTCAGTCTTCTTCTTGAAGATCCATTTATTCTCAATTGCTTGCCGATTATCGGGCAAGTCAACCAAAGTCCACACTTTGTTCTCATACATGGATCCCATCTCAGATTTCATGGCCTCAAGCCATTTTGCGGAATCTCGGCTCACCATCGCTTCTTCATAGTTTGTAGGTTCATCATGGTCTAGTAACATGACTTCCAGAACAGGATTACCGTACCACTCTGGTGCGGATCTTACTCTGGTTGATCTACGAGGTTCAGTAATAACTTGATCTGAAGTTTCATGATCATCATCATTAACTTCCTCACTAGTTGGTATAGACGTCACAGGAACCGGTTTCTGTGATGAACTACTTTCCAATAAGGGAGCAGGTACAGTTACCTCATCAAGTTCTACTTTCCTCCCACTCACTTCTTTCGAGAGAAACTCCTTCTCTAGAAAGGATCCATTCTTAGCAACGAATGTCTTGCCTTCGGATCTGTGATAGAAGGTGTACCCAACAGTCTCCTTTGGATATCCTATGAAGACACATTTTTCTGAATTGGGTTCAAGCTTATCAGGTTGAAGCTTTTTCACATAAGCATCGCAGCCCCTAACTTTAAGAAACGACAACTTTGGTTTCTTGCCAAATCATAGTTCATAAGGCGTCGTCTCAACGGATTTTGATGGTGCCCTATTTAACGTGAATGCGGTCGTCTCTAAAGCATAACCCCAAAACGATAGCGGTAAATCAAGAAGAGACATCATAGATCGCACCATATCTAGTAAAATACGATTACAACGTTCGGACACACCATTACTGTTGTGGTGTTCCGAATTGGCGTGAGTTGCGAAACTATTCCGCATTGTTTCAAATGTAGACCAAACTCATAAATCAAATATTCTCCTCCATGATCAGATCGTAGAAACTTTATTTTCTTGTTACGATGATTTTCAACTTCACTCTAAAATTCTTTGAACTTTTCAAACGTTTCAAACTTATGCTTCATTAAGTAGATATACCCATATCTGCTTAAATCATCTGTGAAGGTGAGAAAATAACGATACCCGCCGTGAGCCTCAACATTCATTGGACCACATACATCTGTATGTATGATTTCCAACAAATCTGTTGCTCTCTCCATAGTACGGGAGAACGGCGTTTTAGTCATCTTGCCCATAAGGCATGGTTTGCAAGTACCAAGTGATTCATAATCAAGTGGTTCCAAAAGTCCATCGGTATGGAGTTTCTTCATGCGCTTTACACCGATATGACCTAAACAGCAGTGCCACAAATAAATTGCACTATCATTATCAACTCTGCATCTTTTGGCTTCAACATTATGAATATGTGTATCACTACTATCGAGATTCATCAAAAATAGACCACTCTTCAAGGGTGCATGACCATAAAAGATATTACCCATATAAATAGAACAACCATTATTCTTTAATTTAAATGAATAACCGTCTCGCATCAAACAAGATCCAGATATAATGTTCATGCTCAACGCTGGCACCAAATAACAATTATTCGGGTCAAAAACTAATCCCGAAGGTAGATGTAGAGGTAGCGTGCCGACCGCGATCACATCGACTTTGGAACCATTTCCCACGCACATCGTCACCTCGTCCTTGGCCAGTGTTCGCTTAATCTGTAGTCCCTGTTTGAGTTGCAAATATTAGCCGTAACCAGTATCAAATACCAGGTGCTCTTGTGAGCTCTAGTAAGGTACACATCAATAACATGTATATCACATATACCTTTGTTCACCTTGCCATCCTTCTTATCCGCCAAATACTTGGGGCAGTTCCGCTTCCTGTGACGACCGCTTTGCGGTAGAAGCACTCGATTTAGGGCTTAGGTCCAGACTTGGGTTTCTTCTCCTGAGCAGCAACTTGCTTGCTATTCTTCTTGAAGTTCACCTTCTTCTTCCCTTTGCCCTTTTTCTTGAAACTAGTGGTCTTATTGACCATCAACACTTGATGCTCCTTTTTTTTATTTCTACCTCTGCAGCATTTAGCATTGCGAAGAGCTCGGGAATCATCTTATCCATCCCTTGCATGTTATAGTTGATCACGAAGCTCTTGTAGCTTGGTGGCAGTGATTGCAGAATTCTGTCAATGACGCTATCATCCGGAAGATTAACTCCCAGTTGAATCAAGTGATTATTATACCCAGACACCTTGAGTATATGCTCACTGACAGAACTATTCTCCTCCATCTTGCAGCTGTAGAACTTATTGGAGACTTCATATCTCTTAATCCGGGCATTTGCTTGAAATATTAACCTCAACTCCTGGAACATCCCATATGCTCCATGACGTTCAAAACGTCGTTGAAGTCCCGGTTCTAAGCCGTAAAGCATGGCACATTGAACTATTGAGTAGTCATCAGACTTTTGCTCTGCGAGACGTTCTAACGCATTAAATGGGTTGCATCGGCGAAGCACGGCACCCAGCGGTGCTTCGGGGCGTAATTCTTATGTGCAGCAATGAGGATAATCCTCAAGTTACGGACCCAGTCCGTGTAATTGCTACCATCATATTTCAACTTTGCTTTCTCAAGGAACGCATTAAAATTCAACGAAACAACAGCACGGGCCATCTATCTACAATCGACATAGACAAGCAAGATACTATCAGGTACTAAGTTCATGATAAATTTAAGTTCAATTAATCATATTACTTAAGAACTCCCACTTAGATAGGCATCCCTCTAATCTTTCTAAGTGATCACGTGATCCAAATCAACTAAACCATAACCGATCATCACGTGAAATGGAGTAGTTTTCAATGGTGAACATAATTATGTTGATCATATCTACTATATGATTCACGCTCGACCTTTCGGTCTCAGTGTTCCGAGGCCATATCTGCATATGCTAGGCTCGTCAAGTTTAACACGAGTATTCTGCGTGTGCAAAACTGGCTTGCACCCGTTGTAGATGGACGAGAGCTTATCACACTCGATCATCACGTGGTATGCAGGCACGACGAACTTTGGCAACAGTGCATACTCGGGAGAACACTTTTATCTTGAAATTTAGTGAGAGATCATCTTATAATGCTACCGTCAATCAAAGCAAGATAAGATGCATAAAAGATAAACATCACATGCAATCAATATAAGTGATATGATATGGACATCATCATCTCGTGCTTGTGATCTCCATCTCCAAGCACCGTCATGATCACCATCGCCACCGGGCGCGACACCTTGATCTCCATCGTAGCATCATTGTCGTCTCGCCAATCTTATGCTTCTATGACTATCGCTATCGCTAGTGATAAAGTAAAGCATTACAGGCGATTGCATTGCATACAATAAAGCGACAACCATATGGCTCCCGCCGGTTGTCGATAACTTCGGTTACAAAACATGATCATCTCATACAATAAAATTTAGCATCATGTCTTGACCATATCACATCACAACATGCCCTGCAAAAACAAGTTAGACGTCCTCTACTTTGTTGTTGCAAGTTTTACGTGGCTGCTACGGGCTTAGCAAGAACCGTTCTTACCTACGCATCAAAACCACAATGATAGTTTGTCGAGTTGGTGCTATTTTAACCTTCGCAAGGACCAGGCGTAGCCACACTCGGTTCAACTAAAGTTGGAGAAACTGACACCCACCAGCCACCTATGTGCAAAGCACGTCGGTAGAACCAGTCTCGCGTAAGCGTACGCGTAATGTCAGTCTGGGTCGCTTCATCCAACAATACCGCCGAACCAAAGTATGACATGCTGGTAAGCAGTATGACTTATATCGCCCACAACTCACTTGTGTTCTACTTGTGCATATAACATCAACGCACAAAACCTGGCTCGGATACCACTGTTGGGAAACGTAGTAATTTCAAAAAATTCCTACGCACACGCAAGATCATGGTGATGCATAGCAACGAGAGGGGAGAGTGTGTCCACGTACCCTCGTAGACCGAAAGCGGAAGTGTTAGCACAACACGGTTGATGTAGTCGTACATCTTCACGATCCGACCGATCAAGTACCGAACGCACGGCACCTCCGAGTTCAGCACACGTTCAGCCCGATGACGTCCCCCGAACTACGATCCAGCCGAGTGTCAGCACGACGGCGTGGTGACGATGATGATGTTCTACCGATGCAGGGCTACGCCTAAGCACCGCTACAGTATTATCGAGGTGGACTATGGTGGAGGGGGCACCGCACACGGCTAAAAGATCAAACAATCAATTATTGTGTCTTCTAGGATGCCCCCGCCTCGTATATAAAGGAGCAAGGGGAGGTGCGGCTGCCTAGATGGGCGGCCAGAGGAGTCCTACTCCCACTGGAGTAGGACTCCCCTTCCTAGTTGGATTAGGATTGGGGAGAGGTGGAGGAGAAGAAGGAAGGGGGGTGCCACCCCCCCCCCCTCTCCTTGTCCTATTCGGGCTAGGGGGGAGGGGCGCACGGCCCTTGCCCTGGCCGCCTCTCCTCTTCTCCACTAAGGCCCATTATGGCCCATTAACCCCTTGGGGGGTTCCGGTAACCTCCCGGTACTCTGGTAAAATCCCGATTTCACCCGGAACACTTCCAATATCCAAACATAGACTTCCAATATATCAATCTTCATGTCTCGACCATTTCGAGACTCCTCGTCATGTCCGTGATCACATCCAGGACTCCGAACAACCTTCGGTACATCAAAACATATAAACTCATAAAATAACAATCATCGAAGCGTTAATCGTGCGGACCCTACGGGTTCGAGAACTATGTAGACATGACCGAGACACGTCTCCGGTAAATAACCAATAGCGGAACCTGGATGCTCATAGTGGCTCCCACATATTCTACGAAGATCTTTATCGGTCAGACCGCATAACAACATACGTTGTTCCCTTTGTCATTAGTATGTTACTTGCCCGAGATTTGATCGTCGGTATCTCAATACCTAGTTCCATCTCGTTACCGGCAAGTCTCTTTACTTGTTCCGTAATACATCATCCCGCAACTAACTCATTAGTTGCAATGCTTGCAAGGCTTAAGTGATGTGCATTACCGAGAGGGCCAGTAGATACCTCTCCGAAAATTGGAGTGACAAATCCTAATCTCAAATACGCCAACCCAACAAGTACCTTTGGAGACACCAGAGAGCACCTTTATAATCACCCAGTTACATTGTGACGTTTGGTAGCACACAAAGTGTTCCTCCGGTAAACGGGAGTTGCATAATCTCATAGTCATAGGAACATGTATAAGTCATGAAGAAAGCAATAGCAACATACTAAACGATCGTGTGCTAAGCTAACGGAATGGGTCATGTCAATCACGTCATTCTCCTAATGATGTGATCTCGTTAATCAAATGACAACTCATGTCTATGGCTAGGAAACATAACCATCTTTGATCAACGAGCTAGTCAAGTAGAGGCATACTAGTGACACTCTATTTGTCTATGTATTCACACATGTAGTATGTTTCCGGTTAATACAATTTTAGCACGAATAATAAACATTTATCATGATATAAGGAAATAAATAATAACTTTATTATTGCCTCTAGGGCATATTTCCTTCACCACCCCCCTTTCCTTCTCCTACTCCCTCTCCTTCCCCTTTTGCCCCTTCGGTAGAAGGAAAAAAGGGTGGGGCCGAATCCTACTAGGACTCCCCTCTCCCTGGCGCGCGCCTTGTTGGCCGGCCTCCTCCTCCCCTCCTTTATATACGGGGGCAGGGGCACCCCAAAGGGACAACAGACAATCTCTTAGCCTTGTGCGGTGCCCACCTCCACAGTTTTACACCTCGGTCATATCGTCGTAGTGCTTAGGCGAAGCTCTGCGCTGGTAACTTCATCATCACCGTCACTACGCCGTCGTGCTGATGGAACTCTCCCTCGGCCTCAACTGGATCAAGAGTTCAAGATACGTCACCGAGCTGAACGTGTGCAGATCACAGAGGTGTCGTGTGTTTGGTACTTGGACCGATTGGAACGCGAAGACGTTCGACTACATCAACCGCGTTACTAAACGCTTCCGCTTTCGGTCTACGAGGGTACGTGGACACACTCTCCCGCTCGTTGCTATGCTTCTCCTAGATAGATCTTGCGTGATCGTAGGCAAAGTTTTTGAAATACTACGTTCCCCAACAGTTTTTCCCCCGAAGAGGAAGGGATGATGCAGCACAGCAACGACAAGTATTTCCCTGTTATGAAACCAAGGTATCAATTCAGTAGGAGGATCCACCAAACTATGTAAGCAGTACCTTCACACAAATAACAAAAATTTGCAACCCAACGCATAAGAGGGGTTGTCAATCACTCCCCGGTATTGAGATAGATTAAATTGTATGAGATTGGATAAATAGATCTAACAAAAACACAAAATAAAATAAAGAAAGAAAAAGTGCAACAATGTATTTTTGGATTTTTGTATTAATAGATCTGAAAACAATATGATAGGAAATAGACCCAGGGGCCGTAGATTTCACAAGAGGCTTCTCTCAAGAAAATAGCATACGGTGGATAAACAAATTACTATTGGGCAGTTGATAGAAAAGTAAATAATTATGATGATATCCAAGGCAATGATCATGTATATAGGCATCACGTCCAAGATTAGTAGACCAACTCCTGCCTACATCTACTACTATTACACCACACGTCGACCGCTATCCAGCATGCATCTACTGTATTAAGTTCATGGAGAAACGAAGTAATGCAATAAGAACAATGACATGATGTAGACAAGATCTATTCATGTAGGAACATACCCTATCTTTTTTCCTCAATGGCAACGATACATGCATGCCTCGCTAAACCTCTTCTGTCACTGGGTGAGGACACCGCGAGATCGAACCCATCACAAAGCACCTCTTTCCATTGCAAGAAAAATCAATCTAGTTGGCCAAACCAAACCAAAGTTTCGGAGAAGAAATACGAGGCTATAATAATCATGCATAAGAGAGTTCAACAAAGACTCAAATAATATTAATGGATAGATCTGATCATAAACTCACAATTCATCGGTTCCCAACAAACACACCACAAAAAAGAGTTACATCAAATAGATCTCCAAGAACATCGAGGAGAACATTGTATTAAAGATCAAAAAGAGAGAAGAAGCCATCTAGCTACTGCCTACGGACCCGTAGGTCTGTGGTAAACTACTCACGCATCATCGGAGGGGCAAGGGTGTTGATAAAGAACCCCTCCATGTGTTGGAAATATGCCCTAGAGGCAATAATAAATTAGTTATTATTATATTTCCTTGTTCATGATAATCGTTTATTACCCATGCTATAATTGTATTGATAGGAAACTCAGATACATGTGTGGGTACATAGACAACACCATGTCCCTAGTAAGCCTCTAGTTGACTAGCTCGTTAATCAACAGATGGTTACGGTTTCCTGACCATGGACATTGGATGTCGTTGATAACGGGATCACATCATTTGGAGAATGATGTGATGGACAAGACCCAATCCTAAGCCTAGCACAAAGATCGTAGTTCGTATGCTAAAGCTTTTCTAATGTCAAGTATCATTTCCTTAGACCATGAGATTGTGCAACTCCCGGATACCGTAGGAATGCTTTGGGTGTACCAAACGTCCACAACGTGAATCGAGTGGCTATAAAGGTGCACTACTGGTATTTCCGAAAGTGTCTGCATTGGGTTGGCACGAATCGAGGCTGGATTTGTCACTCCGTGTAAGCGGAGAGGTATCTCTGGGCCCACTCGGTAGGACATCATCATAATGTGCACAATGTGACCAAGGGGTTGATCACGGGATGATGTGTTACGGAACGAGTAAAGAGACTTGCCAGTAACGAGATTGAACAAGGTATCGGGATACCGACGATCGAATCTCGGGAAAGTACAATACCGCTAGACAAAGGGAATTGAATACGGGATTGATTGAATCCTCGACATCGTGGTTCATCCGATGAGATCATCGTGGAACATGTGGGAGCCAACATGGGTATCCAGATCCCGCTGTTGGTTATTGACCGGAGAACGTCTCGGTCATGTTTGCACGGTTCCCGAACCCGTATGGTCTACACAATTAAGGTTCGATGGCGCTAGTGTTATAAATGAAGTTTGTATGTGTTTACCGAATGTTGTTCGAGTCCGGATGAGATCCCGGACGTCACGAGGAGTTAGAATGGTGGGAGGTAAAGATTTATATATGGGAAGTCCTGTTTTGGTCACGGAAAAGTTTCGGGTTTTTCCAGAACGCATCGGGACCACCGGAGGGTCAGGGGTCCACCAAGTGGGGCCACTAACCCCGGAGGGCTGCATGGGCCAAGTGTGGAAGGGGACCAGCCCGGGTGGGCTGGTGCGCCCACAAGGGCCCAAGGCGCCTCAAGAGGGAAGGGGGCAAACCCTAGGGCGAGATGGGCCCTAAGGCCCACCCTAGGTGCGCCTCCCCTCTCCCCTTGTGGCCGCCACCCAGATGGGATCTGGGGGCTTCCGCCACCCCTGAGGAGGGAACCCTAGGTGGGGGCGCAGCCCCTCCCCTTCCCCTATATATATTTGAGGTTTGGGCTGCCCAACACACATGAGAACTTCTCCTCTTGGCGCAGCCCTACCTCTCTCCCTTCTCCTCTCCCGTGGTGCTTGGCGAAGCCCTGCAGGATTGCCACGCTCCTCCACCACCACCACGCCATTGTGCTGCTGCTGGATGGAGTCTTCCTCAACCTCTCCCTCTCTCCTTGCTGGATCAAGGCGTGGGAGACGTCACCGGGCTGTACGTGTGTTGAACGCGGAGGTGCCTTCCGTTCGGCACTAGGATCTCCGGTGATTTGGATCCTGACAGTCTGACTCCTTCAACCCCGTTCTCTTGAACGCTTCCGCTTAGCGATCTACAAGGGTATGTAGATGCACTCTCCTTCCCTCGTTGCTAGTTTCTCCATAGATAGATCTTGGTGACACGTAGGAAAATTTTGAATTTCTGCTCGTTCCCCAACAAAGGCATCATGAGCTAGGTCTATTGCGTAGATTCTTTGCACGAGTAGAACACAAAGTAGTTGTGGGCGTTGATGTTGTTCAATATGCTTACCGTTACTAGTCCAATCTTGTTTCGACGGTATTGTGGGATGAAGCGGCCGGACCAACCTTACACGTACACTTACGTGAGACAGGTTCCACCAACCGACATGCACTTGGTGCATAAGGTGGCTAGCGGGTGCCAGTCTCTCCCACTTTAGTCGGAACGGATTCGATGAAAAGGGTCCTTATGAAGGGTAAATAGCAATTGGCATATCACGTTGTGGTTTTGCGTAGGTAAGAAACGTTCTTGCTAGAAACCCATAGCAGCCACGTAAAACATGCAAACAACAATTAGAGGACGTCTAACTTGTTTTTGCGGGGTATGCTATGTGATGTGATATGGCCAAGAAGGATGTGATGAATGATATGTGATGTATGAGATTGATCATGTTCTTGTAATAGGATTCACGACTTGCATGTCGATGAGTATGACAACCGGCGGGGAGCCATAGGAGTTGTCTTTATTTATTGTATGACCTGCGTGTCATTAAACAACGCCATGTAATTACTTTACTTTATTGCTAACGGTAGCCATAGTAGTAGAAGTAATAGTTGGCGAGACAACTTCATGAAGACACGATGATGGAGATCATGATGATGGAGATCATGGTGTCATGCCGGTGATGATGATGATCATGGAGCCCGAAGATGGAGATCAATGGAGCTATATGATATTGGCCATATCATGTCACTACTATATAATTGCATGTGATGTTTATTATGTTTATGCATCTTGTTTACTTAGAACGACGGTAGTAAATAAGATGATCCCTTATAACAATTTCAAGAAGTGTTCTCCCCTAACTGTGCACCGTTGCTAAAGTTCGTCGCTTCTAAGCACCACGTGATGATCGGGTGTGATGGATTCTTACGTTCACATACAACGGGTGTAAGACAGATTTACACACGCGAAACACTTAGGGTTAACTTGACGAGCCTAGCATGTGCAGACATGGCCTCGGAACACATAGACCGAAAGGTCGATCATGAGTCGTATAGTAGATACGATCAACATGAAGATGTTCACCGATGATGACTAGTCCGTCTCACGTGATGATCGGACACGGCCTAGTTGACTCGGATCATGTAATCACTTAGATGACCAGAGGGATGTCTATCTGAGTGGGAGTTCATCATATGAACTTAATTATCCTGAACATAGTCAAAAGATCTTTGCAAATTATGTCATAAGCTCGCGCTTTAGTTCCACTATTTAGATATGCTCCTAGAGAAAATATAGTTGAAAGTTGACAGTAGCGATTATGCGGACAGAAAAAAGCTTATGTCCTTAATGCACCGCTCAGTGTGCTGAACCCCAAATGTCGCCTCGTGGATGTTGCGAACATCGGACATACACGCTTTTGATAACTACGTGATAGTTCAGTTAAGCGGCTTAGAGTTGAGGCACCAAAGACGTTTTTGAAGCGTCGCGAAACATATGAGATGTTTCGAGGGCTGAAATTGGGATTTCAGGCTCGTGCCCACGTCAAGAGGTATAAGACCTCCGACAATTCTCTTAGCCTGCAAACTAAGGGAGGAAAAGCCCAATCGTTGAGCTTGTGCTCAGATTGTCTGAGTGCAACAATCACTTGAATCGAGTGGGAGTTAATCTTCCAGATGAGATAGTGATGTTTCTCGAAAGTCATTGCCACCAAGCTGCTAGAGCCTCGTGATGAACTATAACATATCAGGGATAGATATGATGATCCTTGAGGTATTCGTGATGTTTGACACCGCGAAAGTAGAAATCAAGAAGGAGCACCAATTGTTGATGGTTGGTAAAACCACTAGTTTCAAGAAGGGCAAGGGCAACAAGGGATACTTCATGAAACGGCAAAACAGTTGCTGCTCCAGTGAAGAAACCCAAGGTTGAACCCAAACCCGAGACTAAGTGCTTACGCAATGAGAGGAACGGACATCAAGCGGAACCACCCTAGATACTTGGTAGATGAGAAGGCTGGCAAGGTCGATAGAAGTATATTGGATATACATTATGTTAATGTGTACTTTACTAGTACTCTGGTAGCACCAGGGTATTAAATACCGGTTCGGTTGCTAAGTGATAGTAACTTCGAAATAAAAGCTACGGAATAAGCGGAGACTAGCTAAAGGTGAGCTGACGATATGTGTTGGAAGTTTTTCCAAGCTTGATGTGATCAAGCATCATGACGCTCCCTCTACCAACGAGATTGGTGTTAAACCTAAATAATTGCATTTGGTGTTTGCGTTGAGCATAGACATGATTGGATTATGTCTATCTAATACGGTTATTCATTTAAGGAGAATAATGGTTACTCTGTTTATTTGAATAATACCTTCAATGGTCTTGCACCTAAAGGAATGGCTTATTGAATCTTGATCGTAGTGATACACATTTTCATGCCAAAAGATATAAGATAGTAATGATAATACCACTTACTTGTGGCAATCGCCATGTGAGTCATATTGGTATAAAGCATGAAGAAGTTCCATGTTGATGGATCTTTGGACTCACTCGTTTTGAAAAGTTTGAGACATGCGAACCATGTCTATTGGTGCATACGCATGAAGAAACTCCATGCAGATGGATCGTTTAGACTCACTTGATTTTGAATCACTTGAGATATGCAAATCATACCACATGGACAAGATGACTGAAAAGCCTCGGTTTCTGTAAGTTGTAACTATATAGCAACTTGTTGTAAGTAACACATTTTTGATGTGTGCAGTCCAATGAGTGCTTTGAGGCATCTTGATGAATATCGTTATGTTCTTACTTCACAGATGATTCGAGTAGATGTTGAGTATATTTACTTGATGAAACACAAGTCTGAATTATTGAATGGTTCAAGTAATTTCAGAGTGAAGTTGAAGATCATCGTGACAAGAGGATAAAATGTCTATGATATGATCATAGAGATGAGTATCTGAGTTACGAGCTTTGGCACGCAATTAAGACACCGTGGAAATTGTTTCACAATTAATACCGCCTGGAACACCATAGAGTGATGGTGTGTCCGAACATTATAGTTGCACCCTATTGGATATGGTGCGTACCATGATGTCTCTTATCGAATTACCACTATCGTTCATGGGTTAGGCATTAGAGACAACCGCACTCACTTTAATAGGGCACCACGTAATTCCGTTGAGATGACACCGTATGAACTATGGTTTAGAGAAACCTAAGCTGTCATTTCTTAAAGGTTTGGGGCTGCGACGCTTATGTGAAAAAGTTTCAGGTTGATAAGCTCGAACCCAAATCGGATAAAATGCATCTTCATAGGACACCCAAAACGGTTGGGTATACCTCCTAATTCAGATCCGAAAGCAATAGGGATTGTTTCTTGAATCGGGTCCTTTCTCGAGGAAAAGTTTGTCTCGGAAAGTTGAGTGGGAGGATGGTGGAGACTTGATGAGGATATTAAACCGTCACTTCAACTAGTGTGTAGCAAGGGCACAGGAAGTTGTTCCTGTGGCACCTACACCGATTGAAGTCGAAGCTTATGATAGTGATCATGAAGTTTTGGATCAAGTCACTACCGTACCTCGTGAGGGTGACAAGGATGCGATCGCTTGAGTGGTATGGTGATCCTGTCTTGAATGTCATGTTGCTAGACAACAATGAGCCTACGAGCTATGGAGAAGCGATGGTGGGCCCAAATTCCGACAAATGGTTAGAAGCCATGAAATCCGAGATAGGATCCATGTATCATAACAAAGCATGGACTTTGGTGGACTTGCCCGATGATTGGCAAGCCATTGAAATAAATGGATCTTTAAGAAGAAGACGGACGTGGACGGTAATGTCACCGTCTATGAAGCTCAACTTGTGGCGAAGAGTTTTTCACAAGTTCAAGGAGTTGACTACGATGAGATTTTCTCATCCGTAGCGATGCTTAAGTCCGTCGGAATCATGTTAGCATTAGCTGCATTTATGAAATATGGCAGATGGATGTCAAGACGAGTTTCCTTACCAGTTTACGTAAGGAAAGGTTGTATGTGATACAATCAGCTAAGTTTTGTCGATCCTAAGGATGCTAAAAGGTATGCTAGCTCCAGCGATCCTTCTAAGGACTAGAGTAAGCATCTCGGAGTTGGAATATGCACTTTGATAGGATGATCAAAGATTTTGGGTTTATACAAAGTTTATGAGAAACTTGTATTTCCAAAGAAGTGAGTGGGAGCACTATAGAATTTCTTATGAGTATATGTTGTTGACATATTGATGATCAGAAATGATGTGGAATTTCTGGAAAGCATATAGGGTTATTTGAAAGATGATTTTCAATAGAAAACCTGGATTAGGCTACTTGAACAATAAGCATCAAGATCTATAAGATAGATCAAAATGCTTAATAATACTTTCAAATGAGCACATACCTTGACATGATCTTGAAGGTGTTCAAGATGGATCGACCAAAGAAGGAGTTCTTGCACGAGATGTAAGGTATGAAGTTAAGACTTAAAGCTAGACCACAGCAGAAGAGAGAGAAAGGACGAAGGTCGTCCCCTATGCTTCAGACGTAGGCTCTATATTATGCTATGATGTGTACCGCACCGGAAGTGTGCCTTGCCATGAGTCAGTCAATGGTACAAGAATGATCCAGGAATGGATCATTGGACAATGATCAAAATTGTCCTTGGAGTAAATAAGGACACGTTTCTCGATTATGGAGGTGATAAAGAGTTCGGCGTAAAAGGTTACGTCGATGCAAGCTTTAACACCTATCCGAATGACTCTGAGTAGCAAAAAGAATACGTATAGTGGAGCAACCATTTGGAATAGCTCCAAGTGGAGCGTGGAAGCAGCGTTTACAATATGACATAGAGAATTGCGAAGTACATACGGATCTGAATGTTACAGACCCGTTCACTAAAACCTCTCTCACAAGCAAAACATGATCAAACCTCAGAACTCATTGAGTCTTAATCACATGATGATGTGAACTAGTTTACAGACACTAGTAAACTCTTTGGATGTTGATCACATGGTGATGTGACCTATCAGTGTTAATCACATGACGATGTGAACTAGATTATTGACTCTAGTGCAAGTGGGAGACTGTTGGAAATATGCCCTAGAGGCAATAATAAATTAGTTATTATTATATTTCCTTGTTCATGATAATCGTTTATTACCCATGCTATAATTGTATTGATAGGAAACTCATATACATGTGTGGGTACATAGACAACACCATGTCCCTAGTAAGCCTCTAGTTGACTAGCTCGTTAATCAACAGATGGTTACGGTTTCTGACCATGGACATTGGATGTCGTTGATAACGGGATCACATCATTTGGAGAATGATGTGATGGACAAGACCCAATCCTAAGCCTAGCACAAAGATCGTAGTTCAGTATGCTAAAGCTTTTCTAATGTCAAGTATCATTTCCTTAGACCATGAGATTGTGCAACTCCCGGATACCGTAGGAATGCTTTGGGTGTACCAAACGCGTCAACGAATCGGGTGGCTATAAAGGTGCACTACAGGTATCTCCGAAAGTGTCTGCATTGGGTTGGCACGAATCGAGACTGGATTTGTCACTCCGTGTAAACGGAGAGGTATCTCTGCCCACTCGGTAGGACATCATCATAATGTGCACAATGTGACCAAGGGGTTGATCATGGGATGATGTGTTACGGAACGAGTAAAGAGACTTGTCGGAAACGAGATTGAACAAGGTATCGGGATACCGACGATCGAATCTCGGGAAAGTACAATACCGCTAGACAAAGGGAATTGAATACGGGATTGATTGAATCCTAGACATCGTGGTTCATCCGATGAGATCATCGTGGAACATGTGGGAGCCAACATGGGTATCCAGATCCCGCTGTTGGTTATTGACCGGAGAACGTCTCGGTCATGTCTGCACGGTTCCCGAACCCGTAGGGTCTGCACACTTAAGGTTCGATGGCGCTAGGGTTATAAAGGAAGTTTGTATGTGGTTACCGAATGTTGTTCGGAGTCCCGGATGAGATCCTGGACGTCACGATGAGTTCCGGAATGGTCTTGAGGTAAAGATTTATATATGGGAAGTCCTGTTTTGGTCACCGGAAAAGTTTCGGGTTTTTCTGGTAACGTACCGGGACCACCGGGAGGGTCCCGGGGAGCCACCAAATGAGGCCACTAACCCCGGAGGGCTGCATGGGCCAAGTGTGGAAGGGGACCAGCCCTGTGTGGCTGGTGAGCCCCCACAAGGTCCCAAGGCGCCTCCAAGAGGGAAGGGGGGCAAACCCTAGGGCAGATGGGCCCTAAGGCCCACCCTAGGTGCGCCTCCCCCTCTCCCCCTTGTGGCCGCCACCCAGATGGGATATGGGGGCTGCCGCCACCCCTGAGGAGGGAACCCTAGGTGGGGGCGCAGCCCCTCCCCTTCCCCTATATATATTTGAGGTTTGGGCTGCCCAACACACATGAGAACTTCTCCTCTTGGCGCAGCCCTACCTCTCTCCCTTCTCCTCTCCCGCGGTGCTTGGCGAAGCCCTGCAGGATTGCCATGCTCCTCCACCACCACCACGCCGTTGTGCTGCTGCTGGATGGAGTCTTCCTCAACCTCTCCCTCTCTCCTTGCTGGATCAAGGTGTGAGACGCCACCGGCTGTACGTGTGTTGAACGCGGAGGTGCCTTCCGTTCGGCACTAGGATCTCCGGTGATTTGGATCACGACAGTACGACTCCTTCAACCCCGTTCTCTTGAACGCTTCCGCTTAGCGATCTACAAGGGTATGTAGATGCACTCTCCTTCCCTCGTTGCTAGTTTCTCCATAGATAGATCTTGGTGACACGTAGGAAAATTTTGAATTTCTGCTACGTTCCCCAACACCATGATCGTTGACCCCTCTGGCAGAGTGCCGGAAAAGGCCTCTAGATTGGATCTCATGGTTCTGGAACTTGCGGCGGTGGAAACTCTGATCTCTCTGCTCCCCTAGGGTTTTTGGGATTTTTAGAGTATTTATAGAGCTGATAGGCGGTGGAGAGGGGGCCTGTGGGCGCACTACCCACCAGGGCGCGCCAGGGACCTCTGGCGCTCCCTGGTGCCTTGTGGACCCCACGGGCCTCCCCTCGGGCACTTCCTTGGCTCCCAAGTTGTCTTCTGTCCAGAATAAAATCACCAAAAAGTTTCGTGGCATTTGGACTTCGTTTGGTAATGCGATATTCAAGTAAAAACAAGCAAAAAACAAGAATCGCACTGGGCACTATATCAATAGGATAGTCCCAAAAATGATGTAAAGTTGCTATAAAATGAATATAAAACATCCAAGATTGATAATATAACGGCATGGAACAATAAAAAATTATAGTTACGTTGGAGACGTATCATGGGTGCTGCGAGCAAGCAAAATATTTCTTTCCCGAATACATAATTGTCTGTGCATTGCAACAGGTGGATATTTTCCTTTGGAAACTAGGGGCGTGGGTCGTTGGATGACAGTCCCCTGAATATATTTTTTGTGCACAGTCGATTTGTCATGGGTTGTTGGATGAAAAATGGACGGTGCGATCATCTTCGTCAACTTCTAGCCGGTCGCATACAATTACAACACACCTATCGTGTACGTGTCGCACCCCACACGATCGGTCAGATACGCCGCTCACTCAACGAATGTGCGTTGTCTTCCGTTTCACTAACATATAGGACCGAATATGAGCAAACCGACATTGTTCACACTCCGCGTGTCTGTTGGTTGGCTGAGAAGAGAGAGAGGAGGGCCGAGCACGGACTCGAGGAAATTTGGCCACGGTGTGAGGTGGGCCATATGTTAATAAAACTAGTAGGAGTGCTACTACTAGTGGTATCGTACTCCTGGAGAAATAGTACTAATGTGTTCGCTCTACTTAACCAACACCTCGATATAGTGGGATGGCAAGGGCTAGAACAAGCATTCACGTCCAGGAGTACAACACACGCCACCACCACAAGTCCCATCTGACACTAAATTTTTTGGAGTCCGTGCTACAACTATCTCTTCCCCTCCTCGTTTCTCTAACTCAACCATCACGCGGCGGGTGGGGTGGGGTTTTTCCGATAGTCGGTTTGCTCAACTACGGTCCCACTTGTAAGTGAAAATGTAGGATAGCACGCGTTCCTCCCTTGAGAAGCGTGCTGGACAAACCGTGCGGGGTTTCGACGCGAACATGGCTTTTTCATTTTGAACTTGTAAGTTCTAACATTTGGTTCTGCTCCTTGGCGCGACCGATAGATAGAAATAACGATTTTCCTTAAAAAATCTAAATAATGATTAAAAACGCTAGCGCTGGGCTTTTCCAGCGTGATAAGCGTGGAAGTTTTGCCAATTTCGGCCATCATCGCTTTCCTTACATGTGGTCTCACATGTAAGCGAGATGCCTAGCCACTGTGCGTTGAGCGGCGGGCCGGAACGACCGTCTAGGGTGTGATGCGAACGAGACTGTACGTGTTCCAGTTTCTTGTTCTGAACTTTGTCGGGGGATTGATTCTGAGCTATGGGAAATTCTCCAACACCCTGGTTCAAACTCTGGGGACTTGGCTAGCAACCACGAAGCTACGAGCTAGGCGCGAGGCATGACAAACACAGCGAGTTACCCAGGTTTGGGCCACCCTGCGGTGTAAAACCCTACTCCTGCTTGGTGGAATTACTTGTAGATAGTGCTCTTGGAGCTACAAGACGAGCCGGAGCTCTTGGGGGTCTATAATGGTGCAAGGGGTCGATCGATGTTCTCATCCTTCTCTACAGTGGCAGCACTATCCCTTTTATAGGTGTCTTGGACCTCTTCCCCGAAAATATGAGCGGGAAATGGCTACCACAGGGTGACAATTTGAAAGGGGGCAGGCGCCGATGCTTATCCTGATAAAAGGTGGTCTTCGCCTGCCAAAGGCATTATCCATGACGCGCAGGGGGCTCCACGATGACCTTCGTCCTGCAGCTCGTCGTCCCGATCTTCTTTCACCAAAGCGAAAAGCTTTTTGAATTGCTTTGGGGGCAGGCAGACTCAGCTGCTCCCTTAGCACCGAAGGGGAAACTGCCCCGGCCGCACATGATGGCGCCTGCCACGGTGACATCACCCACATGACGGGCACGCGATCTGCACCGCGTGGGCTCCTCGGGAGGCCTCGCGGGGTGGAGCCTCGCGAGGGGTGGCATCACGAGGCCACCTGTTGTTGTGGTACTTGGTGAAGTCCTTCGTCGGAGAGCCTCTCGCGGGGCAAGGCCCTCGCGAGGTTGCTGGCTTCGCGGCGCCCGCTGTCGGGCCGCCTCTTGAGTTGGGCCAGGGGCCCTTCCTGAGCCGCAAGTAGATGGTCTGTGGTACCCTGCTTTCCACTTGGCCGACAAACTTGCGAAGTGTAATACTTATTATAAATTTGATAGGTTGGGTCATGCATGGTATGTAAACTATGAAAATGATGTAAAAGGTGAGCAAGGGATCCTGTATGGCAACTCTACTTTATATTTCTTTACGGAGGGAGTATGTTTTCTTTTTGCCATTCTTTTTTCTTTTTCTAGGCTTCGTGGGCTTTTAGTTAGCGACAGGGTTTTCCCATTAAAAAGACTAGCGACAAGGGGTTCTCGATGGGTTCGGGCTGGGATGTTTTCAGATAATCGATTCCCCCGTGCAGCCGAACGATCCGTTCAGGCTTGTGCGTCCCAGTCCGAACGTTCGGCACTTATCGGGTCCTTTTCTTTCTTTCTCTCAAATATTATGCCGTGCAACCGTGAATCGGACCTGGATAGTCGGACGGGCTGGCAGGCACGCGTGTCCCATCCCGAGTCGAATCGGCCGATCTATATATACTGACGGGTCGAGTTGAGGCCGTGGACAAACGAGATCTAATGGCGATACCAAACCTGGCGGCGCGGTTCAGCGACGAGGACATCCAATCCATGTTAGAGGAAGGCATCTACCCACTTCTAGCGGAGAGCCTGATGAAGCTGCAGTCCAGGGTGAGCGACAAGCTAGATATCACCACGGAGTTCCCCGCTTTCATGGTCTTTGGGATCGGGCGGACGGCGTCGAGGCCAAGACCGTGAGGGCCGCCAAGACATCTCGTGAGGACGCGGAGGACTACCGCGACGGCGCTGGCGATGGTCGCCGGGAGGCCGGGCGAGGATGCGCAGCTGGTGGCGGCGACGCTGCGCGACCATGCCGCGTGGGCGTCAGCGGCTCGCGGAGGCCCAGAGGTCCTGCCTCCACGCTGGGCGCTCAAGGGACAGGCAGATGAGGGAGGTCGTGGCGACGGAGAACCAGATGGTCCACCACGCGGCCAACGAGTTCCTGCATGATATATTGAGATATTGGAGAAGTAATTGTTGTATTGATCGGGGCCTCAAGGGCTGTTTATATAGATTACGAAGCTTGGGCTCCAAGACTAGACTAATAGAGATAGATTACAATACGAATAGACTTATACTCTAAGATCCCCCCGCAGTCTCAACGTCAAGTGAAACAATGTTGAGACTGGAGCGTATGTCGGTGAACGATGCAATCGGGAGTCCTTTGGTAAAAATGTCGACAAATTGGGCACTTGTAGGAACATGAAGAACGCGAACCTCACCAAGAGCCACCTTTTCACAAACAAAGTGAATGTCAATCTCAATGTGCTTTGTGCGATGATGTTGAACTGGATTGGAAGCCATGTAGACTGCAGAGATGTTATCACAGTAAACAATGGTAGCACGTGGGAGCGGACGATGAAGTTCAACGAGAAGCTATCGTAGCCACACCGCCTCGGCCACAGCGTGAGCAACCGCCCTATACTCAGCCTCAACAGAAGACCTGGAAATCAAGCATTACGCCTTTTTAGAACACCAAGAAACAAGATTATCACCCAAATAAACGCAAAATCCGGATGTAGATCGTCGAGTATCTGGACAACCTGCCTACCTGCATCGTAATAAACTGTCAAGCTTGTAGGTGAAGAAGAATTAATAAGGAGACCATGATCAAGAGTGCCTTTTAAATAGCGGAGAATGCGTCTGACATGAGCCAGATGAGAAGCACGAGGATCATGCATAAAGAGACAGGCTTGCTGAACAGAATAGGAGATTTCAGGACGAGTAAGAGTGGCATATTGAAGAGCGCCAGTGATGCTACGATATAAAGTAGGATCAGGAAGAGGATCACCATCACCGGCAGTTTAGCACCAACGTCGGCTCGAGTACGAGGGTTGACAATCAGACATACGAATGAGAAAGCAAGTCCAAAATGTATGATCGTTGAGAAAGAAAGAGGGAAGATGTTAAAGTAGAAACATGAATACCTAGAAAATGATGAAGAGGACCAAGATCATCATGGAAAACTCCCGATTGAGAGAAGAGACGGTATGTTGAAGAAAAGAATCAGAACTAGCCGTGAGAATGATATCATCAACATAAAGCAAGAGGTAGGCGGTGAGTAGGAGACCTGATAAACAAAGAGAGAAGAATCGGATTTGGAGGGAATAAAGCCTATGGTTTGAATAAAAGTAGCACAGCATTGAAACCATGCATGAGGAGCTTGTTTAAGGCCATAAAGAGATTTGTGGAGGAGACAAACAAAATTTGGAGAGGAGGATTCTCAAAACCAGAGGGTTGGCGACAATAAACAGTTTCATTGAGAGTGCCATGAAGAAAAGCATTTTTAACATCAAGTTGATGAATAGGCCAAGAAGAGGAAACAACAAGACTAAGAACAACACGAATAGTGCTTGGTTTAACAACAGGAGAAAAAGTCTCATCAAAGTCAATACCATGTCTTTGGGAGAAACCACGACACACCCAACGAGCTTTGTAATGAGCGAGAGTGCCATCGGAATGAAATTTATGACGAAAAACCCATTTGCCAAAAACAATGTTAACACGGAAGGTTTGGGAACAAGAGTCCATGTATTATTTTCTTTGAAGAGCTTCAAATTCATCACGCATAGCGGAAAGCCGAGAGAGGGTCAAGAAGAGCTCGCTTATAACTGGTTGGAATAGGAGAGATGGTTGGGGTGGCGGTAAGATTGAGACGTTTGGTGGGGAGAAGAAATCCTCGTTTTCCACGGGTGCACATGACATGATCATTGGTGAGCGGTGGTATAAGAACGGCATTGGGTGGCAGTGGGTTTTCGGTTGAAGAAGACGGTGAGGAAGAAGAATGAGAGGTGGTGGGTGTCGAGCTGGTTGCCATGGTAGGATGTGGTGAGGGAAAGACAGCTGGGGTAGAGGATGCAGTTGCGGGAGAGGTGGGGGACGGGGCAGGAGGGTGGTTGACGGTGGGCGATTTCGGCGAAGAGATGGAACAAGATTCCATGGCAGCAGAGATGACCGAAGGACGAACTAGGGAAGGGGTTTTGGTGGTGGCGGATTGTGGTGGAATTGGTTTTGTGGTTGTAGTGACAGAAAAAGGAAAAGTATTTTCATCGAATGTGACATGACGAGAGAGAATGATCTGACCAGAATATGGATCGAAACAACGATATCCTTTGTGATCATCGAAAGACCAAGGTGAATGCAAGGTAGTGAGCGTGGTTCTAGTTTGTTGGAGGCGGTAGAGGCGATGTTGGGAAAGCATAGACAGCCAAAACACGCAGAAAAGAATAGTCGGGTGGGAGAGAAAAGAGATTGGAAAGGCGAATAAAGAGGGCAAGTTTTAGTTGGTCGAATATTAAGAAGTAGTGTGGCGGTGCGAAGGGCTTCAACCCAAAAGCGGAAGGAAGAGAAGCTTGTAAAAGCAATGTGCGAAGAACATCATTAATAGAGCGAAGACAGCGTTCAGCTTTACCATTTTGAGAAGATGTATAAGGGCATGAAAAACGAAGAAGGATGCCTTGAGAGAGAAAGAAGGTGCGGTTTTGGGTGTTATCAAATTCACGACCATTATCACATTGAATAAATCGAATTGGCAAGCCAAAGTGTGTGATTACATATTGTTGAAAGTTGAGAAAGATTGCAGGTACTTCAGATTTAGCGCGAAGAGGAAAGGTCCAAGTATAGTGAGAATAATCATCCAAGATCACAAGATAATATTTATAACTGTAAACACTAGGGACTGGAGAGGTCCATAAATCACAGTGAAGTAACTCAAAAGAAAAAGTACTAATGGTAGTAGAGGTTCCAAAAGATAATCTAACATGTTTGCCACATTGACATGCATTACAGGGAGAGGGATTATGAGGACTGCTGGAACTAGGGATACAAAATTCTTGGAGTAAAGACGTCAAAGTGTTTCTTTGGGGTGGTGAGACGACGATGCCATAGATCAACAGAGGCGAGCATGGCACGAGAGGTGGATGTGGGCGCGCCATGAAGAGGATAAAGATCGCCTGCTATTGTACCGAAGCGAGGACCGCCCCGTTGTCGATCCTTCACAGACAAACCAAAAGGTTCAAAGGCCAGGATAACTTTGTTGTCGGTGCAAAATTGTCTAACAGAGATAAGATTTTGATGATGGAAGGAACCACAAGAATATTGCGTAGAAGAAAATTGGCATGAGAGGAAGGGATGTAAGAGTGACGATTGCATGAAACAGGGATGGTGGAGCCATCGCTAATGGTGATAGTGGAAAAGCGAGAAGGAAAACAAGTGACAATAAATTCATATTTGAAGACATATGCATTGATGCACCAGAATCGAAAATCCAATCCGCACTGCGTCGTTGAGGACAAAATTGTTCATGGCGTTGATGAAGGCGGCTTGGTCCCAAGCCGGCTGTTGGGGAGGAAGCAGAGGGCCAGGAACTTGCATGTTGGCGTAGGGGATAGCGGATGGGTAGTATGCGATTGGGGCCTGCATGTTGCCGTAGAAGGCCGGCATGGTGTTGTAGGGCAACGGTGGTCTGGCGTCCGGGTAGGCGGAGTAGGAGTGGCGGTGTAGACGTGCGCCGCGGCTCGGGTCCAAGGAGTCCCGGAGAGCCTGTGGCTGGACGAAGACCGGGGCTCCACGTGCCCGTGTACGCAGGAGGAGCACCATATGGCGAGGGGGCCGACCATGGCATAGACCAAGCCTGGACGAGACCAGTCCAAGGATCATGCTGAGGAGGCCATGGCGACGGAGCTGGTGGCGCGGGAGCGGTGGATGACGAGGCTGGTGCAGGTCCGGCAGGACGAGATGCAGGAGGGGGAGGTGTTTGAGTAGTTATAGAGGAGGAGGTAGGGGGTGGGGCACCGGCGGCGCGGAACTCGGCCATGGAGAAGAGGGGCTGAATCGGTTGGGCGGCGGCAGTGGCGGAGCCATACCGGATGCGGAAAACCTAGGCGTCGGATACCATGATATATTGAGATACTGGAGAAGTAATTGTTGTATTGATCGGGGCCTCAAGGGCTGTTTATATAGATTACAAAGCTTGGGCTTCAAAACTAAACTAATAGAAATATATTACAATACGAATAGACTTATACTCTAATACTGCAGTTCGCGAGGCGGACGGCGGGCAGGTGCCGAGCGGCCTGGAGGCGGGTGACGCGGCGAGGCCGAAGCGGTGGACGCCGCGGCCACGGCCTGCCTAGGGCGCCGGCCTTGATTCGCGGAGAGGTTCGTCACAAGGGCGGGCAAGATCAGCGGGTCAAGGCGTCGCCGGGCGACGCGGGCGAGGAGGCGGTGGAGGCGCCGCGGAGGCAGGCGGCGGCCGTGGAGGCGCTGTGGCGCGACCCGGACGCTACCGGTGTCAAGATGCTCGCCACGGGGTCGTGGATGCTCTTCAGGGCTATGAACGGGATCCCGTTCCCGCTGGAAGACGAAGCTCCGCACCCTTCCTGTGTTGAACTGATCTCTACTCCTAATGGACGAATCTCTACTCCTAATGGACGAATTGGTTGAATAGTCCCCCCACTTTCAACCGGTTTAATTTCAACCGGTTTATTTTCAACCGGTTTTTTTCATCTGGTTTATTTTCGTCTCACATCCCACCAGTCTTCGCATTAAAAACCAAATCAATTTCCATAACCCTTCCTTTCGTTTTTCCATCTTGGCAGTTGTATTTCCTCATCACGAATGATTCTTTCCTTATTGGAATGAAGATCTCCGTCTTCTGATTTTCTAACAATCAAGCATGGTTGTGGGCCACGCTTCCCAAAATCACAAAAAAATTATGGCAAAAATCTTAACTTTCCTTATCCCACCATATGTTTTTTGTTAAAAGGTGGAAAGTAAATTACCCCACCGTAAATTATTCCATCACCCACCATATCTTCTCGTCTCCTCCGATTGTCACCATCTATAGATACCACACCCCCATAGATCACCATTCACGATCACGAAGAAGTTAACGGCTGCGACGGCAAGCGATCGAGGTACAAGGGTTCAGCGACGACAAGGCAGGTCACACCGGCAAGGCAGGCTGGGAGCATGTACCATGGCGGAGAGCATGGCCGCTTCAAGGACCAGGCTTCATTCAAGGCATGATTCTTGCTTATATTCCTGTAATATCAATACATAGTAGTACATATTCGTATTCCTATAATACTATATGCAAGTACGTGGATCTATCCATGTGTGCATGTTTGGTTAATTAATCGATTACTATCATCTTCAATTAAGATTCAGGTGTTGCATGTTTGCTTGAAAGAAAATTAATTAGTGATTGGTTTGGTACCTCTATGATTGTGAAGACTATTGTGGGATCACCATAATTCGAGTTTTACATTCTACTTATTTGGTTCACTTTTACTAAAATTTAATACTATTTTCCGTACAATTCTTAAACTTATCTGTTGTGTATTATGTACAGCTCACTGGCTTCTCAAGATGGAGCGCAAGGCTCAGCTGTGATATGGGAAGGTTCACTTTGGCTTCTCAAGATGGAGCGTCTGAATCTCAAGTCACTCCAGCGTCTGAATCTCAAGTCTTACTCCTAATATTTCAGAAGCTCTCAAGTGTACGCAAGATTAGTCTCATGCGGATCTATTAGGTACTCAATATCTGCACTTGCCTCTTATTTTTATTGTGCAAATACCTTGTTATTTATATAATAATTGTTGGTTAGACATTAGGTGATTGGAATTCCACCGCTTTGCAGAATTTCAGAGTGTTCTAGAGGATGACGAAGAACAAATTGTAAAAAATTACAACTTTGTTGTTTTCACTTCAGATATTTTTCACTTAAATTGTAAGATTCTCTGTGTAATTAATTAAATCATGTTCTTTTGGTCTATACGGCGTGTAGGATTTAACCTAATTCAGTCATCACTCAAGAATGAAGACCTGGAGCTACTGGTTGGCGGTTGTGTGGACAGTGCACTTTTTATTTACTAAAATCATGTTCGGAGACTTGGAGCTGTACTTTTTTAAATAATTTTCGGTTGCTATTTGCCCTTGGTTACACATGTAAACGTGTTATTTACTATGGTCAAGCTACCATTTTTGCAAACATGGTCATGCTATTTATATGTGGTTGTGATTGTGAGCTTGTCAACTGTGAATTAAAATCATTGTTTTCTGTTTATTTGCCATTATTGAGGGTATAATATCGCATATTGTCGAGTTGCCCTATGGGTACTCGATGGGTTTGGGTATGGATGTGATTTCGGGCCCGTGGGCATGGTCCGGGTGAGGTTTTGTGCCTGTGAGGTACATGGTCATGGGTGAGGGTATGGTTGCTTGGTCGGGATAGTGGATTCGCCACGGTGAGCATGGCAGCGGTAGATTGTCCCGACGGGCAAGTCACGTTAGACGGCCGGATCCCAAGATGGAGGTATGTGTGCTTGCTTGCTAATGTGTGTTTGTTTGATGTGCTTGCTGCCATGGTTGAGATCCATCTGTGTTGACATCAGCTTTCTCGCTGACGGCGTGGTCCACGACTCGACCACAACAACAACTTCGGCGGTGGACACACCGAGGATGATGTACGCGATGCTCATGTAGGGTGGCCTCCTGCCGGTCCACGACGCCGCATCCACACGGACGATGGCGCTGCGAGCACGGGCGTCTGCCCGAACGATGACAGATAATGTAAGATAGGTAAAATGTATCTAAATTTAATGTACAGAGTCGCAAAACTAGCATAGAGAGTTGGCAATTCTGTTCTCCACTACTTATGTTGTTTTCATTGGACCTGCGACACTCATCGGCTGTTGTTGTGTGTCTGCACTGCCTGGCAAGATTTCATCTCTATTTTGACCTCTGGTGACTTATTTGAAACCTAAGAAAGAATTATTTTACATGTTAGATTATTCTTATATCCCGGAAGTCATAAAATGCGTTGAGATAATGAAATAATGCGATAGAAGTAATTTGACCAGAAATAAATTATTTACCATAAAAAGGAAGTGAAAAACCATATGAAGGAAACTAAAGTTCGAAGCAAGGATTATCAAGATTTGAAACAAAATATAGTTTCAGAGAGAGTAATTTACGCCTATGGAAGTGAAATGTATGATATCTCTACTCTTAAGTGGGGCTTTGTTCCGTCGCCTACCCTCATTCTCGGTTTTTTCCACCTCATGTTACCGTCCCCTCTTTGGTTTCCTGTTGGTTTTTGGTATCCCCAACCGACGTGGAACAAAATAAAAACCAACATAAATATAGTAAATTGGAATAATCTACACGAAATCGATACTTTTCCATAACCGTGTCTTGCATTAACTCAATCATATCAAATCAATCTTACCAGAATTTTAAGCGAATCAAAACTTTTCTTGCCTTCTCTTATCATAATATAATCAAATTAAATGTTATCAAAATCTAGAATATGGTGGATGTTAGGTATATGTCGGACAAGATTGATGTTGAACCAATAGAATATTTATGCCCCGTTGCAATGCATGGGGTCCAGGCATGGCACATCGGTCGCGTGCATTGGCTTGTCTCGAACTCCCGAAGTAGGAGAGGGAGCAGGAGACGGCGCCAAAATAGGAGGTGGAACATAGGTGTGTTGGATTCATTTTTGTGCCCACTAGAGGTTTTCCTCGTGCAAGTAGAGGCACCATAGCCCTCGCCCATTGCCGGAGACGATGTTAGTGGGTGGATGGTTGTAGGGGACAACGTTAGGATGAGATGAAATAAGAGAGAGAGAGAGAGGTGGGAGGGAGAGAAAAAGGTGACAGTGATATAATGCAAGGGGGCAATGATTGGAATGACTAGGGTGTGGGCAATAGACACTGAATTCGTATTCGAATAAAATTCCTAAACATATAGTTTCTGTGTTGTATAATGTGTTGGTCAACTTGATGATCTAGGAACCTGTGGATGCCCCATGCACCCGTCTAGAGGGAGTAGTCATCTTTGTCTCTTGCATTTGTTAATTCAGGGATTCACTTCAATATACTTACATTAGACTTATTTTTCCAAAGACGACAACTTAGCTACTCCATTGTAACATACCATGTGTTGGTATTCATCGTTATAAATAACACAAAGAAATTTTTGTTCATCACTAATCTGTATCAATATGTGTTGTGTTCTCTCTCAGAGAAGTGAACTCTGAAAACCCTCCTCATTACGAACAATGAAAATTCTGAGGTTGAAAGTACAAACTTGATACGACATGAAAGACATGGAGAAAAAATGGCTGTATTTGGAGCCGGATGGAAACATGGGCGGATTTAGAGTAGGGTGACGATGGAGTAGACTGGTGTTGCAATGACCAAAAGAGCTGAAGTGAAAGAATAGATGGAATGACAATGATGCAACCTTGTCATGTGATTCTTGTATGTATATTTGAGGTCCATAGGAAAATAAGTATTAGTGAGATAATGTGACGGAGATGCATCTTAGGTGGAGATGAAAGCAGAGCCAGTTAAACAGAGCATTATTAGTTTGTGAATGAACATGTGGTGGAAATAATGTTCTCATGTTCATATGCCACATTTTCTTGTGATTTTTAATAAGGTGGGGTGCCTTGTATCTCATCCTTTTTATCATGTTCCATGTTGCATGACATACGTAGTAGACATGGAAGCCACATGCAGAGTCAAGGGCAATAGATTGAGAGGATGGTTGATGTACGGACAAAGAGGGCTAGGGAGAACAACTTCAACCTAATGGAGAGGCGAGAGGGGTGCATTGCGTTTGTTGGAATAGAGAGAAGATACTTGTGTTTGTGTTGTGGTTGAACATTGTGTGCAATGTTTTCATTCGGGAAGAGAAATATGAGCATTGTTTATAAATTTAATTTTTGGCCCGTGGCAACGCACGGGCAGTCTACTAGTTGGTTGAATAGTCCCACCATTTTCAACCGGTTTATTTTCAACCGGTTTATTTTCGTCCCCTCCCTCCACCCCACCGGTTTAGTTTCGCGTCACCCTCTCACAGAACGAAAAAAACTGAACCGCTTAGAACTTTCCATGCTTTCGGAAACTGTTTATGTAAAAGAATCAATCATAATCAATCTTTAAGTATCAAATCTAAATTAATTAATCTTCATAACATTTGCTTCCTTCCGCATCACGTCCATAATTTTCCTTCCTTGTTTTCGCGGAAACTGTTTGGTAGCAGAGATTAGGAAGCTTCCTATGACCGTAGTAATAGGAAGTATTCTTTTTCTTGATGATTCCTTTCCATGCATGATCTCTACTTCTAATGAACGAGTTGGTTGAATAGTCCCACCATTTTCAACCGGTTTATTTTCGTCCCCTCCCTCCACCCCACCGGTTTAGTTTCGCGTCACCCTCTCACGTAAGCGAAAAACTGAACCGATTAGAACTTTCCATGCTTCGCGGAAACTGTTTATGTAAAAGAATCAATCACAATCAATCTTTAAGTATCAAATCTAAATTAATTAATCTTCATAACATTTGCTTCCTTCCGCATCACGTCCATAATTTTCCTTCCTTGTTTTCATGAAACTGTTTGGTAGCAGAGATTAGGAAGCTTCCTATAACCGTAGTAATAGGAAGTATTCTTTTTCTTGATGATTCCTTTCCATGCATGATGATAGTAAATTAAGCCAACATTCACCACTATTTATTACCGTCATCAATCGTATCCGCATCACGTCCATAATTTTCCTTCCTTGTTTTCGCGAAAACTGTTTGGTAGCAGCGATTAGGAAGCTTCCTATGACCGTAGTAATATGAAGTATTCTTTTTCTTGATGATTCCTTTCCATGCATGATGATAGTAAATTAAGCCAACATTCACCACTATTTATTACCTTCATCAATCGTATCCATTCCTGCCAGTTTTAAGGGAATCCTCCCGACGTGTGCACACTCCTCGGCGTCCTCGCGCTTATTCTCTTCTTCTCTCCGATCTCCTCGCCTCGCCTAACGACGCCGACATTCTGCACTTGGGGCGTAGGTCACGTCGTCGCCGCCCGCCGCCGCCATTCTGCTTTCGTATGCGCCGCTGCCGCCATTCCGCTCAAGACTGCCATCACCATTCACCCCTCTCGCATGCCACCGCCATCACCCATCGCTACTGGTCGTACATGGAGCTCGTGTGCCATGACCTCCATGGCACCCATGGCCGACAAGACGGGACCCTCGGCCTCGGCCATGGCCACCTTCTCGAGAGACGGGGCCGCCATGTCCGCCGCCGCCAGCGCCTCGTGGACCTTAGCTCCAAGTCTGCCGCCATCGAACATGGGCGCATACGTCAGCAACGGCAGCCATGGTCGCCACATCCGTGGTCGATCAACCGATCGATTCGATATGAAGTTCCACAGAAGAGAATCTAGAAATTCTTGTCTTTGGATGCGATAGATGAGACTGATATGTTTGATCTGATCCCAACTTCCCAAGACCTGATGAGAACGTATACCCATGTGGATCCAAGTCGATTTGGGAGCGGCATCAATCCGATGAATGTGCAAGGAATTTCTGAATCCATCACTCTCTATTTGAGTATGGGTATGTTTGTTGGTTATTCAATTCAATTGTTCGTACAACAACATAATTTTCCTTTAGCATGAATTTCCAGTAGTTGTGTTGCTTCTTTTGAAGGCGGATCTTGGATTCATTCAATAGTTGTATTTTCGAAATTCAGATTATTTGAGTATCCTCCCTATAGCTGCCTTCAGAGAAGAACATGAGGCTGGATACTAATGTATCTGTCCAAGCATGAGGAAGTTTGCTATGGTCTTTGCGGACAGGTTGTGACGATAGCTGATCGGAATATAGGATCTTTGGGATGACGCATGGTCCATGGGGATACCTTCTTCATCACCACTCTCCGGCAGCCCGACCATGCTCCTTTTCATGGCTTTGCTTCCTTGGCCTGATTCTTTTAACTGATGAAGCTTTTGTCAATTTTACTATTTTCAGGTGCTATAAATTCAAGTGTTCATCCATTTTGGTCGAATTCTTTGGATTGGAGGTTGTGGTTCTAGTATTTGTACGTGTTCGCAAATTGTTCACCAGGCCTGGTTAGTATCTTGGACTGCAAAAGCACATCTCTTAGTTCTTTAATATGTACTTAGATTTGTAGTCCTAAATGTCTATATCATTAATGCCATGGTTCTCTTACTTATTGTTGTCCTCAAAGGAGGAAATAATATGGAGGATTGGAGATGCACAGGGCATGCCATGGCAATGAAGCTTACACCATGGACAACTAAGCGTACACCATGTTAATAAATTTTTATATGTTCAATTTATGATTTTGTGTTGCTCCTGATGGTTTGAGAAAAATTAAGTGATCCAACATAAACAAAAAGCTAATTACTTCAATTCAGTTATGCAAGCTGTAGAAGGCACGAACTATTAACTCTGATCTTCTAATGCTTCCTCTTTTTTTAATGTGGTTTAGCTCAACAACCAATATTTTCTTTGTGGCATACTGCACTAGCTCTAATTTAAGTACTTCAATTCAGCATAAAGTAGCTTATTTGCCCTCCTATTGTTAGTCTGCAATGATATGTACTGTCCTCAGGTACACTTTCGTGTTTGGGCAAGCGATTTGAAGCTAGCACGCTGTTCTTTTGTAGGTGATTGCTTTAATCCAATTTTGCAAGCAGTCTGAAGCCAACGGGCCTTTTTTCTTGCCCAAGTGGTGGCGGTTAGAGGCCAACAGTACTTGTGGTGTTTTTTCGAGAAAACGCAAAAGCTTTGCGTTTCTTTGCATTGAATAGTGAGGAGTTCAGTTACAAACGTCCGAGGAGTACTTGTGGTGTGCAGTTTAAATTATTTAAGGAAGATTTGATTTTCCGCACAAAAGGAAGACTTGATTTGATGCCTTAATCAAACAATGGATATGATATTTGGAGGTAACAGTGGTGTGTCATATGTTTTGGGATACAGGTAATACTTTACTTCACTTACCAAATTAAATTACTAATAGAAAATATACTTATAATGATAGGGAATCGTATCTGTATTGATGAAGCTAGAACTACATAGTACAATTAACATGTGTCTAGCTCAGAGCCCTTGTCCTCTAATTCCATGTTATATACGCTTTCTCCTAAAGTTTCCATGAATTTTGCTTTACACCAAAAACTTAATCGAACTCCTTCCAGGACAAAAGTAAACACATACTACATATCTTGATATAAATCCTTTGAGTAGTATGCCACGATTTTTAAGTTCTTCACATACATTTTCTCTTCCATAATATATTAAATTTTCTCAAAATAGGTACATATTTCTATCATGCATGCATAGCAAGTGTATGAAACATCTTTTTTAATTAAGACGTCCTTAAATAAAAAATATTGTGTATTTAGGAATATTTGGATAACATACAAGATATGTACCCTTGCTTTTTCCCCGAAAAAGACTAGACGCCCATTGTGAGTTGGAAACATCTGTATATTCTTTTTCAAGTAGAGTTAGGAATATATTTTTAATTAAGAAACATATTTTGTACGAAGGGGTGGAAGTGCACCGTTCATAAGCTTAGGGCAACACAAGCACACAACCAGTTACTGTCATCTTCAAATGCGCCCGATATAATTGGCAATGCATGTTTCTCCATGTTTTAAGTATACATATCATGTTGTGAAGGTGTAGTTTTTATGAGATATTTCTTTAACACGAGCAATGGTGCAGATCAAAGAGTGCATGCATCTGGAGCAGGAAAAGGTGTGCTGTGATACAGGTAATCAAGGAAACCAAGGTCTACCTTATCCTCTCGCTTCAGTATGCAGGGTGATGAAATTTTTTCCTTTCTTAGTGTTGTGATAGTAGCCAATTACAATTATGTGTATGTGACCCTATTCGTCTCACCCCTCATGGATACTAGCTGAGAACGTTTCGACAATGTTGAGAGAAATATGCTCTATTTCAGGCATACTGGCCATGCTAAGTTCTAATACGAGTCCTTTTACTTCCGCTCCATTGCAGCTAGCATTTTATAGTAGTTGGGGGGGCTCATTTTAAGTCCTTAGTCTTTCATGGATTTTAACTACTTTTTTTGAGAATGAAGTCGCAACAATGTATCTCTTTAAGAAAAATGCATATGACATTTGTTTATTTTCTCCGGTTGTCTTTCATGGATTTGATAGGTATTTTCTACCTTGTAGATCGTCCTTCACTATATGATAGCTGTTTTTCTTATTAATCTCGTTTATCCTCTTTGCAATTCCCTTTACTTTCCAAACGTGTTGGTCTTGAACTCTTTTCTCCTTAATGTAGCTTTGCATAGGGAGGCCAAACCTGTAGTTTTTGGTGATTTCATTGAATTAGATTAGCACAAGAGCGTGTAGTGCATTGCTGATTTGCCACCTTAAATTTTCAATCTGCATTGTAAATAAAATTGTGGAGTGTTTGTAGCGGATAAGTACCTGAGTGCACAATATTCCCTTTCCTTACTACTTTGCTGTGGTTTATCAGCTAGCATTTCCCAAGGTTCCTTGGAGAAGAAGCACGACAGAGTGGCGAAGCCAAGATGGCATGGGCGGTGGTGCCGCAATCCAATGCCAATGCAGGTTCGGGGCAAGTCGGCCGTCCATAAGTGGCAGGTGGCAACGAGTGTGGCCCAGGCAAAAGGGTGTGATGCCTTTTGTCTTTTCGGTAACACTTGGTAAAAAAAGACAAATTTAGGGTCTATGAATTTTTTTACTGTTCATGCATTATTCTGACCCGATTTGTCCTTTTTCTTTGAGAGCTACTCATATGTCTAAATGTTTTGAAATTTGGAGCGCACCTCGCGCACAAAATTAGCTTCCATGCAACAAAAGTTTTGGATTTGTTGAATTTGTTTAGAAACTTTTGTGAATTTTTTCTTCACCGGGTGTAGATGAGCTTGGGCTCAGAAATGGATATTCGATATAAAAGAGTATTTTACGAGCAAACAATGCCTTTGGATGTAATACTAAAATAGGTTTAAGTTGTTACTTGGGTGGCAACAAAGTTATGGTTAAGGGGGAAATAAGGTATCCAGGTTTAATGAAATGGGCAACTTGCATTTGGGTGATATTTTTTCGTTCATTTCATCTCCACCTTCGACCTTGCACGCACCGGTTTTATTGATTTTTATTCCGTTTTGATTCACTAGCACATGCTGCTCCTGTCTTCTCCTATATTTTTATGTACTAAAGTCCCTCGCCTGTAGGATTCCTCTGGAGGTATTACACCATCGCCGTACAATTTCTCATCCTGTGCTTGACCCATCGCCCTCTTTGATCCGTGGCGGATCGGCACAAACACAGAGAAAGGGGATTAGGGTAGAGATTGGGGCGGTTGGCGGGCGGGGTGGGAGGGGCCTATCCTTAGTGGTCCGTGGAGAAGCACGGTGAAGGAGAAAGGGCGTCATGGTGATGGTGAGGTGGATGCCATCCGGTTTTAAAGGACAAGACTCGAGAGAGAAATGTCATGCTACAAAGAGAAAACTGAGCGTGAAGGGGAGGGTGCTTCATGGGTGAGTTTTTGTGTTGGGACCATATGTTGGAGATAGCATGTCAGATAGTCCGGACAACCTCATTTCTCCCTTATATATGGGTTGGATTTGAATGAGCCCGGACTACCCAGACGTTTGAATTTTGGGGAGCCCGTAGCAACGCACGGGCGTTCTACTAGTATAGATAGATTGTGAATGGATTTAAACAACAGGCGCTTTAACCGCACAAATTATGATTAGTACAGTTGGTACAGCATAAACACAGGTAAGGTAAGGTGAAGTAAGGATAGATAGCATATTAGGAATGGATACATGTATTTCGGTCAAAACGAATAAAACTCCACCGTCGTGAGGCTGCGCTTTAGCTAATTATATGTTGTTATTATTAGGACACGAATATTTGATTCCTGCGTGTATCTACACCCTATATGATTTTTTTTTAGTAATACAACAAAAAGTCAAAAAATTCTGAAAATATTTTTGAAATAAACTTAACCTTTCATTGTACTTGTGAGGAAAATTCAACAAAAAGAAAATCCCCCTTTGACTTCTTTTCAAAAAGGACAAATTTTAGCTTAAATAGTGTGAATAGTGTGACCTGTAATAGCAAATAATTTTTGTCTTTTTTGCTCTGAAGTCAACGTTGGTTTTTTCGTGAAAATTTATATACTAGTGCGAAAGAAAAGTCATATTTATTCTAAAAAAAACTTCTAAACTATTTTGACTTTTTGTTTAATTATTAAAAAAATCCCCATATAGGATGTATATACAACCAGGTTCTAAAGTGTATTTCCCGTTATTATTGATTCATCACTAGAAGTACGCGTCGTTTGGTCAGTAACGGTTATTTGGTGAATATTTTTTATAGTTTCATTTTTGCTTTGACAATCATTTTTTTTTTTTGCGTCTCCAACCATGCAACATCAAAACAGCCGCACCCCACAAAGTCCAACGCCGAATACAATTTTATCAAAACAAGAACACCCTTTTCTATATTCACCACTCAAACATCAGGACTGCAACAAATCCAGCTTAACACCCCAACCAGACCCTCGCACCAATCCCATAGCCAACGAAGGTGTTCGGCTATGGGGAGGGCCTTTCTTTGGGTGCGGACCGACAAGGTTACCGAGGCCAAGTGCAAAGTTAATTGGACAACCGTATCCCACCCGAAGGATCCTGAAGGTTTTGGGGTGCTTCACCTCGGGAAGCTCATGGGTGCCTTATGCTTGTGTTGGTTATGGTACGAATGGAAAGAACATACCAATCCATGTGATAAGTTGGACTTCGATCTCTTCTACGCTTCTGTCACCATCACCATTGGATTCCCCTTGACTCAATGGTAGCAAACCAATGGACATCACACCCCTCGTCTACATGGCCTCTTCATGAAAAAATTGGAATGTGAAAGAAGCATTGGTGGATAACGCTTGGATTCACAAGATCAACCTGACGGAATTCACTTCCATTGAGCATTTACGGGAATTTGTGAAACTTTGGGTGTGCCTTCATGAGGTTCGACTCAGGATGAGGAGGACGACATTATTTGGAAGCATGCATCGAGTGATCAATACTCTTCGGCCTTGGCCTATAAAACACAATTCATTGGGTCAACTAGCTAGCACAACCCTCCGGTGAATTATTCGGGGACCTTGGGCTCTGCCTAAGGCAAAATTCTTTGCTTGGCTTGCCATCAAAGACCACATTTGGACGACCAATCCATTAGCTAGACGAGGTTGGCAAAACTGTGGCCTTTGTCCGCTTTGTCAACAAGTGCATGAAAGTGGTGTGCATCTTCTCATCAAATGCCACTTCACTATCCTGATTTGGAATTTGATCAAGGCGTGGTTGGGTCTCCATGCTATTGACGCGTCAACTTGGGTGACGGAGCATTCGCTCATGCGTTGGTCGAGCAACATGTCAAGCGGCAGAATAGGAGAGTTATGGCCTTCCTCACCATGTTCCTTGATTGGACTATTTGGAATGAGAGGGACGCGCGGGTCTTCTGTCATAAATCCACTACACCTCCGATCATCTTCAACGTCAAAGAGGGAAGTAAGACTTTGGGTTATTGCCGATGCAAAAATAATTGGGTCATATCATACCGGTAGACCAACGATTTCATCATGTAATAAAGGATGTATGTAACAAACTCTTTTCTTCTTTTTAAATTAAAGGACAAGACAAAGATTATGCCTCCCTTTGGAAAAGAAAAAAAACTCTAAGGTCAGAGGTGGGCTCAAAGTTGTCACCCATGATTAGAACTAGTGGCTGGGACGCGCCCTGGGCGCGTCTCTTGAGGCGGTCCGGTGCGCACTTATCTTGCTTATAATCCTTAAGGGCACTTATGTACAGTTATTTGAATATAGTTGAATGTGCTATCTTTGCTGACTTCAACCTAGGAGTTTCAGAATTTATTATAAACTTGCTGTCACGAGGATATGTCCAGACTATGAACCCTCTTGTTCAAAAAAAACATACAATTCAAAAAAAAATCTAGCGTAGGAGCCTGCACGAAATCAATCAATATGCAATACAAGTAACCTGAAAGTTAAGATAGATACAAACACTTGTTCTGAACTAATGTAACTGAATCAGCTATGCAACTATAGAGTAACCTGTAAAATAGAACATGACCTCAAATAGTTCAGACCAACTTTCTTATATAGCATAGAAACTTCATAGGTAAACATTTTAAACAAATGTACTTAGGGTCGGTAGGCATCCATACATTAAGAAAAATAACAAAAAAACATTTATGTAGGTGAGGTCATCTCAACCTTCCATGTAATTCAGCACAAAAGCATATACTGCATGAGATGACAAGAATAAGAAACAAACAGGAAGGGAAGACAAAAGAAAGCAAGGAGATAATCATGTCTAAAAACAAATATGTAAAATAACTTTAGGATCTAATACCACTTTTAGTGATTTGGCAAATAAAAACTTGCAAGAATATTATTAAGGCTAAACTCTTTAAATTGAATCACAACATTGTAAATTACAAGCATATTATCACACAAGCATACTGTATGTTGTAAGAAATGCCATAATCAAAAGCAAGAACGCACTCGAGCTGAAAAGAAAATTATGTATCTGGAAACGAGATGAACACTATTATCGTTGTCGCTATTAGTGCTACCTAGATTGGACAACGAGTTGAACACAGGAGGCAAGTGAACCCTAAAGAATATTTGTGCAAACCACAGCGTGATTTGTATACATGAGGAAATAAACAGACGTCTGACAGATATTCAGAGAATGTACATACATTTAGCTAGGCAAGTGACTGGAAGCAACCTTCTCCAGACCACAGAAATCATCCATGTCACCATCAATAATCCTAGATACCTGAAGATCAAACACGAAACATACTATTTTCCTCAGTAACCACAGACAAAGACATGAGACAATCGTGTTGAAAAACTGAATTTGTAGAAGAAAAAAAAGCATGTCTTAACACAAACAAATTCAGTGCTAACTTTGCAAGATTTTGCTGTGTCCGAAGAAGAAGACATTACCTGTACGGGCAGACCGACAAGGAAATTACTAAAGGGCAAAGCCTATTATAATACCCAAATCAGTTCACCCGCATAAAAAATATAGGAAATAAACAAAGAATTTTGCTTCAGGGAAGAAAGGAAAGGGTATATATGTACCTCGGTCATGGTAGATGTGAAGATGCTTGGTATGGGTTGGGTCGTGTCACCGATGCCCAAACTGATGACCTTGGCATCTGGGTACTTCTTCTGGTGTGCTTCACATCTCATGCTAATCTGAACCACGCACACAAAGGATGATCAGTTAAATAGTCATATATACATTAGTGAGTGAAGAACATTCATGCATACTCAAATGGCAGTGAAATCTCTAAATTTTCTGTACCCTCCGGGAATAAGTAACCATTCTAAAGCTTCTCCATGTCTGGATTACGAAGCACACTCGTCCGAGAAGCTGAATTAATTGGTTGCAGGGGCGATGTATTATGATGCAGAAATTCAGGGAGAACCAAACATTAGGAGATGGCAACACAGTGCATATTCCCCTCTTTGCTGGAGGTGCAACATCGAGTGGAAGGACAACCTTCTCAAGTACCCTGCTTGGATGATCAAACAATACGGATACAGCAATCAGACACATAATCAGATTGAGATCCCTTCATGAAACAACAATTAGACAAAACGGAAACACACAGGATAATTGAGCACCGCTAATACAAGTATACAACTCTATATCAGGAACATGATGCAACAATCTGAGGCTAGAACACACACAAAAAGGCCTTCTGTTAACACAGCCAAAATTTGATACTCCTATTAAGAATACACATGCACGCTGATGCAGAAAACACACATGGAAAACGACAACGAATTAGAATGTGTGCGAGTTAGAGAGGAATGAATGGACGATGGACTCACCATCACAGCGCAGTTGCAGAGGCTGGGCAGCACGGCGCAACGCCAGTGGTCGGCAAGAACGGGCCTCCCTTCAGCGACTACTCCGTCAGCAGCCGGCGCGGGCAAGAGGTTGGATCTGATGAGTCGAGGACAATGGAGCCGTCGCCGGCGCACTGCGTCCACCCCGGCGTCCGCGCGACCCGGACCGACTGCAGCGCCTCCCATCTCCTTACGACCTGCATCTCCTCCCCCACCTCGTCCCCGTCCTCCGCGGGCTTCAGATCGACGTAGACGGCATCGTCGGGCGGAGGCAGCGCAACCATTAGCACATCCGCGCGGGGGCCGGCGGGGAGCCGGGGAGGTCTGCTTGATGGCGGATGGAGAGGCGAAAGCCGTGCGGAGGAGGCGGAGGGTCGAGGAGAAGGGGGAGGTTGCGTGAGCGCGAGGAAGAGAGAAGCTACGGCGATATTTCCTCTGCATCACCATCACACGCGGGCGTATCTGGTGGGAAACAACGCTACTCAATCGATGCTGGGTTTACATACAATCAAGATTGGGTGACGTGGACACAGCGAGCGTTCGCCCTTGATGCACAGCTGAATGTGTTTAACGGATCCAACTAAACTACAAGTGCACGTTCGATGCGAGCTATCATTTCACAAAAGTTGTATTGTTGAACTCGTACTGGATACTACTCTCTCTGTTCCTAAATATTTGTCTTTCTAGAGATTTCAACAAGTAACTACATACGAAGCAAAATGAGTGAATCTACACTTTAAAATATGTCTATATTCATCCGTATGTGATAGTCCATCTAAAATCATTAAAAAAACAAATATTTAAGAATGGAGGGAGTATATTGTAAGGTATCGTTTCACAAAATGTATTTCGATCATACCCGCAAAAAAAGGTATTTCGATCAAAACGAATAAAACTCCAACGTCGTGAGGCTGCGCTTTAGCTAATTCTATTGTTATTATTGGTTCATTCATGCATGATCCGAGAGATAAAAAAACGTTGCTAGAGTATTATTCCCTGCATTCCCGCCTCTTATGAACACCCTCCTGGCTGGTTGGCTGGTGGTCAATGCGATTTCCCAAACAGGTCGATCAACCTCCGCCTCCCGAGACCTATAACTGGCTAAGAAAAGCTTCTCCTCCTGCCTCTTCTTCCCTAGATAGGCGTCAGCGTCATGGCCAAGATTCATTCATCTAATTGCCTCCGGAGATTTCCTTGAGATTCAGATTCGATTACAGCGTTGTCAGGTCGCGCGCACGCAATCGACATGAACAAAACAGCCGGGTAAGAAGAGCTTTCCGCATGCATGCCGAGCAAGCTCCGCATGCACAATGCGGCTGGGGAATTCGCTTTTCCTTCTCGTTTCTCAGGATCATAAGAACACTATGCGCTTCTCCTTCTGTTCTGCCCACCTTGATTCAGAACCGCGCTCGCTTACATCCCATGTTCCGCATCTGTTCAGGGCGTTTCCCTTATCTCATTCGTCAGAGTTTCAGTAGGCGTCATGGGGGAGGAGAATGCTGCATCTACGAATGTAAGCATTTTTTTTTCAATAATTAACTTGCATGAATTCTAGGAGTCCATGTTCATTTACTCCATTTTCACGCATGATCCTCCTCTGTTGTTCTGTTCATTCATGGAGTGCCTGCTTCTTCCTGTTTCCCTCTGCAGAGCATCACGGTAAACGTGAGAGTTTACATGCACTGCGACGCCTGCGAAAGATCGGTACGCCGCACCATCAAGAAAATCGACGGTAAAAGGAGAAGAAACTCGCTGAATTCCACGCCTGTTCATGTCATGGGGAGTAAACGTCTGATGACCGTCCATGGTTGCAGGCGTGGAGACGGTGGAGGTGGACAGGGAGGAGAACAAGGTGACAGTGACGGGGGACTTCAAGGCCGAGAAGGTGCTGCGGAAGCTCAAGAAGAAGACCGGGAAGAAGGCGGAGATTCTGCCTCCGGACCAAGAGGAAGAAAACCAGGAGGAAGAGAAGCAGGAGCCCGACGACGATGCTTATTACGCTCCTTACGGTTACGGCCGTCCGGCGCCGGACATGGACGCCGTCCTAGGTAACGAGTTCCAGAGGCAGCCGCGATGGGACCTCCATTATTTCGACGACGAGAACACGGAAGCGTGTAGGATCATGTAGGGAGTAATGCTAGAGCAGCATTTGATTTCGGGGCGGTAGTATGTGTTTTCCTTGGTTCTCCTAACTTACTGTACTTCTATACTGTAACTCATTCATGTATTAAATTGGCCTATTAGCTCAGCTGGTTAGAGCGTCGTGCTAATAACGCGAAGGTCACAGGTTCGAGACCTGTATGGGCCACTATTTTTTACTCCTTATGCACGGTCCTTTTTTTTTCAAACTGACATTTACTCCTTTTGCGCTCCTGAGTACTCAGGGAGTAATATGGATCTGAGGGAGTACGTGTATGTACTGACCTGAATTACATTTGACCTTCCCCGTCATAAATAAATAAATTACATTTGACTTTGCGAAAAAGAAAGATTACACAAGCTACTCTCCATGAACCTGCTGGTAAAATAGAAAGATTACACATTTGGGATGGAGGGAGTATTACTTTCGCCTGGTGCAGCTTTTATTCTCTGAGCAGTTCATATCATGATGCAAATGTTGGGCTTCTCTTGGAATAAACACAAGCCAAAACAAATGGTATTTCCCAACAATAAGCACTGAACAGTACCAACTTAAGGTGTCTCCACCCTTAAAAAAAAACTGAAGGTGTCCCCATCCTAACAGAAATAGTGCACATTCCGAACATATGATGGTACCAAGCACTAGCTCTAAGAAGGTGCATCATCTTGGTGAACACCATGAAAATAAAGACGAAAAGTAAAGCAAGAACTGTCTCCACGAGCCTGCTGGTAAAAATATCTTGAAGGTCGACACTGTGAATCAAACGGCAGATGTGTGCATTACTGAATTTCGTCGAAGGCAGAAACCACCTTTTGATCTACAGCCACAACACTACACTGAATGTCTTCAATATACGTTACAATAAAGCTTGCATATTTAAACAATGTATAGTAGTTACATTTATAAGGAATCTACAGTGTCTAGAGTAACTATACTTCAACTGGGACAACTCATAATACACTGGCAAACATTACACGTCGACCCGTACAGCTAACATGGCTCGGTGTGGTAAAAATGTCGTCTGCTGCAAATACTTTTACCTGCAGAAGCAAACTGCTTGCCAAGCTATCTTGCGGCGGTCGCGGCTCGCGAATCCTGCCAACCCAATTCGCGAGCTCGGCGTTCCCACAGTGATGTCAGTTTCCTCTCCTTTGAGATTGCCCCCTCAGACTTCTCCCTGGCTTCCTCACAAGTCTCTGTGGCCGCGTTACACTTCTCCGCCTCTCGCTGGTACAGGGTAGCCTGCCTTTTTGCCTCGACAAGTGTGGCATTCATGTGATGGATGTGCTCCTCAGCTACAACCTGCTGCAGCTTGAGTTCCTCGTTGAGGAGATCAACAAACTGCTTCTCCATCTCCTTGGTATGCTCAGGGTCATTTGTGCCGCAAGCTGCATATTTCAACTCAAATTATTTTTTCCAGTCAACATAGCCTCATAACAGATGCAACCATGGGAAAAGGAATTTACAACAAAAGTTCCAGCTCATAAGAATTTGGGCAGCAATATGGGAAATGGTTTACACTACTATGCTCTTATAGACCATTTGTAATTGTACAATTGAAACGATGAGTTATGTAGGTTAAAGCCATGTGTGCAGGTGTGGTGCTAGCTTCTCAAGTGGTTGATAAATAACTACCGACAAAAAGGTATACTTTGTCGGCACTTGGTAATCTGCACAGCACGTAAAATCAGTGCAGGGGAGTAATCACCCTTACTACAAATAACAGGAAGTAATCCATGTTTGGTTTTAATGTTAATGTGCTACTGAAAATAGCAGTTAATGTGTTATGGGACAAACCCAGAATTTGGATGGTATTGCACATAAGAAGTACAACCTCTGTTCCTAAATATAAGAAGTTTTGGCAGTTCAGTTTACATTAGTGAACAGAGGTAGTAATAGTTAGACCTGAGCTTGTGAGCACATGATGCATACCAACAAAAATTAAGAACTACAGCATCATAAGTCCTTATTGTGTTTGTTCACATTAGCATACCACAAAAGCATCAAAACTCTGACACGCTTTTCCCAATTATATTTGGATGATTTAGCAAATGTACACTAGGTCATTCAATAGAGTTTATCATGAGACAAATCTCACAATTTTCATGCTAAAGTCCTTAAGAGTCAAGTCTTTCAGAAACTGCAAAATGATCTATGGCCAGCCTGATACTTAACTCACCAGTGGGGATAATACTTTACTTAACACTTCATAGCGTATTCCTTATGTTTTGGTTACTATAAAACTTCAGTACTGCTGACAGGCACTACTTGATTCAAACAATTTGGCAACCAGAACTGTGAAGAATAACACCATTAAAATGACAGGCATGTCAATAACCCGGGACGTCTAAATTGTGTCGGAGGGTGATAAGATTCCAGAAAAATCTAAAGTTGCAGGTGGAACTGTCTGGTATAGAAAATAGTATCATGATGAGAACTTCACAAGTGACGTCGTTCTCCATCAGATGTCAGCTATACTCTCTCTTGTTTAAGTTCATACTCAACCAATTACAATGAGAAGACTGGATAATACTGAACCTCTGTTAACGGGACTGCGAAGGAGCTCAAACCTGAAATTGAGAAGTTCATGAGCCCTGCAAAGGAAGGAAGATGCAGAACCCTGTCAGATATAAGTTTATCAATGCAGTTAAAAGCGTATAATAAGTGGTCTATTGCTAATTCAGTTCACCGACACTCATAAGCAACCACATCCATCTAGTTAACGCTAGTCTCAACCGACAGGCCCATTTCAGTTATGTAGAGAATGGCGCGTCGGTGCGAGATCTGAGGAGAGAGGGGCGGGACCTGGCGCGATGGACTGGAGGGAGAGCGGCGGCGGGCAGTCGCAGGTGCAGGGCGGGCAGGAGGGGGCGGAGACGGCGGCTGCGGTTGCGGCGGGGGAGGAGAAGCCCTTCTTGTAGCGCCAGTAGAGCGCGGGCCCGGAGACGCCGAGCGCGGAGGCCACGGCCAGGATCACCAGGCACCAGCGCCCGCACGCCGCCGCCGCCGCGCGCCGCCCTCCGACTGCCATCGCGCGCGCTCGGGCTATGTGTCCGCGCGCCGTGCTCGTGCCTGCCGGATTCCACCGTCGCGTCACGGGGCGGGTGCCTGCGATGGTTTTCTCGTGTTGCTGTGGGGGCGTAGGGCGATGGTGGTGCTGGACCTGCTGGTAGTACCGGTGGTGGGGGTGATGGCAGTGGGGTGGGTACTGGGCAGTGAAGGAGTGTGTGTGTGTGAGTGGGAAGCGAGCTAACTGCGAGTGGGTGGGCAGTGAAGGTTCACAGGCCAGGGGATCGGCCGTCGTGCTCGTGCACTGGATTGCGGCCTCTTGGCTTCACCGGCGCGTTCCGTCTGCGTGGAGACGGACCCGAAATTTTGACAAGTCCGGGGAAAACGTCAGGTCGCAAGCCAGCTTCGCTTCTTTCGCCCGCAGACGGTCGGTGTATCTCAACTTGCGCCCACATCGTTTAGGGCCTCTTTAATCCGTAACCGTAGGATTACCAAAACGTAGGAATAGAAAAAATACTGCAATAAAGTAGGTGGTTGCAAATTTTCCTTCAAAATGTAGTACAAATGGACCCTATGGAGAAAATCCTAAGGATTTCAATTCTGTGAATCAAACGACCATCACAGGACAAATTCCTAAGGGTTCAAATCCTTCCAAAATCCTATGAAATTTCTTTGAACCAAAGAAGCCCTGGCCTCCTCGCCAAGTGGATGCAGCGGTGCTAGTGGTGATGCACGACAGGCATTATTAGTCTGCAGTGGTGCTTCTCTACACATGAAATGGAATGCAGGTACCAGGCCAGTCATCACGACGTTGATAACATGACATGTGGTACCCAGTTTGGCCGATCACATTATCATCACAATACAAAAAAATAAAAAGGTTTGGCTGATCACGCACGCACACAACATGGACGGAACAAACCACGGATCACAATTGAAGCTTCCACTCTGATTCGTAGCCAGGCTCTTGAAGCTACAGGCTTACTACATCGGCGACTCGTCTCAAACAACACAGCCCGGTTCCTGACGCACACACAGAGCCTGAGCATGCTGAATCGCAGCACACAAACACACCACCAGAGTATGTATAATCAAACAGTTACACCAGCCTACAGCACCAGCTAATTAAAGCCTAACCAACCATCTACATGACTACATCCACCTCGTGGAAGCATAATTCTGTATGTTTTACAAGTTTCCAGCTCACCCACAAGACCATACACCAGCGTCGACGGCAGCAAGCGCACTGCCACGCCGCAGAATCGCACACGCACACAACCACACATGCAAACTTTGCAACCATCTGAACATGGAACCCCTGAAGAAACTCACTGGTCGATTCCGACGCCGAGAATGCACTGCACGAGATGGGTCAGGTACGGTTCGGCCTGCGAGCTCTTGCTCAGCGTAGGAACGAGGCTCTGGAGCTCCGCGTTGAACTCCGACTCGAATTTCCTGCGGCAGACAAGGCAAGATGGTGTGTTACAATCCTGAACTGCGTAGGAGCAAGACTTTGTAAAATTGACTGGGACATTGAGATACGTACAGGATTGACTGTGACATCACGACGTTCTCGGATGCTAGTTTCAGTTGCTCGTCTCTGTCCTGTGATCTCTTGGCTCTTGCTCTCGATTTACAAGGATTTCGATTTGCTCTCAGGAGCAGCGACCTCGATGGACGGTATCAGGAGCTGGATGGAAGTCGCGTACTGGAGACATAATGCTTTCAGCTTCTCAACTTTCTGCACATCACAGATAAATGGACAATGAGTTCTTAAGCAGGATGCCAAATGGTACCCGCTTCAAAATATTGTTTCGAGACCATGTATAGCTATGTATTCCCAACAGATTATGCACATCCTACAGTTGACAGTTCGAAAAGATGCACACGGGTTAATAAATTTGCAAAACTCAGTCCCATCCGACAAACCAAAGTTTTAACTTTTATGACTCCTTAATGGATAATAAGGATGAGATAAGCATGGCGCCTTGATCGAATATGAGCTAAATGTTAAACTTTGGCCACGTGTAGATGATTCACAATATTCAAGTTAGGAGACATGATGCCTTCACTCTTTACTGGTCGAGCATGTAAAGATCATGACAACAAGGGTCATTGAATTAAACAGATAGTTCGTCAACAGTTTAAAAGGAAGAAAATGAACTGCAGTTATTGATGCATAACAATTACTTTTGAACTGTAATTTCCTTTTATTTTAATCAAACAGACAAAGAGCAAGGACAGACCATGAGGAGCTCAGGCAACAACAGCAAGCATTCTTTTAGACACTTCTGGAGGAAGAAATCGTGTATCTGGATGACCTGCAATCAGCATCACACAAAAGTAATGTAATCTGTACTGTTGGCGGTGCAGATAACTTGATCATAAGGACATGGTTAAAACCTCATCGATGCTCCTTGCAGTTTGAAGGCGGCCATGCATTGAATGCCAGTTTGGTTCAAGAACCTGAGGGCCAAGGAGTACTTAACAATTTTCTCACCTTCAGTAACAGTTGGTATGGTGAAACTGGTATGGATGGTTTACCTCAAAAGTTAGATAATGTAGAAGGCTGTTTACAAACTTGAGCATGCTGCGACAAAGAATCGATGACCGTAGAATTGGTGTTCCTAGAATCTTGACAGACCGGAACCCCTGTTTGAGAGGTTGACATCAGTTGATGTGAGTATGTAAACAAAAATAATAATGTAACTGACTTAATGGATATAAGGTTATGTCATACTTGTTGGATCTGCCACGCTTGACACAATTGGCGACTAACATGTTTGCAGTGAAACAATAGACGAAAGATCAATTGATACTTTGTTAAAGCCTTCCTTGAAATTACAAGAGATAGTGGCCATGGAATCTGCAATATCGTTCAGGTATATCATTTCACTATCACAAGATAAATGCAATGAGAAATGCTTAAAGAAAATATAAACAAAAACCTTGTAGCCAAGGCAGAACGTTTCCAAGCCAGTTATGTTTAATGTCATGGCCTGATCAACATCAGCTGCAGCAAGCTTGTCTGAAGAGTAAGCACAGTCCAAGTCTTTCAGGGTTGTCAGTTTTTAAGCAGGGAACTTCTTTCCTGTTTCATAAAATATGTGAATATGATAGTCAACGAATACAGTATGATTTGACTAGACTAAGATAATAGACTTACAACGCAACAAGTTAAATCTTCATGACTTGGATCGGAAGCAGCTGCTGTACTTCGCAGCGCGATGTCAACAAGAGACTGGTGTAGATAATGAATAAAGAGAGAATAACACAAACGGAGAGTTAGCTTATCAATATCATGACAAGAGCTGCCAAAAATCTGTTTTCACCATGACGAGAAACAAAGAGACAACAGCATAGCACAAGAGGAACCTGAAGCTTTTCAACGGATATATCTTCTGGTTTCTTTGTAAGCTCCTCTCGGGCAATATCCATAAAATGAACCAAAAAATCACCCTGTAAAACTAAAGGAAACAAATTAGATAACTAGTGCGAGAAAAATAAACATGAATGTTTAAAATCAAGTTGGGCAACATGAATCGTTCTCACTGTCAAGGCATTCATAAAACAGAATGCACAAAGAATGTGTTATTCGGTATTTTAACAGACTACGCGGACATAATATGCAAAATCATAAAGCCCGGGTGTAGATGTATCAGATGTAAGTCAATAAGAGGGTGCTTGGATACGTTTTAGTCCCATGACTAAAAGTGGACTAAAAGTAGTGGGACTAAAACTTGCTAGCCTCATCCATGCTTGGATCCAAATACTAAAGAGACTAAAATCAAGTTAATGAGCATTTATTATCCTCCAAACCCTCCAATCCAGAACTCGCCTGTGTTAAAGGAGAGGAGTTAAATGAGGAGAGAGAGGACTAATCCACATTTTAGTAGGGGTGCCCCTGACTAGAAAAATTTAGTCTCAAGACTAGTTTTAGCCCCTCTTTAGTCAGGGGTGCTTGGAACTTTAGCCTCTTAAAGAGACTATTTTTAGTCAGACTAAAATAAGTCCTTTGGATCCAAGCACCCTCTAAGTACTCGTATATAGTAATAACACAAAATTCTGAAGAGTAAATGTTACACATACTTGGTCAAGAAGTAGATAGCGCTTCAATGATCGCAGTTTCCCAATGAGATCATACTGTAAATATGCAAACTGAATTTAGCAAGTGATCTTAGAAGCGAGTGAAACACAATAGTATATTAACTACAAACAGTCATTACCTTATCTTTCATTAGAGTCAAGAGCTCACCACTTGCAAAATCATAAGCAGATTTGATGCACTCAAGATATTGGTGGTTTGAACCAAAGCTCGTCAGCTTAGAATTTTCTGACAGGGAAACCTAAATAAAATATCCAGCATAAGTGTATTTTGTAAACACAAATATAACATAATACACGAATTTTCTGACAGGGAAACCTAAATAAAATATCCAGCATAAGTGTATTTTGTAAACACAAATATAACATAATACACTATCATTCAACCGAAGAATAATCATGCGTACCTGAACATTGTGACCACATTCTCTCATAACATTAAGATACTTTCCTGTTGTCAGAATGGTGGCAGCGACATTATTGAGAAAACTAGGGATGCCATCCTTTAGGCTGTACCGTTGCTGCCAATATTTGGCATCATAGTCCTGAGTGAGACTCTCCTACCAAAATAAAAGAAGAAGGCAAAGCACCTGATTAACTTAAGACACAAATATGCCCAGCATTTTAGGTAAATACAGAGAACAGTAGACGTTAAGTAGATCCAAAATTTTACAAGTCAATAAGTACCTTCTGCAGAGATTTGTTTTCAGCAATGAAGAATTCACCATAAGGGTCATCTATGACACCCTCATACACCCATCTAAAATGATAATCAGAAAGTGAAATTAATGATGCTGCAAACAAGCTTACTAACATACTTTTTCTAAGCAACACTCAATATTAAAAGTCCAAATAAGACACAGCTAGCCAATATAGAATTTCTATGGATGGAGGAAGTGCCTCAGTCCTAAAACTGAATGATAAAGGTAGTTACGAACCATCACAAACCTTTCCAACATCCTGAGGTATGCTGCACTTGCACAATCGGTCATCTTCTCGAGTAATGACCGAACAGCACTATCGCCAGCCATCGCCTTTGCCTAAGTAGAAAGACATGATGATTAAATTACATGGTAAAAGAGATAATCATGTGGACTAAGCTAAACAAGCTATGAAGAACTGGATCTTAAAAGATTAGTTCTATAGAAGTTGTTCTATCACTGGGAAACAAAAGAGGAGCTGGCCAGGTCTGTTTGACTCAGATTTAGGAGGAAAAGGGGAAATGTGCTTATCAAGGATCTAAAATATAACCTCTTGCACTAAATTTACCTGACTATGAAGTAGATTAAGTGTCGCCGAACCACTAGTATTGTTGGACATAGCCTTCTCTATTAGAACAGCCAGTGCATTCAATGAACTCATCATCCGCTGTGAAAGAAACACAGGACTTACAGTGCTTAAAACAGTAACCAGACACTGATAAGTTCACAAATAATTGGTCAAATGCAGATAAAGAAGAAATACCTGACAAAAGAACCATAATCCTTGAACAGAGAGCCTTCCAAGACGGAATTGATGCTCCAGTTGAGCAACCATTGCCTGATAATCCTGTTATTAAAAAATACTAGACTTAATAATGTTGTGCCAAATTCACATAGAAGCACCAATACTGTCAGATAACTCTGTGGAGAACAATGTAACAAGGTTAATTCCTATCGGTGGGATTATCTCAATACAAGAATGAACCCTTAACAGATTATACAGTCAGCACTATATTCCTTCTCTCACTGACCCAAATAGAAGAAAGGTTGTACACATGGAAAAATCAAAATCATCTCTCTCGCGATAGGAACTATACCAGGAGGAATGCCCTTAGAGCTGCCGCTAGAGCATGGTTGACCAAACCACTTTTGAAATGTGACCTGGACTCCACAAACTGGCTTGCTAGCACGAAATCTTCACATAAGGGGAAAATTCAAGTGAGTCAACTCCTGCAAGAGCAAGATTAGCGAAACCCAAATATATCCTCCCTTTTTTGGCATGGTCACAGCTTACCTGGAGTGCAAGGTCCATTGAAGAATCAATCTGGAAGACAACATATCCCTCCTTTCCGCGTACTCTCTTAATTGAAATGTATCTTCCCTCAATACCCACCAGAGCTGATAGCAAATCATCAATGACTAAAAGCTCCTGCACTTCAATCAGGGCAGTTACAATGAATAAAGTTGTTACACAATGCAGTTGATTGCGAAAGCTCCATCAATTTGGCATTTCTAACTGAAAGTACAGATGTTAAGCCTCACTGGATGGCTATTTTCGGAAATGGTGTGGAAATTCAGCAATGTTCTGTGGTCTTATCACAGTGAATGTTATATTTAGTGCATCATTTACTAAAGCACCACAAACATACCAACCCATCTGCTCTAAATGCAAAACTGAAACCACATTCGACCAGAAACTGCATATTTCCTTTAAAAACTGCATATTTGTAAAAGAGACTATCTCAAACTGTTTTCGATCCACACCAGATTGACCATCCAATCCAAAAATAATACTCCCTCTGTTCACTTTTATAAGACCTTGAAGACATTTCAGACAATGTACAAAACAGCCCATTTTGAGTTGTCTGAAATGACTTACAAAAGTGAACGGAGGGAGTAATGATAATGCCTAATTAAGAATCGTTGCATTACTGGAAAAAAAAAGAGGGCATATCAACTGCTGAAATCCAGGAAGTAGAAAATCTCAAAAGGCACAATCCCATACTTCAATGGAACTCCCTGCACAGTGGCTACAATCTCAAACAGGGAACAACAAAGATTTAAAGTTCATATACTAGTAAAAAACAAAACAAAAACACATCAAAACCCTTTTAAATACCACACGACTGAGCTCAAATTCAAAAGCAAAGCCCTTCTAATTACAAATCACTGAGCTCAAATTCAAAATCAAAACCCTAGCCCCAGTTCACACAGTACAAGTAAAGCTAAGCTCCAATTTCGCCGGTTGAACTATTTCAAACTGCGCTTACCTGCACAGAAACAGCGTACGATCCGAGGACACTCCCAGCGCCGCCGCCAGCACCGCGGCTGCAGATTCAAACCAACTCCGGGCATCAGAGACCACCCGAGGCAATAGAACCACGAGGCAACCGTCCACAGGACACGAATTTATCCGCCATACGTACCTGAAGGAGTCGAGAGAGAAAGGCTTGGATCCGGGGGACTGCGACGCCGCGGACACCTTCGCCTCCTGCCAGGGCACGAGCGGAGGATGTGAGGCCGGCGCGGTAATACTGGTGGGGCGGGTTGGGTCATTGCTGGGAAGAGGAAGGGCTTACCTGGTGGAAGCGTCCGGTAAGGTAGGGGCGCTCCAGGTTCCAGCGAGGGGTCGCCGGCGCGGGATCCATTTCGAGGTGGGCGGGGAGCGGTGGCGACTGGCGACGGGACGAGGGTGGGAGAAGAGTTGAGTTAGGACAGATCCCGGCCGTTTGTTTGAAATCAACGGTACACGCCCGTCAAGCAAGCAGGGACATAAGGACTCTGGAAGCAATTTTTTTGAAAAACTGATACTACTGTTTTTTATCCTATGACAATGCATACTATCGTTTATGAAAACATCAGTTAATGACCTAAAATGACTTATATTAGTTTCCAGAGGGGGCACTATTTACAAAAAATAGTAGCAAAGTATTTGGACTTCATTGGAGAGAGTGTTTGTTGTGTTTCTCGGATTTTAGAAGAAAAAATGAGGTCTCTATCTCTCTTTTTAATACTGCAAAATACCAAAAACATGGATACTATGATTTATAAAAAATACAAGTTTAACTAGAGCCAAACACCTCAAAGTATTTGAAAACATTGTTTTTCAAGACACTATGGTGTTCTTGAAATACTTTCAAAAAATAATACTTTGCAACCAAACACACCATGATGGATTATAGTCTCCCTCCTTTGGTCATCCCATTTTCAGAATTTTTTTTTGCATTGCGTCTAAAAGAACTATTTTTATTTGTGCAATGGTATCTTAGCAAATATACTAGGCTGCAATGGAGTAGGGCGTTTCGGTGCCCGGCTCATCTGCACCTGGTTAGTAAACAATTTGTAAAAAATTCAAAACAAATTCAAAAAATTCCAAAAAAATGTGTGGTAGAAAATTTGATGTGTGCGGCCCGCTCTAAATTTCAAGTCATTTGGACATCTGAGCAGCTCTCAGCAAAAAAGACAAATCGGGCTAAAACAGTACATGAACAGTTGACATTTCTGCACTTCAATTTGTCTTTTTTGCATAGAGCTCAACTGTCAAAATGATTTGAAAATTGAAGCGGACCTCACACATCAAATTGTCTACCACACGAAAAAATTGGAATTTTTTGATTTTTTTTCTAGTATCTGTTTTGATTTTTTCGTCAGCTCGGATGCAGAGATGGATTTTCAGTTGCAATAATATTATATCAAATCTGATTCAATGCAAGTGGTCAAGGCGATCTACCCAGACATGTCAGGAAATCGTCCTTCATACAATTTTTGGTAAGGTAATCATTTCACACCGCTTATGTGATAGCATGAAGGTAATTAGGTAATGCATGAGCTAGGAGTGTGTAGTGGGCCCCACGAAATAAGTCCACGGAGTCAGGCATGTGGGTAGAGGAACCACTTGATAAGCCTAGCTTGGCCCACACTTTATATAAAAGTCAACTATTGGCCCACCCCCATTACAAAAATCTAGATCGCTGTTACATGAATAATGAGTATTGTTTAATGAAGGGTACAAAAAACAATTGCCATTCACTTAACAAATCTCGCTTTCGACACATTAAGTTTTCTCCCTTGTTGAGAAAACTAGGGTTTGACTTCCCTTTGCCAATTCCGGCGACAACGTAGTCACCAAGGGTCTACATCTGCTGTGATCATTTTTCCCTTTCCTCGTGGCAAGGCAAATACTAGTCGGGCCGATCCACGAGATGGTCTGATCATATGCCCGACCTTGGTACGTGTTCCTTTGGCGCTTGAATTTAAGATCATGGGGTAGTAAGGTTCTCCTATGCTCCTTTCCATGGAGGAACAAGGCGAGCAGAGGAATACACAATTAGTGAGAGAACAAGTAAAGGATTTTTTGGTAGGTTGGGACATGCATGAGGATGAGGAGGATGAATTTGTTTGGGAAGATGAGCTAAATGACAAACGGGTGGAGGCGAAGTGGTTGGCGATTGCCAAGGCACATGGGGATTTGGTCCTGGTGCCCTATACTTACATATGAGATCAAGATCGAACCCTGCCAAGGAGGTCCATTGCGGAATACTGAGGAAACTTTAATTACATCTTGTCGAGATTACAAATACGGGGTAGGACCAAGTATACGAATGACCCAGTATGGGAGCCATAGCCCATCAAGGATACACCCCAAAAGATCGCGGGCCAAGGGGTATCACCATTGGCCCGCCGAAGATAAAGCCCAAGATATCAAAGACCAGAGGGATGGCTAGGACCATACTAAGTGTTGGAAATATGCCCTAGAGGCAATAATAAAATGGTTATTATTATATTTCTTTGTTCATGATAATTGTCTGTTATTCATGCTATAATTGTGTTATCCAGAAATCGTAATACACGTGTAAATACATAGATCATAACATGTCCCTAGTAAGCCTCTAGTTGACTAGCTCGTTGATCAACAGATAGTCATGGTTTCCTGACTATGGACATTGGATGTCATTGATAACGGGATCACATCATTAGGAGCATGATGTGATGGACAAGACCCAATCCTAAGCATAGCTCAAAGATCGTGGTAGTTCGTTTAGCTAGAGCTTTTCCAAATGTCAAGTATCATTTCCTTAGACCATGAGATTGTGCAACTCCGGATACCGTAGGAGTGTTTTGGTGTGCCAAACGTCACAACGTAATCGGGTGACTATAAAGGTGCACTACGGGTATCTCCGAAAGTGTCTGTTGGGTTGGCACGAATCGAGACTGGATTTGTCACTCCGCATGACGGAGAGGTATCTCCGGCCCACTCGGTAATGCATCATCATAATGAGCTCAATGTGACCAAGTGTCCGGTCATGGGATCATGCATTACTGATTTAGTAAAGTGACTTGCCGATAACGAGATTAAACGAGGTATTGGGATACCGACGATCGAAGTCTCGGCAAGTAACGCATCGATTGACAAAGGGAATTGTATACGGATTGATTGAATCCTTGACATAGTGGTTCATCCGATGAGATCATCGAGGAGCATGTGGGAGCCAACATGGGTATCCAGATCCCGATGTTGGTTATTGATCAAGAGGCGTCCTGGTCATGTTCAGATGTCTCCGAACCCGTAGGGTCTACACACTTAAGGTTCGGTGACGCTAGGGTTGTAGAGATATGAGTATGCAGTAACCCGAAAGTTGTTCGGAGTCCCGGATGAGATCCCGGACGTCACGAGGAGTTCTGGAATGGTCCGAAGGTGAAGAATTATATATAGGAAGTGCATTTTCAGCCATCGGGAAAGTTTCGGGGGTCACCGGTATTGTACCGGGACCACCGGAAGGGTCCCGGGGGTCCACCGGGTGGGGCCACCTATCCCGGAGGTCCCTGGGCTGAAGTGGGGAGGGAACCAGCCTGGTGGGCTGGTGCGCCTCTGGGCCCCTCGCGCCTAGGGTTGGTAACCCTAGGGTGGGGCGCCCACTTGCCTTGGGGGCAAGCCACCCCTTGGCCGCCCCTTGGAGATCTCATCTCCTAGGGCGGCGCCTCTAGGGGGCCTATATAAAGAGGGGAGGGAGGGCAGCCGCACTCCATGCTCTTGGCGCCCTTCCCCTTGCTACACCTCTCCTCTCAGAGAAGCTCGGCGAAGCTCACGGATCATCGCTGCATCCACCACCACGCCGTCAGGTTGCTAGATCTCCGCCAACCTCTCCTTCCCTTGCTGGATCAAGAAGGAGGAGACGCCTTCCTCAACCGTGACGTGTGTTGAACGCGGAGGTGATGTCCGCTCAAAGACTAGGATCATCGGTGATTTGGATCACGCCGAGTACGACTCCCTCAACCCCGTTCTCTTGAACGCTCGCCGCGATCTGCAAGGGTATGTAGATGCACTCCTTTCTCTCGTTGCTAGATGAACTCATAGATTGATCTTGGTGAAAGCATAGAAATTTTTATTTTCCGCAACGCTCCCCAACAAAGGGCATCATGAGCTAGGTCTATGTGTAGTTCTCTTTGCACGAGTAGAACACAAATTTGTTGTGGGCGTAGATGTTGTCAACTTTCTTGCCACTACTAGTCTTATTTTGCTTTAGCGGTATTGTGGGATGAAGCGGCCCGGACCGACCTTACACGACGCTTACGTGAGATGTGTTCCACCGAATCGACATGCACTAGTTGCATAAGGTGGCTAGCGGGTGTCTGTCTCTCCCACTTTAGTTGGAGCGGATTCAATGAAAAGGGTCCTTATGAAGGGTAAATAGAAGTTGGCAAATCACGTTGTGGCTTTTACGTAGGTAAGAAAACGTTCTTGCTAGAACCCTATTGCAGCCACGTAAAATATGCAACAACAATTAGAGGACGTCTAACTTGTTTTTGGCAGCATATGATTTGTGATGTGATATGGCCAAAAGTTGTGATGAATGATGAATGATATATATGTGATGTATGAGATCATGTTCTTGTAATAGGAATCACGACTTGCATGTCGATGAGTATGACAACCGCAGTGAGCCATAGGAGTTGTCTTTATTTTTTGTATGACCTGCGTGTCATTGAGAAACGCCATGTAAATTACTTTACTTTATTGCTAAACGCGTTAGCCATAGTAGTAGAAGTGATAGTTGGCGAGCAACTTCATGGAGAAACGATGATGGAGATCATGGTGTCATGCCGGTGACGAAGATGATCATGGAGCCCCCGAAGATGGAGATCAAAGGAACTATATGATATTGGCCATATCATGTCACTATTTGATTGCATGTGATGTTTATCATGTTTTTCATCTTGTTTACTTAGAACGACGGTAGTAAATAAGATGATCCCTCGTAATAATTTCAAGAAAGTGTTCCCCCTAACTGTGCACCGTTGCGAAGGTTCGTTGTTTCAAGCACCACGTGATGATCGGGTGTGATAGATCCTAACGCTCAATACAACGGGTGTAAGCCAGATTTACACACGCAATACGCTTAGGTTGACTTGACGAGCCTAGCATGTACAGATATGGCCTCGGAACACGGAAGACCGAAAGGTCGAACATGAGTCGTATAGAAGATACGATCAACATGGAGATGTTCACCGATGATGATTAGTTCGTCTCACGTGATGATCGGACTAGTCATCATCGGTGAACATCTCCATGAGTCGTATAGAAGATACGATCAACATGGAGATGTTCACATGGAGATCCAGATGTTATTTAGTACCATCTTGTATCTGGATCTCGTTTAATACGAGATGGCTACTCATTTAAATCCGAGAATAATGGTTGTTCTATTTATATGAGAGATATGTTTTATGGTCATGCCCCGATGGTCAATGGTTCATTCTTAATGAATCTCGAACGTGATGTTACACATATTCATAGTGTGAATACCAAAAGATGTAAAGTTGATAACGATAGTCCCACATACTTGTGGCAATCGCCGCCTTTGGTCACATTGGTGTCAAGCGCATGAAGAAGCTCCATGCCGATGGACTTTTAGAGTCTCTCGATTATGAATCATTTGACACATGCGAACCATGCCTCATGGGCAAGATGACCAAGACTCCGTTCTCCGGAACATTGGAGCGAGCAACCAACTTATTGGAAATCATACATACCGATGTGTGCGGTCCAATGAGCGTTGAGGCTCGCAGAGGATATCGTTATGTTCTCACTCTCACTGATGACTTGAGTAGATATGGGTATGTCTACTTGATGAAACACAAGTCCGAGACCTTTGAAAAGTTCAAGGAATTTCAGAATGAGGTAGAGAATCAACGTGACCGAAAGATAAAGTTCTTACGATCGATCGTGGGGAGAATATTTAAGTCACGAATTTGGTACACACTTAAGGAAATGTGGAATTGTTTCACAACTCACGCTACCGAACACCTCAAATAGAACGGTGTGTCCGAACGTCGTAATCGCACTTTATTGGATATGGTGCGATCTATGATGTCTCTTACCGATTTACCGCTATCATTTTGGGGATACGCTCTAGAGACAGCTACATTCACTTTAAATAGGGCACCGCCTAAATCCGCTGAGACGACACCGTATGAATTATGGTTTGGAAAGAAACCTAAGTCCGCTGCTTTCTAAAAGTTTGGGGATGCGATGCTTATGTCAAGAAACTCCAACCCGAAAAGCTCGAACCCAAGTCGGAAAAATGCGTCTTCATAGGATACCCTGAGGAAACCATTGGGTATACCTTCTACTTAAGATCCGAAGGCAAGATCTTTGTTGCCAAGAACGGGTCCTTTCTGGAGAAAGAGTTTCTCTCGAAAGAATTAAGTGGGAGGAAAGTAGAGCTTGATGAAGTACTACCTCTTGAACGGTAAGTAAGCGCAACTCGTGAAGATGTTCTGTGGTGCCCGCGACGACAAGAGAGGAGGTTAATGATGATGATCAAGATACTTCGGATCAAGCTCCCTACCGAACTTCAAGGTCCACAAGGACACGTCCGCACTGCAGTGGTACGACAACCCTGTCTTGGAAATCATGTTGTTAGACAACGGTGAACCTTCGAACTATGAAGAAGCGATGGCGGGCCCAGATTCCAACAAATGGCTTGAAGCCATGCAATCCGAGATAGGATCCATGTATGAAAACAAAGTATGGACTTTGACAGACTTGCCCGATGATCGGCGAGCAATAGAAAACAAATGGATCTTTAAGATGAAGACGGACGTGGATGGTAATGTTACCATATATAAAGCTCGACTTGTCGCTAAGGGTTATCGACAAGTTCAAGGGATTGACTACGATGAGACTTTCTCTCCCGTAGCGAAGCTGAAGTCCATCCGGATCATGTTAGCCTGCATACTATGATTATGAGACATGGCAAATGGACGTCAAAACAACATTCCTTAACGGCAATCTTAAGGAAGAACTGTATATGATGCAGCCAGAAGGTTTTGTCGACCCTGAGAATGCTAACAAGGTATGCAAGCTCCAGTGATCCATTTATGGGCTGGTGCAAGCATCTCGGAGTTGGAACATTCGCTTTGATGAGATGATCAAAGCGCTTTGGGTTTATGTAGACTTATGGAGAAGCCTGCGTTTACATAAGAAAGTGAGTGGGAGCTCAGTAGCATTTCTCATATTATATGTAGATGACATACTTTTGATGGGAAATGATATAGAACTTTTGGATAGCATTAAGGCCTACTTGAATAATTGTTTTTCAATGAAGGACCTTGGAGAAGTTGCTTACATATTAGGCATCAAGATCTATAGGGATAGATCGAGACGCCTCATAGGTCTTTCACAAAGCACATACCTTGATAAGATATTGAAGAAGTTCAATATGGATCAGTCCAAGAAAGGGTTCTTGCCTGTATTGCAAGGTGTGAGATTGAGCTCGGCTCAATGCCCGACCACGGCAGAAGATAAAGAAGAGATGAGTGTCATCCCTTATGCCTCAGCCATAGGGTCTATTATGTATGCCATGCTGTGTACCAGACCTGATGTAAACCTTGCCATAAGTTTGGTAGGAAGGTACCAAAGTAATCCCGCAAGGAACACCGGATACCGGGTCAAGAACATCCTAAAGCACACGAAAAGGACTAAGGATATGTTTTCGCTTATGGAGGTGACGAAGAGCTTGTCAAGGGTTACGCCGACGCTTAGCTTCGACATAGATCTGGATGACTCTAAGTCACTGCAATCGGATACGTGTATATTTTGAATGGTGGGGCAAGAAAGTGCGCTTGCAAGCAAAGCGCCATGGCGGGATTTACATGTGAAGCAGAGTACATGGCAGCCTCTGAGGCAGCGCATGAAGCAATCTGGGTGAAGGAGTTCATCACCGACCTAGGAGTCATACCCAATGTGTCGGGCTGATCGCACTCTTCCGTGACAACACCGGAGCTATTGCACTTGCCAAGGAGCCTGTGTTTCACAAGAAGACCAGCACATCAAGTTGCCGCTTCAACTCCATACGTGAAAATGTTCAAGATGGAGACATAGATATTTAGAAGTACATACGGATCTGAATGTAGCAGATCCGCTGACTAAACCTCTCCCTAGAGCAAAACATGATCAACAATTGTAATGCTACGGTGTTCGATTCATCACAATGTAACTAGAATATTGACTCTAGTGCAAGTGGGAGACTGTTGGAAATATGCCCTAGAGGCAATAATAAAATGGTTATTATTATATTTCTTTGTTCATGATAATTGTCTGTTATTCATGCTATAACTGTGTTATCCGAAAATCGTAATACACGTGTGAATACATAGACCACACCATGTCCCTAGTAAGCCTCTAGTTGACTAGCTCGTTGATCAACAGATAGTCATGGTTTCCTGATATGGACATTGGATGTCATTGATAACGGGATCACATCATTAGGAGAATGATGTGATGGACAAGACCCAATCCTAAGCATAGCTCAAAGATCGTGTAGTTCGCTTTAGCTAGAGCTTTTCCAAATGTCAAGTATCATTTCCTTAGACCATGAGATTGTGCAACTCCGGATACCGTAGGGAGTGCTTTGGTGTGCCAAACGTCACAACGCACTGGGTGACTATAAAGGTGCACTACGGGTATCTCCGAAAGTGTCTATTGGGTTGGCACGAATCGAGACTGGGATTTGTCACTCCGTATGACGGAGAGGTATCTCTGGGCCCACTCGGTAATGCATCATCATAATGAGCTCAATGTGACCAAGTGTCTGGTCACGGGATCATGCATTACGGTACGAGTAAAGTGACTTGCCGGTAACGAGATTAAAGAGGTATTGGGATACCGACGATCGAGTCTCGGGCAAGTAACGTACCGATTGACAAAGGGAATTGTATACGGGATTGATTGAATCCTTGACATAGTGGTTCATCCGATGAGATCATCGAGGAGCATGTGGGAGCCAACATGGGTATCCAGATCCCGCTGTTGGTTATTGACCGGAGAGGCGTCTCATTATGTTCAAGATGTCTCCAACCCGTAGGGTCTACACACTTAAGGTTCGGTGACGCTAGGGTTGTAGAGATATGAGTATGCAGAACCGAAAGTTGTTGAGTCCGGATGAGATCCCGGACGTCATGAGGAGTTCCTAATGGTCCGGAGGTGAAGAATTATATATAGGAAGTGCAGTTTCGCCATCGGGAAAGTTTCGGGTCACCGGTATTGTACACGGGACCACCGGAAGGGTCCTGGGGTCCACCGGTGGGGCCACCTATCCTGAGGGCCCTGTGGGCTGAAGTGGGAGGGGAACCAGCCTGGTGGGCTGGTGCACCCCTTTGGGCCTCGCGCCTAGGGTTGGAAACCCTAGGGTGGGGGGGGGGGCGCCTCCACTTTCCTTGGGGGGCAAGCCACCCCCTTGGCCGCCCCCCCCTTGGAGATCTCATCTCCTTGAGCCGGTGCCCCCCCTAGGGGGCCTATATAAAGAGGGGGGAGGGAGGGCAGCCGCACCCATGCTCTTGGCGCCTCCCTTCACCCTTGCTACACCTCTCCCTCTCGTAGAAGCTCGCGAAGCTCTGTCGAGATCATTGCTGCATCCACCACCACGCCATCGTGCTGCTGGATCTCCGTCAACCTCTCCTCCCCCCTTGCTGGATCAAGAAGGAGGAGACTTCTTCCTCAACCGTACGTGTGTTGAACGCGGAGGTGCTGTCTGCTCAAAGACTAGGATCATCGGTGATTTGGATCACGTCGAGTACGACTCCCTCAACCCCGTTCTCGTGAACGCTTCCGCTCGCGATCTACAAGGGTATGTAGATGCACTCCTTTCTCTCGTTGCTAGATGAACTCATAGATTGATCTTGGTTAAAGCGTAGAAATTTTTTATTTTCTGCAACGTTGCCCAACACTAAGACCCTACAGTCGGATCCTACACCCCTTGATGGGTGACCCTACAGTCGGTCTATAAGAAGACGGGGTAGCCGATTTGTTTTACAGTTAGATGCTACCTAGGATGCCTCACACCCACAATGTCTTAATGACTTCAGTTACCCAACAATGACATAATCTAGTTAAATACGGGAGTTACTAACAGTAACAGCCTAGAACAGTCAGCCATGCCTGAGGCCATGAATAGCATTAATACCAGCTCATTATGTACCCCCTCCTAGCGCACTCTATATAAGCCAGGAGGGGAGCATCGGGCTGATGGTGGAGCATTCACCCTGTATACCTTATGGCAAGAGGTAAGAGTGCCACAGGAGTAGGGTGTTACCTCCAATCAAGAGGGCTCGAACCTGTATAAACCCTTGTGCGTACTCTCATTAGTACACCCGGCTGCTATTCACACGAATCCCCCCTGTTTGGGCATATTTTGTTGGCGAACACAGTATTTCAAAAAAATTACCTACGATCACGCAAGATCTATCTAGGAGATGCATAGCAATGAGCGGGGAGAGTGTGTCCACGTACCCTTGTAGACCGAAAGCGGAAGCGTTTAGTAATGCGGTTGATGTAGTCGAACGTCTTCGTGATCCAACCGATCCAAGCACCGAACGTACGACACCTCTGCGATCAGCACACGTTCAGCTCGATGATGTCCCTCAAATTCTTGATCCAGTTGGGGTCGAGGGAGAGTTCCGTCATCACGACGGCATGGTGACGGTGATGATGAAGTTACCAGCGCAGGGCTTTGCCTAAGCACTACGACGATATGATCGAGGTGTGTAACTGTGGGTGGGTGGGGGGGCACCGCACACGGTTAAGAGAAACTTGTGTGTTCTAGGGTGCCCCCTGCCCCCGTATATAAAGGAGGGGAGGGAAGGCCGGCCAACCCTCCTAGGGCGCGCCAGGAGAGGGGAATCCTACTAGGACTCCAAGTCCTGGTAGGTTTCCACCTAAGGAAGAGGGGGAAGAAGGAAGGGAGAGAGGGAAGGGAAGGAAAGGGGGGCGTCGCCCCCTTCCCCTAGTCCAATTCGGACCCAGGGGGGCGGCCAGCCCCTTGTGACCCTTCCTCTCTTCCCACTAAGGCCCATGAAGGCCCATTAGTTTCCCCGGGGGGTTCCGATAACCCTCCGGCACTCCGATAATTATCCGGTACCTTTCGGAACTCATCCGGTGTCCGAATAACATCGTCCAATATATCAATCTTTATGTCTTGACCATTTCGAGACTCCTCATCATGTCTGTGATCTCATCCGGGACTCCGAACAAACTTCGGTCATCAAATCACATAACTCATAATACAAATCGTCATCGAACGTTAAGCGTGGGGACCCTACGGGTTCGAGAACTATGTAGACATGACCGAGACACTTCTCCCAATAATAAACAACAATGAACCTGGATGCTCATATTGGTTCCTACATATTCTACGAAGATCTTTATCGGTCAAACCGCAATAACGACATACGTTGTTCCCTTTGTCATCGGTATGTTACTTGTTCGAGATTCGATCATCGGTATCATCATACCTAGTTCAATCTCGTCACCGGCAAGTCTCTTTACTCGTTCCCTAATGCATCATCCCGTGACTAACTCATTAGTCACATTGCTTGCAAGGCTCATAGTGATGTGCATTACCGAGAGGGCCCAGAGATACCTCTCCGATACACAGAGTGACAAATCCTAATCTCAATCTATGCCAACTCAACAAACACCATCGGAGACACATGTAGAGCATCTTTATAATCACCCAGTTACGTTGTGACGTTTGATAGCACACAAGGTGTTCCTCCCAGATTCGGGAGTTGCATAATATCATAGTCTGAGGAACATGTATAAGTCATGAAGAAAGCAATAGCAGAAAAACTTAAACGATCATTATGCTAAGCTAACAGATGGGTCTTGTCCATCAAATCATTCTCTAATGATGTGATCACGTTCATCAAATGACAACACATGTCTATGTCTAGGAAACTTAACCATCTTTGATTAACGAGCTAGTTAAGTAGAGGCATACTAGGGACACTATGTTTGTCTATGTATCCACACATGTACTAAGTTTCCGGTTAATACAATTCTAGCATGAATAATAAACATTTATCATGATATAAGGAAATATGAATAACAACTTTATTATTGCCTCTAGGGCATATTTCCTTCAGTCTCCCACTTGCACTAGAGTCAAGAATCTAGATTACATAGTAATGATTCTAACACCCATGGAGTCTTGGTCCCGATCATGTTTTGCTCGTGAGAGAGGCTTAGTCAATCTGGTCCGCAACATTCAGATCCATATGTATCTTGCAAATCTCTATGTCTCCCTCCTTGACTTGATCGCGGATGGAATTGAAGTGCCTTTTGATGTGCTTGGTTCTCTTGTGAAATCTAGATTCCTTTGCCAAGGCAATTGCACCAATATTGTCACAAAAGATTTTCATTGGACCCGATGCACTAGGTATCACACCTAGATCGGATATGAAATCCTTCATCCAGACTCCTTCATTTGCTGCTTCTAAAGCAGCTATGTATTCCGCTTGACACGTAGATCCCACCACAACGCTCTGCTTGGAACTGCACCAACTAACAGCTCCACCATTCAATATAAATACGTATCTGGTTTGTGACTTAGAGTCATCCGGATCAGTGTCAAAGCTTGCAGTGACATAACCATTTATGACGAGCTCTTTGTCACCTCCATAAATGAGAAACATATCCTTAGTCCTTTTGAGGTATTTCAGGATGTTCTTGACCGTTGTCCAGTGATCCACTCCTGGATTACTTTGGTACCTCCCTGCTAAACTGATAGCAAGGCACACATCAGGTTTGGTACACAACATTGCATACATGATAGAACCTATGGCTGAGGCATAGGGAATGACTTTCATTTTCTCTCTATCTTCTGTAGTGGTCGGGCATTGAGTCTGACTCAACTTCACACCTTGTAATACAGGCAAGAACCCTTTCTTTGCCCGATCAATTTTGAACTTCTTCAAAACTTTATCAAGGTATGTGCTTTGTGAAAGTCCAATTAAGCGTCTTGATCTATCTCTATAGATCTTGATGCCCAATATATAAGCAGCTTCACCGAGGTCTTTCATTGAAAAAATCTTATTCAATTATCCTTTTATGCTATTCAGAAATTCAGTATCATTTCCGATCAACAATATGTCATCCACATATAATATAAAAAATGCTACAGAGCTCCCACTCACTTTCTTGTAAGTACAGGCTACTCCAAAAGTCTCTATAAAACCATATGCTTTGATCACACTATCAAAGCGTATATTCCAACTCCGAGAGGCTTGCACCAGTCCATAAATGGATCGCTGGAGCTTGCACACTTTTTAGCACCTATTGGATCGGCAAAACCTTCTGGTTGCATCATATACAACTCTTCTTTAATTAAGATATCCATTAAGGAATGCAATTTTGACATCCATTTGCCAAATTTCATAATCATAAAATGCGGCAATTGCTAACATGATTCAGATAGACTTAAGCATCGCTACGGGTGAGAAAGTCTCATCGTAGTCAACTCCTTGAACTTGTCGAAAACCTTTCGCAACAAGTCGAGCTTTGTAGATAGTAACATTACCGTCAGCGTCAGTCTTCTTCTTGAAGATCCATTTGTTCTCTATGGCTTGCCGATCATCGGGCAAGTTAACCAAAGTCCAGACTTTGTTCTCATACATGGATCCCACCTCAGATTTCATGGCCTCAAGCCATTGCGCGGAATCTGGGCTCATCATCGCTTCCTCATAGTTCGTAGGTTCGTCATGGTCAAGTAACATGACTTCTAGAAACAAGATTGCCGTACCACTCCGGTGTGGATCTTACTCTGGTTGACCTACGAGGTTCAGTAGTAACTTGATCTGAAGTTTCATGATCATCATCATTAGCTTCCTCACTAATTGGTGTAGGAATCACTGGAACTAATTTTTGTGATGGACTACTTTCCAATTAAGGAGAAGGTATAATTACCTCATCAAGTTCTACTTTCCTCCCAGTCACTTCTTTCGATAGAAACTCCTTCTCTAGAAAGGTTCCATTCTTAGCAACGAATATCTTGCCTTCAGATATGTGATAGAAGGTGTACCCAACAGTTTCTTTTGGGCATCCTATGAAGACACATTTCTCCGATTTGGGTTCGAGCTTATCAGGTTGAAGCTTTTTCACATAAGCATCGCAGCCCCAAACTTTAAGAAACGACAACTTGAGTTTCTTGCCAAACCATAGTTCATATGGTGTCGTCTCAACGGATTTAGATGTTGCCCTATTTAACATGAATGCAGCCATCTCTAAAGCATAACCCCAAAACAATAGCGGTAAATCAGTAAGAGACATCATATATCGCACCATATCTAATAAAGTGCGGTTACGACGTTCGGACACACCATTACGCTGTGGTGTTCCAGGTGGCGTGAGTTGCGAAACTATTCCGCATTGTTTCAAATGAAGAACAAACTCATAACTCAAATATTCACCTCCACGATCAAATCATAGAAACTTTATTTTCTTATTACGATGATTCTCCACTTCACTCTGAAATTCTTTGAACTTTTCAAATGTTTCAGACTTATGTTTCATCAAGTAGATATATCCATATCTGCTCAAATCATCTGTGAAGGTTAGAAAATAACGATTCCTGCCGCGAGCATCAACACTCATTGGACCGCATACATCAATATGTATTATTTCCAATAAGTCTGTTGCTCGCTCCATTGTTCCGGAGAATGGAGTATTAGTCATCTTGCCCATGAGGCATGGTTCACAAGCATCAAGTGATTCCAAAAGTCCATCAGCATGGAGTTTCTTCATGCGCTTTACACCAATATGACCTAAATGGCGATTACCACAAATAAGTTGCACTATCATTATTAAACTTGTATCTTTTGGCTTCAATACTATGAATATGTGTATCACTACTATCGAGATTCAACAAAAATAGACCACTCATCAAGGGTGCATGACCATAAAAGATATTACTCATATAAATAGAACAACCATTATTCTCTGATTTAAATGAATAACCGTCTCGCATCAAACAAGATCCAGATATAATGTTCATGCTTAACGTTGGCACCAAATAATAATTATTCAGGTCTAAAACTAATCCCGAAGGTAGATGTAGAGGTAGCATGTCGACTACGATCACATCGACTTTGGAACCATTTACCATGCGCATCGTCACCTCGTCCTTAGCCAATCTTCGCTTAATCCATAGCCCCTGTTTCGAGTTGCAAATATGAGCAATGTAACCATTATCAAATACCCAGCGCTACTACGAGCATTAGTAAGGTACACATCAATAACATGTCACTACTAGGGAAAACCTTATACACGTAATCTTAGCGAACGCGGCATTAAAAAGAGGCGCCATCGCTAACATTGATGAGCGTGGATTGAACAAAGCGCCATCGCTACTCGATTAGCGATGGCGGCCGAGCCGAATCAAGACTGCTACTAAAAGCGATCGACAAAGACCCACCAGCCTAGGTTTAGCAAAGCACACAGTGTAACCCGCGCCATCGCTAAAGTAATAGCATTAGCGCGCTTTTTTTCTTGTCGCTACTGCTAATTTTGAAACTGGCCACATGGCGGGCCTCACTTAGCAGTAGCGCGTGCACAGGAAGCACGTTGCTGCTATGCTCTTAGCAGTAGCACGCTTAGCCACCCCCGCTACTGCTAAGACGCAGCATAATGACACCTTTTCCCTCCCCCTCCCCCTCCCCCATCTCCTCTCTTCCTCACTTTCCCCTACCTCCCACCTCCTCTCTTCCTCAATACTTCTCACCCATTACTATCCCTCTACTACCTACCTTTCTCTCTCTTTATTACTCATATCTAACTACACAGCCTCCATAAATGCATCTCCTTTCTCTATTTCCTTCACCCTCCACTAGATTAAGTTGTCTCCTCCCAAATTAGCTAGCTAGATAGATGTAGCATTTAGTGAAGTGACCTATGTGCCCCCTAACTAGATCTAGCTTTGTCAAGAAGAGCTTTGTCCACTTTTGATCTCCTTACTACATCATCATCTCTCCACCGTGTGCTCGATCTCGAGATAGGTGTGTGATTAAAAATTCATGCTTTTGCAAGAATGGAAATATGTGTATGTGTGTGCGATATTATAATTGGGCGATATGATGGAAATTGTGTGTGTGGCATGAGTTGACGCCGAATTGTGCTTGTGAGTTGCCTATGTTTTGCCGAAATGTCGGTTTATTTCCGTTTCGGTGAATTCCGGGCAAACTCTAGATCTATATGTCCTATTTTTAGGGAAGGTCATGCCGAATTTTTGTATGACTTTGATGCATGCACACATTTTTATAATCAATTTGTTTATTATTACTGTGCAGACCTTCATGATGGTCAGTGGAACGATGGTGGGCCATGATGGTTGCGGTCGGTGATGCGGGACATGAAAGAAAATAACTTTGACAGAGGTTTTATGTCCGTGTCAAAGATGCAAAGGAATAGTTTGGCTCGACCCCTATGACGAAGGTCGTGTCGAAGCGCACCTGCTCATGACTGGTTTCATGGATGGCTATACTCGGTGGATAATTGAAGATGAGGATGATGATGTTGAGGACGCCGACGGGGTAGTCAATGACGACACGGGGCAAGACGAAGAGATGATCGATAATCGCGGCGGGGAAGAGGCCGTACATGGCGGCGGAGAAGGGGCTGGACATGGCGGAGGAGAAGGGGCCGGACATGGCGGCGGAGAGAACGTGGACTCCATGCCGCAGAGTTCGTCGGTACTAAGTTCAATCGTGTGGGGCCCTCATGTTCAAGCACTGCTTCGCAAGGAGACGACTACTGAGAGAGCTGCTTCTAGAGAGGAGGCTAAGCTGCAGCAACTCGTGGTAGACTCGAACACTCCATTGTATGATGGTTGCAATCCTGAGGTGACCCGCTTGAGTTTCACGCTCCAACTCCTGAAGACGGAGGCTAAAAACAAATGTACCGACACTAGCCTCGATGAGCATCTCAAGTACCTAAAGGATGTTCTTCCCACGGGGAATCTATGTCCTACTAGTGTGGATGAGGCCAAGAAGATCGTGTGCCCTCTTGATCTGCAAAGACGTTAGATACCATGCATGCATCAATGATTGCATAATTTATCGGAAGGAGCACGCGGAAAAAACAAGCTGTCTGGTGTGCAATGCTTCTCGATACAAGAAGGCCGGGAAGAAATGTCCCCAGAAAGTTGTATGGTACTTACCGATCACTCCCCGTCTCCAGAGGTATTTCATAGATCGCAAGGAAGCAAAGCTCATGCGCTAGCATGCGAAGAGGAAGAAGCCCGACGATGGAGATGATCCGAAGCTGAGACACGTCAAGGATGGAAGCCAGTGGAGAGAGTTGAACAGCTTCTATCGGTATTTCGAATGTGATGCAAGGAACATCGTGCTCGGCACGTGTACCAATGGCATGAATCCGTCTGGCAGCCAGAACACCAACCATAGCACATGGCCCGTGTTTTTATGGATGTACAACCTCCCCCTGGTTGTGCATGAAGTCGAAGTACATTCACATGACCATGCTGATTCAAGGGCCGAAACAACTAGGAAATAATATTAATCTGTATCTGGGGCTACTTCAAGAGGGGTTAAACATGTTATGGAAAACACCGACCAAGACATAGGACGCCAGCAAAGGCTAGCATTTCTACATGAGAGCCGCGCTGATCACGATGTTGCACGACTATCTCGGTTATGGATATGTCGCAGGCCAGGTGTGCCATGGATATTGCGGATGCACGCGGTGCATTGATGATACGACGTCTCAGCAGCTAACATCAAGGAAATATGGCGGGTCTGGGAAAATCGTGTACATGGGGCATCGAAGATGGCTCGATCCGGACGACCCGTGGAGATCTATTCAATGGTCACCCTGAGCATCGAGGACCTCCACGTAAGCGGAGCGGCACCAAAATTGATGAGCTCTTGAAAAACTGGGAACAGTGCCCCGCGTCGGGAAAGACAATGAAAAAGGCGCCAGAGCCGCTGCTGAAGGTATGGAAGACGAGGTTTGTGTTCTGGGACTTGGAGTACTGGCACAAAATCGACACACCTCATTGCCTTGATCAAATGCATATATGTAAGAATGTCCTTGAGAGCTTGCTTGCATAATCGATGAAGATGCTTGGGATAAGACCAAGGATGGGCCGAAGGCAAGAAAAGACTTGCAAGATTTGAATATCAGGGAAGATCTGCACATGCCACCCCGTAAAAAGACAAACGAGACAAATACGAAGACAGAGGCGCGGGAGAAGAAGGGCAAGAAAGTAAAGGAAGAGGATCATTGCCCCCCTTCTTGCTTCAGCTTAAGTCAGGTTGAGATCGATCAATTCTTTAAGTGCCTTACCAGAGTCAAAGTTAGTTCCAAGCATCGTGGCAAGATAAGCGAGATATCTAGACACGGACAAGAAAAGGTTCAGCGGGATGAAGTCCCATGACTGTCATGTGATGATGACGCAGATACTACCTGTTGCACTTGATACGTCTCCATCGTATCTACTTTTCCAAACACTTTTGCCCTTGTTTTGGACTCTAACTTGCATGATTTGAATGGAACTAACCCAGACTGACGCTGTTTTCAGCAGAATTGCCATGGTGTTATTTTGTGCAGAAATAAAAGTTCTCGAATGACCCGAAACTTCACGGAGAATATTTTTGGAATTAATAAAAAATACTGGTGAAAGAATCAAGGCCAGGGGGCCCACACCCTATCCACGAGGGTGGGGGCGCGCCCCCTGCCTCGTGGGCCCCCCTGGTGCTCCACCGACCTCAACTCCAACTCTATATATTCACGTTCGGGGGAAAAATCAGAGAGAAGGATTCATCGCGTTTTACGATACGGAGCCACCGCCAAGCCCTAATCTCTCTCGAGAAGGCTGATCTGGAGTCCGTTCGGGGCTCCGGAGAGGGGAATCCGTCACCGTTGTCATCATCAACCTTCCTCCATCACCAATTTCATGATGCTCACCGCCGTGCGTGAGTAATTCCATCGTAGGCTTGCTAGACGGTGATGGGTTGGATGAGATTTATCATGTAGTCGAGTTAGTTTTGTTAGGGTTTGATCCCTAGTATCCACTATGTTCTGAGATTGATGTTGCTATGACTTTGCTATGCTTAATGCTTGTCACTAGGGCCCGAAAGTGCCATGATTTCAGATCTGAACCTATTATGTTTTCATGAATATATGCGAGTTCTTGATCCTATCTTGCAAGTCTATAGTCACCTATTATGTGTTATGATCCGTTAACCCCGAAGTGACAATAATCGGGATACTTACCAGTGATGACCGTAGTTTGAGGAGTTCATGTATTCACTAAGTGTTAATGCTTTGGTCCGGTACTCTATTAAAAGGAGGCCTTAATATCCCTTAGTTTCCAATAGGACCCCGCTGCCACGGGAGGGTAGGACAAAAGATGTCATGCAAGTTCTTTTCCATAAGCATGTATGACTATATTTGAAATACATGCCTACATTACATTGCTGAACTGGAGCTAGTTCTGTGTCACCCTACGTTATAACTATTGCATGAGGAATCGCATCTGGCATAATTCTCCATCATCGATCCAATGCCTATGAGCTTTTCACATATTGCTCTTTGCTTAGTTACTTTACTTTTGCCACTGTTACCATTACTTCCATACTACTTTGCTACTAAATACTTTGCTGCAGATATTAAGTTATCCAGGTGTGGTTGAATTGACAACTCAGCTGCTAATACTTGAGAATATTCTTTGGCTCCCCTTGTGTCGAATCAATAAATTTGGGTTGAATACTCTACCCTCGAAAACTGCTAAGATCCCCTATACTTGTGGGTTATCAAGACTATTTTTGGCGCCATGTCGGGAGCATAGCTATATTATTTGAGTCACTTGGGATTTATATCTGCTGATCACTATGAGGAACTTGAAAGACGAGAAAACCAAAATTTATCCCTCAACTATGAGGGGAGGTAAGGAACTGCCATCTAGCTCTGCACTTGATTCACCTTCTTTTTTGAGTAAGCTTGTGACACCTAAACCCGCTTATGCTATTATTATGATATGTCGCATGTTATTGATGATGCCATACGCTATGCATGATACTTATGATGAAACTACTTCTATGCTTGATACTACTGTGCCACTAGGTGAATTTCTTGATGAACAACTTGCTAGGGCTAGAGAGAATGAAATTATTGAAACTGATAATATTGATGAAAGTGATGATGAAGATTCTCCCCCCTAGATATGAATTGCCTGTTGTGCCTGAGGGTTATGTTATGGATGAAGAAACTCCTAGAGACTTTCTTGCTTGCAATGATAGATATGATCTTAAGAAACTGTTAGTTAAGCTGAAAGAAAAGTCTTTGAATGCTAGAATGAAATATGACCCTGCTTTTGCTACTTCACCTATCTGTATTTCCAATAAGGATTATGATTTCTCTATTGATCCTGAGATAATTACTTTGGTTGAATCTGATCCTTTTTATGGCTATGAATCTGAAACTGTTGTGGCACATCTTACTAAATTAAATGATATAGCCACCCTATTCACTAATAATGAGAAAACTCGTTACTACTATATTCTTAAAATATTTCCGTTCTCATTAAAAGGTGATGCTAAAACATGGTTTAATTCTCTTGATCCTGGTTGTGTGCGTAGTCCCCAGGATATGATTTAGTACTTCTCTGCTAAATATTTTCCCGCTCATAAGAAACAGGCCGCTTTAAGGGAAATATATAATTTTGTGCAAATTGAAGAAGAGAGTCTCACACAAGCTTGGGGGAGGCTTCTCCAATTACTTAATGCTTTGCCTGATCATCCTCTCAAGAAAAATGAAATACTTGATATCTTTTATAATGGACTAACCGATGCTTCTAGAGACCACCTGGATAGTTGTGCCGGTTGTGTTTTTAGGGAAAGAACTATTGATCAAGCTGAATTGCTATTGAATAATATGTTGACTAATGGAAATAATTAGAGACTTCCTGAACCAACTCCTAAGCCAACTCCGAAGAAAAGGGGTGTTCTATTTCTCAGTCCTGAAGATATGCAAGAGGCAAAGAAATCTATGAAAGAAAAGGGTATTAAAGCTTAAGATGTTAAGAATTTACCACCTATTGAAGAAATACATGGTCTTGATAACCCGACACAGGTAGTAAAGGTAAATTCTCTCTATAGATTTGATGAAGGTGATATTCCTCGTTATAAGTCTGCTAGCCAATGCTTAGATGAGTTTGATAATTTTATTGTTAAACAAGAAAACTTCAATGCTTGTGTTGGTAGACAATTGAAACGTAATGCTTATATGATTGAACACTTGAGTGATTATATGTCTAGAGTTAAAGGTGAACTTAAACTTATTAGTAAACATGCTTCTATGGTTACCACTCAAGTAGAACAAGTGCTTAAAGCTCAAAATGATTTGCTCAATGAATTAAATAATAAGAAGAATGAATTAAATGATAAGAAGAATGATAATGCTATTAGAGTTGTGACTAGACGGGGTAAAATGACTCAGGAACCTTTGTATCCTGTGGGCCACCCTAAGAGAATTGAGCAGGATTCTCACATAACTTGATGCACCTAGTCCTTCTAAGAAGAAGAAAAAGAAAAATGATAGGACTTTTCATGCTTCTAGTGAACCTGTTATTGACACACCGGAGAATCCCAATGACATTTCTATCTCTGATGCTAAAACACAATCTGGTGATGAACATGAACCTAGTGATAATGTTAATGATAATGTACACGTTGATGCTCAACCTAGCAATAATAATGATGTAGATATTGAACCTGCTGTTGATCTTGATAACCCACAATCAAAGAATCAACGATATGATAAGAGAGACTTTGTTGCTAGGAAACACGGTAAAGAAAGAGAACCATGGGTTTAGAAACCCATGCCTTTTCCTCCTAAACCATCCAAGAAAAAGGATGATGAGGATTTTGAGCGCTTTCTTTGAAATGATTAGACCTATATTTTGCGTATGCGTTTGGATCGATATGCTTAAAATGAATCCTTATGCTAAGTATATGAAAGATATTGTTACAAATAAAAGAAAGATACCGAAGCTGAAATTTCCACCATGCTTGCTAATTATACTTTTAAGGGTGGAATACCAAAGAAACTTGGAGATCCAGGAGTACCAACTATACCATGCTCCATTAAAAGAAACTATGTTAAAACTGCTTTATGTGATCTTGGAGCCGGTGTTAGTGTTATGCCTCTCTCTTTATATCATATACTTGATTTGAATAAGTTGACACCTACTGAAATATCTTTGCAAATGGCCGATAAATCAACTGCTATACTTGTCGGTATTTGTGAGGATGTGCCTATTATAGTTGCAAACGTTACTATATTAACGGACTTTGTTATTCTTGATATTCCCGAGGACGATAGTATGTCGATTATCCTTGGTAGACCTTTTTTGAATACTGCAGGAGTTGTTATTGATTGCAACAAAGGCAATGTCACTTTTCATGTTAATGGTAATGAGCATACGATACCGTTTCCGAGGAAACAACCTCAAGTCCACAGTATCAATTCTATTGGAAAAAATTCCATCAATTATTATTGGAGGTTTTGAATTTCCTCTTCCTAGTGTCAAAAATAAATATGATATTCTTATTGTTGGGGACGTGCATATCCCTGTTGAGGTAACCTAGTGCTATTCGAAAATTATCTGGTTTCGTGCGATTCAGAGTGAGTTTGTTAACAAGACTTGATCAACCTTGTTAGTGGATTACTTTTGATGAGCATGAGATGGATGAAGTTAGAAAAGCACAACCTTTTGTACCCTCCTTTTACTTTCTGTTATTTAGATTAAATAAAGCAAAAATAGTATTTTCTGCGTGTTTTCTGAATTATCCGTGCAATAAAAAATACCCCGAAAATAAAAGTTCTCCAAATGCCCTGAAAATGAAATGTGATTTTTTCCAGAATATTTGAGAATATTTGGCACTGAGAACACATCAAGGGGAGCCAGCACCTGGCCACGAGGGTCCAGGGCGCGCCCACCCCCCTAGGCGCGCCCCCTGCCTCGTGGGCCACTGGTGGCCCCCCTCCACTTATTCCAGCACCCACATACTTCTTCTTCCTCCCAAAAAAATCACCAACCAGCTCAAGCACGAGTTCTAGCTCATCTTGCTGCCATTTTCGATCTCCTTGCTCAAAGCTCCACTCACAAAACTGCTTTGGGTGATTGTTCTTTGGTATGTGACTCCTCCAATGGTCCAATTAGTTTTTGTTCTAGTGCTTTATTTATTGCAAATTTTTGCTGCTTAGATGACCCTGTTCTTGAGCTTGCATGTCAAATGTATATGGTCCCAAGTAGTTCTAATGCATATATAGTCTCTAGGCACTTGTGGGAGTAGTCGCTATCAATTTTGTTGAGTTTGGTTCATTTTCATTTTTGAGTTACTAAAATTTTCAGAATTTTTCAGAGGAAGAAATATGTTTAGGAAAATGTACCAAGGTGGTTCTTCAAGGAAGGAAGGACCCAGGCCCGCAATACGCGAGCCGGACCATGAACTACCAAGAGAAGCTCAAGTGCAGCCTTGTGAATGGCCGTCAGAAGATTTCATGGTCCGAGCAGGAATTAAGGAGGAATTTGACGCATATGTGCGTAATGCTGAACTCGAGGGCTTCATGCTAGATAAGTGCCCTCAGTATTATCAGCTAACTGATTCCTTTGTGAGAAGGTTCAAATTTACATCTTCACGCAATTCTCACACTGTCCTGTTTGATCTCCATGGTAAATCTTATACCATGGACTTAGAAGATTTTAATACTGCTTGTAAACTTCCACAATGGGGTAGTGCTAGTGAACCTCGCAAATATGAGTTTAAAGATTTTCTTGCTAGTATCACTTGGGGGGGGGGGGGAATCTAGAGAATAACACAAGCTACCATAGGGAGCACTCATTTTCCTGCTATACATTATTTTGCTCTCTTTATAGGTAGATGCATAAACGGTAAGGATGAGGCATGTCACATGTGTGTTCTAGATCTTAGTGTTCTCAAGAGTGTTGTATTAGGAGATAAACAATATAACTTGGGGGCCATTGTTGCACGAAGGTTGCATAATAATGGTTTAAGTGGAGACTTGTTTGGTGGGATTTATGCAACCCGTGTGGCTAATTTTTTTGAGATACCCATACATGAAAATGATATGGAATTGCCCCCTACTTATTCAAATTATAATGCTATGGTTCGCCATCAGTTTATTGAGAGGAATGAACAGCCTCTCCAGTACCGACTAATGTTTGACAGGTGCCGCACTGTCCATGTTGCTCTCCCTGCTCCTACTTTCTTTGACTTTCAGGCAAAAGGGGGATATATTATAACCAGGGAGGAGGCGAATGAGTATAAGAGGGAGACAGAGGCAGCCCGCCTCCAAGCTGCAGCTCATGAGGCAATGGTTGCTGCTTCTCAGTACGACCCCAGCTACAACTTTGATCCATGGGCATAAACCAACTTAGGCCAAAAGCCTAAGCTTGGGGGAGTACGTATTTCTAACCGACATTACATTCATGTTCACACACTCATTCTAGTTGTCGGTGCTCATACTTTTTCATTGTAATATCCATGCTAGTTTATTTTCCTTTTTATGCTTTCTTATTGTGTGTTTGATAAACCTTAAGAAAAACAAAAAAAAAATTAGTTGTAGCTTTTAGCTAGTTTACTTTCCATGCTTGTAGTAGTAATAATTAAAAGAAAACCCAAAAAGATTTCTCGTTCTTCTTTTGCTCGTTGGGAGCTTTCCCGTGTAAATAGTTTTATTTCTTTTCTTTTCTTTGGAGGTCGAGATGAGAAGACCATAATTAAAATGTTAAGTGGCTCTTATATGCATTATTTTTGATTTAACAAAGAGCCCATATTACCTTGTCTTCTCCTGTGTATTAAGATGCCTGCAGATTCCAGCTTAGTCCAATGCACGCGCACTATTATTATTATCCACATCGTTCGGTCGTGCAAGTGAAAGGCAATAATGACGATATATGATGAACTGATTGAGATGAGAGAAGCTGGTGTGAACTCGACCTCTCTTGTTTTTGTAAATATGATTAGTTCATTGTTCCTGATTCAGCCTATTACGAATGAAACATGTTTGCAATGACAATTAGAGATTATAGTTGCTTATGCCATGCTTAATTAGCTAGGAGTTTATAATGGTTTACCTTGCGTGCCAACATGCTATTAAAATGGTTGTGATGTGGTATGATAGGGTGGTATCCTCCTTTGAATGATTCGAGTGACTTGACTTGGCACATGTTCACACATGTAGTTGAAACAAAATCAACATAGCCTCCACGATATTTATGTTCATGGTCGATTATATCCTACTCATGCTTGCACTCAATGTTTATTAATTTTAATGCATGTTCATGACTGTTGTCGCTCTCTAATTGGTCGCTTCCCATTCTTTTTCTAGCCTTCACTTGTACTAAGCGGGAATACTGCTTGTGCATCCACTTCCATAAACCCCAAAGTTATTCCATATGAGTCCACCATACCTTCCTATATGCGGTATCTACCTGCCGTTCCAAGTAAATTTGTATGTGCCAAACTCTAAACCTTCAAATGAAATTCTGTTTTGTATGCTCTAATAGCTCATGTATCAACTAGGGTTGGTTGTATCCTCCATGCTAGGCGGTTTATTCTCAAGAGGAGTGGACTCCGCTCCTCACTCACGAGAAAATGGCTGGTCACCGGGATGCCCAGTCCCATGCTCAAATCAAATCAAAATAGTAGCAAACAAAACTCCCCCAGGGCTGTTGCTAGTTGGAGGCACTCGTTGTTTAGAGCCAGCCATGGATTGATGCTTGTTGGTGGTGGGGGAGTATAAACTTGACCATTCTGCTTGGGAACCGCCTATGATGTGTGTAGCATGGAAGATATCGAGATCTCTCGGTTGTTATGTTGACAATAAAAGTATGCCGCTCAAAATATTATTTATCTCTATTTCAAAACTCGAGCTCTGGCACCTCTACAAATCCCTGCTTCCCTCTGCGAAGGGCCTATCTTTTTACTTTTATGTTGAGTCATCACCCTCTTATTAAAAAAGCACCAGTTGGAGAGCACCGCTGTCATTTGCATCCATTACTATTAATTTATATTGAGTATGAGCATGACTGGATCTCTTTTACCATGGATTACAATGTTTAGTCAGTCCTTGATCTTCAGAGGTGCTCTGCATTTATGTTTTGCGATCTCAGAAAGGGCTAGCGAGATGCCATCTTGTTATATCATATTATGATTGTTTTGAGAAAGTGTTGTCATCCGAGATTTATTATTATTGCTCGCTAGTTGATTATGTCATTGATATGAGTAAACATGAGACCTAAATGTTATTGTGAATATGGTTAGTTCATAATCTTTGTTGAAAACTTGAATGCTGGCTTTACATATTTACAACAACAAGAGCAAACAGAGTTTGTAAAAGTTTTTCTTTATCACTTTCAGTTTGTCAACTAAATTGCTTGAGGATAAGCAAATGTTTAAGCTTGGGGAAGTTGATACGTCTCCATCGTATCTACTTTCTCAAACACTTTTGCCCTTGTTTTGGACTCCAACTTGCATGATTTGAATGGAACAAACCCGAACTGACGCTGTTTTCAGCTGAGTTGCCATGGTGTTATTTTTGTGCAGAAATAAAAGTTCTCGGAATGACCTGAAACTTCACGGAGAATATTTTTGGAATTAATAAAAAATACTGGCGAAAGAATCAAGGCCAGGGGGCCCACACCCTGTCCATGAGGGTGGGGGCGCGCCTACCCCCTGGGCGCGCCCCTGCCTCGTGGGCCCCATGGTGCTCAACTCCAACTCTATATATTCACGTTCGGGGAGAAAAAAATTAGAGAGAAGGATTCATCGCGTTTTACGATACGGAGCCGCCGCAAAGCCCTAATCTCTCTCGAGAGGGCTGATCTGGAGTCCGTTCGGGGCTCCGGAGAGGAGAATCCGTCGCCGTTGCCATTGTCAACCTTCCCCATCACCAATTTCATGATGCTCACCGCCGTATGCGTGAGTAATTCCATCGTAGGCTTGCTGGACGGTGATGGGTTGGATGAGATTTATCATGTAATCGAGTTAGTTTTGTTAGGGTTTGATCCCTAGTATCCACTATGTTACGAGATTGATGTTGCTACTTTGCTATGCTTAATGCTTGTCACTAGGGCCCGAGTGCCATGATTTCAGATCTGAACCTATTATGTTTTCATGAATATATGTGAGTTCTTGATCCTATCTTGCAAGTCTATAGTCACCTATTATGTGTTATGATCCGTTAACCCCGAAGTGATGATAGTCGGGATACTTACCGGTGATGACCATAGTTTGAGGAGTTCATGGATTCACTAAGTGTTAATGATTTGGTTCGGTACTCTATTAAAAGGAGGCCTTAATATCCCTTAGTTTCCAATAGGACCCCGCTGCCACGGGAGGGTAGGACAAAAGATGTCATGCAAGTTCTTTTCCATAAGCACGTATGACTATATTTGGAATAAATGCCTACATTACATTGATGAGCTGGAGCTAGTTCTGTGTCACCCTACATTATAACTATTGCATGAGGAATCGCATCCGGCATAATTCTCCATCACCAATCCAATGCCTATGAGCTTTTCACATATTGCTCTTTGCTTAGTTACGTTATTTTTGCCACTGTTACCGTTACTTCCATACTACTTTGCTACTAAATACTTTGCTGCAGATATTAAGTTATCCAGGTGTGGTTTTTACTCAGCTGCTAATACTTGAGAATATTCTTTGGCTCCCCTTGTGTCGAATCAATAAACTTGGGTTGAATACTCTACCCTCGAAAACTGTTGCGATCCCCTATACTTGTGGGTTATCAGCCCTTAGAGGGATAATGGACAAGCATGTCTGTGACATGCTTATTAGTCTCTGCAACTTTTTCAACGTCATCTCTCGGAAGTCAATCAGTGTGAAGCAGCTCCAAAGGCTACAGGAAGAGATCGTTGTGATACTGAATGAGCTTGAGATGTACTTCCCTCCCGCGTTCTTTGACGTCATGGTGCATCTGTGTGTCCATGTTGTGGACGACATAATAGACCTGGGGCCGTCATTCCTGTACAACATGATGCCGTTTGAGAGGATGAATGGGTCGTCAAAGGATTCGCTCGTAACATGTCTCGTCCGGATGGAAGCATCGTCCAGGGCTATCTGACACAAGAGTGCCTCTCTTTCTGCGAGAATTTTCTATATGGCGCAGACCAGCCGCCTGGTGTTGGTGTTGGTTTGCCCGTTAACAAGCACGATGGGAGGCTCGAAGGAGAAGGTCACTCCAACGGTCGCAGGGAACTGCACGTGGCATACTCAGATTGATGCAACGACTTTGATAGAGAAAACTTGGTAGTGCTACAACACCTAGACGAGGTAGATCCTTTCATGGCACTGCACAAAGAAATTATCGCAAAGAAGTATCATGACCGGGGTATGCGGGGCCGGACGCCGAAGTTACTAGAGAGCACAACTCCACTTTCCTACATTGGTTCAAAGAGCATATTATTGCTAATCCCTCGGAGGAGGGCTCTCAGGACGGATTGCTCATATACGCCTTACCACATGGCCCCTCGCCCAACCTTGTCACCTATGAGGCATACGATATCAACGGATACACGTTCTACACCGAGGCCAAAGATATGGACAGTGATGATCGGAACTTAGGGGTGACGATGGAATGCATGACCGGCAGCGACAACGGCACAACTAAGAGATTTTACGGAAGGGTCAAGGAGATCTGGGAGCTTGACCACTCTGGACTGCACAACACGATGATGTTCCATGTCAGATGGGCTAAGAATGTCGAAAGAGAAAACCGGTATTTCACTACCATGACTATACCCGATGCCAAGAGCGCTGCCGTGAACGCTATCACAAAAAACGAGCCATGGGTACACGCTAAGCACGTGACACAATGCTTCTTCATAACCGACCTGCGCAATCCTAGCCGTGTTGTCGTGAGGAGAGGCAAAAGGAACATCATTGGAATGGATGGAGTCGCCAACGAGGAAGACTACGATCAGTACATCAACCCAATGAGGGAAGATGACGATGACGATGAAGTGTACGTCAAAAGAAGAATCAATACTACATTACCTAAGAAAAATCGTACTCCATGGAAACGGAAAAGTCACAATGAGGGGCTCAATTATTCTTCAACAAACAAGAAGGGAAAGAAGCTCACTCAAAAACAAAAACGTCAATGCTGAGGAACCTAATGTTATCGGTCAAATGATGTAATATATATGTTCCTATTTTGTATACATACTTAACCGTCAAATGATGCAATATATATTACCTTCGCTTCGTTCACTGCTCTCGAAAAAAGAAAAGTGAGAGAAAATAAAGGAAAAAGAAAATAGAAGAAAACAAACAGGAAAACGGCTATAGGTACTGGTTATAGCAGTAGCGCTTTTCTGAAAAAGAGCTACAACTAGTCAAGGTAGCAGTAGCGGTTTCCTTAACTGCTATAGCTACATGTAATAGCAGTAGTGCGGTCGGTGTAAAACCGCTATAGCTAATTTAGCTATAGCGCGTTTGGTTTAAACGTGCTACTGCTATGTCCACTTAACCCCCAAAATCCTTCTGTCTCTGCTTCATCCCGCCTCTTTTCCCCCAAATCCCCACTCTCTCTTCCCCGTCAGACCGCCGAGCCGTGCCTCGCCGCCTCACGCCGCCTGACCCCGAGCTCGCCTCGCCCCACCCCCGACCCCGACCCCGGCCATGACCCCGATGATACATCTCCAACATATATACTTTTCTCACGCTTTTCCTCTTGTTTTGGACTCTAATTTGCATGATTTGAATGAAACTAACCCTGGACGGACGCTGTTTTCAGCAGACTGTTGTTTTTGTGCAGAAATAAAAGTTATCGGAATGGAACAAAACTTTGCGAGGATTTTTTATATCAATAATAAGAATTTCTGGAGCCAAGACCCACCAGAGAGGGGCCCCTGGTTGGGCACAACCCACCAGGGTGCGCCCCCCTCTCCTGGCGTGCCCAGGTGGGTTGTACCCACCTGGTGGCCCCGCTGACGACCGCCCTGATACTATAAAATCACATTATTCCAGAAAAAAAATCAGGGAAAAAGAAATATCCCGATCCACGAGATGGAGCCGCCGCCAAGCCCTTTTTTCCTTGGGAGGGCAGATCTGGAGTCCGTTCGGGGCTCCGGAGAGGGGGATCTTCGTTCTTCGTCAACACCAACCCTTCGCAATCGCCAATTCCATGATGCTCCCCACCGGGAGTGAGTAATTCCTTCGTAGGCTCGCTGGTCGGTGAGGAGTTGGATGAGATTCATCATGTAATTGAGTTAGTTTTGTTAGGGCCCGATCCCTAGTATCTGCTATGTTCTTAGATTGATGTTCCTATGACTTTGCCATGCTTAATGCTTGTCACTTTGGGCCCGGGTGCCATGAACTCAGACCTGAATCGTTTATGAATTCATCATTATATCCATGTTTTAGATCCGATCTTGCAAGTTATAGTCACCTACTATGTGTTATGATCCGTCAACCCCGGAGTGACAACAACAACCGGCCCACTCGGTGATGACCGTAGTTTGAGGAGTTCATGTATTCACTATGTGTTAATGCTTTGTTCCGGTTCTCTATTAAAAGGAGGCCTTAATATCCCTTAGTTTCGAATATGGACCCCGCTGCAACGGAAGGGTAGGACAAAAGATGTCATGCAAGTTCTTTTAATAAAGCACGTTATGACTATTTACGGAATACATGCCTACATTATATCGATGAATCGAGCTAGTGTCGTATCGCCTCTAGGTTATAACTGTCACATGATGAATATCATCCAACAAGTCACCGATCCAATGCTCACGAATTTATCTTATATTGTTTCGCTAAGTTACTATCGCTTTCATCCTTTGTTACACTTGCTACAAAACTATCGCTATCACTTTATATCGCCATCACTATTATTAAAACTATCAAACTACTTTGCTATCGATTACTTGCTGCAGATAATTAATCTCCGTGTGGTTGAATTGACAACTCAGCTGCTAATACCTTCAAATATTCTTTGTCTCCCCTTGTGTCTAATCTATAAATTTGGGTTGAATACTCTACCCTCGAAAACTGTTGCGATCCCCTATACTTGTGGGTTATCAAGACCTTTTTCTGGCTCCATTGTCAGGGAACATAGCTATATTTGTTGAGTCACTTGGGATTATTATCAATTTATCACTATGAAGAATCTAAAAGATCCAAAGACAAATACATTTCCCTTAAGCACGAGGGGAGGTAAGAAACTACCATCCAGTTCTGCTTTAGATTCACCTTCTGTTATGAGTAAACTTGCAACACCACCACATGCTATCAATTCTGATATGTCGCAAGTTATTGATGATGCTACTTCTACTATCAATGATCCTTATGATGATGCTAGTTCCTTGCTTGATAATGATGATGTGCCACTTGGTGATTTTCTTGATAAACAATTGCTAGAGTTATACAACATGATGTTGTCGAATCCGATGATGAGCTTGAAACTGAATCTCCTGAGACATCTTCTAGAACTAGCCTTCCTAGATATGAATTGGCTAAGGTAGCGGAAGGTTATGTTATGAGTGAAGAAGCAACTAGAGATATTCTTGCTTGCAATGATAGAGATGATCTAGAGAAATTACTACAAAAGTATGAAGAAAAATCTCTGAATGCTAGAATGAAATGTGATCCTAAGTTTGCTACCTCACCTATCTTTATTGATGACAAGGATTATGAATTCTCTGTCCAAAGTAAATTACTTTGGTTGAATCTGATCCTTTCCATGGTTATGAAACTGAAGCTGTTGTGGCACATCTTACTAAGTTGAATGATATAGCCACCCTTTTTACTCATGATGAGAAAACTCGCTACTACTTTATTCTCAAATTATTTCCTTTCTCATTAAAGGGTGATGAGGGAGTCCTGGACTAGGGGGTGTCCGGATAGCCGAACTATCATCACGGTCGGACTCCAAGACTATGAAGATACAAGATTGAAGACTTCGTCCCGTGTCCGGATGGGACTTTCCTTGGTGTGGAAGGCAAGCTTGGCGATACGGATATGTAGATCTCCTACCATTGTAACCGACTGTGTAACCCTAACCTATCCGATGTCTATATAAACCGGAGGGTTTTAGTCCCAGAGGACTAACAACAATCATACCATAGGCTAGCTTCTAGGGTTTAGCCTCCTTGATCTCGTGGTAGATCTACTCTTGTACTACCCATATCATCAATATTAATCAAGCAGAGTAGGGTATTACCTCCATCAAGAGGGCCCGAACCTAGGTAAAAACATTGTGTCCCTTGTCTCCTCGTTACCATCCGCCTAGACGCACAGTTCGGGACCCCTACCCGAGATCCGCCGGTTTGACACCGACATTGGTGCTTTCATTGAGAGTTCCTCTGTCGTCACCTATAGGCCCGATGGCTCCTTCGATCATCAACAACGACGCGGTCCAGGTGAGACTTTTCTCCCGGACAGATCTTCAGATTCGCGGCTTTGCACCGGGCCAATTCACTTGGCCATCCGGAGCAAATCGAAAGCCACGCCCGCCATCAGTCAGATTTGGAAGCTTGAATTATACGGCCGACATCCGCGGAGACTTGATCTTTGACGGATTCGAGCCACAGCCAAGCGCCGCCAGACCGCTCCTCGCTGGCATGATCTAACTCTGCCACGAACGGTGTCCTCGAGGTCGCATTAGTGTCCGCTCCGAACATTGATTCGAGCCGATCTCGCCGATCGAGGATGGTTGGTTGGACACCACCTCGAGGCTGAAATCTCTACGACAATTAAGCGAACACAATCCCTGTCGCTGCGAAGACCGTGACTCCTGTGTGCTGGACTCCTCTCCGGACTCCGAACCCTCCGCGCCCCTGCCAATCGAATCCGATCAGGCGCCGGTCATGGAGTTCACTGCCGCGGACATCTTTCAGCACTCGCCCTTTGGCGACATCCTGAATTCACTAAAGTCTCTATCTTTATCCGGAGAGCCATGGACGGACTACGGTCAGGAAGGTTGGGATGCGGACGACAAAGAAATTCAACGCCCACCCACCACCCACTTCGTAGCCACTGTCGAAAGCTTACACGACGCTACCGATTTCGATTCAAGACATCGACGGTATGGACGACGATGTAGGAGACAACCATGAACCAGCGCCTATAGGATGCTGGACAACCACCTCATCCCATGATGTATACATGGTGGATACACCTAAAGGAAATGAAGACGAGGAACAACGGACGCCACTGAAGGATAAATCCTCAAAAGCAGTCAAAACAACAACGTAAACGCCAACCAAGTCCCGCCTCAACAAAGACCCAGCCATAGAGCAGGGCGAACGGTGGACGGCATTTAACATGCTATCGAGCAATCGTTCAACAAGACAACTTGGATAAACAACCCGTCCCGGCGAAGACAACAGTCCGGATGATCTCACGCCGGACAAATTGTTGGAGCAAAATAACCTCCACAAAAGGCTCGTCGCATCGCTGCGCGTAGCCTGAAAAGCGAAGCGGAAGCTCAAAACAGCGGAAGATGCACTCAGAATCGGATGGAGCAGTATTCAACATCGCAGACAAATACGGCGATACCGCCGAACAAAGAGCTACCCAAAGAGAAAACTATCGCCTGAATTTGATGAGGAGGCCATAGAGCCCCACAATCAAAAATAAGAAGGCCACCCGATCGGATGGACGCACCCCACGGCAAAAAGAGAGCGGCAAATGGCGCGACACAAGCCGCACGCGATCCGCATAAGGATTCACATCAAAAGGATGGCCCAAGAAGGTCCATCTATGGGCCGAGAAAGCAAGCTCTTCAAAGCAATGCAAAACGCCAAATATCCAAACATCACGCACACCCAAATATAGGGCGCCAGACACCCCTCGTGGTTTCACCAATGAGGTGTCGGATCACGAATTCCCAGCCGATTCAAACTCGTAAACATAGAGGCATACGACGGAACAACAGACTCGAGTATGGATTGAGGACTATATCCTCCACATACACATGGCTAGAGGAGATGATCTCCACGCCATAAAATACTTACCCTCAAGCTCAAAGGGCCAGCCCGGCATTGGCTCAAAGGCCTCCCGAAAATACCATTGGAAGTTGGGAAGAGCTCGAGGATGCTTTTTCGGCAAATTTTCAAGGGACTTATGTCCGCCCTCCTGGATGCGTATGATTTAAGTCATATAACTCAACAACCCGGAGAGTCAGCCCGCAAATTCTGGAACAGGTTCCTCACCAAAAGAACCAAATAGTCGACTGTCCGGACGCCGAAGCCTTAGCAGCTTTCAAACACAACGTCCGAGATTTAATGGTTCATGGACACCTCGCCAAGAAAAGCCGAGAACCATGGCTGCATTAACAAGCCTCATGACCCGCTTTTGCTGGAGAGGATAGCCGGCTAGCAAGATGCGCACCAGCGACCCAAGTACATCCAAGTCAGGGATGGAAATGAAACCACGGCGCAACAAGGACCAAATACGGATTAAAGGGAACAGTCCAAAGAGCGACAAATAACGCCGGATTCAAAAGCTCACGGCAGAACAATACAAAACTGCCTCTTAAGGACAATAGCGATGAGCTATCCAACTTAAATAAAATCTTGGACAAGATATGTCAAATCCACAAGATTCGGGAGGCTCGCAAACCATACCCACAGAGATTGCTGGGTCTTCAAACAGTCCGGCAGACTCAACGCCGAACACAATGGGCCCGACACACCAAGCGAGGATGATGACGAACCCCACAAGCAGAGCACCGGAAAACAAAAGAATTTCCCGCAAGAGGTTAAAACAGTAAACTCCCTTCACGTGATAAAAGGAAAAAACAGAGCGGTGCCCATTAAGATGCGCTACCAGACATACTACCCTAGCGGAGTACCAACACCGTTGTCAAAACCAATCACCTTCGACCATCGGGACTACTCCGAAAGTATCCGAACGCAGGATGGACTGCCTTGATATTGGATCCTATAATCGATGGATTCCAATTTACACAAGTCCTCATGGATGGCGGCAATGACATAAACCCGATATATCAGACACAATCCGCAGGATGGGGATAGACCCAACCAAAATTCGCCATAGCAACACCTCCTTTAAAGGGGTAATGCCAGGCCCATATGCCCATTGTACGGGCTCCCTCATCGCTAGAAGTTTGTTCGGTTCATCCGACAACTTCCGCCACTTAAAAGTTAGTCTTCCATGTCGCCCCATTTAAAAGTAGCCATCAAGCACTATTGGGACGCGAAGCTTTCGCCCCTTTAACGCAATACCGCATTATGCATCTCTAACACTTAAAATGCCCGGTCCACGCGGCATCATCTCATTAAAAGGGAGTATTAAGTGTTATTCGAGCACGGAAGAACGTGAGACTGCCTTGACAGCCCCACACCTATCCGCCCGCTTAGTCAAAGAACCCGAATAGGTCATTCAAACCCGGACACGGCTAGACGAAGTCCGCGCCTACTAGCAACATACCCCCATACAAGGGGCTGCATGCATGTACAACAAGAGACAATAAAGCTCAATTTTATTCGCTTCTTGAATCATACTGCTTATTTAATATAAAGTACATCTTTTGCACGATCCTTTTTCTTTTAAACTAAGTTCCTCTCTTTTACAGATGAACAACGTGCTACACCCGTCCAGGATACGACACAACGGAGACACAGGCGCAGGCGTGCAGTAGGGACCCATTGCAAGGATTCTCTTCAGATTAAGACCCATGCGTAAACCTTTTTTACTGTCTCTTGTTGATATACATCCCCCGGTTTCTTACTATAACCGAGGAAGAGGCTGGCGTTTTGGCATTAGCCGCACTGAATTTTTGCTGCACTGGACACCAGGGGCTTAGGGCATTATTCTGTCCGTTTTTATAAAGACCGAATACCTTAGGGAGTATTGGGCGTCTCGAGTTAGGCCTTATATGCATCAGCTCCGAATCATGTCTTTGGTCAAATGTTGGGTTTTCCCGGCTCCTGTGTTTTGCTGCCTTACGTTCCGTTCTATCGGCTAACGCGGCACCAGAGAACTATCGCGATTGTGCCTCGGTTCGGCCGGGCGAGCACCTCAAGAGAGAAAGCCAAAACTGATCGTCATGATATAGCGAGAGACCGTCAACCACTCGATGACTCATCGGAATGTTTAGAATTCCTCGCATTAACTAAGGACCGTTGCCAGGCACATACGCTTCGAATTCGGGAGAGTGCGGTGCCCCTGTGGGCTATATAGTAGCCCCACCCTCGAACTCCTATGGCTAAGTGAAAGTGATAAAGCATTATAGTCCGGTTTCCTAGTTTGCTACGCTACCACCTCCTTAACAGGACCAAGACGTTGGATTAAGTGTGAAAAAGCGCCTTCTTTGCAAACACCCCTGCACTATGTGCATGGGGGCTGAAGCCAAGGACTGCGATCTTTCAGGTTATATATACATATACATAAACGACCGCACATGGAGTAGTTTACTACTTGAACGCACAAGTATAAAAAGCTCTTATATTATATTGAAACATTGTTTTCACAAATCATACATGTCATTTAAACATAATATCCTTCGAGCATCGCGTCTCTATTAAACAAAGCGCCTGCAGACTTCCTCAAAATAGTGCTCGGCAGTACTGCTTCCGTCTCAATCTTGGGATGCAACGTCGGTGGCCTTCATCTCCGCCAAGATGTCTTGACACGGGCCGAGCCATCCGCGCTCCCTCAATACACGCCGACCGCTTCATTGCATCGACACGCGGTACCACACCAAGGAACTGCTGCACTAAACCAAAATAACTCTTCTGGGGTCCGCCTGCCACAAACGAAGTCATGACATGCTTCATGGCAAGTCAGGATAATCGATTCAGCTCGGCCCATTCGCCAACCGATCGGTCAACGGAAGAGGACGCCCGGACTATGGAATTGCGACCAATATAGCTCTTCCCTTCGTGCCCCTTCCGCCTCGGAAGTGCTCAATCATGTCCGCAGCCGCCGCTAAGTCCGATAAGCATCCTCCGAACTCCACAACTTGTCCAACCGAGCATACTTCGGATCCAGATATTTCCTCCGCAGTAAACAGTTTTCCAGCTGCAATAGCCCCTACCGACTCAGCTCCTCCTTGGCAGCTCTCTCAAAGCCGAACGGGCATCCTTGGATTCGGCGGCCTTTTCCAGCCCTCTTGCTCTACTTGACGTTCTTTTTCAAGAACCTCGCAGCGATCGGTAGTATTCTTCAACTTTTCGCCATATCGCCATTTCCTCTTTGTTTCGGCAAAGTGAGCAGCCTGCTCGCTTCTAGCTCTTCGGCCGCCCTTAAAGCGGCCGACATTACTATTTCGCTTGCTCTTTCGCTCGGGCGAAGTTCCGCCCATAGCTCCTCCACAAAGCCGCACCATCTGCATTAAGCATACAAGTAGTAAGGCATGGGCGTCAAGCTCCCTTACCAGGTGTCCGCCAGAGAAGTCGTGATACCTTGTGACTCATTAAACCGCTTATTGACCAGGCGTGATGTCCGTGATCCGCCTCGTCAAGTTGCCGCTTTAGTTCGGCATATTCATCGATCCGGCTGGCCACGGATGCCCCGCCACCTATTTAGGAGCGGCGATATGTTATAATCGAGATTTTGATCCTCAAGACGTCAGCTGTCAATTTTGACAACATACCGAGTCTTAGGGGCTACTATCTATACAGTATGCATTCTATATGCATAATCGCCGAAAGGTACATCATTTTGCGTACCTCGAACCCCCGCCAAGAAGCTTCGACGGCTTCATGCAATCCGCTCTCTGCGGATGCAATTCTTTCAATCACCGTACCCATTAGCATACGGTGATCCTCTGAGATAGCTGCTCGCCCGAGCAGATCCTTCAGCTCCTCCGACCACACACCACTTGGCGCCGGACCTTCCGGCCCCGCTGGACTTGGGGGAACCCTCCATGAAGACACCTCAGGGTCGTCCGCCTCGCATGAGGGTGCGACAGGTGGAGGCGTTTCGCTCTCCATCATCTCCGGAAGAAGATCCCCCGAAGACGAGCTCTGCTGAGAAGGGCTGAGATCCGAACTACAAGGTACAATTTCGGTTATCTTCAGAAATAAATACAGGATGTTCTTTACTTACAAAACCCCTTCTTTTTTACTTACGGCTCAACAAGGGCTGATCCCCTTGGGAAACAAAGGCGGTTGGGGTACTTCCAGCCGGACTCTCTGACGAAGATTTCTTTCCCCTCTTCAAGGCCTTGACCTCCAGATCTTCCGAAGCGGTCTTCTTCTCTCCTTGGAGGGTGGGACTTTTGATCCCTCCCTCCTCAAAGGCCTCCTTCGTGGAGGCAGTTGCTTCCCCGCTCCCCCCGCCTTCAACATCTTGGCCAACATGGGATCCGGCGTGTTCTCTGGGAGGGGAGCCGGACACCTTATTAACTTTGCCTTGGCTATCCACTCCTGTTCAAGAAACGACTCCTTTAAAGGGCATGTATATGATAAATGAATGAACAGCCTGTCCGGTTACATGACTACTTACTTGAGTATCTGGGCAATTGCAGCTTAGTCCTGCGTCCTCAATCAGGTCTGGACACTTCTCTTGTGATCCGAAGAACAGTTTATACATCTCCACAGGCGTCGTACCCATAAAATTTTGGAGAGCTCGTGGTCCCTCCGGATTAAATTCCCACAAAGTGAGGGGGCGACGCTTGGTGGCGTATAGGCGCCAATCAACATAACCTGCACCATCGCAACCAGATTGATCTCTCTTTCTTGGAGGTCTCGAATACGGCCTCGCAACAAAGGAACGCCCTTGGGACGGCCCTCAGTCGAGCCCCTTGTTGACCCATGACGCCACCCATTTGTGGTGGACCTGAGCGGAAGGCGGGAAGCGCCACCCATTTGGTGCCCCTAGGAGCAGTGACATAAAACCACTCCCATTGCCACAAACCAAGCTCCTCTTGAAAAGAGCCCTTGGGCCACGGAGCATCAGAAGCGAACACCACGCTCTCGCCGGGCTCGGGAGTGGGAATGACCTGCCCTGGAGCAGGCAGCCTATGCGAAATCTCGCCGGCCAGATACCTGGCGTCTCGCAGCTTTAGCACATCTTCTTCTGTGATGGAAGAAGACATCCATCGGCCGTGCTGATCGGAGCCGGACATCGTCGAAGGTCCGAAGCGCCTAAATCTGAAGCTTTGGGTGTTAGAACTCAAGCGAGGCGAACTCGATGGAGGGTGTAAAAAAGAAGAGGGCCTTGGTCTCATTATAAAGAGGTTGAATACCAAGAGCCCTCCCCGTGGTCGATTAGGACTCGCCTTCGATAGAGGAGGCGTGCCAACGGGCACGTTTGGGTTACCCACGTCCGTATTGATGGGAATCCCGGAATAAGGGGGCACAATCTATGCTTTGATAAGACGTGCCAAGGAAACCGCCTCGCTAAACGCTACCGAGGTGGAGCGATAAAAAACGATTCATATAAAGGCTTGGCGGGGTGTGATGTCACGCCGCGAAATACGTCGCCACAGATCCGTGCAGAAATTATTCTCTCTACGGTGGTATGTGGAACTTGTTTTGCAAAGGTTTGACACTATCCTTGTGTTCAAAATCTTCTATGAAGTATTCGAAGGAGGAACCCGCCTTGCAATGCCGAAGACAATATGCGCCACGGACTCGCCTTCATTGAAGCCTGGTTCGTGGGCTACCGAGGGAGTCTGGACTAGGGGTGTCCGGATAGCCGAACTATCATCACGGCGGACTCCAAGACTATGAAGATACAAGATTGAAGACTTCGTCCGTGTCCGGATGGGACTTTCCTTGGCGTGGAAGGCAAGCTTGGTGATACGGATATGTAGAGCTCCTACCATTGTAACCGACTGTGTAACCCTAACCTATCCGGTGTCTATATAAACCGGAGGGTTTTAGTCCCAGGGATCTAACAACAATCATATCATAGGCTAGCTTCTAGGGTTTAGCCTCCTTGATCTCGTGGTAGATCTACTCTTGTACTACCCATATCATCAATATTAATCAAGCAGTGAGTAGGGTATTACCTCCATCGAGAGGGCCCGAACCTGGGTAAAAACATCGTGTCCCTTGTCTCCTGTTACCATCCGCCTAGACGCACAGTTCGGGACCCCCTACCCGAGATCCACCGGTTTCGACACCGATAGGTGATGCTAAATCTTGGTACAATACTCTTGCTCCTGGTTGTGTGAGTAGTCCCCAGGATATGGTTTATTACTTCTCTGCAAAATATTTTCCTGCTCATAAGAAACAAGCTGCCTTATAGGAAATATTTAACTTTGTGCAAATTAAAGAAGAGAGTCTCCCACAAGCTTGGGGGAGGCTTTGACAGTTACTTAATGCTTTGCCTGATCATCCTCTTAAGAAAAATGAAATACTTGATATCTTCTATAATGGACTAACAGATGCTTCTAGGGATTTCCTAGATAGTTGTGCTGGTTGTGTTTTCGAGAATGCAATTTGTTGGACAAGCTGAAGAATTATTGAATAACATATTGAAAAATTATGATGATTGGACTCTTCCTAAACCACCGGATAAACCCATTCCAAAGAAGAGGGCTATATTATATCTCAGTCCCGAAGATATGCAAGAGGCAAGGAAATCTATAAGGAAAAGGGTATTAAAGCTGAGGATGTTAAAAGTTTACCTCCTATTGAAGAAATACATGGGCTTAATACACCACCACTGCCTAAGGTGGTAGAGGTAAATTCTCTTATGAAGTTCAATTAAAATGATAATCCTCACAGTATGCATCCTAGTGAATGCCTTTATGAGTTTGGAAACTACATTAGAAAACAAGATCACTTCAATGCAAATGTTATGAAACAATTGAAATATAATTACGATATGATTGTTCGCTTGAGTGACTTGTTATTTAGAATCTCAAATGATGTTAGAGGTGTTGGAAAACATGCTTCTATGGTTCAAACTCAATTAGAACAAGTTGCTAAATCACAAAGAGAATTACTTAATGAAATGAATCATAATATGCATGACTTTGCTGTTAGAGTTGCAACTAGAGGAGGTAAAATGACTCATGAACCACTTTATCCTGAGGGACACCCAAAAATAATAGAACAAGATTCACAAAGAGCTAACACTAGTGCACCTAGCCCTTCTAAAAAGAAAAAGAAAAATAAAAATGATAGGACTTTGCATACTTCTAGTGAACCTGAAATAGAAAAACCTCCTGATAATGATAATGAAACTTCTATCCTCGATCTTTGAAACTCAGTCGGTAATGAACACTCACCCATCGATAATGAAAAAGATAATTATGAGGTTCATGAAGACTCTCAACCAAATAATGAAAAAGAACCAGATAATGATGTTGAGATAGAACCACATGTTGATCTTGATAACCCACAACCTAAAAAAAGATATGATAGAAGAGACTTTGTGGCTAGGAAACACGGTAAAGAAAGAGAACCGTGGGTTAAAAAACCTATGCCTTTTCCACCCAAGTCAACTAAAAAGAAAGATGATGAAGAATTTGAACGCTTTGCTGAAATGTTGAGGCCAGTCTTTTTGCGCACTCGCTTGACTGACATCTTGAAAATGCCTCCTTATGCAAAGTATATGAAAGACACCATCACTAAGAAGAGAAAGATACCGGAAGCTAAAATCTCCACTATGCTTGCTTATTACACTTTTAAAGATGGAGTGCCTAAAAACTTGGAGATCCGGGAATACCAACTATACCTTGCTCTATCAAAAGAATTATGTGAAAACCGCTTTGTGTGATTTAGGAGCTGGTGTTAGTGTTATGCCTTTCTCTTTATATAAAAGACTTGACTTGAATAAACTCACACCTATTGAAATATATCTGCAAATGGTCGACAAATCAATCGCCATACCTATCGGTATCTCGTGGAGGATGTGCCCGTTGTTGTTGCTAATGTTACTATTTTGACTGACTTTGTTATACTTGAGATGCCCGAGGACGACAACATGTTGATTATCCTTGGAAGACCCTTCCTGAATACTACAGGGGCTACTATTGATTGCAATAAAAGCAAGGTCACTTTCATATTAATGGCAATGAGCATACAGTGCACTTTCCGAAGAAACAATTCCAAGTGAATGGTATTAATGCTACTACCTCTCTCTCAGTTTACAGGGCATGCGCGTACCCCTAGGTCGTCAATTTGACCAACCTAATACAAGTCATATATTACAAAAAATATACCAATATAAACTTCGGATGTTATATTTTCAAACGATATAATTTTTGTGTTATATTATTTATATTAGGGTGATAAAATTGTTAACTTAGATATACGCGTAGGACTTGTAAACTGAAACAGAGGTAGTATTGAAAAATCTCCGACAATCACTATTGGAAGTTTTCAAATACCTCTACCTACTGTCAAAAAGAAATATGAAATGCTTATTGTTGGGAAAATGCATATCCCCGTTGAGGTAACTTAGTGATTTACGAAAGTTTTTCGGTTTCATGCCAATCGAAAGTGGTTGTTAATAAGACCTGATCCACCTTTTGATGAATCATTTTTGAACGGTATGAAGTTGGTGAATTTAGTAAGCACTACCTTCTGTCCTTACCTTTTGTTTCTGTTTTTTATTAGTTAAATAAAATAAAATGCCATGTTTTGTCTGTTTTCTGAATTTCCAGTGCAATAAAAAATGACCAAAAAAAATAAAAGTTCTCAAAATGCCCTGAAAGTTTTATATGATTTTTTTCCTGAATATTTAAGAATTTTTGGTGCAAATAATACCAGAGGGAGGTGCACCAGGTGGGCACAACCCACCTGGGTGCGCTAGACCCCCAAGCGCCTTGGTGGGTTGTGGTCCCCACGTGGCCCCCTCACTTATCTCTTTAGCCCACATCATCACTCACCTCTAGAAAAAAATCCCCATTGCTCTCTCTCCCGTGTTCTTGAGCTCAAACCCTTGGATTTTGATCTCTTTGCTCGAAGCTCCGTTTCCGAAACTGTTCCGGGGGATTGTTGCTTGGTATGTGACTCCAACATTTGTCCAATTAATTTTTGTTTTAGTGGTTTATACTTTGAATAATTAGCTACTCTTGGTGCTGCTGCAGATGTGCTTGCATGTTGAATTCTTGGTGTTCTAAGTAGTTTGAATGCTTGCTATGGCTTCTATGCATCCCTATGAGTAGTTGCTATCAATCTTGTAAAGTTTTGTTGACAAATTTTTGTCACCCCAAAATTTTTATTTTCAGAAAATTGTACGCGGGCATGAAAATATTTAGAAAGTTTGGTTCTAAGAAGAACTCCAAGGGTGTCATTGGGGAGTCTCCTTACAATGATCTCCACCCTCGAAGGTTGGCGGAAGTACGGCCGTGTGAATGGCCGCACACCCCATTCCTACAAGAGGCTGGAATTTTTGAGGAGTTCACGCAATATATTGCCAATGCCGGCCTCACCGACTTCATCTCAGATGAGTGTGACCAACACCAAATCCTCACAAACATCTTTGTTCAAAGCTTTACTCTTCTTGCCTAGAACTAATCCTCCTGAAGTGAGCTTTGATTTATATGCTGAAAACCATCAGATACCACTTACTGAATTTTGTGACATATGCTTGATCCCTTCTGATGGGAGCTTGGCTGAGCCTAGGCCGGCCGAGTTTGAGGATTTCTGTCACACTTTGACAGTGGGTGATGAGAGAAGAGTGTCGGCCATCACTGCCGCTGGCTTACATTTTCATGTTGTTCGTTACTTTGCACTTTTTATTACCAAATGCTTGCTTGATAGGGAGAAGGTGGGTGCACTTAGTTCACCAGACCTTGCTGTTTTACGTCGTGCAATAGAGGGCGACAACACTTTGTTGGGTTCTACGGTAGGGTGCGTTGACTGCAAATTAAAATTTTCCTACGCGCAGAACATCTAGGAACATGCTACGGGAGATGGATCACAGTTCGTTACCACTAGACACGCAGCGTCGCAAATGGGAAGAAGAGTTGGGGCAAGCGTCTGCGTGGATCATATCCTCCTCGTTCGATCTCCCTCGAACAGCCGGTCGTCCGGTCCCACGTACAAGTTCGCCGGAGCGGCGCAAGTGCACCGCCTCTAACGGTATCCGCGCGTGTGGGAGGAACACCGTGTGGCGGACTTCTAGGTCCGATCACACAGTCGGCGGCGAGTGGAGGTGGCTATTCGCAACACATGAAAACCCTAGTCGCAGCGCCGAAGCGATCAACCACATGAGTGTGCCGCACCTCCACTTTATATAGGCGTCCGTCGCAGGCTCAACACTTGGGCCTCACACGGACCCTAAAGCCCAAAGTCTACTCGGTCACGTTCCTAGTCGATTCCGATCACATCCGACCCGGTGTCCTACGAACCGACCTCGTGAGGTTCCTTCCTTAAGCTGCGACCCCTTAGGTTCAAGTCGGCTTGGTCACAGTTCGGATCACCTCCGACCTGCACGGTTGGTAGCGGCCTCTAGCAAGGCGTGCCGACCACCAAGCAGACTATGAAGTTGGTTAGGTGAACCTGTAAAACGTGTCACACTTCTGTTCCCTTTGCCGCACGATATATGTTGTCGGGCTCAAGGCGAGACTGTCATGCTTGTGCTAGCCCGACCTCTTTCTCATTCCAGTGATGCCGACCACAATCTGGATTATCTCATAATCCTTGTCGCATGGCCATGCTGTTCCTGGTCGGATCACACGAGGGGCCCAGAGTATATCTCTCTTGATTGGAGGGGCAAATCCCATCTTGCTCGACCATGTCTCGCAGCATGGGAGTGGACAAACCCGAAACCTACCTTTGTAACTACCCAGTCACGGAGTAGCGTTTGGTCGGCCCAAAGCAAGTCTGTCACCATCTCAAGTACATGCGTCAGCTCAGGTCTTAGGACATAGAACGTATGGTGTACTAGAGACTCACAGATGAAATATCACTGCGTCTCATAGTTGGGTCTGTCTGACTCGGACCTTATCTCGACTCGGATCCGACTACGTCGAATCCAACCAGACCTTTCCAAGTCCATATTATCCGGTTAGCATCCAATGCTCCATGGCTAGTGAGACCAAGCCATCGACCATGTCATATGCTAGTCTAGTCGGTTCTTGGCGTCCACACAACCCTTTCGACTAGGGACCTTTTAGGACAGTCATCATACAATGCATAGTCCCACAAACAAGTCACGTGCATTTGCCGATACACATCATTGATAATGCCCAAGGACTATCTTTATTCATAAACACATAGGAAATATCATCATACATGATTTCCTCTAGGGCATATCTCCAACAGTCTCCCACTTGCACTAGAGTCAATCAAATAGACATCGAATGCCCATAGCTCTAACGTGCCCCTCATGCTTGGGTTGTGGAAGCGGCTTAGTCAATCGGATCTACAACATTTGCATCCGTGTGAATCTTGCATAACTCTACGTCACCATTCTTTACGATCTTTCGTATCAGGTGATATTTTCGGTCTATGTGTCTGACCTTGTGGTGATTCCTCGGCTAATTGGCTTGTGCGATGGCACCAGAATTATCACAATAAAGGTCCAACGGTTTCACCACGGCTGGGAAAATACCAAGATCATCCAGAAAATGCCGGATCCAAACACCTTCCTTTGCAGCTTCACAAGTCGCAATGTATTCGGCTTCTGTGGTAGAATCGGCCACCGTATCCTGCTTGGAACTCATCTAGTGCACTGCTCCTCCGCTCAGACGCATACACGAATCCGGACTATGATCGACAATCATCTCTCGCCGGTTTGGAAACTAGCATCGACGTAATTCCTTAGGACGAGATCTTCCTCACCTCCATAAACTAGGAACATCTCTTTAGTCCTTTTCGTGTACTTCAAAATAGTCTTCACCGCTGCCCAAAGGACTCTCACCGGGTTGGCATGGTATCTACTTGTTAGGCTTATTGCAAAAGCAACATCGGGCCTTGTACATATCATGGCATACATGATGGATCCAATTGCAGAGGCATACGGAATCCTACTCATCCAAATTTCGCCATCGGATGTCGAAGGACTCTGAGTCTCGCTTAGCCTTATACCATGTGAGAGCGGCAATAACCCTTTCTTAGCCTCACTCATGTTGAACCGCTTCAACACTTTATCTATGTACGTGCTCTGGCTTAAGCCGAGCAACCTCCTCGATCTATCTCTATAGATCTTAATGCCTAAAATATAGACGGCCTCACCAAGGTCCTTCATCGAAAACTTGCCATTCAATGATCCCTCGACCGAAGTTTAACATCGAAACATCGTTCCCGATCAAGTAGTATGTCGTCCACATACAAGATCAAAAACACTATCGAGCTCCCACTTAACTTCTTGTATAAACAAGAGTCCTCTTCGCTTTTGATGAAACCGAGACCAAAGGACGACCTCATCAAAACGAATGTTCCAACTCCGAGATGCTTGCTTCAACCCATAAATGGATCTCTTGATCTTGCATACGTTACTAGTGCTAGTCGGATCGACAAAACCCTCGGGTTGTATCATATACACGTCCTCGGTTAAATTTCCGTGAAGGAAAGCCGTTTTGACATCCATCTGCCATATCTCGTAATCGAAATATGCAGCTATAGTTAGTATGATCCTCACCGATTTCAGCATCGCTATCGGTGAGTAAGTCTCGTCGTAGTCAATTCCTTGAACTTGTCCATAACCTTTAGTGACAAGTTTAGCTTTGTGGATCTGAACATTTCCATCCACATCGGTTTTCTTCTTAAAGACCCATTTGCAACCAATGGCGCTACGCCAGTGGCGGATCAACCAAGTCCTAGACTTGATTCTCATCCATGGACTTTAACTTCGGGTCTCATGGCCTCCACCATGCTCTTGGAATCTGGGCTCACCATCGCTTCAGACACGAGGCCGGCTCATCGCTTTCTAGCAACAATACATCACGCACTCTCGCAAGAATCTTTCCGACCTCCGTGGTTCCGGTGCCGCTTCCACTACTGTGTTCCCCGATCGACTCGGTATGATCTCATCACCACCGAGCCGCCCCCGAGTGGTCCTCAAATTTCTTCGAGTCGAACCGCCCTCCCATCGGCCTCCCGACCGAGAAACTCTTTCTCAAGGAAAACCCTGCTCCGAGCAACAAACACTTTGTTCTGCTCTCGGTTGTAGAAGCTATATCCCAAGGTTTCCTCGGATATCCCACGAATATGCATTTATCCGACTTGGGTGTAAGCTTGTCTCGACATAAGTCGCTTGACAAATGCTTCACAACCCCAAATCTTTAGAAAAGACAACCTGGGACTCTTCCTACCCACATCTCATGCAAGGTGTCTTGTCTATGGATTTTGATGGTACCCTGTTAAGTGTGAAAGCTGCAGTTTCTAGAGCGTATCCCCAAAATGACAAGGGTAAATCCGATTTGCTCATCATAGACCGGGCCATGTCCAACAAGGTCCTATTCCGACACGCCGTTTCTCTGTGGCGTATCCAGAGGTGTGAGCTGAGGTACTATACCTCGACTTTTCAGATGATCGTCAAACTCCTGGCTCATGTACTCACCTCCATGATCAGATCGCAGAAGCTTTATAGTCTTGCCGAGCTGATTCTCAACCTCGTTCTGAAACTCTTTGAACTTTTCAAAAGTCTCCGACTTGTGCCTCATCAAATAGATATAACCATATCTACTCAAGTCGTCGGTAAAAGTCACGAAGTATTAATAGCCACCTCTGGTAGTTGTGCTCATTGGACCACACACACCACTGTCACTACAGAAAAAATACACTTCCGTGATGATACGTGTTTGTCACAGTAGGTCGCGCTTTTTGTCATGCATGTACATCCATGACAAATTTATGACAGAATCAAGATAGTCATACTTGCCGTCAGAGAAGTGTTCGATGACATTACCAAAATTATCATCACGGAAGTGTCCACTTCCATGACGATAAATCATGCGTCACAGAACTGCTTTCGTCAAGGGTGATCGACACGTGGCATCCACCGTAACGGAATGCCGTTAAGCTATCGGGTCGGGTTTTGGATCCGATAACCCGTTAACAGCCCCGACCAATGGGGATTTTCCACGTGTAAAATCATCATTATCGGAGGAAACACGTGTCGGCTCACCGTTGGGACAGATGTCATCCCCTCATTGGACATAAGGCGCCTATGATACGTCGACATGTGGCACGGCCCAACAGAGGCCCATTCCTGTGAAAAGGCCGGCCCGTTTGACTTGGTCAAAAGGTGGCGTCGCCCATGGAAAGCCTCGTTAACGGCCTGCTCGCATATAGCCCATTTACAACCCACTAACCCAAGGCCCGCTACGCCCTATCCGAATTAGGCCCAAGAGCGCCATCCGGGCCATCCAATATGATTCCAACCCGCTTTCACTCGCCCATGTATCGCCCATGACGCCTTTTCGCCCATATGAGGCCCTATGTAACTCTTGGCCTATTAACGGCTGCAGAAATCGCCCGCAATGAACAAAGGTATCACTTTACACACCCACTAACGGCCGTGGTGAAACCGGCCCGTAATGAACAAGATATCACTTTATACCCATTAAGGGCACGTTATTCAGTTGGGCCGCTTCAAAGAAATGTTATCTTTCGGCCTTCTCGAGCCCATTTATTCTTGGGCTCATTTCAAAGATTCATTTACTTATGGCCCGTCTATCGCTATTTTTCGCCAGGGCCAAATTCAGCCCGTGGTTACATCGGCCCATTTGTGGCCCGTTAATATGTTGGGCCGCTTTTCATAAGGCCATCAACACGGCCTATTAACGATGGCCCGTTATGGTCATACGGCCCGTATAAGGCCCATTGATGATACGGCCCGTAGAAGGCCCATTGTTTCTACGGCCCGTAGAAGGCCCATTGTTTCTACAGCCCGTAGAAGGCCCATTGTTTCTATGGCCCGTAGAAGGCCCATTGTTTCTACAACCCGTAGAAGGCCTACTATTTCTACGGCCCGTAGAAGGCCCATTGTTTCTACGACCCGTAGGAGGCACAGTGTCACTACAATAAATATTAACCCATGGTTATTGTGGCCTAGTTTTAAAAAGAACTGCACTGACTACAAGCAAACAAATAAACAAGAAAACAAGGAAATAAATAAGCAAGCAACTTATGCTAGGCTATCACGACTGTTACACATATTACATCCACTGGGCATCAAAGTTTGCCACCAGTGCAAATATAGGGAACAAAGCAGCATATCATAGACACCGGTTGTCAAAGTTGGCATCAAATAAGCAAATAAACGCCGCAAGAAAACAAACCCGTAATCGAAACCACTTCAAGATCTCAAGAAACAATATCCTAGGTACCCATAATGTCGGCAAGATACTTAGCAAGCTTATTAACTTTCTCTTGTTTGACGCTTAAATCCTCCAAATATTGTCATTGCACCGTAAAATATGCATCCGAATTCTCAGGGACTTCCTCACCCTTCACTTTCCTGTCAGCAAAGACATCTCGATCGATGTCTTTCAACTAGAAGTTGAGACTCAAGAAGACGAACTGATTTAGGCAGCGAAGTTCAAGAGCTTGTGCCAGAAGAGTGGCCAAGAACTCGAACACTACATCAAGACAGGACTTTTGGGTTCCCTCACCGCTGCCAAGATAGTTTTTATCAGCTTTCTTGGAGACCAACAGGATGTCTCACTATCTTGAACCTTATCTCAGACATTTCCTTTACCATTGGATAACGCTGCATCGTTTCTCCAATATTTTGTCCGCATTCTAAAAGAGAAACAAGGCATACATCACATGTTTACTATGTTGTATATGAAACTCATTTTGGTAAATGAGTTCAAGAGTAAAGTGGACAGTGATAACAAAGATGAAACAAACATATATCTATGTGCCATGGTCACTTTATGGTCTATATCATTCTAGTTTTTGTTGCCAAATCAAGATAGAGACACAGTTCAAATAATATTTGTTCAAGACAAAGCGTAATAGATGTAATATAAGTGTGGGTAACTATAGAGCAATAACAACACTTGTAATGTGCATGACATGAGAACATAACTCGCTTATTCAATTGAAACTGAAATCAACATAGAGCAGGTTACAACAAGAAACCAGCATGTAAACAGGTTTAAAACACAATTGCTGCGCCATTGGAGTTTCTATTCCATCCTTCAAATTTGAAAATAGTTGGTATGAGTAAATACAGAATGCAAGAGCAAAGGAGTATGAACCATAGCTACGTAACCTGACACGAGAACAAATCGCCTTCTCCTTTAAGCGTTGAGTTGGGATTAGGAGTGGTGGTCCTCGTGCTTTGGGCACCGCAGTTCCTTTACTAACCGCCGTGTTTGGGTGCTCTGTGGTGGAGACGGTCTTTGTGTCAATCGAACTGGGTTACTATCTCGCCGGGTTGGGGTTAAAAGGTGTAGCTGGTTCTCTGTCCAACTGGGTAGGGGTACAATCTATGAGAGTCTGGGTTATGTGTGGTGGATCTGGTCCTTGGGCAAGTACAACCGTGGTTCTATCTGCATCAACTGGTAGCACAATCTTTTCTGAAGACCGTGTTGTTACTCCCTTAGATATCGCCATCACGCCTCCAATTCAAATGGTCGATAAACAAGAAAAGTAATTGAAAGTATAGACATTGTATTATAGATGATGCAATGGATAGCGGGAATAAAACAGGCATGAAATAATTCATATTTATGTTGTCTAACCAAACAGGATAGCATGACACAATTTCACATATATGATGGCTAACTAAACAGGATAGCATGACACAATTTCACATTATGATGGCTAACTAAAAAAGATGGAAAGACATAGTTCAAAATATGAGACTATGTAAACAGGATGACATGACATAACTATATAATGTGTTTATTAAATAGGTTGGCATGCCATAATCCACATACATTCATGGATAGAATGCCATAATTCTAAATATGATGACTGTAAACACTAAACAGGATGAGATGATATAACTATATGATGTCTTTATTAAATGGGTTTCCATGCCATAATTCGTATAGATGATGTGTATGTACTATGTAAACATGATGGCATGATATAATTCAAATATATGATTTATATAGTAAGCAAGTAAGGATGGCAATCTATATATGATGTAAAAACTAAGCAATGCAAGACAACATGCATGACATGGGTAATATAACTCGCCAAGTTTGAGCATAGACCTCGGGGGAAATAGGATTGGTCATCGCCTCAATCCTCCTCCGAGGAGCTCTCAGAGCCAAAGAAGATGTCTGCTTCACAGGTAGCATTGTTCCGCTTTGAATACCTTTGTTTTCACCTCTGATACTTCCATCACCGCTTCAAATGGCTGATGCACAGGAAGAGTAGTTGAATATAGAAACGTCGTCTACAAATGGAACACATAATACAAAAAAATGATAGCATGATATAATTCACATACATGATGATTGGATAAACAGAATGGCATTGCATAATTCACATATATAATGCCTTTGCAACACGATAGCATTGTATAATTCACATATATAATGTCTTGCAACAAGATGGCAATGCATAATTCACATATATGGTAATTAGACACCTAATGTGTGGCATTCACACAAAGCATGTCTAAACTAATCAAATGGCATAGCAATGCGAGACACCATACACACGATATGAGCAACATAACCTCGCCAAGTTAGAGCATACACCTCGTGGGGAATAGGACTGGTCATCTGTCTCTCAATCCTCCTTCGAGGAGCTATCCAGAATCAGCGAGATATGCGCTTCGTCAGATAGCATAGTTCTCGCTCAGAAGACCTTGTTTTCACTCCAGAATTTGCCCTCACCGTGTCAAATGGCTGATGCACACGAAGAGCAGTTTAATGTAATAACATTGTTGAAGAATGTAATATGTAACGGAAAAAAAGATGGCCTGATATAGTTTACATATAAGATGACTGGCTAAGTAGGATGGCATTGCAAAATTCACATATATGATGCCTGGCTAAACAAGGTGGCGTTGCATAATTCACATAAACAATGAATAAACTAAACAGATGGCATTCACACAAAGGATGTCTAAACTAAGCAGATGACATATTTGATGTATAAAGTAAGCAATGCAAGACCTTTGTATGCATGATATAACCAACATCAAGATGCCAAGTTAGAGCGAAGACCTCGGGGTAAATAGGAGTTATCTTCTCCTTTCAATCCCCTCGTAATGTATATCTTCCTCTTGATTACAATCAAATGCGGAGGGGGGGTTGCCTTTGCGCCTACCATGGAGCGACGTCTGCATGAAATTATTGCCACGCAAGGCTCGTCTCTTTTGCTCTACATGTTCAGTTCCATTGTTTACAATAATCATCTTGCATAGGAATAAAACATAGTGAGATTATGTAAGGAGTGCATGCGTAAATCCAGTGATGGTAGCAACTCGTGGATAGACCCAAAACCAATAATAGCAGTGAGATAATGGCTTCAGCTTAATAAATACAGATATGGCTTCTTTACTGTTTGTTTCCCACCCAACATGAAACTCATAGTAGACACCGGAGATTAACCAGATCGTAGATAGATACTATTGATAGCGGCCCCGATATGTACCCCACAACCATTTAAAAACTCAAGTTTGACCAGTAGTTTGAGCCGACTCAGTAGTCTAATCGGTGAACAGGCGATAAAGCGGCATGTAATATTAAGCGATGCATAACGAAGGCAGACACGAAAGAGTGCGACCTCTCTTGCGGACCCGCAGTAGTCCTCGAGGTCATCTGCTTGGTTGATGATGGTAATGCAGTTTTCATGGCTGCCAACAAGGGAAGAAGATCCGAGGCGGCGAAGACACCTGAGGTCGGATCCACCTTTCTGCTGGACCCTTACATCGTTGGAGCAAATGAGCTAGGGTGGACGACGCAAGAACAGACCGGACAAACCACTCAAGGTTTTCTTTGACAACTACCGTAAGAGAAGTAATTCTGTAAGGGCTCGCTTTGAATTGGAGGATTCCAACAATGCAGGGATAGGAAATAGACAGAATAGGATAGGAATGCACGTGCAAAACAAAGAATTTAGAAACACAAGATTTCGCTTAACTGGGTGTTTGATTCACAACAATTGGAAGATCACAGGATGCAAAGAAGCATGGTGAGATTAAGTCAAACCACAAGAAAATGTACGGTTATAATGCTATTATGCTACTATCTCTTAGTCCTGTGCTTCATGAATAGGAATTTGAAAAGGAGGACAAGTGAAAATTAAAATTCCTATGTTTTTTCTTTCAAGGAGACACTAAAGGAACAAATCCGTGTGCTCGATGGACAATATATATAACATGTAGAGTAAAAAAGAGATGCAACAAATGTACAACCTCTTTGGCGAAGCCATGTCGATCTCAGTGGATTATGCGTTGGCGGTGAGGATGCTCCTACCGACTTTTGCTTGTCGAAGGAGGGGAAGAAGATCTTAGGCGTCTGGAGATGGAGCTCGAGGTATCGCTCATTGTGATGGAGGGTTTCATCGTTGGAGCAGCTCCGGTGAGTTGTACGACGCCGAGGTCAAGCAGGATAAGAGAGACAGCGAACAACGTTAACCTGAGTGGAATTCTAATAGCATCTCCAATACATGACGTAAAAATACATAACCACAAAGTGCTAGATGTAAAATACATCAGCCGCCATCTCCGAACTTAATCGTCAAACTGAACTTAATCGTCAAACCGAACCTAACTGTCCAATCTGAATTTTGTTGTCGAAACTGAATTTTGATGTCGAAACTGAACGCACTAGCAAGGTGAGGCTACACGTCGGTCGGCTGACTTTTTCATCTCTGGTCAGTCAATTTTGCAGCCGTTGGATACGAAATCAAGGGCCTGCGGTTCATCTTCAACCTCCACCTTCGAGCCGCCACCACCATCGCCAAACAGAGCCTCACGCTTGGCATGGCGGCGCCCGCCTCGCCCAAAACACTCCCCACCGCCGGTCCGCCGCCGATCCGCCGCCGCCCCGACCATCCCTCTAGGCCCCCCATGCCGAGATTTTTCTCCGGTGATCCCCACGCCACCGCCCCACCAACGCCCCGCCACTGCCGGCGACCACCGCCCCCATCCTGAACCCTAAGATAGATAGTGGGTTACCTCTCCGGTGAGCCCCCCCTCCCCGCTGCAGCTGGTTCTTCCTTCACCCCGGTGAGCCCACCCCTTGGAAATCGACTGACCCAAAAGTCGATTCAGTCGACTGAAGTGTAGCCAAATCAGAGCAGCATGCAAGCAAGAGCAAGAGCGAGAGTAGCAACGCGAGCAAGAGCAGACCAGGCAGGGGACCGAGAGCAAGAGCAGAGCAGTAGCGTGAGCGAGAGCTAAAGCAGCAAAGAGCTCCTATCGATGTGGACGCCGCCGCCGAGGGAGCGACGCCAGGATGGAGTCGCCGTGTCGGTTTCGGGACCGAGCGCCGGCAAAGACCGTGAGATCGAATCAAGAAGAAAATGCGGCGATTAGTCTACAACCTCTTTGGTGGCGCCGATTAGGCCGTAGCTTCATCCGAGGAAACGGTGATGATGATGCTCTTCCGGTGGTGCAGGTGAAGACGGTGGTGTGGGAATGGAGGTGGCGCGAAAGACGAGGGGAATGTCGGGGCAGCTCCTTGGAGGTGGAGGACGGGGTGGCTGAACCGGCGGGACGATGAGATTGACGACGGATCCTCATCCGGTACGGTGGATGAGGGATGTCGAGGTGTTGCTATGGACGACGTCGTCGGGGAAGAAGCTCCAGCTGGGTGGCAGACGGAGCAGGGTGTGGGGTTTCGTCGTGGGTTTTTGCGGCCTTGGTGTATGAATGGGTGGGCGGATGGGATGGCAGTGGGGAACCATGGCTTAGAGACGCGCTTGTCCGAAATGTGGGGTAAGTTACGAAAGTACCCCCCACCGATTTGAGGCGGTTCTTTTGGTTCAGGGGTACCATGAGCATTTTGCGTGTCGGGATTTCACAAGAGGTGGGAGTTTTCGCGCGCGTTGTAATTTCGGAATAGCAAGGCGCGGGTTGAGATGGAGGGAGTTGTCGAAGCACAACGAGACAAAGATATGTCTTAAATATTTTGGGCTAACAAGGCGCGGGTTGAAATTTCCGGACAAGCCTAACGTGTAATCGCATCAAATCAATGCGCACTACAAATGTCATTCAAAACTTTGAATTCATGTTATGTTTAGTTAAAATATTTCGCTACGTGTATAATGCATGCAACCTACTACTCAAATGAATGTTTTAGTGCATTCCAAACGTATATACTACCGCTTCAATATGAACTAAATTTGAATAAGATCTACAGTAATGATTGTTGTGAAGTCAAAGCATTTGAATTCGCTTTCTCTGCTTTTAATAAGATCTACAATCATCATTATTGTCAAGTTAAACCATCATTTGTGTATTATCTTCACAAAGACACCACATGATCAAGATCGAGTTACATATGAACTATGTGTACTATATGAACTCGAACTAGATTTTTTGAATCCACTTTATTTTGATTTCAAATCACATTACATTTCTAGCTCTAGCTAGATCTTCATAATCTAAACCATGTCTCATATGTATAATGTGTTTATCACATTATGTATGGTGCCCCTCCTCTACGCCTACAAGTATTTAGATGTGAGTTGCAAACACCACACATTACCACAAATTCAAATAAAATGTGAGAATGTTCGATATATAGTATTGTTTAGATTGCTCGATATTTAGTCGTAAGCTGCAAACGCCGCACATTATCTCAAATTCAAATAAAATGTGAGATTGTTTGATGTATAGTATGGTTTAGATTGTTCGACATTTAGCTGTGAGTTGCAAACGCCATGCATTATCACAATATGGTATAACATGTGCACAACACGTGTATCACCTCTATATTCATGCATGCAATGTTTAAAACACTATGATCTCCTATTCAAATATATGAATCCGCTTTCATATCAAATTATGATCTTTGTTAGTCTCTTACACCCACACGGTCCTCTAACCTTTGTAGCTACCACTAACTTTCTCTCGTGCATGCACACGCCTCCTCGCCTCCTCCCCTCCCTGCATTCTATCCACCGGCACATTCATTTTTTCCTTTAGGTCGCTCTCCCGTAGTCTCCACAACTCCTTTCCAACACACACCGATCGATAAACCTCTCCAAATGATGCTCGCCACATCATACACACATAGCTTCAATCTCTTCCTTTATGTGTCCTTGCCTCGTGTCTCTCATATGGTCAGACACACGTGTAAACTCTCACCCCTCTTTTAATCGATCTCACAACCGCACACTCCTCCCCCTATCCAGATAGTAGTTGGGCCTCTCGCACCACCTCCTAGCTCCATTCTCTTCGTCTATCCGTCTCGCTGGGCCTTATTTGCCTCTAACAAATGGACGTACACCGACCGATCTCTCGCTATACATATAGCCAGCTAGGTCCTTATAACTCCTTTGTACCCACACATCGATCGATCTACCTCATTAGTTGTGTCTCTCCTTCCTCCGACAAACAACAATTGATCTACCGATCTAGTTAGGTTTGCTTACCAAACACATGGTTCCCTTCATCATCCATGGATGCATCCTGACAGATCTATCACGCATTGTGCACACACAGAAACACATCCCCACTCTTATTGATCACATTGCAGTTCCACCCTCAGTTTGTCTAGTAGGCCTCTCCCAACATCTCCGAGAAGCAACTCCATCACCCATCCAACACTCTACCCCTCTCCCTTCCTCTCCCTCCCTCTCTCTCTCATCTCTCTCTCTCTGTCCCATCATATTTCCCGTCCTTTAGTTATTTATGGATGTCGACCGATCTCCCTCATGACATAGCTGGGTCTCTCCTTCTCAACACATATACGAGTCGTTCTACCTCTATAGTTAGGCCTCTACCTACCCCGCCCCCCACCTCCTCCCCCCCACACACACCGATACATCAAGCGCTCTAGTCATGTATCCCTGCCACACACAAACTTGACATGTGCCCTCTAACGTTCCGGTAGGCCAGCCGCCCTATATATTTGACTTGCACACACACACACACACAATTTCGATGGCTCTCTTCATCGATCTCGCACCCACCTGTACTTGATCCTCTCTTCGACTCTATCGATAGCTATGACCCCTCCCTCTCTTCTCGTGGATTGCTCGACCCTCTATGTATGATATGGATAGGCCTCCATTTCACACACATTACATGCAAAATTTTGTTTGAGATGTCATCGACACATATTCCCACAAATAATTCACAAAATCAACCCCCACCCCACCCCCACCCCCACCACAAAACAAAAAACACTCACGAACACGGTTTGTATCTCTCACACACACCCACGTAGGTGGGGGACGTGCATGAAGAGAAGAGGTGCATGCACGGCGACGCATTCTGCCTCTTTCCCAACCACACCCGCGCGGGTACACGGTGGGGCTCGTTTCTGTACGAAAAAGGCAGCCCACGTGGTAATTTGGTATGTGTACTGGTTGTCCACTTGGTGGAGGCAGGATCGTCTACCACGGGTGAACAAACAAATTGCGACTTGACGCATTATGTTAAATTAAAAAAACAGGCAAACCATGTGGGGCCTACCTTAGAGGCAAGGCTCTATACACTGGAGTACTTTCGATGTGTCCCGTCAACTCACAGAACAAGGAGAAGCTTGCTTAGTACGCCGTCTCCCCCGCCCACGGGCGCGGTGGCTCGCGGGATGAGGTGAAGCTTGCTCCTCCCTCGCCCATGCACGCGGTGGCTCGCATGACGAGGAGAAAAACTTACTACTCCCTCCGTTTACTCCTCGTCCCTACTACCTTGGTTATAGATATTATATCATATTGTTTGGAATATATATGTCCTTAGTAGATTTCCATATGAACTACTAGTACATACTCGAAATACTGATGTATATAGACGTATTTTAGAGTGTACATTCACTCATTTTGCTCCGTATGTAGTAGCACTCTCCCTCGCCCCTCGACCCTCACCCACGTGGTGGACGTGCAGCAATTCATTCGGTCTCATATAGCCAAAACGATATATACTGCACTACCATTATTGCTAGACTTCCCGAAGAGGCGAAGAGCCAATCGCAAGGTTAATATTTTGGAGATGCCAAGCGCAAGGTTATAGGAGAACGAGTAGTAGGTGCCGCGTCATTTATAAATAATTTTTTTCTTCAAAGGGCACGACGCAATATGATAGGTTCATATGGAGAGAAAAGGAAACCGCCCACTATATACATAGTCGACGGGCCAGCCTACACGGTTGCTTGCCGGGTTGCTCTCTTAACACTCTCTTGCACAAAACGATCGTGGGCCATATTCTAACATCCCAGCGGATCACGTCCGCTTGGGGAAGGGGTGGATGCTTAGTGTAGATGCGGTGTCCGTCACGACGGGCGAAACCCACCGCCGGATCGTCCCGATCAGGGGTCCCCGCCGTTTCTCTCACAAAGCCGGTGAGGTTGCCTTCGTCCCTTGCTCATCGCCGACGTAAGGCGATTGCCGCCCCGCCGCCCTCCTCAAGGTCGAGCTACGCCCCTCGTGTACAACTCCTTTACAGCCGGCTTGCACCATCGCCTCCAAATGCCCACATCACTCCCTCGTGGATATTTCTCTACTTCTTGCCCCTCACATACCGATACCTCTCATCGGCTTCTACGTACTGTATTTGTGATGAGTTTATGTCTCATCAACTAGTCCTAGTACTCTTATTCTAATCACGCTTCTTCAATTTCTTTGCCACAGGGATGCTCATCTCGTTTTTGGTGAAACTGCACAAAATGATCCGATGGTCCAAAGGTTGCAAACTTCATTTATTAGGAAGCTCGAACGTTGCCAGCAAATTGAAGCCTGGTCAGGGTTCATGGTTCAAGGGCTAGGGACTGCATGGATTATTTTTTTTCTTTAGCTGCCTGCTCCAAAAATAAGTGTCAACTTTAGTAGTAGTACAACTTTGTACTAAAGTTTGCACAAAGTTGAGAAACTTATTTTGGAACGGAGGGAGTACATATTTGCTATGACCTGTCAACCATTGAGATGCAATAGCATGCATGTTAGTCTCCTTTGTATTTGATGAAATGTTGCAACGGGCAACCTTGGATGCAAGATACATGTAACAGGAGCTGGAAGCTTCATAGCATTGTACAAATTTATCTTGCTGATAAATTACAAGACGTACTAGTACAATACTAGTACTTCCTCCGCTCCTAAATATAAGTCTTTGTAGAGATTTCACCATTAACCACATGCGGATGTATATAGATGCATTTTAAGTGTAGATTCATTCATTTTGTTCCGTATGTAGTTCACCTAGTGGAATCTCTACAAATACTTATCTACTAGTAATAGCTAGCCCCCACTACTAGGAATTCTCTATCCTCTCCTTGAGCCACATCATCAAAATTGACGAGCCGTTAGATGAAGTAAATCACCATAATAGCCGTCTGATCTAGACGTTGAGAGGCTCAACACTAAGCCACATGCAAGCATGTAGAAATACCGTGGCACATGCATGGTAGTGTGTTTTAAATCACATCAACATGTCTGCATGCAAGCATGCACCGGTAGCATGCATGTAAGTGAGCTTTTAAGTCCCATTAACATGTCAAAAAGAAAAATATAATCCCATAATGCAGTAGGAGTTGGCTGATCTTTTTTCCTTATGTGGGATGATCTAAATGATGATGGGAGTTTATTTAGTTTGGCTACCACATTTTTCATGCGGTTATAGATTTTTTTTTGTTCTATGAAATCGATAATTTTGCACAGAGAGATGTACCGCTGTTCCGCGGCAACGAGCGGGGACTCATCTAGTAATATTTAGGAACGGAGGGAGTACTATGTAAAGAGTTAGGTGTCGCACGGTGATAGTGTGAGGTGGGCCATGTAATCACTGAGCCTACATGTTTTCACTGCTCTTGCACTCCTCCGCTGTAAGAATGGAGAAAATTGCAATCTACTAGCTCCTTTCGCCGAAAGCGTGGGACATCCGGCAGTCCTACCACCTCAGTAATAAAGACCAATGAGCCGTCAAATCACATAGACCCAGCAGTAAGTTGGATGGACGAAGCAACCATCACTCTTGCGCCCGGTGAGAGGTCGCGTCCGCTCTGCCCGAGCATGAATGCGGCACCGATTCTTTGGAGCGGTCTTGACCGTTCAGGCGGGAAGCCTTGGCGGTGGAGGGGCTTTGGGTGGGCCGGGCTGGTCAAGAGCGGGCGTGGCAGCTGTTCGCATGTCCCTACAGACACGCCCGGAAACGAGAGGATGCACCGACTCTCGCGGCTAAAATCGTACACTACACACCATATCTCTGTAGGAGTAGGTCGATCTGTCGCACTCTCTAACACACACATGCTGTTAAACACACACACACACACACACGCACGCACCTTGGTCCTGTTGCACCTTTTAACATGACTTATTACACCTAGACGGAGGGAGTAGTAAGTATACGAGATACAGTGGCACACTGACTCAAGTGCCCAAAATTTGTGTGCATGTTATAATAAGGATTCACTTAAAATAGTACGTGAGCGAACAGAGGGATCAATTGGACAGTGTTCCCGAGCAGTAGCGAGATGTGTGAGGTAGTAAGATACACCGCTGGTGCTTTTAATTTTTCTTATTAATTTGTTTGTTTCACCCTTTGACTGGTGGGACCCAACATACTACATGGAGAGAGGTAAGGTGACTAAGGCTGCATTATTTCTGCACCACTGTGGATAGTCTTACCACCAAAGCCACATGACACGATTATGATTGAAATCCTAATGACTCCCACACACACACACACACACACAAAACACGACATGCATGTCACACGAATGCAGGAATGTATAAAAGGTTATTTTCCTCTCGTTGAACATAACAGGAGGGTTGTGTAGCTGGTTAGCCTGTTCGCTCATCAAACTTGAGGTCTCGGGTTCGATAACTACACTTGAGCATAATTTTTGCAGGAGGATTCTTTGACTGGTCAAAATGTTTTCTAGGGTTTGCACGCTTCACACTCTCTCTCCAAGATATATATACACGCCGGAGCCTCAACGCTTGTAGTTGCTCTCTTCACAGTCTCTCGCCCTCTCACTGGAGCTGGATCCTCGGCCAGAAGTTGCTCTCTTCACACTCTCTCGCCTCTCCAGATCTAAACAAGACTTCGTTGGCCTCTCTCTCCCTCACTGCTGCTCAAAGAGCCGGCAGGATCCGTCCGTCGGGAAGGGAAGGAGGCTTAACGCTTGTCGCCGGCCAAGTAGGGAGGGAATCCACCATCAAGGCGCTGCTGTTCACTTTCCACCCAATGGCGGCTGGAGGGCCTCCGACCCTTCTTCTTCGCCGCCGTCCGTCGCTTGCCGAACCATGCCCCAAGAACCTTAAGGTATATTTTACTTACTCCACATGCATTGCTCTAGCTGCATGTATACCATGAATCTAGGACGTGGTTCAAAGAGGAAAGGAGTGGGGAAAGTAGTGGGAAAAGTTGTATATAGCATGAATCTAGGACGTGGTTCAAAGAGGAAATGAAGGGGGAAAGTTGTATAGCATGAATCTAGGATGTGGTTCAAAGAGGAAAGGAATGGGGGAAAGTAGTGGGGAAAGTTGTATCACATAAATCTCGGGCGTGGTTCAAAGAGGAAAGGAAGGGGCGAAAGTACTAGTTCAAAAAGGAAAGGAAGGGATAAGGCTGTAGAGTTTGAGCAGGACTAGATTGCTGCCTCACATAGGGAAAGGTGTCTAAAGATAACAAAACTGGGACCAACACAAATATGCTCCTTGGTTGTTTGTTCTTTGTTGCAACAGATTTGGCATGACCACAAGACATCGGTAGATGCACATGGTGTCAAAAGGCCCACCGTCTCCCGTGCAACTCATTAGCTGTTGTTAATCTATGGCCCTGTTTGGTTAAAACTCCCTAGTCCCTACCTGCTTGGTTCCAGGGACTAAACATGGACTAGAGTTTAGTAAGTGACATGATAAAAGACCATGTTACCCCTAGTAATGAACTAATAGAAACAAGGTGCGATGCGTGGCAGGGGCAACTGTTGGAAAAAGTCCCAAAAAGAATCCCTCGCGGTCTTCTTTCTTTAGTCCCAAATGCCCACTTTTAGTCCCGAAAAGTCCCTCCTGTTTGGTTTAGATGTGACTGACACGGAGTTTTTTTAGTCCCTACACCAAAATGTCCCTGTAAACAAACACCCTCTAATAATGTCACTGAAAATTGATGCAATGCCACGCTTAAAAGCAAATTACATGTTTAATCTAATTTTATTGTTAATATAATCTCTATGTTAATATTAATTAATGCCACCGTTTGAGAAATGCTACTGTCTTGCTTTCTTTCCCATTTAGATAAGGTAGATGCTTCTTTTTGTTGGCTTCTGCGTCATCCATCGTTATTGACCACTAATTGTTTCCTTTGCACCTCTCGTGTAAACAGGTTATCTATTCACCTCGTTGCCATTGTGACCTTTTGTTGCACCGCACAAAACACTTTTGTTTTAAGAGTGTTTTGTGTAGTTCAACCAAAATGTCACAATCGACAACGTTGTTTGATTGCTTGATCTTAGTGGAACCGCACAAGAGGAGATCTTACTTCCTATCAGTTAAGGAGAATTTGGTTCAGAACTTCTTCTTGTGAGTTGTTTGAATTCCGCATCATGAGAGGTCAGTACTAGCCTTCTTTCACATGATTCTGCAGTGTGCTTTCGTATGTTGTGCTACTTGTATGATAATGTTGCTTGATTTTAGTGAATTGCACAAATGGAGACAAGACTTCCAATCTGTATGTGCACCGTAATATCCCATTGAGGTAAGATAAGGATATTTCACAACCGCTGGCCTGTATTTTGCCACTTTCATCGAAAATTAAGTTTAGTACTATACTTGTGCTCCCTAATTGACATGCCAAATCTTACATTGAAGGCGTAAGCTTGTCTCATTATTGAACCAAGTGATGACGGGAAGAACAAGCGGAAGAAAACAAAAATCAACTCCCGATGCTGTAATGAAGCATCGAACTGTGATGACACAAGTAATGATATAGTTTTGCATCTTAATTTATTGCTATGGCTGGAACGAGCAATTGTTTTGCCACCGATTTGATGCCATACGTAATTATCTCTACTTGTGCAAACAGGGATCTTCTTTGAAGATACCATATATTTTAGTGGAACTGCACAAGAAGATGTTGGAAACATTAAACTAATCGAGGAGTATATAGTAAGCATGGCCACCCCGTAGGGTAGCAACAGATGGTTCCCGAGAAGTGCTTCATCTCAGTATGCTCTACACAATCAGCCTCCTGACAAAGGTTGGTACTCGCCCACTGATTTCATCCATATGATTGAGCTTTGTCATCTCTATTGGTGTTGTGCTACTGTTTAGATACTCTCATGAAAAAGTGGTATTGTCCATGGGAAGTGCTTCATCTGTGTTGTTTTAAATATTTCCTTTCCTTTTTTTCGAGCAAACATGGATGCTAGCATTTAGTAGTCCTCTTGTCTTTGCACAACAGGATCATCTTCCTGTGAAGAAGAATATGGAGTACGTGAAGTGACTAGTTCCGATTATGCCAGGATGAAGAAGCACTGTCTATCTTCTCATCAGAAGGAGCACTTGAAGGATGGTTACATTACTCCCCACAAGACCAAACTAACTTCAGCTCAGAAGGACTGACAAATCTCCATTTTTTTGTTGTGATGCGCGAGTACAATGTTGTTCTAGGATTCTTTCTGGTGAGTTCCATTTTCTAAAAGTGTGCTCTACATGGACCATGTATGTGCCTTTAAACTATCAATTCATAGTACAATTTGCTTTATACTAATCACTTTTTTGTATTTGTGCAAACATGGGTGCTCAGCTTGATTTCAACGGGAACTGCACAAAATGTTCATGAATACATCGAATCATTCATTTCCACCACAAGAAAGGAGGTGCCCATAAGTTCAAGGCGTTGCAACATATAAGGGCGAAATCATAGAAGCTACGTGCGAATTTGGTTGATTTTGGTGGAACCGCACAAAAGAACAAATTGGTTTATTTAGCACGAGTTGCCATGTCAATGTCCGAACTGATGGCAAACCCTGCCCATTCCACCATTGTAGGCAATTGATATTTTGGAATGGGACAACCTTGTCAAATTTTGCTCATTGATTTTAGCAAGATATGCGTTTGATATTTTTGAATGGGACGCCCTTTTTGCCGCTAGCGTGGCGATCAATTTTTTCTTTATTCTTTAGTTGTGAAGTAAATATTGCCTCTGACATGTGAGTCGCTGAGATGCATAATCATCGATTGTTTTGAATGTTCTTTATGAATTGCCAGGCCTGTGTGTTTGATTGCAATGTACAGAAACGCTAAAAAGCTGCTCAAACTCTTTGTATTCCTTCTGTTCCTTTTACCGCACATTGTGAAAGTGCATACTTTTTTGTATAAGATTGGTCAAAGTAGAGATACTTTGACCGCAGACAAAACTTGTATGCAGACTAGAAAGGACCGGAGGGAGTACATGTGAAATCGCTGCAAACGTGGTGATCACCACAGGAATAATGCTAGTACGTATTGTTTTGCATGTTCATCCAATGCCGTTGATACATGAATTGAACTACTCGAAATAAATTCATTCATACACGGTCGGATTTCATATAAACATGCCGGATTTCATTACATTTCATACAGTCGTCAACTAACAAGGCGTGTTTGTGGCCGCATGCATCTCCCAGATGCAGAGGCCGGGGGTCATCCTCCTTAAAAAAACTAAAAGGGTGCGTTGGAGGTATAATTAATTAACCGGGTTACCACTGCGTGTCTCACCGAGCCGTAATGTAAGTTTTTCAAGGATTTAACCGGCAGTAGTTGCAACTCGACATGTGGCCTGTTGGGCCCACGTGTTACCAGCCAACTGCACTGCCAAAGCTTAAGTAGAAGCAGCGTTCTTCTCCAGCGCAGCTCTCCGACTCCACGTCGCCGCCAAGAAGCTAACCGTCTGTCAATGTTCAACCCGCCTAGCTTGGCTTCAACCGGAGGGTAGCAGCGGTGGCCTTACTTGGACCCGAGCGGCGGCGACCTACCTTGTTCTACTCTTCCTCGTTTTCTATGTGGCGCGGCCTCGTTGGCAGCGGGGCGGGGCCTCGGCGGAGCCGGCGATGCCTCTGTCTTGTTGCTGGCGGGCGGCGCCTCAGCGGAGCGGTGTAAATCCTCCCCCACGTTGCCGGCACGGTGGGGCCTCGGCTGAGCCGGCGATGTCCTCTGCCTCGTTGTTGGCGGGGCGGGGCCTCAGCGGAGCCGGCGGTGTCCTCTGCCTCGTTGTTGGCGGCGTGGGGCCTCGGCGGAGCCGGCGGTGTCCTCTGCCTCGTTGTTGGCGTCGGCGGAGCAGGGAGTCATCGACGCCGGTGGAGCGGGGACTCGTCGGAGCCGGCATTGTCCTCTGCCTCGTCCTCGGTCTCGCCAAACAGCGCCTCGCCCGCTTCATCGCCCTCTTTGCTAGCCTCTTTGTAGGCGGGCGCAGCCTCCGCCACCCGCATGCGGTATCGCCCGGCCGAGGCCCTTGCGGGCGGAGCGGTACGAGTGGAGCAGCGCCTCGCCCGCCCGCTCGCATGGCGATCTGCTCCTCCGCCGCAGTGCTCCTCGAGGAGATGGTGGTTGTAGGAGGCGCCGGCTCGCGCCCGGAATCGCTGCTCACGCATTCGCCTCACCGCCCATATATTGGGCACGGGCCTCGCCGATGGTCATGGTGCAATGCACCGGCGAGGATGGCGCGGAGGACGGGTTTGCGCGGATCATCGACTACCATGTTCTCCATTGGGACGTTGCCGTCCTCCGGCCGCCGGGCCAGCCGTCGCCAGCAATGGCTGCTATCTCCTTATGGTCCGCCGTCCGCCTGTCTCAAGAGCGCTGGAGCGCGAGGAAGCCATGGTGGGCAGTAGTGGTGTGGACAGGAGAAAGGCAACGGATGCGGATGACTGCGGCTATGGCCGGCGCAACAGTTTATATAGCAATGGTGGGCAGGCGGAGGGACGGATGTGTGACACCGGAGTAGCCGCCTCGGCAACCGCGAATCATTAATGTGTGTGGCAGATGGACGGACGGACGACACTTGTGTCGTTTGAAGGCGGAGCAATCGCCTACACCGGGAAGCGGGGCGGCCGGGCCGATCAAGCTGGGCGGAAAGCGCACGCGGGCGAGGAGATCACTTTACTTGGATAGGATGATAATGGGGACCCACCAGGTCCATAGCCTCACGTACGCAAGTGCCTCCTTGTATATATATAACTATAATTTATTTTGCTTCCTCCTGGTTTCCTGACATCACGGTCCCACACCATTGTCTACCTATGCACTCCCTCCTTTCCGGTTTATAGGGCTTATCTCAAAATTTTAGTTTTTCCATTTTATAAGGCTCAATTTGGTTGTCTTCCATCACATGTTCAGATTCCAAGGTGCATTAAATTATTGCATGCAAGTATTAAGAGAAAATTGACCAATGCATGTACTTTATGCATGCATGCATTACAATTAATGCATTGATAAACATAATTTTTTGAGGATAACAAGAGCATTAATTAGGTGCTTTTGCAAAACTAGAAAAAGTATTCCACCACTCGCCATCTACCTTGATTGGTGAGATTTTTGAATTGAGCATTATAAACCGGAAATGAGGGAGTAGTCAATAAATGAGAGAATTGCACAAGAAGCGGCCGACAGCTGGGACCAAGCAGCTCGAGCAGCATTTGTGTTTTTGAGGTGTGAGCACTGCCGAGTTTTTCGATGTTTACCCCAGATATTATTTTTTCTCCTCTGAACAACAACGAAAACATCGCAAGTGTATTAATCTGGCTGTGGCCCATCTAGCCCAAAGCGATATCCAGCCCGCTTATTAATTTTTTCAAGTCGAAACGGCTAGCCCAGCTATACTTTTTTTAGGAATACCTGTGCCAGGTCAAGTTGTTATTCTCCCCTAATCGGGCTGCAAATCTTTCCTAGGAGGGATGCATTAGGCTTAACAAGAAAATGGGCTTTAAGAAATAATAAATGGGATGTAATTATAAAACTGGGTAGTATCTATAAAAATGCACCAAACAAAGGATTACTTTATAAAATATTATTTTTGGAAAATTGAAAATTTTAATTTCATTAATTGTTTAAGCTTAATGTTTCGTTGGATTTTTACGCAATATAAATTTATATTGAAATTGTATTTAATCTGACTAAAATTTCGGGACAAAAATATTCGGATCCCATCAAAATGTGGGAAATTTTATTGAATTCTGTTTCGAACGGTTGGTTGAAATGGGCTGTACTTTTAACAAACTATAAATGGGCTGTAGTAAATTCCACTAGAATTCAAAAATGGGCTACACATTCTTACAAATCTCAAATGGGCTATAAGTTCTCTGCCACACACTTCTGGCCTTACTAAGTTGACGCGTCCCCTAAAAAACAGAGTTGACGGGTATGCAAGGCTTTGTCAACTTATAGTCAACACACGGTTCTAACAGGAGTGGCCGTTGGATTTCCATCCAACGGATGCCGTGCTTCTTCTTCAATCTCGGATATTCTAGCTTCACCCGCCCAAAAAATGATTCATCCCCCTGACATCTGGGGCGCACCATTTTGAAGTCGACCAGGCCTACTAAGTTGACGTATCAAGGGCTTTGTCAACTTAGTCAATATAAACGATTCTAGCTGCAAAGGATCAGACGATGTCCATCCAACGGCCGCCGTGCTTTCTTCAACCTCTGGTCTTCTTGCTCCAGCCGCCTAAAGCAGCCGGTCGTGTCACCGCTTCCCCGCCTCCGTGGGTCGGGTTATGTCGCCATGGAGGCCTCACCGCCTACTACTCCCACCGCCGCCAGCCATCCTCCACTCACCCATCGACCCACACCCTCGTTATTCTCAAGGCGACGACAAAGGCAGCCAACCAAAGGAACCTCGCATCTCTCTCCGCTGGTGCATCCACCGCCGTTTTCCCGGCCCGCTGCCGCCCCTTCCTAGGCTCACTGCCGCCCACCGCTGCGTGGTGCTCTCGGGCGTGGTCAACGTGGTCAAGGAACGACTTCCATCGGACATGGATCAGACGTGGAGAGGCCGATACCGGGTCCACGGCAGCCGCAAGGAAGTGCCTCCTTATTACGCCGCAAAATAATTATTCCTCCACATGACAATGGGGACCCACCGGACGGGCCACCGTATTTCGCGAAAAAATGATTCGCCGACCGCCGGGACCCACGAGCTACATCTTCAAGACGCAAGGAAGTGCGTCCAAAAAACGATTCGCTTCTCGACCGCTGGGACCCACTAGCTACATCTTCGCACGCAAGGAAGTGCGTCCGAAAAAAACAATTCCGCTTCATCGCTGGGACCCACCAGCTAAACCTTCGCACGCAAGGAAGTGCGTCGGGCAAAAAACGACGATTCTCTCGACCGCTGGGACCCAAAGAGTTACACCTTCGCACGCAAGGAAGTGCGCCCGCAAAAAACGATTCGCTTCGATCGCCGGGACCCAAAGAATTACACCTTCGCACGCAAGGAAGTGCGTCCGGGCAAAAAAAAATGATTCGCCCCCTTGACTGCTGGGACCCACCAGCTACATCTTCACAGGCAAGGAAGTGCCTGATAGTCGGGACCCACCTGGTCGAAGCGTACGTAGCGTTGTCGTCCTGGTCACGAACGTGTATGTACATACTGGTTGATGTAGAGGCGCGCACGTGTCGTAGTAGAGGCGCGCACGTGTCATAGTAGAGGCGCGCACGTAGCATGTACACGTATTTACATCGGCCAGGGTGCAAGAAAGAAAATATGGTCACGTATGTGTACTTACGGGCGGGGTCTCGAACGCCTAGTCGCGCATACCGCAAAAACGGAGGAAACGGACCTCCTACGGTCGAAACGGGGGTTCTGTTGATCGGGAGGGTGTGGCGTACCGCAAAACGGAGGAAACGGACCTCCTACGGTCGAAACGGGGTCCCGTTGATCGGAGGGTGTGGCGCATCGCAAAACGGATTTAAATGGACCTCCTACGATCAAACGGGGTCCTGTTGATCGGGAGGGGTGTGGCATCCGCAAACGGGATTAAACGGACCTCCTATGGTCAAACGGGGTCCTGTTGATAGGGAGGTGTGGCGACCGCAAAATGGAGGAAACGAACCTCCCACGATCAAACGGGGACCCGTTGATCGGGAGGGTGTGGCGCATCGCAAAACGGATTTAAACGGACTTGGGTTGGAGCGCCATCGTCAAACGGGGGGGAGGTGTGGCGATCGCAAAATGGGACTCCACGGGATACTATTCATCTCTACCGTCGACCTCCTCCACCTCCACGGGCTCCTCGCTCATCCATCCTCCACCGCTGCTACTCCATCGGCCATCGCTCAACCACCCTCCACGAGCACCCTCCACCGCCTACTATTCATCCAGCCCTCCACACCACGGGTCCCTGCTCAACCACCCTCCACGGCCACCCTCCACCGCTTCATCGCTCATCCAGCCCTCCACACCACGGGTTCCTCGTTCATCCAGAGGCAACGCCACCGCCATCGCTCATCCACTTCGCAACGCCACTAGCAGCAGAGCGGCGAATCGCCCATCGGGTTCAGTTAACAGCCATCGATCGATCGCCGGGTTCGTGAATGCGTAGCTCGCAGCAATCGCCGGGTTCGATTAGAGCTCAACGCCGCCGCTTCGCTAGAGCCAACGCCGCACACACGCTGCCAGCAGACGAGAGAAACACGCATCGCTCCGCCTCGACCTCCAACCGTGAACCGCAACTCCCAAATTTTCCTCCCTCGCTTCTACCACGGGTTTTTCTATCATGGACGGCCCAAAGAATGTCATGCAGCTGCCTCCGGCCCGCCTGTGACGAAAAGCCCATTTTCTGTCATGATTTTTTGTCATAGAAGTAGGAGCCCACCACATCTATGATGATACCGGGTTTTATCACAATTATCGTCATAGAAGTGTCATATGTATGACAGAATTTTTTTTCGTTTGGCCCAAAATGTCACGGATGTGTCTTTTTTTTGTAGTGTGTGGATAAGCTCCAACAGCTCGGACGCCCTCTCGCAACTCTTTGCGAAAGGAGACTTAGTCATCTTGCCGAGCGAGCATGATTCACATGTCTCGAACGACCCGAAGTCGGACGAAGTTAGGAGCCCATCATCATGAAGCTTTTTCATGCATTTCAGACTAATGTGTCCAAGCCGGCAATGCCAGAAGTATGTCGTATTTATCTCATTAGGCTTATGCCTCTTGACATTCATGTTATAGACCGGTTCCTGTTCTAGATTCAATATAAATAGCCCATCAACAATGGGTGCATAGCCGTGGAACATACCATTGAAAAATATCGAACAACCATTGTCCTTTAAATTGAATTCATAACCTTGACTCATCAAACATGAGGCAGAGATAATGTTCTGACTAAGTGCTGGAATGTATAACAATTATTCAATTCCATTATGAATCCGGAAGGAAGCTGGTGCTGCATCGTGCCGACCTCCAACGCAGCAACTCTTGCTTTGTTGTCAATTCTCGATGTCTATCTCCCTTGTGCCACACGCCTAGTTCTTACCAGCCCCTGCATCAAGTTGCAAATATGAACAACCGATCCGTATCAAATACCCAAGAGCTACTAGGTATGTCAAGAAGGTAAATGTCTATAACATATGCAACAAGTGTACCTTTGCCTCAAGAAGCATTTCCGCCTTCTTGCCATGCTCGCAAGCCACTTGCTACGATTCCTCTTCCAAAGGACCGGTCTCCTTGCGTGATAGCAAACGGTCTTCGAGTCCGTCCAGATTTCTTGCAGCGGCAGAGGTTACCGCCTCGCGTGCCCTTTGCCTTAGCCTTTTTCTTGGACCAACTCTTCTTGAACTTAGCCGATTTATGCACCATCAACACTTGATGCGTGCCTTTCTTAATATCCTGCTCTGCCACTTTGAGCATCCCATGCAATTCAGTGAGCTTCTTATCCATGCCATGCATATGATAGTTCGAGATGAACTTCCCATAGCTGGGCGGAAGAGAACCCAGAACAGCATCGGTAGCCAGCTCATCCAAGAGCGGGAAGCCCAAACGATCCAAAGCTTGCACATATCCGGTCATCTTGATCACATGCGGGCTTAGTGGATCACCTTCCTTCAGCTTGCAATCCATCAAGGATCGCCAGACGTTGAACCTTTCGGTCCTAGCCTGTGTCTGAAACATGCTCTTGAGACTCTCGATCATATCGTAAGCCTCAATATTTTTGAAATGTTGTTGCAAATCGGGCTCCATACAAGCCGACATCAGACGGTGATCTCCGTTGATTCATCAACGAGTTTTTGGTAGGCATTCTTAGCTGTGGCACTAGCATTATCGGCAGGTTCCTCTGGAAGTGGATCCTCTAGAACTTGTTCCTTTTTATCATGCTTGAGAACAATTCTCAGATTTCTATACCAGGTGGTAAAGTTTGTTCCATTCAGTTTATCCTTTTCCGTAATTGATTTCAATGCAAAGTTGGGTTGAGCAGGTGGTGCCATTGATCTACAATGAAAATATGCAATCACTAAGCAATGTGTTTATGTAGAGTAATTCTAGCCTAAACAAAAATACTCCCACCAAGTCAAAGATCCCTCCTCAAACTCTCGGTGATTCAGATCCGACTAGCGCATGCGACTAGTGAGCTTTAGCATCACCGCTAGCCAACATACCTATCCAAGAAGCAACTCCTTGCTAATCGTATCTCTATATGACTCTGGCCGGTCGGGAAGGTATCTCATACCCGGCTCCCAACCTTCTTTGCCACAAGGCCCAAAACCGCTTTTGATAGCCTTGTCAAGTTAACTCGATGCAAAGGTATGTCCATGTCCGACCAACCCTTGATTCAAGGACACCCAAAGAAGACCCAATTTTATGAGCCCACTACTAGACGTACTTGACGTGCGAAGGTGCAACATCGGGGATGGTAATTCTCTTGATATTCATGAGGGATCATTCTACCATTCTAACATGCATAGAAACAAAGAAGCATAACAATCACAAATATAACACATATTGTGAAATAGTATGGCTCCTTCATGGACGTTCTTCTAGGTCGGCTCCGACTCCGATGACCATCTACGAACTCCATCTTGTTTGTCACGCCGGGACGCCAAGCCGCCAACCTGATCTCTATTATCCAACTACTACAACTAGTAATGAATTTACATAGAGTCACAAGTCGACACGCATGTCGTTATACAATATAATGACAACACTTTGGCTCCTGCTGGCTGACAAACATGACACGCAGGCCACGTATAAATTACTCTCATGCATCACATACACATGAGCCATACTATTCACATCAAACCTGCAAAACAAAGTTATGCATAGAATCGCATTCTACCGGTTTGTGTGTCAGGTATGAAATACACGGCGCTACGCACACGGCGGTCCCGCTGGCGGATGACCGACCGGTAGGGGTAGATCGTATCACGACCTCATCGATCCCGATTGACAGAAAACATAGCCTCAACGATCCCCATGTGCAGTTGATCACATCAACCGTGCACATAGCCGATCTGATAAACAACAGCAGATCTCATCTGCCGCCTCCACATATCTAATATGCATATGATCTGAATCCAAATCCTATAGCAGAGGCTCTGATACCACTTTTGGGTTCTATGGTAGGGTGCGTCGACTGCAAATTAAAATTTGCAATCGACGCACCCAACCATAGAACCCAACACACTTATAGCTTGGGAGCTATTGTGGCTCTCGCCTCCATCTTAATAATATCTCAAGGGAAAATACATGGTGGGATTTTTGCTACTCGTTTGGTTGCTCACTTCGAGGTTGCGATACGCCCCCATGATGTCCCTCTTACCACGGTTTACCTAGACCGTGCAGCCATGGATCACCATCACTTTCTTGCACATGATCGTCCTGATATTGCCATTCCTTATAACTTGGTCTATAGCGTTGACACTCGTGATGTTATCCCCTTGCCTGCACCTGCTCTGTTTGATTCTGTTGCCAAGGGTGGATACCGGATTATGCCTGCAGACATTCTCGCCTACTGGAACGCTCAGGCTGTCGCTGAGGCTGCACAGGCACCTCCGTAGTGGGATGAGTGGATGCCCACTCCTCAGGATCCCTACTACCCTCCAGGCTACTGATCGATTACCAACTTAGGCCAAAAGCCTAAGCTTGGGGGAGTATGTGTTTCTCACCGACATTATATTCATGTTCACACATTTCATTCTATTTGTTGGTGCTCACACTCTTCCATTGTATTATCCATGCTTAGATTTATTTTCTTGCTTTCTTCTTGTGTGTTTGAAAAACTTAGAAAAACCAAAAAAATAGTTGTAGTAATTTACTTTCTATGCATGCTTAGTAGTAGCACTAAAAAGAAGATCCAAAAAGATTCCTTGTTCTTATTTTGCTTGTTGGGAGCTTTCCTGTGTAAATAGTTTTTCTCGTTTTTGCTTTTTGTTTGCTTGATTCAAGAAAACCAAAAACTCAAAAAATATTTCAGTGTGTTTCTCTGAATTTCATTTCTTTTTATTCTAGTTGTACCGAGGAGAAGACCACGATGAAATGTTGAGCGGCTCTCATATGAATAACTGTTGAACTAATAAAGAGCCCATTTCACCGTGTCTTCTCCTATTGAATAAAATGTTTGCAAATTCCAGCTTAGTCCATGGCACTCTTGCACTATTATTATTTTCATATCATTCGGTCGTGTAAGTGAAAGGCAATAATGACGATATTCGAGGAACTGGACGTGGCAAAGAGAAACTGGTATGAACTCGACTTGTTCTGTTTGTGTAAATATGTTAGTATCCAGGCTTCAGCCCATTATGATTAAGCATGTTTGCAATGAAAAATAGATATTATAGTTTCTCATGCCATGCATAAGTAGCTGGGAATTGATAATGATTTATCTTGGACATCAACATAGCATTAAAATGATTGTGATGTAGTATAATGATATGGTATCCTCCTCCGAATGTTTGAGTGGCTTGACTTGGTACATGTTCATGTATGTAGTTGAGTCAAAGCCAACATATCCTCTATAATATTTATGTTCATGGTGTTGATATCCTACTCATGCTAGTGTCCAATGTTACTTATGCATAATGCATGGTTATGATCGTTGTTGCTCTCTAGCTGGCCGCTTCTCAGTCTTAATTGCTAGCCTTCGCCTGTACTAAGTGTGGATTCTGCTTGTACATCAAAAACCTTGAACCCAAAGTTATTCCAGATGAGTCCACCATACCTACCTATATACGGTATTACCCTGCCGTCCTAAGTAAATTTGCATGTGCCACCTCTGAAAACTTCTAAAAAATTATCATTTTTGTGTGCCTGGATCGTTCATGGAACGACAGAAGGTGGTCGATATGTTTCGTGCTAAGCGGGTTATCCTTAGGTCGAGTGTTTATTCACTTGCCATCGCAGGAGGAAATGGGCGGTAATAGGGATGCCCAGTCCCAAACTGCAAACATGAAAAAGAGTTCATCTCTTGAATGATTAAACAAAAACTCCCAATGGAGTCAAAACCTTTACTTTCCGCTTGGGAACCGCCACTAGCGTGCTTAGCATGGAAGATGTTGATAACTGATGGTCGTGAAGTGAATGAGAAGGGGGCATGTCTCAAAATATCATTTATATATGTTTTAAAAATTGAGCTATGGCACCACTGCAAATCACTGCTTCCCTCTACAAAGGGACTATCTATTTACTTTTATGTTGTGTCATCACCTTCTAAAAACAAGCGCAAGAAACTGAGTAGAGCACAACTGTCATGATTTATGCATTGTGTGTAGCTAATGTTGGGTGCATCATGACTGGATCTTTTCTACCATGAATTACAATGTTTAGTCGCTGCTTGAACTTTGGAGGTGCTCTGCATTTATGTTTTGCGGTCTCAGAAAGGGCTAGCGAGATACCACTATTGTCATATTTTATCATGATTGTTTTGACAACCTGTTGTTGTTTGAGATATTTTATTATTGCTCGCTAGCTGATTATGTCATTTATATGAGTCACTATAATCTTTAAGAATTATTGTTGACATGGTTAGTTATAATGTTGGCTGAAAACCTGGGTGCTGTTTAAGCTTATTTATGCTAACAAGAGCAAAAGAGTTCGTAAAAGTTTTTCTTTCTCACTTTCAGTTTATTAGCTGAATTGCTTGAGGACAAGCAAAGGTTTAAGCTTGGGGGAGTTGATACGTCTCCAACGTATCTACTTTTTCTCACGCTTTTCCTCTTGTTTTGGACTCTAATTTGCATGATATGAATGAAAGTAACCCCGGACTGACGCTGTTTTCAGCAGAACTACCATGGTATTGTTTTTATGCAGAAATAAAAGTTCTCAGAATGGAACGAAACTTTGTAAGGATTTTTATATCAATAATAAGAATTTCTGGAGCCAAGACCCACCAGAGAGGGGCCCCTGGTTGGGCACAACCCACCAGGGCGCCCCCCCTCTCCTGGCGCGCCCAGGTGGGTTGTAACACCTGGTGGCCCCGCTGACGACCCCTCTGATACTATAAAATCACATTATTCCAGAAAAAAATCAGGGAAAAAGAATTATCACGATCCATGAGACGGAGCCGCCGCCAAGCCCTGTTCTTCCTTGGGAGGGCAGATCTGGAGTCCGTTTGGGGCTCCGGAGAGGGGGATCTTCGTTCTTCATCATCACCAACCCTTCTCCATCACCAATTCCATGATGCTCCCCACCGGGAGTGAGTAATTCCTTCGTAGGCTCGCTGGTCGGTGAGGAGTTGGAAGAGATTCATCATGTAATCGAGTTAGTTTTGTTAGGGCCCGATCCCTAGTATCCACTATGTTCTTAGATTGATGTTGCTATGACTTTGCTATGCTTAATGCTTGTCAATTTGGGCCCGGGTGCCATGAACTCAGATCTGAACCGTTTATGAATTCATCATTATGTCCATGTTTTAGATCCAATCTTGCAAGTTATTGTCACCTACTACGTGTTATGATCCGGCAACCCCGGAGTGACAACAACCGGGCCCACTCCCAATGATGACCGTAGTTTGAGGAGTTCATGTATTCACTATGTGTTAATGCTTTGTTCAGGTTCTCTATTAAAAGGAGGCCTTAATATCCCTTAGTTTCCAATATGGACCCCGCTGCCATGGGAGGGTAGGACAAAAGATATCATGCAAGTTCTTTTAATAAAGCACGTATGACTATTTACGGAATACATGTCTACATTTGTAACATCCCAAATTTTCAATTTGGAATGTTATACATAGGTCATTCATGCATAGCATATTTTATTTGCCTTTCATTTCGCAATCCTCAAAATTCTAAGCAACTCAAGGACCCTCGGAGAGAGTTGGGGATTTCACTGTTTTCATATTTGAATTTTATCAAATACTGAAACGAGGATTATTTGTTTTAATTATTTTTCTCTCCGAAAATATTTCATATTGAAATATATGAGAGGAGATAATATGACTTCTTCAAAATAAATGAAATATTGGAGGAAAAATATTAAAATCAAATATTTGTTTTTATTCGGATTTTATTGCTATTTTATTTGCATAAAAATGTGCATTTTTCAAAAATTGCATTTTAGGCCAAGAAAATGTTCACCCTGTTCTAAATATTTTATTTAGACGGTGAAAATTTGTTTTGGTATTTTTAGGTTTTTATTTATTTTTCTAGGAATTTTTTCGGTGAAATCTGTTTTTTTAAAGAGAAGTCTGATCGAATCGGGTCAGGCTTAGCTGGCTCAAATGCCCCGGTCAGCCTGGGCTGCTCCGAGCCAGAACTCCTCGAGGGAGTCCGAGCCGCCGCCGCCATGGCCTCGCCTCCCGCAAGCCTCCTCCCTTAAAGCCGACCCGGCCCCCGAGCCCCCAAGCCGCAGCCGCCGCCACCAAGAAGCCGCTAGTCCCGCCGCCTTGCGCTGCCGCCATGCTGCCATTGCGCCGAGACGCCTGCGTCGCTCTCACGCCGCGCTCCCGCCACGCCGCCACCGCCGATCCGATCCGGAGCCATTTGGTTTTTTTGGTTTAGGTAAAAATCATCGGTTTTTTTAAAACCCTAGTTACGTTTTTTAGATCAGTACGCTGGTTTTCCCGGTTTATATTTAGCGGACGTTCGTCCGTACGTTCGTTTTAGCGAACGGTTTTCACCCGTTACCTGCAGACAACGAACGTTCGTTCGTTAGCCTGTTCGTCAGTTTTTCTTTTTCTTGGATTTCTCGCGATTATTCTCGATCGCGATTTCTGATCCGATTTTCGTTTTAGTTTATCTTTTCGCTTGTTTATCGGAATCAGGCGATTCAAGCGCCTAGATCTTCGTCTCGAAGCCCTCTTTCTGTTTAACCAATTTGAACAAGATTTTCGTACTTTAAAATTTGACTTTAGTCCAGATTAGTAAACGAATCTGGTTCCTTTCGCAGTTTGAGTTTTGGTGCTCCGTTTGATTTGATTCTTTTTGCAAACCGGAGTTCTTAAGTTGAAGTTTCTGGTTAGTTCTTCTTATTTGACTTTTCCCATGCATCCGTGATTGATTGCTTATGTATGCTATTGTTTGTTTGCGATGGAATTCCCGGAGTGCGAAGCGTGCTACTACGAGTCTCTTGGTTTTGCGGATCAGCAAGGCAAGTAACACATTGATCATACTCTTTTCATACCCAGTTTTTATGTATTAGCTCCAATCCTCAAACACTTCATGATTACAATGTGATTAACTTGTGGGTATAGGGAAGTAGTTGATGAGGTAGAACCTATTGCCCTGTTATCATCAAACCCTTGGGAGTTACTTCTACGTATTGCTTATATTGATATGCTATGCTCGTAGACGTGGTTTGGGTGAGTGAATCCATGACAGATGTGGGATTGTTAATTAATGGTTCAACTTAAGGTAGCAACTTTAATACACATCTGGGTGGATTGCTTGTCGGGCACCTGGAGAATCCAGTGTTGTCCTAGGATATCTCGGAGTACCCGTGTGATAATCCTAAGGTCCGCCACCCAGGCTCAAAGGGAACTGAGATATTTCATGCTAGAAACTTTCGTGTGCAGCCACAAGCTATTATGGGCTCTAGCATAGTTGAGTAAGTTGCATGACCTCTTCCAGTGGTAGGATAGCAGATGTAGAGGGATGTAGGTTGGTACTGTCTACTCGGGGTTAGAGTTAATGTTTCTGAAAGACTGTGTCTCGGTCATCCGTTTCTCAAACACCATGTAGTGCGAGAAATCTAACGGAGGCGATCGAGTCTTGTGGGGAAAAGTGCGCAAACCTCTGCAGAGTGTACAATCTAATCATGGTTAGCCATGTCCCCGATTATGGACATCTTGAGTATCTAGTACTTGGATTATCATATGTATCTCATCACTCTAATTTAATATTGTTGGGTTGATAATTACTTTTTAATTGGGATTGAGTTGGAGGAACCTTCTCAATGATGTTTCAACTACCATGATAGTTAAAATAAAACTTATTCCTTTGTTGTAGGAAAAATTGGCTTTTCGGAAAACTATAACCATAGAGCCTTTCCACCAGCCAAATATGCATGTAGTGATAGCATTATTCTGTTCTTGCTCTACTGTGTTATATTGCCAGCATATTCCATGTGCTGACCCGTTTTTGGGCTGCAACATATTATGTTGCAGACTTTTCAGATGAGGAGTAAGGTTTGCTAGGTCGTTGCCGTGAAGCTCAGCTATGCCGTTGGAGTTGATGGACTCACTTTATCTTCCAAGCCTTCCGCTGTTATCGTATTAGTTGGCCTTATGCCATATTTATTGTAATAAGTTCTCTTTTGAGACATCCGTTGTAATAAATGTGTGATTGCTACTCTTTTATAAATCCTTCGAGTATTGTGTGTGTCAGCATTACCGATCTAGGGAAGACACGGAAGCACAGAGACTTGACCGTTTGAGGTCGGGTCACTACAAGATGGTATCAGAGCACACACTGAGTGTAGGACACGACCACAAAGATAAGCCATAGGTCACTCTTCTCTACTCATTTCTGACTCCTCTCCATTTTCTACTCTTAGAATGGCGGATTCGAGGAACAAGTTTGCACAACCGGATGAAGATGCACCCTTTGGACGACACTCGAAGGAAGTCACTAGGTACCTGAACATCGTAATACCAAGCTTCACCAGGACCTACAATGCCACTTTACCAGAAGAGGAGCGCTGGATGATTCGAGTTAAAGTTCCAGGAAGGACGTTCGCGCCAATCACTGAGCCCATAGAGTTTTCCTTTGATGCACCAACCTGGAGTCTAGGCAAGAGCATGGCATCCCACATTGCCATGGGACGTATTGGAGAAGTCTACAACAAGGATCTCAAGGACACTATTGCTACCTCTTGAGCACTGCGTTGGATTTCCTTGAAGAGGAAAGAGTGATGCAGCACAGTAGCGTAAGTATTTCCCTCAGTTTTTGAGAACCAAGGTATCAATCCAGTAGGAGGCTACACGCGAGTCCCTCTTTTGCACAATACAAATAAATCCTCGCAACCAATGCGATAAGGGGTTGTCAATCCCTTCACGGTCACTTACGAGAGTGAGATCTGATAGATATGATAGGATAATATTTTTGGTATTTTTATGATAAAGATGCAAAGGAAAAAATAAAAGCAAAGTAAAATGCAAAGCAATAATAAAGTGATGGAAGATTAATATGATGAGAATAGACCCGGGGGCCATAGATTTCACTAGTGGCTTCTCTCAAGAGCATAAGTATTTTACGGTGGGTGAACGAATTACTGTTGAGCAATTGAGAATTGAGCATAGTTATGAGAATATCTAGGTATGATCATGTATATAGGTATCACGTCCGAGACAAGTAGACCGACTCCACTGCATCTACTACTATTACTCCACTCATCGACCACTATCCAGATGCATCTAGAGTATTAAGTTCAAGAAAGCGAGTAACGCCTTAAGCAAGATGACATGATGTAGAGGGATGAATTCATGCAATATGATAAAACCCCATCTTGTTATCCTCGATGGCAACAATACAATATGTGCCTTGCTGCCCCTGCTATCACTGGGAAAGGACAACGCAAGATTGAACCCAAAGCTAAGCACTTCTCCCATTGCAAGAAAAACCAATCTAGTAGGCCAAACCAAACTGATAATTCAAGAGACTTGCAAAGATAACCAATCATACATCAAAGAATTCAGAGAAGATTCAAATATTGTTCATAGATAATCTTGATCATAAACCCACAATTCATCGATCTCAACAAACACACCGCAAAAAGAAGATTACATCGAATAGATCTCCACGAGAGAGGGGGAGAACATTGTATTGATATCCAAAAAGAGAGAAGAAGCCATCTAGCTACTAACTATGGACCCGAAGGTCTGAGGTAAACTACTCACACTTCATCGGAGGGGCTATGATGATGTAGAAGCCCTCTGTGGGGGATGCCCTCACCGGCGGAGCTCCGGAACAGGCCCCAAGATGGGATCTCGTGGGTACAGAAGGTTGCGGCGGTGGAGTTAGGTTTTTGGCTCCATATCTGATCGTTTGGGGGTACGTAGGTATATATAGGAGGAAGGAGTACATCGGTGGAGCTTCGTGGGGCCCATGAGGGTGGGGGCGCGCCTTAGGGGGATGGGCGTTCCCCCTACCTCGTGCCCACCTCGTGGCTTTCTTGACGTAGGGTCCAAGTCTCCTGGATCATATTCGGTGAAAAAATCACGTTCCCGAAGGTTTCATTCCGTTTGGACTTCGTTTGATATTCCGCTTTCTTGAAACACCGAAATAGGCAAAAAACAGCAATTAAATTTGGGCCTCCGGTTAATAGGTTAGTCCCAAAAGTAATATAAAAGTGGAAAATAAAGCCCAATATGGTCCAAAACAGTAGATAATATAGCATGGAGCAATCAAAAATTATAGATACGTTGGAGACGTATCAACTATCTACCAGATATGTGGGCGCCGAGATGAGCAATGGGAGATGATCAACACCAAGAAGGACAGATCCATTGCAGCTTTCATCCAGGAGTTAAACCAACACATTCGATGCCAGGAGAATCATATGTGCGTAGACATGATAGATTTGAAGAAGGCAAAGACGAGGATCACCGAGCTGGAAGAAGAACTCAAGTCTACACGCGATGGATATGAGGAGGAAATTGCAACACTATTGGAGAAGAATGATGATCTGATAAAGAAGATCGGAATATTCATGGGAGACCCCGCACCAGGAGGAGAGGACGACGATTCCACTTGCCCAGAGAACTACATCATCATCGACGACACCGACTCTGACCCCAGTGAAGATGACTTTGAAGACGAAGCTGGAGCAGACATCATGGAGTCGTCCACCGATCAAAATTTCTAGTAGACCACCAAATGATGAGTAGTATTCCCCCATGTATATATAGTAGTCCGAGCACCTTTAACGATAGTTCTACACCGTTTGTATGCCCTTGCTTGATTGATTGAGTGATATGATTGTGTTTGTCTCATGTGCATATGGGTAGTGTTTTCTCACTAGACCTCCCTTCTATTTCTAATCTCTTCCCTCTAAACCCACCAGATGCCTCTGAGACGTGACACCAGATTTGCCTTCCCACCTGAGCTCACTCAGTTGATCCAGCAGTAGAATGCTTTGATGCAATTGTTAGTCCAGAATCAAGGCAACAACAACAACAACAACAACAACAACAACAACAACAACAACAACAACAACAACAACAACAACAACAACAACAACAACAACAACAACAACAACAACAACAACCTGCCTCCAGCTGACAACTTAGCTTGCTTTCTGAGGTTGCAACCGCCGGTGTTTTCCAGTAGCACTGGGCCTATAGTTGCTGATGATTGGCTACGCCGTATTAGAAGGGAGTTGACCACCGCGGGTTGCACAGATGCCGAGAAGGTGCGCTTTGCCGCACATTAATTGGATGCATGAACAGCCTCATGGTGGGAGAATTATACGACCACTTTCCCCATAGCCAACGTCACTTGGTATCAGTTTCAGCAAGCTTTTCGCATAGCCCATGTCTCAACTGGAGCTATGAGTATGAAGAAGCGTGTGTTTCACAACTTACGCCAGGGGAACCGTACTGTATCTCAGTATGTGTATGAGTTTAGCAAGTTATCTCTCTATGCCCCTGATGATGTGGCCACAGATGCCGCGAAGCAGGAGAAATTTATGGAAGGGCTGAATGAGGAGATGAGCATGCAGTTGATGGTGGCAACATTCAACAACTACCAGGAATTGGTAGATAAGGCTCTTATGATTGAAGGGAAGCAGCAGCAAATTGAGAGCCGTAAGAGGAAGTATGGACAAGGAAGATACAATTCTGGAGCTTAGCAGAAGCCTCGTCTAACCTCGAAGTCGGGAGGACTTGTTCATAACCATGGAGGTCATAACCACAAAGGAGGAAGTTCACATAACCACAATGGTTCCAAGAATGGGACTAGGAACGGAACAAGCAACAATCAGAACCGCTCCAATCCAGCCACACCCGCCAAGAGAGACCTAAGTCACATTACTTGCTTCAAGTGCGGGAAGACTGGACACTATGCCATGAAGTGCCCTGAAGTGAAGAATGGAAACGGTAATGGGAGCACTGGGAAGAAGCCCAATCCATTCAACAAAGGACAAGTGAACCACGTTAACATGGAGGAGGTTGAAGGGCAGCCAGACGTAGTTATCGTTAAGTTTTTGGTTAAGTCTTTTACCGCCCTTGTTCTTTTTGATACTGGTGCATCACATTCATACATATCAAGGGGATTTGTGGATAAGTTTAAACTACCAACCCAAGCCCTTAGGACCCCTCTGTTAGTAAGTTCACCTAGAGCACAGTATATGGCTAGCCGATGGTGCGACCGGATACCCTTAACCATTGGTAGCCATGTTTTCCCGTCCGACCTAGTAATTTTAGAGTCACAAGGATTGGATGTGATATTAGGCATGGACTGGATGTCAAAGTATGGAGGAAGCATTGACTGTGCTAGTAAGTCGATTTATCTCACCACCCCGGAGGGAAAAATGATCAAGTATGTATCCATGCATACGACAAGGAGAACCCAAGTAAATTCCCTTTCAGGAGTTGTTCAGGAGGAAGTGCCTGTAGTAAAGGATTTCCCAGATGTTTTTCCAGAAGAGTTACCAGGCATGCCGCCAGACCGAGACATCGAGTTTTTGATAGAACTATTGCCAGGCACCGAGCCTATATCAAAGAGACCCTACCGGATGCCTGCAAACGATCTGGAGGAAATTAAGAAGCAGATCAAGGAGTTATTGGAGAAAGGTTACATCCGACGAAGTTCCTCACCGTGGGGAGCCCCGGTGCTCTTAGTTGAGAAGAAGGATGGATCATTGAGGATGGTTGTTGATTATCGGGCGTTGAATGAGGTGACGATCAAGAACAAATACCCTTTGCCGATGATCATTGATTTGTTTGACCAGCTGCAAGGAGCTAAGGTGTTTTCGAAGATCGATCTGCGATCAGGATATCACCAGCTGAAAATTCGAGAGAAGGATATACCAAAGACAGCATTCACCACAAGGTACGGGTTGTATGAGTATACGGTCATGTCATTTGGACTGACTAACGCCCCTGCCTATTTCATGAGCATGATGAACAAGGTGTTGATGGAATATTTGGGTAAGTTTGTTGTGGTGTTCATTGATGATATAATGGTATACTTGAAGAATGAAGAGGAGCACAAGGAGCATTTGCGTTTAGTTCTCGAGAAACTCAGGGAACACCAGTTGTATGCCAAGTTCAGCAAATGTGAGTTTTGGTTGAAGGAAGTTGGATTCCTTGCACATGTTATATCGGAGAAGGTATAGCAGAGACCCCACCAAGGTTCGATCCAAGGATCGAATGGTTGGCACCCACTTCAGTTAGCGAGATCCGTAGTTTTCTTGGACTCGCAGGATACTATTGGAGATTAATTGAGAATTTTTTCAAGATTGCGAAGCCAATGATGGAGTTATTGAAGAAGGATACCAAATTTAAATGGACGGAAGAATGTGAGGTGAGTTTTCAGGCGTTAAAGAAACGTCTGACTACAGCCCAATTGCTGATTCTGCCGGATATACGCAAGGATTTCCAAGTGTATTGCGATGCCTCTCACTTAGGACTTGGAAGTGTGCTTATGCAGGACGAAAGAGTTGTTTCATATGCCTCACGACAACTAAAACCGCACGAATTGAATTATGCCACACATGATTTGGAGTTAGCAGCTGTAGTGCATGCGCTCAAGACTTGGAGACATTACCTTATTGGAAACCGTTGTGATGTGTACACTGATCATAACAGTTTGAAGTACATTTTCACACAGAAGGAGCTGAACCTTAGGCAGAGAAGATGGTTGGAGCTTATAAAGGATTATGACATGAAGCTTCACTATCATCCCGACAAGGCCAATGTCGTAGCAGACGCTTTGAGCCAGAAAAGTTATGCTAACACCCTCGTAAGCACAGGATTGCCAAAGGAGTTAGCAGAGGATCTCAGGGATCTTCGATTGGAGATTGTTCCTAGAGGTTTTGTTGCAACAATGGAAGTTCAGTCTACATTGTTAGGAAAGATTCGAAGCTCAGAAGGATGACAAAGAGATTGCCGAGATAAAAGAGAGAATGAGCAAAGGAAAGGCCAAAGGTTTTCGTGAGGATGAGCACGACACCTTATGGTTTGAGGACCATGTTTATGTACCCAATAACACAGAGATCAGGAAGTTAATACTTCAGGAGGCTCATGACTCACCATACTCGATACACCCCATAAACACCAAGATGTATTTGGATTTGAAGGAACGTTTCTGGTGGACTGGTATGAAGAAGGATATTGCCAAGTATGTAGCCGTGTGTGATGTATGTCAGAGAGTGAAGGCAGAACATCAAAAGCCATCCGGATTGTTACAGCCTATGCCGATACCCGAATGGAAGTGGGATAAGCTTGGCATGGATTTCATCACCGGATTGCCCAGGACTAAATCAGGATATGATTCTATATGGGTAGTAGTTGATCGCTTGACCAAAGTGGCTCACTTTATTCCAGTGAAAACCACCTATACAAGTGCGAAGTTGGCCAAGATATACATGACCAGGATCGTATGTCTACATGGAGTTCCAAGGACCATCGTATCAGATAGAGGAACACAGTTTACCTCAAAGTTTTGGCATCACCGCACGGACTTTGGGTACAAGGCTAGAGTTCAAGATAACATTCCATCTGCAGCAGGATGGATGCACCGAGAGAGTCAACCAGATTCTGGAGGATATGTTGAGAGCTTGTGGACTAGATTATGGATCTAGTTGGGATGACAATTTACCCTACGCGGAGTTCTCATACAACAATAGCTATCAAGCCAGTTTGAAGATGGCACCGTTCGAAGCCCTGTATGGACGAAGGTGCAGAACACCGTTGATGTGGGATGAAGTTGGAGACCGACAATTTTTTGGACCAAATTTGATCAAGGAGTCTGAAGAGAAGGTTAAGTTGATTCGAGATAGACTGAAGGTAGCTCAGTCCAGGCAGAAGAGTTATGCAGATTTGAAACGCAAGGAAGTAACCTATGAAATTGGGGATAGAGCATATCTGCGAGTGTCACCTCTGCGAGGAGTGAAACGTTTTGGAGTTAAGGGAAAGTTAGCCCCGAGATTTGTAGGATCGTACCGGATTTTGGAACGTATGGGAGAGGTTGCCTACAAGTTGGAGTTACCTGAAGGACTGTCAGAAGTTCATGATGTGTTTCATGTTTCCCAGTTGAAGAAGTGTCATGCGGAGATGTCCGATATTCCACTGAGAGATACAGTGCCTCTAGAAGCAATTCAGTTGGACAGTTATCTGACCTATGAGGAGAAGCCAGTCAGGATTCTTGAATTTACCAGTCGAGTCACCCGCAGCAAGGTTATCAAGTTTTGCAAAGTTCAGTGGAGCCACCATTCCGAGGATGAAGCCACCTGGGAACGAGAGGATGATCTTCGCAAAGACCACCCGCACCTATTCTCTAGCCAACCCGAATCTCGAGGGCGAGATTCATCTTAAGGGGGGTAGGTTTGTAACATCCCAAATTTTCAATTTGGAATGTTATACATAGGTCATTCATGCATAGCATATTTTATTTACCTTTCGTTTCGCAATCCTCAAAATTCTAAGCAACTCAAGGACCCTCGGAGAGAGTTGGGGATTTCACTGTTTTCATATTTGAATTTTATCAAATATTGAAACAAGGATTATTTGTTTTAATTATTTTTCTCTCTGAAAATATTTCATATTAAAATATATGAGAGGAGATAACATGACTTCTTCAAAATAAATGAAATATTGGAGGAAAAATATTAAAATCAAATATTTGTTTTTATTCGGATTTTATTGCTATTTTATTTGCATAAAAATATGCATTTTTCAAATATAGCATTTTAGGCCAAGAAAATGTTCACCCAGTTCTAAATATTTTATTTAGACGGTGAAAATTTGTTTTGGTATTTTTAGATTTTTATTTATTTTTCTAGGATTTTTTCCGGCGGAATCTGTTTTTTTAAAGAGAAGCCCGCTGGACCGAACTGGGCCGCGGCCCAGCTGGCCCAACCAGCCCCGCGCCGCCATCGTCTCCGAGCCGGACTCTTCGAGGGAGTCCGAGCCGCCGCCACCGCCATGGCCTCGCCCCCTCCCGCAAGCCGCCTCCCCCTTAAAGCCGCCCCCTGGAGCCCCAAGCCGCAGCCGCGCCGCGCCGCCCGCCGCTGCACTGCGTCGCCATCACGCCGCCATGGAAGCCCGAGCCGCCGCCGATCCGATCCGGAGCCGTTTGGTTTTTTTAGGTTTAGGTAAAAACAATCGGTTTTTAAACCCTAGTTACGTTTTTTTAGATCGGTTCGTTGGTTTTCTCGGTTTAGTATATTTAGCGGACGTTCGTCCGTACGTTCGTTTTAACGAACGGTTTTCACCCGTTACCCGCAGAAAACGAACGTCCGTTCATTAGCCTGTTCGTCAGTTTTTCTTTTTCTCGGATTTCTCGCGATTATTCTCGATCGCGATTTCTGATCCGATTTTCGTTTTAGTTTATCTTTTCACTCATTTATCGGAATCAGGCGATTCAAGCGCTTAGATCTTCGTCTCGAAGCCCTCTTTTTGTTTAACCAACTTGAACAAGATTTTGGTACTGTAAAATTTGACTTTAGTCTAGATTAGTAAATGAATCTTGTTTCTTTCGTAGTTTGAGTTTCGTTGCTCCGTTTTATTTGATTCTTTTTGCAAACCAAAGTTCTTAAGTTGAACTTTCTGGTTAGTTCTTCTTATTTGAGTTTTACCCATGCATCCATGATTGATTGCTTATGTATGCTATTGTTTGTTTGCGATAGAATTCCCGGAGTGCGAAGCGTGCTACTACGAGTCTCTAGGTTTTGCGGATCATCAGCAAGGCAAGTAACACATTGATCATACTCTTTTCATACCCATTTTTTTGCATTAGCTCTAATCCTCAAACACTGCATGATTACGATGTGATTAACCTGTGGGTATTGGGAAGTAGTTGATGAGGTAGAACCTATTGCCCTGTTATCATCAAACCCTTGGGAGTTACTTCTACGTATTGCTTATATTGCTATGCTATGCTCATAGACACGGTTTGGGTGAGTGAATCCATGACAGATGTGAGATTGTTAATTAATGGTTCAACTTAAGGTGGCAACTTTAATACACATCTGGGTGGATTGCTTGTCGGGCACCTGGAGAATCCAGTGTTGTCCTAGGATATCCCGGAGTACCTGTGTGATAATCCTCAGGTCCGCCACCCAGGCTCAAAGGGAATTGAGATATTTCATGCTAGAAACTTCCGTGTGCAGCCACAAGCTATTATGGGCTCTAGCATAGTTGAATAAGTTGCATGACCTCTTCCAGTGGTAGGCTAGCAGATGTAGAGGGATGTAGGTTGGTACTGTCTACCCGGGGTTAGAGTTAATGTTTCTGAAGGACTATTTCTCGGTCAGCCGTTTCTCAAACACCATGTAGTGCGAGAAATCCAACGGAGGCGATTGAGTCTTGTGGGGAAAAGTGCGCAAACCTCTGCAGAGTGTACAATCTAATCATGGTTAGCCGTGTCCCCGGTTATGGACATCTTGAGTATCTAGTACTTGGATTATCATATGAATCTCATCACTCTAATTTAATATTGTTGGGTTGATAATTACTTTTTAATGGGGATTGAGTTGGAGGAACCTTCTCAATGATGTTTCAACAACCATGATAGTTAAAATAAAACTTATTACTTTGTTGTATGGAAAAATTGGCTTTTCACAAAACTACCATAGAGCCTTTCCACCAGCCAAATATGCATGTAGTGATAGCATTAATACATTCTTCTTTGTCTTTGTGTTATATTGCCAAAGATATTCCATGTGCTGACCTGTTTTCGGGCTGCAACGTATTATGTTGCAGACTTTTCAAACAAGGAGTAAGGTTCGTTAGGTCGTTGCCGTGCAGCTCAGCTATGCCGTTGGAGTTGATGGACTCACTTTATCTTCCAAGCCTTCCACTGTTATCGTATTAGATGGCCTTATGCCATATTTATTGTAATAAGTTCTCTTTCCAGACATTCGTTGTAATAAATGTGTGATTGCTACTCTGTTATAAATCCTTCGAGTATTGTGTGTGTCAGCGTTACTGATCCAGGGATGACACGGAAGCACAGAGACTTGACCGTTTGAGGTCGGGTCGCTACAACATTATATCGATGAACTGGAGCTAGTGCCATATCACCCTAGGTTGTAACTGTCACATTATGAATATCATCCGACAAGTCACCGATCCAATGCCTACGAATTTATCCTTATTGATCTTGCTGCGTTACGATTTCTATCATCACTGTTACACTTGCTACAAATTATCGCTATCATCATCACATTACGGTTGCTACTGTCACTACTATCAAAACTATCAAACTACTTTACATCGATCACTTTCTTTGCAGATAATTAATCTCCAGGTGTGGTTGAATTGACAACTCAGCTGCTAATACCTCCAAATATTCTTTGGCTCCCCTTGTGTCGAATCTATAAATTTGGGTTAAATACTTTACCCTCGAAAACTGTTGCGATCCCCTATACTTGTGGGTTATCACCCGACCCCGGCTCCGGCCCTGGCGCTCGATCCCGACTCCGACCCCGGACCTGACCCCGACCACTCCCAACCTCGGCCGTCGTTGGGCTTGCACCCTCTGTAAGCCCCCCACCACTCCTCCTCTCTCTCCTAGCCATGGTTGCTATTTAAATTTTATAGTGCTAGTTAGTTAATTAGAATTAGTATAAAAAAAACAGAATTAGTTTAAGCAATTGTCCAAATCAACATCCCTTGTTAAAGCAAATTAGTTTAAGCAAATTTGAATTTTACTTTCAAATATTGTTATGACTTCTTGCATTTTTCTTTAAGTTCTATATTTTTCTTCCTTTTATATGCAAATTTGAAGTGGACATGTGATATGTGGACATGCGATGTTTTGGACATGTCATATTTGGAATTTGGATATGTCATTTGGACATGTCATATCTGGAAAATGATGATTATGTGCAGGGTAAATGATCCGAGTGGCCTATGTTACGCCGGAATGTTGATTCATTTTCGTTCTGGTGAATTTCAGTCCCTCGATATGTCCATTTTTTAGCAAAGGTCATGCCGAAATTTTCCGTGAATTTTGGCATGACTTGTGCTAGATAGTAGGCATATCGAGTGCCGGGAGTTGCTGGGAAATGGCATTCCAGCAAACATAGATCTTTTTTATGTCATTTCTCATTTTTTTCATAGTTTTAGAATTAAACGAGGAGACTTAATCATAGAAAGATGTTGAACAATGAAGAAACTGGGTCTTCTGACCAAGATGCAGACGAGATGGATTATGAGGGTGAACAAGAGTACCTCGAATATTTTTCTGCTAAGGACAGTCAAGGTTTGCAAGTCGGCCTCGATGATGGTACTGACGCCGACATCGACACCGACGGCGCCGACACCGATGGCAACGCTGAGACCGGCGGGGAAGGTACCGACAGGGAAGATATCGGCGGGGAAGGTACCGGCGCTGATGCCGCTACCGAAAAGAAGAAGCAGAAGAAGCAGAGGATACGAAAACCTAAAAAACTAGGCATTGGACGACTGGTGATCACCAAAGATGGCACCTGGCAAGTTTGAGCCATTCGAGCCGGAAGAACCTCACAAGTGCTATGGGAACCAAGTAGGATGCATCCTACGGGAATGCGCGAGCATCAACGACGATGACTTAAGGAGTAAAGAACATTTGAGGCAGTTGCTCCTGACGAAGTTGCACAAGAGATTCAAGTTCCCCGACCGGGATGATAACATAGAACAACCGTGGGATGATCCGAAGATGAAAAGATTAACAATCACGCCATGGGCATGTTCAACAATGATTTGGCCTCCTGGAAAGGGAGGGTGAAACGAGATATTGAGGCTGAGGAACCCCTGTCCAAGATTCTGGAGGAAAATCCGACACTTACGGAAGAGTAGTTCGAAAAGTTCAAGGACTCTTGTGCTATCGAGGCAGCCAAGGCTAAGGCTACGAAATTCAAGAGCCTTCAGCAAAGGAACACGGGGAAGCATCGCCTCGGAAGCCGTGCCTACCTGGTAAAAGTCCCATATGGGATAAGGAGGACACGGAACATGAAGCCGCAGGTCTCCCAGACCCCTTTGCGAAGTTCACCAACTCCTTGGAGCGTGACTTCATCAGGGCCTGCTACAAGTGGGACAAGGAAAAGAAGGTTTTTTACATGGTCTAGATCACGAGGAAATTGATTAGACTAATGGTAATTATTATTTTACCACCTTACATTTAGCTCTAGATCTAGTCGACTACACATTGGTAAACGGTTCACGTCCCTTTTGCAGGAGAAGCAACACCAGCTTGCAGCCGAAAGCCCTACTTCTCCGATGAGGCCCAAGTGGGACACCCCTCTCAACCGGGCCTTGAACGAACTTAAGGGACTCCCTTTGGGCCAGCGGCCGCAATATGGTCATGTGCACGACGCCGGAGACGGCGCCACGTGGAAGGTGTTTTACAATGAGGGCCCGGAGGCCAAGAAGCAGAAAAAGAAGTTTAGTCAGGCGGACATCGACGAGAAGGTGAAGCTTGCGTTCGAGAAAAAAACTGCTGAGGACGCGAAAAAATAGCCGAGGAGAAAAATGAGTTGCTACAGCAGGCAGTCAATGCTGCTATAACTGCCTGCAGAAATGATTTCGCTACTAACTTGGTCCCGACTATCATCAACTAGATGAAGGAAAATCCAGACAAGACGGTACATGATTTCCCATTGCCCAGTTTCGTCGTGAGCGACTCCGTGAACAACAACACCACCGCACCATCACTTGCTCACGCAAGCGGGCCTCCTCTCGCACTCGCACCCGCTCATAGCAGCCCGTCCTCAGTCTCTGGCGAGCTAGGCGGGCCTTTGTCTTTGGCTGAGCTCGACGCCCTCACGGTAACTACATGTCACACGAACATATATATCTAGAATATTCCATTTCCATTGCCTTTTGGATGTTTTACGCCGCAGACATGTGTTTGCAGGCCGACGAAACCCCGTGCACCGTACTCTACTTGATCAAAGGCCAAAAGGTGGATGTGGGAAAGGGGGTGATAACGAAGCCCTTGGATCTCATGTTCCACAACCAGCCGATGCCCGCTGGGCACTTCAGGGTTACCTTGTCGAGTGTGACATTGGGTCACAAGGATTTGCCTCCTCCATTACGCCTAGGGGGAGAGGACGACGAGATCCCACCACGGATTGGAAGCTGCAAGGGTCGGGTGCAGCTATGGCCGAAGAATCTTCTTTGTCTAGAGATGACCGAGAGCACACCAATAACCACGCATCAACAAGCATGTATGGAGACCACCACCCCACCTATGCAATTACCAGCTCCTATAGTGCCGGGTGAGAGCGGCGGACGACGTGATGAAGGGGGTGCAATAGTACTGGCTGATGTAATCGGTCCCGTAGAACAAAGAATGGATGATGAGATGGAGGATACGAAGGACCCAATAGGTTTCATCAATACAAACGCATATGAGGGTGACTTATATATGATGAGTCAACCATATGACGAATCGGGCTATCAGCATGCTAATGAGGATATGGATGATCTGCCCGGGCAGGAACGTCGTAGCAGGGATTGCAAGAAGTCTCTCTTCATGAAATCCTCACAGGACACGCCTGAAGATGCCGCCTCAACACAGGCTCAACTAGCCGGGTTCAGATAAAGGCTTAGCCCGGCAACACTGGGCAGAGGTTAAGGAAGGGTCTGGAAGGTGTGCCCAAGAAAAAGGAGAGGAAGAGACTGGGGAAGATAGCTGCCTCCAAACAAGCCAGAGCACATAGCAGCCAGACAGTGGATTCTGAAGAGCGTGTACCCGTGAAAGGTGCGGCCATGTTCCCTCTCACGGGCGAGCCGATGCTACCGCAGAAACCGCTGGAGGCACTATCAAGGGATCTCAGGAGACTGCACGACCATGTGTTGTCGACTGAGAAAAGCCTACTAGCCTCAAAGGATCCAGGATATCTGACATACGCGGCTCGTGTGCCTGATGGGAAGTGCTACATCAACACATGGGCCGCGGAGGTGTTCTTCCTACTGTTTGACCATATCTTTGAGATGTTTCTGACAAGGCGGCTCGATTTTACAATCGTATGCCTTTTTGCGCTACATATGAGCTCCGTCATGAAGAGAGAAGAAGTCTCGCAAATCTGTGTGGCGGATCTGTACTACATGTACGAGTCTTTCTTGAGTCTCGGCGACTTTGAGCGTGAAATTGCTAGGGACTACCTCCAAAACTTCATGGTACAGAATAACGACCAGGAAATTGTCCTCCTGCCTTATCATCCAAAGTAAGTCAGTTCCGGACAACCCTTTCATGCATTTCAATCATTCCTCCTCACTCATATGGAGAATAATTTGAGGTGTCTTTTCCCCGCAGCAACGGTCGCGTCATCCTTATCGTTCTTTACCCGCGAGTCTCCCACGCCGTGTATTTTGACCCTACCAAAGACTATGAGAAGAAGGACTACACCCACATAATGAATATTCTAGATGATGCTCTCCAAGGCTTCAGCATTAGGGGTGGCCACCTGCAGATCAAGAAACAAAGGAACAAGAAGTTGGGTTTCTCGCATAAAACTAACTTCTGCTGCATCCATGTCCCAAAACCAAGAAATAAAGATGGATTCTACCTCCTCCATCTCATGATTGAGTTCAACACGGATCACCAAAAGCTTCATATGACAACCAGAAACGATGATCATATCCGCAAGTGGGTAGAATCTCATGGAGAAGCAGATTATAAACTTAGAAATGACTTCTTTTGCATCCAAAGGGACATTGCAACGATCATCATGAAAGAAATAATCGATGAGAAGGGGATGTTCCACACGGCCCTATATCGCGAGCTGACGTCCGAACTCGCATAGGCATGCAACGTCATGACCTCACACCGTTCAAGAAGCTAGGGTCCATCCTTGATGGTATGGAAGGATGGAACTTCTAGTGATTTATGATACCGATGATGATGATATGTGTCGGTTGAACTTGTATACTTTCTATAGCGATTAAACTTTGTGATGTCCATGGTCCCTGCCGAACTTGCGTAACATTACTTTGTTAGTTTGGGTACACTGACATGCGTACCTCTAGTTAATTAGTTTGTGTACTATATGTTGCATCTAGTTGCTAACCCTTCTTTTTTGTGTTGCTCTAGTATATTTTGTTGCATATGATCTTACATTCTCTTGATGAAGATGCATCTCTAACAGGTACCTAGATTCTTGATGGCAAAGGAGTGTTATGTCGTGTACGAAGGGAAGGTTCCGGGAGTGTACGACGAGTGGTATGAGTGTCGGTAAGAAGTGGAGGGGGTCTCGAGCCAGCCATAAAGGCTTCAAAAGGCATAAGAAGCACAAGCTAGTTACTTGAGGTTCACGCTAGCGCGAGAGAGGCCTCATAACCGCCGCCTCATGTACTGCATTGTTTCTCTATCACTCATAGTGATAGCACTTCTCGCGTATATCATTGTTTAGATGGATGACATTGTAGTTGCAAGTATTCGAGACTTGCATGTATCGCTATTTTCGAGATGATGACGAGAGACCACTTTGTGTTGGATGCTGATTATGATGAAACTATTTGTATGTGTATGCTATGATTACATTTGTGGTATCGCAGCCATTTGTATGTGTATGATGATGACATTTGTATGTGCTAAAGATTCTTGTATAAAGCCTGTTCAAATACAAACTAAATATGCAGAAAAAGAAAAAAATAATAAAATTAGCAGTAGCGATTGGAGAAAAGTTAGCGACAGCGTGCGCTAGCGATGGCGGCCTAATAAAGTGCGCTTAGAGCTATTAGCGATGGCAGCGCTTCCGTCTTGCTCGTTCTTTGCTACGCTTGCATAGCGATGGCGGGCAAACACGCTCCTACTATAGGTTAGTCAGAAGCGCCAGATACGTAGCTGGTCCCGCTACTACTATACCTAAAACCCGCGCTGCTGCTAGGCTTTTCCCTAGTAGTGTGTATATCAAATATACCTTTGACTTTGCCATCCTTCTTATCCGCCAAATACTTGGGGCGGTTCTGCTTCCAGTGACCAGTCCCTTTGCAGTAGAAGCACTTAGTTTCAGGCTTAGGTCCACACTTGGGTTTCTTCACTTGAGCAGCAACTTGCTTACCGTTCTTCTTGAAGTTCCCCTTCTTCCCTTTGCCCTTCTTCTTGAAACTAGTGGTCTTGTTGACCATCAACACTTGATGCTCCTTCTTGATTTCTACCTCCGCAGCCTTTAGCATCGCGAAGAGCTCGGGAATTGTCTCATCCATCCCTTGCATATTATAGTTCATCATGAAGCTTTTGTAGCTTGGTGCCAGTGATTGAAGAACTCTGTTAATGACACTATCATCAGGAAGATTAACTCCCAGTTGAGTCAAGTGGTTGTGGTACCCAGACATTCTGAGTATATGTTCACTGACAGAACTATTTTCCTCCATCTTGCATCTATAGAACTTATTGGAGACTTCATATCTCTCAATTCGGGCATTTGCTTAAAATATTAACTTCAACTCCTGGAACATCTCATATGCTCCCTGACATTCGAAACGTCGTTGAAGTCCCGATTCTAAGCCGTAAAGCATGGCACACTGAACTATTGAGTAGTCATCAGCTTTGCTCTGCCAGACGTTCATAACGTCCGGTGTTGCTCCTGCAGCGGGTCTTGCACCTAGCGGTGCTTCCAGGACGTAATTCTTCTGTGCAGCAATGAGGATAATCCTCAAGTTATGGACCTGGTCCGTGTAGTTGCTACCATCATCTTTCAACTTAGCTTTCTCTAGGAACGCATTAAAATTCAAAGGAACAGTAGCATGGGCCATTTATCTACAACAACATAGACATGCAAAATACTATCAGTACTTATTTCATTATAAATTAAGGTTCAATTAATCATATTACTTAAGAACTCCCACTTAGATAGACATCCCTCTAGTCATCTAAATGATCACGTGATCCATATCAACTAAACCATGTCTGATCATCACGTGAGATGGAGTAGCTTTCAATGGTGAACATCACTATGTTGGTCATATCTACTATATGATTAACATTCGACCTTTCGGTCTTAGTGTTCCGAGGCCATGTCTGCATATGCTAGGCTCGTCAAGTTTAACCCGAGTATTCTACGTGTGCAAAACTGGCTTGCACCCGTTGTATGTGAACGTAGAGCTTATCACACCCGATCATCACATGGTGTCTCGGCACGACGAACTGTAGCAATGGTGCATACTTGATACGTCTCCAACATATCTATAATTTTTTATTGTTCCATGCTATTATATTATCTGTTTTGGATGTTTAATGGGCTTTAATATGCTCTTTTATATTATTTTTGGGACTAACCTATTAACCGAAGGCCCAGTGCAAATTGCTGTTTTTTGCCTATTTTAGTGTTTCGCAGAAAAGGAATATCAAACGAAATCCAAATGGAACAAAACCTTCGCGAGGATCTTTCTTGGAACAAATGGAACCCAGGAGACTTGGAGTGGAAGTCAAGGAAGCAACGAGGCAGCCACAAGGCAGGAGGGCACGCCCAGGGGGTAGGCGTGCCCCCACCCATCCACTACAAAAAACAGACACATCCGTGACATTTTGGGCCAAACGAAATTTTTTTCTGTCATACATATGACACTTCTATGACGATAATTGTGACAGAACCCGGTATCATCATAGATGTGGTGGGCTCCTACTTCTATGACAAAAATTCATGTCAGAAAATGGGCTTTTCGTCCTGGGCGGGCCGGAGACGCAGCTGCATGACATTCTTTGGGCTGTCCATGATGGAAAAAACCGTGGTAGAAGCGAGGGGGAGGAAAATTTCGGGGAGTTGCCGGTTACGGTGGGTGGTCGGGGGCCGAGCGATGCGCGTGTCTCTCGTACACGTGCGAGGCGTTGGCTCTAACTGAACCCGAGCGAAGCGTTGGGCTCTAATCGAACCCGGCGACAGATTGCAGTTACGCGTTATCGAACCCGGCGATCATCGATGGCTGTTAACTAAACCCGATTGAGCGATTCCTTCGCTACCGCTGCTAACTGAAGCCGATCGATGCTACTTCTAGGATGAACAGTGAGCGTTCCGGGGGGGTTGGATGAACAGTGAGCGGTGGCGTTGCCTCTGGATGAACAGGAACCCGTGGTGTGGAGGGCTGGATGAACAGTAGACGGTGGAGGGGTGGCCGTGGAGGGGTGGTTGAACAGGACCCCGTGGTGTGGAGGGCTGGATGAGCGATGAGACGGTGGAGGGTGCCCGTGGAGGGGTGGTTGAACAAGAGCGGTGGAGTAGCGCGGTGGAGGCTGGATGAACAGGAGCCCGTGGAGGCTGGAGGAGGTCGACGGTAGCCCGTGGAGGCTGGAGGAGTCGATGGTGGAGATGAACAGTATCCCGTGGAGTCCCGTTTTGTGGTACGCCACACTCCTCCCGATGAACATGACCCCCGTTTCGACCATAGTGCTCCAACACAAGTCCGTTTCGTCCGTTTTGCGATACGCCATACCCCTCCCGATCAACAGGACCCCCGTTTCGACCGTAGGAGGCCCGTGTCCTCCGCTTTTGCGGTACGCCACACCCTCCCGATCAACAGGACCCGTTTCGACCGTAGGGAGGTCCGTTTCCTCTATTTTGCAGACGCCACACCCTCCCGATCAACAGGGACCCGTTCCGAACGTAGGGAGGTCCGTTTCCTCCGCCAGCGGTACGCCAGGCCTCGTTTCCATCGCCTATTCCGTCCAAGACCTCCCGATGAACACGACCACGCATTTCGTTCCGACCCAGCCGGTTGGCTCCCCATGAACACGACGACGATGCTGTTTCTCCGTTCCGCCCAACCATGTACGTATGCACGAGTAGGCGTTCGAGACCCTGCCCATATGTACGTACGTGGCCGTATTTTCTTTCTTGCACCCTCGCCGCTGTACGTACGTGTACATGCTACGTGCGCGCCTCTACTACGGCACGTGCGCGCCTCTACAACGACCAGTATGTACGTACACATTCGCGACCAGGATGACAACGCTACGTACGCTTTGACCAGGTGGGTCCCGACTGTCAGGAACTTCCTTGCCTGCGAAGATGTAGCTGATGGGTCCCAGCAGTCAGGGGGGCTAATCGTTTTTTTTGTTGCTCGGACGCACTTCCTTGCGTGCGAAGATGTAGCTGGTGGGTCCCCGCTGTCAGGTGGAGGAATAATTATTTTGCGCGTAATAAGGAGGCACTTCCTTCTTTGCGTCAAGTGGACCCACTGTCGACCTCTCCACGCATGATCCATGTCCGATGGAAGCCATTCCTTGACCATGTTGACCACGCCGCGCCGAGAGCACCAGGGCGGTGGACGATGCCGAGGCCTAGGAAGGGCATGACGCGGAGCCGGGGAAGACGCGACAGTGGATGCCCACACGTAGAGGAGTACGAGGGTTCACTGGTTCGTTGCGGTGTGAGGCTGCCGTCGCCGCAGAATAACAGGGGGTGTGGGTGAGTAGAGGGATGGCCTGGCCAGCGGTGGGAGTAGTAGGGGGCGATGAGGCCTCCGCCGCATCGCAGCCGGCCACGGGAGGCAGGAGCACGAGGCACGACCGACGCTGGTTTGGGCGGCTGGAGCAAGAAGACCAGAGGTTGAAGAAGCACTACGGCCGTTGGATGGACATTGTACGGTCACTGGAGTTAGAATCGTGCATATTGACTAAGTTGACAAAGCCCTCTGTCCTCGTCAACTTAGTAGGCCCACAAGTCAGCCTGCCACTATACTGGGTCCCAGCTAACAGGGGAGTATTCATTTTTTTTGTGCGTAATAAGGAGGCACTTCCTTGTGTGCGAAGATATAGCTGGTGGGTCCGAAATGTCGTGGCGGTAATGTTTTTTTCGCGAAATACAGAGGCCCTTTCGGTGGGTCCCTGATGTCAGGTGGAGGAATCATTATTTTGCACGTAATAAGGAGGCATTTCCTTGTGTGCAGCCGTGGACCCAGCTGTCGGCCTCTCCACGTACAGTCCACTTCAGATGCATGTCGGTCGTTGACCACGTTGACCAGGCCGTGCCGAGAGCACCAGGGCGGTGGACGACGCGAGGCCTAGGAAGGGAACGACACGGAGGCAGGGAAGACTCGGCAGTTGTTTCCCACGCGGAGGGGAGTACGACTGTACGAGGGTTTACTGGTTCGTCTGCTGTCGCCGGAGAATAACAGCAGGTGTGGGTGAGTAGAGGGATGGCTAGGCCAGCGATGGGAGTACAAAGGCGGTGAGGCTGGCGGGCAAAGACAGCCGCCACGGGAGGAGGGAGCACGCATGATCCCGCCGGGCGCTTATTTGAGCGGCCGGAGCAGAAGAGCAGAGAGATTGAAGAAGACGACGGCCGTTGGATGGACATCCAACAGTCATTGCTTGTGCGTCAACCTTTTTTTAGGAAAGCCTCAAATATGTGGAAAACAGCATACATCCCATCTGCCTAATAATTTACAGCCCATTTGCTAGGTGTCATTTTTTGGTGCGAGGAGGCACTTCCTTACGCGTGAAGATATAGCTGGTGGGTCCGACCTGTCAGCGGGGAGAAATCATTTTTTGGTGCATAATACAGAAGCCCTTCCCACGTACAGTGCACGTACAGTGCGTAATAAGGAGGAACTTTCCTTGCGTGCGACCATGGACCTCGTGGGTCCTAGCCATCAGGCTCTCGGTCTGATCCTCTTCCGATGACTCTGACGTTGACCACGCCAAGGCCGAGCGCACCGAGGCGGTGGACGACGGCGAGGCCCCGATCGAACGAGCCGGAGATGGGGAAGACGCGGCGATGGAGTCGCAGACAGAGAGGAGTGGGAAACTTGACTGGTTGGTGCGGGGTGGGCCTACACTCGACAGAGAATAACAGGAGGTGCGGAGTGGAGGATGGCCTGGCCGTCGGTGGGGTAGCATTTCGAGGAGGCGCAAAAACAACGCCGCTGGGCCTTAGAAAGGCTGGAGCTGACCCGGTTCCGGCAGCACTTGGGGAAGAAGATGAGAGATTGAAGAAGAATGCGGCCGTTGGATGTAAATCCAACGCCTTCTTAGGTTTCGACCCTCTTGGCCCACATGTCAGCCAGTCCATTTGTTTTTTAGTCCATTTGGTGGGCTGAGTGAAAAAATGATGTAGCATCTATGCAGCCCGTTTAAATCCCATTTGCATTTTTCTCGAAATCCACGGACTTGCTGGGCTGGGTGAAAATATCATGTTGGGCTAGACGGAGAAATGTTATAAAAACATAAACACATGATTGCACGTCAGTAAAATCTTTGCAAGCTTATGTACGCAATCACTAGGAGTTAACTTGGCAAATTATATATAAACAATTATTATTATTATTTTGTAAGAACTTTCAACTTACGAAATAAAATATCATTTTAATTTGATGAGTTAATACTACGTGGGGTATTATTATTTTTTAGTCTAGACCTGGAATAGTTGAGTTGGTTCTAGGGAAAGTACTGGGAGAAAACTCAGTTTACATCGAAAAAGAAAATGGGAGAAAATTCAGAGACCTACTGGGTCCACCTGAGGAGAGGAATATGTTAGGAGGAAGGAGATTCAAAGCACGGCAGCCGAGTGAACTAGTTTTTTTTTACGGACAAGTGAACTAGTTTACATAGATAAGCAAATAGCCACTAAAAAAAGCAATCAGGTTAATGGGTTCTTAAAAGAAATATTTTGGACAAATAAGATAATTACGACACACAGGCTAATGCATGAAACACTCAGATGATAAAGGTGCTTATAAACAGATAAAGTACACCATCTAGACCTTCTTGGCATGCTTGATCATGATGCTGCGGCTGTCCGTGTACTCGTCGGTTATGGGAAGCAGACACGCCCTCATGTCCAAGATATGCCTATACATGTCGTAGCATGCGTATGCGTCCTTGGCCGCGTAGGTTATGTAGGCTAGATTCAGAGGTACCTCCCACGTGTTCAGGTCGTCTTCCTTCATGTTGGCGTGTCGGGGTCGATGATGGTCTCAAAGCAAGGTCAACCACGGAGTCCTTCTCCGCCTGCCCGCCGATGATCTTGTATTGCTACGGATGTCGACAAGCTTGTTGCACCAGATGGCGAATCGTCGCGTTCTTCCTTCTCTCCACCGTAGCGAAGGTGCGATCGGCGCTTGCCGGTGTCAAAACCGACGGATCTCGGGTAGGGGTCCCGAATCGCGTCTAGGCGGATGGTAACAGGAGACAAGGGACACGATGTTTTACCCAGGTTTGGGCCCTCTTGCTGGAGGTAAAACCCTACGTCCTGCTTGATTAATATTGATGATGTGTGTTACAAGAGTGGATCTACCACGAGATCCGAGAGGCTAAACCCTAGAAGCTAGCCTATGGTATGATTGTTGTTTGTCCTATGGACTAAAGCCTTCCGTTTTATATAGACACCGGAGAGGGCTAGGGTTACACATAGTCGGTTACAATGGTAGGAGATCTACATATCCAGACGCCAAGCTTGCCTTCCACGCCAAGGAAAGTCCCATCCAGGACACGGGACTAATTCTTCAATCTTGTATCTTCATAGTCTTGGAGTCCGCCGATGATGATAGTTCGCTATCCGGACACCCCTAGTCCGGAACTCCTCAAGAGCTCGAACCAGTCTTCAATGACGACGAGTCTGGCACGCATGTTATCTTCGGCATTACAAGGCGGGTTCTTCCTCCGAATAGTTTATAGAAGATTGTGAACACCAGGATAATGTCCGGCTCTGCAAAAATAAATTCCACATACCACCGTAGAGAGAATAACATTACACAAGATCAATCTGCTGACGTATTCCGTGGCGTGACGTCGCACCACTACCAAGCCTTTACTCAAATTGTTTTTATTGTTCCACCTCAGCGTGTTTAGCGAAGCGGTTTCCTTGGCACGCGTCTTGTCGGGCGTAGATCGTGTTCCCCTTATTCCAGGAGTCCCATCAATACGGACGTGGGTAACCCAACCGCGCCATTGATTGTGACGCTTGAGAGATAAGCGAGTTTTACCAGGCCGGTGGGGACACATGTTTTTGTCCGCCCATATAAGGGGATAAAGATCCAACCCTTTTTTCTGCGCCTTCTTCCTCCTTGGCTTATCCATCTCCGTGAACTCGAGCTCCAGCGCCCAAGTCCGCACTTCTCACCTCAACCTTCTCCAACTATGTCCAGAGCGGGAGGCAAGTGGATGGCCTCCTCCGTCACGGAGGGCAGATCCTAAGCTGCGCGACGCCGAATATTTGTCCGGCAACATCGCGCATCGGCTCCCCGACGAGGGAGAGCTCGTCCCCAACCCAGTGCCCCATGAGAGGGTAGTATTTCTTCCCCATTTCCTCCGCGGACTGGGCTTCCCGCTTCATCCCTTTGTCCGGGGGCTCATGTTCTATTACGGCCTAGATTTCCATGATCTGGCCCCGAATTTTATCCTCAACATCTCGGCGTTTATCGTCGTGTGCGAGGCCTTCCTCTGCATCCAGCCCCACTTCGGCTTGTGGCTCAAGACCTTCAGTATCAAGCCGAAGGTTGTGAAGGGAAGCCAAGCGGAGTGCGGAGGTGCCATGGTGGGCAGGATGTCCCACGTTACGTGGCTGGAGGGCACTTTCGTGGAAACCATCAAGGGGTGGCAATCGGGGTGGTTCTACATCACCGAGCCGTGTGACCCTGATTGGGCTGACCCCAATTCAGATCTGGCATCCCTACACGGCTCACCTCCTGGAAGGAGAGTGGCCGGATTTGGGGGGATTTGGAGGAGTTGACCGGACTCCAAGCCTGTATCCAGAAGCTGGTGGACAAGAAGCTCAACCTTGTCAACGTAGTCCAGGTCATGCTCATCCACCGGAATCTCCCGTGCCAGCGATGGGGCTTCAACATGTGGGAGTTTGATCGGGCGCAGCACCAGACCCTGAGCGGGCTCTTCGACACTACGTACGAAGATGTCTAGAAGGTGCTTTTCAAGGGCGCCGAAGCTCCCGCATCCGCTACCGAAGATCGCGGATTCCGCTTTCCTGGCCCGGTGACGAGGTAAGTGATTTCACCACTTGTTTTCCATAGTTTGGCTCTATCACGGGATCTAAACTCCCTTTACCTTTTGACAGAATGGTGGCGAAGGCGAGCGGACTATCTGTCGGCCCCATTGCCGGAAGGACCCAGCGGACGCCCGCCTAAGGGGCTCTTGGCTCCGGCACCACGTGCAGAAGAAGAAGGCCAAGAAGGCGGCCACGGGACTCGGAAGAGTTCCCATTTTCAGGTGCTATCGGATGATGAATCCGAGGCCGACTCCTCCCACCAAGGTGAGGAGGAGAAGAAGAAAGCCTCTCCCAGTGAAGGAGGGAAGAAAGGAAGGCCTCCCAACAAGGGAGGCCAAAGGGTCCAAGAGGAAAAACTCTTCCCCGGACTGCTCGGCCAACGCCAATGTGACGACGATCGCCTCCAAGGGCCAAGCCTGGCGAGATCGTAAGTATCCGGACTCCCGAATAACTTCAAGGTTTTTCTTTTCGCCACATAATGTCTTTTTAATGCCGCATACAACCCTGCAGTCCGCCCAAGGATGATCTTCCCGTTGGCCGGCGGGTCCTTGGGTGCGTCGGATATGGATTCCTTCCGATTGCCTCCACCCCGTGCCGTGGGCCGACGCCGAGGTGGGATCGAGAAAAGGACCCACCAGGAGGAGGAGGCCGGAGGTGTCACAGGACACCCTCCCGGACTGTGCACGGACTCAGCCCGGAGGCTACGGTGGCTCCGAGTCCGTGGCGACCCCGCCGTAAGAAGAAGGGCAAGATCATGACGCCGGCTGCCTCCGATCAAGCTGGAGGTGCTGGATAATTTCTTGGAGGCGCTCAACGGCGCCTCCATCGAAGAGGAACACCGCCTTTATTATGAGTGCGGTGATTGAAGGATTCAGCTAGCGAAGAGCGGGCTGACCGAAGCTTCATCGACCTTCTAATGTGCTTTGAGGTAAGAATTTCAATATATGTAAAATGGTACCGCATAGACGGCAGCCCACGATGCTCGGTTCGGTGTTCGGAAAGAAAAGCCGGACTGAGGATCTTTAGAAAGATAAACGCAGGAGTCATAAAAATATGTCAATATGGGATTGCAGGTCAGATGTCGATTCCTCCGCAGACCGACTGGCAGAGGTCAATACTTTGAAGGAAAACCTCGAGCGGTCCGAGAACGAGCTCGGCCGTGCCAAGAAGCAGCTCGAGGAAAAAGAATGTGAGTAATACCTTATGAAAATTGTACCTTACAGAAAAGGATTTGGTTGCAAGAAGAATGACAAGGATAACGTGGGTATTGTAGGGGCCACTAACAAGGTGGCGACCCTGAAGGAGGCGGTGGCTGCGGCCGAACATAATCTGACGCGGGCGCACCGAGCGAGAGAAGCGAGGCGCGGGTGGCGGAGGTACAGCAAGAGCTCCAGGATCTCGTGAAAAAACATGAGAGCTTGGAGCATGACTCGAAGACTCGAGAGTCTGAGCTTGCAACGGCTCTTGAGAGTGCCAAAGCCCCTAAGGCTGAAGCCTACAAGGCCCTCCAGGAGGTTGAGACGGTGAAGAAAATAGCAGCGGGTAAGGCATTTTTCATGCAAAGTAAGCATGTGAGTGTTAATTACATTGCTTACCGAATTGAGCTCTCGGGAGGCGTTCGCGAGATCTTCCTCGTGGCGTGTCCGATCTTGCCGCATTCTACCGGGCCGAGGAGGGAGCTCGACGGAGAAGGTCTTGGTCTCAGATATCTTGAGGCCGAACATCAGTGCCCCTTAGCGACCAGGTGAAGTAGCTGGTCGAGAGCTCCACAAGGCGGCGAACAGGCTATGAAGGGCCTCATAGTTTGGTTGTGGCCTAAGGAGGCCATGCACAGGAGCTACTTGACTGGTCTGGCGGGCGATGGATGCGTGCTCGTGGGTAGAAGTCATCAAGCATTCCGCTTGTATTGAGGGTGCCCGTCGGGCCCTTGCCCGCGCAAAGGTGCACTGGGCAAGATGGATGCCTGTAAGCTCGTGATGCACCCGCCACCCGGAGGGCAAGGAGCATCGCACGCCCGAGATGTATTATAAGAGTGTCTTTGAAGGGCGCCCGCACTATTGCGGGTGAGTGCTCCAAAGATGTAATATTTGAGTAGACTCGCATTTTGTTATCTGTCTTGGCTGAAACCTTAGTTCATATGTGCTAAGCAACGCTTGTTAATTAAAATATTACCTTAAATGCGGCTGTTTATCAAATCGAGAGATGGCAAGTCGTCGGCTTGACCCCCATGCCACGCAGTGTTGGGGTGTTGGGATAAACTTGAGCGCTCTTGTTCCCATTTTTGGGTCCATCTAGGGAGGCGCTCAACACAAATGTAACGAGGCAACCAGACTTATAATGCTTGAACACTCTCACTTAGCCATAGAATTCTATAATTTTAAATTTCGGCGAAGCCCCTAGTCTGCGGGAGGCCGAATTTGGGGCGCTATCCACGCCTTGGCAGGACAGTATCCGGCTCCTTGCTCTAAGCGACATAAGTCTTTAAGGACTCGCAAAAAACCTCTCGAACAGCGACCGGCTCTCGCCTCATCATGACGGTCAGTTTTAGCTTTCTCCATCGAGGCGTTAACCCGGCTCAAGCTGGGCGAGAATCGCAGTGGTTCTCCCGATGCTACCTTAGCCGATATAACAGGCGTAAGGTACCAAAACATGGGAGCCGGGCAAACCCAACTATTGACCCAAGACATGATTCGGAGCCGATGCATATAGTGCTATAAGTTCGGGGTGCCGCACTTGTGAAAGTGTTCGGACTTATCACACCAAAATGCGGGAAACATAAGCCCCTGGTGTATATTAGCCGTACCAAAGTGTACGGATGCAACATGCCGTGAATGAACATATGTATGAAAAAGAAATGCAATTATAAGCAAAAAGGTGCTGCATTGTTTTATTCAATAAGTGCTGCTATGAATGCAGAACGATACAAATAGTGCGATAAGCAAGGTATGGGACTGTTAAGCATGTCCCCCTCCAGGGGTAGGCTGTAGATTGGTGTATAAAAATGCTCGTAATGGAGACCACTTGTATATTCGTTGGAGCCTTTATCCTTCCCTGGCTGTTGCATCGTGAGTTCGGCAGGTCTGCTGCCGGACAGGGCCTCTGACAAACGGAGTCCTGTGGATAAAAAGTAAAAGGTAAAAAGAAAAGAAAAAGGGACGATACACTTGAGAGCCCCTGGTGTGGTTGAGCCGCAGTCTGGGTTTATCGTGGTCGTGCCCCTCTCCCCATGCCCATGGTATCTTCAGAGCGTAATGGTGTACGCGGAGGACCTGCTTTGACGTTTCGCAGGAGCTGGGGTTGGGGCCGCACTGCTACGCGTGCTCGGGCGTGCCAGGTGGTCTTGTTGTAAGTTACTCGGGCGCTTAGCTGAGTCCGGCAGCTTAACGGCGGACTCGAGAATTGCCTTAAGAGGCTGCATTGCACTTCGCGAGAGTCAGCCGTATGTTCCTCCGTGCGGAGAGAACGTTCAGTGTTTCCATTGACCGTGATGACTCCTCGAGGGCCTGGCATCTTGAGCTTGAGGTATGCGTAGTGCGGCACCGCGTTGAACTTTGCAAACGCGGTACGTCCGAGCAAGGCATTATAGCCGCTGCGGAACGGGACTATGTCGAAGATTTACTCCTCGCTTCGGAAGTTATCCGGGGATCCGAAGACCACTTCTAGTGTAATTGAGCCTATACAATTGGCTTCTACACCTGGTATGACGCCTTTAAAGGTCGTTTTGGTAGGTTTAATCCTTGAGGGGTCTATGCCCATTTTGCGCACTGTATCCTAGTAAAGCAGGTTCAAATTTCTTGCCGCCATCCATCGGGACTCTGGTTAGGTGAAAACCATCGACGATTGGGTCTAAGACCGGTGCGGCAAATCCGCCGTGGCGGATGTCGGTGGGGTGGTCCCTTGGTCAAAAGTGATCGGGCGGGAGGACCATGGATTGAACTTGGGCAAGCTGGCTCCATCGCGTAGACATCCACGAGTGCGCTTCCGCTCCCTTATGGGTATGTGCGTTGCGTATATCATGTTCACCGTCCGCACTGTGGGGAAACCCTTCATCCTTTATTGTTCGGGCGGTTGGGTCGTCCTCGTCATCGCTATGCAGCCCCTTGTCATTGTTTTCGGCAATTATCTTGCCTGCTTGCTTGAATACCCAACAGTCCCTCGTTGGTGTGGTTAGCTGGCTTTTCAGGGTGCCGTGTATCTCGCTGGCAAGCGTCGTATTCGGTCCAAATTAGACGGACCGGAGTAGTTCTTTTGAATGGCTTTTTCCGACCGGGTTTAGAGCCTTTGAATCCGGCATTGATTGCCGTATCCTCAATATTGTCGCCGTTAATGCGGCATTTGTTTTGTTATTCGACGCGGCCTGCCATTTCGGTCCTTGAAGTCCGGACTGCCAGAATTTTTGCTGAGGTTGTTGCTGCGTGCTAGCCCGCTGTCCTCACCCGCACAGAAGCGGGTCATGAGTAATGTGAGGGCTGCCATGGATTTCGGCTTTTCCTGTCCTAGGTGCCGGGCAAGCCACTCGTCGTGGATGTTATGCTTGAAGGCCGTGAGGGCCTCCGCATCCGGACAGTCGACGATTTGGTTTTTCTTGGTTAAGAACCGTGTCGAAATTGTCCGGCCGATTCGTGCAGCTCTTGAATTATGTGGCTTAGGTCATCAGCGTCGGTGGTCGCACATAAGTGCCTGGAAGTTATCGAGGAATGCGGCTTCCAGGTCCTCCCGGCTCCCAATTGACTCTGGCGGCAAGCTGTTGAGCCAATGCCGGGCTGGTCCTTTAAGCTTGAGGGGAAGGTATTTGATGGGCGTGAAGATCGTCACCGCAGGCCATGTGGATGTGAAGGAGATAGTCTTGATCCAAACCGCTGGGTCTGTTGTGCCATCATAGGATTCAATATTGACGGGTTTAAACCCTTGAGGTTTTGATGATCCATTACTTCGTCTGTGAAGCATAGTGGGTGTCGGCGCCTACTGTCTGGGCGATATCACGTGAGCTCAAAAGAGCTTTATGTCTGTTTTTTTCGGCCCGGCGGACTTCTTGTGTCCGTGCGACGGTTTTATCACGCATGCCGTGCGCCCACGCGATCCATAGATCGATCTTGATTGTCTTGCCTTGTCCTCCAATATATCTCGCAGGTCCGGATCGTTCCCACGTGGCGTGTGCTTTTTGAGCGATGCCGAATGCGGTTCTAGTGAAGGGCCTAGAGGCCTCTCTGTCGCGACCACGGGGTGGTCGGTCAGCCGTATTGTCTCCTGGTGATGCGGGTTCGTAAGCCTCCTCCTCTAATTGGGGGAGCAGCTTGCGTTTAGGGTAGCTTTTGGAGGGGCGTTCGAGCTCATGCTCTTCGGCCGTGAGGACTTCAGTCCATCGGCTAGCAGATCCTGATCAGCTCTAAGCTGTTGCTGCTTTTTCTTGAGGTTGTTCACCGTGGCCATAAGCCTGCGTCTAAAACGCTCTTGTTCGACGGGATCCTCAGGCACGACGAATTCATCGTCGTCGAGGCTTGCTTCGTCTCCGGTGGGAGGCGCATAATTATCGTCCTCGACCTCTCTTTCTACCGCCTTTGTCGTGCGGACTTCTCCCTCCTCCTGCGCTGGAGTCCTGCTGGAGGGGTTTTCTTCGGCTTGTCCGGTGTTATTATCTCCGTGCTGTAATCACCGTTTTTGCTGTGGAGGGATTTAGAGCGGCGCCGCTGACATCGGTGCTTCGGTTGCTTCTTGGAGGGGTCATCCTCCGTTGTCCCATCGCCGTTCCCATCTTTTGGGATGTCCACCATGTATATGTCGTATGACGAGGTGGCCTTCCAGTTCCCTGTAGGAGCTGGGTCTTGGTCGTCTCCGGCATCGTCGTCCATACCGTCCATGTCTTCGGAGCCGAATTCTAGCATGTCGGTTAAATCATCGACAGTGGCTACAAAGTGGGTGGTGGGTGGGCATTGAATTTCTTCGTCGTCCGCATCCCAACCTTCTCGACCGTAATCCGGCCGGGTTCTCCGGATAAAGAGAGAGACTTTAGTGAATTCAGGATGTCGCCAAAGGCGAGTCTTTGAAAGATGTCATGGCGATGAACTCCATGACGGGCGCCCAATCGGATTCGATGTGCAGGCGCGGGGGTTCGGAGTCCGGAGAGGAGTCCGACACCACAGAGTCGAGGTCTTCGCAAAGCGACAGGGATAGAGTTCGGCTCAATCGCCGTGGGATTATCGCCCCGGCGGTGTCCAACCACTTGTCCTCGATCGGGAATCCGGCTCCGGATTAAGGGTCGGGCCGGATCTTTGGAGGCGGCCTCGAGGCCTTTGTTCAGCGAGCTAGATCGTGCCCATCGAAAACGATCACGACACGCTTCGTCTGCGGCTCGAATCCGTCGAAGATCAAGTCTCCGCGGATATCGGCCGTATAGTTCAAACTTCCAAATCTGACACGATGACCGGGCGTAGCTTCCGATCTGCTCCGGATATGGCTGCCGAAGTGGCCCACAAGGCAAAAGCCGCCCGAATCTGAAGATCTGTCCGGGAGAAAGGTCTCACCACGGACTGCGTCGTTGTTGATGATCGAAGGAGCCATCGGACTGTGGGTGACGACACGGAGGAACTCTCAATGAAAGCACCAATGTCGTTGTCAAAACCGGCGGATCTCGGGTAGGGGGTCCCGAGCGTGCGTCTAGGCGGATGGTAACGAGGAGACAAGGGACACGATGTTTTACCTGTGTTTGGGCCCTCTTCTTTGGAGGTAAAACCCTACGTCCTGCTTGATTAATATTGATGATGTGTGTTACAAGAGTGGATCTACCACGAGATCCGAGAGGCTAAACCCTAGAAGCTAGCCTATGGTATGATTGTTGTTCGTCCTATGGACTAAAGCCTTCCGGTTTATATAGACACCGGAGAGGGCTAGGGTTACACAGAGTCGGTTACAATGGTAGAAGATCTACATATCCGTATCGCCAAGCTTGCCTTCCACGCCAAGGAAAGTCCCATCCGGACATGGGACGAAGTCTTCAATCTTGTATCTTCATAGTCTTGGAGTCTGGCCGATGATGATAGTTCGGCTATCCGGACACCCCCTAGTCCCGAACTCCCTCAGCTGCCGATGAAACGGGCGAATGCTCCAGAACCTGGTGCAGCCATACGACTGAGGCGAGGCAGAGCTTCACCGAGTCCGTATCGTTGGTGTACATTACATTCAACTTGGTGCAGCCATAGGATTGAGCAATGAACTAACTCCTTGAAGTCCATATCCAGCAGGCTCACCTAGGATCGCCATTGGAGTCTCTTCGAGTGAACGAGTGTGTAGGCGGCGGCAGTTCATTTTCAGCTCTTGGGAACTGGATTCAACGATGGTGAGTGTGTACAGGCAACAACAGATTACTACCTCCCTCGTCCGCTGCATGCCCGGCAGAAGATGCACCTCGGCGCATTCAAACGCCTCCATTAAGAAACCTACTCGGCCACACGTCGGTTCACGGCGGAGTGCGTATCAGTCTTGTAATAACATGAGTTAGTGGTCACTTTACATAAATTTAATTAGCTTTAATAGAAATTTATACTTAAAACAAGCAATGCATTGGCTCGTTCTATCAACGCCACAGGGATCAACATGCACAACAATTAGAATTATTATTCTCGGGGCCTTTTACGATCGGCACATTTGTCGCACTTTCACAAAGATAATACTACCAAGTTTGAACTGTTTGTTATGGTTGTTGTCCTCTGCATCATCATGCCGTGTTTCCCAGGTTGCAAGATTCGTAACCAACAAATAAGATCCAAATAATAAGTACAACAAAGATGTCTACACATCGATTGATTCCCGACTTGCAAGATTCAGAACCAACAAATAAGATCCAAATAATAAGTACAACAAAGATGCCTACACATCTCATTGATTCCCGACTTGCAAGATTCAGAACCAACAAATAAGATTCAAATAATAAGTACAACAAAGATGCCTACACATCTCATTGATTCCCAGCTTGCAAGATTCAGAACCAACCCATTAGAGCCTTTTGATAATGTGAATATCGGGATTAAATCAATCTTGGCTAGCCATGTCATACAATCGAAGAACTTGACGAATGCTCTTGACCGTCTGGCTATCGGCATGCAGGAGCAGGGGTCCCAGGACTTTGCTCGCATCACTGCCTGGCGTGGCTCAAGTGGGGGCCCAGCGTGGCCCAGCTTCATCGGCTCAAGCTCAAGACCCTCGCGAGGCCAAGCCTCATGAGGCGGGGCGACAGGAACCTTCCTTAGGAGCAGTCTCGTCAGGCAGGCTCACAAGGAGGCGGAGAGATCAAGGCAGGGTACCTCACGAGGGTGCCCCGTGACGCAAGCCATGACGATAGGGACTAGCCGGGCGCCAGGCGGGCGCTAGCCCGCACAGTGTCCTCGTTTCTCCTTTGGTGCAAAGGAGGCAAGCACATGCCAAGGCATCAGGCAAAGGTTACCGCTTCGGTGCAACAAGACCAAGACCAGCAGAGCGGCAGGACGGAGGTCCTCATGGAGCCCAGGACGGCGTCACCATCAGAGCCTTTGGCAGCCGAAGACCAACTTTAGTCAGGATAAGTGTACCAGATGTCCCCCTTCAAAATGGCCAATTGTTGGCGCCCTTCCCGCTCATTATTTGGGAAGAGGCCCATGGCCTCCCTCTATAAATAGGACTAGCCACCACAGAGAGAAGAGGGACAGAGGCAGAACGAGAGACAGGGGTAGAACGGGGGACGGAAGGGCGAAGAGCCGGACCAAGAGGTCGAAACCACTAGAGAGAGAGAGAGAAGCGACTGGACTCAACCAAGCAGTCCATTGCACCAGCTCAAGAACAGCCCCTCGCGAGGTTGTTCTTCCTTTGTACTGTTCTTCATCAACCCCTGAGGCAATCCACCACACCACACACTGGAGTAGGGTATTACACCACAACGGTGGCCCTAACCAGTATAAACCTTGTGTCCCTTGTGTTGTTCGTCCTTCCTAGTTTAGATCCCTTGCAAACCATTAACGCGTGAGCTGGTAGGGGAAAGATCTCCGTGCGCACCCCAGTGTTCGAACCTCAAGGGTCTGCCGGAACCCGAAATCCGACATTTGGCGCGCCAGGTAGGGGTGCGCCGGAGTCTTTCTTCCGCTGGTCGTGTGTGATCTTTCCGTCGTGTCCATGGTGGCCTTTCCGAAACGCCAGCGGCCGGCTGCTCACGCCCGCTTCGAAGTCGCCAGACGGCTCCCATCGGTGGACACCCCCGTTGTTCCCCGTCGCCTGCCACCAATGCCGCCACCGGCCCGGTGGGGAATGAGCAGCAGGCCTCGTCCCTGCATCCATCGGTGAGGCGAGAAGGCCGCACCGCTACCCCTTCGCTCGACCCTGCTGGTTCTTCGTCCCGCGTGCACCACACTCCCATGGAGGCTCGAGCCGCGCTCATCACGGCAAACGAGCTCCTGCGCTACCGCCCTGTCGACGACATCTACGAGGAGTGGCTCGACCGCGTCACCGAGCTCGTCCGCGCCGCACGGGGCTCCCCCGCGCCGTCCCTCTCGTTGCCTCGCCCTTCACCCCGCGCGGGAGGCAGGGAACCGGAGGTGTCCCCGCCACCTCCTTCCCAAGAAGGCGCCCTGGCTCCAAGGCGCGCGGCCCCGGGCCGAGACCCTCCGCGTCCGGCGCCCGCTCAACAAGAAAGGAGCTGCCAGGAGATCCCTCATCCCCAAGAAGGTGCTCGCGTGCTCCCAGCACCGGAGCGCCGCGATCGCGCTCCAGCGCCACCACATCAAGACCCCACGCTGCTCCAGGCAGCGGTGCACGGGAATCCACAAGAGCAAGCTCCACATCAGTAGAGAGCCCCAGTGGCCACCGCAGGCTGCCGCGTCTTCACCACCGAGCTACACAGCATCGCATGGCCCGGCAAGTTCAAGCCAGACCTGCCTCCTCGCTTCTGACGACCTTTGCCGACCCAGCGGAGTTCCTTGACTCTCTGAGCTGGGCATCAAAGCCGCCAACGGGGACGAAAAGGTCATGGCGGTGGTTCCCCATGGCGCTCAGGGCGAAGCCCAAACCTGGCTCTGAACACGGCTCCAGCACGATCTCCTCCTGGGGCCGAGATGCGCACCTGCTTCATCGCCAACTTCCAAGGCACTCGCGACCGGCCTCCGGCCGTGAGTGACATGCGCCGCATCAAGCAACAGCCAGGAGAGACCCTGTAGAAGTACATCCAGCGCTTCAACAACGCCCGCCTCAAAATCTCCAAGGTGACTGAGGAAGCCATCATCTCAGCCTTCTCCGATGGCGTGCGTGACGTCAAGATGAAGGAGGAGCTAGCAATGCACGAAGACCTGTGCACATCCCTGGAGCTGTTCAACTTGGCGACCAAATGCGCGAGGGCTGAGGAAGGGCGCCTCTCCTCCTTGAGCTTCCGGCCGCCGATCCAGAAGAGAAGAAGCCCAAGGCCAAGGACGTGAAGCGCAAGGGGGCTGCCGTGCTCGCGGCAGAACCAGACACCAAGCGAGGCAGGGATCAGCCCTAGTCATCCAAAGGTAGCCGGTACTGTGTATACCACGACCTCCACACCCACAACACCAACGAATGCCAGGAGCTCAGGGCTGTGCGAGAAGGGCGTATCGGCCGACGCCCCGAGCGCAATGATCGGGGCTACGGCCGAGGAGGAGGAAGAGGCGCAGGACGCTGGGAAGACCGTGGCCCTCGCCAAGGATGGCGTGACCGACCTCGAGAGGACCGCTGGCAGGAGCAACCTCACGAGGAGGGTTTGAGGGACCAGCCTCGTGAGGACCGCCCTCAAGGCAACGCAGGGCTCCCACCTCTGCCACAGCCGCCAAGGAGGTACGAAGACAATCATCAGGACGAGGGGGCTGGGGGCTTCCAGGAGCCGCGCGCGATCGCTTGCATCCTGGGTGGCGCTCAGGCCCCAGCGTCTCAGCGCATTTTCAAGCAGTTTGCTCGCGAGGTGAATGCAGTCCTCCCCAGGACAGAGGCCACACTCCCTCTCAGGTGGTCATCGTGCGCTATCACGTTCAGCTCAGCGGACCAGCTCAAGTGCGCGGCAATGGCCGGAGTCCTCCCCATGCTTTGCTCACCAGGACCCTCATCAACGGCAGAGCAGGACTCAACGTCCTATCTATCGAGACATTCAACGATCTCCAAGTGCCATACGAACAGCTTCAGCCGACCAAGCCTTTCTCAGGAGTCACCGATGGCTCCACCGTCCCGATAGGGCAAGTTTGTCTTCCCGTCACCTTCGGACAGCGCAACAACTACCGCACCGAGCTCATCGACTTCGACGTCGCCCACATTCTTCGCCATACAATGCCATCCTCGGGTACCCAGCTTTGGCCAAGTTCATGGAAGTGACTCACCATGGCTACAATGTCCTCAAGATGCCGGGAAGCGGAGGAGTCATCCACAGTGCCTTGTGAGGAAAGGCAGCAGTGTGCTCTCTTGGCGTGCCTTCCAAGCTGCAGCAATCGAAGACCCAGACCACGGAGGCGGGAGACTTCCCTTGGCGATCTAAGAAGAAGAAGGCTTCGCCTGGTCCAAGCCCTCATGGGGTAGGCACCTCTGGAGGCGTGGCAACAGGACCCGCGCCCGTTCAAGGGGCGCCACCCTCTGTCGCATAGGAAAGCATGCCCGGCACCCTCCTCAGGCGGGGCTCGGGGGCTCTTTCATGGCGAGCCACCGACCTAGCCAGAGTCACGAGGGAGGCGCTCGGGCACCACTTGGAGGCGTGCTTCAAGGCACGTTTCCCCAGGAAGGTATGAGGCAAGGAGGGCCAAACCCTCAGGAGTTCATCACGAGGAACACCCAGGAGCTACAAGAGTCAAGAGTCATGCGCGGCTGTCGCCGCTTGCCCGCCGTGGCCCCACATCGAGGCGAGGATGCTGGGCTACAAATCTGCATCGACATACTAGGGCTCAACTGGGCCACGTCTCAGGAGCGCCTCTGGCCCTCACGTGTGGGGCGTTGCGAGGGTCCACCTCACAGCTACGTTCGCATGCCTTTCGGCCTGCTGAACGCGGTTGTCGCCTATCAGCGCCTGCTGATGTGCGCTCTGGAGGCTCAGGAGGTTAAGCAGCGCGCGGTCTTGGCAGAGATGGAGATGGCTTTCGAGGAACTCCCGTGCCCCCGGAGCCTCCCGAGGCTCCAGGACCGGAGGGCTCGTCAGGGCAGGCTTCCTCATCACGCGTCATCCGCTACCTCAACACCCCGCCATCTCCGACCATATCAGGTGACACCTTTCCAAGTTCCATTTTCAGCTGGGAGCACCCCTCGGGCTGCATCATTCCCAAGCCACGTGGGTCCGTCCCTGTGGCATGTATCCGTTTTGCTTATGTTCTTTACTTACCTTGTTGGGGGCGCCCCTCGGGCTGCATTATCCCCAAGCTGCTCGGGCCAGACCCAGTGGCATGTGCTTTCTCCGCACCTATCTAGATGGATTTGCTTATTCATACATAACATGTTTGACCTAATCGCCTGCTCGATTGACACCTACCTTTGGAGCCGCTCGCTCAGGCACCGCACTTCTTGCAGGTCCGTCCCTGCAACGCCGATAAATCTGAGTGGCCAAGCTCTGGCCGCGGCAGCCCCGCAAGGCGCCACCTCGCCAAGCCCTCAGTGCCCCCGATCACTCCCTCGGAGCGACCAATGGTTGGCTGGCAATTGTAACAACGAACCTTGTTTCCCCTCGTGATTGGTACATAGGACCTGCTCCAGGAGTAACATTGGCGGCATCACGAGCCTTCTCTCCTCCTCTCCGACGCGATCCGCTTGTACGTTAAAAGGGGGGCGCCTGAGCATCGCGACTCATGGGCTCTGACTGGCTCTCCAGCCCTCACCCCCTGGCCTTGACCCACGGCATCGCGACCTGTCATACCAGCGGAGGCTGAGCTTGCTCGAGGGCCGGGACCTGAGGACGTAGAGCATTAAGTAAAGCGCGGGGGAGAGGGAAGAAGCTCGCGAGGACCCAACCCAGCAACACCTCAGTCGCCGTCGCGCAGGCACGACACCTCATCGAACGCCGCTCCAAACCCGCAAGATAAGTCACGCAAAAACTGATCCGACTCGGCGCTAAAGCCTCGCCTACTGCTGCTCTGTCACGGCAAAGCTGCCTACCTTTCTTGCCCAGAGGAGGCTGCTTGAGCGCTAAAGGGGACCTCCTGAGCATCGCGACTCAGGGGCTCTTACTGGACCTCGGGCCGCTCACCTCCTGGCCTTGACCCACGTCATTGCGACCTGTCATACCAGCGACGGCTGAAGCCTACCTGGGGATCGAGAACTATCAGCGCAGAGCACCAAGCCCTCGTGAGAAAAGAAAGGGGGAGCTGAGCCGAGACAGAACAAGCATCTCGCACCGATTCATCGGAAGGATATAATGTTCACAAAAATATGGCCAGCGCCTTACATACCCCCGAGGGGTGCTACTTTGATTCTTCGCAGGAAATAAAAGGTGCTAATCCTAAGGAACGCCGACTACTCGTGCCTCCGCAGGAGACGCCATCATCAACAGTGGGCCGCCAGGCGCCGACGCCAACTCCATCCAGATCACCGGCGCCGGCAGCCTGAAGCGCCCGCCCGGCTCTGAGCGCGGCGCGAGCTCGGGGGCTCGTAGTTGTCGCCGCTCGTCTCCGGAGTCGCAAGAAGCTCGGCGGAGGCGCTGGACCCTCCGGCCCCTTCGCTGCTGCCCGAGGAGCTGCCGAGGGGGCGACCGACGGGCCTAGTCCTTGCCACGACGATGCCCCGACCGCCCTTCTCGGGGCAGCATTCCAGCGGGCGTCCTTCCACGTCGAAGACCTTGAAGAACATCAAGGAGGCGGCATCATATTCTAGGTGGATCACGAGGGCGCCCCTTGTCCGGCAGACCCGGGCGATCTCGCCCCAGCCTTGGGTCATGTAGACCTTGCCCGGAGCGACAACCGCAACCTCCGCTCCGGTCGCAGGGGTGCTGCAGCCAGCGTCTTTGCAACGAGCTCGAAGAGAGCCCCTCGGCGGGATCTCGAAGGCGAAGGAGGAAGGAAGGCGAATCCAAGATTGAGGAGGCATGGCGGCGTGGAGCACAAGCTCTCGGGAGGAGCCCTCGGCATGGACTCCAGGAGGAACGAAGCGCACCGCCGTGACCCGCCGGCGCCAACGGCGGCGTCGTCCGTGGCGCTCGGAGTCTAGTCCTCCAAGGCCCTCAATGCGGGCGTACAAGTGCAGCGGGAACCCCGGCGGTGGCCGCTCGTACCAGGGCCTCGACACCTCCTGCCGGGCGCCCGCATCTCGGCGGCAGAGGACTAGCCGTTTCTTCGGCGGGAGCGGGTCGGGACCCTCTCGGGGGGCCTTTCCCTTCTCTTCTGCAGAAAACCGGCGGATCGGAGCCATTGCCGCATGTGGAACAAGGGCTAGGATGGAGAGGAAGGAGTAGCAAGAAGAGATGGACTGGAAGGGCTCGCGCCGTTCCGTACTTATAGCCGGAGGAGGCCAACCGTCGTCCTCCATGATCACAGGTAATCATAACCTATTTCTGCGTGCAGGGACTTGTCAAGTCATGCGGTTGCCGAGGCATCGTGGGGAAGCGGAGACGCCCATGACCAATCAATGCGCCCAGCGGCGCTTGGCCGAAGGTTGTTGGGGCCATGGCGCTTCACACTGCCCCTTCGCTTCTGCTAAGCCAGTGCAGGCGCGCCTTGGGCACAGGGGCTCTTGTCGGCGTTCGGGAGCAGGGGTTCCCAGACTTTCCTGCCACGGCCTGCGGCGTGGCTCAAGTGGGGGCCCAGCGGCCCGGCTTCATCACTCAAGCTCAAGACCCTCGCGAGGGCCAAGCCTCATGAGGCGGACGGCAGGAACCTTCCTCAGGAGCAGTCTCGTCAGGCAGGCTCACGAGGAGGCGGAGAGATCAAGGCAGGGTACCTCACGAGGGTGCCCCGTGACGCAAGCCATGATGATCGGGACCAGGCGGGCGCTAGCCCGCAAAGTGTCCTCGTTTCTCCTTTGGTGCAAAGGAGGCAAGCACATGCCAAGGCATCAGGCAAAGGTTACCGCTTGGTGCAACAAGACCAAGACCAGCAGAGCGGCGGGCGGAGGTCCTCATGGAGCCCAGGACGGCGTCACCATCAGAGCCTTTGGCAGCCGAAGACCAACTTTAGTCAGGATAAGTGTACCAGATATTCCCCTTCAAAATGGCCAATTGTTGGCGCCCTTCCCGCTCATTATTTAGGAAGAGGCCCATGGCCTCCCTCTATAAATAGGACTAGCCACCATAGAGAGAAGAGGGACAGAGGCAGAACGAGAGACAGGGGTAGAACGGGGGACGGAAGGACAGAAAGACGGACCAAGAGGTCGAAACCACTAGAGAGAGAGAGAGAAGCGACTAGACTCAACCAAGCAGTCCATTGCACTAGCTCAAGAACAGCCCCTCGCGAGGTTGTTCTTCCTTTGTACTGTTCTTCATCAGCCCCTGAGGCAATCCACCACACCACACAGTGGAGTAGGGTATTACACCACAACGGTGGCCCGAACCAGTATAAACCTTGTGTCCCTTGTGTTGTTCGTCCTTCCTAGTTTAGATCCCTTGCAAACCATTAACGCGTGAGCTGGTAGGGGAAAGATCTCCGTGCGCACCCCAGTGTTCGAACCTCAAGGGTCCGCCGGAACCCGAAATCCGACAACAACATATGTAGTTGAGTATTCCTGTTTGCACAGCATGTTTGCACAGCAAAAACAAGGAGATAGGAGAGCATGATTTCACTTTAATAGCGGCCTCCTTGAACTCAACCTCCAGCTCCACTAGGATGAGGTCTGCCTGGAGTTCCATGATTCAATTCATGCGCCTTTTTCTGCAGTTCACCTGAAACGAAGCAAAGATTCAATCATTCAACAAGCAAGAAGTACTTGCTCTGAGCTGGCAGGTTCTTCTTTAGTAGTTGCACTAAAATTGAGGAACATTAAGGTTGGTTGTCCGGCTCATGTAAGGTGCAACTATAATTTTCGTATCCTTTTGTGCAGTTCCACTAAAATAAAGTGCCATTGTGGTGACAGTGACGGCTCCATCTTGCAAAGGCTAATAAAATATTGCACGAGATTACCAAAGAGAACTTGACGAAGATTTTGGAAACTCAATCACCATTTTGTGCAGTTCCACCAAAATTGAGAGATGTTGCCCACGTGACATTTTAGTTGAACTGCACAAGACACTCATTCCAAAAAAAAGTGTTTTGTGCAGTTCACCAAAAGGTCACAATAGCAACAAGGTGAAATGGATATCCCTATCTGCACAAATTTCTTCTATCTAAAATATTAGAAAGAAGAAAGTAAATAGTTGCTGGTCAATAAGAATATGTGAAACATATACAAAATGAAAAGAAGCATCTTAATTATGTTCATGGCAATCACGCAAGGACAGTAGAAATTTTAAAACATCAGCAATGCTTCATGTTACCAGAAGCATTACGATCAACAATGAGATTCCTCAAATATGGGATTACTTTAATGGTGGCGTTGCTTGTTTACCAGACACAGTAAATCAACAATAGCTAAAGAGTTGGTTTAAGGGCATGGGACCATGGGGACACCAGGACACTCAGAAGTGTAAAGGAGCAACTTACTTATCATACTGGGGAAAACAGCAGGAGTGCCATTTGTAACACAGTTTAATTGCATCTTATCACTGGAGGCATTAGATTAACAATAACACTGGTTAGACATGTCCCTAAGGTAACAATGTGACCGCTTCATTTTACATGCACCCTTACATTAACAACAGCAAAAGGTTGGTATAAGGACATGCGACAGTGGACGATCGGCACAATGTACCTACAAGGAGGCATAAAGTGGTGATGCCGAGCTTGTTCACGCTATGTGAGGGTAGCAAACCTAATCCTGGAGACCTTGTACTATGTGAGGGCAACAAATCTAATCATGGAGACCTTTTACTATGTGAGGGCAGCAAATCTAATCCTCGAGACCTTTTACTATGTGAGGGCAGCAAATCTAATCCTGGAGACCTTTTAATATGTGAGGGCAGCAAATCTAATCCTGAGACCTTTTACTATGTGAGGGCAGCAAATCTAATTGAGGGAGTTCCGGACTAGGGGGTGTCCGGATAGCCGAACTATCATCATCGGCCGGACTCCAAGACTATGAAGATACAAGATTGAAGACTTCGTCCCGTGTCCGGATGGGACTTTCCTTGGCGTGGAAGGCAAGCTTGGCAATCTCTGGATATGTAGATCTCCTACCATTGTAACCATTGTGTGTAACCCTAGCCCTCTCCGGTGTCTATATAAACCGAAGGCTTTAGTCCATAGGACGAACAACAATCATACCATAGGCTAGCTTCTAGGGTTTAGCCTCTTTGATCTCGTGGTAGATCCACTCTTGTAACACACATCATCAATATTAATCAAGCGGGGCGTGGGTTTTACCTCCATCAAGAGGGCCGAACACAGGTAAAACATCGTGTCCCTTGTCTCCTGTTACCATCTGCCTAGACGCCTGATTCAGGACCCCCTACCGAGATCCGCGGTTTTGACACAAACATTGGTGCTTTCATTGAGAGTTCCTACGTATGCGTCACCGATAGGCCCGATGGCTCCTTCGATCATCAACAACGACGCGGTCGGGTGAGACTTTTCTCCTTGGGCCAGATCTTCGTGTTCGGCGGCTTTGCTGCTGCGGGCAATTAAGCAGCAGCCATCTGGAGCAGATTGAAAAGCTCGCCCACAGCCATCGAGCCAGATTTGGAAGATTTAAACTATCACGGACGATATCCGCGGAGACTTGATCTTGACGGATTCGAGCCGCAGCAGCGCTGCTACCTTTGTCTCGATGGGCATGATCTAGCTCTGCAGCCGAACAGTGCCCTGGAGGCCACACCAGAACCCGCTCCGACCCTTAATCCGGAGCCGGATTCCCCGATCGAGGACGAGTGGTTGGACACCGCCTCGGGGGCTTTAATCTCTATGGCGATCGATCCGAACTCCATCCCTGTCCTTTGCGAAGACCTCGACTCCAGGGTGCCGGACTCCTCTCCGGACTCCGAACCCCCCGCGCCCTTGCCAATCGAATCCGATTGGGCGCCCGTTATGGAGTTCACGGGCACGGACATCTTTCAGCACTCGCCCTTTGGCGACATCCTGAATTCACTAAAGTCTCTCTCGTTATCAGGAGAGCCCTGGCGGGCTAGCGGTCGGGGCCGGTTGGGATGTGGACGACGAAGAAATTCAAAACCCACCCACCACCCACTTGGTAGGCGCTGTCGACGATCTAACCGACAAGCTAGACTACGACTCCGAAGACATCGACGGTATGGACGACGATGTAACGCCCCGGATTCGATGCGCCAGGTGTCCGCCAGTTATTTGCCGTCCTTGCCATGTCATGTGCTTGCGTGTTGCACTTTGCCATGTCATCATCTGCATTTCATATCATGTCATCATGTGCATTTCATTTTGCATACGTGTTCGTCTCTTGCATCCGAGCATTTTCCCCGTTGTCCGTTTTCCAATCCGGCACTCTTATGTCTCCCGGCGCCCCCTTTTACCTCTTTTCGTGTGCGGGTGTTAAACGGTCTCGGAATGGACCGAGGTTTGTCAAGTGGCCTTGGTCTAGCACCGGTGAACCGCCTGTCAAGTTCGTGCCATTTGGAGGTCGTTTGGTACTCCAACGGTTAACCGGGTAACCGCAAAAGCCCCTTCTCTTTGCAGCCCAACACCCCCTCCAAAGTGGCCCAAAACCCAGCAAACTACCCTCCATGCTCCCGGTCGTTCGATCACGATCGCGTGGCCGAAAACCGCTCCCCATTTGGACTCTCCTAGCTCCCTCTACCTATAAATAAGTGATCCCCTCCGAAATTTGCGGTCTAACCCTAGCCTTCCCATACCTCGTGCCACCAGACAAAAATCCCCGCCGCCGGACATGTCCGCCCGTCCCCGCGCCGCCGCCCGCAGCCAGTGGCGCGCCGCCACGTGGCAGCCGCCGCCGCCCACCGTCCGCGACCCGCTTCGGCTTGGCGAGCCCTTGAGGCCCATCCGCCGCCGCTGCGACCGCGTCGCCTCCCGCCCGTCGCCGCTTCCCCGTGCGCCGCCCTTTGCCCGGCCGCCAGATCCGGCCCGTCTTGCCGCCGCCCGGCGATACCTCTTCCTCCGCCGCCGAGCGTCCGCGTCGCTCCGATCCGCGCCTCCCGTCCGCTGGCGACCTCGTCCCCGCCTCCGCCTCGTCGCGGCGCCGCCCAGCTTCGCCCGCCGTCCAAAGCCGCGCCTCGGCCGCCGCCCTCGCCCGGATCCGGCGCCGCGCCGCCGCCGTCGTGCGGGATCGGGAGGAGCCCGATCCGCGCCTCCCCATCCGGCACAGATCCAGGCCCAGCTCCCCCGCGGCCCAGCCCATCGCCCCGGCCCGCCTCGTCTGATTTTTTCGCGAGGTGAAAAATTCTGCCAAGTCCCAAAAATTCATACATTCTGGTGCCCACTTCAGCATGCCATATCTCCATGCATACTGCTCCGTTTCTTCCGTGCAATGTGTCAAAAAGTTCGCTGTGAGGTGCTCTTCATTTAATTCAATTGCACCATGGTCATTTGAGCTCATCTTGATGCCTGAATCGTCGTTGCAAGAGTGCTATATGATGTTAACCTGCTGTAACTGTTATAACTTGATGATTTGTCATTTTTGTTGCATTTGATGTGTGCATCCTATGAGGTTGATGTCTAAATGTGTTTTGATCTATGTCATGTCATCTTACAGGGGTGCTATCCATGTATTTTTGTGATTCCTGTAGTGAGTGAATCAATCTTGTTAAGTAGGGTACTTGTTGTTGCTGTTTTGCATGTCTGAATCTGCTATATCATGATGCTATGTTAACCTACTTCTACAAGTTATTCTATGCACAATATGGAGATGTTCACTAAAGATGTTTTGTTATACATATCATTCTCTATCCATCCATGCCCATGGTTGCATTTATAGCCTACTGTAACGTGTTGGTATCTTGCTCCCAAAGTTGCTAAATAATGTTGCTGTCAGCCTTTTAACATTATGTTCAATGTTCCCATGATTGTTGTTAGTGATCCATGCACTCTATGAACTTGATATTGCCATTCTTAGCTTCATAAACATGTCTTCTTACTGTGAGTTGCCTTGCCATGCCATGTATTTCTCTGTGGTGAGTGGTTCAAGCTCACCAACATGCCTACTTATTGTTGTTCCTGCCATGTATGAATCTGTCATATAACTTGCCATGTTTACATGGGTGCCATCATATCTTCTGATCCTTTTTGGCTTATGGTCAGTAGAGGCATTTTGTTCTATGAATTTAGTACCATCATGCCATGCCTTTGTTTGCCATGATAAGTTCCTGTAACATATTGTTTGATAGCTCTAAACATTGCAACCTGATGTTATTTCTGCTAAAGTCTGAAACTGTTATTATTTGTAATCTTGCCATGTGTGTTTGAGCATGTTCTGGTGATTTCTGGAGATAGCTCAGTGTTCATGTTTTGTCATGAATTACCTGTACATCATACGCATGCCTTTTCTTTTCACGTTGGGATGCTGTAGCTTGTTGTTTTGATGCTTGCAATATGCCTAGTTGCTGTTTTGGACAGCTTGTCCTTTAAACTTGTTTCATGTGTATGTGTTGAACCGTTGCTCCGTTTTGAGTGTGCTCTATATGAAACTTGCTTGTTTTTGCATATAGTTTCATATTATCATGTCGCATCGTTGTTTTGAGAGTGTTTGCTTGTTGTTTGTATGCATTTTGCACCAATGCCATGTTTAACTTGTTTTGCTCATATCTTCTAGGCCGTAGCTTCGAATTTAATGAACTTTATATGTAACTTGACTAGAATTTCGTGTAGATCATCGTGGTGCATCTTAACTTCATGTTTAAAAACTTGAACATAAGGTTTATTCAGATCTGGACCAATTTCGAAATTTGCATATGAGGACTTACCGGAATTGCTCTATGTTGTTTCCGGCCTCATTTAAACTTGCTTTGATGTGCTGCTCTTGTTTGCATCATCTCTTGCCATGAGTAGCTTCATGTAGCCTTGTCATGCATCATGATTGTTGTGCATCATGTCTTGTCTACGTGTGGTGTGTTTACCTTGTTGTGTGCTTCTTCTCGATAGTTCCCGTTTCGTTGCGAGCGTGAGGATTCGTTCGTCTACGCTTGGTTCGTCTTCGTGGCTTCATCCGTTCGTCTTCTTCATGGACTCGTTCTTCTTCCTTGCGGGATTTCAGGCAAGATGACCGTCACCTTGGACCTCATTACTATCATTGCTATGCTAGTTGCTTCGTTCTTTCGCTATGCTGCGCTACCTATCATTTGCTCTTCAAGCCTCCCAAATTGCCATGTCAGCCTCTAACCTTTGCACCCTTCCTAGCAAACCGTTGCTTGGCTATGTTACCGCTTTGCTCAGCCCTCTTATAGCGTTGCTAGTTGCAGGTGAAGATGAAGATTGCTCCATGGTGGACAGGATTATGTTGGGATATCACAATATCTCTTATATTATTAATGCATCTATATAGTTGGTAAAGGGTGGAAGGCTCGGCCTTATGTCTGGTGTTTTGTTCCACTCTTGCCGCCGTAGTTTCCGTCATATCGGTATTATGTTCCCGGATTTTGCGTCCCTAACACGGTCGGGTGATTTATGGGACCCCCTTGACAGTTCGCTTTGAATAAGACTCCTCCAGCAAGGCCCAACCTTGGTTTTACATTTGCCTCACCTAACCCTTTTTCCCTTGGGAGTCGCGCTCTCGAGGGTCATCTTTATTTTACCCCCCCGGGCCAGTGCTCGTCGTGAGTGCTGGTCCAAACCGTCAGCCGCCGGTGGCCACCAGGGGCAACTATGGGTTCGCCTATCGGAAGTTTGGACAATCCGGTGTGCCCTGAGAACGAGATATGTGCAGCTCCTATCAGGATTTGTCAGCACATTCGGGCGGCTTTGCTGGTCTTGTTTTATTACTGTCGAAATGTCTAGTAGCCGGGATTCCGAGACTAATCGGGTCTTCCCGGGGAGAAGGAATATCCTTCGTTGATCGCGAGAGCTTATCATGGGCTAAGTTGGGACACCCCTGCAGGATTTGAACTTTCGAAAGCCGTGCCCGCGGTTATGTGGCAGATGGGAATTTGTTAATATCCGGTTGTAGTAAACTTGAAGCAAACTCTTCTAAAATACACCAACCGGTATGCGTAACCGTGAGTGTCTCTTTTCGGGGTTGATCGAGAGGAGAACACGGTTTCTGGGTTATGTTTGACGTAAGTAGGAGTTCAGGATCATTTCTTGATCATTGCTAGCTTCACGACCGTTCCTTTGTTTCTCTTCTCGCTCTCATTTGCGCATGTTAGCCACCATATATGCTTAGCCGCTGCTGCAACCTCACCACTTTACCCCTTCCTTTCCCATTTGAGCTTTGCTAGTCTTGATACCCATTGTAATGGGATTGCTGAGTCCTCGTGGCTCACAGATTACTACACCACCGATTGCAGTACAGGAGTTACTGCGAAGGTCATGATCTTGAGAGCGATGTTTGCTTGTTTGGAGTTCTTATTCTGCTTCTTCTTGATCAGGGGATAGGTTCCAGGTCGGCAGCCTGGGCTAGCAGGGTGGATATTGTTTGAGTTTCTGTTTATGTTTCATCCGTAGTCGGATGTTGATCTTGTATATGATGTTGTATTCATGTGGCATTGTATGTCTTGGTTGTACCCCTATGTATTATGTAATGTTGATGTAATGATATCCACCTTGCAAAAGCGTCTTCAAGATGCGCTTCTATCCTTGGTGGGACCTGCGAGTTCCTTTTGGATAGGGTCGCATCTTGGGCGTGACAGACGATGCCGGAGACGAACAAGAACCAGCGCCTACCGGGCACTGGAAAGCCACCTCATCATATGATATATACATGGTGGATATCCCAAAGGATGGGAATGGCGAAGGAACAGAGGAGGTTGAACCCTCCAAGAAACAGCCCAAGCGCCGGCGTCAGCGGCGCCACTCCAAATCCCGCCACAGCAAGAATGAAGATTCCGGCACCGGAGATAACAATACACCGGACAGTGCCGAAGACAATCCACTCCAGCAAGATCCAGCGCAGGAGGATGGAGACGCCAGCCCTCATGAGAGAGCGGCAGAAGAAGAGGTAGAGGATTATATGCCTCCCTCCGGAGACGAAGCAAGCCTCGACGACGATGAATTCGTCGTGCCTGAGGATCCCGTCGAACAAGAGCATTTTAGACGCAGGCTTATGGCCACGGCGAACAGCCTCAAGAAAAAGCAGCAACAGCTTAGAGCTGATCAGGATCTGCTAGCCGACAGATGGATTGAAGTCCTCGCGGCAGAAGAGCATGAGCTCGAGCGCCCCTCAAAAGCTACCCTAAACGCAAGATGCTCCCCGATTAGAGGAGGAGGCTTACGAACCCGCATCACCAGGAGACAATACGGCTGACCGACCACCCGTGGTCGCGACGGAGAGGCCTCTAGGCCCTTCACTAGAACCGTACCCGGCATCGCTCAAAAAGCACCTGCAGCCCGCGAGGGAACGCTCCGGACTGCGGGATATATTGGAGGACAAGGCAAGACAATCAAGATCGATCTATGGATCGGCGTGGGCATACGGTATGTGACGACAACCGTCGCTGGCGGACACACTAAGTCGGCCGGGCGAACAAAATGCATAAAGCTCTTTTGAGCTCCGTCGTGATATCGCCCGATGCAGGCGCCGCACTCCCACTATGCTTCACAGGCGAAGTAATGGATCATCAAATCCCGAAGGGTTTAAACCCGTCAATATTGAGTCCTATGATGGCTAACGGACCCGCGGTTTGGATCGAAGACTATCTCCTTCACATCCACATGGCCCGCGGTGACGATCTTCACGCCATCAAATACCTCCCCTCAATGTTAAAGGACCAGCTGGCATTGGCTCAACAGCTTGCCATCGAGTCAATTGGGAGGCTGGGAGGACACGGAAGCCGCATTCCTCGATAACTTCCGGGCACTTATGTGCGACTACCAGACGGCGATGACCTAAGCCACATAATTCAGCAGCCAGACGAATCGGCGGAACAATTATGCACACGGTTCTTAACCAAGAAAAACCAAATCGTCGGTATCCAGATATGGAGGCCCTCGCGGCCTTCAAGCATAACATCCGCGACGAGTGGCTTGCCCGGCACCTAGGACAGGAAAAGCCGAAATCCATGGCAGCCCTCACATCACTCATGACCCGCTTCTGCGCGGGTGAGGACAACTGGCTAGCACGCAGCAACAACCTCAGCAAAAATTCTGGCAGTCCGGACTTCAAGGACCGAAATGGCAGGCCGCATCGTAACAAAAACAAACGCCGCACTAACGGCGATAATACTGAGGATACGGCAATCAATGCCGGATTCAGAGGCTCTAAACCTGGTCAGCGAAAAAAGCCATTCAAAAGAACTACTCCGGGTCCGTCCAATTTGGACCGAATACTCGACCGCTTGTGCTAGATACACGGCACCCCCGAAAAGACAGCTAACCACACCAACAGGGACTGTTGGGTATTCAAGCAGGAAGGCAAGTTAATTGCCGAAAACAATGACAAGGGGCTACATAGCGATGACGAGGACGAGACCCAACCGCCGAACAATAAAGGACAGAAGGGTTTCCCCCCCCACAGGTGCGGACGGTGAACATGATATACGCAACGCACATACCCAAAAGGGAGCGGAAGCGTGCACTCAGAGATGTCTACGCGATGGAGCCAGTTGCCCGAAGTTCAATCCATGGTCCTCTGCCCGATCACTTTTGACCGAAGGGACCACCCCACCAGCATCCGCCACGGCGGATTCGCCGCACTGGTCTTAGACCCAATCGTTGATGGATTTCACCTAACCAGAGTCCTGATGGACGGCGGCAGCAGCCTGAACCTGCTTTACCAGGATACAGTGTGCAAAATGGGCATAGACCCCTCAAGGATTAAACCTACCAAAACGACCTTTAAAGGCGTCATACCAGGCTAGAAGCCAATTGTACAGGCTCAATTACACTGGAAGTGGTCTTCGGATCCCCGGATAACTTCCGAAGCGAGGAGTTAATCTTGAGATAGTCACATTCATGGCGGCTATCATGCCTTGCTCGGACGTGCAGCGTTTGCAAAGTTCAACGCGGTGCCGCACTCGCATACCTCTAGCTCAAGATGCCAGGCCCTCGAGGAGTCAACACGTTCAACGGATACACTGAAGGTTCTCTACGATGGGAGGAACATACTGCGGCTCTAGCGGCAGAAGTGCAATGCAGCCTCTTATTGAAATTCTCGAGTCCGTCCGTTAAGCGGCGGACACAGCTAAGCGCGCACCGAGTAACTTACAACAAGACCACTGGCACGTTCCGAGCACGCGTAGCGATGCGGCCCCAACCCCAGCTCTGCGAAAGCGTCAGCAGGTCCTCCGCGTACACCATTACGCTCACGAAGATACCATGGGCATGGGGAGAGGAGCACGACCACGATAAACCCAAACTGCGGCTCAACCACACCAGGGGCTCTCAAGTGTATCGTCCCTTTTTCTTTTCTTTTTACCTTTTACTTTTTATCCACAGGACTCTGTTTGTCAGAGGCCCTGTCCGGCAGCAGACCTGCCGAACTCACGATGCAACAGCCAGGGAAGGATAAAGGCTCTAACGAATATACAGGTGGTCTCCATTACGAGCATTTTTATACACCAATATGCAGCCTACCCCTGGAGGGGGACATGTTTAACAGTCCCATACCTTGCTTATCGCACTATTTGTATCGTTCTGCATTCGTAGCAGCACTTATTGAATAAAACAATGCAGCACCTTTTTTTGCTTATAATTGCATTTCTTTTTCATACATATGTTCATTCACGACATGTTGCATCCGTACACTTTGGTACGGCTAATATACACCAGGGGCTTTTGTTTCCCGCATTATGGTATGATGAGTCCGAACACTTTCACAAGTGCGGCACCCTGAACTTATAGCACTATATGCATCGGCTCCGCATCATGTCTTGGGTCAATAGTTGGGTTTGCCCGGCTCCCATGTTTTGGTACCTTACGTTCCATTATATCGGCTAAGGTAGCCTTTGGGAGAACCACTGCGATTCCGCCTGATTGAGCTGGGTTAACGCCTCAGTAGAGAAAGCTAAAACTGACCGTCATGATGAGGCGAGAGTCGGTCGCTGTTCGAGAGGTTTTTTGCGAGTCCTTAAAGACTTATGCCGCTTAGAGCGGGAGCCGGACATCGTCTGCCAAGGCGTGGATAAGCGCCCAAATTGACCTTCAAGACTAGGGGCTTCGCGAAATTTAAAATTATAGAATTCTATGGCTAAGTGAGAGTGTTCAAGCATTATAAGTCCGGTTGCCTTGTTCGCTGTGTTGAGCGCCTCCTAGATGGACCCAAAAATGGGAACAAGAGCGCTCAAGTTTATCCGAACACCCCAAAGACTCGTGGCATGGGGGCTGAAGCCGACGTCTTGCCATCTCTCGATTTGATAAACAGCCGCACATAAGGTAATATTTTAAATTAACAAGCGTTGCTTAACGCATATGAACTAAGTTTTGATTACGCAGGATAACAAAATGCGAGTCTACTCAAATATTACATCTTTGGAGCACTCACCCGCAATAGTGCGGGCGCCTTTCAGCACACTCTTATAATACATCTCGGGCGTGCGATGCTCCTTGCCATCTGGTGGCGGGTCCGTCACGAGCCTCTTGGCATCCATCTTGCCCCAGTGCACCTTTGCGCGGGCAAGGGCCCGACGGGCACCCTCAATACAAGCGGAATGCTTGATGACTTCAACCCACGGGCACGCATCCATCACCGCCGCGACCAGCCGAAGTAGCTCCTGTGCATGGCCTCCTTAGGCCTGATCGAACTATGAGGCCCTTCATGGCCTGTTCGGCCGCCTTGTGGAGCTTCGACCAGCTACTTCACTGGTCGCTAAGGGCACCGGATGTCCGCCTCAAGATATCGAGATGAAGACCTTCTCTGTCGAGCTCCCCTCCTCGGCCCGATGGAATGCGGCAGCATCGGACACGCTGCAAGGAAGATCTGTGAACGCCCCTGGAGAGCTCCGAATTCGGGTAAGTAACAGGTAATTAACACTCACATGCTTACTTTGCATGAAAAATGCCTTACCCGCTGCTATTTTCTTCACCGGCTCAACCTCCTGGAGGGCCTTGTAGGCTTCGGCCTTAGCGGCTTTGGCACTCTCAAGAGCCGTTGCAAGCTCAGACTCTCGAGTCTTGAGTCACGCCCAAGCTCTTATGTTTTTCACGAGATCCTGGAGCTCTTGCTGTACCTCCGCCACCCGCGCCTCCTGCTTCTCTCGCTCGGTGCGCTCATGCAGATTATGCTCGGCGCTGCCACCGCCTCCTTCTGTGGTCACCACCTCGTTAGTGGCCCTGCAATACCCACGTTATCCTTGTCATTTTTCTTGCAACCAAATCCTTTTCAGAAGGTACAATTTTCATAAGGTATTACTCACCTTCTTTTTCCTCGAGCTGCTTCTTGGCATGGCCGAGCTCGTTCTCGGACCACTCGAGGTTTTCCTTCAAAATATTGACCTCCGCAGTCAGTGCGGCGGGGGTCAGCACCAGAGCCTGCAATCCCATATTGACATATTTTTTATCACTCCCGCGTTTATCTTTCCAAAGATCCTCAGTCCGGCTTTTCTTTCCGAACACCGAACCGAGCATCAGGGGCTACTGTCTATGCGGTACCATTTTTACATATATTGAAATTCTTACCTCAAAGCCTGTTAGAAGGCTGCTGCAGGCTTCGGTCAGCCTGCTCTTGGCGAGCTGAACCTTCTGAATCACCGCACTCATAACAGTGCGGTGTTCCTCTTCGACTCAGGCACCTCCGGTTGAGCGCCTCCAGCAAATTATCCGGCACCTCCGGTGGGACGGAGGCAGCCGGCGTCGCGGTCTTGCCCTTCTTACGAAGGGGTCGCCCGCCGGACTCCGGAGCCACTGTGGCCTCCGGAGCCGAGTCCGGTGCACAGTCCGGGAGGGTGTACTGTGACACCTCCGGGGCCTCCTCCTCCTGGTGGGTCCTTTTTTGGGATCCCACCTCGGCGTCGTCCGTGGCACGGTGGGTGGAGGCAGTCAGAAGGGAATCCATATCCGACGCACCCAAGGACCCACTCGAGGAAACGGGAAGATCATCCTTGGGCAGACTGCAGGGTTGTATGCGGCATTAGAAAGACATTATGTGGCGAAAAGAAAAAACCTTGAAGTTATTCGAGTCCGGATACTTACGATCTCGCCGAGGCTTGGCCCTTGGGGGCCGATCCTCGTCGTCAAATCCGGGCGTTGGCGGAGCAGTCCGGGGGAAGAGTTTTTCCCTTCTTGGACCCTTCGGCCTCCCTTGTTGGGGAGGCCTTCCTTTTCTTCCCTCCCCCCGCTGGGGGAGAGGCTTTCTTCTCCTCCTCCTCACCTTGGTGGGAGGAGTCGGCCTCGGATTCATCATCCGATAGCACTACAAAACGGGAACTCTTCCGAGTCCCCGTGGCCGTCTTCTTGGCCTTCTTCTCCGGCACCACGTGGGGTGCCGGAGCCAGCAGCCCCGTTAGGCGGGCGTCCGCTGGATCCTCTGGCAATGGGGCCGGATAGGTAATCCGTTCGGCCTTCGCCAGCCATTCCTGTCAAAAGTAAAGGGAGTTTAGATCCTGCATAGAGCCAAACTATGGAAAACAAGTGGTGAAATCACTTACCTCATCAGCTGGACGCTGCGAGCGGAATCCGCGATCTTGATGGCGGATGCGGGAGCTTCAGCGCTTGAACAGCACCTTCCGGACATCTTAAATGCGTAGTGTCGAAGAGCCCTTCGAGGTGCAGTGCTGCGCCGGATCAAACTCCCACATGTTGAAGCCCGTCGGGCAGCGCGGGAGAATCCGGCGGATGAGCATGACACGGACTACGTTGAAAAGCTTGAGCTTCTTGTCCACCGGCTTACGGATACAGGCTTGGAGTTCGGTCAGCTCCTCCGAATCCCCAAATCCGGCCACTCTCTTTCCAGGAGGTGAGCCGTGTAGGGATGCCAGATCTAAATTCGGGGGCCGCTGCCCAATCAGGGTCACGCGGCTCGGTGATGTAGAACCACCCCGATTGCCACCCCTAGATGGTTTCCACAAAAGTGCCCTCCAGCCACGTAACGTGGGACATCCTGCCCACCATGGTGCCTCCGCACTCCGCTTGGCTGCCCTTCACAACCTTCGGCTTGACACTGAAGGTCTTGAGCCACAAGCCGAAGTGGGGCTGGATGCAGAGGAAGGCCTCGCACACGACGATAAACGCCGAGATGTTGATGATGAAATTCTGGGCCAGATCATGGAAATCTAGGCCGTAGTAGAACATGAGCCCCCGGACAAAGGGATGAAGCGGGAAGCCCAGTCCGCAGAGGAAATGGGGAAGAAATACTACCCTCTCATGGGGCCTAGGGTTGGGAATAAGCTCTCCCTCGTCGGGGAGCCGATGCGCGATGTTGCTGGACAAATATCCGGCGTCGCCCAGCTTCTGGATCTGCCCCTCCGTGACGGAGGAGGCCATCCACTTGCCTCCCGCTCCGGACATAGTTGGAGAAGGTTGAGGTGAGAAGTGCGGACTTGGGCGCTGGAGCTCGAGTTCGCGGAGATGGATAAGCCAAGGAGGAAGAAGGCGCAGGAAAAAGGGTTGGATCTTTATCCCCTTATATGGGCGGACAAAAGCATGTGTCCCCACCGGCCTGGTAAAACTCGCTTATCTCCCAAGCGTCACAATCAATGGCGCGGTTGGGTTACCCACGTCCGTATTGATGGGAATCCCGGAATAAGGGGAACACGATCTACCTTCGACAAGGCGTGCCAAAGGAAACCGCCGCTAAACGCTACCGAGGTGGAACAATAAAAACAATTTGAGTAAAGGCTTGGTAGTGGTGCGACGTCATGCCACAGAATCGTCGGCCAGATTGATCTTGTGTAATATTATTCTCTCTACGGTGGTATGTGGAAATTATTTTGGCGAGCGGACACTATCTGGTGTTCACAATCTTCTATAAATTATTCGGAGGAAGAACCCGCCTTGCAATCTGAAGACAACATGCGCGCCCGGACTCGTCGTCATTGAAGCCTGGTTCAGGGGCTCTTGAAGGAGTTCGGACTAGGGGTGTCCGGATAGCGAACTATCATCATCGGCGGACTCCAAGACTATGAAGATACAAGATTGAAGACTTCGTCCCGTGTCCGGATGGGACTTTCCTTGGCGTGGAAGGCAAGCTTGGCGATACGGATATGTAGATCTCCTACCATTGTAACCGACTACTGTAACCCTAGCCCTCTCCGGTGTCTATATAAACCTGAAGGCTTTAGTCCATAGGACGAACAACAATCATACCATAGTCTAGCTTCTAGGGTTTAGCCTCTTTGATCTCGTGGTAGATCCACTCTTGTAACACACATCATCAATATTAATCAAGCAGGGCGTGGGTTTTACCTCCATCAAGAGGGCCCGAACCTGGGTAAAACATCGTGTCCCTTGTCTCCTGTTACCATCCGCCTAGACGCACAGTTCGGGACCCCCTACCCGAGATCCGCCGGTTTTGACACCGACACTAATCCTGAGACTTTTTACTATGTGAGGGCAGCAAATCTAATCCTAGAGACCTTTTACTATGTGATGGCAGCAAATCTAATCCTGGACATACTCTGTTGACTTGTCCACCAGCCGCCACTTTCTATCCTTTTTTCAACCAATAATAGATTTGTTCCTTATCCAGTTTGTACTGCGTTTTCCCATTATTTCCGTTTTCAACCAAGAGACCGGTTGGGTATCCGGTCTCTACTACTTTCATCATATTATTTCCTCTTTGAATCAAGTCCTAGATTCATGCTACAACTTCCCCCCTTTCTTCGTTGTTTTAACAAAGCCCTAGATTTGAATGCATGAAGTAGCTTTACCTCTAATAATACTAAAAATTTAGGTGGCTTTGGAAGAGCTGATGGGAATAGAAAATGATGCACATGCAGACACGTGGGGAGCTGGGGCAGTAGAGCAAGGCCGCTTTCGAAGAACTTATACCTGAGGGTCGCCAGGATGTCGGCGGCGGCAGGTCGGATCTGCGGACAATCTGACGAGGAGGAAGAAGGGTCGGAGGACCTCCCGAGGCGCTGTGTGTTGGAGAGAACGTCCGCAGGCGGAGGATCGAGCCCCTCCGGCAGCTGTGGGTTTCCTCCTCGGCGATGACCGCTTGAACGATGCACCTTTTAGTCCTCTACACACCGGCCGAAGGATCCGGCGGATCTGTGACCGATGGTGAGCAGAGAAAATGTCGCTACCGCTGTCTTGTTTATATCTGGAGAGGATGAGAGAATGAAGAGAGAAACCCTAGTAAAGCAAGCGCTCAGGTCCCTGCGTCCATATATAGTGGAGTGATTATCTTTTTTCTCTCCACAACAAGCGTTTCAATTTGTGTACGTGGCATTAAAGAAAAGAAACTCTCTATTTAAGGTGACTACTCTACGACTCCTACTTACTACCCCCTCCGTCCTAAAATACTTGTCCTAGAAATGGATAAAATGGATGTATCTATAACAAAAATAAGTCTAGATACAACCATTTCTAGGACAAGTATTTCCGGACGGAGGAGTACTCGATATTGTTCACTTGTGCTCCCGCCCTCCATTCATTGAACAACCCCATGAGTGAATAAACATACAGTAAGTATTGTATTTATATAGAACGAACAAGCTCGAACTATTTTCGCGTAGTTAAAAGTTGAGGGCGGGGCTTTTCCCGGGCAGTACGCACGGCAGTTTTCGGGTAGGCGGTTTGACAGAGAGGCGAGGAGGGTGAGCGAGTGGGGTCGTGCGATTTGACGGCGCGTTACTGCTGGAAAGACTTATGATATGACCACTCACTATAGTCATGAATTACTGGAGCTCCGACCGGGGTGATGCCCCCCTTCCATTCCGCGCTCTAATCTGGTGCATGACACGTGGACCCGGATGCTGGCTCTCCCACATGTCGGAGTAGTAAGAAGGAACAAAGAATGATGCGGTATATACTTGTACTATACTACTCCCTCCGTTCCTAAATATAAGTCTTTGGAGAGATTTCACTATGGACCACATACGGAGAAAAATGAGTGAATCTACACATAAAATGCATCTATATACATCCGTATGTGGTCCACAGTGAAATATCTATGACGACTTATATTTCGGAACGGAGGGAGTACTACTCAGGTCGGAGGAGTGCGAACCACGGCAGCCCAGTGAACCAGCAAAGGCGAACCACGGTAGCTCAAAGGAACCAACAGTATAAAACAATGTGGTGATATGGCCATAAAAACAATGTGCTACGGTCCACACTGTAGCATGTATAGTAACACTCCTCTTTGTTTGGATCCCTGAGTTAGAGCTAGTTTGGGTTGAAATAGCCTCAAATTATCGAAACAAGAGGGGTTAGTTTGAGCTAGTTTGCTCTAACCCAGCTAAAAAAACTAGCCCGGTGGAGAGGTTCTAATTGGGTTAGTTATCCTCGGGCCCACTAAAAGAGAACTAAAAAAATATCACATGCCCGCACCACATCGCCCCCCCTCTCGCACGACTCCTCTCTGTTCCCCATAGGGCCGCCCGCCCAAGCGCCACTCGCCCTCTCTCTCGTCCGGCCGCCCTCTCCTTCCGGCCTCCGCCGCCCTACTCCGACCGCCCTCTCCCTCCGATCTTCGAAGGTCGCCCCGCTCCCCCTGCATAGTCGTTTTTCTCCCTCCGTCGTGCGCAGCGGTGGCGCATCTACCAGGGAGGTCGCGAGAGGGGTGAGTTTGTTCGTTCCTTCTCTGTCTCATGGCCATAGCATTGATCTTGCTTGCTCTAGCGCTAATTCTGATTTGGAAAAGTAGATCTTGATCAAACTTGCTATAGATTTGTGGTGCACGCATGGAATTGTTTGATGCTACTTGAGGAGGTAATAAATCTTTCTAGAGGCCCAAAGATTCAGTTCACCTTTCTAGGTATTTCAGCTTCAGGCTTGCATTATTTCTAGAGGCCCAAAGATTCAGTTCACCTTTCTATGTATTTTCGTTTCAGGCTTGCATTATTTCTAGAGGCCCAAAGATTCAGTTCACCTTTCTAGGTATTTCAGTTTCAGGCTTGCATTATTTCTAGAGGCCCAAAGATTCAGTTCACCTTTCTAGGTATTTTAGTTTCAGGCTTGCATTATTTCTAGAGGCCCAAAGATTCAGTTCACCTTTCTAGGTATTTCAGTTTCAGGCTTGCATTATTTCTAGAGGCCCAAAGATTCAGTTCACCTTTCTAGGTATTTTAGTTGCTGAGCTTGCATTATTTCTAGAGGCCCAAAGATTAAGTTCGATCGGCGACAGCGGCCCTGCTACCCATGCCGGTGTCGACGTCAACTCGCAAGGGCCGGCGTCGGAGGGGTTCCCGGGGCTTGGGCTCTACAAAGCCTTCCTCCAGAGCGACAACGGCGAGCTCCTCCCTCGGTGCGTGAGGGGCTCAGGGATCCCTCCCTATCGTGAATGACTTCCGTGATGAGTTAGCTCATTCTTTGTTTCATGAAGTGTTTTTTTTATTTTGTGAAGCTTGATTAACGACTTGTATGTTTAAGTGGGATATCTCATTTGTATGGACAAAGTAAAAATTATCATGTTTTGCATGCTTGATTTGTATAGATGGTTCGTTTATGTCAATTGTGAGCGGAGGAGGCCACAGAAGAGCCGACCACACCAAGAGGGTGCTTGGATCCAAGGGACTTATTTTAGTCGACTAAAAATAGGGTCCAAAGTAGTCAAATGATTGAGATAGAGCATTTATTGTCAATCTAACCCTGCCATCCATACTCCTCTTTGGTTTAGAGTTAGTTCAGGTTAGAATCTAACTCTAACCTCTAACTGAGTTTGTGTTCTCTTCGTCTCGGTTCATCGCCATCTTACTTTCCCCATTCCTGTGTTTTCAGTATCCTGCGAATCAAAGAGGCCCTTTTTTTGCGGGAAAAATCAAAGAGGCCCTTAGACTGGTTTAGATCCGGTCATTTTTTTATAAACGTGTTATGTCCAAAATTCAATGAACGTGCTCCGGTTTCCACGAAAATAATCCGGTTTCATGTAGTAATTCATTCATTTATTTATTCTTCTGCGGGGGGTTTGCATGTAATTTGTGAGGTCTGAAATGTAAAGTACCCTGGCATATGCTCCGAGTCGTGCATGCACTACGACCCAGATGCTCTATGTCCCACATGTCGGCGAATGGGAGCATGTGGAAATAGCCTAGGCGTACATATAGGAGGATAAATGTGTGGAAAAAATATGTACTGTGAAGCGTTGCCGCGGTTCGAAAAGGAGACCTAAAGTGATGACAGCTATAGGTCGCACGCACCCAACTAGTGGTAGTACTAGACATACGACTAATTTTTCACGAAAAAGAGGCACGAGTGCTCGATACTCCTATTCTATAATCACGAGTCCCATCGACAACAGCGTCCGTGCTCTGACTAGCTCTCCTCCCTCGTTTCTCTCTTGAATTCTAAACTCGGCCGACGCCTTGGGTGGGCGGGTGGGTTTGCTCAGCTATGCCCCACCTCACAAAGTGAAAACGTTACGACTGGAATAAAAATGCCATATACTCCCTCCGTTCATAAATATAAGCCTTTTTAGATACTAGTTCAAATGGAATACAACATACAGATGTATGTAGACATAGTTTAGAGTGTAGAGGAACGGAGGGAGTACTATACTAATAAAACATTAAGGCCACGAGGCAATGTAGTGCTGGTTACAGGAGGCAATAAGAAGAGATGCATCCATCAACGACGTCCACCTCCTCGACTCAGGGCGCCGGCCCACCGAACGGCGCCTACGTAGCAGCGGCTTTCGTGGCCAGGTCGACGTGCTTCTGAACAATGCCGTCCAAAGATTCCAGCCGCATGAAGAAGGCCAACGTCTTTCTGTCCTCGCTTGCCTTGTAGTGACCTATGTAGATGATTTCCTTGTAGACGTGGATGTGCAAGTCGATGATTTCTTGCATGGCGAGGCGCTGCACGGCGAGCGCGGCCTCGAGGTGCACATTCTTCGTCGCGACCTCTGGCACCTGCAGGGCCACCAGGGCTTGAAAGAGTTCGTCACCATGTAGGCCGATGAGGGTGGCAGGCAATGAGGAGCCTGGGCGCGGGCTGTAGCAGTACGGCAAGGTCGTCCGCGCGCTTCTTGATGGCGGTGAACTTGTGGATGGAGTTGACCATCATGTCGTCCATGCGAGAGGTGAAGCCGGCGGCGGCGAGGGCTACGATGCCTGCGGTCGCCAGCACCGTCTGGAAATGCTGCGCGGTGCGGGGCCGCAGGCCAGCACCTTGGATGATTTGGCACAGACGACTGCCGCTCGCGTCCATCGCCTCCATAGGTGCTTGTGGCTTCTGGTCACTTGGTCTTGGATTGGAGTGAAGCGGTGTTCGCGAGACTTGGGAGTAGATGGATTGGAGTGGTGGGGCTCCTTTATGCTATGAGAGTCCAATCTATGTTGCATTCACATCGTGCTGGCTCTATTCTGCTTCTCCAATTAATTCCCTCTGCATGTAATTGAGGATGCATCATTGACCGTTCAACGTCTCGGGAACCGCTACCCTCTTCCTCCTTGGCATTCAAGCACCTATGGACCCGTCGATGACGAGGTGCCTATGGTGACTTCGTAAATTTCAAGATGATAGTGCCGTGCGTGTGTGCGTTCATAGGGGTGAGTGTATGCGCGTGTATATGAGCGCTATGCGTGCATCTTGTGTCAAAAAAAATGTAAATGCGTGTCAAAAAGAGACTAGTCAGTATAATCAATATTGTGCACCTCGGAGAGGAAGACGATAGAACTAGTACGTATTTATTTATGGTGCAGATTCACTCATTTTTCTCCATATGTACTCCGTCTCGGTGTAGTCTAGTCACTTGTTGAAATCTCTAGAAGAGCAAATACTCCTTTCTGGTTTACAGGGCTATACTAGCAAGTAGTTGTACGTACTAGTACAATAGTGGGCTCATATAGCAATTTTGTCTCATGCAAGAGCCTAGCTATATGCGTGCTCCAATGTTATGAATCGCAACATTCGGTTTGCGCTTGGCTCTTCGCCTCTTGAGAAAGGCGAACAATGATGTTACTACTACTGCTACTACAGTGTCGAATCCATCTTTGCATGTCCGTCCATCATGGCCGGAGCGGATAGCTTGTTGTAGAAGTACTACTAAGCAAAAGCCTGTCCTCGCTTATGCGAGCAATCAGCGCATGGGCGAGGGAGAAGGCGTGTAGTAAAATCAAGCTTCTCCTCGGTACGAGTTGACGCAACACATCATAGCACTGGCCCCACATGCTTGCCTCTAAACTTGGCTGAAAGACCCGCAGTGTACAATATATTTGCTGCAACCTCTAACATTTACCCACCACAAATTAAAATATATGTGGCCGTATGCATCGTTCTGATGCAGAGGCCAGGGAGTCCTTTTGAAAAAAACAAATTAAAATATATATTCCTGTCTTGACCAGATGAGCGTGCAAACTACAATCACGAGGGTGACAGGTAGGCCCAGAAGACTATTTTAATTTAAAAAAAACTTCGAGACGGCCACATAGCATGGAGCCGACCCCAACGATTTTAAGCTTACAGGCACGATACACGCTATCCTAGACTACTCTACACATGAAACTGCCACACGAGCGTCCGTGCTGCGCTTGGCTCTTCGCCTCTTCGAAGTCGAACAATGATGGTGTACTCTTGACCTTTGGAGGAGTACTACAAGACGCTTCGGCCATCTGACACCGATTGAACTGTTGCATGTCCACCGCGTGTGGGAGGGAGAGCATGTAGCGAAAGCTTCTCCTAGTCTTGGCAGCCACCACGCTCATGGGCGAGGGAGGGGCGCTCCTGCCTTTGCGTGTATGACAGGTGCGCCCGACAGGTGTGTGGCCAACCTGTCATACAGCCAAAGGCAGGTGCAGTTAAGTCCGCGAGGGAGAGGATAATCAAACTTCTCGTTGATATACGAGTTGACGCGACACATCAAAGCACTGCACTCGATATATTTCAATAATTTGCGTTTATCGATGCATTAAATACAATGCATGCATGCATGCCGTGACTCTTCTTTTGATACTTGCATGTGTTGATTTAATGCACCTTGAAGTAGTACTCCCTCCGTTCCTAAATTATAAGTCTTTGTAGGGATTCCGTTATGAATTACATACGGATGTATATAGATGCATTTTAAGTGTGGATTCATTCATTTTGCTCGTATGTAGTCCACCTAGTGAAATCTCTATAAAGACTTACATTTAGGAATGGAGGGAGTATAAAATATGTGACGGTAAGCTTTGTAATACCCCGGCCCAAGTCAAGAGATGGTTGTGCACGAGGAGGGCGAGATCATGCAGACCGAACAGGAACAGGACCCGACGATGGAGCTCTCTAAGGTCTCGATGGACCTCACCGTGCTCCACTGCCCCTTGTGCCTCCGCCCCTTGACTCCTCGAGTGTATGAGGTTCGAATACACCTCGTCTGTTTGGCTGATTGAGCAAGGTGCAGGTTTCTTGATTGATGTGCTATTCGATTGATTTCTGCAGTGCAAGGGAGGGCACCTGGCCTGCGTGGACTGCCGCGTCAAGCGCCCCGGGAACCAGCGGCAGTGCCAGAAGTGCGAGCGCGGCGGTGGCTTCGACGTGAGGAACACGGCGGTGGACTCCGTCCTTTCGTTGGTGAGGGTGGAGTGCCCGCACGAAGGTTGTGGGCTCTACGTCACTTACCACAAGCTCGCCGATCACCAGAGCGTGTGTTCGCTCGCGCTACCGCAAATGCCCGAATAAAGATATGCGGCTCACGAAGGCTCTGGCCGCCACGGCGCCTACCACCACATCAGCACCGCGCATCCCATGCCGTGCACGGGATCCAAGATCGTCAAGGTGCTCCAGCTGCAGTGCCAGCATCGCCGAACCCACGGCTCATGCTGTTCGCGGAGGAGGACCACCGTGACGTTTTTCTTGGTCGGCGACGTGCTCGACATCGGCGCGCTATCGCCGCGGTTTGTCGATGCTCGTGATCGAGCCGGGCGTCCCCACTGCCGCACTACTTGGCCAATCTGTGGGCGAACGGCCCGCCGGGGGAGCCCAAAGGAACGACCAACACCATCAAGGTGGAAATGGAGGTGACAAGCAGCAAGGATCCCGACGACATCGACGTGCAGGAGCTGACCTTCTTGAAAGTTCCGCCCAAGCTGCTGGCCGGGGCTAAGCTTGTGTCCCTCCACATTCAGATTGACAAGCTCACGTCCTAAATGTTTCGACAGTGCCTTCTGTTTATCTTAGTAATATGCTAATATAGGGATTACCTTGGTCTACTTTAGCTTAAGAAATGGTGGGTTTTGGTGGCGATGCAGCAATTACTTCGACATCGGATCGGTAATTTCCAACGGTCGAATCGGACATTTTGTGTCTGCATTGGATATAAAGTTCCTTTGGGTAAGAAGTACTACTTGTCATCAAAATGGATAAAATGAGATGTATGTAGACGTATTTTAGTTCTAGATACATCCCTTTTTATCCATTTTGATGACAAGCACTCCCTCCGTTCCATAATACATGCCTTCCATTTGTCAAAATATAGATGTATCTAGACATGTTTTAGTATATAGGTACATCCATGATAGAGCCAATCGGATGGTTCAGAACACTACAATTCGTAGCTACACATGCGTGTGTGACTCCCAGATGCAGAGGCCGGGGTCATCATCCTCCTTTCGAGAAAAAACAGACGGCGTGTGCGAGAGGACGAGTGCGTGCGTGCACCTCTTCTCTTCCTGTATAACGTACTACTAAACTCAGAGTACAAGTTTTTGTGGGTGGCATGATGGTGCGTGCGAGAAGTCCCGAGAGATAGGTTTAATGCGTCTGAAAAAAGGACTATCCTAGAGCTCGCCACGCGGCTATTCCTGTCGAACGCCCCATTAACCGTAAGATATGTATACGACGGTGCCGATTATTGCACGTACACAGTGATACTCCCTCCTTTCCGGTTTATATGGCTTAATTAAAAAATCTCACCAACCAAGATGGTGAGTGGTGGAATATTTTTTGTACTTTGCAAAAGCACCTAATTAATGCTCTTGTTTTTCTCAAAAAGTTATGTTTATCAATGCATTAATTGCAATGCATGCATGCATAAAGTACATGCATTGGTCAATTTTCTCTTAATACTTGCCTGCAATGATTTAATGCACCTTGGAATCTGAACATGTGTTGGGGAACAACCAAATTGAGCCTTATAAAATGGAAAAACTAAAATTTTGAGATAAGCCCTATAAAACCGGAAAGGAGGGAGTAGAAAAGAAGTACTCCATCCGGGAATAGTGCCGCACTTCAAACTAGAACCGTCAATAAATTTTGAGCTTGCGTCTTGTCACATTCCAAATTACTCCACGCTATATTGAATTGCAAACCTGTTCACACCGATCACAACCTAAACGGTTTCCCACTTAGGAGCGTATTAGTACCATGCTATATTGAATTCCAAACCTGTTCACACCGATCACAACCTAAACGGTTTCCCACTTAGGAGCGTATTAGTACTCGATTATAAATACTAGTATGCCAAGATGACTGCACATTCCTCCTCAACTCCTCATCCACAAAAACAAACAAGTCATTCAGCATCCTTCCCTTGCGTCTGCCATGGCCAGCGTGAGTTACGGGTCGAGATTGCCACCCGGGAGAGGCGAGCATGGAAGCGGAAGCACGAGAGATGTCCTGCCTCGCTGCGAGAGCAGCCGACATGTCCCGCCGCGCGGAAGTAGCAGCACAGAGGTCCCGCCGCGCCGCTGAAGTAGCACGGAGGTCCCGCCGCACTGCCGATGCAGCAGACTGGTCCGGCCGCGCCACGGAAGCAGCAGAGATGTCCCGCCGCTCCACGAATGCAGCAGAGATGTCCCGCCGTGCCGCGGCGTCCTGGGAAAATTTCTCGCGGGCAGGCGACGACTGTTACATGCGCATGCATGTGATCGTCCATAGCCAGATGGATCAGATCTCCGGCTGGGCGAGGTTGCAGGATGACGTGAAAGCCTCGTTTGAACAGGCTACCGGCATCATCCGGCAACTAAGGGAGGGCAATGAGAGGCTCCGGGCCGAGCGCAACCTGCTGGGGGAGAAGATCGTCCGTAGTGCAGACCAGCAGGAAGAGACCAGTGCCTTGTTGAAGAGGACCAGCGTCATCGTCAAGAAACTTATGGACGAGAATGACATGCTCCGCAACGAGCTCCAAAGGCTGGTGGAGGAATCCGTGGATGTTCTCAAGCAGCGTCTTTAGGACACGAAAGAGCTCATCGCCGCTCGCCACGGAGACTAGTTCCCACGGCCTGCAGCAACGCATCAAGAAAGTAGAGATCGATGAGCGGATCCTTGTCTTCCTTCTTCTTTTGCCCTTGTGTATTTCGGGCGTAGCCGCATGTGGCTTTTTTAATTATCTTTTTAATTATGTAAGACAATTAATCTTCCTTAACTTTCTGTGGAAGATTAATGTTGCGAGGCTCGAATGAAGAAAATTCTTGCTGTGGCGACCCTGACGTTGCTGTTCTTCTAGTTGCTGCTGGGCTTCCTTCAGTTTCCTGGTTTGTTTTGATGTAATAATCGGTTTAGGATGTGGATTGTGTCGTCGGTTGTGAAATGTTGGGTTCTAGCGCGGATGTTTGGCCTTTGTTGGCCTCTTGGGATGTTGCGATTTCAATCTGGTAGCTTTTAGTCCTTCGTGTTAGGATGGAGTTGTGCTGAACTTCTTGTGAATTGTGGCGGTTTTCAGTAATGAAAATAGGAAGGGGCAAGCCCTTCTTTGATCAAAAAATAATAATCGTCCTTATATATTCATCAGTCTTGCTATAAGTTGCAGTAGATGCTATATAGGTCCGTCGGATCTTACATCAAGATCCGTGCTTTCAAATTTTCTTTTTTCTCTCTTAAATCTCAGTCGAGTGAGACATAGCCACGCCATTAAACAGAGGCTCAGGCGTCATTAATGGAGACCTTGGGAGAGAGGTGGACGGCAGATGGAGGTCAAAGGGCTCTCCTCCCGATAAGCACGCGCAGGGGTCTGGTCGCACACCTCTCGTACTCAAATATCTACCCTGCACGGCGCCTCCTAGCTAATAAAAAATGGGGACGCGTGGCGGCACGTAAATGGTACTAGTAAGTAGAACGCCCACGGTTTCAATAATACTTGTGTTTCCGATTGTAACGTGACAGCACTTGTTCCAAAATGACTTTGTTGATTGTTAATGTGTGCGCCTTCGCAAATCGGACTGCAAATTTACCACATCATGTTGGTGCCATGTCATGGCACCAAGCCAAGTTTCATTATTTTCATGCGTGTTTTGGATTTACAGGAATTAAAAAACTAAGTTTCTCAATGTTTCAACCCAGCCACGACGCCCGGAATTTTGAATTTCATTCCCATTTCTTGCATGGAATCTAGAAATTTACCCGAGGACACACATGTGATTTTTCAACCAACTATGGTGCACTGGAACATGTGCTTGTATTTCAAATTTGAATTATGCACACAAAGGTGACATGTTCCCTCCTAGAACCACGAGCCTTCTTGAGAGAAGCTCCGATTTGCAAGAAGCTTATACCAAAATTTGTTCCTATTCGGCCAATTTTTTACCACGGCATGGTACTACCATGACATGACACCATGCCAAGTTTCATGATTTTAAAACCAAGTTTCTCAATGTTCTCGACCGAGCCATGATGCCCAGATGTTTGAATCTTATTCTCATTTTTTGCATTGGACCTACTCCCTCCTTCCATCTATATAGGGCCTAATGTGTTTTTCAAGACAACCTTTGACTATTGACAAAATTAATAGCACATGAGATGTGTACTATGAAAATTATATTATTGGAAGCTCCTTTGACATACAAATTTGAAGGTATGCTTTGTGTAAGTTGCATGTCATATATTATTGCTCTAATGTTTGGTCAAAGTTAGCCTCGAAAAACGCATTAGGACCTATATAGATGGAAGGAGGGAGTAGAAATTCACCCGAGGACACAAATGTGATTTTTCAACCAACTTTGGTGCACGGGAGCATGTGCTTGTAGTTCAAATAAAAATTATGCACATTAAATGACCAAAAACTCAATTAATGTGTAAATAAGGCCAAACGAAGCCGGAATAATTCCAAAATTTAACAGGGCACTCATGTAGTTCTATGTTGCCTTTGTAAATAAACTCAAGGGGACAACGTATATCGTTTCACACTCAAAGGTGGCACGTACCCTCTCAGAACCACGAGCCTTCTTGAGAGAAGCTTCGGTTTGCAAGAAGCTTATATCAAAATCTGTTCCTATTCGGCCAAATTTTGTACCACAACATGGTAGTACCATGACATGACATCCATGCCAAGTTTCATGATTTTCGGGCGTGTTTTGGATTTACAAGAATTTTAAAACCAAGTTTCTCAATGTTCTCGGCGGAGCCACGATGCCCAGATGTTTTAATTTTATTCTCATTTCTTGCATGGGACCTAGAAATTCACCCGAGGACACAAATTTGATTTTTCAACCAACTTTGGTGCACGAGAGCATGTGCTTGTAGTTCAAATTTGACTTATGCACATTAAATGACCAGAAACTCAATTAATGTATAAAAAGCAACAAACGAACCCGGAATAATTCCAAAATTTAATAGGGCACTAATGTAGTTCTATGTTGCCTTTGTTAAGAAACTCAAGGGCGGCGGCAGCGTATATCGTTTCACACTCAAAGGTGGCATGTTCCCTCTTAGAACCACGAGCTTCCAAATCGGCCCAATTTTTTACCACAACATGTTAGTGCCATGACATGACACCATCCCAAGTTTCATGATTTCCAGCTGAGTTTGGATTTACATGAATTTAAAATCTAAGTTTCTCGATGTTCTCGGCAGAGTCATGGCCTTGAGATGTTTGAATTTCATTCTCATTTCTTCCATGGGACCTAGAAATTCAACCAAGGACACACATGTGATTTTTCAACCCACTTTGGTGCACGGAGCATGTGCATGCAATTCATGTTTAGATTATGCACATTAAAAGTCCAGAAACTCAATTAATGTATAAAAAGGCCAAATGAACCCGAAATAATTCCAAAATTTAACATGGCACTCATATAGTTCTATGTTGCCTCTGTAAACAAAATCAGGGGGGAGGCAGTTGTCGGCGTTCTGGGAACGGGGGTCCCCAGACTTGCCTGCCTACGGCCTGCAGCGTGGCTCAAAGGAGGCCCAGGACGGCCCATCTTCATCAACGCAAACTCAAGACCCTCGCGAGGGGCCAAGCCTCGCGGGGCGGATGACCAGGAGCTTCCTCAGGCACGGCCTCATCAGGCTGGCTCATGAGGAGGCGGAGAGTTCAAGGCAGGGTACCTCGCGAGGTGCCCGTGACGCAAGCCATGGAGACCAAGGGCGCCAGTCGGGCACCAGCCCGCGCAACGTCCTCCTTTCCTCTTTGGTGCAAAGGGAGCAAGCGCAGGCAAGAGCATCAAGCAAAGGCATCCGTTTTGGTGCAAGAAGACTAAGACCAGCCCCAACGGCTGGAAGGGAGTCATCGTGTAGCCCAAGCAGGCGTCATCACCAGAGCCTTTGGCAGGCGAGGACCAACTTTAGTCAGGATAAGTGTACCCGATGTTCCCCTTCAAAATGGCCAATTGTTGGCGCCCTTCCGCTCAATATTTGGGAAGAGGCCGGGGCCTTCGCCTATAAATAGGAGTAGCCACACTCGAGAATAGAGGGGAGGACGATCGAGATAGAGATCAAGGCGATCGGCATCCAGATAGAGATAGAGACCCGATCCTCAAGCTAGAGCGACGGGGCGCCCACCTAGCAGTTCATCACACCCACCAAGAACAGGCCCTCGCGAGGCTGTTCTTCCCTGTATTGTTCCTCATCAGCCCGAGAGGCAATCCACCACACCACAAACTAGAGTAGGGTATTACACCTCAACGGTGGCCCGAACTAGTATAAATCTCGTGTCTCTTGTGTTGTTCTTCTGAGTAGTTTAGGTCCCTGCGATTCGGCGAGGTAAGAGACAGTGGAGGGTTGGATCTCCGCGCGCACCCCAGAGTTCGAACCTTAAGGGTCTGCCGGAACCCGAAATCCGACATTTGGCGCGCTAGGTAGGGGTGCGCTGGAATCCGCCTTCTGCCACCTCATGTCCCGTCGCATCGTCATCACCATGTCCGGCGACCAAGCGGGCAACCCAGATCCTTGGGCAGCGTGGCCCGCCCACGCAGAGCCGCTCGCCTCGGGCGACCCCGTGCCCTAGGCAGCTCGCGGTCCGCAGGGCGCTGCGGGCCGCGGGCGACGCGGACAGGCTTCGACGGCTCTCCCACCGTGGCAGGCGCGGTCGACAGCAAGAGCCTCCAACCACGCCGCGAACACATCACTGTACACCCGCCGGGAGCAAGCGAACTCGAGGCCGCGCTCATAGTGGCCCGAGCTGCTGCGATGCGAGGCTCTTTGGAGAGCGGCCGCGACGTCTTCTTTGGAGCGAGTGGCGGAGCTCTGAGCCGCCGCCTCGGGGGCTCACCCCTTCTGCACCCAACTTCCACCTCAGGCCGAGAGCGGCCCGCACGGGGGCTCCACGCGCGCCCGCGGGCTCCAAAGCTACTCCAACACTGGCAAAGCTGTCAGCGTCGGGCCGACGGCGGGGTTGCCCTCGCCCCCGGCCCGCGGAGAAGAAGGACTCGACGCAACTCACGGCCCTGGTGGACCGTCGCGCCACCACCCCATGGCGGGCGCATCAAGCAGAGCAGCATGGCACGCTCAGCACTCTGGCGTGGCCTTCGGGATGGCGCCAGAAGAATACGTGCCCCACATGATGGACCAAGGGCACCCGCATGAGGGAGAACAAGGCTCGCTCCTCGGCCCGAGCTGGGGATGAGGCGCTAGAAGCCGAGCTCTTTCAGAGCCTCGAGACGGTCCCCTTTGGACACGCCGGGCGGCGATTATCGGGTACCGCTACTTCCTCAAGAGCAAACATACGCTAACCATAGGTCACAGGAGGTACAGTGTCGCCATGACGAGCGGCTGCCCGTTCCTCAGCCTCCTACCCCTCGGGGGGGCGCGAGGCTGCTGGAGAGGGCAGAGATCCGACATCACCACCACGGCGTTCGGAGCAAGGCATTCTCAGGAGGTAGGCCCTCTGCTGGGGAGGTGCCTCAGGGCCTGCCCCTGGCGGAGGACCCGTGGTCGCCGGGGGAACCGCTGGCGACCGCTCTACCCCATCGGCGGCGTCCGGGTTCCGGTCGTCGCTGATGGCACTAGAGTGTGGCGCAAGGCGGGGCCCTCGTCTGGCGATATGAAGCAAGGCGGTACTGTGAAGAAGGCCCGGTGCTGTGAAGGTCGCCGCCCGTGACACTCTCACGTAATAATGAGTGGGGCTGTACACGCCCGAGTCTCAGGGGTGCCGGCCTCGGGCCTGGGCTCCCTCCCACGCCAGTGGCAGCACTTAGCTCATATTTGGTGAGAAGACGTCCAAGACTAGACTAGGTGCCGGACGCGGCTTTTCTTTTGCTTTCTCCGCCTTTCCATTTGATTGTCGCTTTCCCCCGCTGGATTTAAGTTGGATTTGAATTCGAGATTTGCGTGTGTTCGGGGAAGGGGTGCTTAGTCTCGTTCGGGCAAATCTCTCGCGTTTCGGTTACAACTCCGCCTCAGCTGCCTCCCCTCGCGAGCCCCTCGCGAGCCGGGCCAGGCCTAGCTTGCGCGCAGCCCATCCTGTCGCCGCCGCATCCTCTCCGGAGGGTTTTTACTGCAGGTCCTACGGATTCAATCAGTAGACACTCAGATTGCCTCAGCCTCCCACAGGCTATCTCGGGGCTCGTACGAAACAAAGGTAAACCACCCAACTAGCACGTCGCTTAGCCAACCACTTGGCGCGGGCGTATGGGTGATGTAACACCTGCTAATACAAAGAAGACAAGTTTTACATGAGGGGCTCCCCCTCCCAAAATGCTCTCACAACCATCAGGCCAAAACCTGAGTTCTATTCATGCAGGGTAATGGAACAAGGACAATACATGATCAGTCGGATAAATCCCCCAATGCATCCTCAGGAGCACCTCCCGAGCCGTTGCTGGCGTCGCTAGCCTCGCCGTCGCAATCTGCGTGATCGTCGGCGGCGTCTGGGACGTTCACCACGCCGCCCTCATCGGCGGCCACGACCACGCCGTCGTCGTCCGAAGCGAAGGCCCAGACGAGGGCATCCACGTTGTCTTCCACCCAGTGCGCCAGGTCGCCGTGGACGACCTGGGGAACTGGGGCGATGGCTACGTCAAAATCAAAGTGGGGGTCCATGTCCCGGAGATGGCTGAAGACACGAGAGAAGGCGCGCCCGAGCAGCACGCGGCTCCTCTCCTCCACCAACCTGTTGGCCCTGACCGACCGCGCCTCGGCCGCGCCACCACGTCGATGAAGAACTGAAGGTTGCGGCGTAGTTAACCGCGTACAGCGCGCCTACTGCCGCCTCGCAGATATTATCCATGGCTGCGCTTAGCTCTTTCCGGGCGTGGCGAGCATGGGACCGTGCTCATGCTCGAGATTCGCGGCTGACGCATCTCGTCCGCGTGCAGCGCTGACGGCCTCGGCCTCCTCCACCGCTGGCGAAGAAGGCGCCTCGGCTGAGAGGTGGTGGACTCCTCACGCCACCTCAAGGGCGGCCCGAAGAGCATCGACCCGCGCGTCGCCTCCTCCATTGGGCCCTCAAGGCAGCAGTCCTGCCACGAGCCTCGGCCTTGATCAACCCGGCCGCTCCTCAAACTTCGCGCTCGAGGTTCGAGCGCGCCGCCACTCGGCGTCCAACCTCCTCCAGGACGCGGGCTTCCCGTGCAGCGACCTCATCCTCTGTCCGCGTGTAAGCGCTCCCTCATCTCCAAGCGCTACGTACTCGGCAGCGTTCGGCGGCTTCAAGCGTCAGCGCCTCCTCACGCTTCTGGAGCTCCGCCGAGTTGCCGGAGGCCACCTTCATCGACGCGAGGGCTGCCTCGCGCAGCTCCACTTGCTCCTCCAGTGAGTGGCATCGGACCAGGAGTTCCCGTGCCCGCTCCTCCGCCGCCTCTCGCCGCCTGTTAGCTGCCCGGGCCTCCTCGACGGCCCGAGAACAGGCCTCCCGAGAGGCTGCCAGCGACGCCTTGGCCTCTTCATCATCAAGATCGCGCCGGCGGCGCACAAGGGCGGCAGCGCCCTCCAGCTCATGCCTCTCTGCGGCCAGGCGCATGCCCTCGGCCTCAAGGCGCGCGTCTTCGTCAGCAAGCTCTTCACCAAGAAGGATCACCGCGTCGGCTGCCCTTCGAAGAAATCCTTGCCGAAGGGCGCGGCGCTCCCGGGCGCGCTCGCGCACGTCCTCCACACCATCAACCGCCCTAGGCAGGCGCCGGGAGCCACGAATCAGCACTCCCTCTCCGGGCAGAGGGCTGGGGGCTGGCACCCTCGCGATGGTCGGGCGCGCCGTGCCAGAAGCCCGGCCTGGAGCCAGCCCATCCCCAGACGAGGGGCGCAGGAAGCGCCTCAGCCAATCGCCGTCCATGACCAGGCGAGAAGCCCACGGCAGGCTAGCTATGCCACAGGAAGGCTCGCGAGGAAGGATCGCGAGGCGCGCAGGGCCACGACGCGCCTCGGGACGGTTCACCTCCCCGGTCGCCCTCACCACAAGGGCTCTACTGCTTGGAGCCCTCAAGGACGGGGGAGGGGGTGAAGCCGGGGGGACGGCTCCTCACCCGTCTCCGAGAGCTCGGCAGGAAGGGGCCTGCAGGGCAAGGATCAGTACAAGCAGCAGAAGAATCAGGAGCTGGAGAAGGAAAAGGCTTACTCATCAGTGGCGAAGTACTTCCTGCGCTTCAGCAGGCGACAAGGGTAATCATCGCCCAGGGCCTCCCTTCTCTTCCGGAGGGCCTCAAAGTTCACGCGGAAGCGACCCAAGATTTGAGCGCAGGGGTCAGCCTGCGGCGAGGGAGGAGCATCAAGGCGACCCGCGTCAGGGGCGTCCGCCTGGCGCGCGCTGCTGACCGCCTCACCAAGAGAAGCAGCAGGGGCCTCGGGGGCTCCATCCGCAGGCGCTGGCGGCGGCTGCCGCCCTCCGCGGCGGCATGAGCCTCGAGCTGCCCCCTCACGAGCATCGCCCGGCGCTGTCACCCCGGCGGGGGTCCCTTCGTCCTCTGGCGGCTCGTGCCTCCCTGCTCCGCCACTTGAGGAGGAGCCGCCTTGGCCGACTGGAAGGGCTGTCACCACCACTGGATTCTCGTGAGGCCCCTGGAGACCAGCGGGGCGCGGCCCCCATTCATCGAAGATAGGCATCTGGTTCACCAAATCACCCCTGTTCTGGCAGAGGTACAGCAAGGCCCCTTCATGCCGGATGCCACCGGGGTTAGGGTCGCCAGTCAGGACCAGGAGCACTTTCCTTAGCGCCTCAGGCGTCAGGTCTTCTTCCTGGAGCCTCATACGATCACCAGGCCCGTTGAAGGCCCACATCCGGTGGGAATGGCGTTGGAGAGGAGCAATATGGCGCATCAGGAACTCCTTCACCACCACAGGCGCATTACGAAGCGACCTCGAGAACGCTGACGCCAGACAAAAGATGAGCCGAGGGCTTGAAAGCGTCTCCTGGCCCCAGCCTGAATTGGGGACAGCAGGCGAGGTTGGCTCCGATAGCAGGGGCTGGGCACCCCCACATCCACGTACAACCACCTCTCGCGGAACTCAGCCGCGGGCGGAGTCAAGCTGAAGTCAATCCCTGAGGCCGCTGTCTCGGGCACGGCGACAAAGCTCACGCACGCCAAGCATTGAGTGGGGTCGACAAGGCGCAGGGAGAAGAAGTGGCGCAGCAAGGCAACCGAGGGAAGGATGCCCATCATCCCTTTGCAAACGAAGGCGAAGACCGAGAGGAGAGTAATGGACTCAGGACCGAGATGCATCATGTGGATCTGATAGTGGGAAAGCGCGACATTGAAGAAATCAGAGAAGGGGGGAACCAGTCCCGCCCATAGGGCGTCAGCGAAATACCGGACCTCGGTGACTATCCTGTCGATGGAGAAGTGGGACGCGGGCCAAGCCGTCGTCCTCCCGCATTCGTTGAAGGAGGTGGCCAGAGCCGAACTAACCTTGCCCAAGCCCTCTAGATTGAGTATGATCGACGGTCGACAATGGAGAGCCGCCAACAAGGCAGCGAGGCGGAGGCACAGGTTTCTTCCCTTTCCCTTCTTCATCGGAGCCATGGCGATTGAAAGGGGGAGGTGGAGATTCGAGATTGGATTGGAAATGGAAGCTGGAGTTCGAGAGAGGGAAGGACTGGAGCGCACAAGCAGCGAAGCGGGGAACGGATGTGTGCAGCAGCGTGTCCGCCTAGCAAGGCACGAAATAAGGAGGCATGGGGGAACAGTGCCGCCCACGTCCAATCAACCGCCACGCGTCGCCCAAGGCCGCAGGCTGTTCGGGCCCGTGGACGCTTTGCACTTGCCCTTCGCCTCTCTGCCCGGCGAGTCTTGAAGCGCGCCGTGGGCCAGGGGCTACTGTCGGCGTTGTGGAGCAGGGGTCCCCAGACTTGCACTGCGGCCTGCGGCCTGCGGCGTGGCTCAAAGGAGGCCCAGGACAGCCCATCTTCATCAACACAAACTCAAGACCCTCGCGAGGGGCCAAGCCTCGCGGGGCGGACGACCAGGAGCTTCCTCAGGCACGGCCTCATCAGGCTGGCTCATGAGGAGGCGGAGAGTTCAAGGCAGGGTACCTCGCGAGGTGCCCGTGACGCAAGCCATGACGACCAAGGGCGCCCGATCGGGCGCCAGCCAGCGCCGGCGTCCTCCTTTCCTCTTTGGTGCAAAGGGAGCAAGCGCAGCAAGAGCACCAAGCAAAGGCATCCGTTTGATTGCAAGAAGACCAAGACCAGCCCCAACGGCTGGAAGGGAGTCATCGTGGAGCCCAAGCAGGCGTCATCACGAGCCTTTGGCGGCGAGGACCAACTTTAGTCAGGATAAGTGTACCCGCTGTTCCCCTTCAAAATGGCCAATTGTTGGCACCCTTCCTGCTCAATATTTGGGAAGAGGCCCAGGGCCTTCGCCTATAAATAGGAGTAGCCACACTCAGACTAGAGGGGGAGGACGATCGGATAGAGATCAAGACGATCGGCATCCAGATAGAGATAGAGACCCGATCCTCAAGCTAGAGCGACGGGACGCCACCTAGCAGTTCATCACACCCACCAAGAACAGGCCCTCGCGAGGCTGTTCTTCCACGTGTGTTCCTCATCAGCCCGAGAGGCAATCCACCACACCACAAACTAGAGTAGGGTATTACACCACAACGGTGGCCCGAACTAGTATAAATCTCGTGTCTCGTGTGCTGTTCTTCTGAGTAGTTTAGGTCCCTGCGATTCGGCGAGGTACGAGACGGTGGAGGGTTGGATCTCCACGCGCACCCCAGAGTTCGAACCTTAAGGGTCTGCCGGAACCCGAAATTCGACAGCAGTGTATATCGTTTCACACACAAAAAGGCGACACGTTCCCTCTCGGAACCACGAGGCTTGTTGAGAGAATCTCCGGTTTTGCAAGAGGCTTATACCAAAACTTGTCCCAATTCAGCCAAAAATTATACGTATGAAAATAGGGTTTAGATTATCCCGAACATCTCGCTACCTAGACCAATAATGTACTATGATTTGAATTCAACATAAAATGGATACAAATATTTGAATTGGAGAGCACGGTACATGTAGTTCATAGTGAAATATGATTACTGCTATATGCATGTCTTTTTGTTATCAAGATAATATTTAAATTATTATATAACTTGACAACAATCGTATTCAAATAAGGAAAATTGATTCAAATTTAGTCCATATGGTAGACGACAATATATATGTTCACATGGTGGAGTAAAATGTTCATATATGATGGAAGATCAAAATGTACGACTACATCAATTATAAACCGCAAGGTCACCTAATGATATATTTGAATTGAACATAACGTGGATTCAAAAATTGAAATTCGAGATCATGGCATCTTTAATCATATAAAAAGGGACATTACTCTTTCTTTCGTGGGAATTGATTTGTTTTTTGTTGTTGTTGAGGGAAGTGCAAATCGATTTGGTACTGTGCAGGGTAATCTTATTCTCCCGATTTTTTTTTACATTTTTCTTGTAATTTTTTCAATGGCATCTATAGCAATATAGTAAAAGGGGACATGACTCTCTTGTGTCTTGTATGAATTTTTTTTAACGTTAAGTTTGTTCTGCCGAACAAGGAATCTGCACCTTGTTATCCCGAAATTTTCAAGCTCAAGTATCTTTTGTCTCACCTGCTTTGAAACTCCCGCTTCTTCAACCCGCGTCGCGCCTTGTTATCTCGAAATTTGGACGCGCGCGAGAACTCCCTCCTCATCCGAAATTTCTCCTGCCCAGAACCACGAAATCCCCTTCTACCCCTCACGAAATGAAGCTCCACGTCGCGGTGTCAAAACCGGTGAAATGCGCTGGTAACTTACCCTACATTTCAGACAAGCGCGTCCCTAAGCTTGGCTCCCCCTCCCCCTTCGCCCCCCCCCCATTCGTACACCGAGGCTACCAAAACCCACGAAACCCCACGCTCCTCCGTCGGCCTCCCGACCGCCGCCCAGCCGGAGACTCTTCCCCGACTACGTCTTCCACCGCAATAGCTCGCCGTCCCTCATCCACCGCACCGGATGAGGATCCGTTGTCGATCTCGTCGTCCCGCCGGATCAGCCGCCCCGTCCTCCACCTCCAAGGAGCTGCCCCGATGTTCGCCTCGTCTATCGCGCCACCTCAATCCCCACAGTGCCGTCTTGACCTGCCCCACCGGAACCGCAGCACCCTCACCAATTCCTCCGATGAAGCCGAGGCCAACTCGGCGCCACCAAGGAGGTTCTGCACTCACCGCTGCATTTTATCTTTTATTCGATCTCACGGGGCTGCCGGTGCTCGATACCGAGCAGCCATGGCGTCTCCATCGATGGCGCCATCGCTGGCCACATCATCCACGGCATCTCTCCCCCATGTCGTTTCTTCCTCGGCGGCGACTTCCACAACAGCACTAGCTGCAGCTGCTCCGGCTCTCGCTCGCGCTGCGGCTCTGTTCTTGCTATCGGTCACGCTGCTACACTGCTCCTGCTTTCGTTTGTGTTGCTGCTCTACTCTTGCTCTCGCTTGCGCTGCTGCTGCTGTTGCACGACCTTCGGCAGCTACAGGAGTTGCTGCTTTAGCACTCGCTCGCGGTGCTACTGCGCGACTTTCTCTCTGCTAGTGCGTTCGCTACTCGAGCGTCTGCAGATTTAGATCACTGCTTCTCTCCTACTAGTGCTCAAACGCCCTAAACATCTATTGCAGTGCTCTGTTACTAGTTCAATCAGTTTCGACAGTAAAATTCAGTTTCGACTGTGAAGTTCATTTTCTTCAGTTAAGTTCAGAGTGAACAGTACTTACATCATCTGTTGGAGCGGCCGTGGCGCGGCTGATGTGTTTTACATCTAGCACTTTTTGGTGATGTATTTTACATCATCTATTGCAGATGATATTAGGGTCCCACTTCAGATTTACATTGTTTGTCTTGTCATGCTTCAGCCTCGTCGCCGTACACCTTAGCGGAGCTGCTCCAACAACGGAACCGTCCCATCACAGCCGAGCAAGACCCTCGGCGCGCGTTCCAGAGGCCTCGGATCTTCTTCCCCGCCACCGACAAATACACCGGCATCATCACCATCCTCCACGTCCAACCCAATGATGCTTTGAGGTCCACAAGGCTATGCCAAAGAGGTTGTACACTCATCGCATCACTTTGTTTCTCCATTCCTCTGTTTCTTCCAATTCATGTGAGCCAAACACCCAGGTTGACTGAAACCCTATGTTTCCAAATGCCTGCTTTTGCACGTGCATTCCTATCCTATTCCTGTTTTTCCTGTCCCTGCGTTTATAGAATCCTCCAATTCTAAGGAGCCCTTACAGATTTACTTCATTTTCAGATTGGCGTCAAAGAAAACTCTGTGTGTTATGTCCTGCTCCTGCCGTGTCGTCATCCACCCCACCTGAAGTGCACCATCGACAGAAGCATTCACTGCAGCAGAGATCCCCCTTGCAGACTTTCTTTCGCTGCCTCAGATCATCTTTCCCGTTGCCGGCAGCCACGCTAACTGCATTACCATCATCAACTGAGCAGATGAACCTGAGGACTACACAGTTCCGGAAGAGAGGATGCAGTCTTTCGTGTTTGCTTCCGTTATACATCGGTTATTATTACCTGCTACTTTATCGTTCAATCTTGAGTTTTGAATTGCCCATGGGTCTCATATCGAGCTAGCAACGAATAGTATCTGTCTACTATCTGGTTCATCTAGGGTCTTCTATGTGGTTCATGTTGGGTGGGCAACAAATAATAGATGATCCATTGTCTATCTTTTTAAATCAAGCTATAATCTACCTGTTATCATTAGTTTTGGATCCATCCACTCGTTTGCTACCATCAGTCTTGATTTTTGCATGCACCCCTTAGGCCTTACAAAATCTAACTATTTTTTTATTATGCATGTCAGATATTGTACACAATCGTACTGAACATGTAGAGAAAAAGAGAAGACAGTTGCGTGCGAATATAATGTCATGAAGACGTTGCTCCATGGTGGGCGAAGTGGCCTCCCCTCTCCTGCATTTCCAGATTGTATTCTAGAGGAAGATAACTGTTCAGATGGAGATTCAGAAGGAGCCGACCACCTTTGCTTACCACCGACGTGTTTGCTCTAACTTTGGCATCTTGATGTTGGTCATATCATGCATATGGCGCCTTGCATTGCTTACATTATACATCTTATATGTCATCAGCTTAGTTTAGATTTGCTTTGTGTGAATGCCACCTGTTTGGTTTCTATATCATACTCCCACCATTCCTAAATATTTGTCTTTTTAGAGATTTCAACAAGTGACTACATACGGAACAAAATGAGTGAGTCTACACTCTAAAATATGTCTATATACATCCGTATGTGGTAGTCCATTTGAAATCTCTAAAAAGACAAATATTTAGGAACATAGGGAGTATATAGGAATTATGCAATGCCATCTTCTTTAGCCAGGCATCATATACGTGAATCATGCAATGCCATCCTGTTTAGCCAGTCATCGTATATGTGAATTGTATCGTGCCATATTTTTTCCATAATGTATTCCATTTGTCAACAATGTTTATACATTCATCTACTCTTCCTGCATCAGCCATTTGAATCGGTCATGGGAAAATCTGGAGTGAAAACAAGGTCTTCGCAGTCGATGCTACACGTCGATGCAGATTTCTTGCTTTGGTTACGTATAGCTCCTCGTGAGGAGGATTCAGAGAGAGATGACCATCGTATTCCCCGAGGTGCATGCTCTAACTTGGCTGGGTTATATTGCTCATATCATGCATATGGTGTCTTGCATTGCCATGCCATATGCTTAGATTAGATATGCTTTGTGTGAATGCCTCCTGTTTGCTTTCTATATCAGATATGTGCATTATGCAATGCCATGTTTTTCAGCCAGTTATCATATATGTGAATTATGCACCGCCATGGAGTCAGGCATCATATATGTGAATTATCTCATGCCATCTTCTTTTTCATTACGTATTCCATTTGTCGACAATCTATGTATATTGAACTACTCTTCATGTGTATCAGCCATTTGAGCCGGTTATGGAAAAATCTGGAGTGAAAACAAGGTCTTGAGCGAGCAATGGTACTGTTGAAGCATATATCTCGATGGTTCTGAGGAGCTCCTGAGAGGAGGATTCAGAGAGAGATGACCAGTCCTATATCCCACCTGAGGTGTATGCTCTAAGTTGCAATGTTTATATTTCTCATATGATGCATATGGTGTCTTGCATTGCTTAGTTTAGACATCATATGCACCATATTGAATTCTATCTGCTTAGTTTAGAGATCATACATGCGAGTGACAGCTGCTTAGTATATGAATCAATTATGTCAATTATATCATGCCATCCTATATACTTAGACAACATGTATGTGAATTATTTCATCCCAACCTATTTTAGAAAAACATCATATAGTTTTTTCATCTCATCCTGTTTAGGTACTCATCATATGTTGAATTATGCGATTATATCCTGTTAAGTTATCCATCATATATCTGAAACTGTGTCATGCTATCCTGTTTAGTTAGGCATCATATATGTGAAATTGTGTCATCCTGTCCTATTTGGTTAGACAACATATATGTGAATTACCACATCTGTCTATCATACAATGTCTGTACGTTCAATTTCTTTTCTTGTTTATAAGCCATTTGAATTGGAGGGGGTGATGGCAGTATCTAAGGGAGCAAAAACCCGTTCTTCACAAAAGACAGTGCTACCCGTCGATGCAGATAGAACCATGGTTGTTGTACTGGCCCACAAACTAGCCCCACCACACATAATCGAGACTCTTCCAGATTGCACACTTACACCGTTGGGCGAGAGAACCAGTACAACCCATCTAACCCGCAACCCGGTGGATAGTAACCCACTTATAGTTGACAAAGCACCATGTCCACCACAGAGTACCCCACACGGCAGTTTGTAAAGCTACTACATTGCCCAAAGCACGAAGACCACCACAATAACCCAAACTCCACGTTTAAAGCGGAAGAGCAAGCTGTTCTCGTGTCGATTCCGTAGCTGTGGTCCATACTCCTTTGTTGTTGCATCATTGTATTTACTCATACCAACTACTTTCGAATTTGAAGGATCCAATTGAAACTCCAATGGTGCAACAGGTATGTTTTAAACCTATTTCTTTAACTGGATTGTTGTTCTAACTTCTTGCTCTATGTTGATTTCAGTTTAAGTTGTATAAACATTTATGTTCTCATGTGATGCACATTACAAGTGCTGCCAATGATGTGTAGTTTCTCACACTTATATTCTGTCTATGCTGATGTGTCTTAAAAATATACGAGTTGAACTGTGTCTCTATCTTGATTAGGGAACATAAACTAGAATGATATGGACAATACAAAGGACCATAGTACATAGATATATGTTTGTTTCATGCTGTTATCCAGTCCACCTTACTAGTGAACCGGTTTACCAAAATGAGTTTGGTATACTACAAGCTAAACCTGTGATGTGTCTGCTTGTTTCTCTTGTAGTATGGAAACAGAATATTGGAGAAGTCCACCCCACTATGCAATGGTAGAGAAAGTAATGCAGATAAGTTTCAAGATAGTGAGACAACCCTGTTGGTCTCCAAGAAAGGTGATAAAAATGATCTTGTAGACAGTGAGAAAACCCCACAGTCCTGCCTTGATGTAGTGTTCGAGTTCTTGGCAAGCATCACTGGCACAAGCTCTTCGAACTTCATTTGCTGAATCACTTGACTTCTTGGTCTCAGCTACAAAGCTGAAAGGCATCGATCAATCGTGATGCGGCAAGAAGTCAAGGATCGAGGAAGTCTCTGCAGAATTCAGATCGTGCATTTTCTTGTGCAACAACAAGCGCCGGAGGATTTAAGCGCCAAACAAGAGAAAGTTAATAAGCTTGCTAAGCATCTTGCCGCATTATGGGTACCTGTGATATTGTCTCTTGAACTCTTCTCAAGTGGTTTCAGCTCGATTTGTTTTGTCATGGCGTTTATATGCTGTTGTGTTCCCTATATTTGCACTGGTGGCGAACTTTGATGCCCAGTGGATGTAATATGTGTAATAGCCATGATAGCCTAGCATAAGTTGTGTGCTTATTTATTTCCTTGTTGTCTTGTTTATTTGTTTGCTTGTAGTCAGTGCAGTTCTTTTTCCACGGTTTGCTAGTGGCTGCAATAACCTATTTTTTAAAACTAGGCCACAATAACCATGGGCTAATATTCTTTGTAGTGACCTTTGGGCCTCCTACGGGCTGTAGAAAGCGATGGGCCTTCTACGGGCCGTAGAAGCGAGGGCCTTCTACGGGCCGTAGAAACATTGGGCCTTCTACGAGCCGTAGAAACAATGGGCCTTCTACGTGTCGTATCATCAATGGGCCTTATACGGGCCGTATGATCGATTGGCCAGACATGGGCCAATAACAGGCCGCATTATCGCCGTAAACGGGCTAGAGTTGGAATCGTCCGTTCATGGGCCAACCATAATGGGCCATCATTAATAGGCCGTATTTGATGACGCTATGAAAACGGCCCAACGTACTAACGGACCACAAACGGGCCGACTGTAACCATAGACTGAATTTGGCCCACAAGCAGAAAATGACAGTAACGGGCCGTAAGTAAACGAATGCTGGAAATGAGCCCAAGAATAAATGGGCTCTGAGAAGGCCGAAAGATAACATGGGCTGAAAACGGCCCAACTGAATAACGGGCCCTTAATGGGTATGAAGTGATACACTGTTCATTACAGGCCAGTTTCACCACGGGCCGTTAATGGGTGTAAAGTGATACACTGTTCATAGCGGGCCAGTTTCACCACGGGCCGTTAATAGGCCAAGAGTTAATTAGGGCCTCATATGGGCCGAGAGACGTCATGGGCCATACATGGGCCAGAAGTGAAAATGGGATGGAATCATATTGGATGGCCTAGATGACGCTGCTGGGCCTAATTCGGATAGGGCGTAACGGGCCTTGGGTTAGCTGGCTGTAAATGGGCTATATGCGAACAGGCCGTTAACATGCTTTCCATGGGCCGGCCCGCCACCTTTTGACCAAGTCAAACGGGCTGGCCTTTTCACAGGAATGGGCCTCTGTTGGGCCGTGCCACGTGTCGACGTATCATAGGCGTATACGTCCAATGAGTGGATGACATCTGTCCCGGCGATGAGCCGACACGCGTGTTTCCTCCAGCCACTGATGATTTTACACGTGGAAAATCCCCATTGGTCGGGGCTGTTAACGGGTTATCGGATCCAAAACCCGACACGATAGCTTAACGGCGTTCCGTTACGGTGGATGCCACGTGTCGGTCACCCTTGACGAAAGCACTTCTGTGACGCGCGATTTATCGTCATGGAAGTGGACACTTCCGTGATGATAATTTTGGTAATGTCATGGAACACTTCTACGACGGCACATGTATGACTATCTTGATTCTGTCATAAAATCGTCATGGATGTACATGCATGACAAAAAAGGGACCTACTGTGACAAACACGTATCATCACGGAAGTGTATTTTTTTGTAGTGCTCGTGGGCCCCTCGTAGCTCCACCGACCTACTTCTTTCGCCTATATATACTCTTACACCCTGAAAACATCCAGGGGAGCCACGAAACCACTTTTCCACCGTCGCAACCTTCTGTACCCATGAGATCCCATCTTGGAGCCTTTTCTGGCGATCTTCCGGAGGGGGATTCGATCACGGAGGGCTTCTATATCAACACCATAGCCTCTCCGATGATTCAGAGTAGTTTACAATAGACCTTCGGGTCCATAGTTATTAGCTAGATGGCTTCTTCTCTCTCTTAGGTTCTCAATACAAAGTTCTCCTCGATACTCTTGGAGATCTATTCGATGTAATACTTTTTGCGGTGTGTTTGCCGAGATCCAATGAATTGTGGGTTTATGATCAAGATTATCTATGAATAATATTTGATTCTTCTCTGAATTCTTATATGCATGATTTAATATCTTTGCAAGTCCCTTCAAATTATCGGTTTAGTTTGGCCTACTAGATTGATCTTTCTTGCAATGGGATAAGTGCTTAGCCTTGGGTCCAATCTTGCGGTGCTCGATCCCGATGACAGAAAGGGAACCGACATGTATTGTATTGTTGCCATCGAGGATAAAAAGACGGGGTATATATCATATTGCTTGAGTTTATCCCTCTACATAATGTCATCTTGCCTAATGCGTTACTCTGTTCTTATGAACTTAATACTCTAGATGCATGTTGGGTAGCAGTCGATGTGTGCAGTAAGAGTAGTAGATGCAGAATCATTTCAGTCTACTTGACACGGACGTGATGCCTATGTTCATGATCATGCCTAGATATTCTCATAACTATGCGCTTTTCTATCAATTGCTCGGCAGTAATTTGTTCACCCACCGTAATATATGCTATCTTGAGAGAAGCCACTAGTGAAACCTATGGGCCCCGGGTCTACTTTACATTATATAAGTTTCCGATCTATAATTCTAGTTTACTATTTATTTTGCAATCTTTACTTTTCAATCTATACAATAAAAATACCAAAAATATTTATCTTATTATCTTTATCATATCTCACTTTTTCAAGTGGCCGTGAAGGGATTGACAACCCCTTTATCGTGTTGGTTGCAAGGTTCTTGATTGTTTGTGCACGTACTAGGCGATTTGCGTGTAGTCTCCTACTGGATTGATACCTTGGTTCTCAAAAACTGAGGGAAATACTTACACTACTTTGTTGCATCACCCTTTCCTCTTCAAGGGAAAACCAACACATGCTCAAGAGGTAGCAAGAATACTCAGGGAGAACACTTGTACCTTGAAATTTAGCGAGGGATCATCTTATAATGCTATCGCCGTACTAAGCAAAATAAGATGCATAAAGGATAAACATCACATGCAATCAAAATAAGTGATATGATATGGTCATCATCATCTTGTACCTTTGATCTCCATCTCCAAAGCACCGTCATGATCACCATCATCACCGGCTTGACACCTTGATCTCCATCATAGCATCGTTGTCGTCTCGCCAACTATTGCTTCTACGACTATCGCTACCGCTTAGTGATAAAGGAAAGCAATTACATGGCGATTGCATTTCATATAATAAAGCGACAACCATATGGCCCCTGCCAGTTGTCGATAACTGTTACAAAACATGATCATCTCATACTACAATTTATATCATCACGTCTTGGCCATATCACATCACAACATGCCCTGCAAAAACAAGTTAGACGTCCTCTACTTTGTTGTCGCAAGTTTTACGTGGCTGCTACGGGCTTCTAGCAAGATCCGTTCTTACCTACGCATCAAAACCACAACGATTTTTCGTCAAGTGTGTTGTTTTAACCTTCAACAATGACCGGGCATAGTCAAACTCAATTCAACAAAAGCTGGAGAAACAGACACCCGCTAGCCACCTATGTGCGAAGCATGTCGGTAGAACCAGTCTCATGAGCGTGGTCATGTAATGTCGATCTGGGCCGTTTCAACCAACAATACCGCTGAATAAAGTAAGATGGTAAGCAGTATGACTATTATCGCCCACAACTCATTGTGTTCTACTCGTGCATATAACATCACCGCATAGACCTGGCTCGGATGCCACTCTTGGGGAACGCAGTATTTCAAAAAATTTACCAATGATCACGCAAGATCTATCTAGGATATGCATAGCAATGAGCGGGGAGAGTGTGTCCACGTACCCTCGTAGAGCGGGGAGAGCGGTTGATGTAGTCGAACGTCTTCGCAATCCAACCAATCCAAGCTCCGAACGTACGGCACCTCCGCGATCAGCACACGTTCAGCTAGGTGATGTCCCTTGAACTCTTGATCCAGTTGAGGCCGAGAGAGAGTTCCGTCAGCACGACAGCGTGGTGATGGTGATGATGAAGTTACCAGCACAGGGCTTCGCCTAAGCACTACAACGGTATGACTGAGGTGTGTAACTGTGGAGGGGGGCACCGCACACTGTTAAGAGAAACTTGTGTGTTCTAGGGTGTCCCCCTACCCCCGTATAAAAAGGAGGGGAGGGGAGGCCGGCCGGCCCTCCTAGGGCACGCCAGGAGAGGGGAATCCTACTAGAACTCCAAGCCCTAGTAGGTTTCCACCTAAGGAAGAGGAGGAAGAAGGAAGGGAGAGAGGGAAGGGAAGGAAAGGGGGGCACCATCCCCTTCCCCTAGTCCAATTCGGACCCAAGGGGGTCGCGTGGCCAGCCCCTTGTGGCCCTTCCTCTCTTCCCACTAAGGCCCATGAAGGCCCATTAGTTCCCCCGGGGGGTTCCGATAACCTTCCGGCACTCCGATAATTATCCGGTACCTTTCGGAACTTATCCGGTGTCTGAATAACATCGTCCAATATATCAATCTTTATGTCTTGACCATTTCGAGACTCCTCGTCATGTCCGTGATCTCATCCGGGACTCCGAACAAACTTCAGTCATCAAATCACATAACTCATAATACAAATCTCAATCGAAGGCGTGCGGACCCTACGGGTTCGAAAACTATGTAGACATGACCGAGACACATCTCCGGTCAATAACCAATAGCAGAACCTGGATGCTCATATTGGTTCCTACATATTCTACGAAGATCTTTATCGGTCAAACCGCATAACAACATATGTTGTTCCCTTTGTCATCGGTATGTTACTTGCCCGAGATTCGATCGTCGGTATCACCATACCTAGTTCAATCTCGTCACCGACAAGTCTCTTTCCAAGTTCCGTAATGCATCATCCCGTGGCTAACTCATTAGTCACATTGCTCAAGGCTCATAGTGATGTGCATTACCGAGAGGGCCCAGAGATACCTCTCTGATACACGGAGTGACAAATCATAATCTCTATCTATGCCAACTCAACAAACACCATCGGAGACACCTGTAGAGCATCTTTATTATCACCCAGTTATGTTGTGACGTTTGATAGCACACAAGGTGTTCCTCCGGTATTCGGGAGTTGCATAATCTCATAGTCTGAGGAACATGTATAAGTCATGAAGAAAGCAATAGCAGAAACACTTAAACGATCATTATGCTAAGCTAACAGATGGGTCTTGTCCATCACATCATTCTCTAATGATGTATCCTGTTCATCAAATGACAACACAAGTCTATGGCTAGGAAACTTAACCATCTTTGATTAACGAGCTAGTCAAGTAGAGGCATACTAGGGACACTCTGTTTGTCTATGTATCCACACATGTACTAAGTTTCTGGTTAATACAAATCTAGCATGAATAATAAACATTTATCATGATATAAGGAAATATAAATAACAACTTTATTATTGCCTGTAGGGCATATTTCCTTCATATTTCTCCCTTATTGGTTTTGGTGATTGATGACAATGTGTTTGCGGACTAATCGTGTGCATCAAGCATTTCAGACTTTCTAGCATATGGCAAAAGATGATTCGTGCCACTCGGAGTCTCAAGTGAAGACGGTTTTCTTTCCTGCATTTCTTTTTGGTGGACTTGAGTCATAGGGAAAACCGTACTATCAAGAGTGGGCCCGCTTCGGAAAGGTTTGGGTGGAATCAACATGTACACTCTCATCTTGCACCCATCACCACTTTCTGCCTCTTTGGAGTTGTCCATCTTGTGTGCTGAAGGAGTGGTGGAGTACTGCAAGCGGTAGTACCACGTGCAACAGTGGTAGTCCCGCTGCTAGTCCCGCTCGTACTACCGCTCGTGGTTGGGGCCTCAATTTTTCGTGTTGGGTTTTACTTTAGTACTTCCGGGTCACTGTCGTGCTACCTGTTTACCCCTAGAGAACAGACGGATGTAGGAGCGGTAGTACCGCCTGTAGGCGGTAGTACCGCCCCTACAACCGCGGCTACCACCGCCCATTCCCCTGTTCTCTATTATCTCCTGTGCATCCTGTAGGGAGCGGTGGTACCACTCCTGGAGCGGTAGAACCGCTTGGTTGCGGGCTAAGAGGTGGATAACGGTTGGATTTGTCCCCCACTATAAAAGGGGGTTTCTTCCTCAAGAAGACTTACCTCTTCCTCCCCCAAACTCCATTGTTGCTCCAAAGCTCATTTTCGCCCGATCTCCCTCCCTAACCAATCAAACTTGTTGATTTTCTAGGGATTGGTTGAGAAGGCCTCGATCTACACTTCCACCAAGAGAAATTTGATTCCCCCACTAATCCCTTGCGGATCTTGTTACTCTTGGGTGTTTGAGCACCCTAGATGGTTGAGGTCACCTGGGAGCCATATTCCATTGTGGTGAAGATTTGTGGTGTTGTTGGGAGCCTCCAATTAAGTTGTGGAGATTGCCCCAACCTTGTTCGTAAAGGTTCGATCGCCGCCTTCAAGGGAACCACTAGTGGAATCACGACATCTCGCATTGTGTGAGGGCGTGAGTAGAATACGGTGGCCCTAGTGGCTTCTTGGGGTGCATTGTGCCTCCACATAGCTCCAACAGAGACATACTTCCTCTCAAAGGGAAGGAACTTCGGTAACACATCCTTGACTCCACAGGCTCCCACTTGTGGTTATTTCTTACCTTTATTTCGTGCAAGCTTTACTTGTGTATTTTCTTTAGCTTGCTTGTGTTGCTTGTGTTGTTTGCATTATATAGGTTGCTCACCTAGTCGCATATCTAGACAACCTACTTGTTGCAAACCCTAATTTGTTAAGATAAGATAAAAATTGGTAGTTGCCTATTCACCACCCCCTCTAGACAACCATATCTATCCTTTCACCTCCCCTCGCCAATCGCAGACAGTTTCTAGAACCATGTTCTCGAGTGGGTTGACGATGGGGGGTCGATCGCTGATGATTAGAAAAATTGTGTGCATTGGACAAACTCAATAACCAAGGTCGGCATCCACCAATCGTGTGTGATTGGTTAATTAAACACAGGGGACTGCCATTGAGAAATTGTGCATGATAATGCACCATCTACAAGCAGATTCATAATAGCAAAATGTATGCCATCGTTCAACTCATCACACACATTTACCAAAAATAAATCGTTGGAGATTGCTTAGGTGATCAAACACGTTTCCCTTGTTTAAAACGTGTGGGAATATTCACTCGTCACAACCAGTTTTGTAAAGCTTGATCATATGTGATTGTGTTTTACTGCACACGGGTTTATATATGTTGACCATGTGATATACCTCTATCGGTTCACATGGTTGTTTTACCTTTACCTATGGGATTTGTTTTCAACATTACACATGATTGCGAGTCATACGTGTGTGTTCATTTTTTATTATCGCACACGACTAGTTATTTCACACCGTGTGCGACTACATGAGATCATTTCAGCATTTCAAATTACCAGCCCCGCACATTTGACCAAATTCAAGAAAGCATGTGCAGTACACCATCATCACATGAACATATAGAGCTAAACAATGAACATGATGATATGGTAGTTTTAATGCCACATGAACATAGAGCCAAATTATGATGGAAAATTGTCCCGTACGAAGGACAACACACGTACCCGATGAGTCCAATTTATGTGATGATTTTAATAAGTATTTTGTGCCTACATGGTAGGCTTTGTGGAATTTTACTGCATTCGTGCACCTCTTTTTGTTGATAATCCCTCAGGTAACGTCTTTTGGACCATTTATCATATAGAAGAAATCCTCAGAATTGGTAGTGGAATCACATACTTAAATTGAGAATCACCTATCATAAAAGAATCAAGCAAGGAGGCCAAAGAAGGAGTCGTCAGCACGCATCCAAAGCAAAAGAGGGCGTTCCATATGACCGTGCCTGCTCGTATGGGTTATTGTATGGAGTGTCGCGCCACCGCCAGATCAACTATTTTCATCATGTCGAATCAGATCATGAATCAGACGCCTGGAGAGACTATAAACTCGTTCAGAAGGCAGAACCCTAGCCTCCGAAGTTCATCCGGAGGAGGGATTGATAAGGACAAGAAGGGGATCTTCCTCACCGCGTACGGGGAGATACAACATCATCACCATTGTCATCATCATCATCCACTCCATCATCGTCATCATCTTATACATCCTTATCATCTGTAACATCAAGAACCCTAGTGGATCATCTTGTGTATCATTTGAATCATTCATCCATGTATGACATCAATTTTGTCATGATGATTGTTGTCCTCATGTGTGAGTAGACCCCTAGTTCTCGGGGATATGGATGAACCTTGGCATGTGTAGGATCTGAAACACTATTATGGATACTCCCTGTTGAATGCTTAGTTTAATAACTTCATGAATGTTGTGAAGGGGTCCCACTTAGCATTTGTGCCTTATGGCCACGAAATATATCATTGTCGTTGTAAAGGGCTAGGATGTGGAGGTAATTCGAGGTGACAGTAAAATCCTATCACTCCTAACCTTTGCAATTGACCGGGAAATAATGGATAACCCTTAAAGAGGTCGTGTCCACGGGGTAACCCTTAACTATCATGAATTGTAACCCTTTGGGGGAGACTATGATGGTGGCTTACGTGGCACAAAGTCTGCCTTGAGTAGAACATGTACTGTACCCGGCTCTGCCCAGCATAATAGTCAACAGTGCCTCAAGTATCCATCTCATACTATGCAAAGCATGCATAGGTGCGCTAGAAACACACCAATGGGGATTCTAGACTCCCTGGAGAATGCTTTACTCCTCTACTATTTTGTTAGTCATTCTAGTCATAGCTCCTTATTTGATATTATGTTATATTTAGAAGTTCGTTCTAATACTCCACTACAATTTATATCCACCCTCACTTTGCTTTAATTCTACAATTATATGCAGGCACAAAAATACATAATTCACTACAAGAGGCAAAAGTTAGTTTCATGTGCTCCCTGTGGGATCGATACTCTTACTTCGAAAAGGCTACAACTAAACCCTATGCACTTGCCGGCCATCAAGCTTTTTCTGGCGCCGTTGTCGGGGAGCTGAGCGCTTTTGGGCTTTGTTTTAAGTTTTGAATTATTTTGTGTTCTAACGGTTTTTGTAGATTGCGAGCGACCATGGTCCTTCAATAACAAAGTTGCCATGTAGGTGTGGAATTAGTAGCAGGACCAGTTCGAGGAGTGAACTTTTTATCTGTTGGTCCTAACCTATCTGGTAAAGTATTTGAGATAGACCCTCGGTTAATTGATATGGTGAAAGAGAATACATTCTGAGGTGATGCAACTGAATGTCCTTATAAACATATTGAAAGCTTTAACAATGCATGCGGAAATTTTCAGTTGAAGGATTTAACTAATGAGGAAATAAAAGCTATAATATTCCTTTATTCGCTTGAAAGAGGAGTTGATGGATGTCTCACATCAGCCAGTAAGTAACCAGAGTAATTGGCCAAAATTATTATCTGCATTCTATGCTCGTTACTACCCTCAAGGGAAGTTATATACAATAATAAGAAGAATCAGCAGCTTTGGATAGCGAAAAGGTGAGAAACTCGTAGATGCTTATATAAGGTCTCGTGATATACTCTCTGCTTTCCCTAAACATCATTACCCTAATTGCTTAACTGTGAACTTCTTTTTTGGTGAACTTGATTCTCAGAGTAAACAAGCATTAGATCTTGCTTCAAAATGTTCTTTTATGGGAATCGGGATCTCGGAGGCCTGTAATTTACTTGATAGAATTCGACATAACACCGAGAGTTGGTACTTGTGTTAAAAGGAAAATACTAAAGTTGATCATGTATACGATAGTATTAAGTATTTCCTTAGAACAAAGGAGGTTAAATACCTTCATCGTGAGCTAAATATTGGAACTGGCCCCATTTTGCATATCTTGAAAGATTTTTCTGAGTTTGTTCATTTACCAGATAAAAAGTTCATAAAACATACCAGGGAATCTAAGGCTATTTGCATGGTGGAAGCAATTACGAAGAAGACTACTCCACCTTAGAACCAAAAAGAAGCCTACTATAAACAAAAAGGTAAAAAGCTAGAAGGATCACTTTTAGCTAAAGGTAAAAAGAGCATCAAGGTGGAGCAATGTGGAACTCCACATTATGTTGGTATCGTGAAAGAGCTTGCCACACCCATATCTAGACCAAGACACCACTTCTTATCTCAAAGGGTGTACCGAAGGTAAAGATGCACGTAAACAAATTTTATCTTGTCCCTTCGGATGCAAGTCCTAGTTTGGGTGTGTCACCCTGGTCTCCAGTCAATATTATTCCTTACACTCTTTATGCAAAAAATTACGAAGAAATTTCTCCTTGTGTTCACGAGCCAACTCAAGTTGTTATTAAGCTTGCAGATAAGACTGATAGAAAACCGTGTGGCATCCTTAAAGATGTCAATATTATTATAGGCTCACTCATTTATCCATCCATATTTATGTACTAATGATCCTGAGGATAAAGATTGTCCTAATTGATTTTGGAACCACCTTTGTGAATGTTGCAGGAGCATATATCAAAAAGAAAACTATCTCCATGAAATGGGTGGATGAGATGATTAAATTCCCATTATATCTCTTCAGTCTTAGACAAAGGTTATCAAGAAGAAGCTCAAGATGATAAAGAGAAAAAATTAAACCAACTGGCTGAAATTCATCTTCAGACTCCAGAAGATGAGATTGAACAAGTCCTGCTAAGACCCGAGTCTCCGTTTGAAGAGGAGGAGAAGGAGGAGATTGAAATGATAGTGGATGCTACTCTAATAGTTTGCGTGCCTAAATAAGGTTTACGAGGTACTTGAAAGGAAAGGAGATGAAGAGCTACCTCCTCCCAATCTAAAACAATTTCCCAAAGGGCCAAGGTATGAGTTTATGGATGATTGCTACTTGTGATCTGCGTTGGGATTTTCCCAAAAGAGGAAGGGTGAAGCAATATAGTAGCGATAACTATTTCCCTCAGTGAGAACCAAGGTTTATCGAACCAATAGGAGAATCACTTAAAACCTAGTGAACAGTAGTGCACACACAGTTTGATGTACACTAACACTTCCTATGTTCGTTGTTGGACTAGCACCTAGGCGCAAGAGGAAACAAAACATCAGGGATAATGCTCGATAGGTTAACTAAATCTAGAGGAGGAAGAATGGAGATCCGTTTTGAGGCAGGTTTAAAAAGGCCACGTGATGCTACAGAGTCGGCCAAGTTAGTATCAGAGGCAGCGGTTGCCGTCAGGTGTCATGCACGTATCCTCCCAACAGGAATGACAAAGATGAAACCCAGTTCAACACCTAACTCGACCATTTATCTATAAGTATGGTTATGTATGGAAACTAGTAATATCGTCTTGCTCTGTCCCATACTTTCTAGGTTGCTGATAATGAGACTCCCATAATTTTCAACATATGAGGTTCAAGTTGGATAGCCTGATGATGCAACCAGAAAAGCTTGCGCCCATGTTTTCATGTCTGCTCTGCGATAGTATCGGTATAATTTGAGGAATCTCACTTTGAAGGCAAGGCTAACAGTGAACTTGCCCAAACATCTCCAGTGAAAAATATATCGGATGAAGACTGGAGAGGCCTCGTTAAACACTGGTCTGATCCAAAGTATCAGGTACATTATATGTATGTGATCAGACCACATGTTGAACTCCTATTTACGCATGTGCCTCACAAATATATCTTCTTGTAGGTGAACTGTTCAAAGAACAAGGCCAACCGCATTTAAAGTGAAATTCCAATGCATTTACGTGATCTCGTAGCTACATTGCGCACTGCGAGGCTCTTGTAATTAGTTGGTATTTCACTCTTTTCGCTGTGCCATATTATCAGATCTATATTGACTTGTTCTGAATGTTAGAGGAAAGCCCGCAAGGACCAAAAAGTACCTGAACTAAATGCAGTGGATATCTTCAAGGACTGTCACACTAGCAAGACGAATGGCATGACTACACCAGTCAAAGCTGCTGTTGTAAGTCCTTAATCCTCATGCCTTTTAAGTACTACTTACTCTGACTCGTGCATTGAACTGCATGGTTTGCAGCCAATGTCTATTACTGTTTTTAATTTTATACACAATTGTCTTAGCGTATCATTGCACCTTACAAGGTTTAAAAGAGAGGAGTGATGTCCCTTTGATCTTGATCTGTAATCTAGTTCCGTGCTGGACTTGCCCACACAATGTTACAATTGCCTGTATGTCTGTTCTTAGTTGTTTTTTGATATGAATGATGTCATACTATGCTTACCGTATTATAAACTTTGTCTCTTTATCCTTAGTTGTCAATACAATGTGAAGAAATAGACAATACATTAGCCATGGTACATGGTCATATGTTTGCAACCTAGTTTTATTATGTACTTTGCAGTAAAATACAACTAATATTTTACATGGGTTCACCAGAATAAGTTCTGTATATAGACCAAAGCTATTTTGTTTGGTTTTGTGTCCTCCTTAATATCTTACATTACGGTACTACTAATGTAAAACTCAACTTTTCAGCAAGCTATGGAAAAATGGTGGAACCGCCACCTTCCGAAGGTGACAAGGCAACTATAACCGCAATGTCACCTCTTCTGCGATGGGTCAAGACATGTCCACTAACAAAGGCCAAAAGCACGTTCCTGCCTAATACTGGGTTGGTTGTTAAGGCAATCTCGTCCAAACTGCCTCATGATCAAGATACGCAAGCTCAAAACAATGTTATGTCTGCACTCCGGACACAAGTCCATTCCCTAACAGAGACCCTTTGTGAAACCAGGAGAACCATTGTTCGATGTCGTCAAGATATGCATGGTTTTGAAACTAGACTATCAGATATTTGCTATGTTTTTCAGGAACCCAGGAGAAATGAAAGCGAAGGCTATGGTGCTCCATCGGACAATTCAACATGAAAACATAACAGTCGGGTCAAATGAACTGAGCTTCTGAACTTCTGGTGCTGCATTTATCTCCCAGACTGTTAAGATACGTATCCAACGTATCTATAATTTATGAAGTATGCATGCCATGTTTATAACAATTTTATATGGTTTTGGTATGATTTGCATGGAACTAACCTGGACTGACGTTGTTTTCAACATAACTAAAGTGGTGTTGTTTTTTGTGCAGAAATGAAACTTCTCCAAATGAGCTGAAACTTTTTGATGATTTTTTTGGAACAAAAGAGACCCCCGAAGCTTCGTGGGAGGGCCAGAAGAGCCACGAGGAGGGCAAAACCCACCAGGGCACGCCTGGTGGGCCTGGCTTGCCCCGGTGGGTTGTGCTCACCTCGAGGCCCATCTTAGCGTGAAACCAACGCCAAAAAGTCCTATAAATAGAGAAACCATCAGGGGTTAACCTAGATCATAAGTTCCGCCGCTGCAAGGCTCTATAGCCACCGAAAACCAATCTAGACCATTTCCAGCACCCTGTCGAAGGGGGGAATCATCTCTGGTGGCCATCTTCATCATCCCGGCGGCCACCACGGCGAGGAGGGAGTAGTCCATCCTCGGGGCCGAGGGTTTGTACCAGTAGTTATGTGTTTAATCTCTCTCTCTCTCTCTCTCTCTCTCTCTCTCTCTCTCTCGTGTTCTTGAGATGTCACGATCTTGATGTATCGCAGGCTTTGTTAATATAGTTAGATCATATGGTGTTTTCCCCTCACGATCTTGATGTATCGCAGGCTTTGTTAATATAGTTTTTTCCTTTGAGATTTCATTGTTATCGGATTGAATACTTTTATGGATTTGAGAACACTTGATATATGTCTTGCAATTGTGTACTCGTGGTGACAATGGGGTATCGTATTGATTCACTTGATATATGTTTTGGCACTCAACTCATGGATTCGAGGTGACATTGGTTTAATCTTTGCATAGGGTTTGATGCACGTTCTTGTCTTTGTTTCTCCGGTAGAAATCTTGGGGCACTCTTTGAAGTTCTTTGTGTTGGATTGAGTATTATGAATATGAATTTTCTTTGGTGTTATTTTAGTACGAACTCTAGGATAGATAAAGAATATCTTTGTGTTATTTTAGTACGAACTCTTGAATAGATCGAATGGAAAGAATAGCTTTGAGGTGGTTTCGTACCCTACAAACAGTTTATTCTGATGTTCTCCGCCAGATAGGAACTTTGGAGTGATTCGTCATCGCACTTTGAGGGGTGGTTATATGATCCAATTATATTAGCACTGTTGGGATATTGCACTAGCGAAAGTACGGACTCTAGGCCTCATTTTCAAGCATTGCAATACCGTTTTAGTGCCCGCTTACTATTTTCTACCTTGATATTTTTATTTATTCAGATTATAAAAATATATTTCTGTCATCAATATTACACTTTTATCACCATCTCTTTGTCGAACTAGTGCACCTATATATGCAACTTGCCATTGTATTAGGTGTGTTGGGGACACAAGAGATTTCTTATATTTGGTTGCAGGGTTGTTTGAGAGAGACCATCTTCATCCTACGCCTCCCACGGATTGATAAACCTTAAGTCATCCACTTGAGGGAAAATCGCTACTGTCCTACAAAACTCTGCGCTTGGAGGCCCAACACAAGTCTACAAGAATAAAGTTGTGTAGTAGACATCAAGGGGAGGGGGCGGGAGAGAGAGGGGAGACACCAAAGTTCCCATCTTCATCCTTGTGGGCTCTCCCCTTTCTCTCCCAGCCCCTCCCCTTGGAAAAACATTTTGAGAGGGGGAAAAACTCAATTCATCACAACAAGGTAGAGAGGGGGAAAGACCATATGATCCGACTATATTAACAAAGCCCGCGATACATCAAGATCGTGACATCTCAAGAACACGAGAGAGAGAGAGAGAGAGAGAGAGAGAGAGAGAGAGATTAAACACATAGCTATTGGTGCAAACCCTCAGCCCTGAGGGTGGACTACTCCCTCATCATCATGGTGGCCGCTGGGATGATGAAGATGACCACCGGAGATGATTCCCCTTCGGCAGGGTACTGGAAAGGGTCTAGATTGGTTTTCGGTGGCTACATAGCCTTGAGGTTAACCCCGAAGGGTTTCGGAATATTTGGGAATTTATAGTGCAAAGAGGGGGTGCGGGAGCCCACCGAGGTGGGCACAACCCACCTGGGCGCGCCAGGGCCCCCAGGCACGCCCTGGTGGGTTGTGCCCCCTCGGGGCACCCCCAAGTGCTGCTCTGGCCCATCTTGGGTGTTCTGGTCCATAAAAAATCTCCAAAAAGTTTCGCGATGTTTGGACTCCGTTTGATATTGATTTTGTGCGATGCAAAAAACATGCAAAAAACAACAACTAGCACTTGGCACTATGTCAATAGGTTATTCCCAAAAAATGATATAAAATGATTATAAAACATCAAAGAATGATAATATAACAGCATGGAACAATAAAAAATTATAGATACGTTGGAGACGTATCAGCATCTGCAAGCTTAATTCTTGCTTGTCCTCGAGTAGGTAAATGATAAAAAACAGAATTTTTGATGTGGAATGTTGCCTAACATGTCATCTCATATTCTTTTCTTTATAGAATGGACATTCGGACTTTTATATGGTTGAAAGAAATAGTCTAGTTTTGACATGAGGACTTAAAACTCAAGCATACCAACAAGCAACCATGTCTTTCAAAATATCAGCGCTAAAATAAGTTATCCCTAGCCCATCATGCTCAATCATTGATCCAGTCATGAAACACACTCGCATATTAGCTACACCCAATGCTCTAGTATGATCTTAGTGCCCCCTAGTTGGTGCTTTATAAGAGAATATGGAGACTCAAATTAAAAATAAAAATTGCATAAAGTAAAAGAAAGGCCCTTCACGGAGGGAAGTAGGGGTTTGTAAAGGTGCCAGAGCTCAAAGTGAAAATTTATAGATAAAAAACATTTTGAGAGGCATACTTTTCCCACCAACGAAAACGACTTAGGGCTCCCAACACATTCCATGCTAGATATATCATAGGCGGTTTCCAAACAGAAAATAAAGTTTATTCCTTTTTCCACCATACTTTCACTTTCCATGGCTAACCGTATCCACGGGTGCCCTCCATACCAACACTTTCCAAGGAATTTATTATTTGACAACATAAAGTAAATTAATTTTCCATTTCGGGACTGGGCATCCCTAATACCTTTGCCTTAATCCCGTGCAATGACAAGTGAATAAACACTCATCGTGAGAATAACACATCTAGCATGGAAAATATTAGCCACCCCTCACCGCCTCGCAAGCGATACGAGCACACAAAAGAGAAATGTTTTTTCAAAATTAGAGATGGCACATACAAATTTGCTTAGAACGGCAAAAGAATACCACACATAGGTCAGTATAGTGGACTCACGTGGCAAAACTAGTTTAAAGGATTTTGGATGCACAAGTAGTGATCATACTTAGTGCAAAATGAAGGCTAGCAAAAGATTGAGAAGCGACCAACCAAGAAACAAATCATCTCATAAGCAAGAATTGAGCATAATTAACACCGAATAATGCACCATAAGTAGGATGTAATTTCATGCACAACTATTGACTTTCATGCTTGCATAGGGAATCACAAACCTTAACACCAATATTCTTACTAAAGCATAATTACTCGTCAGCATGACTCACATATCACATCATCATATCTCAAAACTATTATGAGGAATCAAGTTTATTTTGTCCAATGATCTTCATGAAAGTTTTTATTATATCCTTCTTGGATATCTACCACTTTGGAACTAATTTTCATGTGTTGCTTTTCATAAGCTCAAACAAATATATGTGAAGATCATGAGCATACTATTTGTTTCTCTCAAATTAATTTAAGTGAAGCAAGAGAGAATTTCTTCAAAAACACTAAAGCACACCATGCTCAAAAAGATATAAGTGAAGCACTAGAGCAATTCCATAGAAAAGAGCTCCGTTGATGGGTTGTGAATGCTGCCTACTTAGCCTCCCTAGCAACTATTTGAGGACTTTATTTTATTTAAAAACTTTTAGATCTAAGTACTTCATTAAAACAGCAAGCAAAACAAAATAAAACGACATTCTAAGGATAGCACACATCATGTGAAGAAGCAAAAACTTAGGCTCAACTGATACTAACCGATAATTGTTGAAGAAGAAAGGTGGGATGCCTACAGGGGCATCCCCAAGCTTAGATGCTTGAGACTTCTTGAAATATTACCTTGGGATGCCTTGGGATAAGTTAGTATAAACCATTGCAAAAACTTTATCATTCTCTACTGTAGCAAATCACTAAAATTATTATTCAACATTGCATACTAAATTTCTCTGCATATTTAATACTTCTATCCTCAAATAGAATTATTAAACAAGCAAACATATGCAAACAATGCAAACATAACAGCAATCTGCCAAAACAGTACAGTCTGTAAAGAATGCAAGAGTATCAATACTTATCTAACTCCAAAAGTTATGAAAATCTACCACACTGTAGAAAATTTATCAGAGCTTATTTTGCAAAAAGTTTCAACATTTTATCACATTCTGACCTTTTTAGGGAATTTTTGCAACAGCAGTAAACTTTCTGTTTTCAAACAGCAACATGTAGACTTGTAAAATAAGCATAGTAAAGGTTATCCTTGACATTTTTATTGAAAAGAAAGATGCAAAGCATTACTCTAAATAACAGAAAGAAAATTCTAACAAAATAAATTGATGCTCCAAAGTAAAATTCATATCGTGTGACGAATGAAAACATAGCTCCAAATGAGGTTACTGATAATGTTGAAGACGAAAGAGGGGATGCCTTTCGGGGCATCCCCAAGCCTAGTTGCTTGGATATTCCTTGGATATCACCTTGGGGTGCCCTGGGCATCCCCAAGCTTAGGGTCTTGTCACTCCTTATTATCCTCATATCGACATCTCACCCAAAACTTGAAAACTTCAATCGCACAAAATTTAACGGAACTTCGTGAGATAGGTTAGTATGATAAAGAGCAAACCATTTCACTTTGGTACTATCAAAGACAAGATTCATAATTGTTTCCACACAATACCTACTGTAGCATATCATTTCCACAATTTATATTGAGCAATATAAGCCATAGAAACTAGAAAACAAGCAAACTATGCATTGAAAACAGAATCTGTCAAAAACAGAACAGTCTGTAGTAATCTGTACTCAAACCATACTTCTGGTACTCCACAAATTCTTAAAAAAATTAGTACCACGTGAGAAATTTGTATATTAAACTTCTGCAAAAAGAATCAACTCAAAAGCACTCTTTTGTTAAAAATGAGAATTATTTTCGTGAGTGCAAAAGTTTCTGTTTTTCAGCAAGATCAAATCAACTATCACCCAACATGACCCCAAAGGCTTTACTTGGCACTTTATTGAAATCAAAGCAATATAACATGATCAATACAGTAGCATAATCATGTGAACACTCAAAAACAGTAGGTAAAAGTGTTGGGTTGTCTCCCAACAAGCGCTTTTCTTTAATGCCTTTTAGCTAGGCATGATGATTTCAATGATGCTCGCATAAAAGATAAGAATTAAAACATAAAGAGAGCATCATGAAGCATATGACTAGCACATTTAAGTCTAACCCACTTCCTATGCATAGGGATTTTGTGATCAAACAATTTATGGGAGCAAGAATCAACTAGCATAGGAAGGAAAAACAAGCATAGCTTCAAAACTTTCAACATAAAGAGAGGAAACTTGATATTATTGAAATACCTACAAGCATATGTTCCTCTCTCATAATAATTTTAAGTAGCATCATGAATGAATTCAACAATATAGCTATCACATGAAGAATTATTTTCATGATGCATAAGCATATAAATTTTACTACTCTCCACATAAGCAAATTTATTCTCATGAATAGTAGTGGGAGCAAACTCAACAAAATAACTATCATGTGATTGAAAATTAAAATCTTGATTACAAGTTTCATGATTATAATTATTCTTTATAGCATGCATGCCATCATCATAATCATCATAAATAGCAACGTTGTTGTCATAGTCAATTGCAACCACTTCCAAAATAGTGGATTCATCACTAAATAAAGTCATGACCTCTCTGAATCCACTTTCATCATTATAATCATCATAAATAGGAGTCATGCAATCATTATAACAAATTTGCACATCAAATCTTGGGGGACTAAAAATATGATCTTCATCAAACAGAGCATCCCCAAGCTTATCGCTTTGCATATCATTAGCATCATGGATATTCAAAGAATTCATACTAACAACATTGCAATCATGCTCATCATTTATACCCGACATTCTATTGAGTTCTTCTTCTATCAATTGAACACAATTTTCCTTTCCTTCGTTTTAAGAAAGACATGATAAAGACGAATAATATGATGCAACCTCAATTCCATTTTTTAGTTTTCTTTTTATAATCCAAACTAGTGATAAAACAAGAAACTAAAAGATTAAATAGCAAGATCTAAAGATATACCTTCATGCACTCACCTCCCCGGCAACGGCACCAGAAAAGAGCTTGATGTCTACTATGCAACTTTATTCTTGTAGACACGTGTTGGGCCTCCAAGCGCAGAGTTTTGTAGGACAGTAGCAATTTTCCCTCAAGTGGATGACCTAAGGTTTATCAATCCGTGAGAGGTGTAGGATGAAGATGGTCTCTCTCAAACGACCCTGCAACCAAATACAAGAAATCTCTTGTGTCCCCAACACACCCAATACAATGGCAAATTGTATAGGTGCACTAGTTCGTCCAAGAGATGGTGATAAAAGTGTAATATGGATGGTAGAAATATATTTTTATAATCTGAATAAATAAAAAAATAAGGTAGCAAATAGTAAACGGGCACAAAAACGATATTGCAATGCTTGAAAATGAGGCCTAGGGTCCGTGATTCGCTTAGTGCAATCTCTCAGTAGTGCTAATATAATTGGATCATATAACCACCCCTCAAAGTGCGATGAAGAATCACTCCAAAGTTCCTATCTAGCGGAGAACATAAGAATACATTGTTTGTAGGGTAAGAAACCACCTCAAAGCTATTCTTTCTGTTCGATCTATTCAAGAGTTCGTACTAAAATAACACAAAGCTATTCTTTCCGTTCGATCTATCCTAGAGTTCGTACTAAAATAACACCAAAGAAAATTTATATTCATAATACTCAATCCAACACAAAGAACTTCAAAGAGTGCCCCAAGATTTCTACCGGAGAAACAAAGACAAGAACGTGCATCAACCCCTAAGCATAGATTACCCCAATGTCACCTCGAATCCATGAGTTGAGTGCCAAAACATATATCAAGTGAATCAATATGATACCCCATTGTCACCACGAGTATTCAATTGCAAGACATATATCAAATGTTCTCAAATCCATTAAAGTATTCAATCCAATAACAACTAAATCTCAAAGGAAAAAACTCAATTCATCACAACAAGGTAGAGAGGGGAAAACACCATATGATCCGACTATATTAACAAAGCCCGCGATACATCAAGATCATGACATCTCAAGAACACGAGAGAGAGAGAGAGATTAAACACATAGCTAATGGTACAAACCCTCAGCCCCGAGGGTGGACTACTCCTTCCTCATCGTGGTGGCCGTTGGGATGATGAAGATGGGCACCGGAGATGATTCCCCCCTCCGGCAGGGTGCCGGAACGGGTCTAGATTGGTTTTCGGTGGCTACAGAGCCTTGCGGCGGCAAAACTTCTGATCTAGGTTAACCCCGAAGGGTTTCAGAATATTTGGGAATTTATAGTGAAAAGAGGGGGTGCAGGAGGCCACCGAGGTGGGCACAACCCACCTAGGCGCGCCAGGGCCCCCAGGTGTGCCCTAGTGGGTTGTGCCCCCCTCGAGGAACCCCCCAGCTGCTGCTCTGGCCCATCTTGGGTGTTTTGGTCCATAAAAAATCTACAAAAAGTTTCACGGTGTTTGGACTCTGTTTGATATTGATTTTGTGCGATGTAAAAAACTTGCAAAAAACAGCAACTCGCACTTGGCACTATGTCAATAGGTTAGTCCCAAAAAATGATATAGAATGACTACAAAATGATTATAAAACATCCAAGAATGATAATATAACAACATGGAACAATGAAAAATTATAGATAAGTTGGAGACATATCAGAGATCATGACGGTGCTTTGGAGATGGAGATCGAAGGCACAAGATGATGATGGCCATATCATGTCACATATTTTGATTGCTTGTGATGTTTATCTTTTATGAATCTTATTTTGCTTAGTACGGCGGGAGCATTATAAGATGATCCCTCACTAAATTTCAAGGTATAAGTGTTCTCCTTGAGTATGCACCATTGCTACAGTTCGTCGTGCCGAGCACGTGATGATCGGGTGTGATAAGATCTATGTTCACATACAACGGGTGCAAGACAATTTTGCACGTGTAGAATACTCAGGTTAAACTTGACGAGCCTAGCATATGTAGATATGGCCTCAGAACACTAAGACCGAAATGTCGAACGTGAATCATATAGTAGATATGATCAACATAGAGATGTTCACCATTGAAAACTACTCCATCTCACGTGATGACCAGACATGGTTTAGTTGATATGGATCACGTGATCATTTAGATTACTAGAGGTATGTCTACCTAAGTGGGAGTTCTTAAGTAATATGATTAATTGAACTACAATTTATCATGAACTTAGCCCTGATAGTTTTTGCATGTCTATGTTGTTGTAGATCAATGGCCCGTGCTACCGTTCCTTTGAATTTTAATGCGTTCCTAGAGAAAGCTAAGTTGAAAGATGATGGTAGCAACTACACGGACTGGGTCCGTAACCTGAGGATTATCCTCATTGTTGCACGGAAGAATTACGTCCTGTAAGCACCGCTGGGTGCAAGGCCTGCTGCAGGAGCAACTCTGGATGTTATGAACGTGTGACAAGCTAAATTTGATGACTACTCGATAGTTCAGTGTGTCATGCTTTACGGTTTAGAATCGAGACTTCAACGACGTTTTGAATGTCATGGAGCATATGAGATGTTCCAGGAGTTGAAGTTAATATTTAAAGCAAATGCCCGAGTTGAGAGATATGAATCCAACAAGTTCTATAGCTGCAAGATGGAGGATAACAGTTCTGTCAGTGAACATATACTCAAAATGTCTGGGTATCATAATCACTTGACTTAGTTGGGAGTTAATCTTCCGGATGATAGTGTCATTGATAGAGTTCTTCAATCACTGCCACCAAGCTATAAAGGCTTCGTGATGAGCTATAATATGCAAGGTATGATCAAGATGATTCCTGAGCTCTTCGCAATGCTTAAGGCTGTGTAGGTAGAAATCAAGAAGGAGCATCAAGTGTCGATGGTTAACAAGACCACTGGTTTCAAGAAAAAGGGAAAAGGGAAGAAGGGGAACTTCAAGAAGAATAGCAAACAAGTTGCTGCTCAAGGGAAGAAACCCAAGTCTGGACCTAAGCCTGAAACTGAGTGCTTCTACTGCACAGGGACTGGTCACTGGAAGCGGAACTGCCCCAAGTATTTGGTGGATAAGAAGGATGGCAAAGTGAGAGGTATATTTGATATACATGTTATAGATGTGTACGTTACTAATGCTCATAGTAGCGCCTGGGTATTTGATACTGGTTCTGTTGCTCATATTTGCAACTTGAAATAGGGGCTACAGATTAAAAGAAGATTGGCTAAGGAGGAGGTGACGATGCGCGTCGGAAATGGTTCCAAGGTCGATGTGATCGCCGTCGGCATGCTACCTCTACATCTACCTTCGGGATTAGATTTGGACCTGAATAATTGCTATTTGGTGCCAACGTTGAGCATGAACATTATATATGGATCTTGTTTGATGCGAGACGGTTATTCATTTAAATAAGAGAATAATGGTTGTTCTATTTATATGAGTAATATCTTTTATGGTCATGCACCCTTGATGAGTGATCTATTTTTGTTGAATCTCAATCGTAGGGATACACATATTCATAATATTGAAGCCAAAAGATGCAAAGTTAATAATGATAGTGCAACTTATTTGTGGCACTACCGTTTAGGTCATATTGGTATAAAGCGCATGAAGAAGCTCCATGCTGGTGGGCTTTTGGAATCACTTGATTATGAATCACTTGATGCTTGCGAACCATGCCTCATGGGCAAGTTGACTAAGACTCCATTCTATGGAACAATGGAGCGAGCCACTGACTTATTGGAAATAATACATACTGATGTATGCGGTCCGATGAGTATTGAGGCTCGCGGCGGGTATCGTTATTTTCTGACTTTCACAGATGATTTGAGAAGATATGGGTATATCTACTTAATGAAACATAAGTCTGAAACTTTTGAAAAGTTCAAAGAATTTCAGAGTGAAGTAGAAAATCATTGTAACAAGAAAATAAAATTTCTACGATCTGATCGCGGAGGCGAATATTTGAGTTACGAGTTTGGTCTTCATTTGAAACAATGTGGAATAGTTTCGCAACTCGCGCCACCTGGAACACCACAGCGTAATGGCGTGTCTGAACGTGGTAACTGTACTTTATTAGATATGGTGCGATCTATGATGTCTCTTACTGATTTACCACTATCATTTTGGGGTTATGCTTTAGAGACGGCTGCATTCACGTTAAATAGGGCACCATCTAAATCCGTTGAGACGACACCATATGAACTGTGGTTTGGCAAGAAACCTAAGCTGTCGTTTCTTAAAGTTTGGGGCTGCGATGCTTATATGAAGAAAGCTTCAACCTGATAAGCTCGAACCCAAATCGGAGAAATGCGTCTTCATAGGATACCGAAAGGAAACTGTTGGGTACACCTTCTATCACAGATCCGAAGGCAAGATATTCATTGCTAAGAATGGATCCTTTCTAGAGAAGGAGTTTCTCTCGAAAGAAGTGAGTGGGAGGAAAGTAGAACTTGATGAGGTAGTTGTACCTTCTCTCGAATTGGAAAATGGTTCATCATGTAAATCAGTTCCGTGATGCCTACACCAATTAGTGAGGAAGCTAATGATGATGATCATGAAACTTCAGATCAAGTTACTACCGAACCTCATAGGTCAACCAGAGTACGGTCCGCGCCAGAGTGGTACGGTAATCCTGTTCTAGAAGTCATGTTACTAGACCATGATGAACCTACGAACTATGAGGAAGCGATGATGAGCCCAGATCCAGCGAAATGGCTTGAGGCCATGAAATATGAGATGGGATCCATGTATGAGAACAAAGTATGGACTTTGGTTGACTTTCCCATTGATCGTCAAGCCATAGAAAATAAATGGATCTTCAAGAAGAAGACTGACGCTGATGGTAATGTTACTGTCTACAAAGCTCGACTTGTTGCAAAAGGTTTTCGACAAGTTCAAGGAGTTGACTACGATGAGACCTTCTCACCCATAGTGATGCTTAAGTCTATCCGAATCATGTTAGCGATTGCCGCATTTTATGATTATGAAATTTGGCAAATGGATGTCAAAACTGCACTCCTTATTGGATTTCTTAAAGAAGAGTTGTATATGATGCAACCAGAAGGTTTTGTCGATCCTAAAGGTGCTAAAAAAGTGTGCAAGCTCCAAATGATCCATTTATGGACTGGTGCAAGCCTCTCGGAGTTGGAATATACGCTTTGATAGTGTGATCAAAGCATATGGTTTTATACAGACTTTTGGAGAAGCCTGTATTTACAAGAAAGTGAGTGGGAGCTCTGTAGAATTTCTAATATTATATGAGGATGACATGTTGTTGATCGGAAATGATACTGAATTTCTGAATAGCATAAAAGGATAGTTGAATAAGAATTTTTCAATGAAAGACCTCAGTGAAGCTGCTTATATATTGGGCATCAAGATCTATAGAGATAGATCAAGACGGTTAATTGGACTTTCAAAAAGCACATACCTTGATAAACGATGTCTACTACACAACCTTCTTCTTGTAGACGTTGTAGGGCCTCCAAGTGCAGAGGTTTGTAGGACAATAGCAAATTTCCCTCAAGTGGATGACCTAAGGTTTATCAATCCATGGGAGGCGTAGGATGAAGATGGTCTCCCTCAAACAACCCTGCAACCAAATAACAAAGAGTATCTTGTGTCCCCAACACACCCAATACAATGGTAAATTGTATAGGTGCACTAGTTCATGAAGAGATGGTGATACAAGTGCAATATGGATGGTAGATATTGGTTTTTGTAATCTGAAAATATAAAAACAGCAAGGTAACTAATGATAAAAGTGAGCACAAATGGTATTGCAATGCTAGGAAACAAGGCCTAGGGTTCATACTTTCACTAGTGCAAGTTTCTCAACAATAATAACATAATTGGATCATATAACTATCCCTCAACATGCAACAAAGAGTCACTCCAAAGTCACTAATAGCGGAGAACAAACGAAGAGATTATGGTAGGGTACGAAACCACCTCAATGTTATTTTTTCTGATCGATCTATTCAAGAGTTTGTACTAGAATAACACCTTAAGACACAAATCAACCAAAACCCTAATGTCACCTCAAGTATCCATGGGTATGATTATACGATATGCATCACACAATCTCAGATTCATCTATTCAACCAACACAAAGAACTTCAAAGAGTGCCCCAAAGTTTCTATCGGAGAGTCAAGACGAAAACGTGTGCCAACCCCTATGCATAAGTTCACAATGTTACGGAACTCGCAAGTTGATCACCAAAACATATGTCAAGTGGATCACGTGATATCCCATTGTCACCACAGATAAGCACATGCAAGACATACATCAAGTGTTCTCAAATCCTTAAAGACTCAATCCGATAAGAGAACTTCAAAGGGAAAACTCAATCCATTACAAGGGAGTAGAGGGGGAGAAACATAATAAGATCCAACTACAATAGCAAAGCTCGCGACACATCAAGATCGTACCACCTCAAGAACACGAGAGAGAGAGAGATCAAACACATAGCTACTAGTACATACCCTCTGCCCTGAGGGTGAACTACTCCCTCCTCATCATGGAGAGCGCCAGGATGATGAAGATGGCCACCGGTGAGGGATCCCCCCTCCGGCAGGGTGCCGGAACAGGGCCCTGATTGGTTTTTGGTGGCTACAGAGGTTTGCAGCAGCGGAACTCCCGATCTAGGTTATGTTCTGGGGGTTTCAGTATTTATAGGAATTTTTGGCTTCGGGAACAAGTCAGGGAGGTGCCCGAGTCGTCCATGATGTAGGCCGGCGTGCGGGCGCCCCACCTCGTGGATGGCCCGGGACTCTTCTGGGCCAACACTTTTACTCCGGGGTCTTCTTTTGGTCCATAAAAAATCGTCAAAAATTGGCACGTCCATTGGAGTCCGTTTTTGTATTCCTTTTCTGTAAAACTCAAAAACAAGGAAAAATAGAAACTGGCACTGGGCTCTAGGTTAATATGTTAGTCCCAAAAATCATATAAAATAGCATATAAATGCATATAAAACATCTTAGATGGATAATATAATAGCATGGAATAATAAAAAATTATAGATACGTTGGAGACGTATCAAGCATCCCCAAGCTTAATTCCTGCTCGTCCTCGAGTAGGTAAATGATAAAAACAGAATTTTTGATGTGGAATGCTACCTAACATATTTATCAATGTAATCTTCTTTATTGTGGAAAGAATATTCAGATCCATAAGATTCAAGACAAAAGTTTAATATTGACATAAAAATAATAATACTTCAAGCATACTAACCAAGCAATTATGTCTTCTCAAAATAACATGGCCAAAGAAAGCTTATCCCTACAAAATCATATAGTTTGGCTATGCTTCATTTTCGTCACACAAAAATGCTCTCATCATGCACAACCCCGATGACAAGCCAAGCAATTGTTTCATACTTAAGTAATCTCAAACTTTTACAACTTTCACGCAATACATGAGCGTGAGCCATGGACATAGCACTATGGGTGGAATAGAATATAATGATGGGGGTTGTGTGGAGAAGACAAAAAAGGAGAAAGTCTCACATCGACGCGGCTAATCAATGGGCTAGGGAGATGCCCATCAATTGATGTCAATGCAAGTAGTAGGGATTGCCATGCAACGGATGCACTAGAGCTATAAATGTATGAAAGCTCAACAAAAGAAACTAAGTGGGTGTGCATCCAACTTGCTTGCTCACGAAGACCTAGGGCATTTGAGGAAGCCCATCGTTGGAATATACAAGACAAGTTCTATAATGAAAAATTCCCACTAGTATATGAAAGTGACAATATAAGAGACTCTCTATCATGAAGATCATGGTGCTACTTTGAAGCACAAGTGTGGAAAAAGGATAGTAGCATTGTCCCTTTTATTTCTCTTTTTTTTGGCCTTCCTTTTTTTTCTTTTTTTTTGCCTTTTTTTAGGACAATGATCTATTAATGATGATCATCACACTTCATTTATTTACAACTCAAATATTACAACTCGATACTAGAACAAAGTATGACTCTATATGAATGCCTTCGGCGGTGTACCGGGATGGGCAATGACTCATGAGTGACATGTATGAAAGAATTATGAACGGTGGCTTTGCCACAAATACGATGTCAACTACAAGATCATGCAAGGCAATATGACAATGATGATGCGTGTCATAATAAACGGAACGGTGGAAAGTTGCATGGCAATATATCTCGGAATGGCTATGGAAATGCCATAATAGGTAGGTATGGTGGCTGTTTTGAGGAAGATATAAGGAGGTTTATGTGTGATAGAGCGTATCATATCACGGGGTTTGGATGCACCGGCAAAGTTTGCACCAACTCTCAAGGTGAGAAAGGGCAATGCATAGTACCGAAGAGGCTAGCAATGATGGAAGGGTGAGAGTGCGTATAATCCATGGACTCAACATTAGTCATAAATAACTCACATACTTACTGCAAAAATCTACAAGTCATCAAAAACCAAGCACTACGCGCATGCTCCTAGGGGGATAGATTGGTAGTAAAAGACCATCGCTCGTCCCTGACCGCCACTCATAAGGAAAGCAATCAAAGAACACCGCATGCTTCAAATTTGTCACACAACGTTTACCATACGTGCATGCTGCGAGACTTGCAAACTTCAACACAAGTATTTCTCAAATTCACAATTACTCAACTAGCATGACTCTAATATTACCATCTTCATATCTCAAAACAATCATCAAGTATCAAACTTCTCATAGTATTCAATGCACTCTATATGGAAGTTTTTATTATACCCATCTTGGATGCCTATCATATTAGGACTAATTTCATAACCAAAGCAAATTACCATGCTTTTCTAAAGACTCTAAAAGTAATATAAGTGAAGCATGAGAGTTCATCTATTTCTTCAAATAAAACTACCATCATGCTCTAAAAGGATATAAGTGAAGCACTAGAGCAAATGACAAACTACTCCGAAAGATATAAGTGAAGATCAATGAGTAGTTGAATAATTATGCAACTATGTGAAGACTCTCTAACATTTAAGAATTTCAGATCTTGGTATTTTATTCAAACAGCAAGCAAAACAAAATAAAATAAAATGACACTCCAAGCAAAACACATATTATGTGGTGAATAAAAATATAGCTCCAAGTAAAGTAACAGATGAACGAAGACGAAAGAGGGGATGCCATCCGAGGCATCCCCGAGCTTAGGCTCTTGGTGGTCCTTGAATATTACCTTGGGGTGCCTTGGGCATCCCTAATCTTAGGCTCTTGCCACTCCTTATTCCATAGTCCATCGAATCTTTACCCAAAACTTGAAAACTTCACAACACAAAACTCAACAGAAAACTCGTAAGCTCCGTTAGCATAAGAAAATAAATCACCACTTAGGTACTGTTGTGAACTCATTCTAAATTCATACTGGTGTAATATCTACTGTATTCCAACTTCTCTATGGTTCATACCCTCCGATACTACTCATAGATTCATCAAAATAAGCAAACAACACAATGAAAACAGAATATGTCAAAACAGAACAGTATGTAGTAATCTGTATCATTCGAATACTTCTGTAACTCCAAAAATTCTGAAATAAATTTGGTGGACCTGAGGAATTTGTCTATTAATCATCTGCAAAAAGAATCAACCTAAAAGCACTCTCCAGTAAAAAATGGCAGCTAATCTCGTGAGCGCTAAAGTTTTTGTTTTTTACAGCAAGATCATAAAGACTTCACCCAAGTCTTCCCAAAGGTCCTACTTTGCACAAACACTAATTAAAAAAACCCACATCAAAACAGAGGCTATATGAATTATTTATTACTAAACAGTAGCAAAAAGCAAAGAACAAGATTAAAATTGGGTTGCCTCCCAACAAGCGCTAACGTGTAATGCCCCTAGCTAGGCATGATGATTTCAATGATGCTCGCATAAAAGATAAGAATTGAAACATAAAGAGAGCATAATGAAGAATATGACTAGCACATTTAAGTCTAACCCACTTCCAATGCATAGGGATTTTGTGAGCAAACAACTTATGGGAACAATAATCAACTAGCATAGGAAGGCAATACAAGCATAACTTCAAAACTTTAAGCACATAGAGAGGAAAGTTGGTATTATTGCAATTCCTACAAGCATATGTTCCTCCCTCATAATAATTTTCAGTAGCATCATGAATGAATTCAAAAATATAACTATCACATAAAGCATTATTTTCATGAGCCACAAGCATATAATTTTTATTACTCTCCACATAAGCAAATTTCTTCTCAGGAATAGTAGTGGGAGCAAACTTAACAAAATAACTATCATGTCAGGCGTAATCCAATTAAAAACTAAAATCATGATGACAAGTTTCATGGTTACCATTATACTTAATAGCATACAAGTCATCACAATAATCATCATAGATAGCAACTTTGTTCTCATAATCAATTGGAACCTCTTCCGAAATAGTGGAATCATCACTAAATAAAGTCATGAGCTCTCCAAATCCACTTTCATAATTATCACAATAAGATTCAACACCCTCCAAAATAGTGGGATCATTAATTCCTAAAGTTGACACTCTTCCAAACCCACTTTCATCAATATAATCATCATAAATAGGAGGCATGCTTTCATTGCTCATCAAAACTTGGGGGACAAAACATATCATCTTCATCAAACATAGCATCCCCAAGCTTGTGGCTTTGCATATCATTAGAATCATGGGTATTCAAATAATTCATACTAACAACATTGCAATCATGCTCATCATTCACATATTTTATGCCAAGCATTCTATGTAATTCTTCTTCTAGTACTTGAGCACAATTTTCCTTCCCGTCATTTTCACGAAAGACATTAAAAAGATGAAGCATATGAGGCAACATTAATTCCATTTTTTTGTAGTTTTCTTTTATAAACTAAACTAGTGATAAAACAAGAAACTAAAAGATTCGATTGCAAGATCTAAAGATATACCTTCAAGCACTCACCTCCCCGGCAACGGCGCCAAAACTCCTTGATGCCTACTACACAACCTTCTTCTTGTAGACGTTGTTGGGCCTCCAAGTGCAGAGGTTTGTAGGACAGTAGCAAATTTCCCTCAAGTAGATGACCTAAGGTTTATCAATCCTTGGGAGGCGTAGGATGAAGATGGTCTCTCTCAAACAACCCTGCAACCAAATAACAAAGAGTCTCTTGTGTCCCCAACACACCCAATAAAATTGTAAATTGTATAGGTGTACTAGATCGGCGAAGCGATGGTGATACAAGTGCAATATGGATGGTAGATATAGGTTTTTGTAATATGAAAATATAAAAACAGCAAGGTAACTAATGATAAAAGTGAGCACAAACGGTATTGCAATGCGTTGAAACAAGGCCTAGGGTTCATACTTTCACTAGTGCAAGTTCTTTAAACAATAATAACATAATTGGATCATATAACTATCCCTCAACATGCAACAAAGAGTCACTCCAAAGTCACTAATAGCAGAGAACAAACGAAGAGATTACGTTAGGGTACGAAACCACCTCAAAGGTATTCTTTCTGATCGATCTATTCAAGAGTTCGTACTAGAATAACACCTTAAAGCACAAATCAACCAAAACCCTAATGTCACCTAGATACTCCAATGTCACCTCAAGTATCCATGGGTATGATTATACGATATGCATCACACAATCTCAGATTCATCTATTCAACCAACACAAAGAACTTCAAAGAGTGCCCCAAAGTTTCTACCGGAGAGTCAAGACGAAAACGTGTGCCTACTCCTATGCATAAGTTCACAATGTTACGGAACTCGCAAGTTGATCACCAAAACATACGTCAAGTGGATCACGTGATATTCCATTGTCACCACAGATAAGCACATGCAAGACAGACATCAAGTGTTCTCGAATCCTTAAAGACTCAATCCGATAAGATAACTTCAAAGGGAAAACTCAATCCATTACAAGGGAGTAGAGGGGGAGAAACATCATAAGATCCAACTATAATAGCAAAGCTCGTTATACATCATGATTGTACCACCTCAAGAACACGAGAGAGAGAGAGAGAGAGAGATCAAACACATAGCTACTGGTACATACCCTCAGCCCCGAGGGTGAACTACTCCGTCCTCTTCATGGAGAGCGCCGGGATGATGAAGATGGCCACCGGTGAGGGATGCCCCTCCGGCAGGGTGCCGAAACAAGGTCCCGATTGGTTTTTGGTGGCTACAGAGGCTTGCGGCGGCGGAACTCCCGATCTAGGTTATGTTCTGGGGGTTTCAGTATTTATAGGAATTTTTGGCGTCGGGAACAAGTCAGGGAGGTGCCCGAGTCATCCACGAGGTAGGCCGGCGCGACGAGGGGAGTGGTGGGTGCGCCCCCACCCTCATGGACGGCCCGGGACTCTTCTGGCCCAACTCTTTTACTCCGGGGTCTTCTTTTGGTCCATAAAAAATTGTCAAAAATCGGCACGTCCATTGGACTCTATTTGGTATTCCTTTTCTGTAAAACTCAAAAACAAGGAAAAAACAGAAACTGGCACTGGGCTCTAGGTTAATATGTTAGTCCCAAAAATCATATAAAATAGCATATAAATGCATTTAAAACATCCTAGATGGATAATATAATAGCATGGAACAACAAAAAGTTATAGATACGTTGGAGACGTATGAATAAAGTTTTGAAGAAATTCAAAATGGATCAGTCAAAGAAAGGGTTCTTGCCTGTGTTACAAGGCGTGAAGTTGAGTCAGACTCAATTTCTGACCACTTCAGAAGATAGAGAGAAAACGAAAGTCATTCCCTACGCTTCAGGCATAGGTTCTATCATGTATGCAATGTTGTGTACCAGACCTAACGTGTGTGATGACCCACAAGTACAGGGGATCAATTGTAGCTCTTTTCGATAAGTAAGAGTGCCTAACCCAACGAGGAGCAGAAGGAAATGACAAGTGGTTTTCAGCAAGGTAATGTCTGCAAGTGCTGAAATTGTAAGTAATAGAGTAGTTTGATAGCAAGATAATTTGTAACGAGCAAGTAACGATAATAGTAGCAAAAGTGCAGCAAGGTAGCCCAATCCTTATGAGGCAAGGGACAGGCCAAAATAGTCTCTTATGATAAGCAAGCGTTCTTGAGGGTACACGGGAATTTCATCTAGTCACTTTCATCATGTTGGTATAATTCATGTTCGGTACTTTGATAATTTGATATGTCGGTGGACCGGTGCTTAGGTGTTGTTCTTACTTGAACAAACCTCCTACTTATGATTAACCCTCCCGCAAACATCCACAACTACGATAAAAGTATTAAGAATAAATTATAACCATAGCATTAAACTTTTGGATCCAATCGGTCCCTTACGGAATAGCGCATAAACTGGGGCTTAAGTTTCTGTCACTATCGCAACCCATCATCTAATTTCTACTCCACAATGCATTCCCTTAGGCCCAAATATGGTGAAGTGTCATGTAGTCGACGTTCACATGACACCACTAAGGGAATCACAACATACATACTTTCAAAATATCGAACACATATCAAATTCACATGATTACTTGCAACATGATTTCTCCTGTGACTCAAGAACAAAAGTAACTACTCACAAATGATAATCATGCTCAAGATCAGAGGGGTATTAAATAGCATATTTGGATCTAAACATATAATCTTCCACCGAATAAACCATATAGTAATCAACTACAAGATGTAATCAACACTACTAGTCACCCACAGGCACCAAATCTATAGTTCCGGTAACAAGATTGAACACAAGAGATGAACTAGGGTTTGAGATGAGATGGTGTTGTTGAAGATGTTGGTGAAGATAGCCCTCCCCAAGATGGGAGAGTTGTTGGTGATGATGAGGACGATGATTTCCCCCTCTGGGAGGGAAGTTTCCCCGGCGGAATCGCTCCGCCAAAGGGCAAAAGTGCTCCTGCCCAAGTTCCGCCTCGAGACGGCGGCGCTCCATCCCGAAAGTCCTCTCCTTATTTTTTCTAGGTCAAAACAACCTATATAGCAGAAGATGGGCACCGGAGGTGGGCTTGGGTGAGCACAACCCACCAGGGCACGCCTAGGCTCCCCGGCGCGCCCAGGTGGGTTGTGCCCACTTGGTGGGCCCCTCTGGTAGTTATTTGCTCCAATATTCTTCAAATATTTCATACAAAATCTCCGTGAAGTTTCAGCTTGTTTGGAGTTGTGAAGAATAGGTGGCCTAACGTTGCTTTTCCAGGTCCAGATTTCTAGCTGTCGGAATTCTCCCTCTTTGTGTATACCTTGCATATTATGAGAGAAAAGGCATTAGAATTGCTCCAAAAAGCATTATTATGGATAAAAACATCATAAATAACAGTAAGAAAACATGATGCAAAATGGACGTATCAACTCCCCCAAGCTTAGACCTCGCTTGTCCTGAAGCGAAAACCAAAATCGAAAAACATGTCCATATGCTTAGAGAGAGAGGTGTCGATAAAAACAAAATAAGGACATAGAAGCATCATGTAGATTATTATAACAGCAACAAATTTAAACATAATAATCTTATCATAAGGCTCTTATCATAGACTTCTCATGAATAAGTGACAATTCATCACACTATTGAAGTATAAAGCAAAAACTCTATTAAAAACCGACAAACTATGTTCTCAGTCAACTTTGCAGCTACAATTCATCATCTTTTCAGGAAGGGTCACGTATTGGAGCCTTTAGGAAAGTCCACATACTCAACCATCATATAGTCTTCTATGATTGCTAACACTCACCGCGTACACATGAGCAAAACATTTCAACCAGACACATAGAAAGGAGAAAAATAAAAGGGAATAGAGAGAAAACTTTTGACTCAAGGGTGATGTCAACAATAATAACTCATGCTATCTATATTCAAGTGGACATATGTGCCTAGATCTTTCCTCACCACATGATGCTTGCCAAAGGAGAAAAATAAAAGGGAATAGAGAGAAAACTTTTTGACTCTTTGCATAAAAGTAAATGATACGTCTCCAACATATCTATAATTTTTGCTTGTTCGATGCTGTTATATTATCAGTCTTGGATGTTTTATAATCATTTTATATCATTTTTTGGTACTAACCTATTGACATAGTGCCAAGTGCCAGTTGCTTTTTTCTGCATGTTTTTTACATCACAGGAAATCAATATCAGACGGAGTCCAAACGCAACGAAACTTCACAGAGATGTTTTGGACCAGAAGGAACGTAATGGGCCCTAGCTGCTCCCGGGGGTGCCTCGAGGAGGGCACAACCCACCAGGGTGCGCCAGGAGGCCCAGGCGCACCCTGGTGGGTTGTGCCCTCCTTAGGTATCCCCCGGACCGCCTCTTTGCTCTATAAATACTCCAATATTTCCAGAACCCTAGGGGAGTCGATGAAATATTCATCCAGCCGCCGCAGAGTCCAGAACCACCAGATCCAATCTAGACACCATCTCAGATGGGGTTCACCACCTCCATTGGTGCCTCTCCGATGATGCGTGAGTAGTTCTTTGTAGACCTTCGGGTCCGTAGTTAGTGGCTAGATGGCTTCCTATCTCTCTCGCTGGATTATCAATACAATGGTCTCTTGGAGATCCATATGATGTAACTCTTTTGCGGTGTGTTTGTTGGATCGACGAACTTTGAGTTTATGCTCAGATCTATCTTTCTATATCCATGAAAGTATTTGAGTTTATTTGATCTCTTTTATGCATGATTACTTATAGCCTCGTATTTCTTCTCCGATATTTGGGTTTTGTTTGGACAACTTGATCTATTTATCTTGCAATGGGAGGAGGTGCTTTGTAGTGGGTTCGATCTTACGGTGCTTGATCCCAGTGACAGAAAGGGAACCGACACGTCTGTATCGTTGCTACTAAGGATAAAACGATGGGGTCTATCTCTACATAGATAGATCTTGTCTACATCATGTCATCGTTCTTATTGAATTACTCCGTTTTTTCATGAACTTAATACACTAGATGCATGCTGGATAGCGGTCGATGTGTGGAGTAATAGTAGTAGATGCACGCAGGAGTCAGTCTACTAATCTTGGATGTGATGCCTATGTAATGATCATTGCCTGGATATCGTCATGAGTATTTGAGGTTCTATCAATTGCCCAACAGTAATTTGTTCACCCACCATTTGCTATTTTTCTCGAGAGAAGCCACTGGTGAAACCTACGGCCCCCGGGTCTCTTTCTCATATTATTTGCCTTTTCGATCTATTTTCTTTTGCATTTATTTTCAGATCTACTAAACAAAAAATAAAAAATACCTTGTTGCAATTTATCCTTATTTATTTTATTTGGCGTTCGATCTATCAATTTACTACAAACTAGCGAGGTCACCCGCGCATTTGCGCGGCTAGGTTGTTATTTGATATTCTTATTCGCTACCACTTTTTCACCCTCATACATGAACTGAAATTAGCATCCAGATCTAACTCTACTTTCGTTTATAACATTATTAGGTTCGAAGGGACACCCACTATGTTGACAAAAGTCTTTTCTTTAGCTACATGAAGTGTCTTTACCAGAAATATTTAATGTAGTAAGTATTTCGGCGTGTGAGATCAGATGGTAGAGAGATATCTGGCCGCCTCCCACATTAAAACGTATGATTTCATACTATATGCTTCCTATATTACACTTAGACATCTCAATATCGCATAATTAATAATTTTAATACATTTTAATATAAAATGTAAAAAAAATATTAGTTGCTTGTACTTAATTCCTGTGTTCCTTTCATCTATCCAACCCGTCATTTTGAAGTAACACAACTAATTTTACTCATAGAATCGCATTATTATTTGCCTCAATTTCCAAAACATATTTCTCTAGTTGTTTTGGTCATAGCTTGTCCTTTTATCATGCCCTCTTGTTTAATAACTTTCTTGATTTAGCTCAATTACATCACTTGCTGCTTTGGAAGTCTGCTCTTACGACAACTATATCACCTTATTCCATCAACAAAATTCGTTTAAGCACATGGAACACATGCATGTAATATTTTATTATTCTCCTGCCAACAAATCTCCGCTTGTGATAACACATTCTTACAGCTACCAATTCTAATGTAGAATTTATTTCCATGTTGAGCTACTCATCGACTTCCCATGTAATACATATCAAAAAGAGAATTTGTCGAATTATAAATAGTCAATCCCTTATTATAATATTTTTTTTCTTAACAATGGTAGTCAAATTTGTACATCTCAAAAATATATGGGGTCACCCAGCAATATAATGGGTCTCTTTTCTAGTGGGCTCCTTTCTTTGCCCTTTAATTATTTCTACTTGTCGACTTCTTCTTTGAGCTCCATGTACATTTAGTTGGTCGACCCATACGGGAAAAAAAATTATAACACAGTTTGTATCCTATATGTGCTTCTACACAGGAAACCAAAATTACAAATATATTTATTCTCTTGGCTTCATACATGAATGTGTCATACACTTTTTGCAAAAAAGGAGAAAGTTTCATATTCTTTATACATACTAAGATTTCTTTCTCATATATAACTCATTTTGAATTTAGCTATATTCATTGTTGCCACGGGGAAGTTCAAAATAAATAAATCAAATTGTTAATTATTTTTATTGTTGTGAATTTCATATATAAATAAAGATATTCCTACTCATTTAATATGTGTTTTGTCAACAATAAACAATTTAGTCTATATGGACAAATTGCTACCGGACTGTAAATGTACAGTTTTTTCTGTAGATATATTTCATGTTTATGAATTTGATGTTTACCCTTTACGCGAATTAGACATTAGTTAACTTCCATTGTTATATGCTTAGTTCATGGGAAAATTCTAAGCACAATTTCTCCAATTAAAACCATCAATTTGACCATGTAGTTTCGAGATATAATATCAATATTTTTTTGCAGGTTGATAAAGTATCAATATATAACAATAAAATACATAGAAGGGGACAAAAAGGCGGTATGAAGCTTGCCAAAAAATTACATGAAAAACCTACTGGCCACTTGCTGCGTATGGTACGTACTCCCTCCGTTCCAAAATAGATGACCCAACTTTGAACTAACTTTTCCAAAATCGATGACCCAACTTTAAACTAACTTTAGTAAAGTTAGTTCAAAGTTGGATCATCTATTTTGGAACGGATGGAGTAGTAGAGAGATAATATAATATAAACCTGGTCTACCATATTTTTTTCCTTTTAGATGTAAAAATGACATGTTGTACTCGATTATTGTGATTGCCTATCAATCGCAGCCATGAATAAGTGGTGATGGCTACACGTGTCTGACGTATAATATGTGTACCTAGTAATGTTGTACGTAACTTTTTGATTCTTTTAATCTCATCTCTGGAAATCAAAACCGATGAAGCATATATTTTTAGCCCGTGTGAATAGATAAATTTGTGTTGCAATATACTGATCACATCTCTCTCTCCATAATACAATACGACGTACTTTGACTATCGAAGCAAAATCACTAACATCGGGAAAAAATATATCCTGTGTGGACTATCTAATTAAGGAAAAAGAATCAATGCCTTACGCACCTTGCCTTATGTCTAGTTGCTATGTACTGGCGCCTTGGTAGTTCAATATGGGCGTGTATACGTGGCAAGTCATCTCGCTCAACCCCGCGGACGTACATGCAGGGCATGCAACACACTGACAACTTGAATGAAAACCTGACGGTGTGTTGTTGGCTTGTTGCTGAATCATGATCAACATAATCATAATGACACAATCTGACAGTCTACTGATTCTCTTATCATCCACTCTTCCTACTCAGATCGTGCTCCTCAAACCGCGCTCTGCCTAGACCGAGGGCTGAAGCCGGCTGGGCATCCGGGCTTAAAAAGGGAAGAAAGCAGCCGGCGTCAGGGCTGAGCTTGGGGCAACAGCCTGTTGAATCGGCATAGTTTTTGATTGCTCGTAGGACGGACATGATTTTTTTAGGGGTCGTAGGACGGATATGATGCACGTTATATAATGTTATGTTTAGACGTTTTTCTAGACGTGTACGATTAGGAATCTTGTAGTGAATAAAAATCGGTCACTCCAATAGTTGTTGTTCGTGTCTGGATTTGGCTTCAACCTCTCGTGCGTGCTTAGTTTTGCTGCTCGTGCATGTTTTCGTAACTTGTCTATGCGTATTGTGGCAGAAAACCAATGACCTGGTCCGCGCTTCGTACGTTTCCTAATATATACATCATAGCTACCAAAATCCATCCGGTTTGAAGTTTTTTTTACGTGTTGTACCAGTCTAATCTTCATCGTTGATACATCTTAATTTTTAGAGTGTCAAATCATCACCGTTCGTTTTCTATCGTTTTAAGTATATAATAATAATAGAAGATAGATAGATAGATAGATAAATAGATTTATCTCATGTTCGTTTGCCTACTTGAGGCGCCGTACCCGGAAGGGATTGATAACCCCTTTTACACGTCGGGTTGTGAGGATTTGTTATCTGTGTGCAGGGGCTGTTTTACGTTGTGTTGCTTGGTTCTCCTACTGGTTCGATAACCTTGGTCTCATCTGAGGGAAATACCTACCGCTGTTGTGCTGCATCATCCCTTCCTCTTTGGGGAAATACTGACGTAGCTTCAAGCCTCATCAAAAGGAATTTCTGGCGCCGTTGCCGGGGAGGATCTTCAACATATACCAGGTTCCTAATCACAAATCTCATCTCCTTGCAATTTGAATTATTTGCCATTTGCCTCTCGTTTTCCTCTCCCCCACTTCACAAAAATTTGCCGTTTTTATTCGCCCCTCTTTTTCGTTCGCCTTTTTCCCGTGAAATCTTTTGTTTGCTTGTGTTGCCATGTGCCTTCTATATGCTTGCATCTTCACTTGCTAAAAATCTATTGATATGAATCCCCATCCACTCGCTAATATTTTTAAAAGATCCAATCATGATGAACCAATTGCTAGTGAGTTGAGTGCACTAGATTATCTTTATGAAGTTTTGCTTGAGAATCGTGAATCTGAAAATTGTGATGAAGAAATTTATGAAGTGATTCATGATAGCTCCTTGAATGAGAAGCATGATTGCAATAATTTTACTATACATTCTATTAATGTCAATTGTGCTAATAATATGCAAAACCCCAAGCTTGGGGACGCTTGTTTTGTCATGTTCGCTACTTATTGCAATGATCATGATTGGAGTGATAATGTTTCTTATGATCTTGAGAATTTATTTAAGCCTCATGATGAATATGTTTGCGATAATATTGAAAGTGGGTTTGGAAGAGTGTCAACTTTAGCTTAAAAAAATCCCAGATTTGGGGAGTGTTCAATCTTATGAATTTTTTTATGAAAGTGGGTTTGGAGAGGTCATGACTTTATTTGATGATAATCCCACTATTTTGGAAGAGTGCCAACCTTGCATGAATGTGGATCACAAAGAGAAAATTTTATATGATAGTTATATTATTGAATTTCATTATGATCCTACATATAATTATTATGAGAGAGGAAAATATGGTTGTAGAAATTTTCATGTTATTAAACTTCCTCTTGTTGTGTTGAGGTTGTCAATGTTTTATTCCTCTCCTTTGCTTATGCTAGATGTTTCTTTTCTTGATAATTTATTTTCTTATAAAATTCCTATGCATAGGAAGTATGTTAGACTTAAATGTGTTTGTCACATGTTTCATGATGCTCTCTTTATGTTTCGATTATTATCTGTTGTGTGAGCATCATTGAAATATTTTGCCTAGCTAAGGGCGTAAAACTATAGCGCTTGTTGGGAGGCAACCCATTGAATAAAATTTATTTTTGCTTTTTTGCTTTCTGTTTTTGAGTGTTTGCACAATTATGCTACTCTTATGATTGTGTTTTTTGTGTTTTAGTTAGTGTTTGTGTCAAGCAAGACATATAGGATCTTCTTGGGTGATGGTTGTTTAATCTTGCTGGAAAATACAGAAACTTTGCGTCCAGAGTTAGAATTTCTAAAAATCATAGAAGCTACGAAAAACTCTGAATGTTTTACAGTATATTAATATATAAATTGTCTTCCTATTTTTTCAGAATTTTTGGAGTTTCAGAAGTTTTCAAAATAGTCAGATTGCTACAGACTGTTCTGTTTTAACAGATTCTGTTTTCTTTGTGTTTTGTGCTTATTTTGATGGCTCTATGTTTTTCTTTGATGAGTTTTTGCCATAGAAAAGTTGGAATATAGTAGATATAATGCAAAAACAAAATATGAATTGGTTTGGTACAGTACTTATAGTAGTGATTTTCTTTCTTTTACTAACGGATCTCACGAAGGTTTTGTTGAGTTTTGTCTGATTGAAGTTTTCAAGTTTTGAGTTATCTTACGATGCATGAAGGAATAAAGGATAGAAGAGCCTAAGCTTGGGGATGCCTCGGCATCCCAAGCTATTATACAAAAATGAGCAACCAACTAAGCTTGGGGATGCCCCCGAGTGGCATCCCCTCATTCTTCTAACGACCATCAGTATTTTACTCGAAGCTATATTTTTATTCGTCACATAATATGTGTTTTGCTTGGAGCGTCTTGTATGATATGAGTCTTTGCTTGTTTTTATTTTGTGTTTTAAGTCTTGATTCCTTGCTGGACACACCTATTTGGGAGAGCCAAAATTATGTCATGAGTTGTTAGAATTGCTCTCTATGCTTCACTAAAAAATTATTAGCTATGGACTTGCTCTAGTGCTTCAATTATATCTTTTTGAGCATGGTGTGCTTAGTATTTTTGAAGAAATGCTCCCTTGCTTCACTTAGATTTATTTGAGAGTTAGTAAAATTTTCAAGAAATTCTCTCTTGCTTCACTTAAATTAATTTGAGAGAAAGAAAAAATTATGCTCATGATCTTCACTTATATTTGTCTGATCTTATGAAAAGCAACACATGAAAATTAGTCCCAAAGTGATAGATATCCAAGAAGGATATAATAAGAACTTTCATGAAGATCACTGGACACAATAAACTTGATTCTTAGTAATAGTTTTGAGATATGATGATGTGATATGTGAGTTATGTTGATGAGTAATTATGCTTTAGTAAGTATATTGGTGTTAAGGTTTGTGATTCCCTATGCAAGTACGAAAGTAAAAAATTAAGCAATGAAATTATATCCTACTTGTGGTGCATTATTTGGTGTTAATTATGCTTAATGCTCGCTTATGAGATTATTCGTTTCTTGGTTGGTCGCTCCTCAATATTTTGCTAGCCTTCATTTTCACTAAGTATGATCTCTACTTGTGCATCCAAAAACCTTTAAACCAGATTTGCCACATGACTCCACTATATCTACCTATTAGCGGTATTCTTTTGCCATTCTAAGAAAATTTGCATGTGCCATCTCTAATTTTCGAAATAAACTTCTCTTTGTGTGTTTGTTTCACTCGCGGAGCGGTGAGGGGTGGCTAATATTTTCCATGCTAGATGTATTATTCTCAAGATGAGTGGTTCTTCACTTGTCATTGCACGAGAGTAAGGCAAAGGTATTAGTTATGCCCAGTCCCAAAATGAAAAATGAGTTTAATTTATGCTGTCAAATAATAAATTCCTTGGAAAGTGTTGGTATGGAAGGCAACCGTGGATTCGGCTAGCCATGGAAAGTGAAAGTATGGTTGAAAAAGGAATAAACTTTATTTTCTGTTTGGGAACCGCCTATGATATATCTAGCAAGGAAAGTGTTGGGAACTCTAAGTCGTTTTCGTTGGTGGGATGGATACACCTCCCAAAATGTTTTCATCTCTAAGTTTTTTGCTTTGAGCTCTGGCACCTCTACAAATCCCTACTTCCCTCTGCGAAGGGCCTTTCTTTTACTTTATGCAATTTTTATTTTGAATTTGAGTCTCCATCTTCTCTTACAAAAGCACCAACTAGGAGGCAATATGATCGTACTTGAGTATTGGGTGTAACTAATATGCGAGTTTGTTTCATGAATGGATCAATGGTTGAGCATGATGGGCTAGGGATAACTTATTTTAGCGTTGATATTTTGAAAGACATGGTTGCTTGTTGATATGCTTGAGTATTCAAATTATCATGTCAAAACTAGACTATTGCTTTGAACAATATAAAAGTCCAAATGTCCATGCTATGAAGAAAGTGTAACATCCCAAATTTTCAATTTGGCATGTTATACATAGGTCATTCTTGCATATCATATTTTATTTGCATTCTCGTTTACCATCCTCGAAAATCCTAAGCAACTCAAGGACCCTCGGAGAGAGTTGGGGATTTCTCAATTTTCATATTTGAATTTTATCAAATAATGAAAGGCGAGGATATTGGATTTTAATTAATTTTCTCTCCGGAAAAATTATTTCAATTTAAATAAATAAATGAGGGGAGATAATATGACTTCTCCAAAGTAATTGAAATAACGGAGGAAAAATGTTAAAATCATTTTTGGGATTTTATTTGATTTTATTTGGAATTTATTTTGCCCTAGAAAAATTTGCACGCTTTAAAAAGTTGCATTTTAGGAGCCAAGAAAAGTTCATCTAGTTCTAAATATTTTATTTAGACGGAGAAAACTTGTTTTGGAATTTTTAGATTTTTATTTATTTTTCTATGAATTTTTCTTTCGGCGGAATGTTTAAAAAAAATGGACACGTGCCCGACTGGGCCAAAGGCCCAATGAGCCAGCCGACCATGAGCGCCGCCTCCCACAAGGCCGTCTGCAAGACGGACGCCGAGGGCGAGTCCGAGCGGACTCCACCCTGGCGCCTCTTCCCAAGCCGCCCGCCCGCCCACCTATATATGCCGCCGCCACGCCACACCACCCCGCCACCACCCAAGCCGCCACCGCCACTCAAGCCCGAGCCTCGATCCGCCGCCCGCCGCTTTGGTCGCCGTCGCCGCCTCCAGCGCCGTCGCCGTCGCCCCCTCGCCGAGCCGCCGCCCGCCTCGCCCTCCCGCCCACCCGAAACCCGCCGAGCCCGCCCGCCGGACGCGCCTCGTCGGAGGTACCCGACCCCGCCGCCGGTTTATTTTATTTTTTAGAAAAACCCTTCGGTTTTTTTATAAAACCCTAGATCGTTTTTTTATAGATCGGTTTATTTCGTCGGTTTATTTATTTAACGAACGTCCGTTCATCCGTTCGTTCTAACGAACGCGTTCTGTGTTTAGGTTCTGTTAACGAACGTTCGTTCGTTTAGCAGTTCGTCGCTTTTCTTTTATTGGATTTATTCCGTGGTTATTCTGATCGCGATTTCTGATCCAATTTTCAAACCTGTTTATCTTTTCGCTCGTTTATTGGAATCAGGTGATTCAAACGCCTGGAGTTTCATCTCGAAACCCTCTTTCCGAATAATCAACTTAAACCAGTTTTTATCTCTGTAAAATTTGACCCTAGTTCAGATTAGTAAACGGACCTTGTTTTTCTCGCCGTTTGAGTTTCGTTGTTCCGTTTGGTTTGATTCTTTTGCAAACCGGAGTTCTTAAGTTGAACTCTCCGGTCAACCTCTTGATTGAAGTTTCGTTTGTGCATCTTTGCTTGTTTACTTATGTATGTATTGTTTGCTTGCGATAGAATTCCCGGAGTGCGAAGCGTGTTACTCTGAGTCTCTAGGATTCACGGATCGTCGACAAGGCAAGTAACACTTGATCATATCTTTTCATACCCAGTTTTTATGCATTAGCTCAACCTCCAACATTGCATGATTAGGATGGCATTAATTTGTGGGTTGGGAAGTAGATGATGAGGTAGGAACCTATTGCCCTGTTACTATCAAACCCTTGGGAGTTACTTCTACGTTATGCTTATATTGCCATGCTATGCTCGTAGACGTGGTTCGGGTTTGAGAGATATTCACGACAGATGTGAGATTGTTAATTAATGGTTTACTTTAAGGTGGCAACTTAAACACACATCTGGGTGGATTGAGGCACGGGGAACCCAGGTGTTGTCTGCTTTCTTGGAAATCCCGGGGTACCCGTGTGATCTTCCTATGGACCGCCACCTGTGCTCAATGGGAACTGAGTTTATTCATGCTAGAAACTTACGTGTGCAGCCACAAGCTATGATGGGCTCTAGCATAGTTGAGTAAGTTACGTGAAGCTTTCAAGAGGTAGGTCAGCAGGTAGTGGGTTTTATAGGTTTGGTATGATCTATCCGGAGTAGAGAGTTAATGTTTCTGAAAGACTGTGTCTCGGTCATCCGTCTCTCAAACACCATGCGGTCACGAGAAACCAACGGAGGCGATCGAGTCTTGTGGGGAAAAGTGCTAAACCTCTGCAGAGTGTACAAACTAATCATGGTTAGCCGTGTCCCCGGTTATGGACGATTCTTGAGTATCTAGTACTTGAGTATTCACATGTATCTCATCACTCTTAACTAATTTTGCTGGGTTGTTAATCACTTTAATTAGGATCATTGAGTTGGGGTTACACCTTCTCAATGATGTTTCAACCACCATGATAGTTAAATTAAATGTATTCCTTTGATGTAGGGAAAAATTGGCTTTTCGCAAAAGCTGTAACCATAGAGCTTTCCACCAGCCATATATGCATGTAGTATAGCTTATTCTTTCATTACTCTATGTGTTACATTGCCAGATATTCCATGTCTTGACCCGTTCTCGGGCTGCAACGTATTATGTTGCAGACTTTTCGAACGAGGAGTAAGGATTGTAGGTCGTTGCCGTGCAGCTCGCTTATGCCGTTGGAGTTGATGGACTCACTTTATCTTCCAAGCCTTCCGTTGTTATCGCATTAGATGGCCTTCAACCATATTATTGTATTAAGTTCTCTTTTGAGACATTCGATGTAATAAGTGTGTGATTGCTACTCTGTTATAAATCCTTCGAGTACTGTGTGTGTCAGCATTACCGATCCAGGGATGACACAGAAGCATAGAGACTTGACCATCTGAGGTCGGGTCGCTACAAGATGGTATCAAAGCCCACGCTGAGTGTAGGACACGACCACTAAGATAAAACCATAGGACACTCATCTCTACTCATTTCTGACCTCTCTCCATTTTTTCACTCTTTAGGATGACGGAGATGAAGTACAAGTTTGCCTAACCGGATGAAGACACACCTTTCGGACGCCACTTGAAGGAAGTCACTAGGTACCTGAATATTGGAATACCAAGCTTCACCGGACGCATAACGCCACCTTGCCGGAAGAAGAATGCTTTGGAAGATTCAAGCTCTAGTTCCGGAAGGACGTTTGCGCCAAGCACGGAGCCCATAGTATGTGTTTTCAACGCACCAACATGGAGTTTGGGAAAGAGTATGGCAGCTCACATTACCATGGGACGATCGGAGAAGTCTACAACAAGGAGCTTAAAGACACCATATACCAAATATGTGGGCACCGAGACGAGCAATGGGAAGTAATTAGCACCAAGAAGGATAGATCCATTGCAGCTTACATCCAGGAGCTAAACCAGCACATTCGACGTCATGAGAACCAGACAAAGCGCAGACATGCTGGATTTGAAGAAGGCGAAAACTAAGAACATCGAATTGGAGGAAGAACTCAAGTCTACACGCTGATGGATATGAGGAAGAAATCAAGATACTCTCGGAGAAGAACGACGTCCTAGTCAAGAAGATTGGAGTTTTCATGGGAGGACCAGCACCCAAGGAAGAGGAGCAAGAAGAGGAAGAAGACCCCGCTTGTCCAGACAACTACATCATCATCGCATTTACACCGACTCAGATCCGAGTGATGATGACTATGAAGACGGTCGAGCAGACATCATGGAGTCTTTCACCGATAAAATTTCTAGATGACCACCAAATATTAGTAGTATTTTCCCCCATGTAATTAGTAGTAGTGAGCACTTATGCGATAGTCCTAGACCGTTTTGTATGCCCTTGCTTGCTTGATTGAATGAATGTGTGTTTTGCCTCATGTGCATATGGGTAGTGTTTTCTCACTAGACCTCTTTCTATTTCTAATCTCTCCCCTCTAAACCCTCAGATGCCTCCGATACGTGACCCCGGTTTTGCTTTCCCACTGGATCTCACTCAGTTGATCCAACAGCAGAATGCCTTGATGCAATTGCTAGTTCAGAACCAAGGCAATGCCAACAACAACAACAACAACAACAACAACAACAACAACAACAACAAAAACCCGCCACCAGTGGACAATTTAGCCCGTTTTCTGAGGTTACAACCGCCGGTGTTTTCCAGTAGCACCGAGCCAACAGTTGCAGATGACTGGTTACGCCGTATTGGAAGGGAGTTAACCACCGCAGGATGCACGGATCTTTGAAAGAGTGCGCTTTGCCGCACATCAATTGGATGGACCAGCAGCCGCATGGTGGGAGAATTACACGGCTACTTTTCCTATAGCCAATGTCACTTGGGACCAGTTCCAACAAGCTTTTCGCACGGCCCATGTTTCAACTGGAGCCATGCAGATAAACATGCGTGAGTTCCGCAACTTACGCCAGGGGAACCGTACTGTGGCCCAGTACGTGGATGAGTTTAGCAAGTTATCACGCTTATGCCCCGATGATGTGGCCACAGATGCCAAGCAAGAGAAGTTTATGGAAGGACTGAAAGATGAGATGAGTATGCAGCTGATGGTTGCAACTTTCAACAACTACCAGGAGTTGGTAGATAAGGCACTAATGATTGAAGGAAAGCAGCAGCAAATTGATAGTCGTAAGAGGAAGTATGGACAAGGGAAGTATAACTCAGGAGCTCACGAAACCTCGCCTAACCCGAACTCGGGAGGACTAGTTCATAACCATGGAGGACATAACCATATCGGAGGAGGAACGCATAATGGTGCGAAGAATGGGAATGGAAATGCAGCCAACAATAATCGTAATCTCTCTAACCCATCTACACCCGCTTAAGAGAGACCTGAGTCAAGTTATTTGCTTTAAGTGCGGGAAGACAGGGCACTATGCCAACGATCGCCTGAAGGAAAGAATGGAAACGGAAATGGGAGCGCTGGGAATAAGCCCAATCCATTCAACAAAGGACAAGTGAACCACGTTAACGTGGAGGAAGTTGAAGAGCAGTTGGATGCTGTAATAGGTAAGTTTTTGGTTCAGTCATTTACCGCTATTGTTCTTTTCGATACTGGTGCATCGCATTCATATATATCAAGGGTATTTGTGGATAAGTTTAAGTTACCAACTTGATCTATTTATCTTGCAATGGGAAGAGGTGCTTTGTAGTGGGTTCGATCTTACGGTGCTTGATCCCAATGACTGAAAGGGAACCGACACGTATGTATCGTTGCTACTAAGGATAAAACAATCGGGTATATATCTACATAGATAGATCTTGTCTACATCATGTCATTGTTCTTATTGCATTACTCCGTTTTTCCATGAACTTAATACACTAGATGCATGCTGGATAGCGGTCGATGTGTGGAGTAATAGTAGTAGATGCAGGCAGGAGTCGGTCTACTAATCTTGGACGTGATGCCTATGTAATGATCATTGCCTGGATATCGTCATGAGTATTTTAGGTTCCATCAATTGCCCAACAGTAATTTGTTCACCCACCATTTGCTATTTTTCTCGAGAGTAGCCACTAGTGAAACCTACGACCCCCGGGTCTCTTCCTCATATTATTTTCCTTTGCGATCTATTTTCTTTTGCATTTATTTTCAGATCTACTAAACCAAAAATACAAAAATACCTTGCTGCAATTTATCCTTATTTATTTTATTTGGCGTTCAATCTATCAATTTACTACAAATTTATCTCACGTTCGTTTGCTCATCGGAGGCGCCTGCATCGGAAGGGATTGACAACCCCTTTAACACGTCGGTTTGCGAGGATTTGTTATCTGTGTGCAGGGGATGTTTTACATTGTGTTGCTTGGTTCTCCTATTGGTTCGATAATCTTGGTCTCATCTGAGGGAAATACCTACCGCTACTGTGCTGCATCATCCCTTCCTATTTGGGGAAATACCGACGTAGCTTCAAGCCGCATCAGTAAATACATAAAAGTAAAAGATAGGCCCTTCGCAGAGGGAAGCAGAGGTTGCCATGCACTTATTTGTTTGTATGCTCAACCCCTTAATGCAGAAAAACGTCACGTTGCATTGCCCCTTGTGATAGCAACATTTATTATGCAGTTTGTCGCTTTTATTCTTCACCATCACAAGTTCGTGCAACGCTCAGTTTTCTCTTACACTAAATGATCTCACACTTTTAGAACCAATTTTTTGGTGACTTTTTGCACCGATGACAACTTACTTGAGGGTTCTTTCTCAATCCATAGGTAGCACTACAAAAAAAAGACACATCCATGACATTTTGGGCCGAACGAGAATTTTTTCTGTCATACTTATGATACTTCTATGACGATAATTGTGACAAAACACGGTATCATCATAGATGTGGTGGGGTCCTACTTCTAAGACAAAAAATCATGACAGAAAATGGGCTTTTCGTCCTGGGCGGGCCGGAGACACAGTTGCATGACATTCTTTGGGCCGTCCATGACGGAAAAAACCATGGTAGAAGCGAGGGCGAGGAAAATATCGGGGTGTTCCCGGTTAGGGTGGGTGGTCGGGGCTGAGAGATGCGCGTTTCACTCGTACATGCACTCGTGTGGGTGCGAGGAGTTGGGCTCTAACTAAACCCGAGCGATTGCACTGCAGGCTACGTGTTACTGAACCCGAGCGATCGATCGATGGCTATTAACTGAACCCGATCGAGCGATTCCTTCGCTACTGCTGCTAACTGAAGCCGATCGATGCTGCCTCTGGATGAACAGTGAGCGCTTCTAGGGGGTTTGGATGAACAGTTCCCGTTGGGGGTGGATGAACAGGACCCCGTGGTGTTGCCTCTAGATGAACAGGACCCCGATCGATCGAGCCGGTTGGGGCTGGATGAACAAGACCCCGTGGAGAGCTGGATGAACAGGACCACCCCGTGGAGGGCAGGATGAACAGTAGACGGTGGAGGGCTGGATGAACAGTAGCCCGTGGAGGGGTTGTTGAAAAGGAGCCCGTGGAGAGGGCTGGTTGAACAGTAGCCGGTGGAGTAGCACGCGGTGGAGGCTGGATGAACAGGAGCCCGTGGATGAACAGTCGCAGGTGGAGGCTGGTGGAGGTCGACGGTGGATGAACAGTAGCCCGTGGAGGCTGGAGGGGGTTGACGGTGGAGATGAACAGTATCCCGTGGATTCCCGTTTTGCGGTACACCACACCCCTACCGATGAACAGGACCCCCGTTTCGGCTCAAGTCCGTTTCATCCGTTTTGCGGTACGCCACACCCCTCCCGATCAACAGGACCCCCGTTTCGACCGTAGGAGGCCCATTTCCTCCGTTTTGCGGTACGCCAGACCCCTCCCGATGAATAGGATCCTATTTCAACCATGGCCGGTCGAACACAAGGCTGTTTCCTTCGTTCTGCGGTATGCCAGGCCTCGTTTCCATCGGTTGTTCCGTCCAAGCCCTCCCGATGAACACGACGACGCATTACGTTCCGACCCAGCCGGTTGGCTCCCCATGAACACGACGACGACGTTGTTTCCCCGTTCCGACCCAGCCATGTACACGAGCCTTGGCCGTACGTATGCGCGAGTAGGCGTTCGAGACCCTGCCCGTATGTACGTACGTGGCCGTATTTTCTTTCTTGCACACTTGCTGATGTATGTACGTGTACATGCTACGTGCGCGCCTCTACTACGACACGTGCGCGCCTCTACATCGACCAGTATGTACATACACGTCAGGACTGTAATGACAATGCTACGACGCTCGACCAGGTGGGTCCCGATCGCCGTGCACTTCCTTGCTCGCGAAGAAGTAGCCGGTGGTGTCGGTGTCAAAACCGGCGGATCTCGGGTAGGGGGTCCCGAATCGTGCGTCTAAGGCGGATGGTAACAGGAGGCGGGGACACAATGTTTACCTGTGTTCGGGCCCTCTCGATGGAGGTAATACCCTACTTCCTCGCTTGATTGATCTTGATGATATCAAGATTACAAAAGTTGATCTACCACGAGATCGTAGAGGCTAAACCCTAGAAGCTAGCCTATGATTATGATTGTTGTTGTCCTACGGACTAAACCCTTTGGTTTATATAGACACCGGAGGGGGCTAGGGTTACATAGAGTCGGTTAAAGGGAGGAGATCTACATATCCAAATTGCCAAGCTTGCCTTCCACGCAAAGGAGAGTCTCATCCGGACACGGGATGAAGTCTTCAATCTTGTATCTTCATAGTCCAACAGTCCGGCCAAAGTATATAGTCCGGCTGTCCGAGGACCCCCTAATCCAGGACTCCCTAAGTAGCCCCTGAACCAGGCTTCAATGACGATGAGTCCGGCGCGCAGATTTTCTTCGGCATTGCAAGGTGGGTTCCTCCTCCGAATACTCAATAGAAGATTTTGAACACAAGGATCGTGTCCAGCTCTGCAAAAATTCCACATACCACCGTGGAGAGTATAATATTCAACAAATCTAATCTGCTGACAACTTTAGAACGCGACACCACGCCACGGCCCGGTCATTATTTGAACCGTCTTTCTCAGCCAGCTACTGCACATACTACGAGGCGGTTTTCTTGGCACATCTTGTCGAAGCAGAGATCGTGTCCCCTTATCATGGGATTCTCATCAATACGGGTGTGGGTAACCCAACCGCGCCATCAATCACGACGCTTGGGGAATAAGCGAGTTTACCAGGCAAGAGGGGAGGCGCACAGTTTCTACCGCCCTTATAAAGGGACAAGGACTCCTCCTTTTCACCAACGCCTTCTTCTTCCCTGCCCATCCATTCTTGCACACTCGAGCTCCAGCGCCCAAGTTCTCATTTTCTCCGCAAAAACCATTCCAAACATGTCTGAAGCAGGAGGCAAGTGGATGGTCTCCTCCGTTATGGAGGAGAACATTATGAAGCTCCGGGAAGCCGGATACCTGGCCACAGACATCACGCACCGGCTCCCAGACGCGGGGCAGATCGTCCCTACCCCAGAACCCCACAAAAGGGTTGTATTCCTTACCCACTTCATTTGCAGACTGGGATTTTCCCTCCACCCATTTGTCCGTGGGCTCATGTTCTACTATGGGCTGGACTTCCATGATCTGGCCCCCAATTTCATCCTCAACATCTCGGCGTTTATCGTCGTGTGCGAGGCCTTCCTCCACATCAAGCCTCACTTCGCTCGTGGGTCAAGACCTTCAACATGAAACCGAAGGTGGTGGTCGGCCAGCAAGCGGAGTGCGTAGGCTCTATGGTGGGCGAAATGCCCAACGTCACCTGCTCGAAGGCTCCTATGTGGAGACCGTGAAGGGGTGGCAATCGGGGTGGTTCTACATCACCGAGCTGCGCGACACCAACTGGGTGGCGGCCCCCGAATTTCGACCTGGCATCCCCATGCGGCTCACCTCCTGGAAAGAGAAGGGCCTATCCTGGGGCTCATCGATGGAGTTGACCGGACTCCAGAACTGTGTTAAAAACATGATAAGCAAGAAAATCAAGCTTGTCAACGTGGTCCAGGTCATGCTCTTTCGCCGAATCCTCCCGTGTCAAAGACAGGCATTCAATATCTAGGAGTTCGACTCGGCTAAGCACCAGACGCTGCAAGAGCTCTTTGACACGATGCACCAAGACATCTGGAAGGTGTTGTTCAAGTCCGCCGAGGTACCTCCTCCCCTTACCAAGGATCGCGGACTCAGCGCAAAGCGCCTTGCCAATCCGGTAAGCTCCTTATATCTCATAAGATGTTCCTTTCCCTAGTATAACCGTGTGAGGGATCTAAGCCTCCACACCATTTAATAGGACTGGGTCGCGACAGCGGAGCAGATCGATTTTCCGGCCCCACTGCCCGAAGATCTAGCAAGGGCTCTCTTAACGGAGATGCTGGTTCCGGCGCCCTATGAGGCGCCGGAGAAGAAGGCCAAGAAGAAGGCCACGGGGACCAGGAAAGGTCTCCGGCGCAAGGTTGTATCGGACTTATCGTCCGATAACACCAAGGCGCCCTCCTCCCACGAAAACAAGGAGGAGGAAGAGGAAAGTTCTCCCCCCCCCCCCAGCCGGGGGAGACAAGAAAAGGAAGGCCGCCCCATCTGGGGAGGCCGAAGGGTCCAAGAAGGGAAGGACCCTCCTTTCGGACTGCTCCACAGCAGACGCTTTTAGCGACGAGGAGTGGCTACCCAGGGACAAGCCCCTGGTGAAGTTGTAAGTTTCCGAACACCATCATAGTTATGGTATATTTCGTCTTATTGCCTCTTATCATGCCAAACATGATCCTGTAGTCCATCCAAAGCCCATATCGACGTATCCTCTTCGAATGAGTCTTTGGGCCAGTCGGAGATGAATAGCGATTCACTCCCGACCGCCTCCTCCCCTCGCCCTACGGACGATGCCGAGGTGTTGTCTCAAAGGGCACCGAACCAAGCGGAGGTAGTTCTGGAGGCGCCCCAAGGCGACGTCCCAGACGTTGGGCGCATGGGGGCAAGACTCCCATGGGCTCTAATGATGGGGGCAGTAAGTTTGCCCCCAGCCGAATACTACGCCGGAACCTCCAGTGGTTCCCGACTCTATCAGGCGACCCCTCGCTAAGAGGGGCAAGCCGTCTGTGCCGATGGCCTCTGTCCATCCAGAGGCATCGGACAACTTGCTGGAAGCGCTTCGCGCCGCTTCCATTGACGAAGAGCACCGCACTGTCATGAGTGCGGTGGTCAAGAAGGTTCAGTCCGCAAAAAGCGGACTGACTGAAGCCTGTGCCAGCCTCCTAACAGGCTTTGAGGTAAGTAATCAAATTATAAGAAAATATTACAGCATAGACAGTAGCCCCTGATGCTCTGTTTGGCGTTCGCAAAGAAAGGCCGAACAGAGGATCAAATAATAATCACAGGAGTCTAATCAGAATATGTCTATGTGAGTAAGCATGCTTTGTTGCTGGCCGCTGCTGCTCGTACTGCGGAGCTCTCCGCACTGAAGCGGGACCTTGAGCGGTCCAAAGAAGAGCTCGGCCTTACCAAGAGGCAGCTCGAGGAGAAAAAAGGTAAGTGATACCCCGTCTGTATATTGATAAAGAAAAAACAAGGTGGTTGTTCATAGGATTGTCATGAATTTTGCTAGGGGCCACGACCGAAGTGGCGGCCCTGAAGAAGGCGATGTCCGAGGCCGAAGACAAAACGGCCAAGGAGCAAGCCGAGTGCGAGAAGCAAGAGGCCCGATTCGGCGAGGTTCAGCAAGAGCTCCAGGAATTCGTCAAGAAATACGAGTCCTTGGAGCGTGACTCTAAGACGCAAGGGTCCGAGCTTGCGAAGGCCCTCGAGAACGCACAAAATGCCAAGGCCAAAGCCCAAAAGGCCCTCCAGGATATTCAGGAGGTCAAGAAGATAGCGGCGGGTAAGGCATTCATTATGCAAAGCAAGCATGTGAAGGAAACTTTCCTTTTACTTACCCGAGTTCGGAGCTCTCCAGGAGCGTTCGCAGATCTACCCAGCAGTGTGTCGAATACCGCGGAGTTCTACCGGGCCGAGGAACGGAGCTCGACGGAGAAGTTGTTCTGGTCTCAGTATACTGGGACCGAACATCCGATGCCCTTGAGCGACCAGTTGAAGCAACTGGTCGAGCTTCACAAGGCGGCCGAACAGGCCATGAGGGGTCTCATAGTCCGGATGTGGCCTGGCAAGCCCCTGCCTGGCAGCTACTTCGTCCAGTAAGGCGGCTTGTGAATGCCTGCCCACGGTTTGAAGTCATAAAGCGGTCCGTCTGCATTGAGGGTGCGCGCAGGGCCTTTGCCCGGGCGAAAGTGCACTGGGCGAAGATGGATTCCGAAAAGCTGGTGAAGGAGGGGCCGCCGGAGGGCAAGGAGCATCGCCAACCCGAAAAGTATTATGACAAAGGTCTCAAGGGTGCTCGCCTTTGTGGCGGAGGAATGTGCTAAGGATGTAATATTTGAATGAATGTACTCATGTTATCCTACAATATGAAAACGAAGTTCATGTGCGCTTATGTAACGCTTGTTAATTTAAAATATTACCTTACGTGCGGCCGCTTTATAAAATCTCGAGAGTTGGTCACCGTCGCTTCGCCCCAATGTAACTAGTATCGAGGTGTTCGGATAAACCCGATCACTCTTTATCCCAGTTTTGGGTCCTTCAAGGAGGTGTTCAAGACAACGAACTGTGCAATTGGACTATAAAGCTTTATCACTCTCACTTAGCCATAGAAGTCTACAATTTTAAATTTTTGGCGAAGCCCCTAGTATTCAGAAGGCCGAACTTGGGGCGCTATGTACGCCTAAATCGGACAAGGCCGACTCCTCGCTTAAAGCGGAAAAAAAATCTTTAAGGATTTGAGACCTCCCGAACAGCGACCAGCTCGCCGCATCATGAGAGTCAGTTTGCTTTCTCTCGAGGTGCTCGCCCGTAAGAACTGGGACACAATCGCAGTAGTTCTCCCAGCGCTACCTTTGCCGATATAGCGGAACGTAAGGTACCAAAACATGGGAGCCGGGCAAACCCAACTATTGACCCAAGACATGATTCGGAGCTGATGCATATAATGCTATAAGTTCGGGGTGCCGCACTGTCGAAAGTGTTCGGACTTTTCATGTCGTGTTATGGGGTACACTGAAGCCCCTGGCGCACTGGACGTACCAGAATGTACGGGTGAAATTTGTCGTAAATAAGCAGACAAGAGAAAAAAAAAGGAAATGCAATAATAAGCTAATGCTATACATCATTATTTAAATGATACGTCGAAGCGTATGTGTACAAGTAGTGCAATAAGCAAAAAAATAGGACTATTTGACATGTCCTATCCAAGGGCAAGCTGTGTATTGGTATGTAAAACAGGTATATCGATCGTTATCAGAGACCACCTGGGGATTCCCTTGTACGTCAGAGCTTCTTGCTTCCTTGGTATTTCCTTCCCGTAATGGGTCTGATAATCAGGCGGTCGGAAAGAGATTCCAGAGAGTAGGGTCCTGAAAGAGAGAAAATGGTAAAGATATACGGGCCCTGAGGCGGTTGAGCCGCATTGTGGGCCATGCCATAGTCGTGCCTCCCCTGCGCCCATGGTATCTTGAGTGCGTAATTATGTACGCGCGGCGCAAATTTTGCCGCTTTACTGGGACTATGACAGAGGCCGAATTGCTTGGTGAGCTCTGAACATGCCGGGCGATCCTGTTGCAGGGTACTCGGACTCGCTTGAGGTTGTCCGGGGGTTTTGTCGCCGAATTGGCGGTTTGTCTCAGAAGGCTGCTTTGCACTTCTGCCGCAAGGGCCGCAGTGTGCTCCTCCGTACGGAGCGAGCGTTCCGTGTTTCCATGAACTATTATAACCCCGCGAGGTCCTGGCATTTTGAGCTTGTGGTATGCATAATGCGGTACCGCATTGAATCTAGCAAATGCGGTTCGTTCGAGTAGTGTGTGATAGCCACTGCGGAAGGGAACGATATCGAAGATTAATTCTCCGCTTCGGAAATTGTCCGGAGATCCGAAGACCACTTCTAGTGTGATTGAGCCCATGCAACAGGCCTCTACACATGGTATGACACCTTGGAAGGTGGTTTTTGTTGGTTTGATCCTCGAGGGGTCTATACCCATTTTGCGCATTGTATCCTGATAGAGCAGGTCCAGGCTGCTGCCACCGTCCATAAGGACTCGAGTGAGGTGAAATCCGTCAATGATGGGATCAAGGACCAATGCGGCAGAACCGCCATGACGGATACTAGTGGGGTGGTCCTCGCGATCGTAAGTGATCGGACAAGAAGACCATGGGTTGAACTTTGGGGCGATCGGCTCCATCGCATAGACGTTCCTTAGTGCACGCTTCCGTTCCCGCTTGGGAATATGGGTTGCATATATCATGTTCACCGTTTTCACTTGGGGAGGAAATTTCTTCTGTCCTCCTTTGTTCGGCGGCCGGGGCTCCTCCTCGTCATTGCTATGCAGCCCCTTTTCCTTTTTTTCGGCATTCAACTTGCCGGCCTGTTTGAACACCCAGCATTCTCTGTTGGTGTGGTTGGTTGGCTTATCGGGGGTGCCCTGAATTTGACACGAGCGATCGAGTATGCGGTCCAAACTGGACGGGCCCGGATTGCTTCTTTTGAACGGCTTTTTCCGCTGACCGGATTTAGAGCCACTGAATCCGGCATTGACTGCCGTGTCTTCGGCGTTGTCGCCGTTGTTGCGGCGCTTGTGTCTGTTGCGACGTGGTCTGCCGTTGCTATATTTGGCATCTGAATTGCCAGGATTTCTTGATGTGTTGTTGCTGCGAGCCAGCCAATTGTCTTCGCCTGCGCAAAAGTGGGTCATGAGTGTCATGAGGGCTTCCATGGACTTCGGCTTCTCTTGGCTGAGGTGTCGGGCGAGCCACTCGTCACGGATGTTATGCTTAAAAGCCGCTAAGGCCTCGACATCCGGACAGTCGACAATTTGGTTCTTTTTAGTTAGGAACCGAGTCCAAAATTTCCTGGCTGATTCCCCTAGCTGCTGTGTTATGTGACTCAAGTCATCGGCATCCGGTGGTTGCACATAAGTGCCCTAGAAGTTGTCAAGGAATGCGTCTTCCAAATTCTCCCAACTGCCAATGGAGTTTGCTGGCAAGCTGTTCAGCCAATGCCGAGCCGGTCCTTTGATTTTTAGTGGGAGGTATTGATGGCATGAAGATCGTCACCGCGGGCCATGTGGATGTGGAGGAGAAAATCTTCAATCCATACCGCAGGGTCTGTTGTACCATCATATGATTCAACGTTCACGAGTTTAAATTCCTCTGGGAATTCGTGACCCATCACTTCATCAGTGAAGCATAGGGGGTGTGTGGCGCCTCTATGTTGGGCTATGTCACGACGCAGTTCATACGAGTCTTGTCTGTTGTATTCAGCCCGGTCGGATTTGCTTTTAGTATATTCGGCGTGACGATCGTCGTCACGCGTTGGGGCGCGCCCCCATGATCCATAGATCGATCTTGTATGTCCTGCTTTGTTTTACAATACGTCTCGCAGGTCTTGCGTGTTGCCCCGGGCCTTGGTGTTTTTGTTTGACTGGCGACGGGGTGCGGGCTGGACTTCAGGCTGATATGCCGCTCTGTCTCGGCCATGAGGTGACCGATCAGCCGCATCATACGCTGGTAGTGTGGGTTTTAATGCTTCCTCCTTGAGTTGGGGTAGAAACCTGCGCTTTGGGTAACTCTTGGTTGGGCGCTCGAGTTTGTATTCATCGGCCGCCAGGACCTCAGTCCATCTATCCGCTAGCAGATCTTGGTCAGCTCGAAGCTGTTGTTGCTTCTTCTTCAGGATTTTTGTTGTGGCTATAAGCCGGCGCTTGAAGCGTTCATGTTTGACGGGATCCTCGGGCACGAAAAGTTCTTCGTCGCTGAGGCTCGCCTCATCTTCGGAGAGGGGCATATAATTGTCATCCTCTGATTCTCTGTCTGCTGCCTGTTCCTTAGGGCTAGCTTGCCCATCCTCCCGCTCGAAGCCTGGCTGGAGGGGATTGTCTTCGTCTTCGGCACTATTATTTCTTGTGCCGGTATCGCTGCTTTTGCTATGGAGGGGCTTAGAGCGGCGCCGATGACGCTGGTGCTTAGATTGCTTCTCAAGGGGATTATCTTCCGTTGCCTTATTGCCATCGCTTTCCTTGGGGGTGTCCACCATGTATTTATCATATGATGAGGTGGCAGTCCACCGCCCTGTGGGCGGTGGTTCCTGTTCGTCTCCTGCATCGTCGTCCATACCGTTGATGTCTTCAGAGCCGAAATCGAGCATGTCCGTTAAGTCGTCGACAGTGGCTATCAAGTGGGTGGTGGGTGGGGAACGAATTTCTTCATCGTCCGCTTCCCACTCAAGCCGGACATAGTTCGGCCAAGGGTCTCCTGACAAGGAGAGAGACCTTAATGAATTTAGCACGTCGCCTGGGCGAAAAGTCTTGAAGATATCCACGGAGGAATACTCCATGATCGGTGCCCAATCAGATTTGATAGGCACGGACGTAGGCGGTTCGGAGCCCGTAGCCGGGGACGAATCCAAGTGTCCGGCAACACAGGTCTCATAGGAGGTGAAGTCAGTATTCGCTCTATCACCGCTGAGTGTGCGGCCTCCGTGGCGGGGTCCATCCACCCGTCCTCGGACGGCGCGATCTGCTCCGGACTAAGGGCTGGAGTGGCCACAGGTGTGATCTCCCAAACACCGTCCAATGGCAGAGCTAAGTCATGCTCATCGTGACTGTGCGGCGCACCTGACATGGGCTCAAATTCGTCGAAGATCAAGTCTCCCTGGATGTGGGCAGTATAGTTCAAGCTTCCAAACCTGACCTGATGGCCAGGGGTGTAGCTCTCGATCTGCTCTAGATGGCCAAGCGAGTTGGCCCGCAGTATGAAGCCACCGAATACGAAGATCTGTCCGGGGAGGAAAACCTCACCCTGGATCACATCGTTGCCGATGATCGAAGGGGCCATCAAGCCTTTATCATGATGACACAGTGGAACTCTCAATGAATGCACCAATGTCGGTGTCAAAACTGGCGGCTCTCGGGTAGGGAGTTCCGAATTGTGCGTCTAAGGCGGATGGAAACAGGAGGCGGGGGACACAATGTTTACCCAGGTTCGGGCCCTCTCGATGGAGGTAATACCCTACTTCCTGCTTGATTGATCTTGATGATATGAGTATTACAAGAGTTGATCTACCACGAGATCATAGAGGCTAAACCCTAGAAGCTAGCCTATGATTATGATTGTTGTTGTCCTACGGACTAAACCCTCCGGTTTACATAGACATTGGAGGGGGCTAGGGTTACGCAGAGTCGGTTACAAGGGAGGAGATCTACATATCCGAATTGCCAAGCTTGCCTTCCACGCAAAGGAGAGTCCCATCCGGACACGGGACAAAGTCTTCAATCTGGTATCTTCATAGTCCAACAGTCCAGCCAAAGTATATAGTCCGGCTGTCCGAGGACCCCCTAATCCAGGACTCCCTCGGTGGGTCCCAGCAGTCAGGGGGGCAAATCGTTTTTTTGCCCGAACGCACTTCCTTGCGTGCAAATATGTAGCTGGTGGGTCCCAGCACTCAGGGGGAAACATTTTTTTGTGAAACACGGTGGCCCGTCCGGTGGGTCCCTGCTGTCAGGTGGAGGAATAATTATTTGCGCGTAATAAGGAGGCACTTCCTTGTTGTGGCCGTGGACCCAGCTGTCAGCCTCTCCACGTATAGTACTCTTCCGATGGAAGTCGGTCGTTGACCACATGTACCACGCCGCACCGAGAGCACCAAGGCGGTGGACGACAGCGAGGCCTAGGAAGGGGACGACGCGGAGCCGGGGAAGACGCGGCAGTGGATGCCCACACGGAGAGGAGTACGAGGGTTCACTGGTTCGGCTGCGGTGTGAGGCTGCCGTCGCCGCAGAATAACAGGGGGTGTGGGTGAGTAGAGGGATGGTCTGGCCAACGGTGGGAGTAGTAGGGGGCGGTGAGGCCTCCGCAGTATCGCAGCCGGCCACGGGAGGCAGGAGCACGAGGCATGACCGGCGCTGGTTTGGGCGGCTGGAGCAAGAATACCAAAGGTTTAAGAAGCACTGCGGCCGTTGGATGGACATCGTATGGTCACTGGAGCTATAATCATGCATATTGACTAAGTTGACAAAGCCCTCCATCCCCGTCAACTTAGTAGGCCCACAAGTCAGCCTCCCACTATACTGGGTCCCAGCTAGCAGGGGGAGTATTCATTTTTTTGTGCGTAATAAGGAGGCACTTCCTTGCGTGCGAAGATATAGCTGGTGGGTCCGAGCTGTCAGCGGCGGTAACATTTTTTTCACGAAATACAGAGGCTCTTTCGGTGAGTCCTAGATGTCAGGTGGAGGAATCATTATTTTACGCGTAATAAGGAGGCATTTCCTTGTGTGCGGCCGTGGACCTAACTATCAGCCTCTCCACGTATAGTCCACTTCAGATGCATGTCGGTCGTTGACCATGTTGACCAGGCTGCGCCAAGAGCACCAGGCCGGTGGACGACGGCGAGGCCTAGGAAGGGAACGACATAGAGGTAGGGAAGACTCGGCAGTTGTTTCCCATGCGGAGGGGAGTACGACTATACGAGGGTTTACTGGTTCGTCTGCCATCGCCGTAGAATAACAGCAGGTGTGGATGAGTAGAGGGATGGCTAGGCCAGCTGTGACGCCCCCAATTCAATCGTACACTAATCATGCATGCAAACGTGTACGATCAAGATTAGGGACTCACGGGAAGATATCACAACACAACTCTAAAACATAAATAAGTCATACAAGCATCATAATACAAGCCATGGCCTCGAGGGCTCGAATACAAGTGCTCGATCATAGACCGGTCGGAAGCAACAATATCCGATCTGAGACATAAGTTAAACAAGTTTGCCTTAAGAAGGCTAGCACAAACTGGGATACAGATCGAAAGAGGCGTAGGCCTCCTGCCTGGGATCCTCCTAACTACTCCTGGTCGTCGTCAGTGGGCTGCACGTAGTAGTAGGCACCTCCGATGTAGTAGGAGTCGTCGTCGATGGTGGCGTCTGGCTCCTAGGCTCCGACATCTGGTTGCGACAACCAGGTAGAAGGGAAGGGGAAAAGGGGGAGAAAAGCAACCTTGAGTACTCATCCAAAGTACTCGCAAGCAAGGAGCTACACTACATATGCATGGGTATATGTGTAAAGAGGCAATATCGATGGACTGAACTGCAGAATGCCAGAATAAGGGGGGGATAGCTAGTCTTATCGAAGACTACGCTTCTGGCAGCCTCCGTCTTGCAGCATGTAGAAGAGAGTAGACTGAAGTCCTCCAAGTAGCATCGTATAGCATAATCCTACCCGGCGATCCCCTCCTCGTTGCCCTGTTAGAGAGTGATCACTGGGTTATATCTGGCACTTGGAAGGGTGTGTTTTATTAAGTATCCAGTTCTAGTTGTCATAAGGTCAAGGTACAACTCCAAGTCGTCTCATATCAAGATCACGGCTATTCGAATAGATTAACTTCCCTGCAGGGGTGCACCACATAACCCAACACGCTCGATCCCATTTGGCCGGACACACTTTTTTGGGTCATGCCCAGCCGCGGAAGATCAACATGTTGCAGCCCCACCTAGGCCAACAGGGGGTCTGGGCCGCGTTCGCAACACGTTCGCAACAGGGGGTCTACACTTTTTTAGGTCAGCACGCCGGTCTAAACCTAAGCGCACAGGGGTCTGGGCCCATCGCCTTTAGCACACCTGCACGTTGCGAACGCGGCTGGAAGCAGACCTAGCCTAGCAGGCGTTCCAGTCCAATCCGGCGCCAAGGCCGCTCGGCCGACGTCACGAAGGCTTCGGCTGATACCACGACGTCGAGTGCCCATAACTATTCCCGTGTAGTTGGTTAGTGCGTATAGGCCAGTAGTCAGACTCAGATCAAATACCAAGATCTCGTTAAGCGTGTTAAGTATCCGTGGACGCCGACCAGGGCCAGGCCCACCTCTCTCCCAGGTGGTCTCAACCTGTCCTGTCGCTCCGCCACAAAGTAATAGTCGGGGGCCGTCGGGAACCCAGGCCCACCTCTACCGGGATGGAGCCTTCTGCCCCTTCAGCCCACATCTCCGAACAGTATCATAAGTAATGTAACAGTATAAAGTATATAGCATATGCCCGTGATCACCTCCTGAAGTGATCAGGGCCTAGTAGTATAGCATGGCAGACGGACAAGAGTGTAGAGCCACTGATGGAACACTAGCATCCTATACTAAGCATTAGGATAGCAGGTAAGGGTAACAACTGTAGCAACAATGACAGGCTATGCATCAGAATAGGTTTAACCGAAAGCAGTGACAAGTTACACTACTCTAATGCAAGCAGTATGGAGAAGAATAGGCGATATCTGGTGATCAAGGGAGGCTTGCCTGGTTGTTCTGGCAAGTAGGAGGGGTCATCTTCGATGTAGTCGAACACACGAACAACGGCAGCGGTCTCGGAGTCTACTGGGAAGAAGTAACGGAGAGGGAACACAATAAATAACAGAGCAATCAAATGTAACACAAAGCAAGATGCGGCAATACGTTGTGCTAGGGGGTGACCTAACGCAGGGATAGGTGATACCGGCGATATGGGGAAACAACCGGGAAAGTATTCCCGGTGTTTCGTGTTTTCGGACAGATGAACCGGAGGTGAAAAGTTGCAGGTTTTATAGGTTAGGGATACATGGCGGACGAAAGGGCTGCGTATCCGGATTCGTCTCGTCGTTCTGAGCAACTTTCATGTAGAAAGTATTTTCATCTGAGCTACGATTTATTTTATATGATTTTCTAAAGTTTTAAATCATTTTTGGAATTTATTTAATTAATTTAAACTAACATTATCCAGAATAGTGTTTGCTGACGTCATCATGACGTCAGCAGTCAACAGGTGTTGATCGGGTCAAACCGACGATGTGGGTCCTGGCCTCATCATTGACACAGTTAACTAAATAGGATTAGTCAATTTAATTAAAATGATTAGGTTAATTAATCAGGCTTAATTAGATTAACTAACATGATTAATTATTTAAGTGTATAATTAATTGTTATTTTAATTATTATTATTATATATTTTTTATATAAATTCCTTTTTTTCCTTCGAGGGTGGGGCCCCTAGTCGCTGGCACATGTGGCCACCGCAGGCGGTTGCTAGCAGCTGGGCGCTGAAAAGTGGCGCACCGAAGCGGGCACTCGCCTGTGCCAGCCATGCAAGGTGTTTGGCGGGCACGGTGGCGCCGGCGACGCAGGGAGGCAGGGGCCGAGGCCGCTGCCGGGCAAGGACGGCGACGCAGCGGGCACGAAGCGAGGCGGGTCGCGGTGAGCGTGGCCGAGGCGCAGTTCGACGCGCCGAGCGCCAGATGGCGCAGTCAAGGCCGCAGGGGGCAGAGGGGCTTCGGGTGCCGGAGCACGGCAACGGGCAGGCGAGGCGGTGTGTTCTGGTGACTGAACGCGGGTACGCACGCAGATGATGGCGGGGTGAGGCCAGCACGGGGAGGAGGCCGCGGCCCCGGGGCGGTAGAGGGCGCGGGACGACGGGCACGCCGGTCGGTGCCGCCTGTGTCGAGGCACGGCCAAGCGGCGTAGCACGGGCCGGAGCGCTGGGCGCGGGCGATGGTCGCGGGGCGAGGGTGTGCGAGGAGACGGGGCGGGAGCTCATAGAGGAGGAGTAGGGTCAAGGCAGCGGGGCGCGAGGAGGGCGACGGGGACGAGCGACGGAGAGGATGCAGGCCGGCGGGGTGGTCCGGCGAGGCGGCGTGGTCTCCTGGCGGCGACAGGCGACGGCATCGGTGGCCTCCTCCTCGATCCCGATCCAAATCGGGGGAGAGGCGGGAGGAGATATTTTCGGGGAGGAGTGGTGAGTGTCGGTGGCGGTTCGGGCCCTGGGGGTGGATAAGGGGAGTGGGGGGGGGGGAGTGGCCGGCTGGGCCGGTTTGGGCCTACCCAGTTGGGCCGGTGGCCTGCTGGGTTTCTTTTTTTTGTCAATTTGTTTTCTCTTTTGTATTTTCTTTCTTTAATTCATTTTCTATTCTGTTTTATTTCATTTTAAATCATTTAGGACATTTCTAAAAATGAGTTTGCTGCACTATAAATACCTATGCCATTTTTGGCACAGCCCGAACATTTTGTTTTATATATTTGAAAACTTTTATTGTTGACATTAATTTGAATTTTAATTTTGAAACGGTTTTGAATTAACCCGAGATTAACTACAATGACAGAGGTGACGTGGCACCATTAACGTGAGATTACTGTAGCTTGATTATCCAGGCATTACACCAGCGATGGGAGTACGGTGGGGCGGTGAGGCCTACGCGGCAACACAGCCGGCCGCGGGGAGGAGAGAGCAGGCAGTCCCGCCGGCACTTGTTTGAGCGGCTGCAGCTGGAAGAGCAGATATTGAAGAAGCACGACGGCCGTTGGATGGACATCCAACAGTCACTACTTGTGCGTCAACCTTTTTTTTAGGAAAGCCTCAAATCTGTGGAAAACATCATACAACCCATCTGCCATTATTTCGAATAATTTACAGCCCATTTGCTAATTCTTAAGGTTTTTTCGGAGCCCATATTCTGTTTGTTAGCATTACAGCCCATATTGTGGCCACGGTTAAAAAATTATACGAAATTTTGCATATTTCGGTGCGGTCCGAACTGTTTTTAATCCCGAAATTTCGAGTCACATTCAAACTGATTTTAAAAATAAATGTATATCAATATAAAATCCAAAAAATTGTCCACGCATAAAAATCAATGCAATTTAAAATCTCGAAATGAAAAAAAGAAATTTGAAACTAATTGCCGGTTTGATGTGTTTTAAAAATGTACATCCCATTTCTCGTTAATGATAGGCCATTTTCTCGGCCAGCCGAATGAAGCTCTCCTCGTCTTGAAATATTTGCAGCCCAACAGGCCTGACAAAGCGACTTACTTGGCAAATCACAAAAAAACTGGGTTGTGGCCATGGACCCACCTGCGGCCGTGGACCCAGCTGTCAGCCTCTCCACGTACAGTACTCTTCCGATGGAAATTGGTCGTTGACCACATTGACCACGCCGCGCCGAGGGCACCAAGGCGGTGGACGACAGCGAGGCCTAGGAAGGGGACGACGCGGAGCCAGGGAAGACGCGGCAGTGGATGCCCACGCGGAGAGGAGTACGAGGGTTCACTGGTTCGGCTGCGGTGTGAGGCTGCCTTCACTGCAGAATAACAGGGGGTGTGGGTGAGTGGAGGGATGGCCTGGCCAGCGTTGGGAGTAGTATGGGGGCGGTCAGGCCTCCACGGCAGCACGGCCAGCCACGGGAGGCAGGAGAAGGCCGCACGACCGGCGCTGCTTTGGGCGGCTGGAGCAAGAAGACCAGAGGTTGAAGAAGCACTATGGCCGTTGGATGGACATCGTACGGTCACTAGAGCTAGAATTGTTCATATTGACTAAGTTGACAAAGCCCTCTGTCCCCGTCAACTTAGTAGGCCCATTAAGTCAGCCACCCACTATGGTGGGTCCTAGCTAAAGGTGGGGTATTCATTTTTTGTGTGTCATAAGGAGGCACTTCCTTGCGTGCAAAGATATAGCTGGTGGGTCCGACCTGTTAGCGGGGGGGGGGGGCATTTTTTTTGCGAAATACGGAAGCCCTTCCCGTGGGTCCTAGCTGTGAGGTGGAGGAATCATTATTTTGCACGTAATCAGGAGGCATTTCCTTGCGTGCGGCCGTGGACCCAACTGTCAGCCTCTCCACGTATAGTCCACTTTCGATAGATGTCGTTCATTTACCACGTTTACCAGGCCGCGCCGAGAGCACCAGGGCGGTGGACGACAGCGAGGCCTAGGAAGGGAACGACACAGAGCCAGGGAAGACTCGGCAGTTGTTTCCCACGCGGAGGAGTACGAGGGTTTACTGGTTCGTCTGCCGTCCCCGGAGAATAACATCAGGTGTGGGTGAGTAGAGGGATGGCTAGGCCAGCGATGGGAGTATGGTGGGGCGGTGAGGCATGCTGGCAAAGACAGCCGTCATGGGAGGAGGGAGCAGGCAGTCCCCGGCGCTTGTTTGAGCGGCCGGAGCAGAAGAGCAGAGATTGAAGAAGACGACGGCCGTTGGATGGACATCCAACGATCCTTTGCTGTCGTCAACCTTCTTTTAGGAAAGCCTCAAATCTGTGGAAAATAGCATACAGCCCATCTGCCATTATTTCTAATAATTTACAGCCCATATTCTTTTTGTTAGCATTACAGCTATATTGTGGCCACGGTTAAAAAATTATTCGAAATTTTGCATATTTCGGTGCGGTCCGAACTATTTTTAATCCCCAAATTTCGAGTCACGTTCAAACTGATTTTAAAAATAAATGTATATCAATATAAAATCCAACAAATTTTCCATGCATAAAAATTAATGCAATTGAAAATCTTGAAATGAAAAAAATGAAACTAATTGCCGGTTTGATGTGTTTTAAAAATGTACAGCTCATTTCTCATTACTGATAGGTCATTTTCTCGTCCAGCCGAATGATGCTCTCCTCGTATTGAAAGATTTGCAGCCCAACAGGCCTGACAAAGCGACTTACTTGGCAAATCACAAAAAAATGGGCTACCATTTTTAGAAATAAAAAAAATACTGGGCTGGTTTGTGGTAAACATAAAAGAGAAGGCTGTCTAGACAGGCCAGAGTGCCCCGCACAGCCCAGTTGACACCCTGCTTCCGTCTCAAAAAAAATTAGATAAATGCCACTCCAATTATGGCGATTCATAAAAATGCCACTGCAATTTCCAAACTTTGAAAAATGCCACTGCAATTTTTGCAAACTTCGAAAAACGCCACTGCAATTTGCAAACTTTGAAAAACGCCACTCGGACTTCAAAAATGCCACTAGAAATGGCATGAAATGGCATTTTCAAAGTTTGAAATTGCAGTGGCATTTCTCGTAAAACACCAGATTTGGAGTGGCATTTATCAAATTAACCCAAAACAAAAATAATTGGGCGAGCTCTTTGGGTCCCCGTGTCGGCCGCTCGTTGTGCAATTCTCTCGTTTATTGACTACGTTGACAATGGCATGGGACCCAGATGTCAGAAATCCATTAGGAGGAGCCATTTTTATTGGCTTAAAATAAGGAGGCACTTGCTTGCGTACTGCCATGACCTTGGCGGGTCCCTGTTGTCATCCTCTCCATGTACAATCATCTCCTAATTGTGTACGCATCAACTTGGTAGGCCCACAAGTCAGCCTCTAAACCCGTGGAGGATAAATACACCACATTTAAAAAAATAACAGCCCATTCCATACGTTCAAACAGAAAATTCAACATTTAGAGCAAAGTAACAGGTCTGATCCACATATAGAGTACTGAACTTCCATGTTGACAACCATCATAGCCAAGTTAACTATCTACTCCCACTAATACTCTAGTAGCGTAGAAGTACTAACTTACTCTTAGCTAACTAGACGATGCCGGCCGCCATCTGCGGTACACGCTAAACGCCGGCACCGGCGTCCTCCGCCTTGCCTCGGACTTGCCAGAGGTGCGATAGGGCACGTTGCTCGGCGCTTTGGCCCTTTCCATGCCGGCGTGGTCCACTGAAGCTTCGGCTTCTAAGCGGGAAACCCACTTGACGAGCTGGTAGTAAAAATCGGCATCGCGAACGCGTGCGCGCCCGATATCCTCCAGGGCTATTTGCCTGGCGCCGGCCTCCATGTAGTCAGCCCAGTTGCAGGCGCTTTGCTCGCGACTCAGAGCGTCGGTGCGCTGCTGCTCCATGTCCCGCTGGCAGCGCAAATCAACGATACGCTGCTCCTCCGCCAAGTGGTCGCGCTTCAACAACTCCTGCTCCTCCGCCAGGCGGTCGCGCTCCAACAAGTCCTCGATCTTCGCATTGCCATCTAAAGACCGATAGAATGCCTCCTCCCTCCGTCTGCCTTCCCGTGAAAAACCGAACACTAGTTCCGGCGATGACCGCCTCCGGCCTCGCCTATCGCGGACGGGCAGGGGCATGGCAGACATGGCGAGAGCGAGGATAAGTGGCGAGCGACGTCGGGCCGGTGGGGGCTTATGAGGATAGGGCGAATCGGGTCACGGTGGCACCATAGAAGGTCGGGAAACAGTACTTATAGGCGGAAGGTAGCGCGACGGTCATCGGAATTCAATGCATAATTAAGCAGGCATGGCTTAGCGCGCCAGCTTGCCGTGGAAAACTAGAGAAACTGAAATTCTGACTGTGCCATCCCGTCCCGTCCGTGCTGGGTCGCACACCGGCATGAAGGTCAAAACAAGTGCACTCGAATCATCTCCCTCCTTGTTAATAATGACTCCACAGATTTAAAAGGCCCGCAACAATTAAAGCGCATCTTTTTTGCATCAGTTAGCTGCCTTAATTACGGCCAGTTGCATGCACGTACTCAAAATCGCTCGCAGCCAGTACGCGGAGTAGCATGCAACGAGTCGCAGCCGAGGGCAGTAGTTGATGAACTTTAGCTGGGAGATAAGGCATTTGCGAACGTTTTCGCTGGCAATTTCTTCAGATTCGCATGGCATTTTCTTTAGAGCAGCTTGTCAGTTTCTTCAGAGGTAGGCATTTTTATTCAAAAAACTGCCACTTCGGATCTTGCGTTGCAACTAAAACTGCGGATCTTGTGTCCAGATCTGAGATGCCACGTGTACCAGATGAATGACTCCAAGTTCGACTACCGTGATGCTAGTGCGAGCCAAGGAACACTGTTGGAGAGACCCCCCTCATAATTTTCCTACATTGGTCGTTTGATTCATAGGATAGAATGCTATAGGATTTTTTTCCTATCTAATCATGTTTTAATTGGCAATCTAGCATCCACTCTAACTTTTGTTTCACTTCCTTTGTTCCTATGAAGAGAGTACTTGCTATAAATGATGTGCCGCTGCAAGAGCCGCCTATATTAATTAACCATGCTCTAAAAAGGTGGACCAGCTTTGGCTATAGTAGTACTATACTAGGTTAGTAGGTGACCTTGCGCTTGGCTCTTCTCCTCTTTCGGAAGTCGAACAATAATGATGGTACTACAGTACTACTTCTGGCAATCTGACACCAAATGAACTGTTGCACGTCCACCGCTTGTAAGCAAAAGTTTCTCCTCGTGCTGCGAGCCACCGTGCACACGTTGGCGAGGGAGAAGGCGTAGTAAGCAAGCTTCTCGTCGTTCTGTGAGTTGACGGGACACATCAAAGTTATTTATTAGTACTCTCTTCAAAAAGGGCCGACCAAGTCCATGGCTACCATCCCGTGCTCTGTCATTGAGTACATGCACTATTCACGTGACATCGAGGAGAAAAAATATTGCATAGTACTAGGTGCCATCGAAGTGCATGACTCACTTACGCACTGCATGTCTCCATTTTCTTGCATGACACGCCACCTTGATGCTAGATGTCCCGCGTGTCATGGAGGCATATAGTATGATTTTGTAAAATGGAGGCATATAGATGTCCCACGTGTCGGCAAAAGGATGAACAAAGCTCATGTCTTAAACGAAAGAGTGGAATAACATAGATTCCTGACGACCGAGAAGGAGCAACAAACCTCGGGGTGGAGCGTCTGCACTCATACTATTTTATATTATTCAGCGATATAAAATCAACCAAATCTCTCCACGTTCCTATACCATTCTATAGTATGAGAATAACTTTGAACGTAAGCCATTGATTCACTCTATCCAATGGTCATAGTTGGAAAATCCAAACAAACCCAAGCATTGGATCAACTCTTTTTTCGAGATAAACTCATTTAGCACTTACCGCCTGCCCACCTAGCCCACCTATATATCCGCTCACGTGTGATGACCATAGGAGCTATCCACTCAGATTGTATGTTAAAAAAATAAAGGTCGATAACTAATGCGGCACCTCGGGCCAACGTGGCCAGATCGCATTTTGCACGAGAAATTACACACTATGTTTCGTTGACATGTGGTCCCGTTCCAACATGTCAGTGAGACGACGGCGAGTCCTTTTGTACAATTTCTGAAAGGACGTGTAGGCCGGGGCGTCTCTTCGTGTACCGTGGCAAACTGGCAACTGTCCACCAACTCTTCACCTTTCCCTCTCGATTTGGAACTGCTGTCGCACGCTCTTCCTCCCTCCTCCATTTGCCTTCACCCTTCGATCTTCCATTGTTCGATCGTCTTCTCCATGGAGGGAACAAGCCGGAAACGACCCCATTATTCTTGCCCCAATCTGAAAGATGACGTGGTGGGGGAACTCATTGATTGGTGTGACGTCATCACCTCGGCTAGCATGGCAGGTTCGTTCAAGAACATTCTCGACTCAACTAATAACATCATTACGAGGAACCCAAGGGTCCAGGAGCGGTTTGATCTCCCCTATCTTCTTCGTCGTGACCCTCCTGACTGGCGCGGGGACGAGGGAAGCCTCGCCTTGTGCAAGTTGATGCCGCTTGATAATGATACATATGATGTTAAGATGCCATCGCTTGAGGGCAAGGCTTGGGCAGGCGTAAATGGAGATTGGGTTGTTATATTGGGTACAATTGCGAGTGGGAACTTGTGAATGTGTACACTCGTCAGCGGATTCCACTTCCAAAAATATCCGAGTGCCCTGAGGTTGAGCACATAGATGATCTACATACGTTCAAATATGATCATGGTGACTGTTGTCTACGGAAGATAGCAATTTCTCGAGTTCCCAACTGCTCTTGGAATTAAAAAGAACTATCAAGTTGTTGCTATCTTCGACAAGTTTGTTGCCGTCCTTCGTGGTTCGACTGGATGGATATTGCTCAAAAATCATTTTCTATACACAGATGTGTACTGTGATGCAATTGAATACGAGGGTCTTGTGTTTGCTGCCACCACTGCGTGGCCTTTGTTTTGCATGGGATCCTCGTAGTTTCAGTACGTTTGTCTTCCACCGTAATTATAATTGTTTCATCCAGATGCATGTGAGTTAGCAAGTTTCCCTTCTCTACTAATTAACCTTCTTCTTGTGTTTCCAAGGTCCTATGAACATTCCACCACCCATACTTGAAAACTTTTATAACAAAGGGGGAGATGACGATGGTGATGATCATGAGCAGGGCCCATATGCTCACTGGCGGCTGGCAACTAATTCCAATGGATCACCACTTCTTGTTTGTATACAGCCCACTGCTGATGTTACTACTGAGGGAGCAGGTGTTGTCTCCCATGGTCGCACTCTCCGGACCTATTCCAACACCTTCTCCCTGGTAAAGTATTGATAGTCTTGGAGCAAACTCGCTCTTCCTTGGACAAAACTATCTAATGATGGTGAAAGGTGATCAAACTGTTGTTGACACAACGTTACTACCATTTATGAGAAGCAACTGTATCTATACGTCGGACATTGCGGTGGTTCCCTACCCTGGTCGTGATATAGTAGGCCGCTTCAGCCTGGATGATCTGTCCTGCGTTGGTCTCGAGATTGATGAGAGTGGCTCTTCCCAGAGAATCGCTTGTGGTTCAAAGCAAGCATTTCCAACGCCGAGGATTGGTTGAGTTGAAGTTCATTTCATTCCTTGTTATTTGTTGTGTGATGAAAACTTTAGTATTTATAATGTATCCTCATTGTCGTTGTGGGTTGATGGCCGGTTGTATGTAATAAAATGATATGCATGTGATAAACTTACTAAATTTATGAATGGCTTTCGAGTTGCTTCTTTGAGTGGGTGCTGCGATGAGGCAAAAAAATATTTTCCGAATACATAATTGTACGTGCATTGCAACAGGTTATCGGATGAGGCCAATCAACAATAGTACACTAAATGTACTAGCTTCACATGCCGCATTCTACGTACGTAATACAACAAGTTTTAAACTTGAGACCAGCCACCCATCCTCACAAAGAACACTTTTTAACCTAGCACAGACTCCAGGAAATTTGGCCATAGTGTGAGGTGGGCCATATGTTAATGTGTTCATTTATGCGTAACCAGCACCTCGAATCCTTGATACTACTACTATAAGTAGTAGGAGTAGTAGGGTGGCATGGGCCGTAACAAGCATTCACGCCTGTGAGTACGGCACATGCCACCAAAGACGACTTCCATCTGACACCATATTTGTTGGAGTCCGTGCTACAACAATCTCTTCAACCTCGTCGTTTCTCTAACTCAGCCATCGCGCGGCGGGCGAGGTGGGGGTTTGCCGATAGTCGGTTTCCTCAACTATGGTCCCACTTGTAAGGCCAACTCCAACGCATGACCCCAAACGGACCTCCGTTTTGCCCGGATTCTGTCCATTTGGGTAGGGCAATGGGGTCGTGTCCGGGCCATTTCTCGGATGCGGTGGCTGTGCGCTGAACGCACACACGCATCCTGGTCGCGTACATTTTCTTTGCAAACACATATCTTTTTTTCATCATTGATTTTTTGGTACAAAGAAATACATCACCAAAATTTTGACTAGAAAAACAAGAACCACAAGAATACATTTTAGAAGATATCCAACTTCCATAATTGCTCCTGTAAGTTGGATTAGTGCCTTCTTGATACATTCATTGTTGATCTGCGGAGGCTCGATCCTGCGTGCTTCTTTCTTCTTCGAGTGTAAAGAAGTAGACGTGTCTAGCCTCTATTCTATCAACAAGTGCACTAGTCTCATCTCTAGCCTCTATGCTAGCTAAAAGTGCTAGAACATCTACTAAATTGTGTTCTATCAATATATCGTTGTACTCTTCTTCCCGATACCAAAACTTGCATCCATTCTACACAACAAAATTTTAATTTAGCACAACTAGTCTAATCCGAGAGCACAACCGAAGATCTGGTCGAGTTCTTCCTCCTTTTGCCGACACGTGGGACGCCCAAAGATCCGTGTCGTGGTCATGCAAGAAAATAGAGTGGTAGGTGAAGCCACATGATGTGCATCTTGGGTTAAACAGTAAATAGAATCTTACTACTCTTGAGTAACTCCAAAAGCGGCCACCGAAGATCTTTATTGGATTTGTTTTTCATCACCAACACGTCGAGGTGAAAGATGTGCAGGTTCAGTGGGTCCTCTTGCGTTTTCACTGACAAGTGGGACCGCATATGAGCAAACAGACGATGGGCTCCGTGCGTCTGCTGGTTGGTTGAGAAGAGAGATAGAGGAGGGCTAAGCACGGTCTCCAGGAAATTTGTTCTACGTAACCAGCACCTCGATATAGTGGGGTGGCATGGGCCATAACTAGCATTCATGTCTAGCAGTACGGCACACGCCACCCACATGAGTCCCATCTGACACCAATATTCTTGGAGTCCATGCTACAGCCATCTCTTCTCCCTCCTGTATTCTCAACCATCGCGCGGTGGGCGGGGTGGGGGTTTGCCGATAGTCGGTTTGCTCAACTGCGGTCCCACTTGTAAGTGAAAATGCAACACAAAGACGCATTCCCCTTGAGCAGCGTGCCGGACCAACCATGTGGGGGTGCGACACGAACACGACAGGCTTTTCCTTTTGAACTTGTAACTTGTAAAATTTGGTTCTGCTCCATGGCGCGACCGATAGATAGAAATAACAATTTTCCCTAGAGTAATGAGAAGTTTGGTTCTGGCGCGGTTCATGCATGGAGTACATAGGAAAATTATGAAGTTGATGCGAAAGGTAAAATAATTACTAGTAGTACCATATACTACTACATGGATTTGACGGAAAGATAAAGATACATATGGATCCATCAACGACATCCTCACGCCCTAGTGCACCGGGTCACCAACCGACGTGTGAGGAGCAGTGGCGTTGGCAGCAAGCTCAACGTGCTTCTGAACAATGTCGTCCAAGGTTGCCCTGCAGTCCAAGAAGGCCAACGTCCTATCGTCCTCCTCTTGCATGTAGTAGTCCTTGTGGACGATTTGCACGTAGACGTGGGTGATTATGTCGATGGTGTCTTGCTGCGCCAGGCGCTGCACGGCGAGCGCGACCATGAGGTGGACATTCTCTAGCGCGATGGCGGGCAGTTGCAGGGCCACCAGTGCGTCGAAGAGGTTGTCACCATAGAGGTCGTTGAGGGTGGCAGGCATCGCAGAGCCTGGGCGCGTGGGATGGAGGCATACGTCAAGGTCGTCCGCGAGCTTCTTGACAAAGGTGAACTTGTCGAGGAAGCCAACGAGGACCTCGTCGAACAAGGAGACGAAGTTGTCGTCCAAGCGGCCCCTTGCCCTGGCAGCCTCAAGCACTACCTGGAGATGTTCCTTGGTGCCGGGCCGCAGGCCGGCGTCGTGGACCATCTGGCACAACCGGCTGATGCTCGCGCTCATCGCCTCCATGGGTCTAGCTTCTAGTCCACTGATCTTGCGATTGGAGTGATGACTCTTTCCCTTGGGTGCGTAGGTGTGTAGGATTTCGTAGATTGGACTGGCTTGAGCCTTTACATGAGAAGTGCAGACTGCGTTGAATTCACGTGCGTGTTGGCCATCTACTCCTCGCCCCTCTACTGCACCTGCCTTTGGCTGTATGACAGGTTGGCCAGCCACCCGTTGGGCCCACGTGTCATACACCCAAAGGCAGGTGCAGTAAGTCAATGAAGTTGCGTCCCCCTCCGTGCCCGTGCATGCTTTCAATGACTTGAGACTACCAAACATCACATGTAGTGGTTAGTTCATTGCATGTAATCCTATTAAGTAGCAAAAAGACATTAAGTTATATTGCCGATAGGAATAAAACAATACACCATGTATTTATTTACAGAGGGAGTAGTACATTTTTTGTGACATGCATTACTAGATATTGCTAGTCAAATACTAAATCCAGATGGACGTGGTAGTACTACTAAATCCAGACGGTGGTGCTAGTACTAGTAGTAGTACTACCAATGTAGTAGCACTTTGTACTACCCGTTGGTCAAATTATTACGTACGATCCTCACGGTGAAGTGACAAGACCCTACGCCGGAGATGACACACAGTATAGGCGCCATGTTCGACATACCATAGTCAGCCTCACCGTCTGGGTCACTATCATCATGGTTGTAGACCTAGCCTTCTTACAACTAGCCATGTTTGACATAATTTCCGTGCGTAGATGCACGTGCATTACCTGAGAACACCAAGATTGGGGTGGGCCGGGCGCGGCGGCCATCGCGCCAGATTTTTTCATGGCCTTCTAGATGTGGTGGGGAGGAGATAAGGCTGACTGTGAGAGACAAGGAGTTGTTTGCAAATAGGGAACAAGTGTGGGCATCTTTTTGCAAAACTGGAGAAGTTTGGTTTGTATGTGTCAGATCTAGATCCGACGGCTATTGGTGAAACATGGCAGACACAACATCATCACCAACTCAGGACATGTTTGATTCGCAGGATTTTGAAGACGCAGGAATAGGACACGACAATATTACAAGTTTCAAACTGATATTACAAATGTTAGGAGTAATGCTGCACCTACGAAGAGGGAATTACTAGGAAGTTTACGTAAGAACTTCGTTACTTTAGGTGGATGCAGCATTAGCGTACAAACTAAAATCCACCGCCCTGACAAGTCGATAATGGGCAAATAAGTTTTCGAGTCTCTGGCCACTTGATGTTTCAAAAACAAATTCAGCTTCTGCGGAGACTTTGTCATTTAGGCTTAGACGCTTGCGGTGATCAGCACACCATGCATTGTTGCTCCAGAGAACGCCAAACCTCATTACCTTGAGCACACTTGCCTCCAGAACAACGAACCTGGCCAATTTAATCTCAGATGTGCTGCCTCGGTAGTCGATCAAATCAATTTTTGTAAGATGGAGGCCAAGGCATTCGATGAGATTGTTATAGTGCAGCACATTTTTCACTTTCGGGTCTTTTTTATCTGCAAAAGAAGAGAACATATTAGAGCAGCTGGCTGTACAAGATTGTCGTGTCATCAAGAGGTACAAATATCATTCGCTCATACGATAGGGTTGGCTGGCTAGTGATATTCTCTCTCTCTCTCTCTCTCTCTCTCTCTCTCTCTCTCTCTCTCTCTCTCTCTCTCTTTCCTCTCATTTACCTAGGAGTATGTGAAGAGCTTGGGCATTTGTTGCCTTCCACTATGTGGCCGATGCCATAATCGCATCGATGTCAAATCAAAAGATTTTGGCACCGCTCTCGCGATGTGAGAGAGTTGGCACCGCTGTGCACATGCACCCACATGTATAAACAAATCAATCAAACCAACTACACCAGCCTCTCACTCTCACAAACAAGTGTTTTTTATTGCCTCAGTCCTCTCTCTCTCCCACGCAAGTGTTTTTTCATTGCGTGAGTTAATTTGGCACCGGAGCAAAGTAGGTGATCCAGATTGGGGCACCACGTGAGCAATGGAGGGGCATCGATGCCAAATGCATCACAAGTGAATTTGGCACGTGTTTTGGCCTACATAGTGGAGGGCTGTTATAGCCCACTTTTGTACTACCTCTTATTTAGTATAAAATTTTGACTAAGAAAATGCCAACGCTTGTCACTAAAAATTACACCATTTGAAATTATGTTCAAATACGAATCCAACGATATAGTTCTTAGTGACATGCATTAACATTTTGTCATTTAAATCTATGGTCAAATTTTGATACTACAAAATAGGAAGAGTAAACCAGCACGGAGGTAGTACTTGCTCTTAGGGTAACCATAGAGTTATCGGAGTAGTCTAAGTTACTTTCCACTATGACTAGCCTAGGCTACTATAGTAGTACAACAAAAAAACGATGCAGGTGATCACGTGAGAAAAAATACTAAAACATTTCTTTCGGTGCAGTGCGTAGATGCAGTTTTGAACACCACTTGTCATCATAATTTGGGAAAATTACGAAAAATTTGAGCTACGTTGTGATTACCGTTTACTAATAGGAAAGAAGTTTCACCTCAAGGAGTAGCTTCTCCGTGCACGGAAAGCATGTAATGAATCCAACAACTTGATCCAGATTGGGGCTGATAGATTTTATTGCCAAGATCTTCACTGTGCGCATAGACTGGGTCAAGCTTGTGGGAATCATTTTCTGGAAGACGGTCGTAAATACATCAAGAAGAAATTTAAAATGTGTATTTCAAGAATACGCGAAGAAGATGAGTGCTGTACTGAACGATTACGGATCCAATAAAGAGTTCGGAGAATTTGGCGACATCGCACTAACGCTGTCAATTTCGCGTCAATGACCCTGATTTTTGTTGGACCTTCTAGATCCGATACAAGCAATCTCTCAAGGAAAGGCGCATTCTCAATGACCATAACATGGAACAGCTGGAGTGATCTCTTCCCAATTGATGTCTTGTTGCGGGGCCAGGAAGACACATAAATCCATCAAAGATTCATTGAGGCGATGTGGAGGCTAATGAACCCGTGGATCTGCTCAAGACGAAGGTACTCGAGCACAGTGTATCTGCGGAGCAGGTGCTCCAAAGCCTTCTTTGAGATTACAAGGTCGAAGAGGTCGAGCTGCTTGAGTTGATGGATAAGAAGGGTGAGCGCGGCATTAATCTGGGGAAGATAGCAGGAGCTGAAGCTGGTGCGGCGCAGCGTTGGCGCGAGGCGGAGCGTGGACGGTGGCAGAGAGCGACATCGTCCAGCTTCAAAGTTGAGCTCCTCTAGCTGATCTGGGGATAAGAACCACTCGTCGAACTTGGGTTGGACCTTGCAATTGGTACTGAACATGGGGATGTCAAGGCGTCTGGCTAGCCCAGGGTGCGATGAAAGGATCTTGAAGACTGCGGCCATGCATTTGCAATCCCCGTCGCAGAGGCAGCTATCAACGGTGAGGTTGAGGGGGACCCGGCGCCAGAGGGGGCGCCACCGCCGGGAGAGCAGGGCGGTCCGCACGGCAGATTTGGTGGGGAGGACGCCGATGATGACGAGCAGCATGTCATCGGGGAGGCTGCTGATGAAGTCCAGGCTCGCCGGATGCGATTTTGGCTCGAGCCGCCTCTGCTTGTTGGCTGCCTCGCCGTCCATCTCAACCGGCGGCGACGCCGGTGTACACGTGTGCTAGTGTGTGTTGTGTGCTGGGTGTGCGCGAAAAGGCCCTTCATGCATGCCACCGCGATGGTGGTGAATTGTGCGCGAAAAGGCCCCTCCACGCGGAAGAAGTGTGTCCTCAATGCGCCCTCAATTTACTAGCGTGCGGGGTGCTACCCTGAGTGGTTTCAACTTTGTTTACTTCACCGCGTGTCAGATGTTCCTCTTGTTTACTTATTTTCACCCACTACCACATGGGCCAGCACACGAAGATACAGAACACGAGCTGACAAGGCAGCATGTGGACTGGTTGACCAGTCAACTAAACAATATACGGAGCTATACGCTGACATAGTGAGCGTATAATCCGTCGGTATAGATTGTTCGTGTGAGAGGGGAGGCCCATGAGAGATAGCAGAGAGAGAGAAAGAGCTACTCCCTCCGTTCGATAATGTAGTTCCAACATTTTTTTAAAGTCAAACTTTTGAAAATTTGACCAAGTTTATAAAGAAATTACTTATATCTACAATACCAAAGATAAATGATAGTATGAAGTAAGTACATGATGTGATGAATCTAATGATCTTTCCAGATGTAAATGTTTTTATCCACATATACCTGGTCAAACTTTTCTGAGGTTTGACTTTTCAAAACATCCATATGCTTATGGACGTGAGAGAGTCCCTAACTAGAGAGAGAGAGAGAGAGAGAGAGAGAGAGTGAAATAGAAAGAGTGAGTGAAAAAAGTGTGTGTGCGTGTGTGAAAGAGACATGGACAACACTCGATAAAAGTCGAGAAAAAACGTGTGTGTCTTTTGCAAACATATCACACATGCATCTTCGACAACGGAAGCAAGGTGAGGAGATAGTGTGGTTGTTTGCAACCGAGAGAGCAAGACCCCTAGCACGTGGCCAAGAGGGGTCTGACAAACAAGAGAGAGAGGTCGAGAGAGACGCGTGCGGAGAAAATGCAGACATGGGGAGGAGAGAGTGTATGTTTGTCATAGAGAGATCCCCTAGAGATCGTGATGGGACTACATGGGTGGGAGATCGGGTGACAAGGTGTGTGCGCGATAGAAGATACCCCGAGAGATATCGAGATAAACGTATGGATGGAAGGAGACAATATGTGTGTTCCTGATGGCTAGTGAGAGATAATCATACTTAGGGGGGGAGTGCTTGCGCCTATGATGGAGTAAGGATTATGGTACTTATTAGGGGGGTGCGTGTCACATAGAGAGAGAACAAGGGCGGAGAGTGTTGGATGGGTCTATATGTATAGCACGAGCGAGACATATGTATGTGTGAACCACGGAGATATAAAGTTTGAGAGAGATTGAGGAGACCCGATAAGGCTGAGTGGTGCGTCAGATAGCTGAGAGGGGGAAAGAGATATTCCATCCGCTCGATAATGCAGTGCATGTAATTTTTTTAGAAGTCAAACTTTGGAAACTTTGATCAGGTATACACAAATGTTATTTATATCTTCAATACCAAAGATACATCATACGAAACTACATCTCATGGTGAATCTAATGGTATATGTTTGCCGTTCCAGATGTAATTGTTTTTCTCCACGTACATGGTCAAACTTTGTGATGTTTGACTTTTCAATAAATCAATATGTTATGGACGGAGGAGAGTGACTAAGTCGAGAGGGATCAAGTGTGTGTGAAGGAGAATGAGTAAGTGTGCAAAAAGAGTATGTGTGTGAAAGAAAAAGTGACAACAATCGATAAATTAGAGAGAGTGTGTGTTTTTTCGTTTCTTAGGCGAACATATCACACATGCATCTCCGAGATAGAAAAGTGAGGCGAGGAGATACACGAAGATAGCTAGTGTGTGATTGTTTGCAACGGAGAGAGACACCCCTATAGCACATGTCCAATAGAGGTATGGCCAACAAGGAACAAAGGTCGAGAGGGACACATGGAGAACATGGACGCATGGGGAGGCGAGAGGGTGTGTTTGTGATACAGAGACCCCTCGAGATCGTGAGGGGACTATATGGGTGGGAGATCGAGGGAGGTGCGTGCGCGATAGAAAGATGCCCCGAGAGAAATCGAGATAGACCATGCACATGTTTGTGATGGAGACTAAGATTAGCTAGTCATATACATATAGGGATGACTATGTGTGCCTATAATTGAGTGAGAGACCATCATACTTGGCTAGCTAGGCATGAGATTGTGTGTGTGTGCATGTGAGATGGAGAGAGAACGAGGGAGAGAGATAGAGTTTTAGATGGGCCCATGTCAGTGCAGTGAGATATGCATGTGTATGTGTGACCTGGTAGATGGAGAGTTTGAGAGAGAGGGAGAGCTCAGAGGGCAGCCAGTGGTGCGTGAGAGAGTTACGGGCAACGAGCCAAGGAATTTGTGTGCGTACGATGAGTGCACCCAAGATATCTAGCTTGGACTAGAGAACCATACACAGTGTGCGAGAGAGACCTATAGATGGAGTATATATGCATGCGAACTAGAAAGACCTCCCCCCCCCCCACGCACACACACACAAAGAGAGAGAGAGATGCAGAGAAAGAGAGAGGACCAACAAGGTTGGTGTGTTGGATGCGTGCGACAGAATTGAAGATTGTCGGCGAGAAAGAGAGAGAGAGCAGGAGTCCGGGAGAGGGGGGGTCGCGTTTCATGCATCAAAGGCTGATATAAACCATGTTTCAATATAAACTCGCATTCAAATATTTAAATTGGAGAACATGTTGTCTGCAATCCACACATGAACGGATATATGCGTATATCAAACAAGTTCATTAATTTGATTTTCAACATGTTCATGGAGTACTATAATGCTGTACAACATGCTATTCGATTGAGGTGTTCAATTTTGGATTTAGTTCACTTTTTTGACTTGGTGAACGAGCTATTTCATTGAATCGAGATATTTCATTTTGGATTTGATTCCCGTTTTTGAGTGGGTCAACTATTTGTCATATAGTAAATCGCTAGCAACGAGCATGTAAAAATACATTACTCCCGAGCATCATCTCTCCATCTAAAAAAGAAGTGGCAAGCTAATATTTCTAAATTTGATTCGAATTGACTTGGTAAGGTAGACGTGGATGCTCGTTCTCCCAAATTTTGAACGAACCATTAAACATCCTGTGCTCGGTGGAATTCGCCCGAGCAAATAAATGGGAGACGCGAAATTACCATCCTATGTGGGAGACGCATTAATTGGCCCGTTGTACATCGAGGGTAGGTTCGTAACTTCATCCAAGCGCGCCTTCTCCTGGGCCGAAATGACATGTGTCGAATAATTCATAAACCATGGTCGGCAAAACACGCTCTCTTCGCCCGAAATAGCTCGCGCCCACTATTTAAAAACACACTCTCCTTGCCCGAAATCACTCGCGCCCACTATATTTCAAAACACGCCCTCCTCGCCCGAAATCGCTCCCGCCCAATATTTGGGGAGAAGCAAAGTTACTCTACTATCCCCAACCCTCAGTACACAGACCCAAGCCGAGAAGCCTAAAGGCAGGGGTAGAACTGTAACTCCCCTCACATTTCGAGACAAATGCGTCCGTAAAACATGGTTCCACTCCTCCCAATTCCCCCCATTCATACCTCGTGGGTGCCAAATCACCTTCTCCTCGGAAGCTCCCTTCTCCCGAGCCGCGAAACCTCAGCCCCTCCTCCATGGCGCCCCCCACCGCACCATTTTCACAGCCGCCCTCCTCCCTAATGCCGAAGACGCTATCCATTTGCCGTCGTGCACTGGGCCGTGTGCCTCTTACTCCATGCTGCTAGAGCTGCCTCAACGACGGCCGCGTGAATCGTACCGGAGCCGATTCACCCCCACTATTGTTCACGAGCGGCTCCAACTTCGGATCCGTCCAGAGTCCCGGCGCTGCTTCCCCGTAGTCGTTGATCGTCGCGACATTGCTGTTTCCCTGCCGCCGGTGGCCACCACAACCGCGCCGGCCTCACCGACTCAGCAGCTGGACCTGCCTACTTCACTATGCCGCCAGATAGGTCGCACCCTCATCTCAAATCACTTTATTTAGGCGTCAGTTGTCTGAATTTTTATTCTGGGCCAATTGATTCCTAAGGGGAAGCAGCACCCCTCGAGGCGGCGGAGCTCCTAGTCTGCCGGTTGGCTGGTGTCTAAGGTAAGGGTGCGGGGCCGCAAGTTCGCCGCAGAAGCAGCACTCAGATGGCTATCTTAGAGTTGCGTGGGTTCAAGGTACTGCCGCCGTCGGATCTGGATGACGGGGAGTCTTTGTGGATTGGCCCGGGGGCGGCGCAACCACGGCATTGTGGTGGGGCGGGGGGCGGGGTTTTGGCCGGGGCCACGGACGGCGGAGGCAAGCTGCTCTGCCGTTGGTCGCTGGCTCTTCGGTGAAGATTCCTAATAGTGTCAGCCGGGAGGCACAAGACGGCCATCAAGCCATCCGGCGTAGATCGGACAGTACCAAAATAAAATAAAATCGTGTGACCCCAATTTAGTCTCAGTCAAGAGATGTGTGACCACTCTCGTACCTTACTGTTGATCTATTAGTGTATTTCTTCAGATCAAAGAGATGTGTCGTTCTTAACATTATGCGTTATCTGCATCTTCAGCCACACGGTCTTCCGACTCACCGCAGCTGCTCCAACAAGGGAAGCATACACCAGAAGGGAGCTATAGTCCCCACTCAACAGCTCCCTGCATTGAATGCGCGTGCCCGACATGGACAGCCACAACAATTGTAGGGCTATCGACAAGTCAGCACATGATGCTCACTCCTATGGATGGCGGCCAGATAGGTTGTACCCTCATCTTACTTGTGTGCAACATTTATGGCTTTGTTATTCATCTAAGCATGAATAGATTATCACATTTCACTGTATATTCATGCTGATCTCTTATGGGTCTTGTTCAGGAGTTAACGTTGTTCCATAGTTCAGCTAAGATATTTGTTCTTTAGGTAACATTGTTCCATAGTTATCATCCATCAGCCAATGGTATCCCACAGGCTGGTGATTATAGTATTATACCACTTCTAGTATTACCTATGCTGTTCTTTAATACTTTTGTGTGACATCTAGTTAATCTCGAGTACAAACGATACATATTCTGTAGCTTTCATCTGTGTTCTCCCTTTAGTTTTTGAGACCTGTTGCTGCTAGTTAACCCCAGTCCTACTATTTATGTCGTCTCCTACAGGCACTCATTACATAAATCTAACTACTAGTTGCCGGGGGTTGGGTGCGACATATGCCAAAGGATGGCTTATCATGGAGGGGGCGAGTAGAACGTCGCTGGTGCCTGGAAACGGGATGAGGCGAAGACATGCACGCCGGCGAATCTTACCCAGCTTCAGGGCTCTCCGAGGAGATAACACCCTCATCGCTGCTCAAGGGGTCTCCGCATGATCACTATGGCAAAGTGGGTACAAGAGGCTCCTTGAGTTGTTCGGGGTGAGGAAGGAGAAGGGCACGGCTTGCTCTTCTCTCCCTCTATGTGTGTGTCTAAAACTACTAGCTTCCAACCCTTTGCATGGGTGCCCAGGGGGGTTTATATAGGTCTACCCCCCGGGGGTACAACGGTAATCCGGCTGGGTGTGGGTCCAAGCCGTCAGTCTCTAAGTCGTCGTCTTCTCCGCCGACTCCTGGGGCTCGCCGACTAGTGGGCCCCGCTGACGGGCCAACATGGGGTCGACAGCCCTTGTCCGCCACGGGCGGGTCTTGCCGGCTGCAGATTACTGTAGCCGTGCTTCTAATGACGCGAGCTTGGTCATGGGGTTATGGCAACAATGTCGCCGCCTGGCGGGCGATCACTGTTGCCATTCCCTGTCTTGTCTGGTTAATGGCGTGTGGATCCCGCGGGAGGAGCCGGCCGACCCGGAGGCCGAATCCATAGGGTCCGTCCTTGGGGTGCTTTCGCCGTCTTCGGTACTCCCGCCGACAGGCGGGTCCCGCTGTCTTCGGGTCGTACAGACAGGCCATCATGGGTGTGAGAATCGCCTGCAGTGCGATGTCAGGCCGGCATGGCAACAAGATGTTGCGCCGGACGGAGATCTCCGTCGATGCGGCACTGTAGCCATACCTGCCCTTTATGGACTGGGCGGGGATGGGCCGCGAGGCGGCTTTACCCCATAGTCGCCCAGGCGTGAGGTGGGGGAGGTCGCGGGCCGACTCCTTGTAGCCGGCCTCGCTGGAGGTCGCTGGCTCGGAGTCGGCTCGTCCTGAAGGCGGCCTCTGGGACTCGGCCCAGAGGGGTAGTCGGCGACTCCGTTACCGACTATCTGAAGGCGGCTCTTTGTCTTGGGGTCTTGAGGGGCGCAGACTGCCCCGATGTTTTGAAAAGTTCAGGGGCTCGGGTCTGCCTACCCGTAGTCCATTACTCCGACAGTAGTCCCCGAAGCTGCGCAGGCGCCGAGGGCAGCCCGTCGAGGAGCCTCGACAGCTTAATCCCTTTGATGGAAGAATCTGATTCGCCCGCTGCCTCCATCCGGAGTCGGCTTTGCGGGGGCCGTCTTGCTCTTCAAAGGTTTCAAGGTCGCAGCGGGATCCGGGCGGCGTGTTCGATAAGCTTCGGCCGCCCGTCATGGGCCCGCCACGCGACGCCACGCGGCAGGGCCAGTCTGCCAGCCCACGCGCGTGACAAGACAGGCCCGTCAGGCGGGGCCCGCCACTACCATGCCCCGGCGCGCAGCGGATCCGCTGCGGTCGTGCGGGCGGTTGGACTCCCCACGCCGTTACTGCGCGCAGTAACGTCGTGGGTTAAATCGTGGGGGCGTGAGGACGTGGGCGCAGTTAATCCCACGCCCGCCCCCTCGGCTTCGCAGCCTAGGCGCCTATAAGTAGGCGGGGGGAGGGAGGGGGCGGCGACGCACGCGCGCTCTCTCATCCCCGCTCCCTGCCTCGTCTTCTTCCTTGCTCCACCGCGCCGAGCCTCGTTTCTTCCTCGCCGCGAGATGAGCTCCTCATCAACCGCCGGCCTCCCACCGCGCGCCTTCCGGCGTGTGGGGACGGCTCCATCATCGACGACGACATAATCGAAGTTCCTTCACGACGCTACCAGATCCCCGGCAGCTACCTAGTGCGAGCCCGCTCACGGAGGGCGAAATCACGCCGACGCGGAGGAGGGCGAGCGGTGATCTTCCACTCGCACCTCACGCGCGGGCTGGGGCTACCGGCGAGCGGCTTCTTCCGCGCGTTCTTGGAGTTCTTCGGGCTCCAGCCGCACCACCTCACCCCCAACACGGTGGTGCTGCTGGCCGCCTTCGCATCCTTATGCGAAGGTTTCCTCGGAGTTCTCCCCACCATCGAGCTGTGGGGGGAGTTCTTTCAAGCAAAGCTCGGACCCACGTCGCTCGCGTGCCGGCTCTGTGCGGCATGTTCATCGCCAAGAGGAGGCCGGTGCCCGAGACTACTTTCCTGCCATCCCCTCATCAAGTCGGTGAAGATGTGGCAGCGCCAGATTTATCGTCAAGAACGTCGCCCCCGACGGCGACTGGGTCAACTTGCCGCCCTACGTGGGCGGCAAACTGGCGGGCCGACCCACCAGCTGGTCTTACAGGGCCCGGACGCTGACCCTCACAGGCACCGCCGCTGTCGCACGGCTCGGCGTGATGATACAGTCGGAGGGCCTGACTGGAGCAGACTTGCTGGCCGCCTTCGTGGCGCACCGAGTTCTCCCTCTTCAGGGCCGCCCTCATCTGATCTGCGAGATGAGCGGCCGCGAGGACCCCAGCCGGCTGTGCTCCAAGGACATGCCCCACGCGGAGGTGGTGGACACGGTGAGCTTCTTGGCGAACTGCGACCTCACGAAGGAATGGCGTTTCGGCAAGGAGCCATACTCGCGCGCCAATCCCCCGCCGATGGTAAGTCGCCTCTTGCTTCTCTGTTTCCTTCCTTAGCCGGATCCGCTCTTACTTTCTTGGACCTTTCGACTCAGAATCCTCTCATGCCGCCTCGACCGGCGCTGGGTCAAGGGTTAGCGATTTCTGCCCCCGACTGGGCGGAGAGTGACGCCGACGACCCGACTTGGGCGTGGCGGCGATGGAGGCCGATGTCAAGGAGGGGTGGCCGACGACCTCAGGCCCTCGGCCACTTTTGCAGACTGGCCTGATGATGAAGTCGCCCCCCGCCGCCAGCAGAGAGCCGGCCATCCAGGCTCGAGCTCCTCCGCCGCCTTGGGGGGCCGAGGCGGCGCGAAGAAGCGCCGGGCCGGGCCGAGTCAGCCAGGCGGCCAGGCCAAGAGAATCAGGGGCACCGCCGCGGCTTCAGCCAAGAAGCGGTCGCGAAGGCTAACCGCTTCCGCAAGGAGGTGAAGAAACCACCGCTGGTCTTCGCGTAAGTATCTTTTTATTCTGTCTTGTTTTCTTCTGGTCCGTCTTGCCCAAGTCTTCTCATGTCCTTTTTTCTCATCAGGGCTCCCCTTACTTTGGAGAGGGTCGCCGCCGCCTCCGTCATGGGGTCGGCGGAGACGTCCGCCAGCAGTCGGCGGGTTGACCCTGCGGCCGCCCTCCGGGAGGCAACAGAGCGGAATGCGCAGGAGAAGCGCGACGAGGAGGCGGCCGCCCGTCGAGAGAAGGCGGCGGCCGAGAAGGCGGTCGAAGCCGCAGCAGCAGCAAGAAGGCAAGCCGAGGAGGCCGCGCGCCTTCAATCGGCGCTGCTTGTCACTCCGCTGAGCTCAGCGCCACCACTGCCGGAGTTCACGGGGCAGTCGGAGGGAATCGGTGGTGAGGTCCCGTCGCAGGAGGGAAGGCAGCGAGGTCTCTTCGCCGAGCGCGGCCGCGCCACCTCCGCCGCCTCCGCCGCAGTCTGAGGTCGCGCGAGGCAAACAGCCGGCGGACCCACCCGTGCCGCCGACCGACGATGAAGCCGTGGCGCAGCTGCTTCTTCAAGTCGCCTCGCCAGCGCGGCGCCGTCTTGAGAAGGCGGACTCGGCGCCGCGCCCCTTGGAGACCGGCGCCGCCAGCTCGGCCATCCCCGACGCTGAAACGACAAGCGTCGCGCCCGCTGGGTGGGTGCAAGGAGGCGGCACGGGCCTGCTGAACACGGCGCTCGGACGCCCAGCGGGCTGCAGTCAAGGCGCCGCCCTCCGTAACCTTTCAAAGGCGCACTGGCGTCGCGATCCGCCCGGCGGGTATGTTTTATTTCCGAATTTTCTTTTGATCTTCTTCGTAAGGCCAGCACCCACTGGTGTAGTCCTCGAGTTTCGAGTCGGCCGAGCAGCGCCCGGAACTTTATTTGCTTACTTCCAAGTTTTTATCGTGTCCGGAATCCTTGTTACAGAATATCATAACCTCGCGCTACCGCCTTCAACCGCAACGTTGAAGAGCTGAACAAGCTGGCTGCCGACTGGCGAGAGCCAAGGTGAGTTTTTCTTCTTGGGGCGCGCTATGGCGCACCCGCGGGCTGTAGTCCCCGAGATTCGGGCCGACTGCTGCGCAGTCGGGCCGGATCTTCCTGGCGATCTTCTTAACTGACGACTTCGCGTCCTTCTTCTTTTTGTTCTTCAGAATCCAACGCCGCTCTGCGGGGGCAGCTGGGTACGGCCGAGACCGCCTTGCGCGCCAAAGAGGAGGAGTGCGGCAAGCTTGCCGCAGAGCGCGACCGGCGGGTCACGCAGCGGGCGGAGCACAGGGAGCTGCGCAAGGCGGCGCGGGCCAAGGCGGAGAAGAAAGAGGCCGCCCTCTGGCCGAATTTGAGAGCGGCGCCCGCTGGACCGACAGAGAGGCCTGACCTCCGGCTTCCATGAAATCGAAGATATCGTCGATGGTAAGTTTGCTTTACTTTCTCTTTGGGTTGCCGACTATGGGTTAAGCGGCTCCTGTTTTTTCTAACTTGCTTTTTCTTCTTCTTGGCGAGACTTCTTCCTGGTCATACGCAGCGCCAATCAGGCCATCGAGGCCGAACGCGAGGCGCAGGAGGCGGGTGGCGCCGAGATCGCAGCCAATGCCCCGGACCCTTGACGAGCAGCTCCCCGAGCATTGAGGCTCGCCTGCGTGGTCGGCACATCGGATGTTGCGCCGCCTTCAAAGATGTCGGGCCCAGCGATTGCTGCCTGTGGCCGGACATGCCGGTTCTGCGACTCCCAAGGACCGCCGACCGGGCTGGAGGTCGCGGCCGGGCGTCTTGAGGCTTGAAGGGCTCCGCGGCTCGGGCTGCAGCTCGTCGAGCCCGGAGTTCGTCAAAGGCGTGGTATCCGTGGCTCGACCGACCGGGCCGGCCGCCCGGTCGAAGCCCAAAGTGGAGCTGCGGTCGCGTGAGGGCGCCCTCGTCGAGGCGGCGGCGGCGATCGCCGACTATACGGACACCAGTGTCTTCGTCCCGGAGCGGGTCAAGACGGTGGGGAGGTGTCACGAGTGGTTCGGGATGAACCCGGACTACGGCGAGGACTCGGCGGAGGTGATCTACTCCAGCACCGAGGATGAAGACGAGGCGGAGGACGGAGACGGCATGGAAGCGTCAGAATACGGAGCGGGCGGCCAGCCTCAGCTTGACCGCGCCTCCAGCAACGTGTCGCGCCCATCTGAGCCAGCCGCTGCCAGAGAAGATCAGACCGAGACTGCCCAGCCAGCCGCCCCGGTGCCTGACACCGCCGCCGCCTCCGGCCTTCCAACCCCATCAGCTGCTTCTTAGGCCGCTGCCTTGACTTTATTTTATCTGCTTGTTAGTCTTTCGAAAGAACTTTGTTAATTCGCACAATTCCACCATGGTGTATTCTCAACCTCTGTTTCAAGATCCGCCAAGGGCCTAAGTTTGTGTAAATATTATTCTAATTTCATGTTTCCTTGCTTATTGCTCTTGTGGCTCTTTCCCTTGCCGCCTTCCCTTAGATGCCGCTTGCCCGCCGGGCAACCGCCTCCAATGGATTGCCGTCTAGGTCAAGTGCTTGGCTACTTTGAGAAGGCAAGTACTTGGCCATTTTAGAGTCGTTTAAGCAAGTTGGGTAGAAACGGCAAGCCGGCTTCTTAAGAGTCGGTTTCATTTAACGGGCTGGGAGCCGATTTAATCTATGTTTATGCTTTGGGTCCTTAGCCATTTTTTTCGTGGGCGCTCATTTACCTTACTCCTGCCCACCAAACAGCCGCTCATGAGCTGCGGCTTCCGACAGAGACGGCTTGGGCACCGCATGCTACTTGTCCGACTTCAGAAGCACTTCATAGCTCAGCATGGTGAGTCCCCGGGCCGACTAGTCGAGCCCGGTGCCAAACAGCATAATCAAAGGGTAACATACTCAAAGGCATAATTCTTATCATACAGATAACAAAAGAGGGCAGTCCCCGAGCTCGTCTCGGGGGGCCCGGAGTCTTGGTATTTCAAACACAAAAGGATGGCGTGGTACATACTGCATCAACTGTAAAATCTTCGGAGGAGATTCGCATTCCATGGCCGCTCCGTCTCTTTGCCGGAGTCGTCCCTCTTGCGTGCTCGGGGCTTCTGAGCGTCGATCAGGTAGTAGGAGTCGTTGCCCAGCACTTTACTGATGATGAATGGGCCTTCCCAATGTGCCGAAAACTGACTTGTGCTTTGGCCGGGTTGTTATTCATTGGATCAGCCAGAGCACAAGGTCGCCTTCTAGGAATGATCTTGGCTTGACCTTCTTGTTGTAGTAGCGGCGCAGGCTCTGCTGGTAGATGCTGGACCGGCTGAGCGCCAACAACCGGCCCTCTTCCAGCAGATCGACGCGGTCTTGACGTGCTTCTTCTGCTTCCTCCTCGGTGTACATGGTGACTCGCGGGGAGTCGAACTCTATATCCGTTGGGATGACGGCTTCGCACCGTGAGACGAGGAAGAAGGGTGTGAAGCTTGTTGACTTGTTTGGAGTCGACGCGAGACTTCCGGAGAGGACGGTTGGCAACTCCTCAAGCTGGCCGTCAACGCTCCAAAGTGGTTCGACCCGCACGAGGCTTGATGCCAGACAAGATGAGGCCGTTCGCTCGCTCCACCTGGCCGTTTGACTGCGGATGGGCAACGGACGCTAAGTCCAGTCGGATGCCCTGCGTCGTGCAGAAACGGGCCAGGGCGCCCTTGGCGAAATTTGTGCCGTTGTCGGTGATGATGCTGTGTAGTACGCCGTACCGAGTCGTGATGACGGCGATAAAAGTCACTGTCGTAGGACCGTTCAACTTCTTGATGGGTTTTGCTTCTATCCACTTGGTGAACTTGTCCACCGCGACAAGTAGGTGAGTTAGGCCACCTCGTGCCGTCTTGAATGGTCCCACCATGTCCAGGCCCCAAACAAAGAAAGGGCCAAAGCGATGGGGATAGTCTTGAGCGCTGAAGCCGGTTGAAGCGGCTTGGAGCGAACACCGGCACCCTTGCATTTTGAACTAATTCCTTGGCTTCTTCTAGGGCAGTCGGCGGAAGAAACCGTGTCGGAAAAGGCTTTGGCGACGAGTGCTCGAGGCTGCATGATGGCCGCACTCGCCTCGATGGATGTCTTCGAGGATTGCTTGGCCTTGCTCGATTCGACGCAATACCGGTAGACACCGTGACGCTGCGCTGACCAGCTCTCTATTGATTATAGTATAGGCTGCGGCTCGGCGCTGCACTTGCCGAGCCAAGGTTTCATCGATTGGTAGCTCTCCGCCACTAAAAACTTCAAGATGGGCTGGGCCCATGAGGGTGCTGCTATTTCTTCGACCGCCAAGATCGCTACTTGGACAAGGCGGCTAGGCTGGGAGGCGGCGGGTTGGAGTCTGCAGCAGCTTGCTGCGTTAAAGAAGTCCCCGGCCGATTAAGCGCAGTCCCCGGCCGAGTAATCGGAGTTTTGCAAAGGTCGCCAGCCCCCGGCCGGGTTCAAGTCCTCGTGCCGGCTTCGACTGCCGCGTTCTTGGGAGCGTCTTCAAGGATTCTTGCGCCGTCTACCGAGGCTCTGGAGTCGGATCTTCCTTCTTCAGGGGGAGCCGGCACAAAAATGGATTCTGATTCTGGTGACGGTTTGACGGATGGCTTGAAAAGGCGCTGAAGGGCGACGCCGGATGGTATTGCCTGTCGGGTGGAACCAATTCTTGCCAGGGCATCTGCTTGGTCGTTGTCGTTCCTTGGTACATGGAGGAATTTGCATCCCTCAAAATATCCACTCACCGCTGTACAGCAGCGGTAGCTCGCCATATTTGCATCTTTGGCGTCCCGATCGCGGATGACTGTTGGACCACCAAGTCGGAGTCGCCATAGCACAGGATCCGGCGAATGCCGAGTTCTTTGGCAAGCCGGAGCTCGTGGATGAGCGCCTCGTATTCGGCGACGTTGTTGGAGGCAGCGAAATGGATTTGCAGCGCGTACTTGAGCTTGTCGCCTTTAGGGGAAGTGAGGACCACGCCGGCTCCCAAGCCGGTGCGCATCTTGGAGCCATCAAAGTGCATCCGCCAATGGGTGGAGTCGGCATCGGCGGCAGACATCGGGTCTCGGCCCAATCGACGAGGAAGTCGGCCAGTGCTTGTGACTTGATGGCGGTGCGGGGCTGGTAAAAGATGGAGTAGGGGGCCAACTCTATGGCCCATTTGGCCACTTGGCCTAAAGCATCTTGGCTTCCGATGATCTCTGCTAGTGGGGCCATGCAAACCACGGTGATTGAATGCTCTTGAAAGTAAGGCTTCAACTTCTTGGCGGCAAAGTGCACGCCGTAACACATCTTATGGTAGTGGCGGTAGTTCTGCTTGGAGGTCGACAGTACCTCGCTCAAGTAATATACCGGTCTCTGGATAGGTAGCGCCTTGCCTTCCTCCTCATGCTCAACCACAATAATCTTTGACTACCTATTTGGTGGCGGCAATATACAGAGCATGGGCTCCTTTGGAGTCGGAGCTGCCAAAGACTGGGGAGTAGTCAGCATTCTTTTCAACTAGAGAAAAGCTTCGCCTTTGAGTTCCATTCAAGAAGGTGGTCTTCTTCATAAGCCGGGTACAGAGGAAGGGCTTTCTCACCCAGCCGACTGATGAATCGACTGATAGACGCCAAGCAGTCGATGAACTTCTGCACATCCAGCAGTCGGCGGGGCACTTCCATTCTCTCAATTGCCTTGATCTTCACGGGGTTGCACTCTATGCTGCGTTTGGATACCAGGAAACCAAGGAGCTGGCCGGCTGGTAATTCAAGACGCATTTCTGGGTTGAGCTTGATCTGGAATCGGCGCAGGTTTTCAAAGGTCTCTTTGAGGTCTTCCAACAGCGTTCCTCGCCTCCGTCTTCACCACCACGCCGCCCACGTAAACGCATGGGCGTTTCGCCAAGCTGCTTGAGGAGGCACTTCGCATGCAACGCTGAAAGGTGGCGCCGGCGTTCCTCAAGCCGAACGTCATGGTCGGTGGCGAAGGCTCCAAATGGCGTGATGAAGGCGGGTCTTCAATCTGTCTGCGGGTTCAGCTTGATCGATGATATCCTGAATATGCATCTAAGAAGCTCAACAGCTCGCATCCGCTGTGGAGTCTATCACCGATCAATTCTGGGTAGAGCGAACGGGTCCTTGGGGCAGGCTTTGTTGAGGCTTGTGTAGTCAATACACATCCGCCAACGCTTGTTCTTCTTTAGCACCAGGACCGGGTTCGCCAACCATTCCGGAAAGAAAACTTCCATGATGAAACCGCTGCAAGGAGCCGGGCTATCTCTTCTCCAACAACTCTTCTTTTCTCTTCTCGACAGCGGCGCAAGGGCTGCCCGACGGGCTTCACATCAGGTCGGACATGTAACTTGTGCTCGGCGAAATCCGGTACACTGGCATGTCCTTGGGGACCATGCGAAGATGTCCCGATTCTCACGGAGGAAATCGACGAGCTCGCCTTCCTATTCTTTGTCGAGGTTCGCACCTATGACAGCGTATTTCTCTGGGTGCTCCGGGTCCAAGGGTATCTTCTTGGTCTCTTTGGCGGCTTGAACGAGGCCCTCGACTTCGACTCCTTGGGGTGGACGATATCTCTGGCTGCTTGCCGCCATCGCCACGACCGATCCAGGAGCCGCTTCTCACCGCGATCACTGGGGACTCGGCTAGCCCGGCTGCTTTCGGTACAGGCGGCGGACGACTTTCTGTAGTCGCCCGGCCACGGTCGAATCCCTTGGAACTCGGCATCTTCATCTTGAGGTAGGCGTAGTGGGGATCGCCATGAACTTGGCCAGCAGGTCGGCCAAGCAAGGCATGGTAGGGGCTCTCGAGGTCCACTACTTGAACCAGACCGGCTCTCGGCGAAAGTGATCCTTGTCCCCAAAGAGGACGTCTATCGAGAATCTTGCCAATCGGTGAGCAGGGAAAGGCTGTGTACAATTCCGTGGAACACAGTCCGACTATCTTTGAAGCTGCCTCGCTTGATTCCTAGCTTCTCCATCGTATCCTTATACAGGATGTTGATGTTCTTGACTCCGTCTATCAAGATTACTCGCGAGAAGCGAGCGGCCCGCCTATCCATGGCAAGGGTGGCTCCCAAGACCAGGGCGTAGGAGCCCGGATTCGGCATCACCTCTGGGTGATCAGCATGGCTCCAGCTGATGGGCTTCTCGGACCAGTGCATGAATTCCGGGGTGTTTGATGCTACGGCATTCACCTCTTGTTGCTGTTGCCGCCTGCGGCGGCGATCATCAGCCACGCTGGTAAACACGACATAGGCGCCGTGCTCTTCTGGGTAATCGTCTTGTACTACGCCAACTGGCCGGACAGCCGGCTGCTGGGGCGGTGGTGGAGGCGGCCCAAGAAAGCGGAGGAGGGGCAAGGCCGTCTCATGGCGATCTGGTGAGCCAGTGGCACTTCCGGTGGTGTGATTTGATGGCTTCGGCGCGCTGTGGAACTTGCGTGGTCCGCCCAGAGTCGCTCAGAAGAGAAGGCCGCAACCGATTGGACTTGCCGCCTTTACGCCGCTAAGGTGAGGCTGCCCTTCCGCTGCTGGTCTTCGACTGTCGCCACCTGCCGGCTATTGGGAGCCGGCTGCGGGGCCTTGCGCTTGTGATCATTCTGCTGCTGACGATGGCTGGCGTCGCCAGCTGGAGTTCTGGGAGCATGAGGAGCTACTTTGCCAGTCGCACTAACTTCGATCTCCGTCTTCATGGAGGAGTCGGCAGTGGCGTACTTGTCTGCTATGACTAGCAGCTCATCGAGGGTCTCCGGCTCGTCGCAAAGGAGCTTGTGCTTGAGGAGGGTGCCTTCTCGCACCCGGCGGTGAAGTACTCGATTACGCACCTCGTGCACTCCTTCGCAGGAGTTCCGGAGCTCGCCCAGTAGCGTGAGGTAGTCGCGAGTGGACTCGTTGGGGCCTTGTACGCACAAGGACAGCTGACGAGGCTTGGGAGGTCGCTTGTATGTGCTCGTGAAGTTGCGTACGAAGGCCTCGGTGAAGTCGACCCAGCCGTTGATGCTGCGGGGCCTCAAACTGTTCAACCATGTCCGGGCCGTGCCCTGGAGCATGAGGGGAACATACTTCTGACAACGCGCTTGTTGCCGTTCGCTATGTTGACGGCCGTGGAGTAGTCCACCAGCCAGTCCTCTGGCTTCACGGAGCCGGTGTATTTGGGTGTGTCTCGGGGGAGTGTGAATCCTCGGGGGAAGGGCTCGTCGCGGATGCGAGGTCCGAAACAGGGTGGGCCCAACTCATCTTCTTCTTCTAGCGCCAGGGATCGGTGGAGTCGCTCGATCCGGTGGCGGGCGTCGTTCTCTCCGACTCCCTCTCGGCGGCCAAGGCGGTCGCCGAGAGTCGGATGCTCGACGGGTGGCGGGGAGACTCGCCTTTCTCTGCGGGGAGGAGGAGGTTGATAGTCGTCCCGCCGCTCCACCGCCCTGGGGCGGCCGTCTTCGTCGCGTTCGATGGAGATGTGAGTCCGGCTATGGCTGACAGCCGGATCCTGGTTCTTTGTTCCGCGGACGCCGCCAGTCGGTGTCCGAGATGTCGCGCCTTGATCTCGGGCGAGAGGCAAGTCGCCGATGTTGTCGCTGGTGGCGCCTCCGGCGGCAGCCGGCCGTCTTCTTGGCGCGGGCGTTGCCGAGGAGCTGATGGACTCGCTCCGTCATCGGTAGCGCTCCTCGCCCTCGGTTATCCGGCTCGTCCGCCGCCGCTGGGCAGCGCGAATGTTCTCCCCGGTGTGGCGACATACAGGCGCATCGCCCCAAACAGATCGGGCGAGGGTCGCCGCTGCCGGACGCGCGCTTAGGCGGTTAGGTTTGCCGGAGCCGGGCGAAGCGCCGCGCGATCCATCTCGCGCTGATAGGCTTTCGACAAGCGTCTCATGCTCGCCAGCTTCTGTGCACCCACGAGGAGCTGAAGGCGGCGCGCCTCCAGCGTTTCGGCGTCGTCGTCCTCCGGAATGGAGGCGGCCAGGTCTTGCAGAACAGCGTCGAGAGGGTCACGAGCCCCCCCGTCGGAGGGCTCACCGTGACTGATGACGAGTACTTCTGTGACGGTTCTCTCGCCACACTCCGCGCGAGGGAGAGGCTCGTCGTAGACCACCACGTTGGTGGGGAACGCGTCGAGCGACGCGGTGTCGGAATCGACCAGCATCGGGTCGGTGGAGCCTACGGACTCTGTCGGCGGCGGGCTTCGCCCGTCGACGTGGAGCTGCTCGAGGAGGCCCGCGAGGAGGCTTTCGGCCCGTCCGTGCTGCGTCGCCGGACGCAGCTTCGTCGGAGAGGCGAACCTCGCCGACAAGTTCGGCGAGGCAACTCGCCGCTGAGCAACCTCGGCGCCATGCAGCGTCGGCGCAAACTCCATCTGGCGTGCCGGGCTGGCTGCGCCGCCCGAGGAGGAAGAGGGTTCCCGCCCGGTAGCAGATCTCCAGACGACGGTGCACCAGGCCCCACGGTGGGCGCCAAATGTCGGGGTTGGGCGACATATGCCAAAGGATGGATTATCATGGAGGGGGCGAGTAGAACGTCCGGGCGCCCAGAACGGGATGAGGCGAAGACATGCACGCCGTGAATCTTACCAGCTTCAGTGGCTCTCCGAGGAGATAACACCCCTCTCGCTGCTCTGCGGGGTCTCCGCATGATCACTATGGCAAAGTGGGTACAAGAGGCTCCTTGAGTTGTTCGGGTGAGGAAGGAGAAGGGCACGGCTTGCTCTTCTCTCCCTCTATGTGTGTCTAAAACTACTAGCTTCCAACCCTTTGCATGGGTGCCCCGGGGGTGTTTATATAGGTCTACTTCGGGGTACAACGTAATCCGCTGGGTGTGGGTCCAAGCCGCTGATCTCTAAGTCGCCGTCTTCTCCGCCGACTCACGGGGCCCGGCCGACTAGTGGGCCCACCGACGGCCAAAGATGGGGTCGACAGCCCTTGTTCCGCCGCGGGCGGGTCTTGCCGGCTGCAGACATCAGAGCTGCTTCTAATGACGTGAGCTTGGTCATGGGGTTATGGCAACAGTGCCGCCGCCTGGCGGGCGATCACTGTTGCCATTCCCTGTCTTGTCTGGTTAATGGCGTGTGGATCCCGCGGGAGGAGCCGGCCGACTCCCAGAGGCCGACTCCGTCGGGTCCGTCCTTGGGGTGCTCTCGCCGTCTTCGGTACTCCGCCGACAAGCGGTCCCGGCGTCTTCGGTCGTACAGAGCCATCGTGGGTACAGGAATCTGCCCACGGTGCGATGTCAGGCCGGCATGGCAACGATGTTGCGCGCCGACGGAGATCTCCGCTGCACGGGCGCTGTAGCCATACCTGCCCTTTATGGATCAAGGGATGGGCCGCGAGGCGGCTTTACCCCATAGTCGCCCAGGCGTGAGGTGGGGGAGGTCGCGGGCCGACTCCTTGTAGCCGGCCTCGCTGGAGGTCGCTGGCTCGGAGTCGGCTCGTCCTGAAGGCGGCCTCTAGGACTTGGCCCAGAGGGGTAGTCGGCGACTCCGTTGCCGACTATCTGAAGGCGGCTCTTTGTCTTGGGGTCTTGAGGGGCGCAGACTACCCCGATGTTTTGAAAGGTTCAGGGGCTTGGGTCTGCCTACCCGTAGTCCATTACTCCGACACTAGTTGTCTTCCATGCATGTCAGATATAATTGCACACACTAATATATCCACAAGAACCTCACGGGTCGAGCAATGTAAAGGCCAATAAACTTGATGTCAATGGTACCCAATATGATGGAACATGTAAAGGCAGTTCTTCAGAAGACTTGCAGAAAGATGTTGAATCCTCTTCACCCCACAAGGTCCTTGCTCTATCGCAATGCCATCTGCTTAATTTGGACATCATGCTTCTGAATATCTTATGCATTGTTATTCATCAGTATGTACTTCATCTATCTACCATACCATGTTTTTTTACATTGAAGTGTTGTTCTAGTGCTCTGTTGCAATGCCATCTTAGTTTCCCAATCATACACGTGTATGTTGCCTTAGTTTATTCCGTACGTATTCCGCTAGCATAAAGTTTTACATTCAACTAGTGTTTTTTTACTGTGTTGTCCTGTCGTATCCCTAGCTCTTACACCATACTCCCTCCATCCGGATTACATGTTGCCGAAATGGATAAAAAGGATGTATCTAGAACTAAAATACGCCTAGACCCATCCATTTTATTCCGGATGGGGGAATACATGTCAATATGTCATGCCTTTCTATTCTTCATTACCTATTCCATCTCTCTGCTATAGCATGTTTTATAATTGAAGCACCATTCTTCTATACAAGGCATGCAAGGGGAAGACGACTATGTTAGAATCTGAAGGGTTACAAACTAGGTCTTTGCAAAAGATCCAAACGCCAGGAGATAATAAACCAACTCCATTTTTTATAGATACCGCTCCAGCATAGAAACCCAACTCTTACTGATAATAAGCAGACTCCAGTGGCCAAAGAACTAGTCCGCTCCAGTCCAGCAAAATATGTCAACTCCATTCTAAGAAGCATGTGCATATCCTTGCATCATGAAATTTTATAGCATGCTGATCATATTTTCTACATGTTTCTTACCCATCTCTCTTTTAGAAAATAAGCTTAAAAGATAGAAGAATTTCTGCACTGGTATCGTCTGTGAGGAAAGATTCTTGCAGGAACTCTCTGTACTCCAATGCAGATGTAAGTACCTATTGTATATCACTATATTTTTACATCAGCATGTATTTTGTTAATCGGCATGAATCCAACCTTTATCAGATCTAAATTTAGTTGTAGCAAAATGTATGATTAAAGGCCACAATGTTGATTTTTGTAAGGAAAACTGCCTGGTAGTTTTGCATCCTGAGCTGCATGAGTGTACTATCTCATATCAGTGGGTTTGATTACTTTGGTTCTGCAGTGGGTTTTAGTGTTTTTTTACTGTGTTGTCCTGTCGTATCCCTAGCTCTTACATCATACTCCCTCCGTCCGGATTACATGTCGCAGAAATGGATAAAACTAGATGTTTCTAGAACTGAAATACGCCTAGACCCATTCATTTATTTCCGGATAGAGGGAAGACATGTCAATATGTCATGCCTTTCTATTCTTCAGTACCTATTCCATCTCTGTTGTAGCATGTTTTATATTGAAGCACCATTCTTCTATATAAGGCATGCAAGGGGAAGACGACTATGTTAGAATCTGAAGGGTTACAAACCAGGTCTTTGCAAAAGATCCAAACGCCAGAGATAATAAACCAACTCCATTTTTCATAGATCTGCTCCAAAGACAGTAGAAACCCAACTCCCAATCGATAATAAGTAGATTCCGTGGCCAAAGAACTAGTCCGCTCCAGTCCAAAGCAAAGAATATCAACTCCATTCTAAGAAGCGTGTGCGATCCTCAAGCATCATGAAATTTTATAGCATTCTCGATCATATTTTCTACATGTTTCTTACCCATCTCTCTTTTAGAAAATAAGGTTAAATGATAGAAGATTTCCTTCATTGGCATTGTATTCGAGGAAAATATCTTGCGGGAATTCTCTGTGCTCTAATGCTGATGTAAGTACCTGTTGTATATCACTATGTTGTAAGGGGCCATCGAACCTTGCAGCGACGACACAATGGAACTCTCAATGAAAGCACCAATGTAGATGTCAAAACCGGCGGATCTCGGGCAGGGGGTCCCGAACTGTGCGTCTAAGGCGGATGGTAACAGGAGGCGAGGGACACGATGTTTACCCAGGTTCGGGCCCTCTCTATGGAGGTAATACCCTACTTCCTGCTTGATTGATCTTTATGAATATGAGTATTACAAGAGTTGATCTACCACAAGATCGTAGAGGCTAAACCCTAGAAGCTAGCCTATGGTATGATTGTTGTTGTCCTACGGACTAAACCCTCTGGTTTATATAGACACCAGAGGGGGCTAGGGTTACAGAGTCGGTTACAGCGAAGGAGATCTACGTATCTATATCGCCAAGCTTGCCTTCCACGCTTAAGAGAGTCCCATCCGGACCTAGAGGCGAAGTCTTCAATCTTGTATCTTCATAGTCCAACAGTCCGTCCAAAGGATATAATCCGGCTGTCCGGATACCCCCTAATCCAGGACTCCCTCAGTAGCCCCTGAACCAGGCTTCAATGACGATGAGTCCGGCGCGCAGATTGTTTTCGGCATTGCAAGGCAGGTTCCTCCTCCGAATACTCCATAGAAGATCTTGAACACAAGGATAGTGTCCGGCTCTGCAAAACAAGTCCCACATTCCAACGTAGAGAGAATAATATTCACAAATCGACATCTTTGGCGTATTTGATACCATGACATCATGCCATGGCCCGGTTATTATCGAACCATGTTTTTTAACCAGCCTTGGCGCATATCGCGAGGTGGTTTCCTTGGCACGTCTTGTCGAAGCAGAGATCGTGTCCCCTTATCACGGGATTCTCATCAATACAGGCGTGGGTAACCCAATCGTGCCCGTTGGTATGACTCCTCGATTATAGGCAAGTCCCAAACGGTCACGAGGAGGACGCCTGGTATTCACCCTCTTTATAAAGAGACCAAGGCCTATCCTTTTTTATTCCTCGAACTCAATCGTATCCCTCCCCCGCCTCGAGTTCCAACACCCAAAGCTCAAGTCAGGCGCTTCGGACCTTCAACCCTGTCCGGATCCAACCTTCAAGGCCGGTGGATGCCCTCCTTCGTCACGGAGGAAGACGTCAGAAAGTTAAGAGAGGCCAGGTTCTTGTCTGGCAAGATTGCGCACCGGCTGCCTGCTTAAGGGCAGGTCATACCAACTCCCAAACCCGGTGAGAGTGTAGTATTCATATCTCACTTCCTTCGAGGGCTAGGCCTGGCTCTGGATCCCTTCGTGAGGGGGCTCATGTTCTATTACGGGCTGGACTTCCATGACTTAGCTCCGGATTCTATTCTCCACATCTCGTCTTTTATCGTTGTGTGCGAAGCTTTCCTCCGCATCACCCCTCACTTCGGCATGTGGCTCAAGACCTTCCAAGTGGAGCCGAAGACGATCGAGGGGAGGTATGCAGAATGCGGAGGTGCTGTAATAAGCAAAAGCACCGATGCCCCATGGCCCAAGGGTTCTTTCCAGGAGGTGTCCAGCTTATGGAAACAAGAATGGTTTTATATCACAGCTCCCAGGGGTACCAAATGGGTGGCCCCGCTTGCCTTTCGCTCGGGTCACCCTCCACGACTAATGTCATGGATCAACAAGGGGCTAGACTGGGGGCCAGTGAAGGACGTGCCCATACTGCAGGGCTGCATCCGAGATCTCCTCGAAAGAGATATTGGTTTGGTCACAGTGATGCAAGTAATGTTACTTCGCCGAACCCTGCCCTGTAAACGTCGTCCCCTCCGTCTGTGGGAATTCAATCTGGAGGGACCGCGAGCTATTTAGCACTTCCTCGGCATGACGCCAGAGGAGATGTACAAATTGTACTTCGGACCACAAGCAATGTGTCCGGATTCCACCGAGGATGCGGGTCTGAGTTGCAATCGTCCAGATACCCAAGTAAGTCGCCCTATGGCCGGACACGTCGTATTTCTATTCATCACGACATCATTCTGAAAAGTCGCTCTTTGACCAGGAGTGGATAGCAAAGGCGAAGATGATCAGGTGTCCGGCCCCCCTCCCCGAGGTCTCACCGGATCCGGTACTAGTCCGGATGTTGGAGCTTGCGCCCTACCAAGCGCCTCAGGGGAGGATAAAGGTGGGAAGAAAGAGGTTGATGCCTTCGCTGGCAGTAGACAACCGGGAGAAGAAGCCAAAGCTCCCTCTCCCCAAGGAAGGAAAAGGACCGCCTCTCTGAAGGCCCGGAGACAATAGTCTCTAAACGGGGAAGAAATCTTCGCCAGAGGGTCACAGCCTGTGGGATACCCCGGCCGTATAGTGCCTGCAAGGGGATCAGCCCTCCATCAAGCTGTAACTAAAAGAAAGGGTTTAATAGTAAAAAAAACATCCTACTTTACTTCTGAGGAAAATAACCAAAACATCCGTCTTGTAGTCTGGATTGTGGCCCTTCTCGGCAGAGTTCGTCTTCGGGGGATCTTCTTCCGGAGATGATGGAGAGCGGAACGCCTCCCCATGCCATCCCGCCTTACGAGGCGGGCAACCCCGAGGTGTCGTCTCGGAGGGCTTCTCCCGATCCGTCAAGGCTAGAGGGTGATTCTTTGGCCACCCGAAGTCCTCAGTATCCGGCTCTTGAAGAGAGCAACCGGAAGGGTCCGGCTCCGCCTGTCAAGCGGTTGGATGCACTGAAGGATCTGCTAGAGCAAGCGGCTATCTCAGAAGCGCACCGTGCGCTAATGGGCGCGCTGGTTGAGAGGGTTTCATCCGCAGAAAGCGGGTTGCATGAAGCCTTTATGAGTTTGCTGAAAGGTTTTGAGGTACGCGAAGTGACGTGTATTTTTCACAGTACCGCGCATGTTTTAAATGTGCCCTGTGCAGATAGTAGCCCCTAAGACTCTGGTAGCCGTCGGAAACGGCAGTAAACAGAGGATCATAGTCGCAGGTAATAATCCAGCCGTCTTCATATGCAGGTGGCGGGAGGTCCGGTGGCTAGCCGGACTTGTGAGGTTGCCGAGCTAACGCGGCAACTTGATGCGGCAGATGCCGACATCATGATTGTCAACAAGCGGCTTGACGAGGCACAGGGTATGTAATTTCTCCGGATTTCAACATATGGCAAGAGGACCGTAATGCCAGTATCTTGAACATGTTGTGAAATGCAGATGGAGCTGCGGCAGTGGAGACCCTTCGGGCGGAACTTGCCCGAGCCAAAAAGCCAGCCAGGAATAGTGATGCGGCCGCTCTAAAGGCGGCTGAAGAGCAGAGGGCCGAACAAGCTGCCCATTGCCAAAGTAAGGAGAAGATGGCCAAGATGGCCATTGAGTTAAGTGATGCCGCTGACCGATACTGGCTTCTTGAGAAGGAAAGCGAAGCGAGGGCTACGGAGCTGGAGAAGGCCATGGTAGCAGCCAAGGAATCCCGCTCTACAATTAGAGCGATGAAGGAGGAGTTGCGTCACGCCGGGGATATCGTGGCTGGGAAGCCCTTTATGCTGCGGATGAAGTTCGTAGATCCTAAGTATGCTCCTCTGGACCGGCTGTGGAGTTCTGCAAACGCCTATCTGGATTTGGCAGCGAGTGCTGCTGATGCGGCCGAGTTCTTAAAAGATCAAAGAGATCGCGAATTGGAGAAGCTGTTCTGGTAGCAATTTAATGGTCCAGCGCGTCCGCTTCCTCTGAATGAGCGGATGGCCGAATGGGCCGAGCTCCATAGGTTGTCCGGACTCGCCATGAGGTCTATTGTGGATCACCTGTGGCCGGCAGGGCCAAGGCTGAACAGTTACTTCAGTTTGGTGCAGCAGTTCCTTGGTGTTGTGCCGCGCATCGACGCAATGAAGAGGTCGGCGTGCATCGAGGGTGCGCGGATGGCGCTTGCCCATGTCAAAACACACTGGGCGGAGATGGAAGCCACCGCAATTGCAGCCCCTAGTTCGGCAGTTAGCCGAGTAGCTGTCGAGCACTATTTTGATGAGGTCCTTGAAGGCGCTCGTTCAATAGAAGCGCAATGCTCGAAGAATATTATGTTCGAATGACATGTATTCCCATTGAAAAACAATGTTTTACTAAATTATATAAAGGCTATTTTTATACTTTTGCCTAAAAGTGTTATGACGCCTCCTGTGCGGCCGTTTATGTATATGTGTATACAACCTGAAAGTTTGCAGTCGTCGGCTTCAGCCCCCACGCATATAATGCGGGGGTGTTCGCAGAAGACGCGTGTTCACACTTGATACCACGTCTTGGTCCATTAAGGAGGTGATAGCGCAGCGAGCTAGGCAATCGGACTATATTGCTTTAACACTTTCACTTAGCCATAGGAGTTTGACAGTGGGGCTACTATATAGCCCCTGGTGGCTCCGTGCTCATCCGAATACGGGGCGCGGTCATGCCTGGCCGGGAAACGGCCCTTCATTAATGCGGAGGAATCCCAATGATTCCAATAAGTCATCGAGTGGTTGACCAGTCTCTTGCTTTATCACGACAGTCAGTTTTCGGCTTTCTCTATTGAGGTGCTCGTCCGGGCTAGCCAGGGCACAATCGCAGAAGTTCTCCTGGTGCCACCTTAGCCGATAGAGCGGAACATAAGGTAGCAAAACCCAGGAGCCGGGCAAACCCAACATTTGACCAAAGACGTGATTCGGAGCTGATGCATATAAGGCCTAACTCGCGATGCCGAACACTCCCTAAGGTGTTCGGTCTTTGAAACACATACTGGGCTTTAGGTGATGCCCATGGATAATGAACCCATAGTGTCCAGGTACGAGCAATACTCTCACGTGGCCACATGCCAAGACGTCAGCATCCTTCTCGGTTGTATTGAGAATCCAGAGGATGTGGACAACAAAAGACAGTAAAAAGGTTTACGCAGGGTCTTAATCTAAAGAGAAACCTTTGCATGGGTCCTGGACGGGTGTAGCATGATCTGCGCCTGTGTCTCTGTTGTGTCGTATCCTGGACGGGTGTAGCATGATCGTCATCTGTAAAAGAGAGGTGCTTAGTGAAAAGTTGTTGTTCAAAAAATTGGTTATTATGAATAAACCATGAAAAAGTCGAGATGGGTAAAGTTGAGCCGAATTATCGCGGCGAAGCCCCTGGTACCGTCTATATGGGTGTAACCATCGAACCAATGTCTATCCAATCATTGGCTGGACTCGTCAAACCGTGTCTACGGTCCTAACGACCGGTCATTATCTCTGGTGGTGAGGCCGTCTAGTGTTCGGCTGTTAAAGTAGCCGTGCGTTCTTCTGGTCGGAATGAACGTTCAACATTTCCGTGTACTGTGATGTTGCTGCGCGGACCGGGCATTTTAATTTGGAGTAAAGCGTAATGCGGTATTGCATTGAAACGGGCGAAAGCCTCTCGTCCGAGTAGTGCTTGATAGCCACTTCGGAATGGAGCAATGTTGAAGGTTAACCTTTCTCTCCAGAGGTTGTCGGGTGAGCCGAACACAATCTCTAGTACTAGAGAGCCCGTGCAGCGAGCCTCTGTGCCTGGTATTACTCCCTTGAAGGTAGTATTACTGTGGCTGGTATTTGTTGGGTTTATCCCCATTTTGCGGACGGTGTCCTGGTATATCAGATTTAGACTACTGTCGCCGTCCATAAGGACTCATGTAAGGTGGTATCCGTTTACTATTGGGTCCAGCACCAAGGCGGCTGATCCCTCCTGCCGGATACCTATTAGGTGATCCCTGCGATTGAAAGTGACCGGGCAGGCCGACCAGTGGTAGGACTCATGGGTGACGGGCTCTATGACTCGTGTATTTCGGAGTGCATATTTGCCTCTCCTCTTTGTCACGTGGATAACATTTACTGTTTTGACTTCTGGCGGGATTTTTTTTGTCCCCTAATGTCTTGCTGGCGAAGCGTATCCTCGTCCTCGCTCAGAGTGTCCTCCCCCTTGTGTTCGGCGTTTAGCTTGCCAGCATGCTTGAAGACCCAGCAATCTCTGTGGGTATGATTTGCAGGCTTGCCGAGGGTGCCGTGGATCTGACATAGTTTGTCTAGAATTTTGTTTAGGCTGGTCGGTTCATCACTGTTGCCTTTAAAGGGCTTTTTCCGCTGACCCGGTCGAGAGCCTCTAAATCCGGCGTTTACCGCCGTGTTGTCTGGGCTGTCTTCTTTATTCCGGCGCTTGTTTTTACTGCGTCGCGGTTTTCCATTGCTGTCCCGGACCTTGGATGTGCTTGGGTCGCTGGTGCTGCTGCGAGCTAACCAGCTGTCCTCGCCCGCGCAAAAGCGGGTCATGAGGCTTGTTAGGGCTGCCATTGTTCTCGGCTTTTCTTGGCCAAGGTGTCTGGCAAGCCATTCGTCTCAAACGTTGTGCTTGAAAGCTGCTAGGGCTTCAGCGCCCGGACAAGCGAAAAATTGGTTCTTCTTAGTGAGAAACCTATTCCAAAGCTTTCGGGCTGACTCTCCGGGCTGTTGAATTATATGACTTAAATCATCAGCGTCCGGGGGTCGGACATAAGTCCCTTGAAAGTTAGTCCGGAAAGCGTCCTCGAGCTCCTCCCAACTTCAAATGGAATTTTCGAGGAGGCTTTTCAGCCAGTGTCGGGATGGTCCTTTGAGCTTGAGGGGTAAGTATTTGATGGCATGGAGATCGTCTCCACGAGCCATGTGAATATGGAGGATGAAGTCCTCGATCCAGACCCCAGGGTCTGTGGTTCCGTCGTATGCCTCTATGTTAACTGGTTTGAACCCTTCTAGAAATTCATGGTCAAACACCTCGTCTGAGAAACATAGGGGTGTGCGGCACCCCTGTATTTGGTTGTGCGATGGCGTTCGGACGGTTGTGGTATTTGGTGTTGGCTGGGTGCTGGAGCGCGTTTCCTTGATCCATAGATGGATCTGGTTGCGCCGGCCCGTTGATGCGGGTCCTCGCGTCGGTCATGTACTGACTTATGTGCGGCCTCGTTGGCCACCCTATCGCGGCCACGAGGTCGTCGATCCGACCGATCGGCGGTTTTGTTTTTTGGCTGCGAGGGTTCGAAGGCCTCGTCGTCGAACTCCGGCAGCAGCTTTCGCTTTGGGTAGCTCTTCGTGGGGCGACTGCCACCATACTTTTTTGCCGTGTCGAGCACTTTATTCCATCTACTATTGAGTGTGTTTTGTGCGGCCTTGAGCCTTTGTTTCTACTTCTTCAAACTTCTTGCAGTGGCCATAAGCCTTTCTTGCTCCAGCTGCCCTTCCGGGATGATGCGCTCGTCATCGTCCGGACTGTTCTCCTGACCGGAGACGGGTTGGTTGTCTTGATGCTCGGCGTCGCCGTACTCGGACAGCGGCTCCGCACTTTGTTCGTCGTCCGCTGGCTTACCCTGCTCGATCGCTGGGTCGATTTGGCTTCTTGTTGCGCTGTTGCCGCTGTTTTTGCCAAGGCGGGATTTAGAGTGGCGCCTACGGCACCGTTTTAGTTGCTTGTCATGGGATCTATATTTCGCTGCATCCTCGTTATTGTTTTCTTTGGGTGTATCCACCATATATACGTCATATGATGAGGTGGCGGTCCAGTGCCCTGTGGGCAGTGGTTCCTGTTCGTCTCCGGCATCGGTGTCCATACCATCAATGTCTTCGGAGTCGAAGTCAAGCATGTCGGTTAAACGTCGACAGTGGCTACTAAGTGGGTGGTGGGTGGGGATTGAATTTCTTCGTCGTCCGCGTCCCACTCTAGTCGGACATAGTTCGGCCGAGGTTCTCCAGATAGGGAGAGAGATTTTAACGAGTTCAGTATGTCGCTGAAGGGCGAGTGCTGAAAGATATCTGTGGAGGTGAACTCCATGATCGGTGCCCAATCGGATTCGATAGGTATGGGCACGTGTGGTACGGAGTCCGTGGCCGAGGACGAGTCCAGCAGTTCGGTGACACGGCTCTCGTGAAGGGTAAGGTCAGTATTCGGCTCTATCGCCACTAAGGGCGCGGCCTCCATGGCGGAGTCTATCCTCCCGTCCTCGGATGGCAAGATCTGCTCCGGACTAGAGGCCGGAGTAGTTGCTGGCGTGATCTCCAGAACACCGTCTGACGGCATAGCTATATCATGCTCGTCGTGATCGTGCAGCACGCCTGGCATGGGCCCGAATCCGTCAAAGATCAAGTCTCCGCGGATATCGGCAGTGTAATTCAAGTTTCCAAACCTGGCCTGATGGCCAGGGGCGTAGCTCTCGATCTGCTCCAGATGGCCAAACGAGTTGGCCCGCAGTGCGAAGCCGCCGAACACGAAGATCTGTCCGGGGAGAAAAACCTCACCCTGGACCGCATCGTAATCGATGATCGAAGGGGCCATCGAACCTTGAGCGACGACACAATGAAACTCTCAATGAAAGCACCAATGTCGGTGTCAAAACCGGCGGATCTCGGGCAGGGGGTCCCGAACTGTGCGTCTAAGGCGGATGGTAAAAGGAGCCGAGGGACACGATGTTTACCCAGGTTCAGGCCCTCTCTATGGAGGTAATAGCCTACTTCCTGCTTGATTGATCTTGATGAATATGAGTATTACAATAGTTGATCTACCACGAGATCATAGAGGCTAAACCCTAGAAGCTAGCCTATGGTATGATTGTTGTTGTCCTACGGACTAAACCCTCCTTGTTTATATAGACACCGGAGGGGACTAGGGTTACACAGAGTCGGTTACAACAGAAGGAGATCTACATATCTGTATCGCCAAGCTTGCCTTCCACGCTAAGAGAGTCCCATCCGGACACGAGGCAAAGTTTTCAATCTTGTATCTTCATAGTCCAACAGTCCGGCTAAAGGATATAGTCCGGCTGTCCGGATACCCCCTAATCCAGGACTCCCTCAGCTGCTCTGGTTGCCCATTCATTGATTGTGTCAATGTTGCTTCCGTATTACCTTACCTGGCTGATGATAGTTGTGCCATATTGTGTTAATTTGGTGTTGGCTAGTTACCCAAACTTTCGTTGTGCCAATGTTGCTTTCCTATTATCTGACTTGGACAATGATAGCAATGCTAGTGTCTTAATTTGGTGCAGGCTGCTAAAGATAAGAAGACAAACTCTGGAAACAGCAAGGCAACCCCATTGTTTCTTTCCAATAAATCTAGGCCAGGTAATATGGCAATAAATCATGATTAATCTGTTTGGTTCCCCTCCTAATTTATGTTATGATGAAGTGGTCGAGACACTCTCCACTATCAATAATACAAGCCTGCCAAAATCGCCATCTGAATCTGTTCAGTATCCTCTGTCTCGAATGCAACGGAAAAAATGTGTGTTTGTGAACCAATTAATGGCTGAAGGAATGATGGAAATGGTGGAGGAATCAGAGGTGCAGAGTCATGCGACACAACAACTGATCAAAGTTTTCAGAGACAGTGTAGCAAAGCAGCAAGAACTTGCCCACATGCTTATGGGCGTCATCCGTGCTGAGGTTGCAGATTGTGACATTGTAGATCGTTAGGTTCTGTTCATTTATTTGCACTGGCATCAATCTTTGATTGCAGAGTGGATGTAATTTCCTGTAATATATGGTGGATGTGCAACGTTTTTCCCTGTATGTCGTACCTTTGCTTGATCGGTTTTGGTCCTGTGCATAATTGCTCGTCATAATGGGCTCAAATTATCTAATTTGGCCCAAAGACATGTCTGAACTTTAGTGGGCCCATTAAGTTAATGGGCCGTTACTAGGCCGAAAGTTAATGGCCGGCCCTCTTAACTCCCTGGTTGTTAACAGGCTGACATCGAAGCAGGCAACAGGTGGGCCCAATTGATTTCACGGGTCGTTACTAAGTTCGGGCTACATATGGCCCAACTATACTGTGGGCCTTTAGCGGGCCGAAAGAGACAGCGGGCTTGTACTGGACCATGAAGAGCATGGGCCGCTAAGAGTCTGAAAGTTAGGTCGTATTGTAAATGGCCCAACTCTGTTGTGGGCCTTTAGCAGGCGGAAAGAGAAACCGGGATGGTATTGGACCATGAAGGGCATGCAGCCGTTAAAAGGCCAAAACTCAGGTCTGACTACAAATGGCCCAACTCATTTATGGTCCGTTAACAGGCTGAAAGGCACACAGGGCCGGGAATTGGCCCAACACTTAAATGGGTCGCTAAAAGGCCAAAACTCAGGTCCGACTACAAATGGCCCAACAAATATATGGGCCGTCACCACGCTGAAAGACACGCCGGGCCGAAAATTGGCCTAACACTTAAATGGGTCGCTAAAAGGCCGAAACTCAGGTCCGACTACAAATGGCCCAACTGATTTATGGGCCGTCAATAGGCTGAAAGACACACCGGGCCGGAAATTAGCCCAATATTTAAATGGGCCGCTAAAAGGCCGAAAGATGTACATCGTGAAAATTGGCCCATCCACTGAATGGGTCGTTAACAGGACGAAATCTCATCGGGCCGATATTGAGCCCAAATATATAGCGGGTTGTTAACGGGCTCGAACTGACGATGGGCTGCAATGGTGTCAAATCTTTAACGGGACGTTGACGGGCCGAATTGGCACATCTCGTATGGGCCGTGGGCTTAAATGGACCTGACACAAGTAGGCCTTATATGGGCCGGCCTGCTATTTTTCTTCGGGCGGCCTTTTCACCGAATGGGCCACTATTGGGCCGTGCCATGTCGACCTATCATAGGCGCCTCATCCAATGAGTGGATGACATCTATCCCACCGGTGAGGTAACACGTGTTTCCTCCGGCCAATGATGATTTTACACGTGGAAAATCCCCATTGGTCCGGGCTGTTAACGGGTTATCGGATCCAAAACCGGACCCAATAGCTTAACGGCGTTCCGTTACGGTGGATGCCACGTGTCGGTCACCCTTGACGAAAGCACTGCGGACGCGCGATTTATCGTCATGGAAGTGGACACTTCCGTGATGATAATTTTGGTAATGTCATGGAACACTTCTGCGACAGCACAGGTATGACTATCTTGATTCTGTCATAAATTTTTCATGGATGTACATGCATGATAGTAACGTGACCTACTGTGACAGACACGTATCATCACGGAAGTGTATTTTTTTGTAGTGTAGGTATGGTGGACACTTGATAATAAGATTCGGGTTTAAGGGCTTTTGGATGCACAAGTAGTATCTCTACTTAGTGCGGAATTTTTGGCTAGCAAGGTAGGGGGCAAGCACCACATGTTAAAGGATCTATGACAATATGACTTCTATGTGAATATAAACAAACATAAACCATTAAGTTGTCTTCCATGTCCAATGTCAACAATTTTGGCATATAATATTTTGATGAGGGCTCACAATCATAAAAGATTTCTAGGATAGTATATTTAAATGTGAATCTTCTCTTCCCTTATTAATTCTTTCATGAGTTGCATCATTGACTAATGCTATGTTTGTCAATCTCTAATAAAATTTTCTACTTATACTTTTCCTTATGTGGTGTCATCACCTACCATAAGATTAGTATATGATCCTTTTCATAATTTATTTCTTTTTATTTATTTATTTATTTATTTCCTTTCTCTTTTTCTTCCTTATTTCTTTTCTTTTATTTGCAACATGAAAGTAAAGAAAGCAAAACTGAAACTAACCGTATTATATATCTTGCACACGATTACAAGGATAGATCACTAAGCAAACTCCCAAAGAAGAAAGGATTGAACTAAACTTTTATTCATATAAAGCAAAAAGATCGAACTAAAATAAGTAAAGGCAAAAAGATAGTGGGATGATACGATATCGGTGCACCTCCCCCAAGCTTGGCGGAAGCCAAGGGGAGTGCCCATACCCGATACTCAGTTTTCTTTTGGTGGTGAAGAAGATGATGGTGGTGATGAGATCTTGTCCTCAGATTTCCATGGCAGTGGTCCACCATCATAAGAGGAGGAGTGAGTCTCACGGGTCCTGCAACTAGCATCCAAACTCATACCTTTGAACCTCGCCTCATATTCAAAGACTTGGTTTTGGAGATCATAGATCTGGCTTTGGAGGAAGTTGATTTGCTCGTTGAGGGTGAAGACGATGTCCTTCATGGGCTTGCCATCCACCTTGAGATCATGAGAGAGGTTCGTGATCATGAGGTGATTGGTGTTGAGTCCACGCTCCACCATCCCCTTGCACCGGAAGACGTCCTGCTCCATAGCTTCGAGCCTAGCCTCCATAGTTTCGGTCCCTTTGGGACCTTGCACATCATGGATGTGGAGCAACCCCTCATGCATCTGGATGACCTGAGGGTGCTGCACCACCTCCCGCAGATATGGGTTGATGACGTTCTTGAAGAACTTGTCCCTGGAGGAGCTTGAGGAGGCCATGGTAGATGGGATCTGATAGAAAACAGCAAGAAAAGAGAACAGAGGATTTCTCCGTGATACGGTGGTTAACAGGTCCGGGGAGTATATATAGATTTTTTATCTTGGGGGACAAGAAAGTTGTAGAAAAACGGAGTCCAGAAGGTGTCCCAGGTGGGCACAACCCACCTGGGCGCGCCTGGTATCTTGTGCCAACTAGGGTACGCTTCCTGGAAGTTTCTTATTTTCCTATTTTTCAAAATATTCCAAAACTGACAAAAAATATTTTTGCGGATTTTTCGGAGTCCGTTTACTTACCGTATCACGTACCTCCTTATTTTCACGTTTCTGGAGTGTTCCGAAAGGACTCTTTTATGTGTTCTTCTGGTGTCAAAGTTTGGATAATATTACTTTCAACATTAATGGGCCTACCTGAGATATAATGTTTTATTCGTTGCCCATTGACAACCTTCAGATTAGTACCTTCAGCATTATTTATTTTAATGGCTCCAGACCGATAAACCTCCTCGATAACATAGGGGCCTTCCCATTTTCTGAGGAGTTTTCCTGCAAAGAATCTAAAACGAGAGTTGTACAAAAGAACATATTCTCCAACTTTAAACTCACACTTTTGGATTCTTCTGTCATGCCATCTTTTAACTTTTTCGTTGAATAACTTAGCATTTTCATAAGCTAGGGTTCTCCATTCATCTATAGAGCTAATATTGATAACCCACAAGTATAGGGGGTCGTTTGTAGCAGTTTTCGATAAATAAGAGTGTCGAACCCAACTAGGAGATGAAGGCAGTACAAATTTTCCCTCAAGTTCTATTGACCACCGATACAACTCTATGCACACTTGACGTTTGCTTTACCAGAAACATGTATGAAAATAGTTTGTAGGAGTGATGCTATAATTACTTTGCAAGAACAAAACTAGAAGTACTTTGCAAGATAATAAAAGTTAGGTGTTTAGTAGAAGGGTTTGTGTCAACAAGAAAGATATTTGTCCCTAGGCAATCGATAACAAGTACCGGTAATCATTCTTGCAACTTTATATGAGGGAAAGGCATGAGCTAACATACTTTCTCTACTTGGATCATATGCACTTATGGTTGGAACTCTAGCAAGCAACCGCAACTACTAAAGATCATTAAGGTCGTGAAATCCAACCATAGCATTAAGTATCAAGTCCTCTTTATTCCCATACGTCATACCCCACCTACTCGGGTTTAAGTTTATGTCACTCTCGCAACCCATCGTAAGCGAACCATGAACATATAGCAACACCCTACAACGGGGGGCCCTCATGTTTGCGCGAGACGGAGGGCACCATAGGACAACACCATAAATAAAATATACAATCATACCAACCAAGATCACGATTAACCCACAGGACAAAACGGATCTACTCAAACATCATAGGATAACCATAGATCATTGGGAAATAATATATGGAGTTGAGCACCATGTTTAAGTAGAGATTACAGCGGGGAGAAGAGGTGTTACACCACTGCATAGAGGGGGAGAGAGTTGGTGTTGACGGTAGCAAGATTGCTGATGTAGATCGTTGTCCCGATCGTTGCCCCCGGCGGCACTCCCGCGCCACCGGGAGAGAGGGGCAGAGAGCCCCCTCCTTATTCTTCCTTGGCCTTCCCCCGAGATGGGAGGAGAGTTCCCCCTATGGTCCATGGCCTCCATGCCGCGGAGGGCCGGGAGCCCCTCCGAGATTGGATCTCCCTCTCTGTTCTCTTCTGTTTTGCGCTCCCCAGATCTGGCCGAAAATCATTTCTTATATTCCCGGAGATCCGTAACTCTGATTGCGCTGAGATTTTAACACGATTTTTTTGGATATAAGCTTCCTTGCACCCAAAGTAGAGGTCCAACCGATGTACGAGGTGAGCACAACCCAAAATGGCACGCCTGGCTCCTCTGGCGCGCCCTGGTGGGTTGTGCCCACCATGGGCCTCCGTTTGCAGTGATTCCAACTCCCAAAAATCACATATATTCCAAAATAATTCTCTATGAAATTTTATTGCATTTGGACTTCTTTGATATGGATACTCTGCGATACAAAGAACATGCAGAAAACAAGAACTGGCACTTGGTACTGGATCAATAGGTTAGTCCAATAAATCATATAAAAAGTTGCCAAAAGTATGTGAAAGTGATATAATATTGGCATGAAACAATCAAAAATATAGATACGACGGAGACGTATCAGCATCCCCAAGCTTAATTCCTGCTCGTCCTCGAGTAGGTAAATGATAAAAAAGATAATTTTTGATGTGGAATGCTACCTAGCATTAACTTGATCATATGCCTAGTCATGTCATGAATATTAAGACATAAGTGATTCCAAGCAATAGTCTATAATTTGACATAAAGACATCAATACTCAGGCATCCCAACAAACAATCATGACTTTCAAAATATCGACGCTAAAGAAAGCTATCCCAACAAAATCATATAGTCTTGCCATGCTCTGTCTTCTTGACACAAAGTATTTATCATGCACAACCCTGATGACAAGTCAAGCAATTGGTTCATACTTTTTAACGCGCTTCATCTTTTTCAACCCTCACGCAATACATGAGCGCAAGCCATGGATATAGCACTATGGGTGGAATAGAGTATGATGATAGGGGTAAATATAAAGAAGACAAAAAGTAAGAAAGTCTCACACCGATGCGGCTAACCAACGGGCTATGGAGATGTCCATCAGTCGATATCAATCCGAGGAGTAGGGATTGCCATGCAACGAATGCACTAAGAGCTATAAGTGTATGAAAGCTCAATATGAAAACTAAGTGGGTGTGTACCTAATCCTATACTGAAAAATTCCCACTAGAATATGAAAATGACAACATAGGAGACTCTCCATAAGAAAAAACATGGTGCTACTTTGAAGCACAAGTGTGGTAAAGGATACTAACAATGCCCCTTCTCTCTTTGTTTATTTTTTCCTTTTTCTTTTTATTTTTCTTTTTTCTTTCTTTCTTTTTTTCCTTTTTTTTCTTCTTTTTTTTCTTTTTTTCTTCTTTTTTTCTTTTTTTCTCTCTCATTGTCCAGAGTCTCATCCCGACTTGTGGGGGAATCGTAGTCTCCATCATCCTTTCCTCACTGGGGCACTGCTCTAAAAATGAATAATGATGATCATCACACTTCTATTTACTTATAACTCAAAAGAAATAAAAATTACAACTCGATACCTATGACAAAGTATGACTCTATATGAATGCCTCTGGCAATGTACCAGGATGTGCAATGATCTAGCGTAACATGTATGAAAAATGATGAACGGTGGCTGAGCCACAACTACTATGTCAGCTATATGATCATGCAAAGCAATATGACAATGAATGCTCAAGTCATCAAACGGAAGCGATGGAAGTTGCATGGCAATATATCTCGGAATGGCCATGGAAAAGCCATAATAGGTAGGTATGGTGGCTGTTTTGAGGAAGATATAATAAGGCTTATGTGTGATAGAGCGTATCATATCACGGGGTTTGGATGCACTTGCGAAGTTTGCACCACGTCTCGATGTGATAAAGGGCAATGCACGGTACCGTAGAGGCTAGCAAATTGCGAAAAGGTAAGAGTGTGTATAATCCATGGACTCACATTAGTCAAAAAGAAATCATATACTTATTGCAAAATTTTATTAGCCCTTGAAGCAAAGTACTACTACGCATGCCCCTAGGGGGATAGATTGGTAGGAAAAGACCATCGCTCGTCCCCGACCGCCACTCATAAGGAAGACAATCAATAATAAATCATGCTCCAACATCCTAGCTTAACAAGAGACTACACGTGCATGCTTCAGGAATCACAAACCTTAACACCAATATTCCTACTAACCACAACTGCTTACTAGTACCTCCCACATATTATCATCTTTATATCGCAAAACTATTGCAAGGAATAAAAAATATCATATTCAGTGATCCATAAGTTTTATGTAGGATTTTATGACTAACCATGCAATTGACCAATTCCCGTTGACTCTCTAAATAGATATAAGTGAAGAATGAGAGTTTAATTATTTCAACAAAAGATCATGCTCTAATAAATATAAGTGAAGCAAAAGAGCATTCTTCAAATAACGGTTTTCTATGTGAAGAGAAACAGGCAATCCAAACTTCAAATGATATAAGTGAAGCACATGAAGCATTCTATAACGGCCATACTCAAAAGATATAAGTGAAGTGCAATGAGCATTCTATAAATCAACCATGGACTATCTCATACCATCATGGTGCATAAAAGAAAAGTGAAAACTAAATGCAAAAGATGCTCCAAGATTTGCACATATCACATGAACGAAACGAATCCAAAAACATACTGATACTTGTTGAAGAAAGATGGGATGCCTTCTGGGGCATCCCCAAGCTTAGACGCTTGAGTCTCCTTGAATATTTACTTGGGTTTCCTTGGGCATCCTCAATCTTGAGCTCTTGCCTCTCATCCTTCTCCTCACATCGACACCTCCTCGATCTTCGAACACTTCATCCACGCAAAACTTAACCGAACTTTTAGTGGCGGGGTTAGTGAATATGGCAATGAAATCCCATCATGTACTGTCATAACATTATTGTATAATTATAAACAAACATTACCCACTGTATGCTATCACAATTCTATGGCCCCAAGTCAAGGAGGCTTCAACAAGAATTCAAACATATGCAAATAATGAAGCTATAACAGCAATCTGTGAAAATAGGACAGTCTGTAAAGATTTGAACATCCACCATACTTCTGTAACTCAAACAATTCTGAAAAATTAGGAAAAAATAAAAAAATGTATAGAAAGACAGTGCAAAAAGTTTCAGAACCATTTGACGTTCCAGTAAAAAATGTAAAATCGAGCAGTACAGGCAAAGTTTCTGTTTTGCACCGCACAAACCAACAAGCAATTTAATCATCCTAAAGGAAAACCTTGGCACATTATTTTTATAATACAATGGAATTGTACAAGGGGATAATTATTTTTGTGAGAATATTCATGAAAAATTCTACATTGTTTCCATGAGCATGAACACGTGTTCAAGGTCAACCCTCACTTCTCCAATGCATAACTTCCAATCGCTTCTCTTTTCTGAAAAGTTTTAAGTTCCCCTATATATTTTTTGTTTTAAAACTATATAAAAGCACTCAACAGAAATAAATGACTCTCTAAAACTTCCAGGTTGTCTCCCTGGCAGCACTTTCTTTAAAGCCATTAAGCTAGGCATAAAGTGCTCAAGTAATGAATCCACCCGGATCTCAAGGTATATCAAAGCCAATTTTAATTAACAATGATTTGGCATTTAGTAGTGAGCACAAAGCAACATATATCAAGCAATGACGAAGTCTAACTCTCTTCCTATGCATCGGCATGTCATAAAATAACAATTCATGCACATCAAGTAAAGGCCAATACATAGCATAAGCAGTTTCTTTCAATTGTATCATGTTGGAAACATAAAGAGGTGGAGATGTAGTTCCTCTCTCATAATAATTGCAAGTAGGAGAAGCAAGCACATACATATTATACTCATGAAAATCATCATGTGCAACGGTAAAAGGAAACCTATCAACATAATCCTTAATAAGAGCAAACTTCTCCGATATAGTGTAGGTTGGAGAATTCAAAAAGGTAATAGGACTATCATGTGTGGGTGCAATAGCAAAAATTTCATTCTTAACATAAGGAACAATAGCAAGTTCATCTTCATAAGCATCATTCATATTGGCATCTTGGCCACAAGCATAGCAAGCATCATCAAAAAGGGATATTTCAAACGAATCAACGGGATCATAGCAATTATCATGGCATTCATCCTTCGGTAAGCACGAAGGGAAATAAAATAATGTATGAGTTGAAGAGTTACTCTCATTAGAAGGTGGGCACGAGTAGCTAATCCGTTCTTCCTCCTTTTGTTCTTCGCTCTCCTCGTCATCTTTTTCATCCAATGAGCTCACAGTTTCATCAATTTCTTCTTCCATAGACTCCTGCAACATATTAATCTTTTCTTGGACAGCGGAGTTATTCTCAATAAATACATCAATATCATAATTGTATTTATAATTATCATAGCAATATTTAAGGATAGTAAGATTTTCAGGTATATAAACTAAATCATCAAAATCTTCAAACTTTTTAAACAAAGATTCAATTTCATAAGCACCCTTAAAAGCAACAAATTCTTCTATTCGTTCGTTCCACATCATAATAATCATATATACCTCTAGCATAAGAAGCCAAGGTTTCATTATCATTAAATTCGCATGAATAGGAAAGGTGTGGAACCTCAATCCTAGAGCAACAAGTATAATCATATCTCAAGCATAGATTCCAAGCATATCATTGCAACATTTCAATTTGATCCCATAAAAGTTTTCCCTTTCGAGTCAAGAGATAATCCCTAAAGTATTCACGTTGATCCAACGTTACTCCCATTATCAAGTTGAATGGGGTTTCCTCGGGATTATCAAAGTAGTGCATAATATTTTTCACATAACGAGCATCGAGGGTTTTAGGAGGTTCCCATCTCCATGAGTAGCAAGTACCACTAATTTTTTTGGTGTTTCGTGTTCCATATCCATAACTAAAGATAGAGAACAACTTAGAATAGGAAATAAAAACTACGTAGTGATAAAGCAAACAAGCAAACACGAGAATATTCACCCCACGCCATTGCTTCCCGGCAATGGCGCCAGAAAAAGGTCTTGATAACCCACAAGTATAGGGGATCGTTTGTAGCCTTTTTTGATAAATAAGAGTGTTGAACCCAACTAGGAGATAAAGGCAGAACAAACTTCCCTCAAGTTCTATCGACCACCGATACAACTCTACGCACACTTGACGTTTGCTTTACCGGAAACAGGTATGAAAATAGTTTGTAGGAGTGATGCTAGAATTACTTTGCAAGAACAAAACTAGAAGTACTTTGAAAGATAATAAAAGTTAGGTGTTTAGTAAAAGGGTTTGTGCCAACAAGAAAGTTATTTGTCCCTAGGCAATCGATTACAAGTACCGATAATCATTCTTGCAACTTTATATGAGGGAGAGGCATGAGCTAACATACTTTCTCTACTTGGATCATATGCACTTATGATTGGAACTCTAGCAAGCATCATAACTACTAAAGATCATTAAGGTCATGAAACCCAACCATAGCATTAAGTATCAAGTCTCTTTATTCCCATACGTCATACCCCACCTACTCGGGTTTAAGTTTCTGTCACTCTGGCAACCCACCGTAAGCGAACCATGAACATATTGCAACACCCTACAGTGGGAGCCCCTCACGTTTGCGCGAGACGGAGGGCACCGTAGGACAGCACCATAAATAAAATATACAATCATACCAACCAAGATCACGATTAACCCACAGGACAAAACGGATCTGCTCAAACATCATAGGATAAACATAGATCATTGGGAAATAATATATGGAGTTGAGCACCATGTTTAAGTAGAGATTACAGCGGGGAGAAGAGGTGTCACTACAAAAAAAGACACATCTGTGACATTTTGGGCCGAATGAAAAAAAAATTGGCATACATATGACACTTCTATGACGATAATTGTGACAAAACCCGGTATCATCATAGATGCGGTGGGCTCCTACTTCTATGACAAAAAATCATGACAGAAAATGGGCTTTTCGTCCTGGGCAGGCCGGAGACGTAGCTGCATGACATTCTTTGGGCCGTCCATGACGGAAAAAACCATGGTAGAAGCGAGGGGAGGAAAATTTGGGGAGTTCCGGTTACGGTGGGAGGTCGGGGCCGAAGCGATGCGCGTTCTCTTGTACCCAGACGCTGGCGTGTTTAGGCGTCGGCTCTAATCGAACCCGAAGCGAGGCGTTGGGCTCTAATCGAACCCGGCGACAGTAATCGCAGGCTACGCTTTACTAAACCCGAGCGATCGATCGATGGCTGTTAACTGAACCCGATCGAGCGATTCCTTCGCTACTGCTGCTAACTGAAGTCGATCGATTGGATGAACAGTGAGCGGTGGCATTGCCTCTGGATGAACAGGACCCCTTTGTGTGGTGGAGGGCTGGATGAACAGTAGACGGTGGAGGGGTGCCCGTGGAGGGTGGTTGAACAGAACCCCGTGGTGTGGAGGGCAGGATGAACAGTAGATGGTGGAGGGGTGCCCGTGCAGGGGTGGTTGAACATGACCCCATGGTGTGGAGGGCTGGATGAACAGTAGACGGTGGAGGGGTGCCCGTGGAGGGTGGTTGAACAGAACCCCGTGGTGTGGAGGGCTGGATGAACAGTAGATGGTGGAGGGGTGCCCGTGGAGGGGTGGTTGAACATGACCCCATGGTGTGGAGGGCTGGATGAACAGTAGACGGTGGAGGGTGGTTGAACAAGAGCGGTGGAGTAAGCGCACGGTGGAGGCTGGATGAAAGGAGCCCGTGGAGGCTGGAGGAGGTCGACGGTAGCCCGTGGAGGCTGGAGGAGGTCGACGGTGGAGATGAACAAGATCCCGTGGAGTCCCGTTTTGCACGCCACACCCTCCAAATGAACACGACCCCGTTTTTGTAGGAGGTCCGTTTAAATGCATTTTGGCGATGCGCCACACCCTCGATCAACAGGACCCCTGCTTTTGACCGTAGGAGGTCCGTTTCTCTGCTTTTGCTTGACGCCACCCCTCCCGATCAATAGGACCCCCGTTTCGACTGTAGGAGGTCTGTTTCGTCCGTTTTGCGGTACGCTAGACCCCTCCCGATGAATAGGATCCCGTTTCGAACGTGTTCGGTCGAACACAAGGCCGTTTCCTCCGTTCTGCGGTACGCCAGGCCTCGTTTCCATCGCCTGTTCCGTCCAAGCCCTCCTGATGAACACGACCACGCATTCCGTTTCGACCCAGCCGGTTGGCTCCCACGCATTTCGTTGCCTCCAGATGAACACGACGCATTCTGTTGCCTCCCGATGAACACGACATTTTCCGTTTCCTCCCCATGAACACGAGCATTCCGTTGCCTCCCCATGAACACGACGACGATGTTGTTTTTCCGTTCCGACCCAGCCATGTACACGAGCCCTGGCCGTACGTATGCGCGAGTAGGCGTTCGAGACCCCGCCCGTATGTACACATACGTGGCCGTATTTTCTTTCTTGCACCCTAGCCGCTGTACGTACGTGTACATGATACGTGTGCGCCTCTACTATGACACGTGCGTGCCTCTACTACGACACGTGCGCGCCTCTACATCCACCAGTATATATGTACGTACACGTTCGCGACCAGAATGACAACGCTACGTACGCTTCGACCAGGTGGGTCCCGATCGCCGTGCACTTCCTTGCGTGCGAAGATGTAGCTAGTGGGTCCCAGCAGTCAGGGGGCGAATCGTTTTTTTTTTGCCCGGACGCACTTCCTTGCGTGCGAAGGTGTAGCTGGTGGGTCCCATTAGTCAGGGGGAAACGTTTTTTTCGTGAAATATGGTGGCCCGTCCGGTGGGTCCCTGTTGTCAGGTGGAGGAATCATTATTTTCCACATCATAAGGAGGCACTTCCTTGCTGCCGCCATGGACCTAGCTGTCAGCCTCTCCACATACAGTCCACGCCCGATGGAAGTCGTTCCTTGACCATGTTGACCACGCCGCGCCGAGAGCACCAGGGCGGTGGACGACGGCGAGGCCTAGGAAGGAGACGACACGGAGCCGGTGAAGACGCAGCAATGGATGCCCACGCGGAGAGGAGTATGAGGGTTCACTCGTTCGGCTGCGGTGTGAGGCTGCCGTCACCGCAGGGCCTGGCCAGCGGTGGGAATAGTAGGGGGCGGTGAGGCCTCGCGGCAAAGACCTGACCCACGGGATGCGTGAAGCGGTGGCACGACCGGCGCTGCTTTGGGCAGCTGGAGCAAGAAGACCAGAGGTTGAAGAAGCACTACGGCCGTTGGATGGACATCGTACGGTCACTGGAGCTAGAATCGTTCATATTGACTAAGTTGACAAAGCCCTCCGTCCCCGTCAACTTAGTAGGCCCATTAAGTCAGCCTCCCACCAAGGTGGGTCCCAACTAGCGTGGGGAGTATTCATTTTTTATGCGTAATAAGGAGGCACTTCCGGTGGGTCCGAGCCGATGTTGGGGGAACATTTTTGCGAAATACAATGGCCCGTCCGGTGGGTCCCAAAGTCCGGGGAAACGTTTTTAGCGAAATAAGGTGGCCCGTCCGGTGGGTCCCCATTGTCGGTGGAGGAATAATTATTTTGCGCGTAATAAGGAGGCACTTCCTTGCGGCTGCCATGGACCTTGCTGTCAGCCTCTCCACGTATAGTACTTTTCCGATGGAAGTCGATCGTTGACCACGTTGACCACGCCGCGCCGAGAGCACCAGGGCGGTGGACGACGGTGAGGCCTAGGAAGGGGACGACGCGGAGCCGGGGAAGACGCAGTAGTGGAAGCCCGCGCAGAGAGGAGTATGAGGGTTCACTGGTTCGGCTGCGGTTTGAGGCTGCCGTCTCCGTAGAATAACAGGGGGTGTGGGTGAGTGGAGGGATGGCCTGGCTAGCGGTGGGAGTAGTATGGGTGCGGTGAGGCCTCCGCGGCAGCACAACCGGCTACGGGAGGCAGGAGCAGGCGGCATGACCAGTGCTGCTTTGGGCGGTTGGACCAAGAAGACCAGAGGTTGAAGAAGCACTGCGGCCGTTGGATGGACATCGTACGGTCACTGAAGCTAGAATCGTTTATATTGACTAAGTTGACAAAGCCCTTGGTACGCTCCAACTTAGTAGGCCCACAGGTCAGCCTCCGAAACAGTGTGCCCCAGATGTCAGGGGGAGGAATCATTTTTTAGGCGGCCGAAGCTAAGAATATCCGAGATTGAAGAAGAAGCACGACATCCGTTGGATAGACATCCAACGGCCACTGCTGCTAGAACCGTGTGTTGACTATAAAAAGTTGACAAAGCCTTGCATACGCGTCAACTTATATTTTTAGGGGACGTGTCACTTAGTAGGCCCACAAGCGTGTGGCAGAGAACTTATAGCACATTTGCGTTTTGTAAGAATGTACAACCCATTTTTGAATTCTAATGGAATTTACAACAGCCCATTTACAGTTTGTTAAAAGTACAATCCATTTTCTAGCTAGGACAACGATTAATAATTTCAACCAACCGTTGAAGACAGAATTCAATAAAATTTCCCACATTTTGATGGGATCCAAAATATTTTTATCCGAAATTTCTAGTCGATTAAATATAAATTTGTATTACGTAAAATCCAACTAAACATTGCAGCAAGAACAATGAAAATTTAAGATTTTCAAAATCCATAAATAATATTTTATAAACTAATTTCGTGTTTGGTGCATTTTTTATAGTTATTGCCCATTTTTTATAATTACATCCCATTTATTATTTTTTAAAGCCCATTTTCCTGTTAAGCCTAATGCATCCCTCCTAGGAAAGATTTGCAGCCAATGAGCGGAGAATAACAAGTTGACCTTGCCTGGGTATTCCTCAAAAAGACGTATAGCTGGGCTAGCCATATCATCTTGAAAAAATTAGTATCTGGGCTGGATATCTGGCCTGGGCTAGACGGGCCACAGCCCGCCCAGTTAATACCCTGCTCTCCTCTGAACAACAACGAAATCATCGCCAAGAAAAACTCTGCAGTGCTCACGCCTCAAAAACACAAATACTGGTCGAGCTGCTTGTTCCCAGTTGTCGCCGCACCTTGTGCAATTCTCTCGTTTATATTGACTACATAGGTTGACAATGGTGTGGGACCGTGATGTCAGGAAACCAGGAGAAAGCAAAAAAAATATAGTTGTACATAATAAGGAGGCACTTGCGTACGTACGGCTATGGCCCTAGTGGGTCCCTAGTGTCATCTAGTCAAAATAAAGTCATCTCCTGAATCCTCATGTTCATTGACGATGTTAACAATGCTCGGCGCCACGGCGAGCGCAACAACTCGAAGGACAACGGAGAGGGCCTCACGGGCCCTATGGATGGTCTGATACAGCATCCGCTGCTCATTCAGCAAGCCAGGATCATCGGACACCTATGAGCACCTTCGAGAAACTGAGACGGCATGAAACGGTAAGGCCGCGCTTGGGAGCTCTGTTTTATTTCAAACCTGTATTAACATACAAGTGTAATTTACTCGTCATTGGAAACAACGCGTAAAATACAGGCGTAATGAAACCGAGGGCCCGAGGTCTGTAAGTAAAACCGGCGGGTTACGCGTGTAATTTGAGAGACTGGTGTATATTTTACGAGCACTGCTACATGGACGACATTACCAGACGATACATGCACGACGTGCGTATCATGCCATCCATGGGAAAGGCTGAAACAGCAGCTAACGGCTGGATTAGCAATCGTCCGAGTGTCGTTTAGCGTTTTTATCGTGTGTGAAGTACTTCCGATATTTTACTAGTCGAAATCGACCAACCAAGCGCCTTCGCCCGAGACCATCTGCTTTAATTTATAGGCGTTAGTTTTACAAGCGGTTTTGGTTGGAAAACGATGATCCAATCACGGCCTAATATCATGAGTTGGTCAGAAGATCATATGGTTTCACGTCTAACCTACCCGACTTGTCGTGACAGGCTATGAATGAAACATCGACGATGAACTTCTTAAGCACGGAAACAATGTAAGAGGATGATCTTCTTAACAAGCAAATCACTGGCATTAGATTGACATGCAAAACGATACGAAGCATTATTCTCAGGAGGCATGGTGAACAGCTCGTGATGCCGCATGCCACAACATTCCAAGATCAACTTTGCAATCAAACACAAGGTCTGGCATTACATAGACAATATTCAGAACAAACTCTTAACACAGGAATATCTCAGCAGAGTAACTATTTACTTCTAAACTGAACACGTGCATAGGAAAAACACTCGACGCTGCTCACAAAGAAGGGCGTCCCACTCAAAAATATCAAATGCATGTCTTCTGGCTAACATCAATGAGCAAATTTTGACAAGGTTTTCCAATTCCAATATATTAAACTAACGTCTTCTTGCTAACATCAATGATTAAACTTTGACAAGCTTTTCCCATTCAAAATATGTAATGCCTATGATCGTGGAGGCACTCCATGTGTTGTTAAATTGCCAATGGTCTCTGCAGACTAGTCATGTCACCGGTGTCTAATAATAGTCTGTAAAGCTTCTCGGTCATTCCTTCTGTAATGTAGCGCAAACAAGGATCGCTTCTTTCTGCAAAGTGGAACGACCAACTTGACCCAGTAATGCAGCAGTTTGCCTTGGACACATTGGCTCCTTTTGTGCAGTTCAACTAAAATCAAAGTCGGAACAAAACCGAGCTTTAATTTTGATATCCCTGTAAGCAACAATAGGTATAATGGAAACAATTACTGAGAAATAACGGTTGATGACTTGTACTCCCAGAAGAAAAGCATCTACTGATCTACTTTATCGTAATGGGAAACAAAGCAGGAGAGTAGCAATTCTCCATCAGTGTGATTCATTCATATTGACTGAGACATTATCTTAACAATGCCTTGTTTCAACATGTATAAAGAACGACAAAGCAGAAAAGTACCATTCCTAAAACAATGCAACGGATTCATTAACAGAGACATTATCTTAACAATACCTTGGTTAAACATGTAGAAAGAACTACAAAGCAGGATAGTACCATTCCTAACAAGTGTTGCAGTTTTGAACTAAGATTCAGTAGTTAATTAATTCTAAGAGTGGCTTAATTTTACCAAATGACATTAGATTAACGAAAAGCATAAACAGTTCCGGGAAGAGTGGGCTAACAACAGTATGTGCTTCCATCTACTTATAAAGGGGTGATGCAGAGTTTGTTGTAACACAGCAACAAGCATCATGTCTGGGTTGGTCCCATTTTTGTTCACTACTTAATGAGAAAAGACAGCAATACAATAGCTTCAATTCAACATTTATTTAAAACAGTACCAATACAAGTAGCACAACATCTCAAAGCACACTGCACAATCATGTGGATGAAGGCATGTACTGACCTTTCATGAGACCGCCATGATAAAATACGAATCTGCCAACACGAATAGGAAATCCAATCTCGTTTTGTGCGCTTGAATCAAGTCAAGCAAAGTGTTTCACAGAAGCGAAGCAAAATGTCGCAATAGCAACAAGTTGAATAGATATCCCTGTTTAAACAGAGGCAAAAAGGAATCAATTCTTGGCTAATAAAGGAGGATGAAACATGCGGCCACAAAAATGGTAATCCCGCCAATCCCTAACAATCATTGCAGTTTTGAAATAAGATTGATGAGTTAATTACGAGAGTGGCATCAATTCGGCTTATAAAGAGGGTGATGCTGAATTTGTTGTAACAAAGCAACAAGCATCATGTCTGGGTTGGTCGCATTTTTGTTCACTACTTAATGGGAAAAGACAGCAATACAATAGCTTCAATTCAACATTTATTTAAAACAGAACCGAAACAAGTAGCACAACAACTCAAAGCACACTGCACATCATGTGGTTGAGAACAAGATTTGAAACAACTCGCCATGAAGACTGGAAACAAATCTTGATCTCCTTTTGTGCAGTTCCACCAAAATTAAGCAAAGTCACCAGTGTGACATTCAAGTTGAACTGCACAAAACACTCTTAAAACATAAGTGTTTCGAGTAGCGAAGCAAAATGTCGCAATAGCAACAAGTTGAATCGATACCCCTATTTTAACAGAGGCAAAAAAGGAAACAATTACTTGCCGATAAAGGAGGATGAAACAAGCGGTGATGAAAAGAAGCATCTAACTTATCTTGGATGGAAAACAAAGTAGGACAGTAGCATTTCTAAAACGGTTGCATTGATTCATATTAATGAGACATTCTCTTGAAACAACATTCATTAAAAATGTAATTTACTTTTAACAATGGCATTGCTTCAATTTTCCGGCGGCATTCTTAGATTAACAACAGCAAAATAGTTGTATGGTACATGCCAGCACCATGTGCGTCCACACGTATAAATGGGTGATGCAGAGTATGTAGCCAAGCAGCATATATGTGATGGTCCCATATTTGTTCTCTTTGAACCTTCTTCCTATGTGAGGGCAGCAAATCTACTCCTGCACAAACTACTCGACCCCCCAGTTTCTTTCCCTTTTCAACAAAGAGATCGGTTCCTTACAGATGTGTGTATTGGGTTACCCCATTTTTCCCTTTTCGACCTGCAAAGCGGCTGGATAGCCAGTCTATACTACTTTCCGCCCCTCCTTTCCTCATTGAACCACATCCTAGATTCTTGCTCCAGCCCACCGCACCCTTCTTTCCTCTTTGAACCAAGACCTAGATTCGACTACAGATCGAAAAAGATCCACATGCAGCTAGAGCAACGACGGTTTCAAAGAAACTTATACCTTAGGGTCATCGGGATGTGGCAAGGCGTGCGGTGGGAGGCCGGATCTGCCCACACTACGTACGGCAGCGAGGAAGAAGGGGTCGGTGGCCCTCCCGCACAGGCGCTGGGTGAAAGAGAACACCGCAGCCGGCAGTGGATTGCCTCCCTCGCCGAAGGCGATAGAGTGAACGTTGCACCTCCTCCCCTTCCGGTCGACGGGATACGGACGCCTCCTTCACCAGCTGTGAGGGGGGAGAGAGAGAGACAAGAGGCCAACGCAGTCTTGTTTAGATCTGGTGAAGATAGGGTGAGAGACTGTGAATATAGCAAACCCTAGCAAATGAACATTGAGCCTCTGGCGTGTAACATATATGTAGTGCGGCGAGCATGTGGAGAGTGCAAACCCTAGAGAACAAGCGCTGAGGCTCCCGCTTATATATATACTACTGTAGTAATGGTGAGCTCGGTGCCTTCATCAGACTGCTTTTGGCTGTATGACAGTGAGCTTGACCACATTTTGGGCCCACCTGTCATAAATCCAAAGGCGGGTGCACTAAGTCAATGAAGTTGCATCCATATAGTACTCTCGTGTATACGACTAATATATAGTGGAGTGGTTTTCTTATTCTCTCCATAACAATCATTTTAAATTGTGTAAGTAGGAAATGAAACTCTTTATTTAATGTATAGTGAAGAAAACTAGTACTACTTCTGATGAACTAACGATCCACGCCCACGCGTCCTGGTCGCACTTCCTATCCTTCACGTGTGGTACACTACCCTCCCTTAAGTGAACAACCACACATGCGCAAAATTATCGGAAACGTGTGAGAGTGTGTACAAATAAAGAATTTTAATTTCAATTATCGGAAAGGTTTGAGAGTATTACAAAGTTTCACTTCAGTCAAATCTAATATGCGGAGTAAATAAAAATGGAGGGCTATTACGTCCATCCGGGTTTTTAGTCCACACCATTTTCTAAATCAAAGTTAATAGCTGGACAAATAAAATTACAGGGGAGCTGGAGACAAAGTTGTGAGAAGGCTTAGAAATCAATACAAAACTTATGCTCTTAGTACCAACGTCGATCCTTCTTCGAGGAAACATTTGGTTCATAGCCAATTGTGTGATAAAATTGTACCAACATGAAAGACGACTGCGTCTAACGCAACCAAGGTGAACTGACGAAGGATATCATCTTTGTGCGTAACAAGCAAAGAGCACTGATGGAAGACAGCTTGTTTTTCATTGAAAATCGATCAGCTTCACCAGCCGACGCAACCATGAGGCGCAACCATGAGCATCGAGAGGTCATCGTGGTGATGCATCATCCATTTGGCATCAAGTTTGGGTGAGGCACCTATGAAGTTCGACAAATCCTCGTTGTGGTCTGTTTCTTCTTAGTAATCAAGCTCGAGGAAGGAAGAACCACGTGGCAGAGGACAGTGAGGTGGAACAACAATGGCCATCCAATTTTGTGCAGTTCCACTAAAATTGAGGAAGACATGCCCGGGTATGGAGACACGCATCGCTGTTTCCAAAAATATAAAAAGGGTTAGCAACGACATTTCAATTGTCAATAAGAATTAATGAAAAGTACACCAACAAATGAAGCATCATAATTATCTTGATGGGAACTAAACCAGGATACCCGAGAAAAAAGCATTTCTTCATTTAACCAAAGGATAGTAGTACCACCATATGGACAATGACCGCACAACCACCATGTACTTTTTGTCGAAACAACATGTATACCTCCACCGAGGCATAAATCAGGACAACTTTTCGAGTGGCATTTCCTCTATAATAGTACTAGTAGGTGATGTTGGACCAGCCGACGAACCCTAGCTACTATGCATGGGGAGCCGGGGAGCTGGGGAGTAGAATAAAACCCGCACGCAGCGACCTGGGGAGCTGGACCAGTACAAGAAGTTATACCTCAGGTGGGCGAGATGTCGTTTAGGCGGGCGGGCGGGATCTGCCCACACAACGGCAGCGAACAAGGGTGCGGAGGATCTTCGTCCGCTCCAGCGCCGGCTCCGAGAGGACGGTGCGCATTGGCTTCCTCCATCGCCGACGGCGACAACGTCAACGCTGCACCTCCTCACCTCTCGCAGCGGACGGGATTCGGCCGGATCTGTGACCACCGGTGAGGAGAGAGATAGAGTGGACACTGTCATCTTGTTTTGATATGGAGAGGGTGAGAGAGCGAGACGCGAGAAACTCTATCAAACAAGAGGCTATAATGGAGTAAAAAAAACTCTCCATAGCAGTGGTTTTAAATAGAATACGCGCGTTCCCGGAAAAAAGAAACGAAAACCGGCGGACAATTTTTATGGGTCTCGTTTAGGACACATCTAGATGTGACATAGTTATGTCACATCTAAGTTGATGTCCACTCTGTTTGTGGTCTATTTTTTCCTAGTTTTTTTTGTTTCTTGTTGCTACATTATATACTTGTGGGAGATTAGATGTGATATCCTTAAATAACATCTAGATGTGAATTAGACAAACTGATTTTCTAACGTACCAAGAAAGAAAACTCGATCAAAAACACGCCCCGCCTGTGTCGCGAGAGTCATCGCGCACACACACATAGACATAGACATGCATATCCGTGTTTACGTAAAATTCCATTTCCATCTCCATCTCCAATCATATTTGTCCAACTGGCACATTATTTACGTTGTTAATTATATACCAGTAATATTAACGTACAGCATCTCTTGTTTGCGCACGTCCGGACCGCTGCCACGGCCGGTCCTGACCAACCCGAACCCTCTTCATCACCCGCGCGTGCTTCCCGCTTGAAACGGTCAGTGCCGCATTCATGCCCGGCAGAGCGGACGCGACCTCTCACTGGCACCGGCATTGAAGCATCGTGCCAGCTGAGAGAGCATCGCCCGCGCCGCTTCCGGGTGCACGCAACTGCTCCGCGTTCAAAGGTCAAAATAGCCGGCTACAACATGCATGTAAAAAGTTCTTGGGAGTCCGTACAGTTTAGCTGTCCTCCCCCAACTCGTCAATCTCTTCCAGTAGTGCTAGTACTCCATGGCGCGATCCATCGACAAGCAGGCGGGAAAGTTGTGTATACTCGGTTTGCGGTGATTGGCATGCCGAGCAACCGTGTGGGGTCGAGCCGTGGAGGATGGTGAGACACGAACACGGCAGAAGTGATTTAAACGTTGGTTTTGCTCGATGGCGCGATCCAACAAAACGAAACGTTGGTTTCTCTCCGTTTCCATTTTTTCTCCAGAAAAACGAAAACTTTCCACTCCATTTTCATTCCTATTCCAAGGTTGCCCCGTTACAACATTCCATCAAATACAAAAGAAAACTAACACGCATGCTGATGCATCTCAATGATTCACAGATCATAGCCAATATTTACTTCACAACTAAAGAAAAAAGTTGTGAGAGCGTGTACAAAAGAAAAAACTACTGATGGGGTCACTACGACTTAAACCCTAAACCCTAAACATGATTTAATTTCCTGGCCACGTAGAACCTGTCGAAGGAAAGACGGCTGGCACCCTCGGATCATACGATGCTTTTGTGCAGTTCCACTAAAATTGACTTGAGCATCTGAGGGAGTCCTGGATTAGGGGGTGTCTGGATAACCGGACTATGGCCTTTGGCCGGACTCCTGGACTATGAAGATACAAGATTGAAGACTTCGTCCGGTGTCCGGATGGGACTTTCCTTGGCATGGAAGGCAAGCTTGGCGATACGGATATGTAGATTTCCTACCATTGTAACCGACTCTGTGTAACCCTAACCCTCTTCGGTGCCTATATAAACCGGAGGGTTTTAGTCCAGAGGATCTAACAACAATCATACCATAGGCTAGCTTCTAGGGTTTAGCCTCTCACGATCTCATGGTAGATCTACTCTTGTATTACCTATATCATCAATATTAATCAAGGAGGAGTAGGGTTTTACCTCCATCGAGAGGGCACGAACACAGGTAAAAACATCGTGTCCCTTGTCTCCTGTTACCATCCGCCTAGACGCGCAGATTCGGGACCCCCTACCGAGATCCGCCGGTTTTGACACCGACATTGGTGCTTTCATTGAGACTTCCTCGTATGTCGTCATCTTTAGGCCCGATGGCTCCTCCGATCATCAACAACGATGCACCTGTGGTGAGACTTTTCTCCCGGACAGATCTTCAGATTCGGCGGCTTTGCTGCGGGCCAATTAAGCAGCCATCTGGAGCAGATTGAAAGCTACGCCCGCCACCGTGTCAGATTTGGAAGTTTGAACTACACGGCCGACGTCGCGGAGACTTGATCTTCGACGGGTTCGAGCCACAGCCAAGCGCCGCGCCTGGCCACGAGGGGCATGATCTAGCACTGCCGCCGAACAGTGTCCTGGAGGCCGCACCAGTGTTCGCTCCGACCTTTAGCTCGGAGCCGAATGCGCCGATCAAGGACGGGTGGTTGGACACCGCCTTGGGGGCTGCGATCTCTACGGCAATTGAGCCTTACACCTACCCCGTCCTTTGCGAAGCCCGTAACTCCAAGGTGCCGGACTCCTCTCCGGACTCCGAGCCTTCCGTGCCCCCGCCAATCGAATCTGATTGGGCGTCGATCATGGAATTCACCGCCGCGGACATCTTTCAGGACTCGCCCTTTGGCGACATCCTGAATTCATTAAAGTATCTCTCTTTATCAGGAGAGCCCTGGCCGGATTATGGTCAGGAAGGTTGGGATGCGGACGACGAAGAAATTCAAAGCCCACCCATCACCCACTTCGTAGCCACCGCCGATGATTTAACCGACATGCTCGACTTCGACTCAAGACATCGACGGTGTGACGGCGACGATGCAGAGGCGATTAAGAACCAGCGCCCATGTGGCACCGGAAGGACACCTTGTCATACGGCATATACATGGTGGACATCCCAAAAGATGGGAATGGCGATGGAACAAATGGAGGATGACCCCTCCAAGAAACAGCCTAAGCGCCAAGGCGCTGGCGCCGCTCTAAATCCCGCCACAAAGAAACGGTGATTCCGCACGGAGACAATAACACCGGACAAGGTGCGAAGATAACCCCCTCCAGCAGGATTCAGCGTAGGAGGATGGAGAAGCCAGCCCTCATGAGAGAGCGGCAGAAAGAGTGGTAGAGGACGATAATTACATGCCTCCCTTCGAAGATGAGGCAAGCCTCGACGACGAAGAATTCGTCGTGCCCGAGGATCCCGTCGAACAAGAGCGTTTCAAACGCAGGCTCATGGCCACGGCAAGCAGCCTCAAGAAAAAGCGGCGACAGCTTAGAGCTGACCAAGACTTGCCAGCTGACAGATGGATCAAGTCCTTGCGTCAAGAGTATGAACTCGGCGCCCTCCAAGAGCTACCCAAAACACAGGCTGCTACCCCGGTTAGAGGAGGAAGCACCCAAACCTACATCACCAGCGCATGATACGGCTGACCGGCCACCTTGTGACCGCGATAGAGAGGCCTCTCGGCCCTCAACTCAAGCCGCACCCCGGCGCCGCTCAAAAAATACCAAGGCGCGGGGAAATGCGCTGCACTGCAGATATATTGGAGGACAAGGCAAGGAAAACAAGATCAATCTACGGATCGCGTGGGCGCCCACGACCGCGTGGCGATAACCGCCACGCCGGATATGGCAACTCCGCCGGGCGAACACGATGAGACAAAGCTCATTTGAGTTGCGTCATGATATAGCCCAATACGTAGGCGCCAAGACACCCACTATGCTTCACAGATGAAGTGATGGATCATCAAATCCCTGAGGGTTTCAAACCCGTAAACATTGAATGATACGATGGCACAATAGATCCTGCGGTTTGGATCGAGGACTATCTCCTCCACATCCACATGGCTCGCGGTGATGATCTACACGCCATCAAATACCTCCCACTCAAGCTTAAAGGACCAGCCCGGCATTGGCTTAACAGCTTGCCAGCAGAGTCAATTGGTTGTTGGGAAGACCTGGAAGCCGCATTCCTCGACAATTTCCAGGGCACATATGTGCCACATAATTCAGCAGCCAGAGGAATCGGCCAGACAATTCTGGACACGGTTCCTAACCAAGAAAAATCAAATCATAGATTGTCCGGATGCAGAGGCCCTTGCAGCCTTCAAACACAACATCCACGACGAGTGGCTTGCCCGGCACCTAGGACAGGAAAAGCCGAAATCCATGGCAGCCCTCACAACACTCATGACCCGCTTTTGCTGGAGAGGACAGCTGGCTAGCTCGTAGTAACAACATGACCAAGAGCCCTGGTAATTTGGATACCAAGGACAGCAATGGCAGGTCGCGTCGCAACAAGCACAAGCGCCGCATTAACGGCGATAATGCTGAAGATACGGCAGTCAATGCCGGATTTAGAGGCTCTAAACCCGGTCAGCGGAAAAAGCCATTTAAAATAAATGCTCCGGGCCCGTCCAATTTGGACCGAATACTCGATCGCTCGTGCCAGATACACGGCACCCCCGAAAAACCAGCCAATCACACCAACAGAGTTGTTGGGTGTTCAAGCTGCGAGCAAGTTAAATGCGAAAACAATGACAAGGGGCTGCATAGCGATGACGAGGAGGACCCCGCCGCGAACAATAGAGTACAGAAGGGCTTCCCCCCGCAAGTGCGGACGGTGAACATGATATACGCAACCCACATACCCAAAAGGGAGCGGAAGCGTGCACTAAGGGACGTATATGCGATGGAGCCAGTCGCCCCAAAGTTCAACCCGTGGTCTTCCTGCCCGATCACTTTTGATCAAGGGACCACCCACTAGCATCCGCCATGGCGGATTCGCGCGATTGGTTCTAGACCCAATCATTGTGGATTTCACCTCACTAGAGTCCTAATGGACGGCGGCACCTCGAACCTGCTTTATCGGGACCACGATGCACAAAATGGGCATAGACCCATCAAGGATTAAACCCACGAAGACGACCTTTAAAGGCGTCATACCAGGTGTAGAGGGCAACTATATGAGCTCGATTACACATGAAGTGGTCTTCGGATCCCGGATAACTTCCGGCGAGGAGTTAATCTTCCACATAGTCCCGTTCATGGCGGCTATCACGCCTTTGCCGGATGAACCGCATTTGCAAAGTTCAATGCGGTGCCGCACTATGCATATCTCAAGCTCAAGATGCCAGGTCCTCGAGGAGTCATTATGGTCAATGGAAACACCGAACGCTCTCTCCGGACGGAGGAGCATACGGTGGCCCTCGCGGCGGAAGTATAAAGCAGCCTCTTAAGACAATTCTCGAGTCCCGCTATTAAACGTCCGGACACCGTCAAGCGCGCCCGGAGTAACCTACAACAAGACCGCCTGGCACGTTCCGAGCACGCATAGCAATGCAGCCCAAAGCCCCAGCCCTCGCGAAATTGAGAAACCAGTACTATGCGTACATAATTACGCTCTGGAAATACCATGGGCATAGGGGAAGGGGCACGACCATGGCATGCCCAGAAGGCGGCTCAACCGCACCAGGGGCTCCCGATTGTGTCACTCTTTTCTTTTCTTCTTTTTTTTACTTTCAGGACTCCGTTCTCACGAAGCCTGTCCGTGAGAATCGCGAACACACGATGCAACAACCGAAGCTGAAAGCTACGTCGAGTGTCGGTGGTCTCTATTACGAGCAAGATACTGCTTTTACACACCATCCTGCGGCTTACCTCGGAGGGGACATGTTAAAAGTCCGTCCCTTGCTTATCGCACTATTTGTATCGCTCTGCTTCATCGCAGCCCTTTTGAATAAACAATACAGAGATTCTGCCTATTATTGACTTCCCTTTTTTATATATATATATATATATATATATATATATATATATATATATATGTTCATTTATGACATTGTGCAACCGTACACTTTGGTACGGGCAATACACCAGGGGCTTAAGTACCCCATAGGCTTAAGTACCCCACAATATGGTGTGATAAGTCCGAACACTTTCACAAGTGCGGCACCCCGAACTTATAGCATTATATGCATCGTCTCCGAATCATGTCTTGGGTCAATAGTTGGGTTTGCCCGGCTCCCATGTTTTGGTACCTTACGTTCCGTTATATCGGCTAAGGTAGTGCTGGGAGAACCACTGCGATTGTACCCCGGTTGAGCTAGGTTAAGCACCTCAGTGGAGAAAGCTAAAACTGACCGTCATGATAGGGCGAGAGCCGGTTGTTGTTCAAGAGGTTTTCGAGTCCCTAAAGGCTTATGCCGCTTAGAGCGAGGAGTCGACATTGTCCGGCCTAGGCGTGGATAGCGCCCCGAACTCAGTCTTCCGAATACCAGGGGCTTCGCCGAAATTTAAAATTATAGAATTCTATGGCTAAGTGAGAGTGTTCAAACATTATAGTCCGGTTGCCTTGTTCGTTGCGTTGAGCGCCTCCCTCGAAGGACCCAAGAATGGGAACAAGAGCGCTCAAGTTTATCCCGAACACCCCAGCACTCGTGGCATGGGGGTTGAAGCCGATGACTCGCCATCTCTCAAATTTAATAAACGGCCCCACAGAAGGTAATATTTTAAATTCAAAAGTGTTGCTTAGCGATATGAACAAGTTTTCAAAGATACAGGATAACAAATGCGAGTCTACTCAAAAATTACATCTTTGGAGCATTCATCCGCTATAAGGCGGGCACCCTTCAGGACGCCCTCATAATACATTTCAGGCTTGCGATGCTCCTTGCACGGTGGTGGTCCGTCCGTCACAAGCTTCTCAGCGTCCATCTTGCCCCAGTGCACCTTAGCACGGGCAAGGGCCTTCACGGCACCTTCGATGCAGGAGCGCTTGACGACTTCAACCCATGGACAAAGGCCCACCACCGCCTCACCAGCCAAGTAGCTCCTGTGCATGGTTTCCTTAGGCCACACCAAACTATGAGGCCTTTCATGGCCTGTTCGGCCACCTTATGGAGCTCGACCAGCCGCTTCAACTGGTCGCTTAAGGGCACCGGGTGTCCGGCCTCGACATCGAGACCAGAACACCTTCTCCGTCGAGCTTCCCTCCTCAGCTCGGTAGAATGCGGCAGCATCAGACACACTGCGGGGCAGATCTATGAATGCTCCTGGAGAGCTCCGGATTCGGGCAGATAATTCACTTTCACATGCTTGCTTTGCATATAGAATGCCTTACCCGCCGCTATCTTCTTCATCGCCTCAATTTCCTGGAGGGCTTTTTGGGTTTCGGCCTTAGCGGCTTTGGCGCTCTCAAGGGCCGAGGCGAGCTCGGACTCTCGAGTCATTGAGTCACGCTCCAAACTCTCGTGTTTTTCCACGAGAGCCACCCGCGCCTCCTGCTTCTCTCGCTCGGTGCGCTTTGCGGCCGCATTGCTTTCGGCCTTGGACACCGCTTCCTTCAGGGTCGCCACCTCGTTCGTGGCCCCTGCAGTATTCACGTTATTCCTGTCATCTTTTGCAACCACATCTTTTAAATACTCCCATAAGGTATTACTTACCTTCCTTGTCCTCGAGCTGCTTTTTGGCAAGTCTGAGCTCGTTCTCGGGCCGCTCGAGGCTCTGCTTCAATGCATCAACCTCCATGATCGGTCTTGGCGGCAGAGGTCAGCAGCCTGCATTCCCATATTGACATACTTATGTTAGACTCCTGCGTATATCTTTTAGATCCTCAGTTCGGCTTTTTCTTTCCGAACACCAAACTGAGCATCAGGGGCTACTGTCTATGCGGTAATATTTTTATATATCTTAAATACATACCTCAAAGCCTGTTAGAAGGCTAGCACAGGCTTCGGTCAGCCTGCTCTTGGCGGACTGAACTTTCTGGATCACCACACTCATAACAGTGCGGTGCTCCTCGTTGATAGAAGCGCCGTTAAGCGCCTCCATCAAATCATCCGGTGCCTCCGGTTGGATGGAGGTCACCGGCGTCGCAGTCTTGCCCTTCTTACGAAGGGGTCGCCTGCCGGACTCCGGAACCACTGAAGGTTCAGGTACGGAGTCCGGCACAGGGCCGGACTTGAAGCCCTTCGGGGTTTTATCCCCTTTGCGCCTGGAGTCCGGGAGGTCGCCTTGTGGCGCCTCCTGGGCCACCTCCTCCTGGCTGGGCCCCTTTTGGGACTCCACCCCGGCGTCACCCGTGGCGGGAGACGAGGCGGTCGGAAGTGAGGTGGTATTCACATCCGATGAATCCAGGGAGCCGCTCGACGAAGCGTCGAGCCCGTCTTTGGGCGGGCTGCATGGTTATACTCGGCGTTAGAAGATGTTGTGCGACAAATGGAACGCATGAGTTATTCTGGTGTCCGGACACTTACGATTTCGCCAGGGGCTTGGTCCTTAGTGGCCACTCCTCTCCGCCATCGTCAGTGTTGGTGGTGTAGTCCGGAGGGAGGGTCCTTCCCTTCTTGGACCCTCCGGCCTCCCCAGTTGGGGCGGCCTTCCTTTTCTTCTCTCCCCCCGCTGGGGGAGAGGCATCTTTTTCCTCCTCCTCGTCTTCGCGGGAGGAGTCCGCCTCGGAGTCATCGGACGATGAGTCCGACAACACCTGGCGCCGGGAAATCCTTCGGGTCCCCGTGGCCTTCTTCTTGGCCTTCTTCTCAGGCACCATGTAAGGTGCCGGAACCAGCAGCCCCGTTAATCGGGTGTCCGCTGGGTCTTCTGGCAAGGGAGCCGGACAGTCAACCTGTCCGGACGTCTTCTGCCAGTCCTGACAAAGGTGAGGGAGTTTTAGATCCCGCATAGAGTCAAACTATGAAAAAAGAGTCCCGTAAAGGGTAAAATAGCTTACCTCGCTGGCTTGATGCCGCGAGCTGAATCCGCGATCTTGATGGCGGATGCGGAGCCTCGGCGCCTTTGAACAGCACCTTCCGTGCATCTTCAGACGTAGTGTCGAAGAGCCGGCTCAAGGTTCGGTGTTGTGCGGATCAAACTCCCACAAGTTGAAGGCCCGTTCTTTGGCATGGGAGGATCCGGCGGATGAGCATAACACGGACTACGTTGACAAGCTTGAGCTTCTTGTCCACCAGGTTTCGGACACAGGTTTGGAGTCCGGTCAGCTCTTCCGAATTACCCCATGTCAGGCCCGTCTCTTTCCATGAGGTGAGCCATGTAGGGAAGCCAGATCGGAATTCGGGGGCCACCGCCCATTTAGAGTCGCGCGGCTCGGTGATGTAGAACCACCCCGATTGCCACCCCTCTATGGTCTCCACGAAGGAGCCCTCGAGCCATAGGATGTTGGCCATCTTGCCCACCATGGCACCTCCGCACTCCGCTTGGCGGCCGCCCACTACCTTCGGCTTGACATTGAAGGTCTTCAGCCATAAGCCGAAGTGGGGCTGGATGCAGAGGAAGGCCTCCCACACGACGATGAACGCCGAGATGTTGAGGATGAAATTCCGGGCCAGATCGTGGAAATCTAGGCCGTAGTAGAACATGAGCCCCGGACAAATGGGTGAAGTGGAAACCCTAGTCCACGGAGGAAGTGGGGGAGGAACACCACCCTCTCATGGGGCCTGGGGGTGGGGATGAGCTGCCCCTTGTCGGGGAGCCGATGCGCGATGTCGTCGGACAAGTATCCGGCCTTCCGTAGCTTTTTGATGTGCCCCTCCGTGACGGAGGAGGCCATCCACTTGCCTCCCGCTCCGGACATAGTTGGAGAAGGTTGAGGTGGGATGTGCGGACTTGGGCGCTGGAGCTCGAAAAGGGTGAAATGGATAAGTAAAGGAGGAAGAAGGCGTGTGTGAAAAAGTGGATCCTTGTCCCCTTATATGGACGGACAAAGCTATGCGTCCCCACCGGCCTGATAAAACTCGCTTATCTCCCAAGCGGCGTAATTAATGGCGCGGTTGGGTTACCCACGCCCGTATTGATGAGAATCCGGAATAAGGGGACACGATCTACGCTTTGACAAGGCGTGCCAAGGAAACCGCCTCGCTAAACGCTACCGAGGTGGGACAAGAAAAAGCGATTGAATAAAGGCTTGGCGGTGATGTGATGTCACGCTGCGAATCACGTCGCCAGATTGAACTTGTGTAAATATTATTCTCTCTACGGTGGTATGTGGAACTTATTTTGCGAGCGGACACTATCCTTGTGTTCAAAATCTTCTATGAAGTATTCGGAGGAGGAACCCGCCTTGCAATGCCGAAGACAATATACGCGCCCGGACTCGTCGTCATTGAAGCCTGGTTCAGGGGCTCTTGAGGAGTCCCAGATTAGGGGTGTCCGGATAGCGGACTATGACCTTTGGCGGACTCTGGACTATGAAGATACAAGATTGAAGACTTCGCCCCGTGTCCGGATGGGACTTTCCTTGGCATGGAAGGCAAGCTTGGCGATACGGATATGTAGATTTCCTACCATTGTAACCGACTCTGTGTAACCCGAACCCTCTTTGGTGCCTATATAAACCGGAGGGTTTTAGTCCAAAGGACGAACAACAATCATACCATAGGCTAGCTTCTAGGGTTTAGCCTCTCTGATCTCGTGGTAGATCTACTCTTGTATTACCCATATTATCAATATTAATCAAGCAAGAGTAGGGTTTTACCTCCATCGAGAGGGCCCGAACCTGGGTAAAAACATCGTGTCCCTTGTCTGCTATTACCATCCGCCTAGATGCACAGTTCGGGACCCCCTACCCGAGATCCGCCGGTTTTGACACCGACAGCATCCCTGATGGCAAAGATATTGAAGAAGTGTGATTAGAATAATAGTACTGGCACTAGTTCATGAGACATAAACTCATCACAAGTAGAAGCCGGTAGAAGTAGAGAAAGATCGACATGGAGATGGAGCTACGGCAGTGGAGCAAGCTGGCTCCAAAAGGAAGATGGACTACCTGGGATGTCGGGCTGTAGCTACAAGGGCGGTTGGGACGCGGCATCGGCCCATACCGCGGTGACCCCCGATTGGGACGCACCGACTATGGGTTTTCTCCCTCGCCAATGTCGATCGCGCAGAACATTGTTCCCTTCCCCCAGCTGCGGGATCAGGCCCATCGTTCTATGCTTGTGAAAAGAGTAACCTAAGCAAGCAGGCTTGTAACTTAGGCTCCTGCTAGTGTATATATAGTGGTTTTATTTTTCTCTCCATATCAACCATTTTATATTGTGTACGTGTTATTCAAGAGTGAAATGATGGTTGCTTCTTCCGACTAACTTATTGTGTGATTTGACTGCTCCTTAGTGGCCGCTACACGTACTCCCCCTACGTGTATGCAACAGTCACACGTACACATGTACGCAAAAACGCGCGCGACGCCCTAATGCATGCATGTCCGAGCACACGACAGAACACACACGTGAAAGGATCGAGAAGAGGTGTCTAGAGGGGGGTGATTAGACACTAAGTACCAAAAGTTGCAGTTTTTAACTTCTTTAGGTTGGAGTGGAGTTTTGGCACTAGTTTAACAATCACAATACATAACAAGCAAGCATGCAATGAGTATATGAGCAGCGGAAAGTAAAGCATGCAACTTGCAAGAATGTAAAGGGAAGGGTTTGGAGAATTCAAACGCAATTGGAGACACGAATGTATTTGTCGTGGTTTCGATAGGTGGTGTGAAAGTGCAACTATCCCTAGGTGGTTTTGGTAATTCATAGCAACATATAGCTCATTGAGCTAATGCTATTCCAAGACAAATATTTCAGGAAAGCTCAATGAATGGCATGGCATGGATGATGAAAGTGGATCCCTCAAAATATTAAGGACAAAGGATTGGCTCAAGCTCAAAAGCTCAAGACTCTACATTTTACATTTTAGTGATCCAAGATCACATTGAGTCTATAGGAAAAGCCAATACTATCAAGGAGGGATGAGGTGTTGCTTAATGAGCCTCTTGCTTCATGTGCTTAGTGATATGCTCCAAAACCTCCACTACATTCTCACATCCACATATGACCTAAACCTAAAGTCAAACTCGGCCCTACCGATTCTTTCTATCTGGCGCCACCGAGTTCAATTGTCATAGCCACTGCCACAAACCCTAGGCAAATCAGTCTCACCGAGATGGGATTGTAATCTCTCTATTTCCCTTCGTAATGTTTCGGTCTAACCGAAGTGAGCGATCGGTCCCACTGAGATTGCAATGTAAACTCTTTGTTTCCCTTTCGTAACTTTTCGATCCCACCGAAAGAGCGAATCGGTCCCATCGAGTTTACCTGACCAACTCTCTGGTTAGCCAATTACCAAAATCGGTCTCACCGAGTTTGTGTAATTGGTCTCACCGAGATTACGTTATGCCCTAACCCTAACCATATCGGTCCTACCGAGTTGCATGTCAGTCCCAGCGAAAACCCTAACGGTCACTAGGTTTACTAAATCGGTCAGACCGAGTTTGTTGATTCAGTCCCACCGAGTTTGGTAAATTGTGTGTAACGATTATATTTTGTGTGGAGGCTATATATACCCCTCCACCTCCTCTTCATTCGTGGAGAGAGCCATCAGAACAAACCTACACTTCCAACTTATCAGTTCTGAGAGAGAACCACCTACTCATGTGTTGAGGCCAAGATATTCCATTCCTACCATATGAATCTTGATCTCTAGCCTTCCGAAGTTGCTTTCCACTCAAATCTTCTTTCCACCAAATCCAAATCCTGTGAGAGAGAGTTGAGTGTTGGGGAGACTATCATTTGAAGCACAAGAGCAAGGAGTTCATCATCAACACACCATTTGTTACTTCTTGAGAGTGGTGTCTCCTAGATTGGCTAGGTGTCACTTGGGAGCCTCCGACAAGATTGTGGAGTTGAACCAAGGAGTTTGTAAGGGCAAGGAGATCGCCTACTTCATGAAGATCTACCGCTAGTGAGGCAAGTCCTTCGTGGGCGACGGCCATGGTGGGATAGACAAGGTTGCTTCTTCGTGGACCCTTCGTGGGTGGAGCCCTCCGTGGATTAGCGCAACCGTTACCCTTTGTGGGTTGAAGTCTCCATCAACGTGGATGTACGATAGCACCACCTATCGGAACCACGACAAAAACATCCGTGTCTCCAATTGCGTTTGAATCCTCCAAACCCTTCCCATTACTTTCTTGCAAGTTGCATGCTTTAATTTCCGCTGCCTATATACTCTTTGCATGCTTGCTTGAATTGTGTGAAGATTGCTTGACTTGTTCAAAGATAGCTGAAATCTGCCAAAGTCTAAAATTGGGAAAAGGTTAGGTTTTTAATTGGTCAAGTAGTCTAATCACCCCCTCTAGACATACTTCAAGGTCCTACAAGTGGTATCGGAGCTTTGGTCTCCATTTGCTTTGATTTCCATAGCTTTTGGTGGTCATAGCCTTGGTTTCACAACCTAGGAGAGTATGGCGTCTAGCGAGGGAAATTATCACCGTAGAGGTCCTTACTTTGATGGCACTAATTTTGCTAGTTGGAAGCATAAGATGAAAATGCATATTCTCGGACATAACCCCACCTGTTTATGCTTATTGTGTGTATTGGTTTGCAAGGTGAATTATTTGATGGGAGAGAACCGAACCGTGAAGCTAAGCGCAGAAGAGTTGAAGATGTTGCAATACAACGCTCAAGCTTGTGATATCCTCTTCAATGGCTTGTGCCTCAAGAATTCAACAAAATCAGCCGTCTTGAGAATGCAAAGGAAATTTGGGATACTTTGATTGATATGCATGAAGGTACCGACTCGTCAAGGAATCCAAGTTGGATGTGCTCCAAAGTCACTTGACAAGTTCAAAATGAAGGATGGTGAAAGTGTCATTTGAAATGTACTCTAGGCTTGCTCTTATCACAAATGAGATTGCCGGCTTAGGAAGTGAAGAGATGACCGACAGATTCATCATCAAGAAGATCCTAAGAGCATTGGATGGAAAATATGATACCGTGTGCACATTGATCCAAATGATGCCAAATTACAAAGATCTCATGTAACACCCCGGATGTAACTTTCCATATTTGTAACTCCAACTCTTGCCATTTTCGGCTATGTGCTATGGTATTCCCTCCGTGGTTGGGTTTTGTCTTTCGTTTTGCATTTTGTTTAGGTCATGCACCTCATATCATGTCATCATGTGCATCTCATTTGCATACGTGTTCGTCTCATGAATCCGAGCTTTTTTCCCGTTGTCCGTTTTGCAATCCGACACTCCTACATGCACCGGCGCACCCCTCTTGTCTCTTTTTCGTGAGCGGGTGTTAAACGTTCTCGGAATGGACCGAGGCTTTCCAAGTGGCCTTGGTACACCACCGTAGACCACTGTCAAGTTTCGCGGCCATTTGGAGGTCGTTTGATACTCCAACGGTTAACCGGGTAACCGCGAAGTCCTCTTGTGTGTTGCAGCCCAACACCCCTTCAAAACAGCCCAATAACCCATCTAAGTCACTTCCATGCTCTCCGTCGTCGAATCACGGTCGTGTGGGCGAAAACTACACTCCATTTGGAGCCTCCTAGCTCCCTCTACCTATAAAAACACCCCTCCTCCCGAAATTTCGGGTCATTCCACCCCTAACCCTAGCAGATTTGTCCCGCCGCCACGGACATGTCCGGCCGCAGCCGGACACGTCCGGTCGCCCGCCGCCGCCACGTGGCGCGCCACATCGCATACCGACCGCCCCTTGGCCACGGCCGGAGAGCCAGCGGCCCTCCGGCCCATCGCGCGCCGCCGCCTGTGTCCGCGTGCTGCCGGACTCGTCCTCCTCGCGCCGCCGCCTCTCCGTCGCCGGCGCCGCACTCAGCGGTCCCCAGTCCGCCCGCCGAACGTCGCCGCCCAGGCGCCCGGCCACCGCGCCCGTCGCCTCCTCGCCACCGCCGCGCGTCCCGGCCGGATCCGGTCGCCCGGCGGCCCGACCCTCCTCTCCGGCCTCCTCCTCGAACTCCAGCGAGCTTCGCTCGTGATCCTCGAATCACAGCGAGCCCGATCCAGATCTGGAGAAAACCGAGGTTGACCCCGAAATCCTCCAAGTCCTCGGCTCTGCATAATTTTTAATGTCATATTAATCGCATCATAACTTTGCATCTGTGGCTCCATTTTGGGCGTGTAGCATATCGAATTGTTCGCCTCGATGAGTACATCATTTAATCTCATTGCATCATTGTCATTTGAGCTCATCTTGATGCCCGAGATGCTGTCGGAACATGGCTATGTGATGTTAGTCTCAGATTCTTATCAGAACTTGCACTTCTGTCATTTTTGCCATGATTGATGTGTGCACCCTATGAACTTGAGTCCTACATGTGTTTTGTAATATGCCATGCAATCTCTACAGGGCTGTATGCCATGTATTTTTGTGATCTTTGTGGTGACTAGTACAAGCATGCAAACTAGGCTTCCTGATGTTGCTGATTTCAGCCATGTTCTGCTGTTATTTTTATGCCATGTAAAATTGATGCTACAGAGAGATCCATCCATATTTTGAGATACTTCAGTACGGATGTTTTGAACATATGGTTATGATCTATCCATCCATGGCCTTGTTTGCAATTATGGAGTAGTCTAGCATATCGTTTTATTGCTCTACTTTTGCTATAAAATGTTTCCTAGCAGATTGTTTACATGTTCGATTTTGCCAAGGTTGTTGTAGTTGATCCTTGCATGCTATGATCTTGTTCTTGCCATGTTTAGTTTCATAAACATGTATTATTGCTGGTACTATGCTTTTCTTGTCATGCAATGACTTGTGGTGAGTGAATCGAGCTCGCAAAGATGCCTTCATGATGCTGTTAATGACATGCTCGCTTTCTGAATCAAGAATCTAAACTTGCTATGTTTACATGGGTGTAATCCTATCTTCTGATCCTTTTTGGCTCATGGTCACTATAGGACTTTAGTTCTATGCATTTAGTAGTATCATGCCATGCCTTAAGTTTCTATGATATGTTCCTGTAGCATGATGTTTTCTTGCTCTAAACATTGCTTCCTGATGTTGTTTATGCCATGTCCAACCTGATATCTTTTGCACTTTTCCCATGCTTGTTTGAACCTGTTATGTTGTGATTTAGCCGTAGCTCAGTGTTCCTTTTTTGTTAAGAATCTCCTGTAGATCACTTCCATATGCTTTTCTTTTATGTTGGGGTGCTGTAGCATAGTTTCTTGATGTATTCTAAGTGCTATCATGATGTTAATGGCAGAATTGTGTCATTCTTGTTTTGCTTGCGATTTGCAAACCGTGCATCCTATTCCGGTGATCTTTCTATCGATTTCAACCAAAATCATCTCACCTTTCCAGCGGCATACTTGGTTTGCCAAGTTGATGCCTTGTTCATCACTTTTCCTTCCGAAGCACGCATACGCATTGCATATCACTTCTCGCATATCATGCCATGTATTGCATCATGTTGCTTGTGCATTGCACCGTGATTTATTGTGGTTCCATTGTTTGTGTTCTTGCTTTGGGTAGAGCCGGGAGGCGAGTACGTGAATGAGGAACCTGTTGAGAACGCTTACGAGGATCAAGCTTTCGACAACTCTGAGAACCTTGCGTGCAAGATGACCATACCAAAATCACTTCTATCTTTGCTTGCTAGATGCTCGTTCTTTTGCTATGCCTATGCTGCGATACCTACCACTTGCTATATCATGCCACCCATATTGCCATGTCAAACCTCTAACCATCCTTTCCTAGCAAACCGTTGTTTGGCTATGTTATCGCTTTTGCTCGCCCTCTTATAGCGTTGCTAGTTGCAGGTGAAGCCGAAGTGGTTCCATGTTGGAACATGGATATTTTGGGATATCACAATATCTCTTATTTTAATTAATGCACCTATATACTTGGTAAAGGGTGGGAGGCTCGGCCTTATGCCTGGTGTTTTGTTCCACTCTTGCCGCCCTAGTTTCCGTCATACCGGTGTTATGTTCCTTGATTTTGCGTTCCTTACACGGTTGGGTGATTTATGGGACCCCCTTGACAGTTCGCTTTGAATAAAACTCCTCCAGCAAGGCCCAACATTGGTTTTACCATTTGACCACCTACCACCATATTTTTCCCTTGGGTTTTCGCGAGCCCGAGGGTCATCTTTATTTTAGCCCCCCCGGGCCAGTGCTCCTCCGAGTGTTGGCCCGAACCGAGCCGCCTGCGGGGCCACCTCGGGGAAACTCGAAGCCTGGTTTTACTCGTAGCCTGTCTCATCCGGTGTGCCCTGAGAACGAGATATGTGCAGCTCCTATCGGGATTTGTCGGCACAGTCGGGTGGTCTTGCTGGTCTTGTTTTACCATTGTCGAAATGTCTTGTAACCGGGATTCCGAGACTGATCGGGTCTTCCCGGTAGAAGGAATATCCTTCGTTGACCGTGAGAGCTTATAATGGGCTAAGTTGGGACACCTCTGCAGGGTATTATCTTTCGAAAGCCGTGCCCGCGGTTATGAGGCAGATGGGAATTTGTTAATGTCCGGTTGTAGAAAACCCGAAGTTGACCTTAACTAAAATACATCAACCGCGTGTGTAACCGTGATGGTCTCTTCTCGGCGGAGCCGGAAGTGAACACGGTGTTGGAGTTATGTTTGACGTAAGTAGTTTGGGATCACTTCTTGATCGCTACTAGCTTCACGACGCGTGCCTTGCTTCTCTTCTCGCTCTCTTTTGCGAATGTAGCCACCATATATGCTAGTCGCTGTCGCAGCTCCACCTCACAACTCTGTCTCTACCTATAAGCTTAAATAGTCTTGATCTCGCGGGTGTGAGATTGCCGAGTCCCCGTGACTCATGATTCTACCAAAACAGTTGCGGTGCCAACGATGTCGCAGTATGATGCAACCGAGCTCAAGTGGGAGTTCAACGAGGAACGTGGTCGTTACTATGTGTCTTTTCACGATGATCGATGAGTGGAGCCAGTTGGAACGATCGGGATCCGTGTAGCATTTGGGGTAGTCTTCTTTTATTTTGGTTCCGTAGTCGGACCTTGAGTGTAATCTGGATGATGGATGTTTATTTATGTATTGTGTGAAGTGGCGATTGTAAGCCAACTATGTATCTCTTTCCCTTATGTATTACATGGGTTGTGTGAAGATTACCTCACTTGCGACATTGCTTTCAATGCGGTTATGCCTCTAAGTCGTGCTTCGACACGTGGGAGATATAGCCGCATCGAGGGCGTTATATCTCAAGCCAACGGAAGTCATTGGAAGAATTGTTGCTCATGAGATGTCACTCAAGGATAAGGAGGAACTTCACAACAAGTCAAGTGGTGCTTAAAAAGCCTCATGTGACGCCCCCACATCATCAAGTGAGAAACAAACCTTCAATGAAGAATTGAGCTTAATGGTGAAGAACTTCAACAAATTCTACAAGAGTAGAAGCAAAGAAAGAAGCTCTAAGTCAAGGTCCTACAATGAAAAAAGATCTTCTAGTCGAGAGCGCAACTGCTACAATTGTGGGAGACCCGGACACTATTCCAATGAGTGTATGTCACCCTACAAAAGAAGAGAAGATTCTCCCAAGAGAAGAAGTAGAAGAGAAGATTCACCACCAAGAGAGAGAAGGAGTAGAGATGATCGTTATGAACGAAGACCCTCACGGAGAAGCAAGGATTCGGATAGGAAGGACAAGTCATCAAAGAGCTACACAAAACGAAGACATCAAGCTCACGTTGGTGAATGGGTATCCGCCCGACTCGATAATCACTCTGAGAGAAGCTATCACTCCGACTCTGAATACACTCAAGATGAAGGTGTTTCCGGTCTAGCACTTGTGTCAACCAACTCCTACGACATATTTGAATCACCAAATGAAGGAATTGGTAGATGCTTCATGGCCAAAGGTCCTAAGGTAACACACCCCGAGTACGTGGATTTTAATAGTGATGAAGATGACTTGCTAGGTGATGATGGTTTACTTGTTGACAACTCTAGTGATGAATACTATGATGAAACTTCAAATAATCATGCTAATCGAGATGAAACGAAAGACAATGATAAGGAGAAGATTGAGCTTCTAACTAAAGAACTAAACACTCTTAAGTTAGCTCATGAAACTATGTTTGAAGATCATCAAGAACTTTTAAGGGCTCATGGGTAGTTACGCTTTGAAAAGCTCAATCTTGAGCAAGAGCATGAGTTCCTAAAAGCGACCAATGATGATCTCCGTAAGAAAAGTTCTTCTTACATTGCCAAGCATTTACTCTTATCTACTTACATGCCTCAAGTCAAGTCTAGTAACAAGAACAAGAAAGACTCTTCTTCTAGTAGTAACAATAACAATGCTAAATCCAATATTTTTGCTTCTAGTAGTTCTCTTGATTCCACTAATGATCCTCTTAGCCAAGTTACACTTGAGCAAGAAAACAGCTTATTGAAGGGAATTATAGAGAAAGGTGTATACAAGAGCCTTGCTGGGAGTAAGCAATTTGAGGAAATTGTACGCAAGCAAGGAAGGCACCGAAGAATCAAGGTGTTGGTTTTGAACGAAAGTTCAATGCCAATGGAGTTGAGTGGGAAGAAGATCAATACCCCAAGACGAAGTTTGTTCCTCAACAAGAGAAGTATGATCCTACTTCCTTCAAGGGAACACAAGCACAAGATGATCTTCCACCACAAGACCACAAGAACAAAGGCAAGGACAAGCTTCAAGAGGAGATTGATGCATTTTAAGAAGCACCTAAGGCCTTGGTCAAGTGGGTTCCCAAGACTACGTCAAGTTCTACTTCATCAAGTACAACTACTACACCAAGGATTCCCATCAAGATGATGTGGATCCCGAAGAAGAAGAACTAGAGAGTTCTTGAGGGTGACTCTGCCGACATTCTTCACTCATATCATTATGGCAAGGACAAGTGCAACCACCTTTCATATCTTGCACTAGTTCAAGGAGTTACAAACCCTCATGTTGGTAAGGCAAGGGACAAGGTAACCTAATGTTTTCATGGACATCATTTTGTGTGTGTATCACTCTATGTCTATGGATATTCTTGTTTGTTCCTTGTGGGACTAACCCATGTAGGTATTGAAAGTGCAACTCACTCCAAAGGTTTACTCCAAAAAGATCTACATCAACATTGAGCATCCACATCTTCAACACCTACATGAAGTCATCATCGACAAAACCCAAGGTTAGTTTATCCCTCTAAGGGGGATCTCACATCTAGGGGAGCTTAACTCTAAGAATTGAGTCAAAGCAACTCTAATGATGTGAACACATAAATGCTTTATGTAAAAGTGGTAACCCCACTTGAGCTTAAACAATGAGTATGACCTACGATCAAATGTTCTCATTTGACTCCTAAGTCAATATACTCATATATAGATGACCTAGTCATCGCCAATTGTTTGATAGATGCTAGAATTGGTTGTGCATGCTTTGTCACATATTTCATTTGTCATTTTATTGTGTGAGCATGTTGGTTGCATATTTTACTCATTCGAGGACATCCACTTGTTGTCTTGAATTGATTGGCTTATTTTTCTTTGGCCAAGTGGATGGACAAGAATTCCTAAGAACCTTCTCTAGCTATCTATGCTTTTCTCGTCTCAAACTCTATTCATGCTACATCACAAATTTTGTTCACGTTAGATTCGAACCACTCTGTGTGAGGAGCACTCGGAGTCCCCGATTCATCATAGACTTAAACTTCCAAAACTTCTTTGTGATTTTCGGTCTGACCGATTCCTCCATTTCGGTCATACCGAGATTACTAAGTCGATCTAGGTTTTCATCTCGGTGCAACCGATTTGAACTTTTCGGTCACACCGAGTTGTCAGAATCATAACAATTACGCATCTCGGTGCCACCGAGTTGTTCCACTCGGTCACACCGAAAGTGTCGGGCTATATATTCACACGGTCAAATTTTGGAAAACTTTCTCCGAAACTCCTCGCCCGTGCATAACTCGCTCTGCCTACTAGGTCTCTGGATCGTCGACTTCATCGCCAGCTGCCTCCTGTCGCTGGTCTCCGCCGCCGTCAACGGAATTCTTCTCCGCCGTGCCGTCGTAGCGAGTTCACCGCCGGACTAGGTTATGAACTCGATCACAAGCATATCCTCGTCGATTCTCAAAGACATTGTGTTCATAATGCTTCTTGCCACGATTGAAACACCTCTATCCAGTCAAAACAATCCTTAGAATAGGTGTGACTCGAAAATTTAGGGTTAGGTTTCCGCCGAAACCATCTCGGACCCACCGAGTTGAAAAACTCGGTCCCACCGATTTGGCTAACGGCATTGCACTAGTAACTCTCGGTCTGACCGAGAATTGCTAATCGGTATGACCGATTTTAAAACTTTGTGAAACCCTAGCAGTCTCGGTGCCACCGGACTGTGACTCGGTCTGACCGAGTTCACTAGTTTAGGTTCCAAAACTGCTTCGATATCACCGAGTTTGAAAATCGGTAGATCCGAAATGCTTTCTGTGGAAAACTAAAACTAAGTTTTTTGAATCATTCTTTTGCAAAAATCTCTGCATTTTGTGATGCTCATCCACTCTACCTCATCTATAACTATTCATGTGGTTAGCAATAAGGTGTGCAGCATGTCTGACCAAAGTGACAGCCAAAACAAGTCAGAAGAGCAGATTAACATGAGTGAGGGCACTAGTCCCTCTAGCAGCTCAGATGAGGGGAGCAGAAGCACTCCCAACAATTTGCCCAAGTCTGCCACAAGGACAAGGAAGAAGAAGACCTCAGAGTCTGAGGATGAGGATTATGTGGCAGTTGAGGATTGTAACATCCCAATTTTCAATTTGGATGTTTATAAATAGATCATTCATATGCATCCATGATTTATGCATTTTGCCCCATTTGTTTTATTTGATTTTTGATCCTAGGAACTTTAAGCAACTCAAGGACCAAAAGAGAGAGTTGGAAGTTTCCCTAAAAACCAATTTTGAATTTTTTTTCAAAGTTGGGAGTTTGGATCAAATTTGGTTTCACCAAAAAAAATCATTTCCATTATTTCAAAAAAATAAATAAAGAGAGAAGATAAAAGGACTTCTTCAAAAAACAGAAAAGAAATATTGGAAATTGATTTTGAAATCTAAATATACTTATTGGGTTTTATTTGCAATTTATTTTGATGCAAATTTTATTAACATAGCAAAATGTTTTTTTATAAAAAACTTGCATTTTAGGCCAGAGAAAAGTTCACTGGGTCATATATAAGACCATATAACTATGTGAAGTTTCTAGAAATTTTTAGACTTGTATTTATTTTGTTTTTGGTGTTCCATTTCTTCTGTAAAAAAATGAAAAACGTTTTTTACGTGCAGCCAAGGCCCAAGGAAGGCCCAGCCTTCCTCACGACCCAACCTGGTCGTCTTCCTCCTTACGTTCATGGCAGAGCCAGGAGAACGCACATCCATCCAGCACCCCACCCTAGCGCCCCACCTCTCCCCTTCCTCTTCCCCACTCCAACACGCCTCTGAACGGAACCCCCTCGCCTCTCTCGACCCCTCCCATCCCCTGGTGCGCCTCAAAGACGACCATAATGGCCACCATGAGCACTTGAAACTGCAACCATTAACACATCTCGCCCCACCCAACTCTGGACCTCCCCAAGCCCTATATAAAGCACCCCTGGTAGCCCTCTCGCCCCTCGTCAAAGCCCTCTCCTTCGGAGTTTCTCCTCTCTCTAACCTCTCCAATTGCTCATGGAGTTCGCGAATTCGGCGACCTCTCACCGTGTGTACAGGAAGCAATCTACCACCATAACTTGTGCAAGTGGTTCAACTCATCGTCCTCTACACCGTCCCGCATGCATCCTTCGCCAAGCACACCGAGCCGCCTTTCTTCCTCGTCTCCGCGACAAGTCCGGTGAGCACCCAGCCAGCCAATCACAGAGCGCCACTTGTCTCTGGCCGAATTGTTTTTCTTTTTCAGGAACTTTTCCAAATTCAGATTCTTTACCAATTCTTGTTTCTTGTACTCCCTCCGTCCCGAAAAACATGTCGCAATGGTATTTTTGTGAAAAAGTCCTTCAGGTTTATCTGACCGAACCCGCGGTCCAATCATCTTCTCCGCTAGCTCGCTCAGTTCCACTAGCTCCCCCGCAACGCCGGCAACCTCGCGTAGCTCAAGCACACCAAGGCCGCCAGCAGCTCCACCGCAACCCCGCGGATCCACCTCTACCCGTGCAGCTCCACCGGCCTCCAAGACAGCTCCCCCGCTCCCCTTTCCCACATCCCTAAATTTCCAAGCTTTCCCCCATCCCCTTCCGGAAAATCGGCGCTTGCTGCCCGTCGATTCTCCACTACCACCACCAATCCCAACCACCGTCGAGAGGGGAGAGCAGGAGGAGGAAAAGGTCACCGGCGCGGCAAGATAGGGGAGAGAAGGAGGAGACAAAGGGACCGCACGAGTGGCAGCGGTGGTGGTGGCGCACGGCACGATCACCGGAGAGGCGCCTGTGGCGGAGCTCGTCGGTGTCGTGATATGCCAGGGCGTCGAGCCGACCAACGCGGCCCGCCGCCTCGTCTCGGAGCGGGCGCCCACAACTACAAGGGCGCCTCTGCGTCAGGCTGGCCTGCCTGCTGGCGGCAACAAATGGGCACTGTGACGACGACGGCGGTGAAATTGAGGAATTGCAGGAGGTCAGCAGTCCACATCCCTCCTCTGTTGGTGAAGCATCATGGAGTAATCCTGTTAATTTATCTGCCGCTATTTGTGGTCCAACTCTGTTAATTTTACTTGAAAGAATTCCAATCCATATGCTGCTATTTGTTGTGTGTACATATCGTTAATTGATCTCCGCATTGTGGAGTCAGAAGAAATATCGTGGACTAATCCTGTTAATTGATCATGTGTGATTGTCTCCGTGAGTACTCCTGTTAATTGTCCCTGTGTACTGTCTAATTGTTCATGCAACATCATGGATTTTGATGACTTGTCCCTGTGTACTGTCTAATTGTTCATGCAACATCATGGATTTTTATGACCTGAACTTATCATGTTGAATAAAATTAATGGAGAAGGGATTCATTCTTCTTCAGACCTTGTTTGTTTCTTTCTGCTTGAATGCATGATGTACAAAGTACAAGTTCATGAACAAGGGACCTTTTTTTTGCAATTGCAAACTCTGAATTCTCAAGTCCGGAAGTGTTTACAAATTCAGAGAGTTCACATGACTATCGGTCAAATAATTCAGTGTAAATCCAAATTGAAATTAGTAGAGCTCTTGGTGATATACAAATTCAGTGTAAATAGAAATCATGCGACATGACTATCGATCATGTATGCAAGATGTTGCTCTTGGATGAGCACAATAACTACTCAAGAGATTTTGATTAAAAGTTTGACACCGATCATGTATGCAAGATGTTTCTCTTGGATGCATGGATGCATGATCGGGACATGACTACTCGGTAGATCATGTACTCCAAGTAGACAAGATCATCTAAGTTAGACCAAATTGTGAGATTCAAATAAATTCAAATTAATCCAAAGGCCTTGACTAAATTATTCAGATTAATTTAAACAATTCAAATAAATCTAAATAAATCCAAATAATTCCAAATAAATTAAAAATCAAATAAATATATTCTTTGGATTGATGATCAAAGTTCAAAGAATTAGCCCGGATGGACATTGATGATCCCAGAGAATGAGCCGTTCAAATCAGCTAGGCTTTGAACTTTGATGATTTTTTAGTTCAAAGCACTTTGAGTACTCCACAAATTTCAAAGAACTTTCCTACACCGGACAATCGTAAACTTTCAAAGACACAAAATTCAGTTATCTTTTCAAGAGGGAAAATTTATGTAACAAATCTCATAAGCTTGCATTTTCCTACTCTTGTTGGCAATAGTCATTATCAGTTTCATTGTCCATTTTAGCCTAGCCTTCAGTTATCTTTTTCACCCATTTTTCTGTCCATTCAGTTATATTTTCAATAGGAAAATCTCTCAGAACAAATTACAATTTCTTGTCATTATCAGTTCATCGTCCATTTTGTTTTGATTTCAAAAAGTTGCCCATTAGTCACATTTTTGTCCATTGGCAATCATATTGTAGTAGTGAAAATGGGTGCAGTTCCTTGCCTCAAGTGGAGCATCGACATAACTTGACAGTATATGGGTGTTTCCTAATTTTAATCTTGTTTTCTCGTTCTAATTTCAAATACGCACTGCATCAGACAGTGCATATCTACATCTTGGAAAACATGTTCTAATTTAGTTTCTAAAATTTACAAGATTGGTCATCCTAATCAAACATGTTATGATGTTCAGTTTGCTCATGTTTTAAAACGTCATAAAATCGTTGTACCGTAAGAGCAGTCGTCCGGGCAAGTTTGATCTTTGATCTGATGTAAAAAAGTTTGATCTTTGGTATTGCTATAGATACCGCCGATATCGATCAATTGTCGCTACGTAAGATATCGCTCCTACAGATACTCTTGCTACAGATGATAGTCCTCTGTGTTGATCAATTGATCTCAAGGGCCGATACTCGCTTAATCGATCTCTTGATCTGCAGTGAGAAGTAGAGGATCTACCGCTGGGCGAGCAAAGGAGGTGCCGGGCGTGGAGGAGGAGAAGCGCCTGGCTTGGAGGAGGAGCGGTGCCTAGTCGTGGAGAGAAGGTGTTGGGCATGGAGGAGTAGAACAGTGACCGGAGCTTAGACGTGGGCGGGGAAAGTCCAGGGACCGTCGATTTGGTGGGCGTCGGCGGGGATGGGCGGCGAAATTACCGGTGACCATCGCTCAAGTGGGCAGTAGGGGAGCTCCCATGACGGCTGAGCAGGGGAGCAAAGATAACGAGCTCTGGAACAGGATAAGCAGGAGGATGAGCTTGAGGTCCAAGCGCCGGGAGCTTGAGGAAGATGAGATCCACCGGATCTTGGTGGCGGAGCTTGAGGACGACGAGATCCACCGGATCTTGGTGGTGCAGGTCTGCATGGGCTGAGGGGATCGCGGGCGGGAGTGGATTACTGGCAGCTTAGGTAATCGGGAGGCGGAGGAGCTGGTACGGCGGCGGAGGAGCTGGCCTGGGCGGGCGAAGCATTTAATCGGTCGACGACGGCCTTGGCCCGATGCACGGAAGCTAGATCGGGCGGAGGAAGACGGAAGGACTTGTTTGTAAAAGATTCGAAGATACAAAGGATTTTTGTGCAAAATTTACATTACACTATGCTTGTGACATGTTTTTCGGGACGGAGGGAGTATATCTTTTAGTCTATTGATCCGATTTAGTTGATTCTTTTTCCTACTAGTTCATAAAAATTCCCTCTATCCAGAGAACCAAACGAAAAATATTTTTGAAAATTTTAAAATTTGAATTCAAACTGATCTGAATTCAAACTTCGTTAGGCCGTATCTCGAGTTTCGTAACTCCATTTTAGGTGATTCTTTTTGCGAATCGAAGCTCGTAACATGTACTTTCTGTTGAACCCAAACACACATATTTTTTGCTCCTATAAAAATTACGTTCTGTACAGAAACTTTATTTGGATGTTTTGGAGTTTTTCGAAGTCTTTCATTTGTTTTCTTTTTGGATCTTTGCTTGTATGCTTATGTATGTTATTGCTTGCTTACGCTAGATCATCCGGAGTGCAAAGCTTGCTACTACGAATCTTCACAGTTCAACGAACGTCAGCAAGGCAAGTTCACACTTTGATCATATTTTTTTAATACCCAGTTTTTACTATGCATTAGTTTAACCCTCAAAGATTGCACGGATAGGATTGGGAACATGTGGATATGCTATGTAGTTCATGTGGTAGGAACCTATGACCTTTGATCACCCTGGGATTTTTCGTTATGTCATATATTGCTTAGCCACGCTCGTAGACGGGGATTGGTTTGAGTGATCCATGCAAGTTGCGAGAGATAATAATTTTGGGACAACATAAGGTGGCAACTTTAATACACATCTGGGTGGATTGTTTGGGGCACTGGAGTAACCAAGTGCTTGCCCAAGGGAATCCTGAGTACCCTTGTGATTACCCTAGGTCCGCCTCCTGTGCTCAAAGGGATCATAAGATATTTCATGCCTAGAAACTTCCGTGGTGCAGCCACTAGCCATTATGGGCTCTGGCATAGTTGAGTAAGTTGTGTGACCTCTTTCCGTGGTATACTAGCTGATGTAGGGGAAAGTAGGTGTACCGGTCTACCCAGGGTTAAGGGCAAACGCTTCTGAAAGGCTATGTCTCGATCTTCCGATCATGGGGGTGGTCGAGTCTTGTGGGGAAAAGTGCAAACCTCTGCAGAGTGTACAAACTAATCATGATTAGCCGTGTCCCCGGTTATGGACAACTTGAGTATCTAGAAGTGAATTATTGGTTGATCTCATCACTCTTTTTAATCAAATTATTGGGTTACTAATAACTTGGGAATTTTGGGATTGAGTTGGAGGAACCTTCTCAATAATGGCATTTTAATTTAGTGGTTAATAAAAAATTATTCCTTTGTTGTAGGGTAAAATTGGCTTTATGCAAAAATTTAACTTAGAGCCTCCACCAGCTAAATTTGCATATAGAGATAGTCTTTTCATTTTTTATTATTCTATGGTGTGAAATTGCCAGCATATTCCATGTGCTGACCTACACGGCTGCAACGTCTCATGTTGCAGACTTTTCCGACGAGGATTAAAGGTGCGATAGGTCGTTGTTCTTCACTTAGTTTGTCGTGGAGTTGGATGGACTCATTTACCTTCGATGCTTCCGCAGTTATTTTGTTTTAGATGGCCTTTGGCCATATTATTGTAATAAGTACTCCTTTGAGGATCTCGATGTAATAAAGTGTGTGATTGAACTCTGTTATAATTACTCAAGTACTGCGTGTGTCAGCATACCGATCCAGGGATGACAGGTAAGCACAGAGACTTCGATCCATTTGGGTCGGGTCGCTACAAGATGGTATCAGAGCACACGCTGACTGTGGGACGCGACCACTAGGAAATGGACAGCCATAGGAAGAAAACTCTATTTTACGACTTCCTTAAATATCCGTTGGTCTGTACTCTTCTCTATTCATTTCTATCTCTTCTCCACTTCAATAAAACAGTTGTTGAACCCCATCACCAAGTTGCTCAACCCGATGAGACCATGACCGATGAAGACATCATTGACGAAGAAGAAGAAGAAGAAGCTAGAGTTGACTTTGATTTGAGAAGATTTAGTTCAGACCACCACTACCAGGTTGAGTCCAACGAATGATTGCGGTAGTATGAAGAGATCATATCTCATGTGGATATGACCTTACTTGTAGGTTTTTGCTTGTGTGGTGTGATCTGTGTGAATTGCTTGATTTGAAATTTTCTTGCTATCATAAGCATATGGGTAGTGATTTCTCTCATTAGGCCCTTGTTCTATTCTAATTTCTCATCCACTCTAAACCTAACAGATGCCTCCAAGACGTGACCCGGAACTTACCCAGTTGATCCGCAACTGTAATGCCCTCATGCAGCTACTCATCCGTAATCGTAACTGTAACAACAACAACCCACCGCCACCACCCCGGCCGACAACCTTACCTGCTTCACGAGGTTGAAGCCACCAGTGTTCTCTAGCAAGACGGAGCCGATCAAGGTATGACCGGCTTCGCAAGAAGATCGAAGAGAGCCGACCACCGCAGGATGCATCGACGCCGAGAAGGTGCGCTTTGCCGCACATCAACTCGATGGACCAAAGCAGCCTCGTGGTGGGAGAATTACACCACCACATTCCCCATAGCCAATGTGACTTTGGATCGCCCAATGAGCGTTCCTGCATCGCACATGTTTCAGCCGGAGCTATGAGTGCGAAGAAGCGCGAAGTTCCGCAACTTACGCCAGGGAAATCGCTCACATTGGTGATTATGTGGAGGAATTCAGCAAGTTATCCGTATGCTCCGGAGATGTGGCCGATGATGCCGCCAAGGTGAGAAATTTGGAGGGACTAAACGATGATCCGGGACTTCATTGACCGTGGCTACCTTTAACAATTATCAAGAGTTGGTCGACAAGGCTCTCATTCTGGAAGGCAAGCAGCAGCAGGTGGAGAATCGCAAGAGGAAGTACGGACAGGGAAAGTACAACTCTGGTGTTCAGCAGAAGCCTCGCTATACCCCGTACTCGAGAAATAATGGATCAGGATCCGGCAAGTATGGTGGACACACTCACCATAACCATGGAGGACATTCACATCATGGAGGGAATGGACACAACCATAATGGCCATAGGAATGGAAATGGGAATGGAGGAAACAACAGTCAACATCAGTCCAACCCCGCTACACCGGCAAAGAAGGATCTGAGCCACATTACCTGTTTCAAGTGCGGGAAAACTGGACACTACGCCATCGATTGCCCTGAGGCGAAGAACGTGAATGGAAATGGAAGCTCTGGAGGCAAGAAGCCCAATCCTTTCACCAGAGGTCAGGTGTGTTGGGGAACGTAGTAATTTCAAAATTTTCCTACGCACACGCAAGATCATGGTGATGCATAGCAATGAGAGGGGAGAGTATTGTCTACGTACCCTCGTAGACCAAAGCGGAAGCGATCACAACGTAGAGGAAGTAGTCGTACGTTCTCCTCGCGATCCAGCCGATCCCAGCGCCAAGCATCCGGCGCCTCGAGTCGATCACAACATAGAGGAAGTAGTCAGACGTTCTCCTCGCGATCCAGCCGATCGGCGCCGTTACTCGGCGCCCGAGTTCTTGGCACACGCTCAGCTCGATGACGCGCTCCTCGGGCTCCGATCCAAAGAAAGCTCCGGGAGAGGGAGTTCCACAAGACGACGGCGTGGTGACGATCTTGATGTTCTATCGACGCAGGCTTCGCCTAAGCACTGCTATGATATGACCGAGGTGGAATATGGTGGAGGGGGCACCGCACACGGCTAAGGAACGATCTCAAGGATCAACTTGTGTGTTCTAGGGTGCCCCCTACCTCAGATATAAAGGAGGGAGGGAGGAGGTGGCCGGCCTCAAGGGGGCGCGCCATAGGGGAGGAAACCTACTCCAAGTAGGTTTCCCTCTTTTCCTTATCTTATTTGGAGGGGAAGGAAGGAGTACTAGTATTAGGAAGTAGTACTAGTAGTAGGAATAGGAAGAGGGGAAGGAGAAAGGAAAGGGGGCGGCCCCCTCCCCAGTCGGATTGGGCTTGGGGCGCCCCCCTCCCTTGTTCCTTCTCCTTTCCTCCTACATGGGCCCAATAAGGCCCATATACCTCCCGGGGGTTCCAGAACCTCCCTGAGCTCCAAACTTCTCCTAACCTTTCCGGTGTCCAAATATATCCGTCCAATATATTAATCTTTATGTCTCGACCATTTCGAGACTCCTCGTCATGTCCGTGATCATATCCGGACTCAACAACATTCGATTGCATCAAAATACATAAACTCATAATATAAGCATCATCGAAACCTTAAGCGCGCGGACCCTTACGGTTCGAGAATAATGTAGACATGACCGAGACACATCTCCTGGTCAATAACCAATAGCGGGACCTGGATGCCCATATTGGTTCCTACATTTTCTACGAAGATCTTTATCGGTCAGACCGCATAACAACATACGTTGTTCCCTTTGTCATCGGTATGTTACTTACCCGAGATTCGATCGCGGTATCCAATACCTAGTTCAATCTCACATCGGTAAGTCTCTTTACTCGCTCCGTAATACATCATCTCACAACTAACTCATTAGTTGTAATGCTTGCAAGGCTTATGTGATGTGTATTACCGAGAAGGCCCAGAGATACCTCTCCGACAATCGGAGTGACAAAACCTAATCTCAAATACGCCAACCCAACAAGTACCTTTGGAGACACCGTAGTACTCCTTTATAATCACCCGATTACGTTGTGACGCTTTGGTAGTACCCAAAGTGTTCCTCCGTAAACGGGAGTTGCATAATCTCATAGTTATAGGAACATGTATAAGTCATGAAGAAAGCAATAGCAATATACTAAACGACCAAGTGCTAAGCTAACGGAATGGGTCATGTCAATCACATCATTCTTCTAATGAGGTGATCCCATTAATCAAATGACAACACATGTCTATGGTTAGGAAACATAACCATCTTTGATTAATGAGCTAGTCTAGTAGAGGCTTACTAGTGACTATCTGCTTGTCTATGTATTCACACATGTATTATGTTTCCGGTTAATACAATTCTAGCATGAATAATAAACATTTATCATGATATAAGGAAATAAATAATAACTTTATTATTGCCTCTAGGGCATATTTCCTTCAGTCTCCCACTTGCACTAGAGTCAATAATCTAGTTCATGTCGCCATGTGATTTAACATCAATAGATCACATCTATATGTGGTTAACACCCATAGTTCACATCGACATGTGACCAACACCCAAAGGGTTTACTAGAGTCAGTAATCTAGTTCACATCGCCATGTGATTAACACCCAAAGAGTACTAAGGTGTGATCATGTTTTGCTTGTGAGATAATTTTAGTCAACGGGTCTGTCACATTCGTGAGCCGTATGTATTTTGCAAATATTCTATGTCTACAATGCTCGCACGGGCTACTCTAGCTAATTGCTCCCACTTACAATATGTATCCAGATTGAGACTTAGAGTCATCTCGGATCGTTGTCAAAACTTGCATCGACGTAACCCTTTACGCATTTAACCTTTTGTCACTTCCATAATCGAGAAACATATCCTTATTCCACTAAGGATAATTTTGACCGCTGTCCGATGATCTACTCCTAGATCACTATTGTACTCCTTGCCAAACTCGGTAAGGGGTATACAATAGATCCGGTACACGCATGGCATACTTTATAGAACCTATGGCCAAGGCATAGGGAATGATTTTCATTCTCTTTCTATCTTCCGCCGTGGTCGGGTTTTGAGTCTTACTCAATTTCACACCTTGTAACACAGTGCAAGAACTCTTTCTTTGACTGCTCCATTTTGAACTACTTCAAAATCTTGTCAAGGTATGTACTCATTGAAAAACTTATCAAGCGCCTTGATCTATCTCTATAGATCTTGATGCTCAATATGTAAGCAGCTTCACCGAGGTCTTTCTTTGAAAAACTCCTTTCAAACACTCCTCTATGCTTTGCGAATAATTCTACATTATTTCCGATCTATAATATGTCATTCACATATACTTATCGTAAATGCTGTAGTGCTCCCACTCACTTTCTAGTAATTACAGGCTTCACCGCAAGTCTCAGATAAAACTATATGCTATGATCAACTTATCAAAGCATGTATTCCAACTCGAGATGCTTGCACCAGTCCATAGATGGATCACCGGAGCTTGCATATTTTGTTAGCACCTTTAGGATTTACAAAACCTTCTGGTTGCATCATATACAACTCTTCTTTAATAAATCCATTAAGGAATGCAGTTTTGTTTATCCATTTGCCAGATTTCATAAAATGCGGCAATTGCTAACATGATTCGGACAAACTTAAGCATTGCTACAGTTGAGAAAATCTCATTGTAGTCAACACCTTGAACTTGTCGAAAACCTTTTTGTGACAAGTCGAGCTTTGTAGATAGTAACACTACTATCAGTGTCCGTCTTCCTCTTGAAGATCCATTTATTTAACATGGCTTGTTGATCATCGAGCAAGTCAATCAAAGTCCATACTTTTGTTCTCATACATGGATCATATCTCAGATTTTATGGCCTCAAGCCATTTCGCGGAATCTGGGCTCATCATCGCTTCCTCATAGTTCGTAGGTTCATCATGGTCTAGTAACATGACCTCCGTAATGGGATTACCGTACCACTTTCACAGTGCGGATCTCACTCTGGTTGACCTACGAGGTTTGGTAGTAACTTGATCTGAAGTTACATGATCATCATCATTAGCTTCTTCACTAATAGGTGTAGTAGTCACAGGAACTGATTTCTGTGATAAACTACTTTCCAATAAGGGAGAAGGTACAATTACCTCATCAAGTTCTACTTTCCTCCCACTCACTTCTTCCGAGAGAAACTCCTTCTCTAGAAAGGATCCATTTTTAGCAACGAATATCTTGCCTTCGGATCTGTGATAGAAGGTGTACCCAACTATTTCCTTTGGGTATTCTATGAAGACGCACTTCTCCGATTTGGGTTCGAGCTTATCAGGATGAAACCTTTTCACATAAGCATCGCAGCCCCAAACTTTAAGAAACGTCAACTTGGGTTTCTTGCTAAACCACAGTTCATATGTTGTCGCCTCAACGGATTTAGATGGTGCCCTTTTAACGTGAATGCAGCTGTCTCTAATGCATAGCCCCAAAACTATAACGGTAAATCGGTAAGAAACATCATAGATCGCACCATATCAAATAAAGTGCGGTTTCGATGTTCGGACACACAATAACATTGTGGTGTTCCTGGTGGCGTGAGCTGTGAAACTATTCCACATTATTTTAATTGAAGACCAAACTCGTAACTCAATTATTCGTCTTTGCGATTAGATCGCAGAAACTTTATTTTCTTGTTACAATGATTTTTCCACTTCACTCTGAAATTCTTTGAACTTTTCAACTATTTCAGACTTATGTTTCATCAAGTAGATATACCCATATCTGCTCAAATCATCTTGTGAAAGTCGAAAAATAACGATACTTGCCACGAGCATCAACACTCATTGGATCGCATACATCGGTATGTATTATTTCCAATAAGTCAAGTAGCTTGTTCCATTGTTCCGAGAACGGAGTTTTAGTCATCTTGCCCAAACGGCACGGTTCGCAAGCATCAAATGATTCATAATCAAGTGATTCCAAAAGTCCATCGGCATGGAGTTTTCTTCATGCGCTTTTACACCAATATGACCTAAACGGCAAGTGCCACAAATAAGTTGCACTATCATTATTAACTTTGCATCTTTTGGTTTCAATATTATGAATATGTGTATCACTATGATCGAGATCCAATGAATCATTTTCATTGGGTGTGTAACCATATAAGGTTTTATTCATGTAAATGAACAACAATTTATTCTCTTACTTAAATGAATAACCGTATTGCAATAAACATGATCAAATCATACTTATGCTCAACACTAAATAACACTTATTTAGGTTCCATACTAATCCCGAAAGTATAGGGAGTGTGCGATGATGATCATATCAATCTTGGAACTACTTCCAACACTCATCTTCACTTCCCCTTCAACTAGTTTCTGTTCATTCTGCAACTCCCTGCTTTCAAGTTACTACTCTTAGCAACCGAACCAAAGATCAAATACCGAGGGGTTGCTACGAACACTAGTAAAACACACATCAATAATCTGTATCTCAAATATATCTTTGTTCACTTTGCCATCCTTCTTATCCGCCAAATACTTGGGGTAGTTCCGCTTCTAGTGACCAGTTCAATTGCAAGAAAAGCACTTAGTCTCGTGCTTAGGTCCAGACTTGGGCTTCTTCACTCGAAAGCAAAGAACTTGCTTGCCGCTCTTCTTGAAGTTCCCCTTCTTCCCTTTGCCCTTTCCTTGAGACTAGTGGTCTTGTCAATCATCAACACTTGATGCTCTTTCTTGATTTCTACCTTCACGATTTCAACATCACGAAGAGCTCGGGAATCGTTTTCGGCCATCCCTTGCATACTACAGTTCATCACGAAGTTCTAGTAACTTAGTGTTGGTGACTAGAGAATTACATCAATCACTATCTTATCCGGAAGATTAACTCCCACTTGATTCAAGCGATTGAAGTACCGGACAATCTGAGAACATGCTCACTAGTTGAGCGATTCTCTTCCATCTTTTAGCTATAGAACTTGTTGGAGATTTCATATCTCTCAACTCGGGTATTTGCTTGAAATATTAACTTCAATTCTGGAACATCTCATATGGTCCATGACGCTCAAAAGTCTTTGAAGTCCCGATTCTAAGCTGTTAAGTATGGTGCACTAAACTATCAAGTAGTCATCATATTGAGCTAGCCAAACGCTCATAACGCCTACATTTGCTCCTCGCAATAGGTCTGTCACCTAGCGGTGCATTAAGGACATAATTCTTACGTGCAGCAATGAGGATAAACCTCAGATCACGGATCCAATCCGCATCATTGCTACTAACATTTTTCAATACAATTTTCTCTAGGAACACATATAAAAACATAGGGAAGCAACAACGCGAGCTATTGATCTACAACATAATTTGCAAAATACTACCAGGACTAAGTTCATGATAAATTAAAGTTCAATTAATCATATTACTTAAGAACTCCCACTTAGATAGACATCTCTCTAGTCATCTTAAGTGATCACGTGATCCAAATCAACTAAACCATAACCGATCATCACGTGAGATGGAGTAGTTTTCAATGGTGAACATCATTATGTTGATCATATCTACTATATGATTCACGCCGACCTTTCGGTCTCCGTGCTCGAGGCCATATCTGTTATATGCTAGGCTCGTCAAGTTTAACTCGAGTATTCCGCGTGTGCAACTGTTTTGCACCCGTTGTAGATGGACGTAGAACTTATCACACCCGATCATCACGTGGTGTCCGGGTACTACGAACTTTGGCAACGGTGCATACTCGTGGAGAACACTTCTTGATAATTTTAGTGAGAGATCATCTTATAATGCTACCGTCAATCAAAGCAAGATAAGATGCATAAAGGATAAACATCACATGCAATCAATATAAGTGATATGATATGGCCATCATCATCTTGTGCTTGTGATCTCCATCTCAAGCACCGTCGTGATCACCATCGTCACCGGGCGCGACACCTTGATCTCCATCGTAGCATCGTTGTCGCCTCGCCAACTGTTGCTTCTACGACTATCGCTACCGCTTAGTGATAAAGTAAAGCAATTACATGGCGCTTTGCATTTCATACAATAAAGCGACAACCATATGGTTTCGCCGATTGCCCGATAACTCGGTTACAAAACATGATCATCTCATACAATAAAATATAGCATCACGTCTTGACCATATCACATCACAACATGCCCCGCAAAAACAAGTTAGACGCCCTCTACTTTGTTATTGCAAGTTTTACGTGGCTGCTACGGGCTGAGCAAGAACCGTTCTTACCACGCATCAAAACCACAACGATACTTCACAAATAGACTCCGCTTTAACCTTCTCAAGGACCGGGCGTAGCCACACTCGGTTCAACTAAAGTGAGAGAGACAGACACCCGCCAGCCACCTTTAAGCACGAGTGCTCAGAACGGTGAAACCAGTCTCGTAAGCGTCTGCACGTAATGTCGGTCCGCCGCTTCATCTCACAATACCGCTGAACCAAAGTATGACATGCTTTGGTAGGCAAGATGACTTGTATCGCCCACAACTCACTTGTGTTCTACTCGTGCATATGACATCAACGCATAAAACCTGGCTCGGATGACACTGTTGGGGAACGTAGTAATTTCAAAATTTTCCTACGCACACGCAAGATCATGGTGATGCATAGCACTGAGAGGGGAGAGTATTGTCTCACGCCCTCGTGAGACCAAAGCGGAAGCGATCACAACATAGAGGAAGTAGTCGACGTTCTCCTCGCGATCCAGCCGATCCCAACGCGTTACTCCGGCGCCTCGAGTCGATCACAACGTAGAGGAAGTAGTCAGACGTTCTCCTCGCGATCCAGCCGATCCCAGTAGCATTACTCGGCGCCTCAAGTTCTTGGCACACGCTCAGCTCGATGACGCCTCCTCGGGCTCCGATCCAAAGAAAGCTCGGGAGAGGGAGTTCCACAAGACGACGGCGTGGTGGACGATCTTGATGTTCTATCGACGCAGGCTTCGCCTAAGCAATCGCTATGATATGACCGAGGTGGAATATGGTGGAGGGGGCACCGCACACGGCTAAGGAACGATCTCAAGGATCAACTTGTGTGTTCTAGGGTGCCCCCTACCCCGTATATAAAGGAGGGAGGGCGGAGGTGGCCGGCCTCACGGGGGGCGCGCCATAGGGAGGGGGAAACCTACTCCAAGTAGGTTTCCCTCTCTTGTCCTTATCTTATTTGGAGGGGGAAGGAAGGAGTACTAGTATTAGGAAGTAGTACTAGTAGTAGGAATAGGAAGAGGGGGAAGGAGAAAGGAAAAGGGGGCCGCCTCCCCAATTCAGATTGGGCTTGGGGCGCGCCTCCCTTGTTCCTTCTCCTTCCTCCTACATGGGCCCAATAAGGCCCATATACCTCCCGGGGTTCCAGAACCTCCTCAAGCTCCAAACTTCTCGGAACCTTTCCGTGTCCAAATATATCCGTCCAATATATTAATCTTTATGTCTCGACCATTTCGAGACTCCTCGTCATGTCCGTGATCATATCCGGGACTCAACAACATTCGCACATCAAAATACATAAACTCATAATATAACCGCCATCGAAACCTTAAGCGTGCGGACCCTACGGTTCGAGAATAATGTAGACATGACCGAGACATGTCTCCGTCAATAACCAATAGCGGACCTCGGATGCCCATATTGGTTCCTACATTTTCACGTAAGATCTTTATCGGTCGACCGCATAACAACATACGTTGTTCCCTTTGTCATCGGTATGTTACTTACCCGAGATTCGATCGTCGGTATCCAATACCTAGTTCAATCTCAAGCATCGGTAAGTCTCTTTACTGCTCCGTAATACATCATCGCACAACTAACTCATTAGTTGTAGTGCTTGCAAGGCTTATGTGATGTGTATTACCGAGAAGGCCCAGAGATACCTCTCCGACAATCGGAGTGACAAAACCTAATCTCGAAATACGCCAACCCAACAAGTACCTTTGGAGACACATGTAGTACTCCTTTATAATCACCCGATTACGCCAGGACGCTTGGTAGTACCTAAAGTGTTCCTCCGTAAACGGAGTTGCATAATCTCATAGTTATAGGAACATGTATAAGTCATGAAGAAAGCAATAGCAATATACTAAACGACCAAGTGCTAAGCTAACGGAATGGGTCATGTCAATCACATCATTCTTCTAATGAGGTGATCCCATTAATCAAATGACAACACATGTCTATGGTTAGGAAACATAACCATCTTTGATTAATGAGCTAGTCTAGTAGAGGCTTACTAGTGACTATCTGTTTGTCTATGTATTAACACATGTATTATGTTTCCGATTAATACAATTCTAGCATGAATAATAAACATTTATCATGATATAAGGAAATAAATAATAACTTTATTATTGCCTCTAGGGCATATTGTGAACCATGTCAATGTGGAGTTTATGACCAGCCTGACATCATTGTTGGTAAGTTCTTGGTTAATTCATTTACAGCCCTTCTTCTTTTTGACACTGGTGCATCACATTCATTCATATCAAGGGGGTTTGTGGATAAGTTTAAGTTGTCGACCGTAGCCCTTAAGTCACCTATGTTAGTGAGTTCCCCAGGAGCAGAGTATATGGCTAGTCGGGGATGTTTTCGCTACCATTGACCATAGGGAGACACGCTTTTCCTAATCGACCTCATTATCCTAAAATCCCAAGGATTGGACGTGATCCTAGGCATGGACTGGCTATCCAAGTATGAAGGGAATATTGATTGTGCCAGTAAGTCGATTCTTCTCACCACCCCAGAGGGGAAGCGGATTAAGTATGTGTCGAAGCATACGCCAAAGAAGACTCAAGTGAATTCTCTTACGGGAGTTGTTCAGGAGGAAGTACCAGTTGTGAAGGATTATCTCGATGTATTCCCCGAGGAATTGCCCGGCATGCCACCGGATCGGGACATAGAGTTTTTGATCGAATTGTTACCAGCACGGACCAATATCCAAGAGACCGTCTCGATGCCCGCAAATGATCCGGAGGAAATTAAGAAGCAGATTAAGGAATTATTGGAGAAAGGTTATATTCGACCGAGTTCATCACCATGGGGAGCCCAAAGGTTCTAGTTGAGAAGAAGGATGGAACCTTGAGAATGGTTGTAGATTATCGTGCGCTAAACGAGGTGACGATTAAGAACAAGTACCCTCTACCAATGATCAATGATTTGTTTGACCAGCTACAAGGAGCAAAAGTTTTCTCCAAGATCGATCTTCGATCAGGATATCACCAGCTGAAGATTCGAGAACAGGATATACCCAAGACAGCTTTTACCACGAGATACGGACTTTATGAGTACACGGTCATGTCTTTTGGTTTGACTAATGCCCCTGCCTATTTTATGAGTATGATGAATAAGGTATTCATGGAGTTCTTGGATAAGTTTGTTGTGGTATTCATTGATGACATATTGATTTACTCGAAGAATGAAGAAGAACACAAGGAACATTTGCGCTTGGTTCTAGAGAAGCTCATGGAACATCAATTATACGCAAAGTTCAGCAAGTGCGAATTCTGGTTGAAGGAAGTCGTATTTCTGGACATGTTATATCAGGAGAAGGAATAGCGGTAGACCCTCAAAGGTTGAAGCCGCCACCGAATGGAAGGCACCCACCTCAGTCGGAGAGATTCACAGTTTTCTTGGACTCGTAGGATATTACCGGAGATTTATTGAGAATTTCTCCAAGATCCCGAAGCCCATGACAGAGTTATTGATGAAAGACACCAAGTTTAATTGGACCGAGGAATGTGAGACTAGTTTTCAGGAGTTGAAGAAACGTTTGGTCACAGCCCCAGTGCTAATTCTTCCGAATATACGCAAGGATTTCCAAGTATATTGCGACGCTTCTCGTCAGGGACTTGGAGGTGTTCTTATGCAAGAAGGAAGAGTTGTTTCATATGCCTCACGTCAGCTTTGACCTCATGAGCGGAATTATGCCACACATGATTTGGAGTTAGCAGCCGTAGTGCACGCACTCAAGACCTGGAGACATTTTCTTATCGAAAATTGTTGTGATGTTTACACGGATCACAAGAGTTTGAAATACATCTTCACACAGAAGGAGTTGAACCTCAGGCATAGAAGATGGTTGGAGCTCATAAAGGATTATGATATGAAATTGCACTATCACCCAGGAAAGGCCAATGTTGTGGCAGATGCATTGAGCCGCAAGAGCTACGTCAATACCCTCACAGCAGGAGGATTACCTCAGGAGTTAATTGATGATCTCAGAGATCTTCGATTGGAGATAGTACCACGAGGTTTTGTTGCCGCAATGGAAATTCAATCCACTTTGTTGGGAAAGATCCGAGAAACCCAGAAGTTAGACAAAGGTATTGCGGAGATAAAGGGAAGGATGAACCAAGGAAAGGCGTATGATTTCGTGAGGATGAACATGGAACCTTATGGTTTGAGCAGCGCATTTACGTGCCAAATGACCCGTAGATCGTGAAATTGATTCTTCAGGAGGCTCATGATTCGCTTTATTCAATACACCCGGCAACACCAAGATGTATTTGGACTTGAAGGAAAGTTTCGGTGATGGGTATGAAGAAGGATATTGCCGAGTATGTTGCAGTATGTGACGTATGTCAGAGGATTAAGGCAGAGCACCAGAAACCAGCAGGATTACTTCAGCCCTTGCCGATACCAGATTGGAAGTGGGACAAGCTTGGCATGGACTTCATTACAGGATTACCCAGACCCGATCAAAGCTATGATTCTATTTGGGTAGTGGTTGATCGCTTGACTAAGGTAGCTCACTTCATCCCCGTGAAAACCACATATACAAGTGCTAAGTTAGCCAAGATATACATGACCAGGATTTTATGTCCGCATGGAGTTCTCGAGGACCATCAGACGATAGAGGAACACAATTTACCTCAAAGTTTTGGCATCGATTACATGAAACTTTGGGTACCAGTTAGAGTTCAAGACAGCCTTTCATCCGCAGCATGATGGGCGCATCGAGAGAGTCAACCAGATTCTGGAGGACATGTTGAGAGCTTGTGCACTAGATTATGGATCTAGTTGGGATGATAATTTGCCATACGCAGAATTCTCATATAACAATAGCTATCAAGCTAGTTTGAAAATGGCCCCTTTCGAAGCTTTGTACGGAAGGAGGTGCAGGACACCATTGATGTGGGATGAAGTTGGAGACCGTAAATTATTCGGACCAGATTTAATTAGAGATTCAGAGGAGAAAGTCAAGCTGATCCGCGACAGACTCAAGGTAGCCCAATCCGCATGTAAGAGTTATGCCGATACTAAACGCAAGGAGGTAACCTATGAAGTCGGAGATAGAGCATATCTGCGTGTGTCACCACTTCGAGGAGTTAAACGATTTGGAGTCAAAGGAAAGTTAGCACCACGGTTTGTGGGACCATATAGAGTTTTAGAACGCATGGGTGAAGTTGCTTACAAGTTAGAATTACCAGAAGCCTTGTCAGGAGTTCATGATGTGTTTCATGTTTCCCAGTTGAAGAAGTGCCATGCGGAGATGGCCGATATTCCTTTGAGAGATCTGATTGCCACCGGAGGCCATACAGTTGGATAGTGATCGACCTATGAGGAGAAGCCCATCAAGATTCTCGAACTGCAAGGTGGTTACCCGCAGCAAGGTCATCAAGTTTTGCAAGGTTCAGTGGAGTCATCATACTGAGGAAGAAGCCACCTGGGAACGAGAAGAAGACCTCCGACAGGACCACCCACACCTTTTTGCTAGCCAACCCGAATCTTGAAGGCGAGATTCATCTTAAGGGGGTAGGTTTGTAACATCCCAATTTTCAATTTGGATGTTTATAAATAGATCATTCATATGCATCCATTATTTATGCATTTTGCCCCATTTGTTTTATTTGATTTTTGATCCTAGGAACTTTAAGCAACTCAAGGACCAAAAGAGAGAGTTGGAAGTTTCCCTAAAAACCAATTTTGATTTTTTTTTCAAAGTTGGGAGTTTGGATCAAATTTGGTTTCACCAAAAAAAATCATTTCCATTATTTCAAAAAAATAAAGAGAGAAGATAAAAGGACTTCTTCAAAAAACAGAAAAGAAATATTGGAAATTGATTTTGAAATCTAAATATACTTATTGGGTTTTATTTGCAATTTATTTTGATGCAAATTTTATTAACATAGCAAAATGTTTTTTTATAAAAAACTTGCATTTTAGGCCAGAGAAAAGTTCACTGGGTCATATATAAGACCATATAACTATGTGAAGTTTCTAGAAATTTTTAGACTTGTATTTATTTATTTTTTGGTGTTTCATTTCTTCTGTAAAAAAATGAAAAACGTTTTTTTAAACGTGCAGCCAAGGCCCAAGGAAGGCCCAGCCTTCCTCACGACCCAACCTGGTCGTCTTCCTCCTTACGTTCATGGCAGAGCCAGGAGAACGCACATCCATCCAGCACCCCACCCTAGCGCCCCACCTCTCCCCTTCCTCTTCCCCACTCCAAAACGCCTCTGAACGGAACCCCCTCGCCTCTCTTGACCCCTCCCATCCCCTGGTGTGCCTCAAAGACGACCATAATGGCCACCATGAGCACTTGAAACTGCAGCCATTAACACATCTCGCCCCACCCAACTCTGGACCTCCCCAAGCCCTATATAAAGCACCCCTGGTAGCCCTCTCGCCCCTCGTCTGAAGCCCTCTCCTTCTGGAGTTTCTCCCTCTCTCTAACCTCTCCAATTGCTCGCCGGAGTTCGCGAATTCCGGCGACCTCTCACCGTGTGTACAGGAAGCAATCTACCACCATAACTTGTGCAAGTGGTTCAACTCACCGTCCTCTACACCGTTCTGCACGCATCCTTCGCCGAAGCACACCGGAGCCGCCTCCTTCCTCGTCTCCGGCGACAAGTCCGGTGAGCACCCAGCCAGCCAATCACAGAGCGCCACTTGTCTCTGGCCGAATTGTTTTTCTTTTTCAGGAACTTTTCCAAATTCAGATTCTTTACCAATTCTTGTTTCTTGTATATCTTTTAGTCTATTGATCCGATTTAGTTGATTCTTTTTCCTACTAGTTCATAAAAATCCCCTCTATCCAGAGAACCAAACGAAAAATATTTTTGAAAATTTTAAAATTTGAATTCAAACAGATCTGAATTCAAACTTCGTTAGGCCGTATCTCGAGTTTTGTAACTCCGTTTTAGGTGATTCTTTTTGCGAATCGAAGCTCGTAACATGTAATTTCTGTTAAACCCAAACACATATATTTTTTTGCTACTATAAAAATTACGTTCTGTACAGAGACTTTATTTGGATATTTTGGAGTTTTTCGAAGTCTTTCATTTGTTTTCTTTTTGGATCTTTGCGTGTATGCTTATGTATGTTATTGCTTGCTTACGCTAGATCATCCGGAGTGCGAAGCTTGCTACTACGAATCTTTACAGTTCAACGAACGTCAGCAAGGCAAGTTCACACTTTGATCATAATTTTTTAGTACCCAGTTTTTACTATGCATTAGTTTAACCCTCAAAGATTGCACGGATAGGATTGGGAACATGTGGATATGCTATGTAGTTCATGTGGTAGGAACCTATGACTTTTGATCACCCTGGGAATTTTCGTTATGTCATATATTGCTTAGCCATGCTCAGAGAGCGGGATTGGTTTGAGTGATCCATGCAAGTTAAGTAGAGATAATATTTGGGACAACATAAGGTGGCAACTTTAATACACATCCGGGTGGATTGTTTGGGGCACTGGAGTAACCAGTCTTGCCCAAGGGGAATCCTGAGTACCCGTGTGATTACCCTAGGTCCGCCTCCTGTGCTCAAAGGGATCATTAGATATTTCATGCCTAGAAACTTCTGTGTGCAGCCACAAGCCATTATGGGCTCTGGCATAGTTGAGTAAGTTGTGTGACCTCTTTCCGTGGTAGACTAGCTGATGTAGGGGAAAGTAGGTGTACTGGTCTACCCAGGGTTAAGGGCAAACGCTTCTGAAAGTCTATGTCTCGATCTTCCGATCATGGAGGTGGTCGAGTCTTGTGGGGAAAAGTGCGGAAACCTCTGCAGAGTGTGTAAACTAATCATGATTAGTCGTGTCCCCGGTTATGGACAACTTGAGTATCTAGAAGTGAATTATTGGTTGATCTCATCACTCCTTTTAATCAAATTATTGGGTTACTAATAACTTGGGAATTTTGGGATTGAGTTGGAGGAACCTTCTCAATAATGGCATTTTAATTTAGTAGTTAATAAAAATTTATTCCTTTGTTGTAGGGTAAAATTGGCTTTATGCAAAAAATTAACTTAGAGCCTCCACCAGCTAAATTTGCATATAGAGATAGTCTTTTCATTTATTATTATTCTCTGGTGTGAAATTGCCAGCATATTCCATGTGCTGACCTACACGGCTGCAACGTCTCATGTTGCACTTTTCCGACGAGGATTAAAGGTGCGATAGGTCGTTGTTCTCGCACTCCGCTTGCCGTGGAGTTGGATGGACTCATTTACCTTCGATGCTTCATGATTATTATGTTTTAGATGGCCTTTGGCCATATTATTGTAATATGTACTCTTTTGAGGATCTCGATGTAATAAAGTGTGTGATTAAACTCTGTTATAATTACTCGAGTACTGTGTGTGTCAGCATACCGATCCAGGGATGACACCTAAGCACAAAGACTTCGATCCATTTGGGTCAGGTCGCTACAAGGATGAGGCAAGTTCAAAGAAGAAAGTGCTCAAGAAGGAGTACAACTCAACTGCAGTTAAGCCAGGAATGAAGATCAAAAGGCCTGCAGGAAGACAACCAATGTCCAAAGCCAGAGTCTCCACTCAAGCATCTTTGGAATCCCAACCCAAAGAGCCTGCTGCTTCTGAAGGAAAGAAAAGGAAGGAAAGGGTCAAGAATACTATGGCCAGAGTAATAGGAAAGCCTTCCATGATGGAGGAAGAAGAGGAAGAAGATGTTGCTGAACCAGCACCCAAGGCACAAAAGCTGATGGGTGATGTTATAAAGTCAGGGGCTACCACTTCAAATCCCAAAGTAGCACCCAAAGCTGCCCCCAAGCCCAAGAGTGCACCTATGAGGAATACCAGGAGTATACCAGCTGCTGAAAAGAACAAGGCCCCAATGCCTGATGTTGCTGCTGAGGAAGATGAAGAAGGGCAAGTCTTAAGGAAGCTCAAACCCAAGATTCCAGACCACAATGATGCTCATCCTGTGGCTGAGAACATGAAGATCAGGAGAGATTTAGGGTTGAGGCTATGGAGAGAGTCAGATCCATATGCCACCAGGAGAAGGACTGTCAGAGATTATGTGTTCCACACCAAGGAGCGGCAGGACTTCTACGAGACCATCTTATTGGATAAGAAGCCCATAATTTGTGATATGAGGTGGGTCGTTGGACCTACATTCAGAGAATGCGTAACACTATCCCGGAGTATATGATGCCTTCAAGTGTGGAGTTGCAGATTTTGTTGGGCAGAAGCTCACAAAATGGAATGATGAGCTCATTATGCAATTCTACTCCACAACACATTTCTATCCAGATGGCAGGATAGTTTGGATGTCAGAAGGAACGAGATACCAATAAACCATAGAGGAATGGGCAAGTCTGATCAATGCCCCAAAGGAAAGTGAAGATGACTTGGACATTTATGCCAAGAAGAAGATGGATCACAACTCAATGTCACAGATGTATAAGGAGATCCCTGATGATGCACTTGAGACTTTCAAGTTTGGATCAGTTCATTTTCTTACATCGGGGCTGCCAACGATCAACTGGATCCTAAGGCACACTCTATTGCCCAAATCAGGTGACCACAACATGATCAGAGGGCATGCAATTAATTTGCTTCACATTTTTGTTGTGCCCCAGAAATTCAAGGTCATGAGCCTCATAGTTGAAACTATCAAGAGGACAAAGAATCGACCAAAAGAGGAGATGTGGATATGCCCCACAAATCCAGGGAGTTGATTAACTCAAAGATGGGCACAGGAAGTATATGTTGGATAAAGAACACTTAGTTCTCTATCACGAATTTGAGGACAATCAAGTTGTCATGACCGAGAATGAACCATCATCAAGACAAGCTCAAGAGAAGAAGGAGAAGGCAAGGAAAGAGAAGGCTGCAAAGATGCCAACTCTAGCAGAGGCATCTGAGTACTTTTTGAAGAACAAGCAGGAGCAGCTTGGTTACTTGATAGCATCAACTCTGCGGATTGAGAAGGGGTTGGCCACCCTAACTCAAAACAAGGAGAGCCTGGAAAGAATCATGGAACACAAATTCTATGATCTTGATGTCAAATTAATCGAGATTCGGGCCACCTGTGGAGCAGCTACAGGATGACATGCAGGAGAGGAAGGGCAGGACAACAACTGATGCATTTGCCAGAGTGCCTCGAGCTCAGAGATCAGCTACAGAGCCAGTACCAATCACCAGAGTCACTTCATCTTCTCCAGCTACAGCTCCAGGACCAACTCCTCCAGCTCCTTCCACATCTATTGAAGTCTTCGTCCAAGGAGCCATCTCTACGCCACCAGCAAAAGACCAAGCCTGAGAGACAATATAGTCCTATGCATTTTATAGGAACTTTTTGGTAACTTGTTGCCAAAGGGGGATAAAAATGTATAGATCATAGGCTTCGAGAGAGAGAGAGAGTTTGCTTTTGTTCTCTCTTGTCTTCTTGGTTGAATTTGTTTGCTTTTGATTGCTTGAGATACTATGCTATTACCTGTGAGACATTGATGATCATGTGTTTGATCATAAGCTACACTTATGCTTGTTATATTTTATTATCTTACTTATCCTCATATGATCATTCACTGCTTGGTGATGAGTGCATGCATTCAATCTTTATTATTTTGAGCGCTCCACCAAGATGTATGTGACATGGAAGAGTAACACATGAGTCTAATTCCTTGTGCAGTTGCAGTCCAAAGCAAATCTTAAAATATGCACAAATTTAGGGGAGCTCTTGCTTATCACATACTTCCCAAAGCGACGATGTTTTTCAATCTTATTTTCATTTTTGAAGCTTTGATCTATATGTTGTCATCAATTACCAAAAAGGGAGATTGAAAGTGCAACTATCCCTAGATGGTTTTGGTAATTCATAACAACATATAGCTCATTGAGCTAATGCTATTCCAAGACAAATATTTCAGGAAAGCTCAATGAATGGCATGGCATGGACGATGAAAGTGGATCCCTCAAAATATTAAGGACAAAGGATTGGCTCAAGCTCAAAAGCTCAAGACTCTACATTTTACATTTTAGTGATCCAAGATCGCATTGAGTCTATAGGAAAAGCCAATACTATCAAGAAGGGATGAGGTGTTGCTTAATGAGCCTCTTGCTTCATGTGCTTAGTGATATGCTTCAAAACCCTCCACTACTTTCTCACATCCACATATGACCTAAACCTAAAGTCAAACTCGGCCCTACCGATTCTTTCTATCCGCGCCACCGAAGTTCAATTGTCATAGCCATCGCCACAAACCCTAGGCAAATCGGTCTCACCGATAGGGATCTCAGTCTCACCGATAGGGACCTCGGTCTCACCGAGATGGGATTGTAATCTCTCTGTTTCCCTTCATAACGTTTCGGTCTAACCGAAGTGAGCGATCGGTCCCACCGAGATTGCAATGTAAACTCTCTGTTTCCCTTTCGTAACTTTTCGGTCCCACCGAAAGAGCGAATCGGTCCCACCGAGTTTACCTGACCAACTCTCTGGTCATCTAATTACCAAAATCGGTCTCACCGAGTTTGTGTAATCGGTCTCATCGAGATTACGTTATGCCCTAACCCTAACCATATCGGTCCTATCGAGTTGCATGTCAGTCCCACCGAAAACCCTAATGGTCACTAGGTTTACTAAATCGGTCAGACCGAGTTTGTTGATTCAGTCCCACCGAGTTTGGTAAATTGTGTGTAACGGTTAGATTTTGTGTGGAGGCTATATATACCCCTCCACCTCCTCTTCATTCGTGGAGAGAGCCATCAGAACAAACCTACACTTCCAACTTATCAATTCTGAGAGAGAACCACCTACTCATGTGTTGAGGCCAAGATATTCCATTCCTACCATATGAATCTTGATCTCTAGCCTTCCCGAAGTTGCTTTCCACTCAAATCTTCTTTCCACCAAATCCAAATCCTGTGAGAGAGAGTTGAGTGTTGGGGAGACTATCATTTGAAGCACAAGAGCAAGGAGTTCATCATCAACACACCATTTGTTACTTCTTGGAGAGTGGTGTCTCCTAGATTGGCTAGGTGTCACTTGGGAGCCTCCAACAAGATTGTGGAGTTGAACCAAGGAGTTTGTAAGGGCAAGGAGATCGCCTACTTCGTGAAGATCTACCGCTAGTGAGGCAAGTCCTTCGTGGGCGACGGCCATGGTGGGATAGACAAGGTTGCCTCTTCGTGGACCCTTCGTGGGGGGAGCCCTCCGTGGACTAGCGCAACCGTTACCCTTCGTGGGTTGAAGTCTCCATCAACGTGGATGTATGATAGCACCACCTATCGGAACAACGACGAAAACATCCGTGTCTCCAATTGCGTTTGAATCCTCCAAACCCTTCCCTTTACATTCTTGCAAGTTGCATGCTTTAATTTCCGCTGCCTATATACTCTTTGCATGCTTGCTTGAATTGTGTGAAGATTGCTTGACTTGTTCAAAGAAAGCTAAAATCTGCCAAAGTCTAAAATTGGGAAAAGGTTAGGTTTTTAATTGGTCAAGTAGTCTAATCATCCCCCCCCCCTCTAGACATACTTCAAGGTCCTACAAGTGGTATTAGAGCTTTGGTCTCCATTTTCTTTGATTTCCATAGCTTTTGGTGGTCATAGCCTTGGTTTCACAACCTAGGAGAGTATGGCGTCTAGCGAGGGAAATTATCACCGTAGAGGTCCTTACTTTGATGGCACTAATTTTGCTAGTTGGAAGCATAAGATGAAAATGCATACTCTCGGACATAACCCCACCGTTTGGGCTATTGTGTGTATTGGTTTGCAAGGTGAATTATTTGATGGGAGAGAACCGAACCGTGAAGCTAGCGTGGAAGAGTTGAAGATGCTGCAATACAACGCGCAAGCTTGTGATATCCTCTTCAATGGCTTGTGCCCCGAAGAATTCAACAAAATCAGTCGTCTTGAGAATGCAAAGGAAATTTAGGATACTTTGATTGATATGCATGAAGGTATCGACTCCGTCAAGGAATCCAAGTTGGATGTGCTCCAAAGTCAGCTTGACAAGTTCAAAATGAAGGATGGTGAAAGTGTCGCTGAAATGTACTCTAGGCTTGCTCTTATCACAAATGAGATTGCCGGCTTAGGAAGTGAAGAGATGACCGACAGATTCATCATCAAGAAGATCCTAAGAGCATTGGATGGAAAATATGATACCGTGTGCATATTGATCCAAATGATGCCAAATTAGAAAGATCTCAAGCCAACGGAAGTCATTGGAAGAATTATTGCTCATGATATGTCACTCAAGGATAAGGAGGAACTTCACAACAAGTCAAGTGGTGCTTAAAAAGCCTCATGTGACGCCCCCACATCATCAAGTGAGAAACAAACCTTCAATGAAGAATTGAGCTTAATGGTGAAGAACTTCAACAAATTCTACAAGATTAGAAGCAAAGAAAGAAGCTCTAAGTCAAGGTCCTACAATGACAAAAGATCTTCTAGTCGAGAGCAAGAATGCTACAATTGTGGGAGACCCGGACACTATTCCAATGAGTGTACGTCACCCTACAAAAGAAGAGAAGATTCTCCCAAGAGAAGAAGTAGAAGAGAAGAATCACCACCAAGAGAGAGAAGGAGTAGAGATGAACGAAGACCCTCACGGAGAAGCAAGGATTCGGATAGGAAGGACAAGTCATCAAAGAGCTACACAAAACGAAGACATCAAGCTCACGTTGGTGAATGGGTATCCGGCTCCGACTCCGATAATCACTCTGAGAGAAGCTATCACTCCGACTCCGAATACACTCAAGATGAAGGTGTTGCCGGTCTAGCACTTGTGTCAACCAAGCTATCGTACATCCACGTTGATGGAGACTTCAACCCACAAAGGGTAAAGGTTGCGTGAGTCCACGGAGGGCTCCACTCACGAAGGGTCCACGAAGAAGCAACCTTGTCTATCCCACCATGGCCGTCACCCATGAAGGACTTGTCTCACTAGCGGTAGATCTTCACGAAGTAGGGGGTCTCCTTGCCCTTAAAAACTCCTTGGTTCAACTCCACAATCTTGTCGGAGGCTCCCAAGTGACACCTAGCCAATCTAGGAGACACCACTCTCCAAGAAGTAACAAATGGTGTGTTGATGATGAACTCCTTGCTCTTGTGCTTCAAATGATAGTATCCCCAACACTCAACTCTCTCTCACAGGATTTGGATTTGGTGGAAAGAAGATTTGAGTGGAAAGCAACTTCGGGAAGGCTAGAGATCAAGATTCATATGGTAGGAATGGAATATCTTGGTCTCAACACAAGGGTTGGAAGTTCTCTCTCAGAAAATGTGTATTGAAGTGTAGGTTCGTTCTGATGGCTCTCTTCTCGAATGAAGAGTGGGTGGAGGGGTATATATAGCCTCCACACAAAATCTAACCGTTACACACAACTTGCCAAACTCGGTGAGACCGAATTGTTAAACTCGGTCGGACCGATTCAGCAAATCTAGTGACCGTTAGGATTTTCGGTGGGACCGACATGCAACTCGGTAGGACCGATATGGTTTGGGTTAGGGCATAACGTAATCTCGGTGAAACCAATTACACAAACTCGGTGGAACCAATTTTGGTAATAAGCTAACCAGAGAGTTGGTCAGGCAAACTCGGTGAGACCGATTACACAAACTCGGTGGGACCAATTTTGGTAATAAGCTAACCAGAGAGTTGGTCAGGCAAACTCGGTGAGACCGATTACACAAACTCGGTGGGACCAATTTTGGTAATAAGCTAACCAGAGAGTTTGCATTGTAATCTCGGTAGTACCGATTGCTCAAACTCGGTGAGACCGATTTTGGTAATGGACATACACAGAGAGATTACAATCCCATCTCGGTGAGACCGAGATCCCCATCGGTGAGACCGATTTGCCTAGGGTTTGTGGCAGTGGCTATGACATCTGAACTCGGTGGCGCCGGATAGAAAGAATCGGTGGGGCCGAGTGTGACTTTTGGTTTAGGTCATATGTGGATGTGGGAAAGTAGTTGAGGGTTTTGGAGCATATCACTAAGCACTTTGAGCAAGCAAGCCATTAAGCAACACCTCATCCCCTCTTGATAGTATTGGCTTTTCCTATAGACTCAATGTGATCTTGGATCACTAAAAATATAAAATGTAGAGTCTTGTACTTGAAGCTTGAGCCAATCCTTTGTCCTTAGCATCTTGAAGGGGTTCCACATCCTTTAGTCCATGCCACTTCATTATTGAACTTATCTGAAACATACTAGGTAAAAGTGTTAGTCCAACTAGAGATATGTTGACATTAAATACCAAAATCACCCAGGGAGCACTTGTGCTTTCAACACGGTCACGCTCAAGTGCTCAACCTACACGTGCATGCACACACATACTCAATCAGGGTGAGCTAGTGACCGTATAAACACCGGAAAATATATATATTGAGCACAATGAGCGTATTATGAAGTCCAGTGACCATATTTTTACAAATATACAATGACAGACAGTGTACTTATCTCGTTTGAAATTAAGCCATATTAACCGGAGAGGAGGCAGTATGGACTAGCATTACTTTGTTGTGTCCCGTCAACTTGCCGAACGAGGAGAAGCTTGTAGGACGAGAGAAGCTTGCGCGCGGTGGCTCGCGGGACAAGGAGAAACTTTTGACTAATCCAAGCTCTCCCTCGCCAAAGCGGTGGACGGGCAATGCTTAATTCGATGTCGATTGCCGTAAGCATACACTATACTACTAGTGCTATTATTGTTCGACTTCCTAATAGGCTAATGTACCAAGCGCAAAGTTTACTAGTACTACTACTATAGTCTATAAAGGTACGTACTATACTAGTACTAGGAACCGGATGGAGGAGCGTTTGCACTCTTATTATAATTTTAAAATGTGATAAAGCAATCTTCAACGCATTCGGTTCTCTTCGAGGGTTCTCGCATGTGATAATGGAAGTTGATTGCATGGAACACTCGCCACAATTCTCGCTTAATTCTGGCTCATATCCTGTTACAAATAGTAGCGCTCGGTAATATTTCCTCTTTTTTTGTTATTCAGCATGTAAACAGTGTCACAAACCTTGCGGCGCATCTTCGTGCAAACCGTGTTTGCTGCACTTTGAATGTGGCCGAGAGCTGGCTTGATGAAACACCTCGCTTCCTACTTCTTTTTTTGTGGGGTACCTCGCTTCCTAGTGACCAGTGTCTTGGTTGATCGTCCTAAGAATGCTTATATATGAAAAAATCTCTCACATTTACCTGCAAAAAATATTAAGCCATATTAACCGGAAAGGAGGGAGTATGGACTAGCACTACTTTTTGGTGTGTCCCGTCAACTCACAGAACAAGGAGAAGCTTGCAGGACAAGGTGAAGCTTGCTTACACCTTTTGATTAATGCAACCTACCCTCGGTGGACATGCATCAGTCCATTCGGTGTCAGATTGTCAGACGCATACACTGTAGTACCCAACATGCGGAGTACCATCATTGTTCGACTTCACGAAGAGGCGAAGAGCCAAGCGCAGTAGTACGAGTAGTACTACTACTAGAACTGCATGGTGGAGCGTCTGTACTCTTATTTTTTTATCTCTGATAAAGTACACGTTTATTCCGGAGAAGGGCAGAAAACAGCAGCCCAACATGTAATGGATGATACCGATCAACCAACCATGCTCGAATATATCTTGGCCTCCGTGGCGAGCCCGTACGTGTGTTCTCGCCTCGTCTATCTCAAGGAACGGCGGGTTGGCTCTTTGCCGCCAATTGAGATCGGTTTGCTCACACTCTGCCCCACATGTCGTTGATATGCCAAGAGGAGGTGCGTTGACCGATCGCCATACGCTGCATTTGGTTTTGCACCTTCATACTACTCCTCCCTCCGTCCACAGCCATGTATGCCGCTTCATTATGATGCATTTCTCTCAATGCATTTCCACCACGAGAGAGAGACTTTAGACGCGCGTTTGGTTTAATGCTCAATTAATTAGGGCGTGGTAACCGCAATCAAGTCCACAATTTTCTCTCCATGTATTGTACTACTACGGAGTGGACTAAGTGCATGCATGTGTACCCGGGGTGGAAGCACTGCATGCATGTGTGTACGCATTATTCCCTCTAGTAATAGACGTCGTGCTATAACTACCAATGCTATTTTTCAGGTCGATCGCTAGTCGCCTTGGTCCCACAGACTTTTTTTTTCTGAAGCGCGTTGTATAAACAATGACGGATGGAGTAGTATGAGCGGATTCAAAGAAGAGCGTATTGATGGTTGCTTCTTCAGAGCAACTTATAGTGGGAAAGGTAGGGCTTATGATTTGACTGCTCATTACTCACTATTAATGCGGCGTAACGACCGGGCTGAGTCTCCCATGCGGTTGTGCACTACCCCCTCGGTTCTTAGATATACTCCGGAGTATTTGTCTTTCTAGAGATTTCAACGAGTGACTACTCAAATATTTGTCTTTTTAGAGATTTCAAATGGACCGCACATACGGATGTATATAGACATATTTTAGAGTGTAGATTCACTCATTTTTCTCCGTATGTAGTCACTTGTTGAAATCTCTAGAAAGACAAATAGAATATTTAGGAACAGAGGGAGTACACATAGCAAAATGAGTGAATCTACACTCTAAAATATGCCCGTTTGAAATTTGTAAAAAGACAAATATTTAGGAACGAAGGAGTATAATTTTGTGCATGGCACATGGACCCGGATGATGAAGAGGCTTCGGCACGTTATCAAGCTTCCATCATTTGTCTACATAATTGACATACTATACAAATAATTTTCCAAATGACATGAAATTGTACAATGGTGTGAGCTTTTAGCTTTTGTTTCGCATGTCTTGCCATCGATGCTCTTTTCGAAACAATAAAAACTAACTTTCTTGTTAATGCATGTCAATTATTAGCGGATCGTAGCTAATAATTGCATCACAATCAAGACAGAGTTGTGAGAAGGTGTTAAATTAAAATTGATCCATGCTTTCATTGGCAACGTCCCCCAGCTCTGTCTAAATCAACAAGGCATGTTGGGAAAAAAGTAGTTATGCGGAGCATGCAACATTCCGATCATTTTGTGCAGTTCCACTAAAATAGAGCTGAGCGTCCCTGTTCCAAAGATACTAAGTGTGATTATGATAATAGAGGACTGGTGATGAAACAATAAACACACAAATAGAAGCGGTCACCTTTGCAGTCTCTCTTAAGACTAACTAGTTGGAGAAGATTAGGCTCGGAGTTGGATGAGGAGGATAGAGCAAAAGCAATATCCCTTTGTGCAGTCGCACTGAAATGTAGAGACGTTGCCCGTGTGACATTTTAGTACAACTGCACAAAACACTCTTAAGAAAAAAGTAATTTGTGCAGTTCACCAAAAGGTCGCAATAGCAACGAGGTGAAATGGATAGCCCTGTTTGCAAAAAAGAGGTAGAAAGGAAACAATTGCTGGCCAATAACAGTTAATGACACATGCCACGACAAAAAATAAGCATATTCCTTGTCCTAAGGGAAGATAACAACACAGTTGTGTTTGTCTAAAACGGTGTGAGGACGAGAATGCAATATGGAAAGTATGCCGGACGAGCTACGTTTTGGGCAAAGAGCTATGGAAGATCCACATGCAGCGACGTGGGAAGACGGGCAGTGGAGCAAGGCCGGAGGATACGGAGGTCGTCGGGATGTAACTAGGTGAGCGCGGCGGGCGGAATCATGAAAGGTGGCATAGGCTCGCCGCCGCCGTAGCTTGGTCGAGAGAACGATGTGTACCACAGATCGGGACGTCTGCCTCGGCGCCGTCGAACGGAGAACGATGCACTTCCTCCCTTTCCCCGACGGACGGGATGCGGCGGATCGGTGACCAACGGTGAGAGAGAGGCCACCGACTCCCTTTCCCCGGCGGACGGGATGCGGCGTGTTAGTGACCAACGGAGAGAGAGAGAGAGAGAGAGAGGCCACCGCAGCCTTGTGTGAGATACTCAAGAGTGACAAACCAGCAAAAGGTGCTCCATTGTATATAGTGAGCGGACTACCTTTTTCTCCATAAAAATCGTTTATATTCTGTGTATGTGCCATTGAGCGCTATAAATTTATTTAAAAATAACACGACAACGCGTCAAGTCAAACTTTGTTTCATGCACGCGTGGTACACGACCTCCCTAGGTAAACAAAGCTACATGCATTCAAATTAGCACGTGGGCTGCCATTTCGTAAAGAAATGAGCTCCACCGTGTACCCGCGCGGGTGTGGCTGGGCACGAAGCGTGAGTACGTGCACAGTGCACCTATTCTCTTCTTGTATACGTACACCACCTACGTGGGGTTGTGTGAGAGAGATACAAACCTAGAGAGATATAGTGTGTGGGTTCTTGAGAGTTTTTTTTGGTGGGGAGGGGGTCAATCAAAAAAGTAACATATGCAATGTGTGTGAAATAGAGTCCTGGATATAACATATATATAGAGGGGGCGATCCACGAGAAAAGAGTGGAGGTATCATCGGCTTGAGGTGTCCATAGAATCGAAGAGAGGGATGATGTGTGTGTGTGTGTGTGTGTGTGTGTCGATAAAGAGTGCCATCGAATTTGTGTGTGCCCACGCCAAAGATATAGAGGCCGGCCCTCTTTGGAACGTGAGATGGGACATGTGCAGTTTGTCTCTGTGGCATGGATACCTACCTGCAGCACTCGACTATCGATGTGTGGTGGGGGAAGAGGGAGGCCCAATTAACTATAGAGGTACAATGGCTGGTATATGTGTGGAGGAGGAGAGAGGCCTACCTCATGTATTAAGGAGATCGATCGCCTCATGTATTAAGGGAGATCGATCGGCTTGCATGCATATGTGCAGGAGTTTAAAACGGTTGGGAGAGAGACAGAGCTAGAGTGTTGGAGGGGGTGGTAGTGGAGTTGCTTCTAACAAATGGTGGGATAGGCTTGCTAGACAAACGGAGGGCACGCCTGCAATATCAATAAGAGAGGAGATGGCTGCTTGTTGTCTGTGCACGTGCGTGTGAGAGACGGGTCAGGAGGCATGCACGAATGATGAGGGGGGACGATGTGGCTGTGGTAAGCGGACGTAACTACATAGGAAGATCAATCGCCCTTTGTAAGAGAAAGGAGAGACATAACTTGTGAGGTACGTTGATCGATGGGGGGTAGTTAAATTCGATCTAGGTATATGTTGGGAGATCGATTGGTATACATGCATGTGTGTGTTAGAAGCAAATGAGGCATGAGGAGAAGGATAGAGAGAGAGAGGGATGCATGTAGGAGGTGGTACGAGAGGCATACTATATCGAGGGGGGAGGAGTGTGCGAGTACGAGAACGATGAAAAGAGTGGTGGGAGTGAGGCATGGACGGTGACAAGAGAAGAGGGGAAGCTTGTGTTTGTGCTAGGCACACCTGGCTAGAGAGGCATATTGATCGATGTGTGACGTATATAAGGAGCTGGGGGGCCTACACACACCGTGGGTGAACGACCTAAAGTGAAAAGACGAATTTGCGCGATGGAGCTAGAGAATGCTGAGGGAGAGTGAGAGGGATGCGGGCGTGTGCATGCACAAGAGGAAGTTAGCGCTAGCTACAAAGATAAGAGGGTTGTGTGGGTGTAAAAGACGAATAGAGATCATATATACTTCATTATAAAAAGCGAATTCGGATATTTGAAGAATTTATCATGGTGTTTCAAACCGACGCATGTGTGAATATATATAACGGTGATACACATGGTGTGGTTATGAACATGCTATACTACATTTAATATATTTTATCTCTACTCTTATAAAAAACGGAGTTGTTGATGATGGTGTGCCTGCCATCCTGCATTATAGGCCGTCCGATTTATATATGGCGGATAGCAAGGAAACTATGATGGTTGAAGCTGGCAACAATCATGATTGTAGATTCTTATTGAAATAGAGAAACGAATTCAAATTTAGTTCGAATTGCAGCGGTAGTATAGACATTTGGAATGCACTAAAATGTTGGTATGAGTAGGTTACATGCATTATACAAAGCAGTTAAAAAAATTAATCGGACATAACATGGATTCATACTCCCTCCTTCCATCTATATAGGGCGTAATGAGATTTTTAAGACCGCCTTTGACTATTGACAAGATTAATAGTACATGACATGCACAATGTGAAAATTATATCATTGAAAGAACCTTTCATGCATTTAATTTAACGGTGTGCTTTGTGTAAGTTGCATGTCATATGTCATTGCTCTAATATTTGGTCAAAGTTAGCATCGAAAACGCATTAGGCCCTATATAGATGGAAGGAGGAGTAGCTTTGAATAGCATTTGTATAGTAAAACGGGCAAGACTCTCTCTTTGTGTGGTGTTAATAGTTTTATTTTTTCGCTTTTTTTTGGTTGAGGGAAGTGCGAATTGATTTGGTACGCATAAGTACAATATTACTACACGTTAGGCTTGTCCCTAAAATTCAACCCACGTCTTGTTATACCCGAAAATTCAGATATCGTGCTCCCAAAACTGGCGCCTTCACAACCCGCGCCTTGCTATCCCGAAATTACAATGCGTGCGAAAACTCCCTTCAGCTGCCAAATCCCGACATGCGAAATCCCCCTTCTAACCCTGAGCCGAAAGGGCCGCTAGTTCAAATCGGTGGGGGGTACTTTTGTAACACACCCTACATTTTGGACAAGCGCATTCCTAAGTCATGCTTCACCCCCTCCCATCGCCCCCTTTTCGCCATTCAAATCCTGTGTCGCCATAACCTCTGCTTCCACCGTGAAACCCCACCCTCCTCCATCCGCCATGTCACCGCTGCCCCGGAGCCTCTTCCCGACGACGCCGCCCACCGCAACATCTCGACGTCCCTCGTCCACCTCCCGGATGAGGATCCGTCGTCCATCTCGCCGTCCCGCCGGTTCAGCCGCCCCGTCCTCCACCTCCAAGGAGCTGCTCCGACGATCGCCTCGTCTATCGCGGCTGCTCCATCCCCACAGCGCCGCCTTAACCTGCTCCACCGGAACCGCAACATCCTCGCCGACTCCTCGGATGAAGCCGAGGCCTACTCGGTGCCACCAAAGAGGTTGTACACTCATCGCATCGCACCTTCTCCTTAACTCGACCTCCCGGCGCCGATGGTGCTCCATCCTGCACCCCCATGGAACGGCTACCTTGAAGCCGGCACCGCGGACGACATCTCCATGGCTGCTCTCCCCGGTCACGAGGCCCCTTTGGCGTGGCGTCCATACCAGCCGGATCTGCTGCTGCTGCTCCGGCTCTCGCCGATCGCTTCGCTCACCCAGCTGCTGCTGCTCTCCCCTCGCTTCGTCTTCTTTGCTCTGCTCGATTAAGCCACACTTGATCCGAATCGACTTTTGGGTTAGTCGTTTTCAGGGGTTGGGGGCTTGCCGGAGTTAAGGAAGAACCACCCGTGAGGGGACGGGGCTCAGGGAGAGGTACCCCACTATCTATCTTAGGGTTCAGGGTGGGGGTGGGGGGCCTAGAGGGCTGGCCGGGGCGGTGGTGGCGAGTTATTTCGAGGCGGCGAGGCGGCGTTGGGGCCGGCAGTTCAACCGGTGGTGGCTGGCGGCTCAGGGGGGTGCAGGTTGAAGATGAACTGCAGGCCCTCCCTAAACTACATGTCAAGTGCCTCTCTGCTACCATTGCCTGGGCCGACAAGAGTATTCAGATTCCACAAGAAATTTCACTTTCGACGCTTAAGTTCAGAGTCAACGCTTTTACCTCATCTGTTGTAGTCGTGGTTTTTGGTGATGTTAATTTTACATCCATTTTACATCATCTATTGGAGATGCTATTACAATCCCACTTGAGATTGACGATGTTTGTCTTGTGCCGCTTCAAATTTTGACGTCTTATGGCTCACCGGAGCTGCTCCAATGACAGTAACGATCCATCACAACAGTAGCAAAGGCTCGGACGCCGTCTCTGATTCCTCGATCTTCCTCCACACCTCAATACCACCTCTCGCCTCAACCGCTTCAAATGACCAACCCAATGATCTTTGAGGTCGACACGGCCACGGCAAAGAGGTTGCACACTTGTTGCATCACTTATTACTATACATTCACGTCGATCCATTAGGGCTATTTTGGTTCAACGGAAAACGTCGATCCACCGGGTTGTTACCATCACTCTAAATTTCTGCATGCTCTCCTTACATAATCTCACCATTTTTTTCGTATGCATGTTAGATATTGTACACATCATGCCGAACATGTAGAGAAAAAGAGAAGAGTTTTGTGCGGCAATACAATGTCATGCAGACATCGCTCCATGGTGGGTTCAATGGCAAACCCTCCCCATCCCTCTCCAGATTGTAATCCAGAGGAAGATATCTATTCTAAGGCGGATTCAAACGCCGCTGACCACTCCTATTTACCCCTAAGGTGTTTGCTCTACCTTGGCATGATGATGTTAGTCATATCATGCATATGTTGCCTTGTAGTGCCTACTTTTGACATAATATATGTCATCTGCTTAGTTTAGACATGTTCTGTAATGCCACCTATTTAGTTTCTATATCATATATGGGAATTATGCAGTCTCATGTCTTTTAGCCAGCCATAATATATGTGAAATGTGCAATGCCATCCTGTTTAACTGTGCATCATATATTTGAATGATATCTTGCCCATCCATTTCTTCATTACATTTCCATTTGTCGACAATGTTTGTACATTAAACTACTCTTCCCGTGAATCAGCCATTTGGGTGGGAGATGGAAAACTGGAGTGAAAGCAAGGCCTTCAGAGCGCATTGCTACTGTCAAGGCAGATCTCTTGTTGGGTCCCGATAGCTCCTCAGAGATGGATTCAGAGACAGATGACCAGTCCTATTCTCCCATTGAGGTGTATGCTCTAACTTAGCATGGTTATACTGCTCATATCATGCATACGGTGTCTTGCATTGCATAGTTTAAACATCATATACACAATATTCAACACCATGTTCTTAGTTCGGGCATCATATCGAATGCCCTCTGTTTAGCATATAAATCACATATGTGAATTAAATGATGCGATCCTGATTACTTAGATAACATGTAGGTGAATTATGTCATGCAATCCTGTTTAGTTATTCATCATATCTTTGAATTATGTTATGCTATGCTATCTAGTTTAGATAGACATCATATATGTGAAATTATGTCCTGTTATCCGTTCTAGTTAAACAATATACATGTCAACTATTTCATGCCCTCTTTTTTCGACACTATCTATTGCATCTGTCTCTCATACAATGTCTGTACATTCAACTATGTTTCCTGTTTATCAGCCATTTGAATTGGAGCGGGTGATGCGATTCTAGCGGACTAAAAACACGGTCTTCAAATAAAATAGTGCTACCTCTTGGTGGAGATAGCACCCCGGTTGTACATGCACAAGAACTAGCCCTACCACACATAACCCAAACTCTCGCAGATTGTACCCCTACTGCGATGAACAGAGAACCAGCTTCACCCAATCTAACCCCAACCCCAGCCGATAGTAATCCAGTTCCTATTGACACGGCACCATCTCCACCATGAGCTCCCAAACAAGAGCGGTTAGTAAGGCAGCTCCAAAGGTGCCAAAAGGGCCAAGATTATCACGGCGAACCCCAACTCTACCGGTTAGTACGCCTATTCCTCGTGGAGGAAGCACAACCACTAGTCGTAGTTTAGCATCTATCACATTTGATGTTGTTAAATCATATGTGCGTATCTTCCCATCTTGAAATATTATAATCAAGATGAAGGAAAATGCCGATTCTGTGTGTTTGTCCAGGAGTTATAAGTAATGTTATTCATGGCAATTACTTTGCTTCGTCCCCATACATCCTACCTCCATGATGGTTATAATACAAAGAAATTTTTCCCATTTTTCTCTACAGAGAAGGACCGATTTGGAAACTTCGGGATGAGGTAACCTGTGCTAATACCTCTGCTATCTTCAAGAATGCTTGGTGGCGATGTAATTACCTCAAGAAAACGTACTTCACCGCAAAGAAACTCATCAAATTCCCTTTACGTTCTCCCGAGACACATTTATCGGACGATGATCGGGAACGCCTTTGTTCTCAGATCGTCCCGAACCAAGAATGTGGTAAGGTCTATGAGCTCATTTTCTATTTTTAAGTATTATATTCTTGCGTCTTACTGTACTCTGTTCATGTAGAACAAGTGCCTAAACCTGAAGAACAATTGTTCTAATTTAAGATTCCATTGCTACCATAGGACATAGATATATGTTTGTTTGATGCTTTTATTATGTACTAGTACTTGGCAATAGAAGACTTGGTAGTTTAATCCTGTCCATCTTACTAATGAACTGGTTCACCGAAATGAGTTTCATATACTAGTACATGCTAAACTTGTTATGTGTCTGCTTGTTTCTTCTTTTAGAATGCTGACATAATATTGGGGAAGAGTGCCTTATTAAGCAATGGTAAAGGAAGTAATGCAGATAAGGTTCAGGATAGTGACACATCATGTCTTGGTTTAGTGTTCGAAAGCATCGCCACTACCGCTTACACAAGCTATTCAAACTCACCGTCTCGAATCAGTTCGGTTTCTTGAGTCTCAACTACAAGTCGAAAGACATCGATCACCGTGTCTTTGCGACATGAAGCGGAAGGACCGGAAGTCCGGAGCATTTAGATGCATACTTTACGTGCAACGACAAGCGTTGGAGGATTTTAGCACCAAACAGGACAAAGCTAATCAGCTTGCTAAGCTTATTGCCAAAGCATGGTGGATACCGAGTGATAACGCTTTCTTGAGCTCTTCCGAAGTTGTTTCGATTATGCTCTTGTTTTGTCGCCGCTTATTTGCAATCGGTGGCCAATTTTGACGGCCAGTGTATATGATATGCTACTTTGTTCCCTATATTTGCACTGGTGGCGAACTTTGATGCCTAGTGGATGTAATATGTGTAATAGCCGTGATAGCCTAGCGTTAGTTGCTGGCTTATTTATTTACTTGTTGCTGGCTTATTTATTTATTTGCCGCGTTTACTGTAGTGACACTAGGCCTCCTACTGGCCGTAGAAACAGTGGGCCTTCTACGGGCCGTAAAAACAATGGGCCTTCTACAGGCCGTAGAAACAATGGGCCTTCTGCGGGCCGTATCATCAATGGGCCTTATACGGTCAGATGATCGATTGGCCAAACATGGGCCAAACAGACCGCATTATGGCCGTAAACGGGCTAGAGTTGGAATCATCCGTTCATGGGCCGACCATAACGGGCCATCATTAATAGGCTGTATTTGATGATGCTATGGAAACGGCCCAACGTATTAACGGACCACAAACGGGCCGATCAGAACCACGGGTTGAATTTGGCCCACAAGCGTAAAAATGACAAGAATCGCCGTAAGTAAACGAATCTGAAAATAAGCCCAAGAATAAATGGGCTCGAGAAGGCCGAAAGATAACATGGGCTGAAACGCCCAACGGAATAACGGGCTGTTAATGGGTATAAAGTGATACCTTTGTTCATTACAGGCCGGTTTCACCACGGCCGTTAATGGGTGTAAAGTGATACCTTTGTTCATTACGGGCCGATTTCACAATGGGTCGTTAATAGGCCAAGAGTTACATAGGGCCTCATATGGGCCGAAGACTTCATGGGCCATACATGGGCCGTGAAAACGGGTTGGAATCATATTGGATGGCCCAGATGACGCCATCGGGCCTAATTTGGATAGGGCGAACGGGCCTTGGGTTAGCGGGCTATAAATGGGCTATATGCGAACAGTGCCGTTAACGGGCTTTCCATGGGCGCCCGCCACCTTTTGACCAAGTCAAACGTCTTGAAGCCTTTTCACGAGAATGGGCCTCTGTTGGGCCGTGCCACGGTCGACGTATCATAGGCGCCTTCATTCCAATGAGTGGATGACATCTGTCCCCAACGATGAGCCGACACGTGTTTCCTCCGTACCAATGATGATTTTACACGTGGACAATCCCCATTGGTCGGGTACATAACAGGTTATCGGATCAAAAATCCGACCCGATAGCTTAACGGCGTTCCGTTACGGTGGATGCCATGTGTCGGTCACCCTTGACGAAAGCACTTCTGTGACGCGCGATTTATCGTCATGGAAGTGGACACTTCCGTGATGATAATTTTGGTAATGTCATGGAACACTTCTACGACAAAGACAGTATGACTATCTTGATTCTGTCCTAAATTTGTCATGGATGTACATGCATGACAGAAAATGCGACCTACTGTGACAAACACGTATCATCACGGAAGTGTATTTTTTTGTAGTGTGTTACACCGCTGCATAGAGGGAGAGAGAGTTGGTGTTGACGGTAGCAAGATTGTTGATGTAGATCATCGTCCTGGTCGTTGCCCGGCTGCACTGGGCGCCATCGCGCAGAGGGGAGAGAGCCCCTCCTTCTTCCTTGGCCTCCCCTAGATGGGAGGAGAGTTCCTCCGGGTCCATGGCCTCCATGGTCGCGGAGGGGCGGGAGCCCCTCCGAGATTGGATCTCCCTCCCTGTTCTCTTCTGTTTCGCGCTCCCTAGATCTGGTCGAAAACCGTTTCTTATATTACCGGAGATCCGTAACTCCGATTGCGCTGAGATTTTAACACGATTTTTTCCAGATATAAGCTTCCTTGCGCCCGAAGTAGAGGTCCAACCGATGTACGAGGTGATCACAACCCACCACGGCACGCCTGGCTCCTCTAGCGCGCCCTGGTGGGTTGTGCCCACCACGGGCCTCCGCTTATGTGATTCCAACTCCAAAAAATCACATATATTCCAAAATAATTCTCCGTAAAAATTTATTGCATTTGGACTTCATTTGATATGGATACTCTGCGATACAAAAAACATGCAGAAAACAGGAACTGGCACTTGGCACTGGATCAATAGGTTAGTCCAATAAATCATATAAAAAGTTGCCAAAAGTATGTGAAAGTGATATAATATTGGCATGAAACAATCAAAAATTATAGATACGACGGAGACGTATCAAATATCAAATAACCTCTTTTCACCAGCAAGTTTGAAATCATAGTTGAGCTCTTTGATTGCCCAATATGCTTTATGTTCGAACTCAAGAGGCAAATGACAAGCTTTTCCATAAACCATTTTGTAAGGAGACATACCCATAGGATTTTTATACGATGTTCTATAAGCCCAAAGTGCATCATCCAATTTCTTAGACCAATTCTTCCTGGACCTATTGACAGTCTTTTGCAAAATTAATTTTATTTCTCTATTACTAAGTTCAGCTTGACCAATAGACTGAGGATGATAAGGTGACGCAATTCTATGGTTAACATCATACTTGACAAGAATTTTATGGAAAGCACCATGAATGAAGTGTGAACCACCATCAGTCATTAAATATCTAGGGACTCCAAACCTTGGGAAAATAACTTCCTTAAGCATTTTAATAGAGGTGTTGTGATCATCACTACTGGTTGGAATAGCTTCTACCCACTTAGTAACATAATCAACAGCAAACAAAATATGTGTATACACATTAGAGGAAGGAAAAGGTCGCATATAATCAAATCCCCAAACATCAAATGGTTCAACGGCAAGTGAATAGTTCATAGGCATTTCTTGACGCTTACCGATATTACCTATTCTTTGACATTCATCACAGGATAAGACGAACTTACGAGCATCCTTAAAGAGAGTAGGCCAATAAAATCCAGATTGCAATACCTTGTGAGCAGTTCTATCTCCGGCATGATGCCCTCCATAAGCTTCGAAGTGACATTTCCATAGGATTTGTCCCTATTCATGCTCAGGTACACAACGCCTAATAATACCATCAACGCCTTTATAAAGATGTGGGTCATCCCAAAATTAATGTCTTAAATCATAGAAGAATTTTTTTCTTTTGTTGGTATGTAAAGCTAGGTGGTAAATATTTAGCAACAATGTAATTAGCATAGTCAACATACCAAGGAGTACTATGAGCAACATTTATTGCAGCTAACTGCTCGTCATGAAAACTATCATCAATAGGTAGTGGGTCATCAAGCACATTTTCAAGCCTAGACAAGTTATCAGCTACGGGGTTCTCAACTCCTTTTCTATCAACGATATATAAATCAAATTCTTGTAACAAGAGAACCCAACGAATAAGTCTAGGTTTAGCATCTTTCTTTTCCATAAGATATTTAATAGCAACATGATCAGTGTGAACAGTTACTTTGGAATCAACAATATAAGGTCTAAATTGATCACAAGCAAACACCACTACTAAGAATTCTTTTTCAATAGTAGCATAGTTTCGTTGAGCACTGTCTAGAGTTTTACTAGCATATTGAATAACATTCAGTTTCTTATCAACTCTTTGTCCTAGAACAACACCAACAACATAGTCACTAGCATCACACATGATTTCAAAAGGCAAGTTCCAATCAGGTGGTTAAACAATAGATGTAAAAATTAAGGCTTTCTTGAGTATTTCAAAGGCTTTTAAACAATCATCATAAAACAAAAGGAATATCCTTTTGCAAAAGATTCGTAAGAGGCCTAGAAATTTTAGAAAAGTCTTTGATAAATCTCCTATTGAAACCAGCATGACCTAAGAAACTACGTATACCTTTTATATCTTTAGGACATGGCATTTTCTCAATTGCATAAACCTTAGCTTTGTCCACTTCAATACCTCTTTCAGAAATTTTATGACCCAAGACAATGCCTTCATTAACCATAAAGTGGCACTTCTCCCAATTCAAGACAAGATTTGTTTGTTCACGTCTCTACAAAACTCGATCAAGATTTCTTAAATAATCATCAAAAGACTTCCCATAAATAGATAAATCATCCATAAAAACCTCAACAATCTTTTCACAAAAGTCAAAGAATATAGTAGTCATACATCTTTGAAAGGTAGCAGGTGCATTACATAAACCAAAAGGCATACGTCTATAAGCATATGTTCCAAAGGGACAAGTAAAAGTGCTCTTTTCTTGATCAGGTTGAGAGACAGGTATTTGTGAAAAACCAGAATATCCATCAAGGAAGCAAAAATGTGTGTGCTTAGACAATCTTTCAAGCATTTGATCTATAAAAGGCAGAGGGTAATGATCTTTTCTAGTTGCTTTATTTAATTTTCTAAAATCAATTACCATTCTATAGCCTGTAACAATTCTTTGTGGAATAAGTTCATTCTTATCATTAGGAACAACGGTTATACCTCCATTCTTAGGGACACAATGAACATGACTTACCCATCTACTATCAGCTACAGGATAGATTATACCTGCTTCCAGAAGTTTTAATATTTCCGCTCTTACCAGTTCTTTCATCTTTTGATTTAACCGACGTTGGTAATCAACAACAGGTTTAGCATCAGGTTCCATATTAATTTTATGCTGACATGGAGTGGGACTAATGCCCTTTAAATAATCAAGAGTATATCCAATAGCAGCTCGGTGCTTCCTTAGAACTTTCAATAATCTTTCTTCTTCATGTTCTGAAAGGTTAGCATTAATAATAAGAGGATATATCTTCTTTTCATCAAGATAAGCATATTTCAAAGTCTTTGGCAATTGTTTTAATTCAAACACAGGATCACCTTTAGGTGGAGGAGGATCTCCTAGAGTTTCAATAGGCAAGTTGTGTTTAAGTAGAGGACGTTGTTCAAAGAAAATCTTATCTATTCCATTTCTTTTCATGCATATGTAAATCATTTTCATGGTCTAGCAAATATAGTTCTAAAGGATCAGTAGATGGCACAACAACAGAAGCAAGACCAATTAATTCATCCTTACTAGGTAATTCTTTTTCATGAAGTTTTCTACTAAACTTGGAAAAATTAAATTCATGAGACTCATCATCGAAACTAACACCGACAGTTTGTTTCTCACATTCTATCTTAGCATTAACGGTGTTCAAGAAAGGTCTACCAAATATAATGGGACAAAAGTCATCTTGTGGGGAACCAAGAATAAGAAAATCAGTAGGGTATTTTATTTTCCCACACAAGACTTCAACATCTCTAACAATCCCAGTTGGTGATTAGTGTCTCTATTAGCAAGTTTAACGGTAACGTCTATGTCTTCTATCTCTACGGGTGCTATGTCATTCATAATTTCTTGATATAAGGTGTAAGGAATAGCACTCACACTAGCACCTGTGTCACATAAACCATGGTAACGGTGATCTCCTATTTTAACTGAGACAACAGACATGCCAACAACAGGTCTATGTTTATCCTTTTTATCAGGTTTGGCAATTCTAGCAGCTTCTTCACAAAACTAAATAACATGCCCATCTACATCTTCTTCCAAGAGATCTTTAACCGTTCCAATACTAGGTTGCACTATAATTTGTTCATCGGGTTTAGGTGTTCTAATATAACTTTTGTTAACCACAGTTGAAACTTTAGCATGTTCCTTTATCCTAATAGGGAAAGGTGGTTTCTCAATATAAGCAGAAGGAACAACTGGATCAACATTATAAAGTATGGTTTCTTCTTTAACTGGTACTGGTTCTTTGATTTATTCTTTAATAGGTGGATGATATGTAAACCACTTCTCTTTAGGAGATCAACATGAGTAGCAAATGATTCACAAAAGGAGGCTACTATCTCAGAGTCAAGTCCATACTTAGTGCTAAACTTTTGAAAAGCATCGGTGTCCATAAAAGAATTAACACGATCATACTTAAGTTTAATACCTGACTCTTTACATTCGTCGAGTTCCCAATCTTCAGAGTTGCATTTAATTCTTTCCAAAAGATCCCACCGGAATTCAATAGTCTTCTTCATAAAAGAACCAACACAAGAAGTATCAAGCATGGTTTGATCATTACGAGAAAGCCGAGCATAAAAATTCTGGATAATAATTTCTCTTGAGAGCTCATGATTGGGGCATGAATATAACATTGAATTAAGCCTCCCCCAAGCTAGAGCGATACTTTCTCCTTCACAAGGCCAAAAATTATATATATAATTCCGATCACGATGAACTAGATGCATAGGATACATTTTTTGGCGGAACTCCAATTTCAATCGATTACAATTCCAAGATCCAATATCATCGCATAGCCTATACCATGCCAATGCTTTTCCCTTAAAAGATAAAGGGAAAACCTTCTTCATAAATTCATTCCCAGGTAAACCTGCAAGCTTGAACAATCCAAAAATTACATACATCAAGAGCATATCAGGATGTTCGGCTCCATCTCGTTCATAAGGATTAGCTAGCACTTGTTCTATCATACCCGAAGGAATTTCATATTCAATATTTTAAGTAGGTGCAGTAGGTTGAGGGGTGGCTAATTGTGGTTCCGGTCGAGGTGAAGATACCCTTAACAAACCCCTCAAAGGATTGTTTTCCATAGTAGCAAGTGACAATAAATTTCAGCACACTATATAAATGTTTCCTTACCAAATTCCACTTACCAAAGGCTCTTCACTCCTCGGCAACGGCGCCAGAAAATAGCCTTGATGACCCACAAGTATAGGGGATCAATTGTAGCTCTTCTCGATAAGTAAGAGTGTCAAACCCAACGAGGAGCAGAAGAAAATGACAAATGGTTTTCAGCAAGGTAATGTCTGCAAGTGCTGAAATTGTAAGTAAAATAATAGTTTGATAGCAAGATAATTTGTAACGAGCAAGTAATGATAATAGTAGCAAAAGTGTAGCAAGATAGCCCAATCCTTTTGAGGCAAAGGACAGGCCAAAACAGTCTCTTATGATAAACAAGCGTTCTTGAGGGTACACGAGAATTTCATCTAGTCACTTTCATCATGTTGGTTTAATTCGTGTTCGGTACTTTGATAATTTGATATGTGGGTGGACTGGTGCTTAGGTGCTGTTCTTACTTGCACAAACCTCCTACTTATGATTAACCCTCCCGCAAGCATCCGCAACTACGAGAAAAGTATTAAGAATAAATTCTAACCATAGCATTATTTTGGATCCAATTGGTTCCTTACTGAATAGCGGATAAACTGGGGTTTAAGCTTCTGTCACTCTCGCAACCCATCATCTAATTGCCACTCCACAATGCATTCCCTTAGGCCCAAATATGGTGAAGTGTCATGTAGTCGACATTCACATGACACCACTAAGGGAATCACAACATACATACTATCAAAATATCAAACACATATCAAATTCACATGATTACTTGCAACATGATTTATCCCGTGACCTCAAGAAAAAAAGTAACTACTCACAAATGATAATCATGCTTAAGATCAGAGGGTATTATATAGCATATTGGATCTGAACATATAATCTTCCACCGAATAAACCATATAGTAATCAACACTACTAGTCACCCACAAGCACCAATCTATAGTTCCGGTAACAAGATTGAACACAAGAGATGAACTAGGGTTTGAGATGAGATGGTGCTGTTAAAGATGTTGATGAAGATATCCCTCCCAAGATGGGAGAGTTGTTGTTGATGATGAGGACACGATTTCCTCCCGGGAGGGAAGTTCCTGCTGAATCGCTCACGGAGGGCAAAAGTGCTCCTGCCCAAGTTCCGCCTCGAGACAGCAGCGCTCCGTCCCGAAAGTCCTCTCCTTATTTTTTCTAGGTCCAAACGACCTATATACTAGAAGATGGGCACCGGAGGTCGGCCTGGGTGAGCACAACCCACCAGAGCGCGCCTCGGCTCCTTGGCGCGCCCAGGTGGGTTGTGCCCACTTGGTTGGCCCCCTCTAGTAGTTATTTGCTCCAATAAATATTCCATAAAAAATCTCCCTGAAGTTTCAGCTTGTTTGGAGTTGTGCAGAATAGGTGGCCTGGCGTAGCTTTTTCAGTGTCCAAATTTTCCAAATGCCGGAATTCTCCCTCTTTGTGTATACCTTGCATATTATGAGAGAAAAGCATTGGAATTACTCCAAAAAGCATTATTATGGATAAAAACATCATAAATAACAGTAAGAAAACATGATGCAAAATGGACGTATCAGTGTGAGTGCCTTGCTATAAGTTTAGCGAGGAGGCACCAAAGTAATCCAGGAGTGGGTCACTGGACAGTGGTCAAGAACATCCTGAAATACCTTAAAAGTACTAAGGATATGTTTCTCGTTTATAGAGGTGACAAAGAGCTTGTCGTAAATGGTTACCTCGATTCTAGCTTTGACGCTGATCCGGATCACTCTAAGTCGCAAACTGGATACCTATTTATATTGAATGGTGGAGCTGTCAGTAGGTGCAGTTCCAAGCAGAGCGTCGTGGCGGAATCTACGTGTGAAGCGGAGTACATAGCTGCTCCGAAAGCAGCAAATTAAGGAGTCTGGATGAAGGAAAATCTAGGTGTAATTCCTAGTGCATCAGGTCCAATGAAAATCTTTTGTGACAATACTGAAGCAATTGCCTTGGCAAAGGTATCCATATTTCACAAGAGAACCAAACACATCAAGAGACGCTTCAACTCCATCGCGATCAAGTCAAGGAGGGAGACATAGAGATTTGCAAAATACATACGGATCTGAATGTTGCAGACCCATTGACTAAGCCTCTTCCACGAGCAAAACATGATCAGCACCAAGACTCCATGGGTGTTAGAATCATTACTTTGTAATCTAGATTATTGACTCTAGTGCAAGTGGGAGACTGAAGGAAACATGTCCTAGAGGCAATAATAAAGTTGTTATTTATATTTCCTTATATCATGATAAATGTTTATTATTCATGCTAGAATTGTATTAACCAGAAACTTGATACATGTGTGAATACATAGACAAAACAAAGTGTCCCTAGTATGCCTCTACTTGACTAGCTCGTTAATCAAAGATGGTTAAGTTTCCTAACCATAGACATGTGTTGTCATTTGATGAACGGGATCACATCATAAGGAGAATGATGTGATGGACAAGACCCATCTGTTAGCTTAGCATAATGATCGTTAAGTTTTATTGCTATTGCTTTCTTCATGACTTATACATGTTCCTTTGACTATAAAATTATGCAACTCCCGAATACCGGAGGAACACCTTGTGTGCTATCAAACATCACAACGTAATTGGGTGATTATAAAGATGCTCTACAGGTGTCTCCGAAGGTGTTTGTTGGGTTGGCATAGATCGAGATTAGGATTTGTCACTCCGAGTATCGGAGAGGTATCTCTGGGCCCTCTTGGTAATGCACATCACTATAAGCCTTGCAAGCAATGTGACTAATGAGTTAGTTGCGGGATGATGCATTACGGAACGAGTAAAGAGACTTGCCGTTAACGAGATTGAATTAGGTATGAGGATACCGACGATCGAATCTCAGGCAAGTAACATACCGATGACAAAGGGAATAATGTATATTTTTTTGCAGTTTGACCGATAAAGATCTTTGTAGAATATGTAGGAACCAATATGAGCATCCAGGTTCCGCTATTGGTTATTGACCGGAGATGTGTCTTGGTCATGTCTACATAGTTCTCGAACCCATAGGGTCCGCACACTTAACGTTCGATGAAGATTTGTATTATGAGTTATGTGTTTTGGTTATCGAAGATTGTTCAGAGTCCTGGATGAGATCATAGACATGACGAGGAGTCTCGAAATGGTCGAGAGGTAAAGATTGATATATTGGAATATGGTATTCGGACACCGGAATGGTTTCGAGTGGTTCGGGTATTTTTCCGGAGTACCGAGGGGTTACCGGAACCCCCGGGGGGAGGTCATGGGCCTCATGGGCCATGGGAGAGAGAGGGGACAACCCACAAGGGGTGTCCGCGCCCCCCCCATGGGGGTCCGAATTGGACTAGGGGAGGGGGCGGCGCCCCCTTTCCCTCTCCTACTCCCTCTCCCTTTCCCCCTTTCCCACTCCGAAAAAGGAAAGGGGAATCCTATTAGGACTTGAAGTTCTAGTAGGACTCCCCCCATGATGCGCCCCTCTAGGTCGGCCGCCTCCTCCCCTCCTCCTTTATATACGGGGGCAGGGGCACCCTAAAGCACAACAGTTGTTCTCTTAGCTGTGTGCAGTGCCCCCCTCCACAGTTTACTCCTCCGGTCATAGCGTCGTAGTGCTTGGGCGAAGCCCTGCGCGATCACATCACCATGCCGTCGTGCTGATGAAACTCACCCTCGACCCTCTGCTGGACCAAGAGTTCAAGGGATGTCATCGCGCTGAACGTGTGCTGAACCCGGAGGTGTCGTACGTTCGGTACTAGATCGGTTGGATCGTGAAGACGTTCGACTACATCAACCGCGTTAACCTAACGCTTCCGCTTGGTCTACGAGGGTACATGGACACACTCTCCCCTCTTGTTGCTATGCATCTCCTAGATAGATCTTGCGTGATCGTAGGATTTTTTTTTGAAATTTCTTGCTATGTTCCCCAACAATTCTATGACACGCGATTTATCGTCATGGAAGTGGACACTTTCGTGATGATAGTTTTGGTAATGTCAAGGAACACTTCTACGACAGCACATGTATGACTATCTTGATTCTGTCATAAAATCGTCATGGATGTACATGCATGATGTAAAAACGTGACTCCATCGTGACAAACATGTATCATCACGGAAGTGTATTTTTTTGTAGTGTTAGCCGCGTCGATGTAAGAATTTTTTACTTTTTATCTTCTCTATATTTACCCCTATCATCATACTCTATTCCACCTATAGTGCTATACCCATGGCTTGCGCTCATGTATTGCGTGAGGGTTGAAAAAGCTGAAGCGCGTTAAAAAGTATGAATCAATTGCTCGGCTTGTCATCGGGGTTGTGCATGATAAATACTTTGTGTTAAGAAGATAGAGCATGACAAGACTATATGAGGGATAGCTTTCTTTAGCGTTGATATTTTGAAAGACATGATTGTTTGTTGGGATGCCTGAGTATTGATGTCTTTATGTCAAATTATAGACTATTGCTTTGAATCACTCGTGTCTTAATATTCATGCCAAGATTAGACATATGATCAAGTTTATGCTAGGTAGCATTCCACATCAAAAATCTTTTTATCATTTACCTACTCGAGGACGAGTAGGAATTAAGCTTGGGGATGCTGATACTCTCCGTCGTATCTATAATTTTTGATTGTTTAATGCCAATATTATACAACTTTCACATACTTTTGGCAACTTTTTATATGATTTATTTGGACTAACCTATTGATCCAGTGCCCAGTGCTAGTTCATGTTTTTTGCATGTTTTTCGTTTCGTAGAAAATCCATATCAAACGAAGTCCAAACGCGATAAAAATTTACAGAGAATTATTTTGGAATATATGTGATTTTTGGGAGGTGGAATCAACGCAAACGGGGGCCCACGGGCCCCAATATACACCAGGGTGCGCCCCAGGCCCCAGGCGCGCCCAGGTGTCTTATTCTCACCTTGTACGTCAGTTGGATCTCTAATTCGGGCGCAAGGAAGCTTATGTCTGGAAAAAAATCATGTTAAAATCTCAGCACAATCTTAGTTACGGATCTCCGGGAATAGAAGAAACGGTTTTCGGCCAGATCTGGGGAACGTGAAACAGAAGAGAACAGAGAGGGAGATCCAATCTCGAAGGGGCTCTCGCCCCTCCACCGCCATGGAGGCCATGGACCAGAGGGGGAACTCTCCTCCCATCTAGGGGGGAGGCCAAGGAGGAAGAAGAAGGAGGGGGGCTCTCTCCCCCTCTCTCCTGGTGGCGCCGGAGTGCCGCTGGGGCAAGGATCGTGATGGCGATCTACATCAATAACCTTGCTATCGTCAACACCAACTTTCTCCCCCTCTATGCAGCGGTGTAACACCTCTTCTCCCCGCTGCAATCTCTACTTAAACATGGTGCTCAACTCCATATATTATTTCCCAATGATATTTGGCTATCCTATGATGTTTGAGTAGATCTGTTTTATCATGTGGGTTAATCTTGATCTTGGTTGGTATGATTGTATATTTTATTTATGGTGCTGTCCTACGGTGCCCTCCGTCTTGCGCAAACGCGAGGGCCCCCCGCTGTAGGGTGTTGCAATATGTTCATGGTTCGCTTATGGTGGGTTGCGAGAGTGACAGAAGTTTAAACCCGAGTAAGTGGGTTATGGCGTATGGGATAAAGAGGACTTGATACTTAATGCTATGGTTGGGTTTCATGACCTTAATGATATTTAGTAGTTGCGGATGCTTGCTAGAGTTCCAATCAGAAGTGCATATGATCCAAGTAAAGGAAGTATGTTAGCTCATGCCTCTCCCTCATATAAAATTACAAGAATGATTACCGATACTTGTTATCGATTGCTTAGGGACAAATGACTTTCTTGTTGACAAAAGCTATCCACTTTCATTACCTTGCAATTTATTCATAGTTTTATTCTTGCAAAGTACTCATAGTTTCATTCTTGCAAAATAGTTTCATACTTGTTGTAGGTAAAGCAAACGTCAAGTGCGTATAGATTTGTATCGGTGGTCGATAGAACTTGAGGGAATATTTGTTCTACCTTTACCTCCTCGTTGGGTTCGACACTCTTATTTATCGAAGAAGGCTACAAACGATCCCCTATACTTGTGGGTTATCAATCAACCGTGTTGATAAACGCTTTCGCTTGGCGTTCTACAAGGGTATGTAGGTGCTCTCCCCCTCTCGTAGCTATGCATCTCCATGGATAGATCTTGCGTGCATAGATTTTTTTTTGTTTTCCATGCAACGTTCCCCATCACAAGACCCTAGAGTCTATCTCGGTCCCGCCGAAACACATCTATCTGGACTCACTGAAAAACACTTGACATAGCCACTGCCTAAACTCTAGCAACCCGGTCTCACTGAGATGATCCTTCGGTCCCACCAAAGAGCACCTGCCAACCTTCTGGAACCTATCGATTTCATCTCGGAATTTTCGAGTGGTTTCGATCGGTCTCACCGAAGTGTGGAAAATGATGAGGTCATCACCCATCAGTCTCACCGAGCTGTTCTATCTGGTCTCACCGAAAAGCCTAAAGTTCAAACCTTTTGTACTAATTGGTCTCATCGAGTGTTTCCACCTGGTCCCACAAAGTAGTTCTTAAAGGTGTGTAACGGTTAGATTTTTTATGCTGCCAATATATATTCCACCCATTCCACCAACTGTTAGAGAGCAACCAGGACGAAAACCGCAACTTCCCATGTCCAATTACTAAGAGAGAACCACCCACACCTGTGTTGAAATCAAGGGATTCCACTCCAACCTTTGATCCTTGATTTCTAGCCTCCCAAGTTGCTTTCCACTTCAATCCTCCTCCTACCACATAGTTGAATCTGTGAGAGAGTGATTGAGTGCTGAGGAGACTATCTTTTGAAGCAAAAGAACAAGAAGTTCATCATTAGCAAAAATGTCTATAACCTTTTGGAGAGTGGTGTCTCCTAGATTGGTTAGGTGTCACTTGGGAGCCTTCAAACTTGTGGAGTTGAACCAAGGAGTTTGTGAAGACAAGGAGATCGCCTACTTTGTGAAGATCTACCCGAGTGAGGCTAGTCCTTCATGGGTGTAAGCCATGATGGCATAAACAAGGTTGCTTATTCATGGACCCTTTGTGGGGGAGCCCTCCGTGGACTCACAAGAACCATTGTTACCCTCCGTGGGTGGAACTCTCCATCAGTGTGGACGTATGATAGCACCACCTATCGGAACCACGAGAAAAATCATCATGTCTTCATTGGGTTCGATTTTGTTTAACCCGTCCTTTACGTTCATATTCAAAGTATTTGCTTTTCCGCTACCTACTATCTTGGACTTGCATGTGTAGAGTGTGACAAGACTTGCTAAATTTGTTAAAACTTGCCAAGAACTAAAATTGGGATAAGACTAAGTTTTTATTGGCCAAGTAGTCTAATAACTCCCCTCTAGACTTACTTGTGATCCTACAACTATACATGCGTGTTCAACATACTTGTATTGAAAGGTTAGATATGTCATCATTATGATGTCTAGGTTATATAAGCGCCGCACTCTTCATGCATGTAATAAACATATGTAATGACCAAATACGACAAAAGTCATTATGATGTATATGCATTTTACAGTTTAATGCCATCCTAATTATCGTAATACTCTCCCATGAATATTTGGCAAATATATATAAAAAACCACTCAAATAAACCCTTCATGAAACCCTATTCATCCAATTTTTCTCATCCAATTCTTAAAAAAATAATAGAATTACAACCTTGTCCACCACAAGAAATGCCTTAAATTCGTATCTAATCCTCTAGATGGCACCGAAAATACCCTAGATTCATATCCACACCTCCAACCCCCACCAAAAACACCCCCAATCATTTGGAACACTTGTTGCCACGAAATATAACCCAACATTCACATTTACCACCACAACCAATACCAGAAATATCTTAGATACACATTTTAAATCCTAGACATCACCAAAAGTCCACACATGCAACCAAAACAAACTTTGAAAATATCTCAGGTTTACATTTACAACCCTATGTGTCACCAGTGATACCCCAACTTCACATTAAGACCCTACCCACTGCTATTTTCTCATCTCTATCCTTTTTGGACATTTATAGTGTATACGGGGAATTCATGGAAAGAGAGCCCTATGTAAACCCTAGTTGCGTCCTTTTTATTCTCACTCATTCGTGTGGAAAAAATCACATTACAACTCATAACCGCTAAAATTTCCTTGAGCCCACGTTTATAACCGGTCGAGAGTGCATGTATATACTGGATTGGTTTTGAGTTGGTGGCCATATCCGACGCTTTAGCCCTGCATGGTGGAAACAACGACCCTTTAGAAAGGATAGGGATGGCAATTATGGTATGCACAAGTGTGTGACAAGCAAATTTGAGTGCATTTCATCAATGTATTTGATCCCATCCCCAGAGACGTGTGGCCACCATGGCTTGGAAAGCCAATGGGCAGTATGCGATGGTGTTTTCTAGTTGGTGGTAAGATGGTCATCCTTCTCTAGCGACTGTGCTGGTGACGAGAGGATACAACGACATATGGTGACCATGGCAACCACGTATGTCATGGTGAACATTCATGTTCATTTTCTTATTTTCATGTGTCTTTTGTATGTTGGTGGACCTAGGAGCACATCTCTCTATAGACACATATATGTACATGTCTTATCTCATCGGTGTATGTTTATAAAATAAACTAATGCCGAAGGGCAACAACATATGTACTAGTATTCATTAAACAACATCCATATGTGTTCGTGCCAAAGGGCAATTGAAAAATTATTTTGTGTGTGTAAAGTGTTTTTGCATGATCTTACTCGTCAGGGTGGCTTTAGAAATCCTTATGGAAAGCAATCAGTGTGTATATATGACATATAGTGGCTTTGTCACTTTGACCATCGATAATAGGACAATAGGTGACAATATGGCTTGCAGAGTTACAATGGTTATTGCTTTAGAATTTGTGTGTAAGGTAACACGAGAGAGGATTACATTGACTAAGTTGAGCTATCGAGACATGTCCGTGTACCAGAAGGGTTGGAGATGTCATAATTGTGGTGGCTATGTTTTATAATTGTCTACTTCATGTGTGTGTTCAACAAACATATAATGTCCAAAGATGAGAAAACATGTTATAAAATATTCTTCCATGAGAGGTTTTTCTTACAGTTGTCATAATAATGTCAGGTGAATCTATGTAAAATGTAGAAACCTCAACAACCCCTAGCCGTGATAATATTTTCTCGCACTTACAACCAAAAGAACCCTGGTTTAAGAAAACACCCTAGATTTAGATATAATCCATGGGCGCTATAAAAATTATATATATTTACATCTACACCCTTAGCTGTGCCAAAAGTACCCTAGATTCACACTTTAAACCCAAATTGCCACCAAGAACACCCTACTTTAACATTTTTGGCTCTAGTAGACACCAAAATATCCTAGATTTCTACATTTAAACCCCGGACCCCACCAAAAGTTTCTTTTACCATGCGGACAACCTTTGATATCACCCCAGGTTTACATTTACAACCCCTAGACGCCACCGAAGATAACTAATCTCATGTTTTTAAACCCTACCCGCCTTATATTTTCCATGCTTATAACTTTGTAACTTTTTTGCAATTTATACAAAAAATCATGAAAGACAACCCTCCTTAATCCCAGCCCTGCATTTTCTTCTCACCCATTTTTTTGAAATAGAATAACACAAGGTTGTTAGAATCACGATTCTACGACTTTACGATCCAAACTAACCCCTTTGGTTCTATAATTTTGGTTTATAAAATCTATGATTTTACGATCATGATAGTTAAGATTCTACGATTTGCGATCCTACCATCGGAGCTCCGATCCGATTCAGATCACCATTCTGACAACCTTGGAATAATGACAATACAACCCCCCAAACACTAGGATTACCCCTGGTGCACATTTATAGGCCCTGTTTGGTTCAACTTTTATCGACAGATACCGCTGCCGCGCAGCAGAATCTGAACCAAAGGGTGAACCCAGCAGAATCCGATTCCAGAAATCCGCTGTCAAAATCTGAAACAAAAGCGGAAGCAGCCCAGGACGTGCTTTCCAAAATCTGATTCCGCTGCGGGCCAAAATCTGAAAAAAGCTGTATTAGCTGGTTTGCCAAATGATCTACATATTTTTCACATCAGATTTTCCAAAGCTGTTTTTCCACAGCAGGTTTTTCACAACTGCTTTTAGAAATCCACAGCCGAACCAAACAGGTAGCCTACAAGGAGTACGTGGAGGGTTAGTTGAACAGTCCTTCACTCACTGCGATGGATTGTTTAAGAATTTGTGGTCATTCGACATTTTTGGCTCCACATGACGATATTATCTCCCCTTCGGATAAGCTTTGGAGAGTAGTCCCAGAATCTACAAACGTGCAACAAGCATATTTGGGTGTCTTCCTACTGATGTTTGACGGTCGTTTCAACACTAGGATAGAAAGAATAAGGCATGTACCTCGTCATGCTCTTTTAGCGACGAATCTGATCACACCCTTGGGGACGAGTGGCTACCCTGACTTTTAAAGTCAATGGTCCACATTTAATGATGTTTTTCTAGTTGTAGAAGACGGCCATCCGCGTCATCCTTCTCTAACATCTAGTTTCGCGATGGGGGAGCATTGGCATGCAGCGACTCCGGTAACCACAAATGTTAACATGGATATTTATGCTCATTTGTCATTTCCCGAATCTGGTGTATATTTGCAGACGTAGGTGTACATTTCTATATGTTCACATATTTACCTTTCCTTTTACGATCTCCTCACTTCATAATACAAACACATACGCTATGTCGCATGTTTATAAAACGAACTAACAATACTAAAGCGCAACAAAGTACATACTGGTATTAAAACCCGCGCCGGAGCTTCATCCATTTGTAAAGAGTCAACCTTATTTTGGCATCCAATTTTATCCTCCATGAAAACAATATTTGTACATAAAGTCAATTCATAGAACTATTTGTTTGTCTATAAGTGTTGTTGCATGACATCCGTTGGTTGTTCTAGCTTCAGAAATCCTTGTGGGAAGCAAGCTATTCATACAATTTTTCTAAATGTTTATTTTGATACGAGTTTTCTAGAACCTTCGTACAAGGTAACACAAGAGATAGTATGATTTTCTTGTCCCATCACAAAAAAATCTCACTTATAACCCTAGCCACCCAAACATGCTACATATTAATATACCAAGTTGCTAAAAAATACCATACATTCACATTTACAATCCCACCCAATGCCAAAAATACCCTAGATTCACATTTCAAGCCTAGCCGCCACCCAAAATTCGCATTTACAAACCCAATAACCTTTGAGATCACCTGAGTACATTTACAACTATAGGTCGTAGCCATTGCGAAGATACTCAAACTTCACACTTAGAACCCTACCCGCCACCTATTTCCCCGGCTATACCTTTTGTAGGCACATATAGTATATATGGGAAATTCATGCAAAAGCAACCATCCATAAACCCTAGCCACAACCTTTTGTTCTCGACAATTTTTTTGTAGGAAATGATCACATTAGAACTCACACAAACTACTCAAATCACCCCAAGTCCACACTTGTAAACCGACAAGGAGTGGGTAGAGGGTTCAGTAGACCAGTCCTTCTGTGCTTATGGTGTATTTTCCAAGAGTCAATAACCATCTGACACTTTCGTTCCATGCAATGCAACACCGGTCCTTGAAATAAGCTTGTGCAGGACAAATGTGATATCTAAAAGTGTGCGATGAGCAAATTCGGGTGTCGACAACTAGTAGAGATTCAAGTCTAGGCAGAGATTCAAGAGCGCCAATTGCCTTGTCCTTTTAGCTTATTTACTTCAATCCCATTCTCGAAGAAGAGTGGCTATTGCCTATTGCGTCGCATAAAGCCTATGGGCGACATGTGATGTTGTTTTTCTAGTTATTGTAAGATGGTCATCTCTTGTCCTTCTCTAGTGCTTTTTTGGTGATGATGGAGCATGTTGGCATACCCTCGCAAGCACAAAATGTCATAGTGAACATTTATTTTCATCTGTTATTTTCTTGTGTCTTGTCTATGTTGGTGGAAGTAGACATACCTCTTTGTATAGATCCACAATGTTTTATTAAATATACCAATACGAAAGTGCAACAACCTACACCGATGCTAAAGCTATGTCTAGAGCTTCGACTATTTGTAAAGAGTCACTCTTGTTGTCTTCTTCCAGTTTTCTCCTCCATGCAAATAACTATCTATATGTTTCAATGAAAAATTTCAAATGATACCACTATTTGTCAAATCGTTGTTACATGATCTCTCTTAGTTGTGGTAGCTTTAGAACTTTTTGTGTCAAAATATGACAACAATATCTTACGTCGCTTCAATTGCCAATGAAAGGACAATATGCGACAATATGGTCTATAAATGATTCTTATAATATGAATGCTCCGAACTTTTATGAAAGATAACACAAAATTGAATCTCGTTAACTAAGTTACACTCCCCTCATGTGTGCAAAACACGTGTATATAGAAAAGTTGAAGGCGTCGTAATTGTACTGGTTAGGTTTTATAAATGTATCTTCCATGTGAGTAATAAAACAAAAAAATCTATAATTCAGGCAAACAACCCTCCATAAACTCTACCCATGACCTTGTTTTCTCATCCCGCCTTTTAAAATATGACATTGGCATTAACAACCCCGTCATCACACAAAATTCCCTATATTCATATTTAAACCCTTAGCCACCACAAAAAAATACCCTAGATTTACATCTACAACCCTAGCTTCACTAAAACACAATAGATTAATATGTTAAACCCTAGTTGCCATAGAAAAAGGTCCTACAGTCACATTCAAAACCCCGAGGCACCACCAAAGTACCCTACATTCACATTTTAAACCCTAGCTATCACCAAAAGTACTCTGAATTCACATTCTGAACCCTATCTACCTCCAAAATCTCGCGTTAATGTTCCCACCAAGCTTTGAGATCGCACAAGGTTTAATTTTTCTCATTTCTATTATTTATAGACATCTATAGAATACATAGACAATTCATGAAAAAAAAATCCTATGTAAACCTACTAGCCACCTTTTATTCCCACCCAACCATTTGAAATATTTTTTTCCACATCACAACCCCCTAAAATTGCCCCGGGTCCATGTTTATAACCCTGCCCGCTAGCAAAACTCTAATTTTATAGAAACTCTATCAACCACCTAATATTTTGTCTATATCTTTAGGAGACATTTATAGCATGCATGGAAAGTTCTACTCAATTTGCTAGCTTTTATTCTCGTCCATTCATCCAATACAAAAAAATTACACTACAACCCAAAATCTTCTTAGGGTTTTACATATATAGCCCTAGCCACCAACAACATACTCTAATTTTACACTTAAGCCCCACCCACCACCTAACAATCTTGTCTCTATCTCTAGGAGGCATTTATAGCATACCTCGAAAAGATTTTCTACAATTTACTACCTTTATTCTCGTCCGTCCATTCGAAACCGAAAATCTTACATCACAACCCCCAAGGACCGCCAAAATTACCCTGGGTTCACGTTTACAACCCTGTCCACCAGCAAATCACTCCAATTTTCACACTCAGTACCCCAGCCCACACGATATTGCGATATTCGCTATTTATAGCAGACATTTATAGCGTGCCTGGAAAAGATTTACCCGTGCGAGTATAAGTACCCCACGTCTGGCCCAGGCCGAACCCACAACCTAAAAAGCGGGCAAAACCGTCCGCACCACGACTCGCGGATGGAGAGAGAGCGTGAGAGTAGCGCAGGGTAGGGGAGGAGAGAGAGGAGGGAAAAAATTGAAGTAGTAGAAACCCCCGTTCGTCTCTATCGCCAAAACTTCCCCCCAAACTACCCACCCAAAGCTTTCGTGCTCCCGTCTCCCCCTCCCCCCACCCCACGAGCCCCCCTCCCGAAACCCTAACCACCCGCCCCGGCTAGATCCTTCCACCGCCCCCCCATTGGTCCGGCGCCCGAGCCCTCCCCGCTGATGGCGTCGGGGGGCGCGCAGATTGAAGTCGAGCGGCGGCTGCGCGACGTCGCCGCGCGCTTCGTCTCGCTCCCGGAGTCCAACAAGGAGCTGCAAGCGTTGCTCGAGGTGAGCGCCCCGGCGAATTCGAATCACTGCTTTTTTTTTTGGTCGCCTTCGCTGTCAGTATCATTGTTCTCGTTTCCGTCGATATTTTATACCTTTTAGATAAGGTTGGAGATTTATCGCCTCCCGGCCCCTGCGTTGAATCACTTGTTTTTGCCTTTGCTAGTCACAAGGACCGAATTACCCGTGCGGTGCTATTATATTATTTATTTAGCGTTGGATTGTATCTGTGCTCTGTAGTCTACCCTAACTGGTTAGTTACAGGCAGTGGTTGCTATTTTGATTGCTAGACTAGATACTCACAATTGATGTTTCATTTGTGCAGGAAGCAGAGATCTGGTTGTCCAGGGTGGACCAGTCGCCACCCGACAGCACGCGCACTGCTATTCGGCCCATGATGGATGCTTTGGTCAGAGAGGATCTGCTAAACCACCCTCACCCGGGGGTTAAGGTTGGTATAGCATGTTGCCTAACAGAGGTTACCAGGGTCTCCGCACCAGATCCTCCGTACGAGGATGATGTGATGAGGGTGAGTCTTCTCGTGATGAACTCTTCTCATGATGAAACGTTGTACCTGGCGGCTTACCCTTCTATTTACTTGGTGGCTTCAGGGTGTGTTCACAGTGGTCGTGGACGCTTTCGGCAAACTGGATGATACCAAAAGCCCACTGTTTGCAAAGCGAGTTTCCATGCTGGAAACCATCGCCAAGGTCAGGTCTTGCGTCCTAATGTTGGACCTTGACTGTGACGACTTGATCCAGGAAACATTCACACACTTTTTCAGGATCATAAGGTGTGGAACATGTTTTTCTCTTCTTTTTAGTTTCATAGCTTCTGTATATGTTATTTTGTGTGGGGAATAGCTTCTTTATATGTTATTTTGTGTTCTTCTGTATATGTTATTTTGTGTGGGGAATAGCTTCTGTATATGTTCACTATGGTAGATGCCAAATGGACTAGTGAGAATACATGGTGTAATTGTTGTCTTCACTTTTGGAAGTAACATGGGGAATGTCAAATGGATTAGGGAGAGGAAATGACATAGTTGTTGTCTTTACTTTGAAAGTTGTATCAATGATGTCAAATGGATCAGGGAGAGGATACAGCACAGTTGTGGTGACGTTGAGATATCCCTTGAGATTACTGTCACTCATACAACATGATTATAGATGTAGAGTGTACACTGTACTACTTTTCTGAGCACGATATACAACAATACATATTTTTTGGTGTTTGAATGTTATAATGTTTTAATTTTGGATTTGGTTATGACGTTTCAGTGACCTGAAATCGCCAACTTATTGGTCGTGCTGGCCCAAACACTGAATACATCCGTATTTACTTCTTTACTATTCTCCTACAGCGGCATTTTTACAGATATACTCCCTCCGGTCCTTTTTAGTTCACATATAAGATTTGACTGAAGTCAAGCCTCGTAAAGTTTGACCAACTTTATAGAAAAAAATACCAACATTCACAATCTGAAATCAATACCAATAGATGTGTCATGACTTAAAGTTTCATATTGTATAACTTTAGCATATGGCAGATGTTGATATTTTTCATATAGATACGGTCAAACTTTGTGAAGTTTGACTTCAAAGAATTCTAATATGCAGAGTAAAAAGGACCGGAGGGAGTATATATATCCTTGCCAGTAACTTGTATTTTGGAGATTAGATTATTGATCACATCTGCTTACCTAGGTTTGTCAAAATTCCATCATATTCTACCCTAATGGTTAGCTTTAAAATCACTTGTTTGAAAAACTGAGGTCAAGTTGATCCCAGCCCACGTCACAAACAATGATAACTCCATCAAACCTTTGTTGTTTCCTTGTTCTCCATTTGTTGGTTTGGAACTCGTTACTGCTTTTAACTCCCAAAACAAGTTTTCAAAATACCCATGCTTATTTCTATTGCTGCAAGTTGATAGTTGAAACGGCATGTCAGTGCTTTTCTTTATGGATTGACGATTTATTTTCACGCAGTCACAGCAGATTGCTACAAGAATTCACTATTTATGTGTGCGTATGTATTTTCTTGTGCTTATTCCCTCCATATATGACATGGGCGCGTTCTGTGTAGTTTAGCTCTGTTATTACTGTTAATTACATTTTTATTTCTAATCACATTCATCTACTTTCTTAATTTATTTCAGCCCAACACTTCAAGAAAGTGTCGTCACCTCTATGGAAACTATAATGATGTTTGTAATCCAAGAGAGTGAGCCTGTCCATCCAGGTCTGGCATCTTGCCTCCTTCGGAATCTTAAAAAGGAAAGGAAGGTAAGCGCATCAATACATTGTTAGCATTACTACCGATATAATTCTTACCATCTTCACTAAGCCTTTTCAACTTGACATTCCAGGATTCTCTTCTAGCATCTTATCGGCTTGCAAAGAGGATAAAACGACTTTGTCCTGAAAAATTAAAGCCGGGCGCTTTGCTGAGTTACTTCAGGGCAGCCCCTTAAATGAGGATAGCAAAGTTGTTGCATCTTCAGTAGAAAGTTCTTCAGATGCTGGAAGAGACAACAACATTGATGCTGTTGAAAATGACACGGTCAGTTGAACTTGCTAACGTAGTAACAGTTGATGGCACCTATTCAAAAGTCTATGAATACATTTTGGAAATTCATTTGAACTAGAGTGGGGCAAACAGAGGTCCAGGGGTGCACATTTTCTTCTAGATTCTTTTAAATCATTTTGATATTTGTAGCTGTCAGGTTTGTTGCTCACTGGTTGTAATATAATGTGTTTATGCTATCTGGGTACTTGTAGTGGTAGGAGAGGGACATAAACTGTTTCGACTTTTGACAGGCATCCAGTGTCAGAGTTTTGCTAAGACGTACTGCAGTTTAGTTAAAATATCAGATTGTCCTGTGAAAAGGGATTGTGGACACTTTCAAGTCTGCCTTTTGACTTCCAGTTATATCTGCCAGAATAGGTTTAATTTTGTGATTGCAAAGAACAGTTTGGTGATTATACTAGATTCCACGGTGTTATTCAGATATGTTATTCACTGAGAGTATCTTAACATATGTTAAAGACGCTTTTGGTTTCTGCTAGTCTCAATAGCATGATGCATGATTTGGTTTGTGGTAGAGCTTATAACATGACGTAGAAGTGTTTGTTTTGCTCATTGTCTAAAATATGAGATTATTAGCCAGAGTTCATTTTGATAGATATGCAGTATATTTCGGCCGTGGTGATTATTAAATTCTATGTTCTGAGTTCTAACTATGTAGGTAGGTAGCTGACAAAAATGTATCTCAGATGGTTGTTTCTGATGAGTCACCTGAGTATCTGCTTTGGATATTGAGTATCTAGAGTTCTAGAAAGTAAGATATATCATAACTGTGCATGTTTTCTATTTTTCAGGAATCTTCAAAGTCAGAGAAAGACGGACAAGATGGAAGTCCTACATACAGTACTCCAAATGGATTAGCTTCTGTTCAGAAATCTGAACTGCCTACTGATGACAAGCAGACAGCAGTTTCTGATGAAAAGGGGGCACCAGAACCAGTCACCACAGAGCCCGAAAAGCTATCTGGTGTCAACTCAAAGAAAAGCAATAAGGTTGGCACTTCCACTGAGTCGAAGGTGACTGAACATTCTAAGGTTGCTAGCGATAACCAGGACCTTGCATCTGGGGAGCTGTCACCAGGGACAAATGGTGGCAATAATAAGCCAACGGCAGAGGCTTGCAACAAAGCTAGTGAGGATACATCAAAGCCTCTTGATAGTACACCCATGGATGACACATCAAAGCCTGCTGATAGTACACCTGCTGTAGATAAACCAAAGCGAGGTCGGCCTCCTGCAGTAAAGTCACAGGAGAAGAAGCCTGTTGGGAAGAGTCAAGGATCAGGTCTAGAATCTAAAGAAGTCCGCTCAGGCAGTACTTCTGGTGGGAGACCTGCAAGAAGACCCGCTAAAGATAACAAATTATCATCAAGAAAGTCCAGTGAAGAAGAATCTTCAAAGAAGCAACCAACGGCCAGTCCCGATCTGAGGAAAGAGGACACTCTCTCTGATGAAGACACTGATGAAGATCTCAGTTTGAAGGTAATTTTCTTGCTACCAGTAGACATATTTAGGTGTTTACTTTGCACACAAGTCATGCATGGGTATGCTGAAGGTTGGGTTTCTGCTTTGCCTATTTTTCATGTTTACATGATTTTACAATCCTAAGGTGGTTTGGAGAAGTGTCATAACTCATGACCAGTTTATAATATTTCTATAGCCATTATCTGATGGTAACTATTTTTTTTTTACTTCTACTTCTTTTGTCTAACATAATATTTTTTCTGAATGGTAATGGCATTGTGTAACCATGTATGCTCTAGTTCTGTTCAATTTTGTAGATCTTCAGTTCCATCAGCAGTATTAATCTTTAATAGGCAGCTGATATTTTGAGCATGTTATAATGATCTAACTTGGTTATCTGCAATAACTATTTTATTGGAATCCAGGAAATGGCGTCTCCTAAATCATTGACCAAGACGGGAAAAAGCAAAGGCCAACCAGGGGACAGTGGAGTGTCAAAAAGGAAACTTGTGCAGGAAGCTGAAGAGGTATACACACTTTTATTAATTACTAGAATACTAGTGATGGTGTCTTATTATGATCTGATTCCCTTTTTCTGTTGTTAACGTCTTTTCCATGCTTGGACAGGTTCCTGAGTCAAAGAAGAGCAAAGTTTTTGATGGGAGCCTTGTTGGCTCAAGAATCAAAGTGTGGTGGCCTGATGACAAAAAGTGAGTGCTGCAACAATGTTACATGTTTCCTTGGTGTAGGATTGTTCCTGTCATTGTCAGTTTGTAGTTTTTATTCCTGAGCAAGATTTGTAAGCAAACACTTCTGTGTCGAGCTATACAAATATTTATTTGTCCTTGCTTTAACTTTCTGTCTGCATAGTTACATCATTTCCTCCATGAGTTAAGTTAGCCAGTTGTTTGGTTAGTTTTGAATCTGTTTCTTGCTCTGCAGGTTCTATAAGGGTGCTGTTAAGTCATTTGACGCTTCTGCAAAAAAGCACAAGGTGCACATTCAGTAGACGGGCACTATTTGCCATCTCCATGTTTCTTCTTTTGGGCTGTCCATGGGCTACTAACAAGATGTTTTCCCTTTCTTTTATGTTACTTTTGGCATTCAGGTTGTGTATGATGACGGTGATATTGAACATCTGCTACTTAAGAATGAAAGATGGGAGTTCATTGATGAGGTATGCCTCATGCAGCCTGACGCTGTGATGCTGCTATTATCCCCTTTTTTTGATCCTGTCTAATTTGTCTGCTATCCTGCAGGAGCAAGATGATAATCCTAATGCAGCATCTGATAGGTAAGCTTAATATTGTACTCTGCACCTTCTATATGCTTTACGTTTAGCTGACAATCGACATTTTAGCACTTAAAACTTTGTATATGTGGTCCATTCACATAGAACTGCAATCTCCGCCATCTCATTATCTTAGAACTGATGTGACTCACTGCGGTTAGTAAACTCAAAATAAGGTGCTGTAGCATGCATGCATTTGGTTTTCCAAAGAACCAATATTGTCTAAATCATCAAGACTTAGGTGGATCCTTAGATGTGTGCTTGTCTGGACGGCTCTCATTGGTTGTTAATCTCCAATTTTATTTCTTTAGCATGACAATCTGAGTATGCTGTTTATCTATGATTTCCTGGTTTGTACTAACATTGAGTTTCTGCTCATTTGAAGCAGGTCTCGTGGTAGGAGAGGCAAGCAGGACAGCACTGTTGACAGCAATCCTTCCAGGAAAAGAGGGCGTCCGAAAGTTGTGCGTGAGGATAGCCCTGTGTCTTCAGCCAAATCGAAGGTGAAGACTGCAGAAAAGGATGCTGAAGGTGGGGGGAGGTGGCCTCGATCTGCTAGCAGGGGAAGCAGCAAGGATGAGGCTGGCGGCAAGGCTCCAAAAGGCGCAAGCGCTGTGAAAGCTTCTGATGGATCCAAGAGCAACGGTCTTTCAGGCAAACGGAAGCCCAAGGAGAAAGTAGCAGAGTCATCTGATGAAGAGGAGGAAGAAGAAGAGCCGATGTCTGCTAAGGCATCCACAGGGAAGAAGCGCAGAAGGAAGATGCTCAACTAGTTGCTCTACTGCTGAACCAGCTAGCTAATAGTTGTAGCTAGTCTCCTGATTAGTAGCTGTAATGTTTTAGGCTTTACTTTTGTTTGCGTGTGTCGGCGTTGAAACCTCTTTGGAAGATTGGATGCCATGCTTGCTTTGGTTCAAGCCGTTTTATTATTGCATTGTGATGTTTATGTAGTAGTTGGGTTACCTTGCTATCTGAGAACTGAGAAGTTAACTTTGTAGTACCAAATATGAATGAAGAAAGTCAAGGGAGGAGCCCAACTTCATTGTATTTTCGAGTTCTTTTTACAGTCATTTCCTATCGACTTCATTATGCAAGTTGTCTCTTTTCTCCACGTGCGGTGAAATTTTGCTCCCTCAGGTATCTTGCCCTGTTACACGGCCCAAAGCAGCGCTTTGTCAGTATTTTCACTGACCACGTTTGTTGCCCGGATCGTTTGTAGCTCATTGTCTTATGCTGTCATGTGGCCACCATTTTTTTTGAAACGGAGGCAAAAACTTTGCCTCATCCATTAATTAAGATAGAAAATAGTTTTTTACAGGACACCCAACAAACACGGCATGCGGATTATTCGCGTGAAATAAAAGACCCTAGCTTCTTGGCGCCGGTGATGACCCAAAGGTTGGCCTCGACAGAGATGGAGGAGAGCAAGATTGGCGGTGGAGCACTCTTATGCTTAAACACTCTTGCATTACGCTCGTTTCAAATTGTCCATGAGACGAGCATAGTGAGGGAGGCCTTGGCTTGGCGGTTCGGCGTACCATCGGCGCAGGTGCTTGCCCAACACTCGTCCACCGAGTCAAACAGGGGCCAAGCGGAAGTGTCAAGCCCGTGCATGAGGGATTTCTCAATGACCAAAGACCAAAGACGCCGGGTGTAGCGGCACTTGTAGTAGAGGTGAGGTCCGCATTCTTGCACCTGGCCCCGCAAAGAGGGCAGAGATCGCAATTTGGCCACCCACGCTTTGCCAATCTATCCGCCGTCCAAACTCTGTCTTGAAGGGCCAACCAAGCAAAAAATTTGACTTTGGGGGGGGGGGGGGCAAACCTTCCAAACCATTTTGTCCAAGGGAGAAAGGACCAACCCAAGGAACTGTGCCCAATACGCCAGAGGTCAGCCGAGTATTGCCCACAGATCGTGTGTTTCCAAAGGATATCATCTTCGTTGAGCTCGTCAAGCTGTACCTCATTTAGTATCAACCATAGAGCGAAGAATTGTGTGATGTGCTCGACAGAGACATTGGTAGGGGGGTTTATCTTGAGAATCCAAGCGTTGCACCTTCCAATTCTTTCTCTTGGAAGCTTCATAGATGAGCGGGGCAATGTCTTTAGGCTTTCGCCCAAGGAGCCAAGGAGATTTCCAAAAGGGGGTCCTCGCACCGTTACCAATGATAATGATGTGGCCACCATAAAAAATACCCGTAGATTCACATTTAAAAACCCAGTTGCCACCAAAGCTATCCTACACATAAAATTCGCATTTACAACCTCGGCAACCTCTGAGATCGCCCCCAACTTTTCATTCGCCTAGCAAGCACAAATTCTCTCCCCAAATATGTGGTGTGAACAGGTAAACTTCTCTGTATATATCTATACATATACTTGTCCTTAACGTTTTTCTTAAATCTTAATACATAAGCATACACTATGGTGTACGTTTATAAAATAAATCAAAGGCTAAAGGGAACTGGCGATACATACCGGTTTAAAAATCATCTCTTCCATGCAAACAACTTTATATGTGCCAAAGCTTATTTGTTCATATGATTGGTACTGTTATTTTGTATGTGTCAATGTATTGTCGCACGATCTCTCTTGGTTGTGGTAGGCTTAGAAATTTGTGAAAAGCAAGCTACTCATACATATGATAGATAGAACTTTTGTCGCTTTGATTGTGGATGACATGACAACATGTGAAAGTATGATTTGTAAACAAGGGTATTAAAAACAGAGCCATAGCACATATGCTCCCTAGAGAACCATAAATGATTCTTTTCATATGAGTGATCTGGAACTTTTGTACATGGCAACACGAAAGAGGATCACATTAGTATTTGCCTGGAAGGTGATCTCAGGTACACTGGCTACAGACTTGGAGAAGAATCGGCGTCATACATATGCGGTGTGCGGGCGGGAAGATGAATCATCCTTTCATGCTTAGCTGGCTTGCCCAAACGCCGTGATTTTGTGGGACACAATGAGAGACCAGTGGCCTCTGTCAAACATGAGATATATTACATGTATGGGCGAGGAATGGTTTCTTCACCTGCTTGTTGATCAACACGACCACGTTCAGCACACGATCATTTTGGTGTTGTGGCGGGTTCAATATCTCCGTAATGAATTGGCGCATGCTAAACCTATCCCATCGGCGGAGGTATCTTGTGATTATATATGCAACTATCTTAATTCTTTGCTCCAAATAGCTCGGATGGGAGCGAAAGAGGTGATCAAAGGAAAGTCCCATATGTTGATGGACCCGCTGTCTAAGCAAGTTCATCCGTCACCGCCGCGGCTAACCGTGGCCCGCTTCGCCGTCGGGGTGGGTAGTGTGGTCCGTCGATGGTTCTTTTTGTGCTGAAGACGATGCACAGGGTCGGGCACGATTTTGCGGTATGACAAGGGCGACGTTATCTATGCTGCATACCGGTGTATTTTTCAATGTGACGAGGCTCTTGAAGCAGAACTGCATGCGGTCATCGCTATCCAGCGTTTGAATCTCCTAGTCCAGCTTCAATCGGATTGTGTAGTGGTATTGTCGGCACTGGCAAATGAGTCTCTCGACAAATGAGCATATGGTCACCTCTTGATGGAGATTAAAGGTTTAATGGAGAATAGGGTGTTTATTATGGTGAAAGATTCTCGTGATCAAAACAAAGTTGCACATTGTAGATCTCGGGATAGAACTGCCTGATGGCTTAACCAATCCTCACATTTTGTTTTCGAACTTGTTGCTAATGATTGTACCTCTGAGCTTGAAAAAAAACATCCTTTTCCCTCGCAAAAAGAAGGAAAGAGGACCACATTAACTAAGTTAAACTACCCAGACGTGTCCAATACACATGTATAGGAAAGGTTGGAGATATCGCAATTGTGATGGCTAGATGTTATAAATGTCTTGTTCGTGTGTGTATTTAATCAACATTTATAATGGTCCAAGCCCACAACAATTATTACAAATATGTATTTGAAATAGTTGCATGCCATTCTTATGCCATTATATGCCCCATGTATCTTTGACATCTTAATATGAAAAATTAATTCAAAAAAACCCTCCATATACATTAGATGTGACCTTACTTTCGCACCCTATCATTTTAAATAAATAAAATTGCACTTGCAACCCTTGCTGCCACAAAAATACCATGGGTTCATATTTAAATCCTTATCTGCCACAAAAATACCCTAGATTTACACCTACAATCCTACCCCCACCTAAAATACACCACACTTACATTTAAAATTCTATATGCAGTCAAAATATTCTAGACTCGCATTTAGACCCTAGCCACCATAGTTTTGCACATACAAGCCAAAAACATCTGATATCACCTTGGGTTAACATTTGCAGCCCTAGCCGCCACAAAAGATAACCCTACTTCATATTTAAAAGCCCACCCGCCACTTATTTTCTACACTCAATCTTTTGTAGAAACTTGGATTATAAAGGGAAAATTCAAGATACAAGAATACTCCTTAAACCGTACTCATAGCCTTTTATTCTCATCAATCCATTTGAAATAAAATCACATTACAAACCAAAAACCACTAAAGTTACCCTGAGCCCTAGCAAGCACAAATGTCATTGTAAATGTTCATATATTATTTCTTTGAGTGTTGTGTATGTTGGCGAACCACTAGTATAGGTCCAGTCCATGTATGTACAACTGTACGTGCTAGTATTAAAATCTTATGTAGACCTCCCGCTATTTGTAGATAGTCAACCTTCTTTTTCTTCTTCCCACTTTCTCCTCCATGCAAACAACTTCATATGTGTTCATATGGTTGATACCATTATTTTGCATGTGTTAAAGTATTGTTGTATGATTTCTCTTGGTTGTGTTGGCTTTAGAAAGCCTTGTGAAAAGCGAGAAATTTATACACATGACAGATAGTAGCGTTGTCGCTTTGGTTGCCGATGATAGGACAATAGGTGAAAGAATAGCTTATAAATATGGATGTTAAAAACAGAGCCGAGCGGATATGTTCCCTAATGAACAACAAATGATAAATGATTTTCTTTCATACGAGTGCTTTAGACTTTTGTACAGTGCAACATGAAAGAGTATCACATTAACTAAGTTAAACTATTCAGATGTGTCGAACACACGTGTGTCTGAAAGATTGGGCATATCGTAATTGTTGTGGCTAGGTGTTATAAATGTCCCCTTCATGTGTGTACTTAATAGACCTTTATGATGACCAAAGACGATAAAAATTATTATGAGTATGCTTTTGGAAGAGTTGTGTGTCATTATTATTGCCATAATATGTCCCCATGTATCTTCGACAACTTAATATGGAAAATTAACGCAAAATAGCCCTCCGTAAACACTAGATGTGACCTTATTTTCTGAACCCATTGGTTAAAATAAAAAAGTCACACTTCAAGCACTAGATTCCACAAAAATGCCATGGGATCTTATTCAAATCCCTCTCACCACAAATTTACATCTAAAATCCCAACCCCCGCCTAGAGTATACTATATTCACATTTAAAACCCTACTTGCCACCAAAAATACTCTAGACTCACATTTTAGACCCTAGCAGTCACAAAAAAGTTTGTATATACAGACCCGAAAACATCAGAGATCACCTTGGGTCAACATGTGCAAGCCTAGCCTCCACCGAAGATAACCCGACTTCATGTTTATAACCCTATCCGCCAGCTATTTTTGCATCTCAATCTTTTGGGACACTTATAGTATATATGGAAAATTCATCCTAAAAGAACCCCGCATGGACCATACCCATCGCCTTTTATTATCATCCATTATTTCTAAAAATATCACATTACAACAAAAGAGCCACTAAAACTAACCCGAGCCCTAGAAAGCAAAAATATCATCTTGAACATTCATGTCCCACGATTATTTTCTTGGGTCCCGTGTATGTTGGTGGAGGCAGGACAATCTCTTTGTATAAGATCATATATGTACTTGTACTTTATATTCTCCTTACATCTTAAGACATAAATGTACTGTATGGTGTATGTTTAATTATAGTATAAGCTAATACTAAAGGGGAACAAGGATACACACCGGGTCTTAAAATCCTCCCAAGAGCTCCGACTATTTGTAGAGAGTCAACCTTATTTTCTCTTCTATTTCCCCCTCCATGCAAACAACTTCATATGTGTTCATATGATTCATACCCTTATTTGTATGTTTTAAAATATTTTTGCATGATCACTCTTGGTTGTGTTGGCTTTAGAAATCCCTATGAAAAGCAAGCTATTAGTACATATACTATATATCTAAGAGAGTGATCACCATTAATTCTAATTATCTCAACATGCATGCTTCCACGTCATCAAAATTTTTGTAGCCACTAGATTTACTAGCTTGATCTGGTAGCACCCTGTCCAATCTACGCATGAGAACCCTCTACCATGCAATATGCATTAGCGCATTCTATGTGGGTTTCAAATCACATTGCATTTAATTGTGACACGCACAACTTTTATGTTAAGATTTTTTTTGCTTATGTAGATATTTCACCATTAGTTTAAATCGTAAGGACTAAATTAATATACTCAATATTTAGGGACTATATATCCATTCCTCACCAACACGATGTATTATCTAATGATAGATAGTAGCTTCATCTCTTTGATTGCCTATGGTAGGAAAATAGCTGAAAGTAGGGTTATAAATGTAGATATTAAAAACAGAGCTAGGGCACATATGCTCCCTAGTGAATAGTAAATGATAAATTACTATTTTCATATGATTTCTCTAGAACATTTCTTCAAGGCAACGCACTAATGGATCACATTAACTAAGTTAAACTATCCATGCACGTCCGACACAGGTTTATCCAAAAGGTTAGAGATGTGGTCATTGTATGCTAGGTTCTATTATTGTCGCATTCGTGTGTCTATTTAATCACGTTATATAATGTCAAAGTACAACAATTATCATTAGAATATGCTTTCAGAAGAGCCACATGCAGTTCTTATTCCCATAGTATTCTTCAGCGCATCTTTGGCAACAAATGAAAAATTATTGCAAAAGAACCCTTCGTAAACACGAGACCCGACCTTATTTTCTCATCCTAAAAAATTACTCTTGCAACCCTAGCTGCCCAAAAGGATGCCATGGGTTTATATTTAAAATCCATAGCCGCCACAAAAATACTATAGATTTACACCTACAATCCTAGCCCCACCAAAATACAATATATTCACATTTAAAATCTTAGTTGTCGCAAAAATTACTCTAGATTCACATTTAGAACCCAACCACCACCAAAAGTTTTCACATACCACCACAACCTGTAAGGTCACCTTGAGTTAACACTTACAACCCCAGCCACTACCAAAGATAACCTAACTTCATATTTAAAACCACTAAACTGACCCTGGTGTTCGCACACGAACACGTCACCGTGTACCTCCAACACCAAGGATGATGCACCGCAGCTCACGCCGAAGGAGACTCGTCCGGAAGCGCGGTACGCAAGCAATCCGGCGGGTGCTTTTCAGGACCCGAAACCCCACGCGCCCGGGAGGGACCCCGTCTGGACGTGCGGCGGCTATAGGCTGCCCTAAGTCTGTTCGCCTGCCCCTAGAGCCTCGAGGATCGCTGCCCTTCAACACGAAGAACGAACGAAGAACGAGAGAGAAAGAACAAGGGAGGGATGTAAAACTAGGGTAAAAAGTAGATGTGTTTTGCGATTGTGTGTTGTTGTTCAATCGGCCGTCACCCCTTGGGTATATAAGAGGTGGCTGGACTTCCCGTGCAAGGAAAAAGCTTGGATTCACGTCCAAAACCCTAGTCAAATTCGGATTGATTTTGTCCGAACTTTCCAAAACTGTTCGGTTTAAACTGGCTGCACCTTGCGGGTCTTTTTTGTGGTGGTAAACGACTTCGGATGAAAACGAGCCCAAAAGCAATCTGGACCGTTTCGACGAGGTGAACAACTTTCATGTTGAACGTTTTTTGATCCGAGGTCATATTCAGGGCCAAATTGCTCGCGCAAAACAGCTAAATATTCACGCAGCTCATCGGACAAATCCCACACGTGTTTGGTTCCGGGCGTCATATTTTGCCCACTGTAGGGTCGCGCTGTGCGGGTTCTAACTTTTGCATACGATCTCGGATTGGGACGATCTTTATATCAAAATCAATCGTTTTGACGATACGAAGATAATTTCTGTAGATCATTTTTCCATACGGGGAAGTCTTGGGAGCATAATGAGCCGAATAGTGTTCTGAATACAAAATCTCAGTATTTCGAATACAATTTCGGCCTTCGAGATGAGATCGGATGGCGATGGCCCAAACTTCAAAGATGTTTGTATTGACAATATGAAACTTTTTTTATGTAGATCACTTCTTCATTTGAGGCCATATTAATTAAGTTCCTGACCGTGCCAAAATTTGGTGTCAACACATGCCCCCCTGTTTTTCGGCACAACTTGGATGCCGAAAAATAATTTTCCCAGAGTTTGTTCTAAGGACGATGTCAACACTCCATAGTCCATTTATATGTGCTTAGGGCGATAATTATATACTGGCCATGATTTATGCTAAGGGCGATAGTCATATATCGGCCATGTCTTTGCTTAGGGCGATAGTTATATATCGGCCGTTGATTTTAACTTCTTGTTCACATCATACCTTGTAACCGATTACCATCAATCGGCTTTAAAGAGATGGGAATGAACCCGTTCCTTGTAGCACTAAGGAAACCAAACTCCGAGAGGTCACGCCCTGTTAAGCAAGTAACATCGGGATGATTCCAATCCACCGATGCATCGGCCAAAGCAACACAAGCCGAATTATCCGCGTGAATGACTTCTACCTCATCATCGACCCATTGAATTAAGAATTGATGCATGGTAGATGGCACACATTGGTTAGCATGAACCCAATCGCGCCTAATATAACATTATAGTTACCTTGCACCTCGGCGATGAAGAATGTGGTGGCCAAAGTTTTACTTCCCACGGTGAGTTCCATGCACATCACACCTTTGGCCTCTGTCTTTTCTTTACCCTCAAATCCATTAAGTACCATATTGGTCTTCATCAATGCATCATCATCTAACCCCAACTTCTTGAAGACCGAGTAGGGCATAAGATTTACCACGGCACCACCATCAACAAGCATCCTAGCAACCGGCGATCCGTTAATATGACCTTTGAGGTACAACGGTTTCAAGTGTTTCACCGGTTCTTTTGGCTTCTCGAAGATATCATTCTTAGGACCAAAATCCAGCTGGGCTACCTCTCCTTCTTCACCTGTAGCACGAAACTCGTCAGGTAAGTAATATACCTTCCTGAACCGGCGTAGATTCATAATTCACCATCTCATCTCATCTCCCAATGTGTATATTGGCCTTAAAGTTTCCACAATTGAAGGGGATGTTTCAGGTTGTGTGGACGATCTAATAGGGGTCGCATCATCCTCTTTTGGTGGTGAAGGTATTGCTGCAGCTAATGTAGAAGCATATGTGTTTTGTTTTTGTTTAGGCCTCCACACTTGTTTTGTGAGTGCCATGGGCCGAATTTCACTAAACAATTCGTTCCTTTGCCTCTCCTCTTTATGCTCTACCTTCTCGTGGTTCCTCATGCGTTGCAATCTTCTTTTCATGGTCTTAGTTAAACCAGGAGGACACCACTTAGGTTGAGTATATTTGGGATCCCTTGGTTTGGCCTTGCTTGTGCTCGCCTCATGATCATTAACCATGGAACCCTGCTGAACAATAACAATATCACCATTAGAAGTAGCCATATTACCAACAACCGGCCTTTTGATCTCCTTTTACTTGTCACATTCTACAATTTCCACATTAGGTGACTTAACACGCCTCACTTTTTTGTTGGCCTTGCTTGGATACATTTTTGGTGGCCGATTAGCACCATAGCTCAGACGGCCTTGTGTGGGATAATAAAGCCTCTTGGGAGCAAGCCTTCTAGGTGCTTCCCGCCCCATATGAAAAGCATAAGGAGCCACTGGGGGCTGCCCCCATCCTCCACTGAAGCCTCTCATGTAATATGGCGTATAGGAGGGTTGTGACATCCATGTCGGTGCCCATGACCCATATGGCCTTGCATAGCGTCGAAACTCTTGCTCCGGAGGCAACCTTGAACACTTTGAATGTGATGGCCGATTGGAACTAGAACCGGCCGCTTGAATTGAATATTTGGATAGCAACATATCAAAAGTTGGCCTGATTCGCTTGCGCTTAGCTTCACTCTTTTCCCACTTGCCAACTTCTGAATTCTTAGGCTTGATAAATCTAACATGAGTATCTTCTTGTACTTGTGGTTGCCCCCCGAGTGAAGGATTTTTTATGGTGATCTTCAATACTTCTTTGCCATCGGGTTGCTTATCAAGCACAAACTCTCGTCCCAAGACTTTGTCGCCCTCCTTGCCTTTCCTGGGTTCACCAATAATAACATTATCTTTATTAGCAGATTCGGCTATGCTAGGCTGAATCAACATTTTCTTTCCCTCCAAGTCCATGGTGTTTATCGGGAAGGGCTATTTATCAACTTGCATCTCAGCAACATTCAATCTTCCATCATTAATGGCCGATTGTATCTGTCGACGAAAAACATTGCAATCGTTAGTAGCATGAGAAAATGAATTATGGTACTTGCAATAAGCACACCGTTTCAGCTCGTCAAACGGCGGTATGGTGTGTGATATTCTAATCATCTTATCTTGCAAGAGAGCATCAAATATTTTATCACACTCTGATATATCAAAAGTAAACCTCATCTCGTCATCATGATTCTTGTGAATCGGCTTAAGAGCATTGCACATATAGGGTTTGGCCTTTGAGGACCAAACAAATTCAGTAGTATAGACATCAACCTCATCGTCCGAATTATCATCATTGTGTTCAACCATATGCATTCTAGGACGATCGGTTGTAGACCTATAAACCTCTTTACTTCGACTCTCTTGGGCCAAAGCTTTTTGTAAGACTTGATTAATGCTCAAAAACTCATAACTTTCTAACCTCTCTTTAATGTGAGTTTTCAAACCATTAAGAACAAGATCCGCCAAGTCTCTCTCAGTTATCACTAAGCTATAACATTGGTTCTTTATATCTCTAAATCTCTTGACGTAATCGGTGACCGATTCATCATGTTTCTGCCTAACCGATGTAATATGTGACAACTTTAGCTCATTATCGCCGGTATAAAAGTGATCATGAAACTTTTGCTCTAATTGCGACCATAAGAGAATTGAGCCATGTGGTAAAGCAGCAAACCATGAAAATGCGGTACCAGTTAAAGATAATGGAAATAAACGCACTTTCAATTCTTCTATGGAACCCGCTTCACCCAACTGCGCTAGATACTGACTAACATGCTCCCAAGTTGTTTTCGCATTCTCACCACTAAATTTAACAAAATCAGGAACCTTATAACCTTGAGGGTAAGAAATTGCATCAAGTGTTCAGGATAAGGCTTTTGGTACACACGACTCTTTACTTTCGGCTCGTTTCCGAAAGTCTCTAGAAACATCTTATGCAAATCCTCCCTTAATTTAGCTAAAATTGGATCCGAGGTAGATGAAGATGTTTGTGGTAATGACATAGGAGCAACCTGAGTACTAGCTATTGGTGCAACTTGTGGGATGGGCGCCGAACCATAATTCGGTGGAAGACCAAACATGCTTGCGCTTATGGGTGGTGTGACAAAGTGATTCGGCGTAGACGCCGAATTGGGCACACTCATAATAGGATTAGGGTATGTAGGTGCAGCCACAAGCTGGTTAGTTTGAGTAGGGTAAAAATTCAACGGCATATTATATTGTGGTTGCATAGGTGGTGCCAATGAAATAGGTAAAATTGGAGTAGGGTTTTCAGATATACCAACAGTACCACTAGATGATGGAGGCATATTTTTTTGAGCATTAGCACTAGCCACAAAAGAATTGTATGCCATCACATTACCCTTACTAACAAGACTTTCAATCACAGCCACTTGCTCTGGAGAAAAAACTTTACTCACAGTGATTACATCTTGTTCGTCGATGAGGGGAGGAAGATTGACGTTTCCAACCGGAGTGATGTTGCCTTGACGGTCCTTATTGAAACTTGAAAGAAACGCTTCCAAATCCTCCTCCTCATGCTTCTTCTTGAGCGCCTCAAAAGCCTCTTCACGTTGCTTCTTGCGCGCTTCATAGGCCTGGTGATGTTCATCCGATAGTTCATCAAGACCGGGCTTAATGATGTTATCGGCGTCAACTTCTGAGGGCTTGGGGAGATTAGACATGGTTGATGATGATTCTTGATCTTTCGTCCCCAGCGGAGTCACCAAAAAGTGTGTTCGCACACGAACACGCCACCGTACCTCCAACGCCGAGGGTGATGCACCAGAGCTCACGCCGAAGGAGACCTGTCCAGAAGCGCGGTACGCAAGCAATCCGGCGGGTGCTTTTCAGGACCCGAAACCCCACGCGCTCAGGAGGGACCCGTTCTGGACGTGCGGCGGCTATGGGCTGCCCTAGGTCGGTTCGCCCGCCCCTAAAGCCTCGAGGATCGCTGCCCTTCAACACGAAGAATGAACGAAGAATGAGAGAGAAAGAACAAGGGAGGGATGTAAAACTAGGGTAAAAAGTAGATGTGTTTTGCGATTGTGTGTTGTTGTTCAATCGGCCGTCACCCCTTGGGTATATAAGAGGCGGCTGGACTTCCCGTGCAAGGAAAAGGTTTGGATTCACGTCCAAAACCCTAGTCAAATTCGGATTGGTTTTGTCCGAATTTTCCAAAACTGTTCGGTTTAAACTGGCTGCACCTTGCGGGTCTTTTTTGTGGTGGTAAATGACCTCGGATGAAACGAGCCCAAAAGCAATCTGGACCGTTTCGACGAGGCGAACAACTTTCATGTTGAACGTTTTTTGATCCAAGGTCATCTTCAGGGCCAAATTGCTCGCGCAAAACAGCTAAATATTCACGCAGCACATCAGACATACCCACACATGTCTGGTTCCGGGCGTCATATTTTGCCCACTGGAGGGTCGCGCTGTGCGGGCTCTAACTTTTGCATACGACCTCGGATTGGGACGATCTTTATATCAAAATCAATCGTTTCAACGAGGCGAAGATAATTTGTTTAGATTATGTTTCCATACGGGGCAGTATTGGGGGCATAATGAGCCGAATAGTATTCTGAATACAAAATCTCAGTATTTTGAATACAATTTCGTCCTTCGAGATGAGATCGGATGGCGATGGCCCAAACTTCAAAGATGTTTGTATCGACAATACGAAACTTTTTTATGTAGATCACTTCTCCATTTGAGGCCATATTAATTAAGTTCCTGACCGTGCCAAAATTTGGTGTCAACACCTGGGACCACATTTGTTAGGAGTGCGTGGTTTAGCCGGCCCATCTTTACTCAATGGTGGATTGTGAAGGAGCCAATGGTCATTCGAACTTTATTTGCACATAGTCGCAACACCGTTCCTACGAATAAGCTTGAGAGGAGAGGTTGTGGTATCTACAAGTGTGCGGCAAGCAGACATGGGTGTCTTTCTTGGCTATGGATGGCAATGGTATCAAATATGGGGTAGAGAATCATGAGGCGTGTCCATTTCTAGGTTGCTTCAGTGATGAATTTGATCATGCCCCTAGAGAATGGTGGCCATTGTAGCTCGCAAAGCCAATGGACAATGAGACAATGATGGTCACTTAGTTGTTGGGAATATGATTATTTGTGCCATCCTTCTGTAGTGGCTATTTGGCGAGGATGGAGCATGGCAGCATGCGGCAACCTGGCAATCATACGTGTCATTGTAAACATTTATGTTCACTTGTTACTTTATTGGGTGTTGTGTATCTTGGTAGAGGTAAGCTCCATATACGGACTTGTCCTTTTACATTTTTCTTACATCTTAATACGAATGTGTAATCCATGGTGTATGTTGAAATAGACTAATACTAATGGTCAACAAAATCACATATTGGCAGTAAAATTGTTTCTAGATCTTTGACTATTCATAAAGAGTTGACCTTATTATGTCTTCCTCCATCTTTATTGTCAATGTAAATAGGGTTGTATGTATTTGTATGAAAAAAATCAACTGGTACTGATATTTTTGTATAGAAGTGTTGTTGCATGATCTCTCTTGGTTATGACGGCTACAAAAATCCTTGTGATAAGAAAATTTGTACTTACGGTAGATAACATCCCGCGCTTACGATAGATAACATCCCGCGTCGCTTTGATTGCCGAGGATAGGAAAATAAGAGAGAATATGGTTTTGAAATATATTTTTCATGTAATGCTCAAGAACTTATGTACAAGGTAACCTAAAACAGGATCACATAAACCAAGTTAGGTTATTCGGCCATGAAACACACATATTTCCAAAGGTTGGTGATGTCATAATTGCAATGGCTAGGTTTTACAAATGTCTTCATGCATTTGTGCAATAGACATCTATAATGACCAGATATGGCAAGAATCATTATGATATATGCTTTCAAAAGAGCATCGTTTATAATTATTGTAATAGTCTCTCTCCCACGCATCTCTAACAAATATATATAGGAAATTTGTGCAGTAGAACCCTCATAAATTCTAGACATGAGCTTATGTTCTCATCCCATCATTAAAAACCCAAACATACAACCGTAGCCTAAAACATTTGACTCATAATACTTAGCGCCACAATAACCCAACTTTACATCTACAACTCTAGCCCCACAAATATAATGTATACTCACATTTAGAACCATTGCCGTAAAATGTAACCAATATTTGCACATTAAACATGAGACGTCACCAAAATATGCATTACAACGCAACAAGCTATGAGGTCACGCTCCATCAAAAACCCTATGAGATCACCCCCTGCATGTTTAAAACCGTAAGTGTCACCTATTTGTTGTCTCTATCTTTTCTATACATCAACACATGTAGTATTTATGAAAAAACATGAAATAAATCTACATTAACCCTAATCGACACCTTTTAGTTTCATCCATTCATTTTAAGTAAAACAATCACATTTCGACCCAAAACCCACTTAAATTACCAACTACCCCAGGTTCACAATTATAACCAATAAGGAGTTTTTGGAGGATTCAGTTGACCACTCCTTCACTAGATATGGTGGATTGCGAGTCTGAGTGATCCCACATTTTCGCTTTGCGTGGTGGCATCATTTAACCTTCTAATAAGTTCAGAAGGGGTAGTTATGATAGATACTAGCTCGTGTCACTTTGATTGTCGAGGATACGACAATATGATTTATAAATGGTTATTTTCATACGGATGCTCTAGAACTTTCATTGTCGAGGACATGACAATAGGTGACAATATGTTTTAAAAGATGACCACATTAACTAAGTTAGGTTATGCAGTGTGTAACACACGTGTATCTGGAATGTTAGATATGTCATAATTGTGGTGGCTAGGTTTTACGAATGTTTCTTTCAAGTGTGTACTCAATAGACATCTGTAGTGACCAGAGACAACAAAAATCGTTATGATATATGCTTTTGTAAGAGCATTGTGCCATCATAATTTTTTGAAACACCCCGTGCATCTATGTCAAGTACGTACAAATATGCAAAGAAACATAAACACTACCTATTACCTTTTTTCTCTTTTCAATCATATAAACAAACCAAATTTATAATCCTAGGCAAGAATATGCCAATTCACATTTATACCCTTAATGCCACATCAAATATCTTAGATTTACATCTACAACCCTAGACCCATGAAAAACATCTTAGGCTCACATTCACACCCCATGCTGCAAAAATACCAAAGATTTGCATATTAAACCCTAGACACCACTAAAGTTTGTATTTAAAACCCTAATAAGATGAGGTTTAACTTTACAAGCGTAACTTCCACCAAAGATACAACTTCACATTTAGAAACCTACTCGTCACCTATTTTCTCGTCCCTATATTATGTAGACATTTGTAGTATATATTAACATACATGAAAAGGATCTCCATAAATCCTAGCCGTTGCCTTTTATTTTCATCCATTAATTTAAAATAATGATAATCACATTACGACCCAAGAACCACTTAAATTACCAATTACCCTGGATCCACATTTAAATGCAATAGGGAGTTCCTGGCTGGTTCAATCTACCACCCCTTCAATGGATATGAGACATTTACAACCCATGTCAGAAAAATACCCAAGAGTTCCACCACAAAAGTTTGCATTTACAACCCTAAGAGCCTCCAGCATCGGCTCAGGGCTTACATTTGCAAGCCTAACTGCCACCAAAGATACGGCTTCACATTTAAAACATGCTGAGTCGCCTATTTTCTCGTCGCTATCTTTTGTAGACATTTGTAGTGTTTATGAACACATGAAAAAATATCCATAAACCCTAGCCGCCGTCTTTTTCATCCATTCATTTAAAAATTAATAATCACATTGCGAACAAGAATCACTTAAATTGCCAATTACCATGGCTCCACATTTATGGGAGTGCACGACGGGTTAAATCAACCACTCCTTCAATGGATATGACGGATTATCTAGGAGTTGGGGGTCATCCGGTACTTTCGCAGTACGTGGTGGCATCAACTAACCTTCAAATAAGCTTAGAAGGGACAATTGTGATATATACTAACTTGTGCCACTTTGATTGTTGAGAATAGACAATATGTGAGAATATAATCCATAAATGGTTCTTTTCATACGAGCGCCCTAGATATTTGATTGTCAAGGATAAGACAGCAACATTATGGTTCCAAAAGAGAATCACATTAATTAATTTAGGTTATGCAGATGAGTGCAACACACATGTATCGAAAGGTTGTGATGTCATAATTTGGAGGCTAGGATTTATGAATGTGTCCTTTCGCGTGTGTATTCATAGACATATGTAGTTACCAAAGATAATAAAAATCAATATAATATATGCTTTCGTAAGATCATTATGATTGTTCTAATAACCCCCCCCCCCCCGCGCACACACGCATTTATGGCAAGTGTGTATGATTGTGCAAAATAAAAACTTGTAAACGCTACTCATGACCTTGTTTTCTCATCCCATCGTGTAGAGAACCGAACTTACAGCTCTAGGAAAAATATATTCTGATTCATATTTATCCTTTAGAGCCACAAAAAACACCCTAGATTAACATCTACAACCCTAGCTTCCTCAAAAACAACCTATACTCACATTTACACCCCCCATAGATTTGCATATCAAATCCTAGCGGATATTAAAGTTTGCATTTCAAACCCTAAGAACCCCTTGACATCACTCACGAGGTTTACATATACAAGTCTAACTGCCACCAAAGATACGACTTCACATTTAAAAACCTACGTGTCACCTATTTTTCTCGTCCCTATCTTATGTGGAAATTTGTAGTATATATAAAAAATACATGAAAAAAATCTCCACAATCCCTAAGACATGGCCTTTTATTTTCATACATTGGTTTTATATAAAATACTCACATGATCATCGAAGAACCACTTAAATTATCAATTACCCTGGCTCCACATGTATAAGCAACATGGAGTGCATGGAGGGTTCAATCCACCACTCCTTCAGTGGATAAGATGGACCATCTAGGAGTCGGGGTCATCTGACACTTTGGCTTCAAATAAGATAAAAGGGTACTTACGAGAGCTGCTAGCTTATGTCACTTTGATTGCCGATCTTAGGGCACTATGTGAGAATATGGTCCATAAATGGTTCTTTTCATATCAGCTATCTAGAACTTTGACTGTCAAGGATAGGACAATAGATGACAATATGGTTTTGAAAGATAATCACATTAACTAAGTTAGATTATGCATGTGTGAAACAAACCTATAAACGAAAGGTTGGCGATGTCATAATTTTGTGGCTAGGTTTTATGAATGTCTCCTTAATGTGTGTATTCAGTAGATATCTATAGTGTCTAAAGAAAATTGAAATAATTATGACATATGCTTTTGTAGAAGTACCATGCCACTATAATTTTTGCAATACTCGCTCACCCACCTCACACATATATGGCAAGTACGTATGCACGTGTAAAAGACACCCCCCACATCAACGCTACACATGACCTGTTTTCTCGTCGCATCATATAAAGAAACCAAACTTATAACCCTAGACAGAAGAAGAATGCCAATTCATATTTATAACCTTAGTGCCACAATAAATACCCTAGATTAACATCTACAACACTAGTCCCCACAAAAAACACCATAGACTCGCATTTACGACCTTGCTTCAGAAATACCCAAGATTTGCATATTAAATCCTAGCCGCCACTAAATTTTTCATTTACAACCCCGAGAAGCTCGAACATCACCCATGAGGTCTACATTTACAACTCTAACTACCATCACAAATAAGAATTTACATTTAAACCCTCATGCTTCACGTATTTTTCTTGTCTCCATTTGTTGTAGACATTTTAGTATAATGAAAAATACATGAAAAACAATCTCCAGAAACCCTACCTGCCACCTTTTATTTTCATCAATTCATTTAATATAAAATAATCTCTATGACCCAAGACCCACTTAAATTACCAATTACCCCGTCTCCAAGTTTATAACCAATATGGAGTGTGTGGCAGGTTCAATCTACCACTTATTCACTGGATATGGTGGATTGCCTATGAGTCTGAGGGTCATCCAATACTTTGGCTCCACGTGCTGGTATCAACATTCCTTCAAATAAGCTCAAAAGGGGCAATTGCCACATCTCCTAGCATACAATGAGAAAATATGGGTGTCTTCCTCTATGACATCTGTAGATGGTTTTTATGATGGGTTAGAGAAGCCAATGATTTCGACCTTGTTCTTTCTGAAATGATTTCGACCCCGACCAGGAAGGTGGGTGGCTACTATGGCTCGTAAACCCAATGTCCAATAACAATTGATGAATAGATTGACAACTTTTCCTGTGAAACAGAAAATGTTGCGGCTACACGTATCTTTTAGTATGATTTTATACGACAAGCAATCACATTCATTCATGTAATCAATTATATAAGACCACAACCATCCGTCTTAGACATCATACAAAAATCATACATCAAGGACCTAACTTTGGTTTTGTATCAATGAAGTCCCATGAACTAAACATGAATGCCGCTTAGGGCATTTCCAATGGTGTACCCAAAATCGAACACAATAACTTCTATGGACACGGATATAGGAACGATAGTCCAATCCTGTGTACCAAATGCCCGCCCCAGGTACGACCTCCTCTAGTTGACATGAATATGTTGAATTAATAGCGTTTTATACATATGTGAAAATAGTTGTAAACATATGCATCACAACCAAAAAGCACCGGATGCTCAATAAGTTTTGGGAAAACTTTGTTTTTGCCACTCTAGCTTTTGCCCACTTTGCTTATGCCACTCTAGAATTTGACATTTCACTTTTGCCACTCTTAGCTTTTGACAATATATCACTTTTGCCATTCTGTGGCAAAAGCAAAATTTTCAGAGTGGCAATTTTGATACATGTCAAAAGCTAAGAGTGGCAAAAGTGAAATGAAAAATCATCATTTTTGCCATGAAATGGCATTTGTGATGTATTGTCAAAAGCTAAGAGTGGCAAAAGTGAGATGTTAAATTCTAGAGTGGCATAAGCAAAGTGGGCAGAAACTAGAGTGGCAAAAACAAAGTTTTCCCATAAGTTTTCACATCCAACAACCCCAAAAGTTGCTAGTCTGGTTGTTCGTGCAAAAAAAAAATCAATTTTTTCATGGACAATCGACTATCTGTGGCAAATTATTCACTGTGCAGCCAGCTGCTCCTTGACGGCCGAATCCTCCAACTTGGCCACAAAGAGCTTTAACATCCATGCATGTTAGGCTTGTAATCTTTGCAGCTTCGGGATCCAAATCCATCGTTAAGGCAACATCTTGGCATCGTTCGAGTTGGCCACGAGCTCAACCCTCTTATCTTTAAGCTTGATCTTCTTGTTCATCGCTACCATGAACTTGTCAAACCACTCAACCTTCTATTCCTCTTTTGCATCATTGAGCTTGACACATGCCTCCTCCTCCTTCTTTGCCATGATGTCTCGAATCTCTCTGTTATCTTGGCCGCCACCCTTCTCTCTTCTCCTTCTCCTCCTCCCAATTCCTGCCCCGCCCCTTTTAACCTTCTTGGGTGTATTAAGCCCTTCTTTTGTTGGTTCGGTTGGATCACCATCTCCGTCTTCGTTGGTGATGCCAACAGTCTTGACAAAATTGGCAATGGATAGGATCCATTCGGGGTGCACATTCAACTTCAACCAACAATGCAGGAAGATGAAGTGCTTCTTCTCCACCTTGAAGAACAATGTGAACGCACGGGATGGCTAGCAAAAAAGGACATGGTTAACAATGTGCACACATGATATCTGATCAAATGATAACACAAAGAGCATATCTACCCACATGACAAAACATAGAACATATCCAAACAAATGACAACACAAAGAGCATATTCGGTCAAATGACCAACACATGAACAACTTGCTCGGATATTAGTGCACCACTTGGACAATGGTTTTTGTTGTTTGTAATGGCCACAATCTTATTGACGACATCTTGAATGGTGTACCATATATGGGTGAGCCACTTTGGAACATGATCCCGAACCATTTCCATGCGATAGCGATTGTAGTGTTGTGCTCATGAACCAAGCATGAACATTGGACCAAAAGGTTGAACCCTTTTGCTTCGTGTCATGAAACGGATCAATGCTAGTGGCCAACCTCGTATCACACAACAATTTGTTCTCCCTCAAGTTGAAACTTTCTCCCCTACCATTCTTCTTTGGGTCGGCACTGCCTAGCCAATTGTCCAACTCAAGGTTGGGCTACTCGGTGAAGGAGTTCGGCTTATGGGTGTATGTGCGTAGCTGCTGGGTGTACGTGCCCGGCTCCGAATCGGAGTCATCCACTTTTCTGTCCTTGAAGTTGCCTCATACATCCATTTTGCATCATGTTTTCCTACTGATATTTATATTGTTTTTATGCATAATAATGCCTTTTGGAGTAATTCTAATGCCTTTCTCTCATAATATGCAAGGTACACACAAAGAGGGAGAATACCGGCAACTGGAATTCTGGACCTGAAAAAGCTATGTCAGGCTACCTATTCTGCACAACTCCAAATGAGCTGAAACTCCACGGAGATTTTTTATCGAATATATAAGAAATATTGGAGCCATTAAGTACCAGAGGGGGCCCCCCCGGTGGGCTCAACCCACCTGGGCGCACCAGGGAGCCCAGGCGTGCCCTGGTGGGTTGTGCCCTCCTCGGCCCACCTCCGGTGTCCCTCTTCTGGCATATAAGTCATTTGACCTAGAAAAAAAAAAATAAGGAGATGACTTTCGGGACGAAGCGCCACCATCTCGAGGCGGAACTTGGGCAGGAGCACTTTTGCCCTCCGGTGGAGCGATTCCGCCAGGGGAACTTCCCTCCCTGAGGGGGAAATCATCGTCATCATCATCACCAACAACTCTCCCAACTTGGGGAGGGCAATCTCCACCAACATCTTCAACAACACCATCTCCTCTCAAACTCTAATTCATCTCTTGTGTTCAATCTTTGTACAGAAACTATAGATTAGTGCTTGTGAGTGACTAGTAGTGTTGATTACATCTTGTAGTTGATTTCTATATGGTGTATTCGTGGAAGATTATATGTTCAGATCCATTATGCTATTTAATACCCCTCTGATCTTGAGCATGATTATCATTTGTGAGTAGTTACTTGTTGGGAAATGTAGCATGCAATTTCAAAAAATTTCCTATGCTCATGCATGATCTATCTAGGAGATGCATAGCAATGAGGGGGTGTCGGTGTACAAAAGAAGGGGCGCACCTTTGTACCCCTTTACCTGTGCACGGGCAGTCGGAGCCGCGCCCATGGTCGCACCAAGAAGAACAGGGGAGGTAAACCGAGGTAAAACCAAAGCCCAAGACAACCAGAGCAACACCAAGGCCAAAGACCACAAAGAGTAGAGGGACGATGTTCTCCCAGCAAGACCCTTGTCAAGCGATCTAAGCCCAAGAAGACACTTGCCGGGGCAGCTCGCCCCACCCCCACAGAGCGAGCCACCCTTGAGCCCACGGTCTCCAACATCATCAACCATGTTGGGCCAGGGCTCGGGAGGCACCTCCATGGTGGCATGCAGATCTTTGTGAAGACAAGGAACACTCAAGATCAGATGAGGATTAGAAGACGATGACCCTCGGCAAGATCCTTGCCAAGGAAGGCCACCAGACCCTCGGCAAGATCCTTGCCGGGGACGGGAGCGTGCCCCGGCAAGGCCCTCACCAAGGACGCCAGCAGGGCCACCGCCAGGCCCGCACCAACCAAGTATTCGCCGCCGTTCGCATGCAGCTGCCAGCACAACCAGCTGGGCAGGCGCCTGCGTGGCAACATGCAGCTTCCAGGCCAACTCGGCACACACCTGCGTGGCGGCATGCATATCTTCGTGAAGATCCTACCACCGCGCCACCTCAGCTGCCTGCCTGCCTACATGGCACCGCATGCACCAAATGGCCAGGGCACGTGTTAGAGCGAGGAGGAGCGGCAATGGACGGGACGAGCCTCGCTCCCGTCCCCAATAAAGCAAGAGGACACCTCAGCTACACATTAAATGCGTCTTGTCCTGTAATACGAGCGATAAGCTCGCAATACTGTGCACCTTTCTGCCTCCTGTATGCCACTGTGGCAGCCCCTTTTCGACTATAAAAGGAGGCCCATGGCATACTGGAGAAGGATTCGACTCTTTCAAACCACGCACTCAACATAGCTAGTTCGAGAGCCCAAGAACTCTCTGAAATACACCCACCAAAGCAGGACTAGGGTTTTATGCATCCTCGCGGCCCGAACCTGGGTAAACGATCCTCGTGCTGATTACTAATCCTGCTCTTCTCGCAGCCCTACGCCCCGGCAACCGTAGTAGGGATTCTTGTGATCCCATAGGTGTCGTTCCACACCGACATCTTTGGTGCGCCAGGTAGGGGGCACAATTGTGAGAATCTGGTCTAGTAGCTAGCCTAGCAGTTCTTCATCACCATGGCTCCCAAGAAGAAGACGGCCACGGCGATCGGCTCGTTGGGAGCCGAACGGCCCGTGCCAGTGCGGGCGAGCAGTGTGCCGGTCACGGACAGGACCCAGGCCGTGGTCCGCAAACACCAGCATCACCCTGGCAGTCAGAGCCTGGCGAGCGGCGTTGTTCGTGCGCCAGACGACCGGCCGCACGCTGCCAGATCCAAAGACGGAGCTGGACCCCTGTAGGCGGCGCGGGTGAGGGAGTCCTGGATTAGGGGGTATCCGGACAGCCAGACTGTGTACAACGTCCGGACTATTGAAGCGTGAAGATACAAGATTCAAGACTTCGGCCGTGTCCGGATGGGACTTTCCTTGGCGTGGAAGGCAAGCTTGGCGATCCGGATATTGTGTTTCCTTCCTTGTAACCGACTCCATGTAAACCCTAGCCCTCTCCGGTGTCTATATAAACCGGAGAGGTTGGTCCTTAGAAGGCCGATCACAATTACAATCATACCATCATAGGCTAGCTCTTAGGGTTTAGCCTCTATGATCTCGTGGTAGATCTACTCTAGTACTACCCATATCATCAATATTAATCAAGCAGGAAGTAGGTTTTTACCTCTATCGAGAGGGCCCGAACCTGGGTAAACATCTGGTCCCTTGCTTCCTGTTACCATCAGCCTTGACGCACAGATCGGGACCCCCTACCCGAGATCCGCCGGTTTTGACACCGACATTGGTGCTTTCATTGAGAGTTCCTCTGTGTCGTCGCTACTGGGCTCGATGGCTCCTTCAACCATCGTCAACAACACGGTCCCGGGTGAGACTTTCCTCCCCGACAGATCTTCGTGTTCGGGCGGCTTGGCCTGGGCCAATTCGCTTGGCCATCTGGCGCAGATCGATAGCTACGCCCCTGGCCACCAGATCAGGACCGGAAACCTGAATTACACGGCGGATATCCGCGGAGACCGGACCGCCGACGGATTCGTGCCCATGCCAGGGGCACCGGACAGTCACGACGAGCACGGCTTAGACCTGCTGTCGGACGAAGCTCGGGGTATCACTCCCGCAATAGCCTCGGACCTAAATCTGGAACAGGCCGCGTTGCCTAAGGACGGAGGGCTGGACCCCGCCCCGCAGGTCGCACACTCATCGGCGGTGGAGCCGAACACGGGCCTTACCTCTGTGGTGGATTGTGATTCCGGACCCCCGGATTCGTATCCGGATGTTGGTCCCTGTCGGTGTTCTGGGAACGGGGGTCCCCAGACTTGCCTGCCTGCGGCCTGCGGCGTGGCTCAAAGGAGGCCCAAGACAGCCCATCTTCATCAACACAAGCTCAAGACCCTCGCGAGGGGCCAAGCCTCGCGGGGCGGACGACCAGGAGCTTCCTCAGGCACGGCCTCGTCAGGCTGGCTCCTGAGGAGGCGGAGAGTTCAAGGCAGGGTACCTCGCGAGGTGCCCATGACGCAAGCCATGACGACCAAGGGCGCCTGGGCCGGGCGCCAGCTCACAAGGCGTCCTCCTTTCCCTTTGGTGCAAAGGGAGCAAGCGCAGCGAGAGCATCAAGCAAAGGCACCCGTTTGGTGCAACAAGACCAAGACCAGCCCCAACGGCTGGAAGGGAGTCATCATGGAGCCCAAGCGAGCGTCATCACCAGAGCCTTTGGCGTGCAAGGACCAACTTTAGTCAGGATAAGTGTACCCATTGCCCCCTTCAAAATGGCCAATTGTTGGCGCCCTTCCCGCTCAATATTTGGGGAGAGGCCCAGGGCCTTCGTCTATATAAGTAGAGCTAGCCACCAAAGTAGGGGCGCGGGCATTTGGAATCCAGAGAGAGAGATAGAGACCCGATCCTCAAGCTAGAGCGACGGGACACCACCTAGCAGTTCATCACATCCACCAAGAATGACCCTCATGAGGCTGTTCTTCCCTCATACTATTCCTTATCAGCCCAAGAGGCAATCCACCACACCACAAACTAGAGTAGGGTATTACACCACAACGGTGGCCCGAACTAGTATAAATATTGCGTCTCTTGTGCTGTTCTATTTAGTAGTTTAGGTCCCTGCGATTCGGCGAGGTACGAGACGGTGGAGGGTTGGATCTCCGCGCGCACCCAGTGTTCGAACCTCAAGGGCCTGCCGGAACCCGAAATCCGACATTTGGCGCGCCAGGTAGGGGTGCGCCAGAATCTGCCTATCGTCGCCTCATTCTTCCCCGACCACCGCAACCATGTTCGACGCCTGGGGCGCTGGCGCCGAGCCGCTTCGCTTCCCATGTCGCCCAGACAGCTCCCGTCGGCGGGCGCCCTCGACGTTCCCCGTCACCTGCCGTCAACACCGCCATCGGCCCGGCGGGGGACGGGCAGCAAGCATCATCCCTGCACTCCTCGGCGACCTCATGGGAGGGGCCGCGCGGCTCCCTGGTCACCCGCCCCCTTGCACCGGCTCCCCCACTCGTCGCGGCCCTCCTCGGCGCCTCGCAGGCGCCGCCTTCCAGCCGCCATGTCAAGGCATTCGTCCGCCGGGTCGGTGCCGCCTCCACGCGGTAGGGGGCTCCCTCAGGCCGGACAGAGCCATCGACCGGGCTGACCTTCGACTCTCAAGACCACCCCACCAACTCGGCCGGCTCGGGTGCGCCTCGCTTCCGCGACACCCACCATCTGCCAGGTCATTGTCACCAGACCCTCATCGACGGCGGCGCCGCCTCAACGCATACTCTCGCCGAGGCCTTCAACCTCCTCTGCATACTAGGAGGCGGGCGCGCAGCCGGCCTTTTTCGGGCGTGGAGGAGGGTCATCCAGCTCCTTGGGGCAAATCCGGCTTCCGGTGACCTTGGCACCTACAACAACTTCCGCGACGGAACTGGTCGACTTCGACATCGCCCCCATCGGCCTCCCCTACAATGCCATCCTTGGCTATCCAGCATTGGCTAAATTCATGGCCGCAACCCACCCGGGTACAACCTCATGAAGATGCTCGAGCAGCGGCGTCCTCACCGTGCTCGGGGATACAGAGAAAGGCCGCGGCGCCAGCTCACCCTCAAGACGGCGGTCAGAAAGACAGCCCGCCGATGCGGAAGCCCCAAGCCCAAGGGGCTGCGCCGACCAAGAAGAAGCAGTTGTTCACTCAAGACAAGGCGGTGACCAAGCAGATACCTGTCGATGAGGACGGGTCCACAAACGCCACCTTCACCATAGGCGCCAACCTCGAGCCCGAACAGGAGGAAGCCCTTGTCAAGTTCCTGCGTGCGAACAAGAAGGTGTTCGCCTGGGAGCCCGATCGGTCAAGGGGATTCCACGGGCGTGATCGAGCACCACCTCAACGTGTGCCCCAACGTGCGTCCAGTGAAGCAGAAAGCGAGAAGGCAGTCCACTAAAAAGCAGGCCTTCATCGTCCAAGAGACCCGCAAGCTAGAAGCCGTGGGGGTTATTCGCGAGGTCCGATACCCAGATTGGCTGGCCAACCCCGTGGTGGTGCCAAAGAAGGGAGGAAAGAAGCGCATGTGTGTCGACTTCACCAACCTCAACAAAGCATGCCCGCAGGATCAGTTTCCGCTCCCTCGCATCGACCAGATCGTCGATTCCACCGCCGAGTGTGACCTGTTGTGCTTCTTGGACGCCTTCTCCGGGTATCACCAAATCAAGATGGCGGTAGAAGACATGGAGAAGACGGACTTCCTAACCCCGTGTGGAGTGTACTGCTATACCTGCATGCCATTCGGGTTGCGCAACGCAGGGGCAACCTTCCAGCGGCTCATGCACATCACCTTGGGCCCACAGCTCGGGAAGAATGTGGAGGCATACGTCGACGACATCATGGTGAAGTATCGCGAGGCCAAGACCTTGATACAAGACCTGGAAGAAACCTTCACGAGCCTCAACGCAGTGAGCCTGCGACTCAACCCGGAGAAGTGTGTGTTTGGAGTTCCCTCAGGCAAGCTCCTGGGTTTCCTCGTGTCCCACCGAGGCATCGAGGCCAACCCAGAAAAGGTCAAGGCAGTGGAAGACATGAGTCGACCGAAGACCCTCAGGGAAATGCATAAGCTCACGGGGCGCGTAACGGCGCTGGGCCGTTTCATCTCCCAATTGGGGGAGCGGGCGCTGCCTTTCTTCTAGCTGATGAAGAAAAAGGGGCCCTTCGAATGGACTGAAGAGGCCGACAAAGCGTTTCAAGACCTCAAGAGGTACCTGACCAGACCTCCACTGATGGTGGCCTCAGCGCCCTCGTGGAGCCCTTGGTACTCTACCTCGCCGCCACTCCCTACTCGCTAAGCGCGCTGCTCTGGTGGCGATTAGGGAGGAGCGTCGAGCCAAGGCCACGGGCGGCCACCCGAGCTAAGGCAAGACCGAATCGGAAGGAACTAGCAGAAGCCAGCACCGCAATGGAAGAAGATCAGCCGTCGCAGCAGAGCGCACCAAGGGCGGGGGAGGCCTCCCATCCAAGCACCCAACTTCCGGAGGCGCCGTCGCCTCGGGAGGCACCACAGCTCCCAGAAGACGCCACTAGCACCGACGCCCCTAACCTCGTCGAGCACCCGGTGTACTTCGTCAGCACCGTGTTATGGGATGCGAGGGCACGGTACCCCATGCCGCAGAAGCTCCTCCTCGTGCTGTTGGTGGCTTCACAAGAAATCGCGGCACTACTTCCGTGGTCATCCAATCAAGGTTGTCTCGGCATACCCGGAGAGGGTGCTCAGAGCCCCAACTCGGCCGGAAGGGTCGCCGAGTGGAACATTGAGCTACAAGCATTCCAGCTCGAGTTCAGCACAACCAGAGTCATCAAGGGAGCCGCGCTGGCAGATTTCGTGGCCGAGTGGGCAGAAGCACCGGGCCTCAGGGCCGGCGAGGATCGGCCCCTCTCCCCAGGAAGCTAAGCGCCAGAAGGTTGGGTCATGTACTTCGACGGAGCATTCTCCAGGCAGGGTGCTGGGGCTGGGGCAGTGCTCATATCCCCCGCCCAGGACAAGTTTTACTATGCCGTGCAACTCTGTTTCCAAAGATGGCGAGAAGGTCTCCAACAATATAGCGGAATACGAGGGGCTGATAAGCGGGTGCAAGGCCGCCGCTGCCCTGGGGTGAAGCGCCTTACCATCAAGGGCGATTCGCAGCTCCTCGTCAATTTCTCCAACAAGGTGTACGAGCCAAGAAATGAACACATGGAGGCCTACCTAGCGGAGGTCCACAGGATGGAGAAGCAGTTCTGGGGGTTGGAGCTGCAGCATGTGCCCCGCGACACCAATCAAGAGGCCGACGACATCGCCAAACGACCCTCCAGGAGGTTACCCCAGGAGCCGGGCGTCTTTGAGGAACGACTCTTCAAGCCCTCAGCCCTGCCGCCGTTATCAAGCACATCATAGCCTCGGGAGGAGCTCCCTCAGCCACCAGCCTCGGGAGCCCCAGCCTGTGGCCTGCCTCGTGAGCACGCCTGCTTCTAATAATGGAACCTCAAGAGGAGTGCTGGATCACGGAGCTCAAGAGTTACTTAACGCGTGGAACTTTGCCAGAGAAGGAGGAGGAGGCAGAGCGTGTGGCGCTACAAGCCATGGCATACAACATCATGGATGGAGAACTCTACCGGAAACGACCGAACGACGTATCCCTGCGCTGCATCACCAGGGAACAGGGGAAGGAATTGCTGGCAGATATACATGGCGGAGATTGTGGGCACCATTCATCGTCACGGACCCTTGTCGGCAAGGCATTCCGCAGCGGTTTCTATTGGCCCACCGCGCTCAATGACGCCACCGAACTCGTGAAGGCTTGCGAGGCTTGCCAATTCCATGCCAAGCAGATCCACTAGCCAGCAGGAGGTCTGCAAACCATCCCCCTCACTTGGCCATTCGCGGTCTGGGGGCTGGACATTCTGGGCCCTTTTCCTCGGGCGCCAGGCTGTCGCTACCTTCACGTCGCCGTGGAAAAATTCACCAAGTGGGCGAAGTCGAGGCCGTCCGCGCCATCCCCGCTGGTTCTGTGGTCAAGTTCATCAAGGGCATCGTGAGCCGGTTCGGAGTGCCGAACCGCATCATCACCGACAACGGTTCACAGTTCACCAGTAACCTTTTTAAAACGTACTGTGCTAACCTTGGGACGCAGATATGCTACGCTTTGGTGGCGCACCCCCGCAGCAATGATCAGGCTGAGCGGGCCAATGCGGAGGTCCCGAGAGGCCTCAAGACCAGGACATTCAAGAAGAAACCGGAAGCTGCGGCAGAGGCTGGTACGACGAAGCTTCCGTGCGTCGTGGGTCCATCCGCACAACCGCAACCAAGCCAACCGGAGAGACCCCTTCTTCCTGGTCTATGGAGCGAAGCGGTCCTCCTCACGAGGTCAAGCGCCGATCCGCGGCGGGTCTGGCGTTCGATGAAACGCTGCAGGATGCCATGCGGGGACGCACCTTGTGCTCGGGGAGGAGCGCGTCGAGAAGTTGTCTTTGCGGCGGCGAGGTACCAGCAGGCACTCCGGTGATACCACTGCCGCAACATCCGCCCCAGAACTCTCGAGGTAGGGGATCTCGTGCTGCGACGGGTCCTCTCCAGGGAGGGACTGCATAAGCTCTCTCCCATGTGGGAGGGCCCATTCAAGGTTGTTCATGTTTCCAGGCTTGGCTCCGTGCGCTTGGAGACTCAAGAGGGAGTACCTATACAGAACGCGTGGAACATCCAGCACCTCCGGAGGTTTTACCCCTAAAAGGCCCTGAGCCTGTGAAGAAGGCGAATGCCTGTGAAGTTCATCTTTTTGGAAAAGGCCCTGAGCCTGTGAAGAAGGCAAATGCCTGTGAAGTTCATCTTTTTGGAAAAGGCCACGAGCTCGTGAAGAAGGCGAATGCTGTGAAGTTCATCTTTTGGAAAAGGCCCCGAGCTCGTGAAGAAGGCGAATGCCTGTGAAGTTCATCTTTTGGAAAAGGACCCGAGCTCGTGAAGAAGGCGAATGCTCGTGAAGTTCATCTTTTGGAAAAGGCCCGAGCTCGTGAAGAAGGCGAACACCGTGAAGCTGTCGCGTTCTGGAAAGGCCGGAGCTCGTGAAGAGGGCAAACGCCCGTGAAGCTTGCTTCTCGTAAGAAAGGCCCGAGCACATGAAGAAGGCGAACGCCTGTGGAAGCTCGCCGCCCGTGACACTCTCGTAATAACGAGTTGGGGCTGTACACGCCTGAGTCTCGTGGAGTGCCGGCCTCAGGCCCTGGGGCTCCCTCCCACGCCCAGTGGCAGCACTTAGCTCCGTGCTGGTGAGAAGACGTCGAAGACTAGATTAGGTGCCGGACGCGGCTTTTTCATTTGCTTTCTGCAGTTGACTGGTTATCCCCATTTGAGGTTTTTATCGAAACTATTGCCCCTTTTTCGGTCCGTGGTTCTTCGATCTTTTTCGCCCTCCTGCCTCGATTTCTCTTGCGCGGGGACTCGCGAGGCGGAAGCCTCGGGAGCCCCCGCGAGTGTTCCTACCCCTATCACTCAAGTTTTCATGGCCCTGGTCCACAGCTCGAGCACCCCTCCTGACCATGCCTCACGGGCAGCACAACGCGAGCACGGGGCCAGGGTCGGTCGCCCCTGCGGCCACGGCCGGGGTTCACTTACGAATGGGCGCACGACAGAAGGGAACAGTATCAGGATAACAAAAGCAGTACAATAATTAACGGCGTTGCCCTAAACGCGCCCCCACAGGGCCACACATTGTTCCCTTTTTACGCAGGAGAGAAGGAAGGAAAAGGACAGAAGCAGGTGAAGCACGCCCCGTGCCGGCTCTCTTGGAAGGCCCGAGCCGCCTCCGGAGCTCAGTCGGACTCCATCTCGCGCTTCACCGGGGCGTGGCGGCGAGCGGACCCGCTGCCACCCCCAAGCAGGCGCGGCGGCGTGGGGGCTGGCCGCGGCCGCTGCTGGAAGAATCGCCACCCGAAGAAAAGCTGGTGAAGCGTGAGGAGTCGCGGCATCGCCACCGCCCGCGCTTGCCCTCTCCGCCAGCCGGGGCTGAGTCCTCGGCCGCGGTCGTCGTCCTCAGGGCAGCACCCCATGCGGCGGTCGTCTTCCCCGAACACCCTCACGTAGAGGGTGGCGTCGCCATCATACTTGAAGTGCAGGGAGCACCTGCGGTAGAGACCACGTGCGCGAGCGAACGTCTGGCAGCCGCGGGCCAGGAACAGGTTCCCTGCAGCAGAGACCTCCAAAGAAGCCCACGAAGCCCGGCTGCAGCAGCCATCTGCCTGGAGCCAGAGGCCACTCAGGGCGCCATCTGGGAGCTCACCCAGAAGGAAGCACAGGAGCTGAAGCCGGACGCCGGACGACTCCTCCGCCCTCACCATGAACTCCGGCAGCGCTTCAGCAGCATGAAGGCGCGGCCTCGAGGGACGCGTGGCCGGGGCACGCCCTCCGACCATGGCCAGCCGCTCGTCACCACGCTGAGAGCCTCCCCCGCGACCGCGGGGGACCGCCGTGGAGGCCACGGGGTGCTTGCGAGGGCGACCTCGACCACGCTTAGGCGGAGGAGAAGAAGATTCGACCTGGCTGCCCTTCCCCTTCTCTGCGGCCGAGAACTTCCTTGGTGGAGCCATGGAGAAGAAGGAGAGACAAGAAAGGATAGACTGGAAGGGCACGCGCCGTTCCGTACTTATTGCTGGCGAAGGCCAACCGTCGGCCCTCACGATCACCGGTAATCATGACCAACTCCGCATGCAGGGACTTGTCGAATCCGGGAGGTTACCGAGGCATCGTGGGGAGCAAAGGCGCGACACGTCCAATCAACCGCCACGTCGCCCAAGGCCGCAGGCTATTAGGGCCCGCGACGCTCAGACTTGCCCTTTCGCCTCTGCCTTTCGGCCAAGTTTGGGTGCGCCGTGGGCCCGGGGGCTACTGTCGGCGTTCTGGGAACGGGGGTCCCCAGACTTGCCTGCCTGCGGCCTGCGGCGTGGCTCAAAGGAGGCCTAGTATAGCCCATCTTCATCAACACAAGCTCAAGACCCTCGCGAGGGGCCAAGCCTCACGGGGCGGACGACCAGGAGCTTCCTCAGGCACGGCCTCGTCAGGCTGGCTCATGAGGAGGCGGAGAGTTCAAGGCAGGGTACCTCGCGAGGTGCCCATGACGCAAGCCATGACGGCCAAGGGCGCCCGGTCGAGCGCCCGGCCAGCCAGATGTCCTCCTTTCCCCTTTGGTGTAAAGGGAGCAAGCGCAGCGAGAGCATCAAGCAAAGGCACCTGCTTCGGTGCAACAAGACCAAGACCAGCCCCAACGGCTGGAAGGGAGTCATCGTGGAGCCCAAGCGGCGTCATCACGAGCCTTTGGCGGCGATGACCAACTTTAGTCAGGATAAGTGTACCCGCTGTTCCCCTTCAAAATGGCCAATTGTTGGCGCCCTTCCCGCTCAATATTTGGGGAGAGGCCCGGGGCCTTCGTCTATATAAGTAGAGCTAGCCACCAAAGTAGGGGGGCGGGCATTTGGAATCCAGAGAGAGATAGAGACCCGATCCTCAAGCTAGAGCGACGGGACACCACCTAGCAGTTCATCGCATCCACCAAGGACAGACCCTCGCGAGGCTGTTCTTCCTATCTTGTTCCTCATCAGCCCAAGAGGCAATCCACCACACCACAAACTAGAGTAGGGTATTACACCACAACGGGCGGCCGAACTAGTATAAATCTTGTGTCTCTTGTGCTGTTCTATTTAGTAGTTTAGGTCCCTGCGATTCGGCGAGGTACGAGACGGTGGAGGGTTGGATCTCCGCGCGCACCCCAGTGTTCGAACCTCAAGGGTCTGCTGGAACCCGAAATCCGACAGTCCCGGTCCGCGCACTCCCGAGTGAGTCGAGCCTGGTTTGGCTCCGGTAATGGAGTTCCTCTGTGGCGACATGCTGAACTTGTTAAAAACTCTCTCTTTGACAGAAAATTCTGGGCCAAACTATGTCCGGCTCGAGTGGGAAGCAGAAGACGAAGAAATTCATTACCCACCCACCACCCACTTCATAGCCACGGTCGATGACTTAACCGACGTGCCTAACTTCGACTCCGAAGACATCGACGGTGTGGACGACGATGTACGAGAATATTCGAATCTATGGGCGCTGGACTTCTCCCTCGTCACACGACATATACATGGTGGATACGCCCAAAGAAGACAAAGGCGACAATCCGGACAATAAAACCCCCGGACAAAAGCCAAAGCAACGACGCAGACGCCGTTCTAAGTCCAGCAACAGTAAAAATAGCGACAAGAGCGCCAGGGGTATCGATACTACAATCAACTCCGAAGGCAACAACGACCATATGGACTCAGCGATGGAGCAGGATAAACCAGGTCACCCCGAACATAGTTTGAAGCAGACGCCCGAGGACAATGATCCCGATGGGCGAGGTCATCAAACCGAACCAGCACAGGAAAACAGTCCGGATAATGATGCAATCCCGGAAAAACACGGGGACAAAGAAAGCTTATGGCCACCGCAAGAAGTCTAAGGAAGCAGAAGCAACGACCCAAAGCCGCACAGGAAACGCTCAACCATAGATGGACCAAAGTGCTAGACACTGAAGAAAGGTACGGCGATGATCGCCATACAAAGAGCTATCCAAAACGTAAGCTACTGCCAGAATTCGATGACAAAGCCGTGCCACTTCATAACAGCAACAAAGCGGCTATAGACGCCGCGCACAATCTCTGTGAGCACCTAGATAAGAAAGCTGGCGCAACTAGGTCCATCTACGGATCTAAACACCGAACACAACAACAGCCGATGGCATGCCACAGTACGTCCAAATACAGAGGGGCTGCTCACCCCTTGTGCTTTACTGATGAAGTACTGGACAATGAATTCCCAGGTGGCTTTAAACCTTGTGAACATAGAAGCATCTGACGAACGATAGACCTGTGGGTGCGGATTGAGGACTTTATCCTGCACATATATATGGCTCGTGGGGATGATCTTCACGCCATCAAATACCTCCCCCTCAAACTGAAGGGACCAGCTCGGCACTGGTTGAAAAGCCTCCCCGAAAATTTAATTGGGAGCTCGGAGGAACATGAGGACGCTTTCAGGGCCAATTTTCAAGGGACATATGTCCGGCCTCCGGATGCTGACGACTTAAGTCACATAGTCCAACAACCCGGAGAGTCCGCCCGCAAGCTTTGGAACATATTCCTCACTAAGAAGAATCAAATTGTTGACTGTCCGGATGCCGAAGCCTTAGCGGCATTCAAACACAAAGATCCGTGATTTAGTGGCTCGCCGCACACCTCGGCGAAGAAAAGCGAAGGACAATGGCAGCCCTAACAAGCCTTATGACCCGCTTATGCGGGTGAAGATAGGTGGCTAGCTCAAAAGGCACCAGCGACCCTAGCACATCCGAAATAAGGGATGGCAACGGGAAGCCACGGTGTAATAAAAACAAACGCCCAAACAAGGAAGAGAGCCCGGATAACACAACGGTTAATGCCGGATTCAGGGGCTCTCGACCTGATCAGCAAAAGAAGCCATTTAAAGGCAGTAAAGAGGGACCGTCCGGTCTGAATAGAGTCCTAGACAGACTATGCCAAATTCATGGCACCCCTGACAAACCTGCGAACCACACGCACAGAGAGTGCTGGGTCTTCAAGCAGGCCGGCAAATTAAATGCCGAACACAAGGGAAGGGAAACACCAAGTGAAGACGAGGATGAACCTCGCCAGCCGAACACTGCGGGACAGGAATAATTCCTGCCAGAGGTTAAAACAGTGAACATGATCCACGCGACTCACACATCCATGAGAAGGCACGAACGCGCGCATAGAGACGCGCTCGATATAGAGCCCATCGTCCTCATAACCAACCACTGGATGTCTTATCCGATCACCTTCGATTACTCGGACGACCGAACTAGTATACGGCGTGGAGAGTCAAAGGCCTTGGTGCTTTACCCGATAATCGACGGATACCGTCTCACCCATGTTCTCATGGACGGCGGCAGTAGTCTCAATTTAATATACGAGGATACTGTCCGCAAGATGGGGATAAACCCATCCAGAATTAACCAAAGCAACACCACCTTTGAAGGGGTGATACCTGGCATTAAAGCCCACAGCAGGGGCTCCATCGTACTGGAGGTAACATTCGGCTCTCCAGGCAACTCCAGAAGCGAGGAGCTACTCTTCATCATCGCACCCTTCCAAAGCAACTATCATGCATTGCTCAAAAGAACGGCCTTCGCCCGCTTCAACGCATTGCCGCACTATGGCTACCTTACACTCAAGATGCCCGGTCCACGTGGCACCATCACCGTTAGAGGAATCACAGAGCGCTCTTCACGCGCAGAGGAACTCGCGAAGGCCTTAGCGGCCGGACTGTAAGCGGCCTCCAACATCAGAAAACATGACTGGTCATTAAAGACCACAGACTCAGCTAGACGAGTCCGGTCGCCCGGATAAAATTGAATCAGGGCACCGTATATGTAATCCCATAGTGGACGCCAGGGGCTATAAATACTTAACACAGTCCCACAGTTGGCTCAACCTTATGGGCAGGCCAACATCTTACACTTTTATTATCCATCGCATACTTACGTTGTACTCTTCTACGAGTTTTCCTTTTTCCACACACAACGTTCGCGCGATACGCTTCCAGGATACGGCACAACGGAGACAAAGGCGCAGACGTGCAGCAGGGCCCCGTTCAACATGTTTCTTTTTAGATTAAGCCCATGTGTAAACCTTTTCTATTTCCTCTTGTTGTTTAACCATCCCATGGGTTCCATACCCATAGAGGATACTGCCGTTTTGGCATTTCGCCATGACAGATTAACGCACGTACCTGGAAACGCATGGTTTATAATGAATGGGCATTCTTGAGCCCATCATCTGTTATAAAGTCCGAATACCTTCGGGAGTGTTCTGCGTCACAAGTTTGGCCTTATATGCATCAGCTCCGAATCATGTCTTTGGTCAAATGTTGGGTTTGCCCGGCTCCTGGGTTTGCCGCCCACGTTCGTTATTATCGGCTAAGGTGGCCAAAGGAGAACTACTGCGATTGTGCCCTGGTTATCCCGGATGAGCACCTCAGTAGAGAATGCCGAAAACTGACTGTCATGATACAACGAGAGACTGTTCAACTACTCGAAGACTTATCAGAATCTTTAGGATCCCTCTGAATTAACGAAGGACCGTTTCCCGGTCATGTACACACGCGCCCGTATTCGGATACACGCGAAGGTACCAGGGGCTACATAGTAGCCCCAACATTAGACTCCCATGGCTAAGCGAAAGTGTTACAGCTATATAGTCAGGTTGCCTAGTTCGACGTGCGATCACCTCCTTAATGGACCAAGAAGTTGGATCAAGTGTGATTAAGCATATTTTTCACGAACACCCCCGCATTGTCTGTGTGGGGGCTGAAGCCAACGACTACTATCTTTCGAATTACACATTCATATATATATATATATATATATATATATATATATATAGGGCTGGACTATTCTGTTACCCATAACAGAATATTATTCTGTTACCCCCGCCCCCTATAGAGCCCGATCAGACGAAAACCCTGCTAACCTAAGAAACAAAGCCCACTTACTAATGAGAAGTAACCCAACATCACGCCCCCGATTTCCTAAGCGCGCTATTACTTCTTGTAGCGTCGGCAACCAAGCGCCGCCGTCGTCGGTCGCTTCCCAGTAGGCCGTCGACCGGCCTTGCCCAATGCCGCCCGTCACTTGGCCCAATAGCGCCGACCGTCCCTTCCCAAAGACGCCCGCTGACCGGTCCCTGCGCCCCAACCTCGGTGGCGCCTCCACACCCCTCTACTCCTCCCTTCTTCTTCGTCAACGCGGACGGGCCCGATAAGTTCTCGCACCAGCCACCATGGCACAACCTCAGGTACCTCCATCGCACCCCCACCCTCATCGTGATGAGCACGCATGGATCCAAAGCTGCAGGTGCAACCCACGAGGCTTGGGGGACGAGCGCGACAACAACACTTGTGTAAGTTCAAGTTGGTATAAATGTATTTGGAGAGGAGTTATTGAGTTTATGTTCTTCTAGCGCAAAATGTGTCCGCTACCAAAATGTTCAACCCTGTAAGATCAGAGAAAAAAAGAAACAAATAAACATAATTCATGATAGAAAAAATCCGTGAAGTTCGCAAGGAAAACAAGATAAGTTCAAAAATAATAAATATATAAGTAAAACATTGGAGGTAATTTTATTGTAGATTTAACAACTGTGTTGCTTTGCGCTTGTGTTGACCGCGATGGAGTACTATTTGCTATTCGGTATAATTACATTCTGCTATGAGAATTTGCTGCGGGGCATGAAGTAGCAGCCTGCCAAGTTGCTGCCGCGAATGAACTTGGTTGATTGTAGGTGATTGTACTGAACTTGTGCTATGTTATTTATGGTTAGAACTATCAATGTATAATGAAGGTGAAAATGATTATATTGGACTGCAACAACAGAAAAAGTTAAATTTGGAAGTAGGAAGTTTGATTCATCTGCTACTGCTCTTTTGGGCTTCGCTTTACTCCAAAAAATAGTGTGTTTTGCATTGGATGCTAGACAACATGATTTCATTTTAGTACTAAGATTATTGCATACACTAAAGTGGCAATCCTTTGTTGTGTTAACACCTAATTTTGTTGCTCTGAATTCGTGAGATCTTGGATGTTGGAGTTACCCTTGAAGAAAGAACTTGGGCATTTGAGTTGCTTCCATGTGGCGAGTCTTGATCTTGGTGGCGCAAAACTACATTTCAGTATCCAAGTATTGCATCAGGAAGTTGCATGAGATGATTTTCCTTTCAAATGCATGCTACGTTTGTAGCTCTCAAATGTTCTCCTTTGTGGATGCGTTTGTAAGCAGTCCTTTCTCACCTTTGCTGTCACTTTTTTTGTTGAACTTAAGGAGGATGCTTGGGATAAAAATGCCTTATTTACTTTGCAATGCTTGAACTAATTTGTTTTAGTAGTACAAGTTTTATTTTTGTATGTTGTATGGCTTGCCGACCTGCTCTCTCTCTGATTTGTGAACTGATACTTTATATTTGGTGAACTCTATCCTATATGCGCGCCGCACCAATCACACCGCTGGCTGCCTCCTCCTCTTGCTTACTCCCGCATGAGGCACGCTATGCCGAGCACGCACCCGGCCGCCCCCTGCCTCCGGTAGATCGACACACCGAGTTCAGTTTGTTTTTTCTAGTTCAATTCTAAAAAAAAGTTTTCTCCATCTCTGTAGCTTGCTTGAAATGATAGCTGATACTCGATGAACTCTGTCCAATTTGAATCTTGAACTGATAGCTGATGGTTTTATGAACTAGTAAAAAAGTTTACATTTCATCTTTGACTCTTGTTCTCTGTTCTTTCACTCTCAAAATTACGTGCATGTGCAGATGCTACTTGTTGATTGCTACTTGATGCAACCATTACGTGCATGTGCAGATATCTGAGTGGAACTTCAATTTTTTTCAGTTCAACTTTTGAATGTGTTTCGATTCGTCTACTTCCCGGTTGTCCTGAGCTGGAGAATTGCTGCTGCTGTTTATGTGTTTGCAAATTTTTGAAAACAAGCTTCAGTACAAGAAAAATGGGTTAGTTAGTTCATCCATATGCAAACCCCCATAACAAAAAATATCGCTAATCCAATTACCTGAGGATGGGCTACATATGTTTAAGTAAGCATTTATACCTTGTTACAAAAAAAACTCCCCTCTGTTCCATAGAAGATTTTGTATTTTTTAATATATTTTAGGGAAAGAAGTGTACACACAGTAGCTTGGCATTTGATAATTGTTTGCAACTCGCACATTAATTTGATGATTATGTAATTGCATTAGGGCGTTACCGTAGGTCTAATAGTCTAGTATGTATTTGATAATTGTTTGGGGTGCCTAGTCCGGCAAGAGTTTTCAAGTAGTGAAGATTTCAGCAGTAAACTATGCAAACAATTTAAAAGTACTCAAGTCCAACTTGCAAACCAAGTAGCAGTCCTATAGTGCAGCATGCATCAAATTCAAAAATAGCAAAACTGACTTGAAACAAACTCCCATCTGGTTGTTTATTTCGCAGCTCATCGTTTCTAATACAAGCCAATGCTTCTATTCTAATCTAGTTGTTTATTTTGTAGCTCGCTTTTTCTAATGTAATGTTAGAAGTCCACTAGACGAAAAATTCTCCGTGTTAGCTAGATCAAGATTACTAGTGCTCAAAGAAGACGACAAGTAGCAAGATCTTGATCAAGACGACTTACACAAAATACTAGTACTGATCTATAATATTCTTAATATTAAAAGTAACATCCATATAAAAAAATGCTTCTATTCTAACACATTTTTTTTGGAAAAAAGAGCACTAGTACTGATGAGTCGTACTGACAAGGATGTCGTTCTATAATTCTGATGAGTCGTACTGACAAGGACATAATTATTGTGCAAATGGAAAAAAATGTTTTATAAAGAAATTTGCTTGAAGTTCAATTACTATGGCCTAAAAAATTCAATTACATCGCTAGTGCATTCAGAATTGCTAATTTTATGAAAAATGAAGTTCCTGTTTCAGGATTATGTAAGTTCAAAAATATTGTATGATGTGTGTGCCATAGTTATCTGAACTTTGATTCTGACTAATATTCCATTATAGCACTACTGCATATTCACTTCTGATTGCTTCTTGCTGCCACTATTTTTTATCATGATTTTGTGTGTCCTCCCAGGAGTGTTTTTATTCATAAGAAATTGAACCAAAAACAGTGGTTGCTACTAGTGTTTGGAAATTATAATTACTAGAACTATTATTTCTCACCCTTTTAATTGCTGGCTAATTCTTGTAAAAAGTAGTTGTTAATCTTGCTAATTACTTTGATGTGATGCCTAGGTGGTCAGTCCAGCTCCTGCAACCAACACAGGTCGTTGCCCCTTGCCACAACATGTAGCGGCACAAACATTAGTGTGGTCGCCCTCAACCAGTTCCTCACGCGGCCTCCCATAAGCCCTGCTCATGTATGCTTACACCAAAAGTACAACTCTTGCTACTCTCCTTATACAAATAAATAGCAGTGGTATATCTGGGATGGTTAGTACAGATGTGTATGTTGCTTCTCTTGAAGAGTTCGCCTATTTATTGATGCTTTTCTTTGGTAATGGTGCAGGATCGGGATAACCTCGATAGGTTACACATGTTGCTCACGAGGCTGATAGGTTCCACATGTTGCCTGTGAGTATACCCGTATGGAGCGGAGATGACGGTCGATCTTGTTGACAATTCTCAATAAAAATGATGGTGAAGTTGGCAAACGTCTGAATCAGATAGTGCATACCGTAAGTTCACTTGTCATTGAGCGGTTAGTTGAAGATTAATCATTTTTAGAAATACAACAGGTTTATGGTGCTAATACCCATTTCTTTCAGAAAAATTAACAGTTACAAGTATCTGCATTTTACTGAAAGTTCTTTGGTATAGCCCCATCCCTATCAAAGTAGAAGAGTACGTGTTGATTTTCTCTCCCTTGTTCTGATTGATATCATACAACAGTTGCTACAGAGGAATGAATATGGTGCAGTTGTTCCATTCATTATTTGGGCAGTGACCTGCTGTTTAAATCCTTATTTTTTTGCGGGGCATTTAAATCCTCCTTTGGCCTGGCTGGAACACGAGTTTCAATAACTCTTGCACAAAAATTATGGGAAATCCACGTTCTAAATATGACTTTTGAACTAAACAGGGAAGTCATCACGTACTGATTCTATTCATCAATCAGTACCTCTCATACATAATTTCAAGTGGGAAATGAGACATGCTAGTTCCTTATGATGACAATTTAGTACTGCACCATATTATTGATAAAGATATGGAACAGATGTTTTCACCATGTTTCAGCCCCATATACTTGTAAAGTTGTAATCAACAGCTTACAACATATGGTGTATTTCTTACCAATTTCTTTTTATCTACACAATTTTCAGGATGGCCTAGAACAAGTACTTACACAAACACATATATGAGATTGCCACGACATGCCGGTGCACAAGCCACCGCGTCCACGCTCCGCATGTGTCGCCGCGACCAATGCCCCATATGAGCCGCCATGGCCACCAACCACAACGGCGACTGGGATCGGGCGTGGCTCTTGCAGATCCAAATGGGTGCTCACAAGCTGCGATGTTGCTTCTCCAAATGAGATGTCATGCTTTGGACGGTGCTGCCACACCACCGCATCTCTATTTTCTTTCGTAAGTTTTATTAAAAGACCTTGGAATAGCAAGTAGAAGTTCAACGAAGGACATGCATCAGTTCGGACCTCGTAATAGCAAGTAGAAGTTCAATAAAGGACCTACATCAGTTCCTCAAGACATATCAATTAGCAAAAATTTATAAGAGGGAACTGCTATGACATTAGGGGATCCAATGTTGAAAAGTTCAATTCAGCTACGTGTGCAAGTTCAAAGAATTATTGTAGGAAGGTTTAGAGGTTTGGTTTTGTGAGAAAAAAGTATGATTTTCTATCAAGATTTTGTATGATTCATTTGCCTCGGTGCAACCCAAAACTAGACAAAAATTAATTCTGTTTGCTGCCTGTAATGCTCTCTCGACCCTCATCTTTTTTGGTTGATGAACAAGTATAGAGAAAAAATCTTGTACAGGGAAAGTTCTTGCAATACCGGGCAAGTTCGAAAAATAAACCACGCAAGTTTGAAAGGATTCACATCGGTACAAACTCGAGTGGGCATGTATTACCGCCCAAAGCAAGTTCAAAAGGATTCACATCAAGATACTCTCGAGAGGGCATGTTACCGCCCGAGTACATTCTTCAATTTACCAAGAAGTTCATGTATCACTATCCAAAAGTATATATAACTATTGCTACTCTCCCCAAAATTCAATGTACATATAGAAAAAGTTAAAATGTATGTTTACAAAACAATTTGGTTCTAAGTTATACAGTGATTCAATACACAAAAATTTGTAGCGGTTCAGCAAAACGATTCATATCAGTACAAACTCCAGAGGTCATAAGTTCAGAGGACAAAAAAGTAGCAAAAAAAGAAGAAGAACATGGGTGATTTACCAATAAAATTTTGTGGAAGTTCACAGAACAAAACAACATAAAGTCGGAGATCCTCACACTGTGACGATAATGCTCAGTACAAAAGATGAGCAAAGCTCCGTTCGTACTATCATTTGCGAACAAATGATGAATAAATGCATCATTTGCAAACAAATGATGAAACAAATGCTCAGTACAAATCCACATATATCTTACTTCGTACTATCGTTTGCGAACAAATGATGAAACAATTTTCAGTAAAAACAATAGAGTAAAGTCTAGTCTATGAAAACACACTCAGTACAACCCCATACGGATATCACTTCAAGTGCTCTTCTTCCAGAACAATTCAAAATCACTCAATGAAAAATAAATCAGTATGGACACACACATAAATCAGTACTAGTACTCTGCTTTTTAGTAAAAATGAGAGAAGTAAAGAAACATTGCTGCAAAAAATTGTTGAGTTAAAAAAAAGAAACACACAAAACATTCCTCTTTTTGAAAAAAATTGCAGTTCAATGATATAAACATGGAAGTTCGGGGACGATGATACCGTAAACCATTGAAAAGTTACGAGGAAAGGCCGTACCAAAAAAAAGTAAAGTCTAGTCTGCGAAAACACACTCAAGACAAACCCATACAGACATCACCAAGTACTTTTTTGGAACTATTCAAAATTACTCGTGAAAAATACCTCCTCGGTACAAACACACACGTAGATTAGCACGAGTACTCTGCTTTGCTCAGAGGTGTTTGTCCCTATTCCAATGAGCACTATTCCTTTTTTCTAAATGCTTATTTTCGGCTCCTGCATATGTGTTTGGGCAGTACAAATACATCGCCATAGTGAGTACATATGTAGCACCTTGGGGAGTACCAAAAAGACCAACTTCTTAGGATTAATATTGAGTACATCACCGTGTGGGTGGGCTGGGGCAAAAACTTGTACATGTTAGAATGGTTCACAGGGCATAAATTATTCATTCCGAGGAGACATTTTAGGCCTGAAACAAATGACTTACACAGGTAAAATGGATATCTCAGAGATCAGAGAATGGTAACATGCTTTGAAAGCGGAAATGCTTCGTCGTATCAAAAGTCAAAACACCGGCCATCTTCTTGACTTGTCGACATTCATCTACATGACGCACATGAGTTGTTGCGTTAATAAGAAGACGGTGGAGCTAAAGGAACTCCCAACTCTCTTAGTCAACGACATGGCAGCGTCCGATCGCGACTACTCAGGCTGGCGTGCTCTCCGGCCAAGAAGCGAGCCATGGCGCAATTGCTAGTTCCCAAATCCGGCGGCCGATCTCACAAGCGCTCACTCCTCCGGCGCTGCGCCTACCAGTCACGGGCAAATCACCCATGGATGGAACCCAGACGACAGCCAATGAATCCACCGGCAGATTTAATCGATCAGCGCATTACCATTCCACGACCGCCCGCCGCCATGCGATCAAAGAAGTCATGCGGCGGCAGAGCATAGCGCCGCGAGGGAGTCGGTAGAGGAGGCAGGCGTTGGGGTCTAACCTTAGGTAGGGGTTGTCGGCGCCCAGAGCGAGGCTCGTTGCTGCCTCCTCGAGCCGGGTCACACGCCCGACCGAGCGGGATCCGCTGCCACCCGCCACGGGCTCGGAATCGGGAACTGGGCCGACCGCCCACCTGCTCGGGAGAGGTGGGGAGGAGGAGGATGAGTGAGAGGGTGGCGTCTGAGCATGAAATAATTGGAGCAACTGGGATCTTGGCGCGTCACTTGACAGCTCGGTCGGCAACTGGAGTGGCCGACGTACGAGCATGAAATAAAAAAGATCAGTACAATAAAATGACAACATCGGCACAATCGTTTAAATTCATCAGTTCAAGTAGGGTAACAGAATAATATTACATTACAGCGTAATGTAATAGCCTATATATATATATATATATATATATATATATATATATATATATATATATATATATATATATATGTAAACGACCGCACAGGGGACACAATAATACTTTCAGGCAAAAAGTATAAATATAAGCCTTATAACCAAAATAACATTGTTCTTACAATGATTCGATTCATCACTCGAATAAGACATTCTTGAAACTGCGCCTTCTATTAGGCGGGCACCTTCTGTGACCTGCGCCAAGTAGTGCTCGGGCGGATATTGGCCCCCCGCCGGATCTTGGGTTGCTATAATATTGGCCTCCATATCCGTCCAATAGGCTTTAACGTGGGCAAGAGCCATCCGTGCACCGTCTATGCACGCCGACCTCCTCATGGCGTTGATCCGAGGCACGACCCCACGGAATTGCTACACCAAGCCAAAGTAACTGTCCGGCTTAGGCCCTTTCGGCCAAAGATGGTCTATCACAGATCGCATTGCAAGACCGGACAGCCTGTGAAGCTCCGCTACAGCAGCCATCTTGTCACTTAACGGCAGCGGCGAAGCGGAGCATTGAATTGCGACTGTAAAAGCTTCTCCACCTCCTTATCACCTGACCCTCGAAGAACTTGGCAGCGTCGGCCGTACTCTTCGCCAAATCCGACATCTGGCCCCAGGACTCCAGCACCCATCTAGGGGAGCGTACTTCGGATCGAAAAACTTCGTCCGTAGCAAGTAGGAACCTCAAGCCACGATTTTTCCGGCCTGTTGAAGCTCCTCCCGCGCATCCCTGAGCTCGGTCCGTATTTCCTTGGTGGCATTGAGTGCCTTGTCCAGCTCGGCCAAGCTATCCTTATGCTCCTTTTTAAGGAGCTCATACCGGTCAGCGGCATTTTTTAACTCAACAGCCATTTCGGCTATCTTTTCCTCGCTTCGGCAATGAGCAGCCTGTTCGGCTCTCAGTTCCTCGACCGCCTTTAGGGCAGCCGCATTGCTAACCCGAGCTTGTTCCTTGCTTGGACAAGTTCTGCCCTCAGGGCCTCCACGGCAACCGCACCATCTGCAGTCCGAACATATTACAATAATATCATGCCGCCTCCATATTTTCCTATACAAAGGAAGGCAGAGCACATACCTTGCGATTTGACCAGCCGCTCGTTCACCAACGTGATATCGGTATCAATTGATCCAATCTGCCTGGTTAGTTCGGCAACTTCAACGGACTGGTCGGCGGCCGGACCCGCAGGTACCTGCAAGTGTTTACAGCGCAATCATTGATTTATGATCCCCCGTTTGCCGCCTAGGGCAGGCAACCAGAGTCTCAGGGGCTACTATCTATATGGAGCACACCTAACACGTGCCTCACAGCCAAAAACAGTGTATTCTTCTGTACATACCTCAAAGCCTCTGAGCAAACTTGTAAATGCTTCATTCAAACCGCTTGTAGCGGAGGAAATCTTCCTAAGCACCGCGCTCATTAATGAGTGGTGCTCCTCCGAGAGCGCAACTCGCTCCAGTAGGCCCATCAGTTTGTCCGGCCGGACATCGAACTGTGCCGGACCCTTCCCATCGCCCCTCGCGGGAGCCAAACGCTCCGAGCTCAGGGCGGCTGACGCATTGGCTTCCGGCTTCGGCAGATCCGGACTCCTCCGTGACGACACCTCGGTGTCGCCCGCTTCGCGAGTCGGAGAGGTAGGTGGGGTCTTGCTCTCCATCATCTCCGGAGGAAGATCCCCCGAAGATGAACTCTGTTGAGAAGGGCTGCTAGCCGGACTGCGAAAGACAAATCCTGGTTATTGATCTAGGAAGAACGCAACACCTTTGAATTAAAAATTAACTTACAGCTCGGTGGAGGGCTGGCCCGTTGGTGGGCACGATGCGGTGAGGGTGCCCGTCGGGGCAGAGCCCCCAGGTGTTGTTTTTTCCCCTGGTTTGGGCATCTCCGCCTCCAAATCTTCGGAGACGGCCCTCTTCTTCCCGCGCGGGGAGGAGGCCTTAGCCACTCCTCCCCGACTATTCTATGGGGGAGGTAACGATTCCCCCGGTTCGGACGCGTAGCACGTGGGGTTCGGTTTCTTCATTCCTCCCCTTGGCTTTCCCCGAGGGCATTCTGCTGAGTACCCGGTCGAGCATCTTGGCCATGGTGGGGGCGGACGAGCCTTTTGGAAGTGGCGCCGGCCATCTGATTCTCTCCGCCTTGCTGAGCCATTCCTGGACGCGGATGATTTTCAGAACAAACAATCATGACAAACACAAAATAGGGCGTCCGGTATCAAAGCTACTTACTTGAGTATCTAGGCGATTGCAGCTTAGGCCCGCATCCTCGGTGGTATCCGGACACACTACTTTCCGTCCGAAGAATAATTTGCACATCTCTTCGAGCTTCAAGCCGAAGAAGTGCTTGACAGTCCGCGGACCCTCCGGATTGAACTCCCACATCCGGAGAGGCCGGCGTTGGCACGGTAACATCCATCGGATTAACATCACTTGCATTATGCTGACAAGGTTAATGCCCCTCTCAAGAAGCTCTCGAATGCGGTTCTGCAGTACTGGAACATCACCAGCGGGCCCCCAATTCCGTCCTACGTCGGTCCAAGACGCTAGTTGGGGTGGAGGGCCCGAGCGGAACTCAGGGGCGGCCACCCACTTTGTGCCTCTGGGAGCCGTGACATAAAACCACCTCCGTTGCCATACATCGGATACTTCTGGGAAAGAACCCTCTGGCCATGGGGCATCGGCGTTCCTGCTTATTACGGCACCTCCACACTCCGCATGTCACCCCTCGATCATCTTTGGCATCACATTGAAGGTCTTGAGCCATAAGCCGAAGTGTGGGGTGACGTGGAGAAAATCCTCGCACATGATAATAAACAACGAGATATGGAGGATGGCTTCTGGAGCCAGATCGTGAAAATCCAACCCATAATAGAACATGGGCCCCCTCACAAAGGGATCGAGGGTGAAGCCCAAGCCGCGGAGGAAGTGCGGGATAAAAACGACGCACTCATTAGGCTCAGGTGTGGGGATGACCTGCCCTGGAGCAGGGAGCCTGTGTTGGATGTCGGCAGTCAGGTATCCGACCTCCCTAAGCTTCGCAATGTCGTCCTCTTGAATCGAGGAGGCCACCCACTGGCCTTGAGGGACGGATCCGGACATGCTGGAGGATCTGGGGTGTTGAAGCTTGGGTTTCGGGTGTTAGAACTCGAGGTGCGAGGAGGTGCGAGGAAGGTGGAAAAGAGGCATAGGCCTCGACCCTCTTTATAAAGGGGATGAATATCAAGAGTCCTTGATGTGGCCGTTTGAGGCTTATCTAAAAGCACGCGGGGTAATACCAGCGGCCGTCCTAGGGGCGCACGTGCCCGTATCAATTGAAAGTCCCGTAATAAGAGGAACACGATCTCTGCCTCGACGGGACATGCCAATAAAACCGCCTCGTAACACGAGTTGTTGTGGGGTAAGAAACGCCGGTCCTTGTTGGACCAGACCACGATGCAAGGGCACGACGCCCGAAGATTGCCAGCGGATCGGGTTTATGCTATGTGGAGATCATCTTGCAGATCCGGACACGGTCTACGTGTCCAGTAATTACTTTGGAGTATTCGGAGAAGGAACCCTCCTTGCAATGCCGAAGACAATACTGCACGCCGGACTCACCGTCATTGAAGCCTGGTTCAGGGGCTACTGAGGGAGTCCTGGATTAGAGGGTATCCGGACAGCCGGACTGTGTACAACGTCCGGACTATTGAAGCGTGAAGATACAAGATTCAAGACTTCGGCCGTGTCCGGATGGGACTTTCCTTGGCGTGGAAGGCAAGCTTGGCGATCCAGATATTGTGTTTCCTTCCTTGTAACCGACGCCATGTAAACCCTAGCCCTCTCCGGTGTCTATATAAACCGGAGAGGTTGGTCCTTAGAAGGCCGATCACAATTACAATCATACCATCATAGGCTAGCTCTTAGGGTTTAGCCTCTATGATCTCGTGGTAGATCTACTCTTGTACTACCCATATCATCAATATTAATCAAGCAGGAAGTAGGGTTTTACCTCCTTCGAGAGGGCCCGAACCTGGGTAAACATCTGTGTCCCTTGCTTCCTGTTACCATCAGCCTTGACGCACAGATCGGGACCCCCTACCCGAGATCCGCCGGTTTTGACACCGACAGCGGGGCCCTCCAGGAGTGTCGTTGTGCCACCCCCGGGTGGCGCAGCGACCTCCAAGACGCCCACGCCGGCGACCACTGTGCGCTCTTCCCATGGTGTGCGCGACGAGCAGCGTCACCACACCGGTGACCCTGGGCACCGCCATGGGAAGAGCCCTGTGCGTCCTCCGCGGGATGAAGGAGTTCAGCATGCCCACCGAAGTGCTGGCGAAAATGGCACGCAACCGCTGGGTCATAACGGAGCTCCTTCTAACATGGGTTAGAAGTCGAAGTGCGCCGCGATCCACGCAGCTGTCGCCGCCGCCCACGCTAGCAGAAGCTTTTGCGCGCGCGCAACTGCTCCTCGATTTCCCTCCTGCTGCAGAGAAGCTCGACGAGTGGAGGGCCACCATCTGGAGCCTCATCGCCATCGCCAACAAAGACGATCCGCAGCCGGCAGGGCCATCGGGTTAGCGCTCCACCGAGCCACCACATGCTGGCGCTGGGAGGACCAGGGGAGCTGCGGCCACGGTGCACTCTCCTCCTCCTCGCCAGCCGCCGCAGGCATCGGCCCGTCATGACGACGCTTGTGATAACATCTCCATAACATCGTCCGACCCACGGATCCTCCGCGATCAGTGCCAAGTTCTTCGGGAACGAGCTCACGAAGTTGCTCAGACCACCATCGAGCGTCGGCGCAAAACACGCCACCAGTCGGACAAGCGGGCGGGACCCGCTATGGACCACCCAGCACCGGGGGCTCCGGCGGCCTACCTTACGAGGTGGGTTGCCCGGCCTTTACCCGTGGGCTGCGGCAGTACCAGTGGCCGTCCCACCGCACGTTCAAGCCCGACGTCGGTGAGAAGTACACTGGCAAGACCCATCCGTCCGAGTTCCTCAGCATCTACACCATCGCGATGCAGGCTGCTGGAGCTCACGACGACAAGGTGCTTGCCAATTATTTCCCGCTGGGACTGAAGCCCAATGTTATGTCTTGGTTGCTGCACTTGCCCGCGGATTCCATTTATTCTTGGTCCGATCTGTGCCATGAGTTTGTTGGCGCCTTCACAGGAGGCCACCAAGCTCATGGCCAGGCCACTGATCTGCATGTCATTCCCCAGAAGAAAGGGGAAACCCTGCGCAAATACATCCAGAGATTCAGCCGGGTGTAGTACAAAATCCCCGATGTTCATCCCGCCGCTGTGATCAGCGCGTTCCATCAGAACGTGCGCAACCACAAGATGCGCGAAGAGCTGGCGATGACCAAGGTTAAGGATGTGGCCAAGCTCTACATTCTGGCCGATAGGTGCGCCCGGGCTGAAGAGGGAAGGAAGTACCCCGGCGAAGACGCCGGTGGGGAAACCGACTCTACCGACGAAGACGCCACCACCCCAACGAAGAAGAGCCGACATCGCAACAAGAAACGCAAAGGCAAGGCCGTGCTTGCGTTGAAGGATCTGACAACACCAGCACTGCCAAGAAGGTTAAGGAAGACGCCCTCGGCAAGGAGATTGCCGGGTGCGCCGCCTACCGGGCCTTAGCGGCTACCAACAAGCCACGAAGCTCCGGCAAGCAATACTTCAAGATCCACCGCACCAAGGGCCACGACCTCCAGAACTGCCGACAAGTCGAGCTGCTTGCTGAGAAGCAAAAAGCTGAGTACGAGAGGCGGGACAAGGAGAAGGACCAGGATGGTGCCGAGGGATCCGGCAAGAAGCGTGGCGGCCAAGGAGGCCGCCGCGGCAAGGACAACCAGCAAGAGAGGCCCGCCTGGGGCCGTGACAAGAAACAAGAAGACGATGATCATGACGAGGACGATGAGTCCGGTGAGCAAGAGTTCCAGAAGGCTACAGAGGCCATGTGTTTCGATGGTGGCGCCTTGCTGCATACTTCTCACCGCCAGCTCAAGTAGTGGGCGCGTATGATTACAACAGCGGAGCCGTCGTTCGACGCTCAGAAGCCGCTGAAGTGGTCCAACACGCCCCTCATCTTTGACGCTGAGGACCACCCTGACCGCACAACCACGGTCGGGTGTTTGCCATTGTTGGTCTCACCAACGATACGCAACCTCAAGGTCAACAAGATGTTGGTTGACGGCGGGGCCGGCCTGAACTTGATCTCGCTTGTCATGATCAAAAGACTGCAAATTACTGATGGAGACTTCAAGGAAACGAGTACGTTTCAAGGGGTCAATCCGGGGAGGAGCCAGCCGAAGGGGAAGGTCACACTGCCCGTGACGTTTGGAGGGGAGTTGAACTACAGGACGGAGAGGATCATCTTCGACGTGGCCGAGATCCCCTTGCCCTACAACGGGATCCTCGGCCGCCCGGCACTAGCCAAGTTCATGGCAGCATCATACTACGCCTACAACATGCTAAAGATGCCCGGGCCATTGACCATCATCTCTGTCCCCTCCGACAAGAAGGACGCGCTGATCTGCGCCGACCAACTCTACCGGGAAGCAGTTGCAGAAGCTGCCATCAAGGCGCCTGCTCCTGCCGCTGAAGGCCCGGAAGGGAAGAAAAAGCCCATCAAGACCTCTCGCACCCACTCCGGCAAGCACGCCTCTTAGGAGTGCTACGCTACCGTCAAGGACGTGCCAGAGAGCTCTACCGGCAAGAGCAAGAAATCCAGAGCCGAGCCATCACAGACTAAGAAGGTGTCCGCCAAGGAGGATGGCACGGGAGGGGCCTTCACCATAGGCTCCACCCTCGACACCAAATAGGAAGGCGCGCTCGTCACCTTCCTGCGGGCAAATGTCGACGTGTTTGCATGGCAAGCATCCGACATCCCCGGAATTCCCAGGGAGGTGATTGAGCACCACCTAGCTGTCTGCCCTCATGCACGACCTGTCAAGAAGAAGGTCAGAAAGCAGGATCTGGAGAGGCAGGAGTTCATCACAGAGGAGATTAGGAAGTTGGAAGCGGCGGGTTTGGTGAGAGGAGTGCTTCACCCGACGTGGTTGGCCAATCCAGTAGTGGTGCGCAAGGCGAATGGGAAGTGGAGGCTGTGTATTGATTACACATATATCAATAAGGCTTGTCCTAAGGACCCCTTCCCGTTGCCGTGCATCCACCAGATTGTTGACTCCACGGCCGGGTGTGATCTGTTATCATTCCTTGACGCCTACTCGGGCTACCACCAAATCTTCATGACAAGAGAGGATGAAGAAAAGACAGTATTCATCACCCCATGTGGTACATATTGCTTTTTACGGATGCCTTTCGGGTTGAAGAGTGCTGGCTCGACATTTGCAAGAGCAGTCCAAATTGGTTTTGAACCTCAGCTCATAGAAATATGGAGGCATACATGGATGACATAGTGGTCAAAACCAAGGACGGACCAACTCTTGTGCAAGATCTGGAAGAGACATTTGCCAACTCGCGCAAGATCAACCTTAAGTTGAACCACGAGAAGTGTGTCTTGGCGCTACGTCCGCAAGCTTCTCGGATTCTTTGTGTCGCAGCGCGGGATCGAGGCAAACCCAGACAAAATCAAAGCTATTGAGCAGATTGAGGCGCCCAAGCGGATCAAAGACGTGTGTCGGCTCGCTGGCTGCGTCGCCGCCATGAGCCGATTCATCTCAGAGTCCGCCGAGCGTGCCCTTCCCTTCTTCAAAATCTTGAAGAAGGCAGGCCCAATGGAGTGGACCCCGGAAGCCGAGGCGGCGTTGCAGGATCTGAAGAAATACCTTTCCTCCACGCCAATACTGGTTGCGCCTAAACCACAAGAGCCGTTGCTGCTGTATCTAGCGGCAACGAATCAAGTGGTCAGCGCCGCACTGGTGGCGCAGAGAGAGGTTGACGAAGAGGCAGTGGCGGCGGCAGAACCAGTGGATGGAAATCCAAAGATCCCCCCGGCAGGATCTAACGCCACCGAGGCAGTGCTTGCGCAGTCAGGCGAGGTGGTGCGGAAGAAGAAGATGATGCAGCACCCGATTTACTTTGTCAGCTCCCTCTTGCAAGGGGCTAGGTCGAGGTATTCCGGTGTGCAAAAATTGCTCTTCGGCCTTCTTATGGCCTCGAGGAAGCTGCGTCATTACTTCCAAGCCCACGAGATCACTGTTGTCACCCGCCTCCCCTTGCAATGGATACTGCATAACCCAGATGCAACCGGAAGGATTGTGGAATGGGCCTTGGAGTTGTCAAGTTTTCGTTTGAAGTTTGAAAGTACCTCGACAATCCAGAGCAGAGACTTGGCGGAGTTCATTGCAGAATGGACCTCAACGCCTGACGAAGAAATCCAGGAGACCGCTCTCCCCAGCAAGGAAGCAGACCGCGACTTGATCATGTACTTTGATGGGGCTTTCTCGCTGCAAGGCGCCGGTGCCGGCGTGCTACTCGTCGGACCCACCGGAGAGCACCTCAAGTACGTGGTCCAAATGCACTTTCCCAGGGAGATGTCCACCAACAACACTGTGGAGTACGAAGGGCTGCTTGCCGGTCTTAGGATCGCGGCAGACCTCGGGGTTAAGAAGCTCATCGTCAGGGGTGACTCGCAGCTTGTTGTCAGACAGGTCAACAAGTATTATTAGAGCCCATTGATGGAGGCTTACATAGATGAGGTGAGGAATCTAGAGGAACGCTTTGACGGTATCCAAGCGGAGCACGTCCCCCGAATGGAGAATGACATCGCCGATTACCTGTCGAAGAATGCTGCATTCAAGCTACCTGTGGAACCAGGTACCTTTTTGCTCCGGTTAACTCAACCATCCGTCGAACCATCAACGGGGCAGAACAAGCGGAGGAAGTCAGGTCCCGACAAGTACTTTCCTACCGAGCCCCCTGGGGCTGCCGGCAAGGGGCTGCCGCGGATGCTGAGCCTACCAAAGGGCAACTGGCTCCGACAGGGCGTCAAGCCCTGGCCATGGAGACAGCCGCGCCCATGGCTGAGGAAATGCCTTTGGTCCTTGCCGTCGAGCCCCAGGCTTCGGCATGGGCACAACATATTGTCCGATTCCTCCAAACAGGGGAACTTCCTAAGGAGCAGGAGGAAGTGGAAAAAGTAGCCCGCCGGTCTGCCCTGTATCAGTTCGTCAACGACGTCCTGTACAGGAGAAGGCCGAACAACGTGAAATTGAAGTGCATCCCCCGGGAGGAAGGACTGGAGCTGTTGGCAGAGATACATGGAGGCATATGTGGCTCCCACATAGGGTCGAGGGCCCTTGCCGGAAAGGCGTTCCGGCAAGGTTTCTTTTGGCCCACCGCCCTCCAGGATGCGATGGCACTAGTAACCAAGTGTGAAGAATGTCAGTTCCATTCAAAGAAGCTTCATCAACCAGCTCAAGCCCTTCAAACAATCCCTCTCTCCTAGCCATTCTCGGTCTGAGGGCTCGATATACTGGGCCCTTTCCCTCGCGCTGTCAGGGGCTTTGAGTACTTGTACGTTGCAATCGACAAGTTCACAAAGTGGCTGGAGATGGAAGCAGTGAGAAAGGTGACTGCTCAGTCAGTTGTCAAGTTCTTCAAGGGACTGGTATGCTGTTTTGGTGTGCCAAACACAGTCATTACCGACAACGGCATGCAGTTCACAAGCCACACCTTCATGCAATACATTCAAGACCTCGGCAGCAAGGTCTGTTTTGCTTCCGTGGCACACCCACGTAGCAACGGCCAAGCAGGGAGGGCAAATGCTGAAGTGTTGTGAGGCCTAAGAACAAATACTTTTGACAAGCTGCGCAAGAGCGGAAGGCGCTGGATTGATGAATTGCCGGCGGTTCTTTGGTTGATCAGGACGACGCCAAATCGAGCCACCAGCCAGACACCTTTTCCCCTAGTATACGGGGCAGAAGCAGTTCTCCCCAGGAACTCATATACGGGTCACCTCGAGTGCTCGCTTTTGATGAGCTTGAGCAAGAGCAGTTGCGCCAAGATGACGCGACGCTCCATGAGGAAGATCGTCTTCGGGCGGCTGTGAGAGCAGCACGCTACCAGCAAGCCTTGCGCCGCTACCATAGCCGCAAGGTTCATGCCCGAAGCTTTGAGGAAGGCGACCTTGTTCTTCGGCGCGTTCAGTTGGCCAAGAATTCCAACAAGTTGACGCCTAAGTGGGAAGGCCCTTATCGGGTAATATGAGTCACCAGGCCCGGCGCAGTCCGCCTGGAGATGGAAGATGCTATCGATGAGCAACTCACGGAACATCGAGCATCTTCGCAAGTTTTACCCGTAGAAGGCGGCTTGTCGGGCCTCCGGGCAAGCCACCTTTTTTTACAAGCTTTGCCGGCAAGGCATGTAACCCTTTGTACAAAGCCAAGCGCAGACTCTGAGCATAAATAAATGAAGCGTTGGCGCCCTAAGTTATAGCATGCATGCTAGGTAGAGTCTCTTCCTTGGTTAGGGTTGATAGTGCTTAGCGGCGACTAACCCCTAGCCTAGAGGTCGAGTGCGCATCTCTCTGTTTCTTTTCTATCCTCTTTTGGTTCGCAGGGCACATGAGCACTTCTGCTGAGCTACTTGGAAGAAAAGGCATGGACCGGCGTCCAACCCCGGCAAACCAAAGTTGCCGGTGGCTGCAAGTACAAGGATCCAACCGCGGCGAGATGAGGTTGCCGGGGGCTGCAGATCCACATCTTTCGTGAGTCTCTGCTTGTTACCGCGCGTTCCTAATCCACTACGATTTGGATATTTGATCCGAGGGGCCTCTGGGATGATAGCACTAGCCATCACCTGGGCATAGTATGGGCGTTCTGTGTCGTATGCATCAGCCGAAGCTTAATAGATGTCATCCACTGAGCGGCGCGGGCCGAGTTGGACTGGTAAGCACCTGCCTTTTTGAAGGAGGTAGCTAGGTCTGCTCACCGACCGCGTATGCAACATGCAGGAGTTCCCGGGGTGACGGCCCATGACCCCTGGGGGCATAGGTTTAGTCCGGCGTGCTGACCTCTCTATTAAGCCTAGGTCGGGTTGCGGCGTATTGTTTGGCCGAGGCCGGGCATGACCCAGGAAAGTGTGTCCGACCGGAGTTAATCGAGCGTGGTGGGTAAGTTGGTGCACCCCTGCAGGGAAGAAAACATCTATCAATAGCCTGTCCCTCTGATGTGACGCCGGAGTTGTATCCCGATTGATACAACTAGAACTGGATACTTGAGATGAGATTTGGATATGAGGTGATAAATGGATAGTATGGCTCTGGGATTGCTTTCTCACAGGGAGTCGAGAAAGGATCTCTGGCCGAGGTTGATAACACTTCTACTACTTTACTTTATGCTACTCTACTCCCTCTTGTTGCTGCAAGATGGTGATTTCCAGAAGATGGTAGTCTTCGATAGGCTAGGCTTTCCCCTTCTCTTCTGGCATTCTACAGTCCAGTCCACAGATACAACCCTTTTCATTGATACCAATGCATATGTAGCGTAGATCCTTGCTCACATCATGTCCATGATCACATCCGGGACTCATAACTACCTTCGGTACATCAAAACACATAAACTCATAATTCGATCGTCATCGAACGTTAAGCGTGCGGACCCTACGGGTTCGAGAACTATGTAGACATGACCGAGACTCATCTCCGGTCAATAACCAATAGCAGAACCTGGATGCTCATATTGGTTCCTACATATTCTACGAAGATCCTTATCGGTCAAACCGCATAACAACATACATTGTTCCCTTTGTCATCTGTATGTTACTTGCCCGAGATTCGATCGTCATTATCTCAATACCTAGTTCAATATCGTTATCGACAAGTCCCTTTACTCGTTCCGTAATGCATCATCCTGTAACTAACTCATTAGTTACATTGCTTGCAAGGCTTATAGTGATGTGCATTACCGAGAGGGCCCAGAGATACCTCTCCCACAATCGGAGTGAAAAATCCTAATCTCGATCTATGCCAACTCAACAAACACCATCGGAGACACACAGAGAGCATCTTTATCATCACCCAGTTACATTGTGACGTTTGATAGCACACTAAGTGTTCCTCCGGTATTCGGGACTTGCATAATCTCATAGTCATAGGAACATGTATAAGTTATGAAGAAAGCAATAGCAACAAACTAACGATCATCGTGCTAAGCTAACGGATGGGTCAAGTCAATCACATCATTCTCTAATGATGTGATCCCGTTCATCAAATGACAACTCTTGTCCATGGCTAGGAAACTTAACCATCTTTAATCAAGGAGCTAGTCAAGTAGAGCCATACTAGTGACACTCTGTTTGTCTATGTATTCACACATGTACTAAGTTCCCAGTTAATACAATTCTAGCATGAATAATAAACATTTATCATGATATAAGGAAATATAAATAACAACTTTATTATTGCCTCTAGGGCATATTTCCTTCAATACCGACATAGTCCTAGCAGACATCAAGCCCCCATCAAAATGTTATATGCCAAAATTGTTGACATTGGACAAGGAAGACACCATAATGATTTATATTTGTTCAAATTCACATAGAAGTTATATTGTCATAGATCCTTAAACATGTGGTGCTTGCCCCTATCTTTGCTAGCCAAAAATTCTGCACTAAGTAGAGATACTACTTGTGCATCCAAAAACCCTTAAACCCAAATCTTATTTTCAAGAGTCCACCATACCTACCTAGGGATTGATCAAGATCTCTCAAGTAAGTTGTCATCGGTGCAATAAGGCAATAAAAATTGCTTCTAAAAGTGTGAGATCATTTAGTGTAAGAGAAACTTGATCATTGTACGAACTTGTGATGGTGAAGAATAAAAGCGACAGACTGCCTAATAAAGTTGCCATCACAAGGGGCAATACAACGTGACGTTATTTTGCACTAAGGAGTTGAGCATACAAAGAAATAAGCGCATGGCAACAAAGGAATCGCATCACTTTGCTGTGAAGCGAATTCTTCGATATTTGGCTTACACCCCAACACTAGGATTATGGTATCCAAAGGGCTCAGAGTTTGATCCAGTTGGATTCTCAGATGCTGATTATGCTAGTGACAAGGTTGATCGCAAGTCCACATTAGGCACATGTAACTTTCTGGGACGATCACTTGTATGTTGGTCTTCAAAGAAGCAGAACTGTGTGTCTCTCTCCACTACTGAATCTAAATAAATTGCTGCTGGATCTTGCTGCGCTCAGCTTCTATGGATGAAGCAGACTCTCAAAGACTATGGCATCCATCTGAAGCAAGTGCCACTCTACTGCGACAATGAAAGCGCCATCAAGATTGCCAACAACCCAGTTCAGCACTCGAAGACAAAGCACATTGAAATTCGCCATCACTTTCTCAGAGATCATGTCATGAAGGAAGATATTGATATCATTCATGTCAACACTAAAGAGCAATTGGCAGATATCTTCACAAAGCCCTTGGATGAGAAAAGGTTTTGCAAGTTGCGGTGTGAGCTAAATATCTTAGAATCCTCAAATGTCCTGTAATTGGACACACATCTTAACACTTATGCATGTTGATGACTTAGATGTGCAACACACGAAGTAACATATATCTTCAAATCAATGAATACATACACTCTAAGTGTGCATACATTAATGCGGAATTTGACTTCAGAGCACCATGATAATTGTGCGCCGTGTCTGGGTCTAATACTTCCTATACAGTGGGTAACGCCACCACCAAACCTTTGTTTGAAGTGTTCCATTGGGCATCACATGTGCAAAGTCTTCGCATTTGATTTGTCTTCAACATTGATTTATCTTCGTGTTTATCTTTACTATGTTGATTTGGTCTTGTTCAGATATGTACATATATTTGTGTTCTATCCTCTATAGCACTCACTTATAGCTATGTCTTCATGTTGGATCTTTTGATCTAAGTGAGTGTGATCGGACCCTAACCCCTTCTGTGCTTCTTCCTCAGATTCTAAATATCCAAATCATATGCATTCTATTGAAACTTTCAAATGTCTTCTCTGCGTCCTTGTCAGCATAAGATACAGAGACAAAAGTTGAATCTGTTTTAAATGCTCTATCCTTATTGCCTGAAACCCGGAGAAGCCGGAACGACCACCCAACAGTCCAGGCATGCGTGGGAACTTGGAACAACTCTCAATGTGTTGCATGCTTGCCACGTGTCCCTCACATGTGAACCGCCAGGGGCACCTGCGTAATTGCGATGTGCTGTCCCTTTCCTTATAAATACACAACTCACCGTGGTCACAATCTCTTCTTCCACCTCGCCACCTCGCGCAAACCCTAGCGCCTCCGCTAGCTCGCGTCAACGCTGGAGAAGAAGTGCTTAGCTGCCGCAACCTCTTCGTCGCCGTCCTCACGCCGGCCGCGGACTTCTTCCTCTCCGCCACCGCCATAGGTGTCTTCCGTCACCAAGTTAGGGCACGGGAGATTGAACTGCTCGGCCTCTCTCTCATCTTCGTCTAGCAGTTCTTCGTGTGGTAATTATATCTTACTTTTACTGCCTTTTTGATCCATCAGATCCATCTACTTTCACCAAAAGTGGTTTCTTGACTTCCATATCTAGATCTATCTTGTTCTGAATCTCATAGCATGCCTAGTATATTCACTTATGCTTCACAACTAGTTAGATTCCTCACTTGTACTTATTCTTGGATTCGTACAAATCTGGAACCAACTCTCACCAAATAAGTGAATGTCTTCGCGCTATGAGGTCAATGTCTTCAAACTAATTTATCTTCAAAATCTTCTGAGAATGCATATGACCTCTTCCCTTCCCTCGCATCTTTAGTTCTGTTACAGGTACATGTCCGTGGGAGAATCCCTTGGTTCTCATAGTTTGCATTCATTTGCAGAATTCTGATTGCGTCACATAATTTCACCTGAAGCCAGTTCCTGTCTGACCAGCAGACGGAAGCCTTTGACAGTTCTAAAGCCATTCAGCTTGGATTTAATGGCCACTGAGAAGTCAGCTAGAAAGGGCGGCAGGCAGCGCCTTGGGAATACATCCAAGGATCTGCCACCTGATCTGTATGAAATGTACAAGACACATCCTGAAGAAACCTATGGCGAAAGCAAGACTCGAATCCAATAGATTCGAAGATATGGGGCAGAACAATGGTTTCTACACAGATATATGACTGCTGAGTATGCAGAGAAGAATGCCATCAAGCGACCTTGGGGAGATATTCTCTTCAAAAATCTTCCACCCAGGTCCAAAACTGAAGCCATTGCTAAAAGCTTCTATCCGTGCATGGTCCGAGGACCTCAGCCAGAGAATGCTGACCCATCCTCTCCGCTATGGTGTCGTGATGACAATCTGTTCAAGCGCAACTATAAGTTTGCCAAAGATTCTGCGGCCAAGAACAAGAAAGCATTTGGACTCGGCTTCAACCCTGGTCCATCTGCTCCTAGGGCTGATGGCACTCGTGATGCTGAACCAAATGTCATCGGGCCCTTGTACAATCTTGAAGGTCTCCTCACTCACATTGCTGTTCAGGGGGCAGCCGTGGAGTACTATGCTAATGATGCAGATTCTGATGAAGCGCTAGCTCCACCTAAGCCGCAAAAGCAGAAGAGAACAAAGGCTTCAAAGCCCCATGCCACACCAAAAGCTTCAAGGCGGTTGATCGCCAATCGCACCTTCCAAAGGTGCAAGATGAAGATCTTTCTCGTGTCTCCAAGAAGACAGAGAAGCCCAAGAAGAAGAACCCATCAAGAGTCCCGGGCAACAACTGACCCCAGCTGCTTTTCTGAGAAACGAAGATGAAACCATTGATCTGTCAAGTGACGAAGATCATGATGCTCTTGAGCTGCTGATAAAGAGAAAACAAGAGGCGAGATCTTCAACGATCTGCCCCTCTTTGATGTGGATATTTTGGATAACTTCATTGATGAATGGTTTGAAAACCCAAACCTCAGCATCGATGATCTTCAGCTTCCAATTGGCATCAGTGTCTCTTTCCACGAAGCAATTGTTAATGAGCTGGTTCTGGTTCAGAAGACCGTCGAACTGAAGAACAAGATTGACCATGAGAAAGCTCAGTTCAAGAGGAACATGGCCAAGCTCAGTGTGGCTGATGTTCAAAGCTTCAAGCAGATGCTGCATGACCTCAAGGAGAAGTTTCAGAACAAATGTGAAGAAGAAAAAGGATCAAGAGAGCAGATGAAACTCTCTGCAAGTAAATGTGTTGAAGTTCATAATGAGGCCGAAAAGAGCAAGGCACTTGGGCGTCCTGGCATCGACCCCAAGATGGCTGCCAAACAGAAGAAGCCTGCTGTGGCCCAAGATGAAGCATCAGGGCGGGAAGCACCTCGCATTGTCTTTGCTGCCAGCATGACATGCTCGTAGCCTAAGGTACCCACAGCAGCTTCAGAACTGAAGAAGACAAGGGCAGCTGAGGCCGAAGCCAGAAAGCGCAAGCACAAGAATGCCACTGATGATGCTCCACCGACCAAGAAGCCGAAGACAAAGTCTTTGCGGAAAAATTGGGCTGCTGCCATAGAGCCACTTGTTGTCGATCCCATCTCAGTTGCTCGTCCTGCATCCACAAAACAAGAGCGTCAGCTAGTACTTCATGAGACCGCTTCCACAGAGGCTCCTGAAGCTGAAGACATTCCAGCTGTCGACCCCATCACAGCTGAAGACATTGGTCATCACGACTATGTAGATGATGATGAAGTCCTTCCTCAAATCAAGCACCAACCAGTATCATCGCCTGTTCTCACGAACAACAAACTCATCAGCATTGGTCATCCCCTGACGCCAGTTGGTCAGGATGCATTGTGGGCTGATCACCCCCAACAAGACACACCAAGCTAAGACACACCCAGTACTCCCCCTCTTCAAGTCACCACTCCGGTACTTGACGATGACAATTACATGGTGCAGACCACCCCATCTCCAAAGGCATCGCCCACATTCCGCAGGTTTTGCAAAAGGCCCTAGGCCACAGGTCGCCATGCCGAGCGTTCCAGAAGGAGAAGTGCAACACAACTCAGTAGCACGTCAAGTTTTTCCTGACGCCACTCCAACTGCGAACGTCTCTGAGTCTGAAGCAAAAGTTGCTGAAGACATTCCGGCTGCATCAGTCGACGACAAACATGAACCGCGTCATGACGAAGAGAGAGTTGCCACACCCCCATCACTCAAGAAAATGTTCTCGAGGAGAACGAGTCTGTGCCCGACCCTCCAACTACTCAAGTGGAGGTTGAAAACACTGAGGCGGCCACCAACAACACTACTGAAGCCAATGACGTTGTCATGGTTGAAGCTAATGTGGCGCCTAAAGTGAATATGGTGCCTGAAGCTAATGTTACGCCTGAAGCCAATGTGCAGCTTGAAGCCCATGTCAATGCCAATGCTCCTGTACCTCCTCCAAGATCTCACACTATTGAGCAGGCATTTTATCGCGGAAACCTTGTCACTGATTGATGGCCTATTCTAGTTCCTCCGCCTGCTCCCGGACCACAATTTGACTACCATGTGGAGCACAGGCCTCAGGTCCAGAAGCCAAAGCCCCGACTGCCAAGATTTCCTGGAGCTGCAACTTCGCCAGGATCATTCAATGTCAATAGCTTCAAGGTTCACAATAACTTCTTTGACAGTGCAAAGAACCCTTACTCAAGGCCAAAAATCTCATCTGATCGCTTCTGGAGCTATCAACAGCGCAACTATTACTCATGCATCTTATACAATCAAGGGAGAATCGTTCCTCACATGCGTCTGGATTGTGAAGCCATTGTTGGTCTGCCCTGCTTGGAAGAAGCTCTAGACTGCTTGGAGATCTTTGGACTTCTGCAGTTTGTCACTGACAAAGAGCATTGGAATGAGGAGCTTCTGCTACAATTCTATGCCACTCTTCATATTCGTGGTTACAACAGGGATCCGAAGACTTGGGTCCTACAATGGATGACAGGTGATGTACACCATGAAGCCAAAGCCCAAGATATCATTGAGCTTACTTCCCTGCCCACTCCAGGTGAACTCTACGAACCTGGTTGTCAGCTACACCGCAATGCATTAGAGAGCATATTTCAGAAGCCTGAGCCCAACATGAGTCAGATGCTCAGCATGATGAAGCCACTGCCACGAGATGCTGAATATCCAAAGGAATTCTTTGTTGAAGACCTAGAGTATCTGCCCCGTACCATTTATCATATTATACGGCGAACTCTGTGGCCTGTCAAAGGACATTCTCCTGCAACCAAGCTTGAAGGCGCAATGAAGACATTGGTTTTCTATATCCTCAATGGCATCAACTTCAATGCTCAAGATTTCTTCATCAGGCAACTTGCAGCTTCTAGAGTTGATCTCTTTGGCCTGAAGTTTATCCTCTGGCTGGTAACACACGTGCACCTCATCCTGTAACTACCGAAGCCACTGAAAGCACTATTGCTCAAAGGCCTCGGAAGCGATCTCGCGTTCTCAATGACCGAGAGCTTCTCGTGGCATTGCATCAGAAACATGATAAGTACCACGACTAGCTGAAGCATCAGATGCAGAGCCTCTTGGTGGATGTTAATCGCATTCGAAATCTTGCCACCAAGAATGCCTTCGTATCACATGAAGCCTGTTAGAGGTCATGGATTGGTCTGACTTTGCTAAGCTCCAAAGATGATCTTCGCGAAGATGGCTTCACTAGGCGCTACAAGTTTGATTCCACGCCTCCCCGTAATGCCATCTTGCGTCGTACTCCTTCCTTAGAAGACTCAGAATACTCATCCTCAGCTGCAACGGTTAATGCTAGAGTCGTCGATGATGAAGATGATGCCACATCTCCAACCACTACTTCGCCATGTCTCGACACTGCACCAGGCCCCAATGCACCACCGGACTCCAACATCGACCCTGCACCTTCATCTTCTCCCGATGGGAATGAGTAGATGCTCTTTGTCTTGAAACCTTTTTGGTCCTTACTGAAAAAAGGGGGAGAAGCATATGTCGGATTTTGGGTTCCGGCAGACCCTCTAGGTTTGAACTCTGGGGTGCGCACGGAGATCTCGCCGCCTACCTACCTGCACCTCAACGCCTCGCTAGGATCTAAACTACCAAAGGGACAACACAAGAGACACAAGGTTTATACTGGTTCGGGCCACCATTGTGGTGTAACACCCTACTCCAGTGTGTGGTGTGGTGGATTGCCTCAGGGGCTGATGATGAACAATACAGGGAAGAACAGCCTCGCGAGGGGCTGTTCTTGTGGCTAGGCTCTCGATCGGATTGGATCAAGCTAAGATGAGGTGAGATGTCTGGATCTCCCTCCTACTATGGTGGCTAGCTCTACTTATAGGCAAGGGCCCTGGGCCTCTTCCCAAATATTGAGCGGGAAGGGCGCCAACAATCGGCCATTTTGAAGGGGAACATCTAGTACACTTATCCTAACTAAAGTTGCTCCTCGCGTGTCAAAGGCTCTGGTGGTGACGCCGGCTTGGGCTCCACGATGACCTCCTTCCTGCCGTTGCGATGGTCTTGGTATTGTTGCACCGAAACGGATGCCTTTGCTTGATACTCTCGCCTGCGCTTGCCCCCCTTTGCACCAAAGAGGAAACGAGGACACTGCGCGGGCTGGCGCCCGCCTGGCGCCCTTGGTCGTCATGGCTTGCGTCATGGGCACCTCGTGAAGTACCCTGCCTTGATCTCTCCGCCTCCTCGCGAGCCAGCTGACGAGGCCGTGCACGAGGAAGCTTCACGTCGTCCGCCTCATGAGGCTTGGCCCCTCGCGAGGGTCTTGAGCTTGTAAGATGGGCCGTGCTGGGCCACCCCTTGAGCCACGCTGCAGGCCGCAGGCAGGCAAGTCTGGGTACCCCCGTTCCCAGAACGCCGACAGTAGCCCCTGGGCCCAAGGCGCGCTTGGACTTGGCCGAGCAGAGAAGCGAAGGGGCAAGTGCGAAGCGCCACGGGCCCTAACAGCCTGCGGCCTTGGGCGCCGCGTGACGGTTGATTGGACATGGGCGGCTCTGCTCCCCCACGATGCCTCGGCAACTGCACGAATTGACAAGTCCCTGCATGCAAAGCGGGTCATGATTACCTGCATTCGTGGAGGCCGGCGGTTGGCCTTCCCCGGCTATAAGTACGGAACGGTGCGTTCCCTTCTAGTCCATCTCTTCTTGCTTCTCCTTCTTCTCCGTCCTTCTCCACTTTGCGGCAATGGCTCCGATCCGCCAGTTCTCCGCGGAAGAGAAGGGAAAGGCTCCCCGAGAGGGTCCCGACCCGCTTCCGCCGAAGAAATGGCTAGCCCTATGCCGTCGAGATGAGGGCGCCCGACAGGAGGTGTCGAGGCCTTAGTGCGAGCGGCCGCCGCCAGGGTTCCTGCTGCCCTTGTACGCCCACTTTGAGGGCCCTGAAGGAGTTGACGTCGAGCGCCATGGACGATGCCGCCGTCGGCATCGGCGGGTCACGGCGGTGCGCGTTGTCCCTCCTGGAGTCCATGCCGAGGGCTCCTCCCGAGAGTTTGTGCTTCACGCCGCCATGCCTCCTCAGTCTTGGATCCGCCTTCCTTCCTCCTTCGCCTTCGTGATGCCGCAGGGGGGATATTTGGAGCTCTGGTTGCAGCATGCCGGTTGCAACACCCTCGTGACCGAAGCGGAGGTCGCGGTCGTCGCTCCGGGCAAGGTCTTCATGACTCGAGGTTGGGGCGGGATCGCCCGGGTCTGCAGGACGACGGGTGCCCTCGCGATCCACCTGGAGTACGACGACGCTTCCATGATGCTCTTCAAGGTCTTTTACACGGAAGGACGCCGGCTGGAGTGATGTCCTGAGAGAGGTGATCGGAGCCCTGCCGCGGCGAGGACCAGGCTCGCCGATCGCTCCCTCAGCAGATCCTCAGGCGGCGGAGGCGTCGGAGGATCCAGCGACTCCGCCAAGCTCTTCGCGACTCCGGAGACGAGCGACGACAGCTACGAGCCCCCGAGCTTGGGCCGCTCTTAGAGCAGGGCGGGCTCGTCAGGCCGCCGCCGCCTCTGAGCTGGATGAGGTTGGCGCCGGTGCCTGACGGCCCACTGTTGATGATGGCATCTCTCGCGGAGGCGCGTGTAGTTAGCGTTCTTTTAGGATCGGCTTCCTTTGTTCCCTGCAAGGAATCGAAAAGCGCACCCCGTGGGGGCTTGTAAGGTGCCTGTGGTTCTGTTTGTTAATATGATCCTTGCTGTGAAGTAGTGCGAGATGCTCATTCCGTCTTAGCTTAGTTCTTCCTTTCGAACCTCACGAGGGCTTGGTGCTCTCGCCGACAGGTCCCAGTCCCAAGGTAGGCTTCAGCCATCGCTCGTATGCCAGGTCGCGATGCCGTGGTCAAGGCCAGGAGGTGAGCGGCCCGGGGTCCAGTAAGAGCCCCTGAGTCGGGATGCTCAGGAGGTCCCCTTTAGCGCTCAAGTAGCCATCGTTCGATGAGAAAGGAGCGCGACGTTGCTAACACGGGATTGCATTAGGTGCGAGGTCGGCGCTGCGATAGCCAGTGTTTCCGGAGGGTGACTTATCTCAGGAGTAAGGAACCGCTTCCTGGTGCGACGTTGGGTCCGTGCATCGGCAGGCGAGGGGTTGCCTGGCGAGGTCCCCTCGTGCCTCTTCCCTCTCACCTTTGCTCCCCTTTCTGCTCTACGTCCTCGGGTCCCGGCCCTCGAGCGGGTCTCAACCGTCGCTGGTATGCCAGGTCGCAATGCCGTGGACAAGGCCAGAGGGTGAGGGCTGGAGAGCCAGTAGGAGCCCGTGAGTCGCGATGCTCAGGTACCCCCCCTTTAACGTGCAAGCGGTTTGCACGGACGAGAGTGAAGAAGACGCTGTGAGGGCCTCTCCTGGTGCTGCTTCTTGAAGGGATCCTGCAGGCTCACCACAAGAAGAACAAAAGTCCGCCATGACAAGTGACGGTCAGCCGTTGGTTGCTTTGGAGGGGTGACGAGGCACTGAAGGCCTGACGAGGTGGCGCCGTGCGGGGCTGCCGCGGCCAGAGCTCAGCCATTCAGGTTTGTTGGCGTTGCAGGGATGGACCCATGCGCAAGCGTCGTGCCGTTGGGGAGCAGCTTCATCAGTTGGTGTCAATTGAGCGGGCAACTAGGTCAAGCACGTTAATCACGAAGGAGCAAGTTCATTTAGATAGGTGCAGGGAAGGCGGGGCGTCGCTGGTCTGGCCCGAGCGACTTGGGGATGATGCAGCCGAGCGCCCCGATAAGGTAAGCTAGGAACATGAAGTAAAGGGATACACTCCGCAGGACGGACCCACGCAGCTCGGGAATGATGCAGCCCCGGGCGCTCCTGTGGAAATGAAACTTGAAGGATGTCACCGATAACGTTGAAGACGAAGGGATGCTCAAGTAGCAGACGTCGTGGGCTGCGGAAGCCGACCTTCACGAGCCCCTGTGCCCAGAGCCTCGGGAGGCTCGAGGCGCCGGTGGCTCCTCGCGGACCATTTCCATCTCTCGCCGGGACTGCAGAACGCGGCCTCTTGAGCCTCCAGGATGCTCCCCATGTGGCGCTGGCGCGTGGCGGCGTTCACGCCCGTGGGGCATGCGAACGTATCGTGGGGTGGACCTTCAGCGCCCAGCGTGAGGGGCCAAGCGCCTCGAGAGGCGGCTCGGTTGAGCCCTAGTATGTCGATGCACGCGCAGCCCACCATCCTCGCCTGGATGGGGAGCTGCGGCGGTGTGGCGGCTGCCACTCATGACTCTTGACTCCTGCAGCTCCTGAATGATCTGGCTGACAAACTCCTGAGGGTTTGGACCTCCTTGTCTCGCTCCTTCTTGAGGGAAACATGCTCTAAAACATGCCTCCAAGTGGTGCCCAAGCGCCTCCCTCGTGACCTTAGCAAGGTCAGTGGCCCTCCAGGAGAGAGCCCCCGAGCCTTGCTCGAGGAGGGCACCGAGCACACCTTCCTATGCGACAGAAGGAGGTGCCCCCTGAACAGGCGCGGACCCTGAGGGGCCTGCCTCCTGAGGGGTCAGGCCTGGTGATGTCTTCTTCTTCTTCTTGGGAGCGGTCTCGGGGAGCTTCCCGCTCCTGCGATCTGGGTCTTCAAGTGATGCGGCTTGAAAAGCTCGCTCTAGGGAGCACACTGCGTCTCTTTCTTCACAAGGCACCGTGATGACTCCGCCGCTTCCTGGCATCTTGAGGACGTTGTAGCCGTGATGAGTCATGGCCATGAACTTGGCCAGAGCTGGGTACCCGAGGATGGCATTGTATGGCAGGCGAATGTGGGCGACATCATAGTCAATGAGCTCGGTGCAGTAGTTGTCTCGTGCCCGAAGGTGACGGGAGGCGGACCTGCCCAATCGGGCTGTGGAGCCATCGGTGACTCGGAGAAAGGCTTGGTTGGCTGAAGCTGATTGTAAGGCACTTGGAGATTGTTGAATGTCTCTGAGATGGGACATTGAGCCTGCTCCGCCATCGATGAGGGTCTGGTGACTTGCACGTTGCTGATGATTGGGGAACAAAGCATCGGGAGGACTCCGGCTGTGGCCGCGCACTTGAGCTGATCCGCCGAGCTAAACGTGATGGCGCACGCTGACCACCTGATAGGGCGCATGGCCTCAAGCTTGGGGAGGACTGCATTCACTTCGCGGGTGAACTGCTTGAAGATGCGTTGAGAGGCTGGGGCTTGAGCTCCACCCAGGATGCAAGCGATCGGCGCGGCTCCTGGAAGCCCCCAGCCCCCTCGTCCTGATGATGGTCCTCATTTCTCGGCTGCGGAGGCAGAGGAGGGAGGCCTGCGTTTCCTTGCGGGCGATCCTCGAGAGGCTGATCCCTCCAGCCTCCCTCGCGAGGCTGATCCTGCCAGCGATCCTCGCGAGGTCGGTCATGCCACCCTTGGCGAGGGCCACGGTCTTCCCGGCGTCCTGCGTTTCTTCCTCCTCCTCGGCCGTAGCCTCGATCGTTGCGGTCGGGGCGTCGACCAATTCTCCCTTCTCGCGCGGCTCGGAGCTCTTGACATTCGTTGGTGTTGTGGGTGTGGAGGTCGTGGTACACACAGTACCGGCTGCCTTTGGAAGACTCGGGCTGATCTCTGCCTTGCTTGGTATCTGGTTCTGCCGCGAGCACGACAACCCCCTTGCGCTTCACGTCCTAGGCCTTGGGCTTCTTCTCTTCTAGGTCTGCGGCTGGCAACTCGAGGAGGGAAAGGTGTCCTTCCTCAGCCCTGGCGCACTTGGTCGCCAAGTTGAACAGCTCCAAGGATGTGCACAGATCTTCATGCATCGCCAGCTCCTCCTTCATCTTGACGTCACACACACCGTCGGAGAAGGCCGAGATGATGGCCTCCTCGGTCACCTTGGGAATCTTGAGGCGTGCGTTGTTGAAGCACTGGATGTGTTTCTGCAGGGTCTCCCCTGGCTGCTGCTTGATGCGGCGCATGTCGCTCATGGCAGGAGGCCGGTCGCGAGTACCTTGGAAGTTGGCGATGAAGCGGGTGCGCATCTCGTCCCAGGAGGAGATCGTGCCAGGAGCCAGGTTCAGGAGCCAGGTGCGGGCCCCGTCCTTGAGTGCCATGGGAAACCAGTTCGCCATGACCTTCTTGTCCCTGTTGGCGGCTTCGATGCCCAGCTCGAAGAGCTGAAGGAACTCCGCAGGGTTGGCCGTGCCGTCGTAGCGAGGAGGCAGGTCTGGTTTGAACTTGTCGGGCCACGCGACGCTGCGCAGCTCGATGGTGAAGGCGCGGCAGCCTGCTGTGGCCACAGGAGGCCTTTGGCAATGAAGAGCCTGGTCTTGCGGGTCCCCATGCGCTGCCGCCGGGAGCAGCGCGGGGTCTTGGCGTGCTGGAGCAGGAGCGCTATCGTGAGCCGCGGTGCGAGGAGCACTCGGGCAGCTTCTTGGGGGCGAGGGACCTCTTGACAGCTCTGCTCTTCTTGTCTTTGGTGCCGACAGTGAGTTCCGCCCAGGGGCCACACGCCTTCGGGCCAAGGCACCTTCTTGAGGGGGAGGCGGCTGAGGCGCTCCTGGAGCTTCATCGCCCGCGCAGGGCGGGGCACGGTGCAGCGAGAAGGACGACGAGGGGGAGCCCCCTGCGGCGCGGACGAGCTCGGCGACGTGGTCGAGCCACTCTTCGTAGACGTCGTCGACAGGGTGGTAGCGCAGGAGCTCGTTTGCCGCGATGAGCGCAGCTCGAGCCTCCATGGGCGCGTGGAGCGCGCGAGACGAAGAACCAGCTGGGGCGAGCGAAGGGGTAGCAGTACGGCCGTCCCGCCTCACGGACGGATGCTGGGACGATGCTTGCTACTTGTTCCCCACCGGGCCGGTGGCGGTGTTGACGGCAGGCGACGGGGAACGGCGGGGGCGGCCGCCGACGGGGGCCGTCTGGGCAACGCTGGTAGTGAGAGCGGCTCGGCGCTCGGCGCGGGCCCGACGAGCGTCTGACATGGATGCGATGGTCGGCGAAGAACATGGCGGCGGAAGACGAATTCCGGTGCACCCCTACCTGGCGCGCCAAATGTCGGATTTCGGGTTCCGGCAGACCCTCTAGGTTCAAACTCTGGGGTGCGCACGGAGATCTCGCCCCCTACCTACCTGCACCTCATCGCCTCGCTAGGATCTAAACTACCAAAGGGAGAACACAAGAGACACAAGGTTTATACTGGTTCGGGCCACCATTGTGGTGTAACACCCTACTCCAGTGTGTGGTGTGGTGGATTGCCTCAGGGGCTGATGATGAACAATACAAGGAAGAACAACCTCGCGAGGGGCTGTTCTTGTGGCTAGGCTCTCGATCGGATTGGATCAAGCTAAGATGAGGAGAGATGTCTGGATCTCCCTCCTAGTATGGTGGCTAGCTCTACTTATAGGCAAGGGCCCTGGGCCTCTTCCCAAATATTGAGCGGGAAGGGCACCAACAATCGGCCATTTTGAAGGGGAACATCTAGTACACTTATCTTGACTAAAGTTGGTCCTCGCCTGTCAAAGGCTCTGGTGGTGACGCCGGCTTGGGCTCCACAATGACCTCCTTCCTGCCGTTGCGACGGTCTTGGTCTTGCTGCACCGAAACCGATGCCTTTGCTTGATACTCTCGCCTGCGCTTGCCCCCCTTTGCACCAAAGAGGAAACAAGGACACTGCGCAGGCTAGCGCCCGCCTGGCGCCCTTGGTCGTCATGGCTTGCATCATGGGCACCTCGTGAAGTACCCCGCCTTGATCTCTCCGCCTCCTCGCGAGCCAGCCTGACGAGGCCGTGCCTGAGGAAGCTTCCTGTCGTCCGCCCAGCAATCTGGCCCCTCGCGAGGGTCTTGAGCTTGTGCTGGTGAAGATGGGCCGTCCTGGGCCACCCCTTGAGCCACGCCGCAGGCCGCAGGCAGGCAAGTCTGGGTACCCCCGTTCCCAGAACGCCGACAGCATATGAGTTGATACTCTTCAAGCGGGTCCATATGGGTGGTTGCTTTATATTTTGCCAAGTGGTTACAACTCTCGTTTTGATACATTTGGTTCTTTTGGGTTGTAACACTTAAACTTGATGGTCGTCTGCTACTTTGTTAGCTATTCTGTGATGCGATGATAAATTCCGCATGAAGTCATTCCGCAGACGTCCATTTTTCATTATGCATGTCATTATCTTCGTTACATCTTTATTTGCATAATGAATTGTCTTCATATGTTGAAGAGGACCTCCACAAGAAAAACCTGCCGTGTGCATTTGCATTCAAACGCAAACTATCTATATGCACGTCTTCAGGGGGAACCTTTTGCTACTTATGAAGACAATACCTTAATCCTCACAATTTCACATACTTTTATCCCCGTTGAAAACTTCAACCAGTTTGTCATCAATCACAAAAAGGGGGAGATTGTAAGTGCATCTAGTGCCACACCTAGTTGGTTTTGGAGTATTGATGACAAACTTGGTTGAGGGACTAATGTGTTTGCGAGAATTGCAGGACAACATAAGTAGTAGTCCCTCTTTGATTCGGTTTACCTATCATAGATGACCCCTAAAAATGTGTGAAGACATTGAAGACAATGGTGGTATGTGAAGATATTCACAACAAAGATTATGACTCGAGAAGACATTCACGTGAAGACTATGGAGTGCGAAGACATAGCCGTTTCGTAGTTTCCTTTTCTTCTTTGTTGAGTCATAGGAACCACCGTACTGTTAAGTGGGGTCCAAGTGAACAAAGTCAGAGTGACTGAAGTGATGCTCAACCTAATCCTATCTCTTCCAGCGAAGACAATGAGAGAAAATCTTATCCAGAGTTTGATAAGTCAGCTTTACTTGTAGCCCAAGTCAAGCTGCCGCATGTGTTTGAAATCTGACCGTTGGACACGTGTCAGTTCCTTAGTGACCCAGGGTCATTTCGGACAAATCAGGTCGGGTTGCCTCCTGGCTATAAATAGCCCACCCCTACACCATAAATTGGTGGCTGCTCAGAGTTAGTGCACGGCTTTTGTCGTTTGAGAGCAACCCACCTCCGAAGCATTTGAGAGAGAGATCCTTGCGAGGACAAAGCCCAAAAAAACCCAGAGCCCAAAGAGTGTTAGGCATCACTGAAGTCTTTCTGTCCGCATGATCTGAAGACTTATTACACTTGAGGACTGTGAATCCTCCAGCCGGTTAGGTGTCGCGTTTTGTGCATCCAAGAGTCATTGTGTATTTCCGGTGAACGAAGTCTGTGAAGGTTTGGAAGTCTACCTTGAAAACTTACCAGAGTGATTGGGCGAGGACTAAGTGTCCTTAGCTCAAGGGGAATAACGTGAAGACGCGGTCTTCTGAGTTGAATCTCAGCCTCCCTAACTGTGACGCATACAATTGCCACAAAGAATCGAACTGGTCCAACAACTCCTTGTCCTCACCAAGCAACTGGTTCTATCTCCTCCCTCTCTTATTTATAGTTTGTCTTCGTGAAGTCATTTGCATGCTTGCCTGATCTGTTTGACTTAACTGTGTGACGACTATTGTTGTTTGGCTTCATACTATCTTCCATCCTGATCTATACTACCTAGCTGCCAATAGTCTTCGTGCTTTCACTTCATTACTTACTTGTCTATGGCTTGTCTATTGTAGTCTACCTTCCGCTGCATATCAATAGGTTCATTTCTATCATTTGTCTATGAAGCCCCCGTATTTTGAAGACTTTCATAAAAATCGCCTATTCACCCCCCTCTAGTCGATAACTAGCACTTTCAATTGGTATCAGAGCAAGGTACTCCCTTGTTCTGTGTGATTCGGTTTAACCACCTAGAGTTTTAGCTATGTCGACTGCAGGGATAATCAAAGTCTCCGCTGCATGCCCTGTCTTCGATGACACTGATTACCCCCACTGGAAGGAAGATGCGCATGCATCTTCACTACAAAAAAAGACACATCCGTGACATTTTGGGCCGAACGAAAATCTTTTCTGTCATACTTATGACACTTATATGATGATAATTGTGACAAAACCCGGTATCATCATAGATGTGGTGGGGTCCTACTTCTATGACAAAAAATCGTGACAGAAAATGGGCTTTTCGTCCTGGGCGGGCCGGAGACGCGGCTGCATAACATTCTTTGGGCCGTCCATGACGGAAAAAACCGTGGTAGAAGCGAGGGCGCGGAAAAATATCGGGGAGTCCCCGGTTATGGTGGGTGGTCGGGGGCCGAGCAATGCGTGTTTCTCTCGTACGTACGCGCGTGTGTGCGAGGCGTTGGGCTCTAACTGAACCCGAGCGAGGCGTTGGGCTCTAACTGAACCCGGGCGATTGCACTGCAGGCTACGCGTTACTGAACCCGAGCGATCGATCGATGGCTGTTAACTGAACCCGATCAAGCGATTCCTTCGCTACTGCTGCTAATTGATGCCGATCGATGCTGCCTTTGGATGAAAAGTGAGCGTTACTGGGGGGTTTGGATGAACAGTTCCCGGTGGGGGTGGATGAACAGGACCCTGTGGTGTTGCCTCTGGATGAACAGTGAGCTTTGCTGAGGGGTTTGGATGAATAGTTCCCAGTGGGGGTGGATGAACAGGGCCCCGATCGTTCGAGCCGGTTGGGGCTGGATGAACAGGACCCCGTGGAGGGCAGGATGAACAGGACCACCCCATGGAGGGCAGGATAAACAGTAGACGGTGGAGGACAGGATGAACAGTAGACGGTGGAGGGCTGGATGAACAGTAGCCCGTGGAGGGGTGGTTGAACAGGAGCCCGTGGAGAGTGCTGGTTGAACAGTAGCCGGTGGAGTAGCACGGGGTGGAGGCCGGATGAACAGGAGCCCGTGGATGAACAGTCACAAATGGAGGCTGGAGGAGGTCGACGGTGGATGAACAATAGCCCATGGAGGCTAGAGGGGGTCGACGGTGGAGATGAACAGTATCCCGTGGAGTCCCGTTTTGCAGTATGCCACACCCCTCCCGATGAACAGGACCCCCGTTTCGACCGTAGCGCTCCAACACAAGTCCATTTCCTTCGTTTTGCGGTATGCCACACCCCTCCCGATCAACAGGACCCCTGTTTCGACTGTAGGAGGTCCGTTTCCTCCGTTTTGCGGTACGCCAGACCCCTCCCGATGAACAGGATCCCGTTTCGAACGTGGCCGGTCGAACACAAGGCCGTTTCCTCCGTTCTACGGTACGCCAGGCCTCGTTTCCATCGGCTGTTCTGTCCAAGCCCTCCCGATGAACACGACGACGCATTCCGTTCTGACCCAGCCGGTTGGCTCCCCATGAACACGACGACAACACTATTTCTCCATTTCGACCCAACCATGTACACGAGCCCTGGCCGTACGTATGCGCGAGTAGGCGTTCGATACCCTGCCCGTATGTACGTACATGGCCGTATTTTCTTTCTTGCACATTGGCCGCTGTACGTACGTGTACAAGCTACGTGCGTGCCTCTACTACGACACGTGCGCGCCTCTACATCGACCAGTATGTACGTACACGTTCGCGACCAGAATGACAACGCTACATACGTTTCGTCCAGGTGGGTCCTTGATACGTCTCCAACGTATCTATAATTTATGAAGTATTCATGCTATTATACTATCCTTCTAGGATGTTTTATATGCATTTATATGATATTTTATATGATTTTTGGGACTAACATATTAACCTAGAGCCCAGTGCCAGTTTCTGTTTTATCCTTGTTTTAGAGTATCGCAGAAAAGGAAAACTAAACGGAGTCCAATTGTCATGCCACTTGACGGAGATCATTTTTGGACCAGAAGAAGCCCACGGAGTACCAGAAGCAGGCCAGAAGGGTCCCGGTCTTCCCACGAGGGTGGGAGGCGCGCCCCCTGAGGGAGTCCTGGATTAGGGGGTATCCGGACAGCCAGACTATATACATCATCCGGACTATTGAAGCGTGAAGACTCAAGACTTCGACCTGTGTCCGGATGGGACTTTCCTTGGCGTGGAAGGCAAGCTTGGCGATCCAGATATTATATGTCCTTCCTTGTAACCGACTCCATATAAACCCTAGCCCTCTCCGGTGCCTATATAAACCGGAGAGGTTGGTCCTTAGAAGGCCGATCACAATTACAATCATACCATCATAGGCTAGCTTCTAGGGTTTAGCCTCTACGATCTCGTGGTAGATCTACTCTTGTACCACCCATATCTTCAATATTAATCAAGCAGGAAGTAGGGTTTTACCTCCATTGAGAGGGCCCGAACACAGGTAAACATCTGTGTCCCTTGCTTCCTGTTACCATCAGCCTAGACGCACAGATCGGGACCCCCTACCCGAGATTCGCCGGTTTTGACACCGACATTGGTGCTCTCGTTGAGAGTTCCTCTGTGTCGTTGCTACAGGGCTCGATGGCTCCTTCAACCATCGTCAACAACACGGTCCCGGGTGAGACCTTTCTCCCCAGACATATCTTCGTGTCCGGCGGCTTCGCCCTGCGGGACAATTCCCTTGGCCATCTGGAGCAGATCGATAGCTACGCCCCTAGCCACCAGATCAGGATCGGAAACCTGAACTACACGACGGACATCCGCGGAGACTGGATCTTCGACGGATTCGGGCCTATGCCAGGAGCACCGGACAGTCACGACGAGCACGACTTAGACCTGCTGTCGGAGAAAGCTCGGGGTATCACCCCCGCAGTAGCCCCGGACCTAAATCCAGAACAGGCTGCGTTGCCTAAGGACGGAGGGCTGGTTCCCGCTCCGCAGGTCGCACACTCATCGACGATGGAGTCGAACACGAGCCTTACCTCTGTGGTGGCCTGTGACTCCGGACCCCCGGATTCATATCCGGATGTTGGTTCCGGTCCGCGCACTCCCGAGCCAGTCGAGCCAGGTTGGGCTCCGGTAATGGAGTTCACCGCTGCGGATATCTTTCAGCACTCGCCCTTTGGCGACATGCTAAACTCGTTAAAAACTCTCTCTTTGACAGAAAATTCTGGGCCAAACTATGTCCGGTTCGAGTGGGAAGAAGGCGACGAAGAAATTCATTGCCCACCCACCACCCACTTCATAGCCACGGTCGATGATTTAACCGACGTGCCTGACTTCGACTCTGAAGGCATCGACGGTATGGACGACGATGCAGGAAAAGATTCGGAATCTATGGGGCGCTGGACTTCTGCCTCGTCACACGACATATACATGGTGGATACGCGACAATCCGGAAGATAAAACCCCCGCGAAAAAGCCAAAGCGACGGCGCAGACGCCATTCTAAGTCCAGCAACAGTAAAAATAGCGACAAGAGAGCTAGAGGGATCGATACTACAGTCAACTCCGAAGGCAACAACGACCGTACGGACCCAGCGATGGAGTAGGGCGAACCAGGTCACCCCGAACATAGTTCGGAGCAGACGCCCGAGGACAATGATCCCGACGGACGAGGTCATCAAACCGAACCAGCACAAGAAAACAGTCCGGACGACGATGCATTCATCATCCCGGAAAAACGCGTGGAACAAGATAACCTCCACAGAAAGCTTATGGCCACCGCAAGAAGTCTAAAGAAGCAGAAGCAACGGCTCAAAGCCGCACAGGAAACGCTCAACCGTAGATGGAATAAAGTGCTAGACACTGAAGAAAGATACGGAGATGATCGCCATACAAAGAGCTATCCAAAACGCAAGCTACTGCCAGAATTCGACGACGAAGCCGTGCCACTTCATAACCGCAACAAAGCAGCTACCGACGCCGCGCACGATCTACGTGAGCACCTGGATAAGAAAGCTAGCACGGCCAGGTCCATTTATGGATCTAAAGGACACACCCCGGCGAGGGACTATGGTCACCAAAATGATTATGCCAATCGAATACCAGTTCGGAATAAACACCGGACACAACAACAGCCGACGGCATGCCACAACACGTCCAGATACAGAGGGGCTGCTCACCCCCTGTGCTTTACCGAAGAAGTACTGGACCACGAATTTCCACAGGGCTTTAAACCTGTGAATATAGAGGCATACGACGGAACGACAGACCCAGGTGTATGGATTGAGGATTTTATCCTGCATATACTTATGGCTCGCGGGGATGACCTCCACGCCATCAAATACCTTCCCCTCAAACTGAAGGGACCAGCCCGACACTGGTTGAAAAGCCTCCCCGAAAATTCAATTGGGAGTTGGGAGGAACTCGAGGACGCTTTCAGGGCCAATTTTCAAGGGACCTATGTCCAGCCTCCGGATGCTGATGATTTAAGTCACATAATCCAACAACCCGGAGAGTCCGCCCGCAAGCTTTGGAACAGATTCCTCACTAAAAAGAATCAAAGTCGACTGTCCGGATGCCGAAGCTTTAGCGGCATTCAAACACAACATCCGTGACGAGTGGCTCGCCAGACACCTCGGCCAAGAAAAGCCGAGGACAATGGCAGCCTTAACAAGCCTCATGACCCGCTTTTGCGCGGGTGAAGATAGCTGGCTAGCCCAGAAGGCACCAAATGACCCCAAAGACATCTGAAATAAGGGATGGCAACGGGAAGCCACAACGTAATAAAAACAAACGCCCAAACAAGGAAGAGAGCCCGGATAACACAACGATTAATGCCGGATTCAGGGGCTCTCGACCTGATCAGCAAAAGAAGCCATTTAAAGGCAGTAAAGAGGGACCGTCCGGTCTGAATAGAGTCCTAGACAGACTATGCCAAATTCATGGCACCCCTGACAAACCTGCGAACCACACGCACAGAGAGTGCTGGGTCTTCAAGCAGGCCGGCAAATTAAATGCCGAACACAAGGGAAGGGAAACACCAAGTGAAGACGAGGATGAACCTCGCCAGCCGAACACTGGGGGACAGAAAAAATTCCTGCCAGAGGTTAAAACAGTTAACATGATCCACGCGACTCACACATCCAAGAGGAGGCACGAACGCGCGCATAGAGACGCGCTCGATATAGAGCCCATCGTACTCACACCTAACCACTGGATGTCTTATCCGATCACCTTCGATCACTTGGACGACCGAACTAGTATTCGGCGCGGAGAATCAAAGGCCTTGGTGCTTGACCCGATAATCGACGGATACCGTCTCACCCGTGTCCTCATGGACGGCGGCAGTAGTCTCAGTTTAATATACGAGGACACTGCCCGCAGGATGGGGACAAACCTATCCCGAATTAACCAAAGCAACACCACCTTTGAAGGGGTGATACCAGGCGTTGAAGCCCACAGCAAGGGCTTCGTCGTACTGGAGGTAACATTCGCCTCTCCAGGCAACTCCAGAAGCGAAGAGCTACTCTTCATCATCGCACCCTTCCAAAGCGACTATCATGCATTGCTTGGAAGAACGGCGTTCACCCGCTTCAACGCATTGCCGCACTATGGCTACTTTACACTCAAGATGCCCGGTCCACGGGGCGTCATCACCGTTAGCGGAAGCACAGAGCGCTCTTCACGCGCAGAGGAACTCGCGACGGCCCTAGCGGCCGGACTATAAGCGGCCTCCAATATCAGAAAACATGACTGGTCATTAAGACCACAGACACGGTTAGACGAGTCCGGTCGCCTGGATAAAATTGAATCAGGGCACCGTATATGTAATCCCATAGTGGACACCAGGGGCTATACATATTTAATACAGCCCCAAACTTGGCTCAACCTTATTGGCAGGCCAACATCTTACACTTTTACTATCCATCGCATACTTACGTTGTACTCTCCTACGAGTTTTCTTTTCTCACAGACAACGCTCGCGCGATACCCTTCCAGGATACGGCACAACGGAGACAAAGGCGCAGACCTGCAGCAGGGCCCCGTTCAACATGTTTCTTTTTAGATTAAGCCCCTGTGTAAACCTTTTTTATTGCCTCTTGTTGTTTAACCATCCCATGGGTTCCATACCCACAGAGGATACTGCCGTTATTGACATTTCGCCACGACAGATTAACGCACATACCTGGAAACACTGGGTTTATAATGAATGTGCATTCTTGAGCCCATCGTCTGTTATAAAGTCTGAATACCTTCGGGAGTGTTCGGCGTCACGAGTTTGGCCTTATATGCAGCAGCTCCGAATTATGTCTTTGGTCAAATGTTGGGTTTGCCCAGCTCCTGGGTTTGCCGCCTTATGTTCCGTTATTATCGGCTAAGGTGGCCAAAGGAGAACTACTGCGATTGTTCCCTGGTTATTCCGGACGAGCACCTCAGTAGAGAAAGCCGAAAACCGATTGTCATGATACAGCGAGAGACTGTTCAACCACTCGAAGACTTATCGGAATCTTTAGGATCCCTCCGCATTAACGAAGGACCGTTTCCCGGTCATGTACACACGCGACGATCAGATATGATGCACGCGAAGGCACCAGGGGCTACATAGTAGCCCCAACGTTAGACTCCCATGGCTAAGCGGAAGTGTTACAGCTATGTAGTCCGGTTGCCTAGTTCGACGTGCAATCACCTCCTTAATGGACCAAGACGTTGGATCAAGTGTGATTAAGCATATTCGCGAACACCCCCGCATTGTCTGCGTGAAATGAAATAGCCATTGCTAACTCTCAGATAACATATTCATATATATATATATATATATACATATATATATATATATATATATATATATATATATAAACGGCCGCACAGGGGACACAATCATATTTTCAGGCAAACAATATAATAAATAATGTTTCATAATCAAAATAAACATTATTTTTTACAATGATTCGATTCATCACTCGAACAAGACATTCTTCGAGCACTGCGCCTCTATTAGGCGGGCACCTTCTGTGACCTGCGCCAAGTAGTGCTCGACTGGATATTGGCCCCCCGCCGGATCCTGGGTCGCTATAATGGTGGCCTCCATATCCATCCAATAGGCTTTAACGCGGGCAAGAGCCATTCGTGCACCCTCTATGCACGCCGACCTCCTCATGGCGTCGATCCGAGGCACGGCCCCAAGGAATTGCTGCACCAAGCCAAAATAACTGTCTGGCTTAGGCCCCTTCGGCCAAAGATGGTCCATCACAGCCCGCATTGCAAGCCCGGACAGCCTATGAAGCTCTGCTACAGCAGCCATCTTGTCACTTAAGGGCAGCGGGTGAATGGGAGCATTGAATTGCGACCAGAAAAGCTTCTCCACTTCCTTATCACCCTGATCCTCGAAGAACTTGGCAGCATCAACTGTACTCTTCGCCAAATCCGCATACACGTCCGCAGGACTCCAGCGTCCATCCAGGGGAGCGTACTTCGGATCAAAAAACTTCATCCGCACCAAGTAGGAGCCTCCAGCCGCGATTTTACCGGCCTGTTGAAGTTCCTCCCGCGCACCCCTGAGCGCGGTCCGTACTTCCTTGGTGGCATTAAGTGCCTTGTCCAGCTCGGCCGAACTATCCCTATGCTCCTTTTTAAGGAGCTCATACCGGTCAGCGGCATTTTTTAACTCCATAGCCATTTCGGCTATCTTTTCCTCGCTTCGGCGATGAGCAGCCTGTTCGGCTCTCAATTATTTTGCCGCCTTTAGGACAGCCGCATTGCTAACCCGAGCTTGTCCCTTGGCCTGGACAAGTTCTGCCCTCAGGGCCTCCATGGCAGCAGCACCATCTGCAGTCCGAACATATTACATTAATATCATGCCGCCTTCATATTATCCTACACAAAGGAAGGCAGAGCACATACCTTGTGATTTGTCCAGCCGCTCGTTCACCAGCGTGATATCGGCATCAATCGATTCAATCTGCCTGGTTAGTTCGGCAACTTCAACGGACTGGTCGGCGGCCGGACCCACAGGTACCTTCACGTATTTACAGTGTAATCATTGATTTATGATCCCCCGTTTGCCACCTAGGGTGGGCAACCAGAGTCTCAGGGGCTACTATCTATATGGAGCACACCTAACGCGTGCCTCACAGCCAAAAACAGTGTATTCTTCACTACATACCTCAAAGCCTCCGAAAGCAGACTTGTAAATGCTTCATTCAAACCGCTTGTAGCGGATGAAATCTTCTTGAGCACCGCTCATTAATAGGTGGTGCTCCTCCGAGAGCGCAGCTTCGCTCCAAAGAAACCCGTCAAGACGTCCGGCCGGACATCGAATCGCCGGACCCTTCCGTCGCCGCCTCGTGGGAGCCAAACGCTCTGCGGTCGTATGGCCGACGCATTGGCTTCCGGCTTCGGCAGATCCGGACTCCTCCGTGACGACACCTCGGTGTCGCCCGCTTCATGAGCCAGAGAGGTGGGTGGGGTCTCGCTCTCCATCATTTCCGGAGGAAGATCCCCCGAAGACGAACTCTGTTGAGAAGGGCTGCTAGCCGGACTGCGAAAGATGAATCCTGGTTATTGATCTAGGAGGAACGCAATACCTTCGAATTAAAAATTAACTTACAGCTCGGTGGAGGGCTGGCCTGTTGGTGGGCACGACGCGGTGAGGGTGCCCGTCGAGGCAGGGCCCCCTGGTGATATCTTTTTCCCTGGTTTGGGCATCTCCGTCTCCGAGTCTCGGAGGCAGCCATCTTCTTCCCGCGCGGGGACGAGGCCTTAGCCTCCCCTTCCTGACTATCCTCCTTAGGGGAGGCAACAATTCCCCCGGTTGGGATGCGTAGCGTGTGAAGTTCGGTTTCTTCGTTCTTCCCCTTGTCTTTCCCTGAGGGCATTCTGCTGAGTACCCGGTCAAGCATCTTGGCCATGGTGGGACCAGCGAGCCTGGGAAGTGGCGCCGGACACCTGATTCTCTCCGCCTTGCTGAGCCATTCATGGCCACGGACGATTTTCAGAATAAACAATTATGACAAATACAAAATAAGGTGTCCGGTATCAAGTTTACTTACTTGGGCATCTAGGCGATTGCAGCTTAGGCCCGCATCCTCGGTGGTGTCCGGACACTTTACTTACGGTCTGAAGAATAATTTGCACATCCCTTCGAGCTTCAGGCCGAAGAGGTGCTTAACAGTCCGTGGACCCTCTGGATGGAACTCCCACATCCGGAGAGGCCGGCGTTGGCATGGCAACATCCGTCGGATTAACATCACTTGCATTATGCTGACAAGGTTAATATCCCTCTCAAGAAGCTCTCGGATGCAGCTCTGCAGTACTGGAACATCACTGGCGGGCCCCCAATTCCGTCCTACGTCGGGCCAAGACGCTAGTTGTGACGGAGGGCCCGAGCGGAAATCGGGGGTGGCCACCCACTTTGTGCCTCTGGGAGCCGTGACATAAAACCACCTCCGTTGCCATACATCGGATACTTCTGGGAAAGAACCCTCTAGCCATGGGGCATCGGTGTTCCTACTTATTACGACATCTCCGCACTCCGCATGTCGCCCCTCGATCATCTTCGGCTTCACATTGAAGGTCTTGAGCCATAAGCCGAAGTGTGGGGTGACATGGAGGAAGGCCTCGCACACTATACTGAACGCATTTAGATATGGAGGATAGAGTCCGGAGCTAGATCATGAAAATCCAACCCATAATAGAAGATGAGCCCCCTCACAAAAGGATCGAGGGTGAGGTCCAAGCCACGGAGGAAGTGAGGAATAAACACGACGCACTCATTGGGCTCCGGTGTGGGGATGACCTGCCCTGGAGCAGGAAGCCTGTGGTGGATGTCGGCGGTCAGATATCCGACCTCCCTAAGCTTCACAATGTCCTCCGCTTGAATCAAGGAGGCCACCCATCGGCCTTGAGGGTCGGATCCGGACATATTGAAGGATCTGGGGTGTTGGAGCTTAGATCTCGGGTGTTAGAACTCGAGGTGCGGAAAGGCGCGAGGGAGGTGGAAAAGAGGCATAGGCCTCGACCCCTTTTATAAAGGGGGTGAATATCAAGAGTCCTTAGGGCGACCGTTTGAGGTTTACCTGACGGCACACGAAGTCATACCAACGGTCGTCATGGGGCTACGCACGCCCGCATTAATGGAAGATCCCGTAATAAGAGGGACACGATCTCTGCCTAGGGATGGCAACGGGGCCCCATACCCGCCAAACCCGTGGGGATTTCATCTATTAGGGGGTGGGGATGGGCGAAAAACATCCCCATGGGGATATTTACCAAACTATTTTATTCCCCATAGGGTACAACGGGGATGGGGACGATATCCTATTCCACAAACCCAATACCCATCGGGGACCCGGTTAGTAACTGTGATACTACGGTCAAACTTCAAATATTCACAAACAAACTTGCGAAAACAAAAAAAGCTCTAAAAAACCTTAAACCTATCTCACATCATCACCTCAGCTGCCACCATGACCAAGAAGTCAATACGACCTAGATAGGCATTAGCAGTACAAGGACAACACCATGTATGTATGTTGATTATAGGGTGTCATATTATGTATATGAGTATTTGTTTATGGGGATGGGGCCCCGTTCCCCAGTGGGGCATGGGTATGGGGAAATTTCATCCCCAGTCATGTAAACGGGGATGGGGATGGGATGATAGGAAATAGATGGGGATGGGGATGTCCTAGGTATCCCCATTGCCATCCCTATCTCTGCCTTGACAGGAGGTGCCAATAAAACCGCCTCGCAACGCGAGTCGAGGTGGGGCAAGAAACACCGGTTCGCGTTGGACCAAGCCATGATGCAAGAGAACGACATATGAAGATTGCCAGCAGATCGGATTTAAGCTATGTTCCCTACAATGGTATGTGAAGATCATCTTGCAGATCTGGACACGGTTTGAGTGTTCGATAACTACTTTGGAGTATTCGGAGAAGGAACCCGCCCTGCAATGCTGAAGACAAGACTGCGCGCCGGACTCATCGTCATTGAAGCCTGGTTCAGGGGCTACTGAGGGAGTCCTGGATTAGGGGGTATCCGGACAGCCGGACTATATACATCGTCCGGACTATTGAAGCGTGAAGACTCAAGACTTTGACCTGTGTCCGGATGGGACTTTCCTTGGCGTGGAAGGCAAGCTTGGCGATCCGGATATTATATTTCCTTCCTTGTAATCGACTCCATGTAAACCCTAGCCCTCTCCGGTGCCTATATAAACCGGAGAGGTTGGTACTTAGAAGGACGATCACAATTACAATCATACCATCATAGGCTAGCTTCTAGTGTTTAGCCTCTACAATCTCGTGGTAGATCTACTCTTGTACCACCCATATCTTCAATATTAATCAAGCAGGAAGTAGGGTTTTACCTCCATCGAGAGGGCCCGAACCTGGGTAAACATCTGTGTCCCTTGCTTCCTGTTACCATCAGCCTAGACGCACAGATCGGGACCCCCTACCCGAGATCCGCCGGTTTTGACACCGACACCCCCATGCCTTGTGGACAGCCCGGAGACCCCCCTGACGTGAAATCAACGCAAAACTCTTCTATATATATACCCAAACTTCCAAAAAGAAACCTAGATCCGAAGTTCTCCGCCGCCGCAAGCCTCTGTAGCCACGAGAAGTCAATCTAGGCCCTCTCCGGCACCCTGCCGGAGGGGGCCATCATCACCGGTGGCCATGGAGGAGTATCCCGGAGGGGCCATCATCACCATGAAGGCCAAGGACCAGAGGGTGGAGGCCATGGAGGAGGAAACACAAGGGGGAGAACCTTTCCTCCTCTCTTCCGGTGGCGCCGGAGTGCCATCGGGAGGGGAATCATCTCCACGGTGATCGTCTTCATCAACATCACCATCATCATCACCATCCTCATCTCTTTTACGCGGTCCACTCTTCTGCACCCCGCTGTAATCCCTACTTGAACATGGTGCTTTATGCCACATATTATGATCCAATGATGTGTTGCCATCCTATGATGTTTTGAGTAGATATCTTTTGTCTATGGGTTGATTGATGATCTACATTGGTATGAGTTGTATGTTTTATTTTGGTGCTGTTCTATGGTGCCCTCCGTGTCGCGCAAGTGTGAGGGACTCCCGCTGTAGGGTGTTGCAATACGTTCATGATTCGCTTATAGTGGGTTGGTGAGTGACTGAAACACAAACCCGAGTAAGAGGGATTGTTGTGTATGGGAATAAAGAGGACTTGATGCTTTAACGCTATGGTTGGGTTTTACCTTAATGATATTTAGTAGTTGCGGATGCTTGCTAGAGTTCCAATCATAAGTGCATATGATCCAAGTAGAGAAAGTATGTTAGCTTATGCCTCTCCCTCATATGAAACTGCAATAGTGATTACCGGTCTTGTTAACAATTGCATAGGACAATTCCGCACACCGATCCACCATTATTCAACACTCGCTATTTATATTATTTAGCAATATATTCTAACTTTATGATAACAGCACCTATTTTTATATTTTAGCTCTCCGATATCATGCAAAGCTATCCTCTTCATACCCACAACGTAGTTTTATTTCTCGTTTCTAGTTGGAAGCAAACGTTCGGTGCACGTAGAGTCGTATCAGTGGCAGATAGGGCTTGAGAGAATATTGATCTTACCTTTAACTCCTTGTGGGTTCGACACTCCATACTTATCACTTCCACCTTTGTAAATTGCTATGATGATTCCCTGTACTTGGGGATTATCAAGCTCTTTTTTGGCGCCGTTGCCGGGGAGCAATAGCGTGGGGTTGATATTCTTGTGTGTGCTTGTTTGCTTTCTTCACTAAGTAGATTTTGTTTTTCCTTTTTGTTTCTGTTTAGTTGTGGTGGAACATGCAAAAAAAAAATTTAAAAGAATGAAAATACAAAAAATTTTACTTGCCTTTCATGCCTAAAAAGTTTTTCGAAAAGAGAAGTGATTGGAAAGTTATGCATTGAAGAAGTGAGGATCGACCTTGAGCACTTGTGTTCATGCTCACGGAAACAATGTAGAATTTTTCATGGAAGGTTATCTGTAAATAATTATCCCCTTGTATATATTCATTGTATTAACAAAATAATGTGCCAAGCTTTGGTTTTAGGATGATTAGATTGCTTGTTTAATATGTGCAGAACAAAAACAGAAACTATGGCTGTAGTGCGTGAATTTACATTTCTTGCTGGAAAGTAAAATGGGTCTGAAAAATTTTGCACATTACTTCTGTACAATTTTTTCAAATTTTCAAATTTAGTTCATAATTTTAGGAGTTACAGAAGTTTACCAAACTTCCAGATTACTACAGACTGTCCTGTTTAAGACAGATTCTGTTTTTGAAGCATTGCTTGCTTGTTTTGATGAAACTATCGATTCCTATAAGTGGATTAAGCCATGTAAAAGTTATATTACAGTAGCTATAATGCAAAAATAAAATATGAATTGGTTTGCAACAGTACTTATAGTAGTGATTTGCTTTGTTATACTAACGGGTCACACAAAGTTTTTGTTAAGTTTTTGTGGATGAAGTGTTCGAAGAACGAGGAGTTACCGATGTGAGAAGAATAAAGAGAGGCAAAAGTTCAAACTTGGGGATGCCCAAGGCACCCCAAGTAAATATTTTAAGGGATACTCAAGCATCTAAGCTTGGGGATGCCCCGGTTGGCATCCCATCTTTCTTCTTCAACAATTATTGGTAAACCTTGGTTTTTGTTTTGTTCACATGATTTGTGTCCTTTGTGTTTTTGTTTTTTTCCTTTGGTAACCATGCTAGCATGAGATATCCCTTCATTGATTTATAGAATACTTCATGTGCTTCACTTATATCTTTTAAGAATGATCTTATAGAATGCTTCATGTGCTTCACTTATACATTTTGAGCTTGGTTAGTCTATATTAATTGTAGAATGCTCCATGAACTTCACATATATACTTTGGAGTATGAATAATACTATCATTTAAAGTGGGTTTTGAAGAGTGTCAACTTCAGGAATTAGAGATCCCACTATTTTGGAGGGTGTTGAATCTTAGTGTGATATGTACGAAAGTGGATTTGGAAGAGTGTCAACTTTAGCTAGTAATGATTCCACTATTTCGGAAGGGGTTCCAATTGAGTATGAGAACAAAGTTGCTATCCATGATGCTACTGAAAATTATTATGAGGGAGGAATACATGCTTGTAGGAGTTGCAATAATATCAAGTTTCCTCTCTATGTGCTTAAAGTTTTGAGTTATACTTGTTTTGCCTTCCTTTGATAGTTGATTCTTGTTCCTATAAGTTGTGTGCTCACAAAATCCCTAGGCATAGGAAGTGGCTTAGATTTAAATGTGCTAGTCATATTCTTCAAGATTCTCTCTTTGTGTTTCAATTCCTATCTTTTATGTGAGCATCATTGAAATCATCATGCCTAGCTAAAAGGCATTAAAGAAAAGCGCTTGTTGGGAGACAAACCAATATTTATCCTTACTTTTTTTGTGTGTTTACATGATTAAGCTACTGTAGTAATCATGTTTTATAGCTTTTGTTTCAATAAAGTGCCAAGTAAGACCTTTGGGAAGACTTGGGTGAAAGTCAATGTGATCTTGCTGTAAAAAACAGAAACTTTGCGCTCACAAGATTAGCTGTCATTTTTTACAGAAGAGTGATTTTGAGTTGATTCTTTTTGCAGAAGATTAATAGACAAATTCCTCACGTCCACCAAATTATTTCATAATTTTTGGAGTAGCAGAAGTACGGTTATTCTTCAGATCATTACAGACTGTTCTGTTTCTCACAGATTCTGTTTTCATTGCACAGTTTGCTTGTTTTCTAGTTTCTATGGCTTATATTCTTCAATATAAATTGTATAAATGACATGGTACAGTAGGAATTGTTTGAGAAAAATTATGAACCTTGTATTTGACAGTACCAAAGTGAATGGTTTGCTCTTTATCATACTAACCTATCTCACGAAGTTTGGTTAAGTTTTGTATGATTGAAGTTTTCAAGTTTTGGGTGAGATATCGATATGAGGAGAATAAGGAGTGGAAAGACCCTAAGCTTGGGGATGCCCAAGGCACCCCAAGGCAATATTCAAGGAAGAATAAAGTACCTAAGCTTGGGGATGCGCCGGAAGGCATCCCCTCTTTCGTCTTCAAAACTATCGGTATACCTTACTCGGAGCTATATTTTTATTCGTTACATGATATGTGTTTTGCTTGGAGCGTATTTTAAATTTTACTTGCTGTTTGAATAAAATCATTGGATCTGAATTATTGAATGAAAAAGAATCCTCCCATGGCTAGTTAATTATTTGACTACTTAGTGTTCTTCACTCATATCTTTTGGAGCAGTTTGCCATTTGCTCATGTGCTTCATGTATATCCTATGAGTGAATGGTTGAATAAATTGAATGTCATAAATCTGAATTTATATATGTTTTGTATGCTTATAACATGGGGAGTAATGACTTCACACATAATAAGTATAGGTAGTAAACTTATTGAAAGTTAGCAAACGTAGAATTGGTCACTTGAACAATTCATGAAAGAATATTGAAGGGAGAGGGATTACACATATAGATATACTATCTTGGACATCTTTTATGATTGGGAGCACTCGTTAAAATATGACATGCTAAAGAGTTGATGTTGGACAAGGAAGACAACGTAATGGGTTATGTTTTCTTATATCTTAAATAAAGTATATTGTCATGGATCATCCAACATGTTGAGCTTGCCTTCCACCCTCATGCTAGCCAAATTCTTAGCACCAAGTAGAAATACTACTTGTGCTTCCAAAAACCCTTAAACCAGTTTTGCCATGAGAGTCCACCATATCTACCTATGTATTAAGTAAGATTCTTCAAGTAAGTTGTCATCGGTGCAAGCAATAAAAATTGCTATCTAAATATGTATGATTGATTGGTGTGGAGGAAATAAGCTTTATACGATCTTGTGATGTGGAAGAAATAAAAGCGACGGACTGCATAATAAAGGTTCATATCACAAGTGGCAATATAAAGTGACGTTCTTTCGCATTAAGATTTTGTGCATCCAACCCTGAAAGCGTATGGCAACCTCTGCTTCGCTCTACGAAGGGCCTATCTTTTATTATTATCTTCTACCTTATGCAAGAGTCTTGGTGATCTTCACCTTTATTTTTTACATTTTAAACTTTGGCAAGCACAGGATGTTGGAAGGATCCTGATATATATATCTAATTGGATGTAAGTTAGCATGAACTATTATTGTTGACATTACCCTTGAGGTAAAAGGTTGGGAGGCGAAACTATAAGCCCCTATCTTTCTCTGTGTCCGATTAAAACAACATAACCACAAGTATTGCGTGAGTGTTAGCAATTGTGAAAGACTAAATGATGGTTGAGTATGTGGAGTTTGCTAAATCAAAGCTCTGACATAGACTCTTCCTGAAAATAAGATGAATTGCAATTGTTTGATGACTGAGAATATTGTTTGTTAGTTTTCAAGAAAGTTTATGATCTATACTTTAAACGTGTGATTTGCTTGTTACTTGATGATGAAAAGTTTTATGAGATAAGCTATTGTTATGATATATAACGATGCTAGAAAAAGTGATTGGAATTATCATTGATCAAACTTATGCACTTGCTAGCATTCACACTTCATAAATTATTTCTTTTATCATTTACCTACTCGAGGACGAGCAGGAATTAAGCTTGGCGATGCTGATACGTCTCCAACGTATCTATAATTTATGAAGTATTCATGCTATTATATTATCCTTCTAGGATGTTTTATATGCATTTATATGATATTTTATATGATTTTGGGACTAACCTATTAACCTAGAGCCCAGTGTCAGTGCCAGTTTATATTTTATCCTTGTTTTAGAGTATCGCAGAAAAGGAAAACTAAACTGAGTCCAATTGACGTGCCACTTGACGGAGATCATTTTTGGACCAGAAGAAGCCCACGGAGTACGAGAAGCAGGAAAGAAGAGTCTCGGGCTGCCCACGAGGGTGGGGGGCGCGCCCACCCCCCTAGGACGCGCCCCCTACCACGTGGACAGCCCGGAGACCCCCCTGACGCGAAATCAACGCAAAACTCTTCTATATATACCCAAACTTCCATAAAGAAACCTAGATCATAAGTTCCACCGCCGCAAGCCTCTGTAGCCATGAGAAGTCAATCTAGGCCCTCTCCGGCACCCTACCGGAGGGGGACATCATCACCGGTGGCCATGGTGGAGTATCCCAGAGGGGCCATCATCACCATGAAGGCCAAGGACCAGAGGGTGGAGGCCATGGAGCAGGAAGCACAAGGGGGAGAACCTTTCCTCCTCTCTTCAGGTGGCACCGGAGTGCCATCGGGAGGGGAATCATTGCCACGGTGACCGTCTTCATCAACATCACCATCATCATCACCATCCTCATCTCTTTTACGCGGTCCACTCTCCTGCACCCCACTGTAATCCCTACTTGAACATGGTGCTTTATGCCACATATTATGATGCAATGATGGGTTGCCATCCTATGATGTTTTGAGTAGATATCTTTTGTCTATGGGTTGATTGATGATCTAGATTGGTATGAGTTGTATGTTTTATTTTGGTGCTGTTCTATGGTGCCCTCCGTGTCGCGCAAGCGTGAGGGATTCCCGATGTAGGGTGTTGCAATACGTTCATGATTCGCTTATAGTGGGTTGGTGAGTGACTGAAACACAAACCCGAGTAAGAGGGATTGTTGCGTATGGGAATAAAGAGGACTTGATGCTTTAATGCTATGGTTGGGTTTTACCTTAATGATCTTTAGTAGTTGCGGATGCTTGCTAGAGTTCCAATCATAAGTGCATATGATCCAAGTAGAGAAAGTATGTTAGCTTATGCCTCTCCCTCATATGAAACTGCAATAGTGATTACCGGTCTTGCTAACAATTTCCTAGGAAAATTCCGCACACCGATCTACCATTATTCCACACTCTCTATTTATATTATTTAGTAATATATTCTAACTTTATGATAACAGCACCTATTTTTATATTTTAGCTCTCCTATATCATGCAAAGTTATCCTCTTCATACCCACAACGTAGTTTTATTTCTCGTTTCTAGTTGGAAGCAAACGTTCGATTGCACGAGAGTCGTGTCGATGGCGGAATAGGGCTTGAGAGAATATTGATCTTACCTTTAGCTCCTTGTGGGTTCGACACTCCATACTTATCCCTTCCACCTTTGGAAATTGCTACGATGATTCCCTGCACTTGGGGATTATCAGTCCCAACTGTCAGGCACTTCCTTGCGTGCGAAGATGTAGCTGGTGGGTCCCAGCAGTCAGCGGGGCGAATCGTTTTTATTTTTTTTGCCCGGAACGTACTTCCTTGCGTGCGAAGATGTAGCTGGTGGGTCCCAGCAGTCAGGGGGAAATGTTTTTTTCGCGAAATACGGTGGCCAGTCCGGTGTGTCCCCGCTGTCAGGTGGAGGAATAATTATTTTGCGCGTAATAAGGAGGCACTTCCTTGCTGCGGCCGTGGACCCGGTATCGACCTCTCCACGTCTGATTACTCTTCCGATGGAAGTCGTTCCTTGACCACGTTGACCATGCCGCGCCAGGAGCACCAGGGCGATGGACAATGGCGAGGCCTAGGAAGGGGACGACGCGGAGCTGGGGAAGATGCGGCAGTGGAAGCCCGCGCGGAGAGGAGTACGAGGGTTCACTAGTTCGGCTGCGGTGTGAGGCTGCTGCCGCCGCAGGGCCTGGCCAGCGGTGGGAATAATAGGGGACGGTGAGGTCTCTGCGGCGGCACAGCCGGCCACGGGAGGCACGAGCATGCGACACGACCGGCGCTACTTTGGGCGGCTGGAGCCAGAAGACCAGAGGTTGAAGAAGCACTACGGCCGTTGGATGGACATCGTACGGTCACTGGAGCTAGAATCATTCATATTGACTAAGTTGACAATGTACTCCGTCCCCATCAACTTAGTAGGCCCACAAGTCAGCCACCCACCCAAGGTGGGTCCCAACTAGCAGGGGGAGTATTCATTTTTTTGTGCGTAATACGGAGGCACATCCGGTGGGTCCGAGCTGACAGTGGGGGGAACGTTTTTTTTTCACAAAATACGTTGACCCATCCGGTGGGTCCTAGCAGTCAGGGGGGAAATGTTTTTTTCGAAAAATACGGTGGCCCGTCCGGTGGGTCCCTGCTGTTAGGTGGAGGAATCATTATTTTCCGCGTAATAAGGAGGCACTTCTTTGCTGCGGCTGTGGACCCAGCTGTCAGCCTCTCCACGTACAGTACACTTCCGATGGAAGTCGTTCCTTGACCACGTTGACCACGCCGCGTTCCGTTGCATGCATGCGTCCATGGGCGTGGTGCGTCCCCACTGTCAGCCTCTCACGTACAGTCATGTTCCGATGACTCTCAGTGATTGACCACGTTGACCATACCGTGCCAAGCGCACGAAAGGCCGGTGGACGATGGCGAGGCCCCAGACTGGAACGACCCGGAGATGGGGAAGACGGGGCAGTGGAGTCGCAGATGGAGAGGAGTGGGAAACTTGACTGGTTCGGGTGCGTGGCAGCACAGCCGCGGTGCCGCCCACGGGAGACAGGAGCAAGAACAGAGGTTGAAGAAGGAGCACGACTGTTGGGTTAACATCCAACGGTCCAGCTACTAGAATCATTTGTTGATTAAGTTGACAAAGCCCTGCATACACGGCCGCTTAGTAGGCCCACAAGTCAGCCACCAAATCTGACGGGTCCCAGCTGTCAACGGGAGGAATAATTTTTTTCGCATAACAAGGAGGCACTTCTCTCTGTACAAAGATACAGCCGGTGGGTCCCAGCTGTCAGGTGGAGGAAACATTTTTTTCAGCTTAATAAGGAGGAACTTTCCTTGCGTGCGGCCATGGACCTTGTGGGTCCCAGCCGTCAGGCTCTCCACGTACAGTCCTCTTCCGATGACTCTCGTTTGTTGACCATGCCGCACCGAGCGCAGCGAGGCGGTGGACGACGGCGAGGCCCCGGACGGGAACGACTCGGAGATGGGAAGACGCGGCAGTGGAGTCACAGATTGAGTGGAGGAGAAGGGTTATAACTGGTTCTGGTGCGGCGTGGGGCTGCAGTCGGTGGAGAATAACAGGAGGTGTGGAGGGGTGGAGGGATAGCCTGGCCGGCGGTGGGGTAGCGCTTCGCAGCGATGCGTGCTAAGCAGAGCCGCTAGCCGCCGGAGGCCGGACCAGGCGGTCCCGGCGACGCTAGAAGAAGAAGATGAGAGATTGAAGGTGCATGCCGACCAAGTTGACAACGCCCTGCGTAGGCTTCGACCTATTGGCCCACATGTGAGCCTACAAAAACGTGGCATATATTTAACCCATGTTTTCTAGAATGTACAGTCCATTTGCTGGGCTGGGTGTACAAATAATTCCGCGTCAATGTGGCCCATTTATATTATCTAAGAAATCCCAGCCCATTTGCACTTCCTTCAAATACACGAATTAGCTAGGCTCGTTATATATATAATGTTATGTTAGAAGGAGCAATTAATATCAAAAATAAACCGGAGAGGCACATTTTTTATATACATAATTAACATATTAGCGAGTTATTGCTCAAAATAAAACTGAGCGCGTTATTATCACATTGGTCCTTAAAATCTTCGCAAGCTTTTGTACGCAATCACAAGGATTTTCCTTGCCCGTGAGTCAAAAACAACCAGGATTTTCCTTGCCAACTTCTATTAAACATTTACTTTTATAAGTTAATAACACGTGGGATGTTTTCATAATGTATATATAAGTCTCTATAAAATATACGATAATAGTAATAATATAAATATATATAATGTGGTTAAAAACTACATTGGGCTGCCGATCTTTAAGAAAAAACCCATAGGCCGGTATGGACCTCAAAAAATAAGTTGAAACCACTGTCACCCGTATGTCGTGGGCTACGCATGTTAAAATAAAAAACTTAGGCCTAGCTGATACTTGTTCGCCCTCTGGAAAAAATGATACCATATCCCCGAGCGAACTGGATTATAGAGGGGGCCGGCGGCACGGGTGAAGAAGCACATCAGGAGAGTTTTTTTTCTTCGGTGGATGGCTCTCGATGGTGTTTTTTTACTTGCCTCTGCACCATACAACTTGTATTTTTAGCCTCCCAGTCCGTGGTGGACCAGCAGCCCATTTGCTTGGCGGGCCAACCTACAGAAACCAGCACTCGATTTTTCATCAAGCCCCAAAAACAACGCAATACTATGTTTGTTTTGAGGCCAAAAACATTATGGCAGGGGTTGAGCGGGGGAGGGGGCAAGACAGAGCAAAAAGATTAAAAAGAGCTGATGCGCCGTTGCTACCCTAACAAAGCAGGTGCAATACTTCTCAGGAAGAAGGTGTGCCGTTGACACCCACACGTCACATACCCCACAGTAGGCATACTAACAAGTTCCCACACAAGCACAACAGAAAAGGTAAACATTCATATCAAACTCAGGTTCACAGGACACGTTCATATTCATAGCCAACATTCACTATCAACAACTCAAAAGATTCATATATACACAAGTTCAGCATGTCTATGGATCCAAATGATTGATAGATCACACAACAATATTCATAGATAATTCACAAAAAGATTCAGATATACACATGTTCAGTATGTTTATGCATCCAAATGATTGAGATCACAACCAATATGATCCATGGACGAACTTTAATTACCTAGGGTACAGACTGGTAAATGGTTTTCAGTTGGAGGTAATGCTTGTACGAGTAAACTTTCGAGTACATAAGAGGCAGCACAGACAATCTGAAATTTGCTTGTAGGTTTATCCTCAAATAGTGGCCTTGTGCCAATGGAGGTTTGAGCAACTTGGCCACTACATTCATCCAACTAGTTTACTGGCTCATCTTGGTCCTATAGCTCGCCAAAATTCTACATTGCGCATCGGTAAATGGTGTTCGATCGGAGGTACTTCTTGCTAAAATTAATGCTTCTACTAGTAAACTTTCGAGTACATAAGAGACAAAGATGCATAATCTGAACTTTGCTTGTAGGTTTATCCTCAAATAGTGGCCTCGTGCGAGGGAGGTTTGAGCAACTTGGCCACTACTTTCATCCAACTAGTTCTTGGCTCATCTTGGTCCTATATCTCGCCAAAATTCTACATTGCGCATTTAGAAAGGAGGCGGTTGAGAAAATGAACCACCCAATTTTTGTGCAGTTCAAGCTGAAATGGAGCATCCACGGCGTGCGAGACTGATTAAGTGCCAGATGAATATACGTGTCAACCAACTTGTCTGTAATCTTTAGACACCATGCCATACAGTTCGCTACCATATGTGCAGATAACCAAAAGGCACAAGTTGGGACCAAAGACTGGACTGCGTTTTTCTGGGCTATGCGCCAAGCAATATTTTTGGCGTTCACTCTCCTAATACTTGGAGTTTGACAATTGGTTGACGCCGGTTGATACTCGAATGAATATCGGCACTTCTTCTTGTCAACATCGATGCTTGTCTGAGTGAACTTTGGAGTACATAGCAGTAGCATAAGTACCTGTCCATCTGATCTTTTTGTGCAGTTCTACTGAAATCACCCGATTGTAATGATTTGCCTGCAAGTTCAGTCTCCAAGTTACTCCTTTATGAAATCGGCAAACAGTAGCACAATACCAAATTACCAATACATATGACAAGCACAATAATCAGGATAAAGACCAGTACCAACCTGTGTGAGGTAGCATATCAATTACTATTTCCTTTGACTGGAAGCCGAGATAAGCCAAGCGACTGACAACAAAGTAAAAATGCAAGCCGAGATTAGCGACTAACAGGAAAGGAAGGAAGCTGTCGAGGCAATGAAGCACCCAAAGTTTTTGTGCAGTTCCACCAAAATCGAGCATCCCTGTTGGCACATATATTGAGAGAGTGAGATTACTGTAATAGAAGCACCCTCATTATCTTAATGGGTAAAGTTAGCATTCCCTCCCTACTCCACCACATGATTCACCTCATAGACAAACATAAACACGTACATGATTCAGCATAGGGTGCTACTAAAGATTTGTTTAACTCCGACAGGAAAATTAGGAAGCAATAAATTAGTGGTACTTAAGTACTCCTAATTAATTAAGTGAGACAGCAGAAGTGGAAGGGCTCCCTGGAGGATCGTCTCACATGTAAGGTACTTGTTGCCGGAGCCCTTCAATGGCCTTGACTGAGGCCTCTGGCTTCAACAAGATCGCCATGGCACTGTTTACTCTTCTTCTTCCTCCTCTTCATGCTCTGTTTCACAGTCTCCTCACCAGTTGGTGAAACCAAGTACATGATTGGCCTTCTATTTCAGAATTGGTTTTGTCAGTGAGGGATTACAAGGGTACTAGTAAAAAATAGCATTATTTTCTCATGGCGATCGCATAAAATAGAGATGAACACATGCATTAAATATCATTCTTACCTAAAGGAAGGTTATGGTGCCAATATGGATGATGAGGATTGGAACACAGATCTCCCTTTGTGCAGTTCCACCGAGATGAACCAACTGCTCCATTCTCGACATTCCAGTTAAACAAGACACAAAAGTCACTTCTTTTAAGAAGAGTTTTGTGCAAAGGCACCAAAGGTGACAACAAAGAACTGTGTGAAATGGATATCCCTGTTTGCACAAAAAGCTACAGAGGAAACAGTCAGAGTCTCAAGCAATTACAAGCAAAAACATTTGGCTAAACTTGTCATGGCTTATAACAGTGGCATGGCTTCATTTTTAAAAGGGGCATTAGATTAAGAACAACTAAATATTTGGTATAAGGGCATGGGACAGTGGGTGCACCAAAGTCAAAGACCATGTACCTAAACAGGGGCATAAAGTGGTGATACATAGTTTGTTGCCCCGAGAAACAAACATCCAAGAAACATATCTAGGTTGGTCCCACTTTTGTTCACTCTAGCCACCTACTACTATGTGTGGATAGCAAATCTAGTCCTGGTCATACCACTGTGTACAACGTTACCCCTATATTTCTCTTTTCGACCAAGAGACCGGTTGGATGACCGGTCTGTACTACTTTCACCCCCTTTCCTTCCTGTTTGTACCAAGTCCGATGTACTACATACTAAATTCCCCCACCCCACTTTATTTCTTGTTTGAACCAAGTACAAGATTCGACTCCATGAAGTAGCGTTACCTCTAACAATAGAAGAAAAAAATAGGTGACATTGGACCATCCGATTGAGAGGGGCTGAGAGGTAGAAAATGATGCACATGCAGCGACGTAGCAAGCTAGAGAAGTAGAGCTAAGGCGGTTTTGAAGGAAGATATACCTGAAGGTTGTCGGGATGTGTATAGGTGGCGGCGGGAGGCCAGATCCGTCCACACTAGGGTAACGACGAAGGGATCGGAGGACCTCTCACGCCGGCGCTTGGCCAGAGATAACGGTGCGACCGACAGTGGGTCTCCTCCCTCGCTGTCGACGACGGCCTAAACACTGCCCCTCCTCCCCTTCACCAGTGGAGGGGGATACGTCCGGATCTGTAACCAACGGTGAGGATAGAAAGACAGTGTTTTTTGAAGGGAGAAAGACAGTGTTACCACCCCTATCTTGTTTAGATCTGGAGAGGATGAGAGTCTGTGAATAGAGCAACCCTAGCAAGCACGCGCGGAGGCTTCGGCCTGTATATACGTAGTGGGGTAGTTTTCCTTTTTCACTCCGTCAAAACAATCGTTTAAAATTGTGTACTACTACATGCCAGGTCGCTGTTTTTTTAGTTGTTGATTGTTTTTTGAGATAGCTACCCGCTTGTTCCAAGTGGTGTTACGGTGTGCCAGGTCGCACTTTGCATTGTTCAAGTCCAGTACAAGTCCGTCCATTAAATGAACAACCACCCCCTCGTAAAAATTGTGAACAAGCCCACGACTAAAATTATCGGAAACATGGGTTGCCCCAACATGCATTATTATTTATATTTTCTACTCCCTCTGTTCCTAAATATAAGTCTTTTTTTATTCGCCACCCCTAAGATAAGAATTTTTTATTAGCAGTGAACCCCACATGTCATAGACACAAAAAGTGTGGCAAGATTCCCTTAGGCAAGCCAAAGTGTGTCTAACAATTTGAGCAACTCAAGTTAGGCAAGTGTGGCAAGTGTGGGAAAAATAATGTGGCAACATAAGACAAACATAGTCACAATCCAAACAGGCCCGTAATTTTTTGTGACATGCATGAAAATTTGGTTAGTTAAATTTATAGTCAAAATTTGGCAAGGTGCATCAAATCAACACATGCAAGTATCAAAAGGGAGGTCACAACATGCATGCATGCGTTGTACTCCCTCCGTTTCCAAATATAAGTCTTTTTAGAGATTTCAATGTGTGACTACATACGAAGCAAAATATGTCTACATACATCCGTATGTAGTAGTCCATTTGAAATGTGTAAAAAGACTTATATCGAGTACGGTGCTTTGATGTGTCGCGTAAACTCGTACAAGACCGAGAAGTTTGATTACTACAACGCCCCCTCCCTCGCGCATGAGCGTGGTGGCTGGTAGGACAAGTAGGAGCTTTCGCTACACGCTTCTTAACGGCGGCGAACTTGCGGATGGAGTTGACCATCATGTTGTCCATGCGAGAGGCGAAGACGGCGTCGGCGAGGGCTACGACGCCGGCGGTCGCCAGCACCGTCGGGAAATGCTACGCGGTGCGAGTCCGCAGGCCGGCGCCTTGGATGATTTGGCACAACCGACTACCGCTCGCGACCATCGCCTCCATAGGTGCTTCTGGCTTCTGGTCACTTGATCTTGGATTGGAGTGAGGAGTGTTGCGCAGTGATTGAGAAAGAACATTTATTTTCAATCTAACCCTGCCATCCATAGACCTCTTTGGTTTAGAGTTAGTTCAGGGTTAGAATGTAACTCTAACCTCTAACTGAGTTAGTAGAGTTCTCCTCGTCTCGGTTCATCGCCATCATACTTTCCCCAGTTCTGTGTTTTCAGTATCCTGCGAATCTAAGAGGCCCTTAGACTGGTTTAGGTCCGGTAGTTTTTTTGTAAATGTGTTATGTCCAAAATTTAATGAACGTGCTCCGGTTTCTACGAAAATAATCTGGTTTCATGTAGTAATTCATTTATTTATTTAATCTTCTGCGAGGGGGGGGGGGTGGGGTTGCATGTAATACGTGAGGTCTGAAATGTAAAGTACCCCAGCATATGCTCCGATTTGTGCATTCACTACGACCCAGATGCTCTATGTCCCACATGTCGGCGAAAGGGTGCACGTGGAAATAGCCTAGGAGTAAATATAGGAGGATAAATGTGTGAAAAAATATGTACGGTGAAGCGTAGCTGCGGTTCAAAAAGGAGACCTAAAGTGATGACAGATATAGGTCGCACACACCCAACTAGTGGTAGTACTAGACATACGACTGATTTTTCCCTAAAAAAAAGAGGTACGAGTGCTCAGTACTCCTATTCTATCAACGTGAGTCCCATCTGACAACAGCGTCTGTGCTACAGCTAGCTCTTCTCCCTCGTTTCTCTCTTCTAATTCTAAACTCAGCCGACGCCTGGTGGGCGGGGTGGGGATTTGCCGATGGTCGGTTTGCTCAACTGCGGCCCCACCTCACAGTGAAAACGTTACTACTGGAATAAAAATGCCATATACTCCTATACTAATAAAACATTAAGGCCACGAGGCAATGCAGTGCTGGTTACAGGAGGCAAGAAGAAGAGACGCATCGAACGGCGGCTAAGTAGCAGCGGCTTTCGTGGCCAGGTCGACGTGCTTCTGAACAATGGCGTCCAAAGATTCCAGCCGCTGGAAGAAGGCCAACGTCTTTCTGTCCTCGCTGGCCTTGTAGTGGCCTATGTAGACGATTTCCTCGTAGACGTGGATGTGCAGGTCGACGGTTTCTTGCATGGCGAGGCGCTGCGCGACGAGCGCGGCCTCGAGGTGCACATTCTTCATCGCGACCTCCGGCAACTACTACAGGGCCACCAGGGCTTGAAAGAGTTCGTCACCATGGAGGCCGATGAGGGTGGCAGGCAATGAGGAGCCTGGGCGCGGGAGCTGGAGCAGTACGACAAGGTCGACCGCGCGCTTCTTGACAGTGGCTAACTTGCGGATGGATTTGACCATCACGTCGTCCATGCGAGAGGCGAAGCCGACATTGGCGAGGGCTACGACACCGGCGGTCGCCAGCACCGTCTGGAAACGCTGCACGATGCGGGGCTGCAGGCTGGCGCCTTTGGCATGCCGATCGCCACAAGGCCCATCGCCTCCATAGGTGCTTCTGGCTTCTAGTCACTTGGTCTTGGATTGGAGTGAGCAGTGTTGCGCAGAGACTAAGGAGTAGATGGATTGGAGTGGTGGGACGCCTTTATATGAGAATCCAAACAGTTGCATTCACATCGTGGCTCTATTCTCGCTTCTCCAATTAATTCCTCCGCATGTAGAGTAATTTGAGGATGCATCATTGACCGCTCAACGCCTCGAGAACCGCTACCCTCTCCCTCCTTGGCATTCAAGCACCTATGGAGGCGATCGCCGCCGTCTATCGCGTGTCGAGACGTTCCGTCGCATTGACGAGGTGCCTATGGTGACTTTGTAAATTTCAAGATGATAGTACTAGTATACTCAATATTGTGCACCGCGACCAAGGCCGAGAGGAAAACGAGAGAACTAGTACGTATTTATTTGCGGTGTAGATTCACTCATTTTGCTCCATATGTACTCCGTCTCGGTGTAGTCTAGTCACTTGTTGAAATCTCTAGAAAGGCAAATACTCCTTTCTGGTTTACAGGGCTATACTAGCAAGTACTTACTACAATAGTGGGCTCACATAGCAATTTTGTCTGATGCAAGAGCCTGGCTATATGCGTGCTCCAAGGTTTGCAACTACCACGTTCGGGTTGCACTTGGCTCTTGCCTCTTCGAGAAGACGAACAATGATGTTACTACTACTGCTTCTACAGTATTGAATCCACTGTTGCATGTCCGTCCACGGCGAGCGGGAGGGATAGCTTGTTGAAGTACTATATAAGCACAAGCTTGTCCTCGTCTGCGAGCCATCGCGCGCATGGGCGAGGGAGAAGGCGTGTAGTAGTAAAATCAAGCTTCTCCTCGTTGTACGAGTTGACGCGACACATCATAGCACTAGCCCCACATGGTTGCCTCTAAACTTGGCTGAAAGACCTGCAGTGTACAATACTCCATTTGCTGCAACCTCTAACATTTACCCCACCACAAGTTAAAATATATATTCCTGTCTTGACCAGATGAGCGTGCAAACTAGAATCACCAGGATGACAGGTAGGGCCAGAAGATAATTTTAATCAAAAAAATATAGCACGGAGCCGACCCCAATGATTTTAAGCTTACAGGCACGGTACACGCTATCCTAGACTACTCTACACATGAAACTGCCATACGAGCGTCCGGGCTACGCTTGGCTCTTCGCCTCTTCGGGAATTCGAACAAAATGATGGAGTGCTACTGCAGTGGAGGAGTACTACAGTATGCTTCTGGCCACCTGACACCGGTTGAACTGCTGCATGTCCACCGCATACGGGAGGGAGAGCGTGTAGCGAACAAAAGCTTCTCCTAGTCCTGCCAGCTACCATGCTCATGGGCGAGGGACGGATAGAGCTTCATTGACTTATTGCTCCTGCCTTTGCGGCCATGATAGGTGGGCCCAACAGGTCGGTGGCCCACCTGTCATGCAGCCAAAGGCATGTGCGGTTAAGGCGAGAGGGCGTTGTAGTAATCAAACTTCTCGGTCTTGTACGAGTTGACGCGACACATCAAAGCACTGCACTCGATATATTTCAATAATTTGCGTTTACCAATGCATTAATTACAACGCATGCATGCATGCCATGACTCTCCTTTTGGTACTTGCATGTGTTGATTTAATGCACCTTGAAGTAGTATGAATATGTGAACGGTAAAGCTTTGTAATGCCCCAGCCCTAATAAAGAGAGAGATGGTTGTGCACGAGGAGGGCGAGATCATGCAGACGGAACAGGACCCGACGATGGAGCTCTCTATGGTCTCGATGGACCTCACATTGCTCCACTGCCCCTTGTGCCTCCGCCCCTTGAAGCCTCCAGTGTATGAGGTTTGAATACACCTCGTCCGTTTGGATGATCGAGCAAGGTGCAGGTTTCTTGATTGATGTGTTGTTCGATTGATTTGTGCAGTGAAAGGGAGGGCACCTGGCTTGCGCGGACTGCCGCGTCGATTGCCCCGGGAACCAGCGGCAGTGCCAGAAGTGCGAGCGCTGCTGTGGCTTCAACGTGCGGAACACGGTGGTGGACGCCGTCCTCTCCTCGGTGAGGGTGGAGTGCCCGCACGAAGGTTGTGGGCTCTACGTCACTTACCACAAGATCACCGATCACGAGAGCGTGTGTCCGCTCGCGCCCTGCAAATGCCCCGTGCCCGTCTGCGGCTACGAAGGCCCGCCACCATGGCTCTCCCACCACATCAGGACCGTGCATCCCATGCCTGTGCACAGGATCCAGTATGGCAAGGTGCTCCAGCTGCAAGTGCCACCGTCGGAGCCACGGCTCTTGCTGTTCGCGGAGGAGGACGACCGCGCATTTTTCTTGGTCAGCGGCGTGCTCGACATCAGCGCTCCTATCGCCGTGTCGGTCATCTGCCTCAGAGCGGGGGCGTCCCCACCGCCGCACTACGTGGCCAAGCTGTGGTCAAACGGCCCGCCGGGGGAGCCCAAAGGCAGGACCGACGCCGTCAAGGTGGAAATGGAGGTGACAAGCAGCAAGGATCCCGGCGACGTCGCCGTGCAGGAGCTGACCTTCTTCACAGTTCCGCCCAAGCTGCTGGCCGGGGCTAAGCTGGTGTCCCTCCACATTCAGATTGACAAGCTCACGTCCTAAATGATTCTACAGTGCCTTCTGTTATCTTAGTAATATGCTAATATAGGGGTTAGCTCGGTCTACTTTAGCTTAGGAGATAGTGGGTTTTGGTGGCGATGCATCAATTACCTCGACATCAGATCAGCAGTGAAAGTAATTTTGAACAGTCGAATGGATATTTTGTGTCTGTTGGATATAAATATCCTTTGGGTAAGAAGTAACAGCTTATATGCTTTTTTAAAATGGAACAGCGATACTAGTATATTTTTAGTTGACATGCACTAATATTTTTGAAATGGGCGTCGGGCTGTAGCTAGAAGGGCGGTTGGGACGCGGCATCAGCCCATACCGCGATGACCCCCGATTGGGACGCACCGACTGTGGATTTTCTCCCTCGCCGATGTCGACCGCGTCTACGCAGAACATTGTTCCCTTCCCCCATCTGCGGGATCAGGAAGGATATGTGACCAGTGGTGTGGCCACCGTCGTTCTATGCTTGTGAGGAGAGCAACCCAAGCAAGCAGGCTTGTAGCTTAGGCTCCTGCTAGTGTATATATAGTGGTTTTCTTTTTCTCTCCATATCAACCATTTTATATTGCGACGTGTCATTGAAGAGTGAAATGATGGTTGCTTCTTCCGACTAACCTACTGTGTGATTTGATCGCTCCTTTAGTGGCCCCTACACGTACTCCCCTACGTGTATGCAGCGATCCTGCGTACACATGGACGCAAAATGCGCCACAAGCCCTAATGCATGCATGTCCGAGCACACGACGGAACACACACAGTCACGCTCAAGTGCTCAACCTACACGTGCATGCACACACATACTCAGCCGGGGTGAGCTAGTGACCGTATAAACACCAGAAAATGCATATACCGAGCGCAATGAGCATATTATGAAGTCCACTGACCGTATTTTTACAAATATATAGTGACAAACAGTGTATTTATGTCGTTTGAAATTAAGCCATATTAACCGGAGAGGAGGCAGTATGGACTAGCATTACTTTGTTGTGTCCTGTCAACTTGCCGAACGAGGAGAAGCCTGCAGGACGGGAGAAGCTTGCGCGCGGTGGCTCGCGGGACAAGGAGAAACTTTTGACTAATGCAAGCTGTCCTTCGCCCAGGCGGTGGACGTGCAATAGTTAATTAGGTGTCAGATTGCCAGAAGCATACACTATACTAGTACTATTATTGTTGCACTTCCCGAAGAGGCGAACAACCAAGCGCAAAGTTTACTAGTACTACTACTATAGTCTATAGAGGTACTATACTAGTACTAGGAACCGGATGGAGGAGCGTCTGCACTCTTATTAGATTTTTAAAATGTGATAAAGCAATCTTCAACACATTTGGTTCTCTTCGAGGGTTCTTGCATGTGATAATGGAAGTTGATTGCATGGAACACTCGCCACAATTCTCGCTTAATTCTGGCTCATATCCTATTACACATAGGAGCGCTCGGTAATATTTCCTCTCTTCTTTTTTATTCAGCATGTAAACAGGTCAGCAAACCTTGCGGCGCATCTTTGTGCGAACCGTGCTTGCTGCACTTTGAATGTGACCGAGAGCTGGCTTGATGAAACACCTCGCTTCCTACTTTTTTTGCGGGGTACCTCGCTTCCTAGTGACCAGTGTCTTGGCTGATCGTCCTAAGAATGCTTATATATGAATAACGCTCTCTCATTTACCCGCATAAAAGATTAAGCCATATTAACCGAAAAGGAGGGAGTATGGACTAGCACTACTTGTTGGTGTGTCCCGTCAACTCAGAGAACGAGGAGAAGCTTGCAGGACAAGGTGAAGCTCGCTTACGCCTTTTGACTAATGCAACGCATTCGCCCAAAGCGGTGGACATGCATCAGTTCATTCGGTGTCAAATTGCCAGAGGCATACACTATAGTACCGAACATGCGGAGTACCATCATTGTTCGAATTCACGAAGAGGCAAAGAGCCAAGCGCAAGGTTTAGGGGCTATTTGGTTCTAGGCCTAGGAGTGCCACACTTTGCCATACAATGTTGTCAAACTTGCCTAAGGTTAGTTCTTTAAAACGAGAGCCACAAGTTGGCAACCGTAAGGGAATCTTGCCACACTTTTTGTGTGTATGTGATGTGGGACCATAGTGTGGCTTGCCTAAGATGTGGCTTGAACCAAACACACACCTAAGTTGGTCAAACTTGCCTAACCTTAGGTGTGGCAAGCTTTGGCAAACTTAGTCTCAAACCAAACAACCCGTTAGTAGTATGAGTAGTACTGCTACTAGAACCGCATGGTGGAGCCTCTGTACTCTTATTTTTCTTAATCTTTGATAAAGTACACATATATTCCGGAAAAGGGTGGAAAACGGCAGCCCAACATGTAATGATGATATCGATCAACCATGCTCGAATATATCTTGGCCTCCGTGCAAGCCCGTCTGTGTGTTCTCGCTCCTCGTCTCCCTCAAGGAACGGCGGGTTGGCCATTTTGCCGTCAATTGAGATCGGTTTGCTCACACCGGTCCCACATGTCGCTGATATGCCAAGATGAGGTGCGTTGGCCTCATCGCCATACGCTGCATTTCTGGTTTTGCACCTTCATACTAATCCTCCCTCCGTCCACGCTTCTGTATGCGCTTCATTATGATGCATTTCTCTCAATGCATTTCCACCACCGAGAGACTTTAGAGGCGTTTGGTTTAATTCTCAATTAATTAGGGCGTGGTAACCACAATTTTCTATCGATGTAGTACTACGGAGTGGAGTACGTGCATGCATTTGTCTACCCGGGATGGAAGCACTGCATGCATGTGTGTAAGCATTATTTCCTCTAGTAATAGACGCCGTGCTATAACTACCAATGCTATTTTTTAGGCCGACCGCTAGTCGCCTTGGTCCTAGAGATTTTCTCTTTTTCTGAAGCACGCTCTATAAACAGTGACGGATGGAGTAGTATGAGCGGATTCAAAGAAGAGCGTATTGATGGTTGCTTCTTCCGAGCAACTTACAGTGGGAAAGGTGGGGCTTATGATTTGACTGCTCATTATTCACTATTAATGCGGCGCAACGACTGGTCTGAGTCTCCCATGCGGCTGTGCACTACCCCCTCAGTTCTTAAATATACTCCGGAGTATTTGTCTTTCTAGAGATTTCAACGAGTGACTACTCAAATATTTCTCTTTTTAGAGATTCAAATGGACTACTACATACGGATGTATATAGACATATTTTAGAGTGTATATTCACTCATTTTTCTCCGTATGTAGTCACTTGTTGAAATCTCTAGAAAGACAAATATTTAGGAACGGAGGGAGTACACATACGAGGCAAAATGAGTGAATCTACACTCTAAAATATGCCCATTTGAAATTTCTAGAAAGACAAATATTTTTTATGACAGTTGCGACGACAAAAAGAAGCATATTCCTTGTCCTAAGGGAAGATAACAACACGGTTGTGTTTGTCTAAAACGGTGTGAGGACGAGATTGCAATATGGAAAGTACGCCGGATGAGCTACGTTTTGTGCAAAGAACTATGGAAGATCCACATGCACCGACGTGGGAAGACTGGCAGTGGAGCAAGGCCGGAGGGGATACCTAGAGGTCATCGAGATGTAACTAGGTGAGCGGCGGCAGGCGGAATCTTCCCATACTGCGGCAACGAGCAGGTGGCATCGGCCCTACCGCGCCGGAGCTTGGTCAGAGAGAACAGTGTGTACCGCAGATCGGGACGTGCTGCCTCGGCGCCGTCGAACGGAGAAATGATGCACGTCCTCCCTTTCCGCCGGCGGACGGGATGCAGCCGGATCAGTGACCAACGGTGAGAGAGAGAGAGGCCACCGCAGCCTTGTGTGAGATACTCTGAAGAGAGACAAACCAGGCAGGGAGGCTCCATTGTATATAGTGGAGCGGACTACCTTTTTCTCCGTAAAAATCGGTTTATATTCTATGTACGTGCCATTGAGAGATATAACTTCATTTAAAAATAATGCGCCAACGCATCAAGTCGAACTTTGTTTCGTGCACGCGTGGTACACGGACTCCGTAGGTAAACAACCGCTACACGCATTAAAATTAGCACGTGGGCTGCCATTTCGCATGAAAATGAGCTCCACCGTACCCGCTGGTGTGGCTGGGCGCGAAGCGTGAGTACGTGCACGGTGCACCTATTCTCTTCTTGTATATGTACACCACCTACGTGGGGTTGTGTGAGAGAGATACAAATGTTGAGAGATACAGTGTGTGGGTTCGTGAGAGTTTTTTTATGGGGGGGTCAATCAAAAAATGTAACATATGCAATGTGTGTGAAATAGAGTCCTAGATATATCATATATATAGAGGGGGCGATCCACGAGAAGAGAGTGGAGGTATCATCGACTTGAGGTGTCCATAGAATCGAAGAGAGGGATGATGTGTGTGTGTGCGCGCGCAGTCGATAAAGAGTGCCATCGAATTTGTGTGTGCCCACGTCAAAGATATAGAGTGGCTGGCCTTCTAGAGCGAGAGAGGGGACAGGTGCGGTTTGTCTCTGTGGCATGGATACCTACCTACAGCGCTCGACTATCGGTGTGTGGTGGGGGGGGGGAGGCCTCTTCGCTCCAGCCGCGAAACCCCACCCTCCTCTGTCCGCCACCTCACCGCTGCACGGCCGGAGCCTCTTCCCCGACGACGTCGTCCACCGCAACAGCTCGACGTCCCTCGTCCACCTCCCCGGATGAGGATCCGTCGTCCATCTCATCGTCCCGCCGATTCGGCCGCCCCATCCTCCACCTCCAAGGAGCTGCTCCGATAATCGCCTTGTCTATCGCGGCTGCTCCATCGCCACAACGCTGCCTTACCCTGCTCCACCGAAACCGCAGCATCCTCGCCGACTCCTCGGACGAAGCCAACGCCTACTTGGCGCCACCAAAGAGGTTATACACTCATCACATCGCACATTCTCCTTAGCTCGACCTCCCGGCGCCGACGGTGCTCCATCCCGCACCCCCATGGAGCGGCTACCTTAGCTTGGCGCGCTGGCGACATCTCCACGGGCGGCTCTCCCAAAGGCGAGGCCCCTTCGGCGGGCGGCGTCCATACCAGCCGGATCTGCTGCTGCTGCTCGGCTCTCGCCGATCGCTTCGCCGCCCGGCTCTGCTGCTCTCCCCTCGTCAGCGCTACTCACGCTGCTCTCCCCCTCGCTCAATTTAGCTACACTTTAGTCGACTGAATCGACTTTCAGGTCAGTCGATTTTCAGGGGGTGGGGGGGGGCTCGCTGGAGTTAAGGAAGAACCACCCGCAGCGGGGACGGGGGCTCGCCGGAGAGGTACCCCACTATCTATCTTAGGGTTCAGGGTGGGGGTGGGGGCCTATAGGGCTGGCCGGGGCGGCGGCGGACCGGTGGTGGGGAGTTGTTTCGGGGCGGCGAGGCGGCGCTGGGGCCGGCGGTTCAGCCGGTGGTGGCTGGCGGCTCAGGGGGGTGCAGGTTGAAGATGAACCGCAGACCCTCCCTAAACTACATGTCAAGTGCCTCTCTGCTACCATTGCGTTCAGTTTGACAAGAATATTCAGATTCCACAAGAAATTTCAGTTTCGACAGTTAAGTTCAGAGTCAACAGTTTTTACCTCATCTGTTGTAGTCAGGTTGTTTTTGGTGATGTAAATTTTACATGTATTTTGCATCATCTATTGGAGATACTATTAGAATCCCACTTGAGATTGGCGATGCTTGTCTTGTGCTGCTTCAGCCTTGACGTCTTACGGCTCACCGGGGCTGCTCCAACGACAGAACGATCCATCACAAGAGAGCAGTGCCCTGGACGCCATCTATAGATTCCTCAGATCTTCCTCCACACCTCCGACAAAAACCTCTGCCTCAACTGCTTTAGCGACCAAACCATTGATGCTGAGGTCGACACGGCTACGACAAAGAGGTTGTACACTTGTTGCATCACTTATTACTATACATTCATGTCGATCCATTAGGGCTATTTTGGTTCAACGGAAAAACACAGCAATAGGGAATTTTCCAGTGGCACTCTACTATTCAATTATTCATGCATTTTGTTAAAAGGAATGAAGAAAACCTTCCACCTGGACCTACTTTTCAAAATCCTATGCATGAAAACAAGACCAACTGCATTAGTAGCAGAATAACATTCTAACTGTACATGCTTTCATATGGTTTCACTTTATTTTGGCCATGTTTCTTTGCATTCCTCTGCTCTTCCAATTCCTATAAACCAAACACCCAAGTTGACAAAAATCATGTGTTTACAAATGCTCTGTTTACCATGTGCATTCCTATCCTATTCCGGTGTTTTTCCTATCCCTGCGTTTTTTAGAATCATGCAAGCCAAATGAGCCCTTACAGAATTACTTCAGTTACAGGTAGGTGTCGAAGGGAACTTTGTGTGGTTTGTCCTGCTCCTGCCACGACGTCATCCACCTCAACTGAGCTACTCCATCGACAGAAACATCCACCAAACCAGACATCACGACTCCTGACCGTCTTTCGCCGCCTCAGATCTCCTTCCCTGCCGCCGGCACCCAAATAGCAAGCATCACAATCATCGACTCAGCAGATGAACCTGAGGAGTACACGGTTCCACAAGTGAGGTCGCACTCTTTTGTTTATGCTTATGTTATGCATTGCTTAAAATTACCTGCTACTTTATCGTCCTGTTCACCTCTTGGACTCCAAGTCAGGTCGAAATTAATGTTCAAACTTGAGTTCTAAATTAGTTGTGGGGCACATATCGAGGAAGCAATGAATAGTATCTCTGTCTAATATCTGGTTCACCTAGGGTATGCCTATGTTGTTCATCTTGGGTGGGACACAAATAGTAAAGCAATCATCATCTGTCTTTTTATTAAATTAAAGCAATCATCAGCTTGCTATCATTATTTTTGTATCCATCCACTGGTTGTTACCATCACTCTAAATTTCTGCATGCTCTCCTTACATAATCTCACCATATTTTTTTTCGTATGCATGTCAGATATTGTACACAGTCATGCTGAACATGTAGAGAAAAAGAGAAGAGTTTTGCATGACAATACAATGTCATGCAGACATCGCTCCATGGTGGGTTCAACGACAAACCCTCCCCACCCCTCTCCAGATTGTAATCCAGAGGAAGATATCTGTTCTGAGGCGGATTCGCACGCCACGACCACTCCTATTTACCCCCCAAGGTGTTTGCTCTACCTTGGCATGATGATCTTAGTCATATCATGCATATGTTGCCTTGCAGTGCCTCCTTTTGAAATCATATATGCCATCTTCTTAGTTTAGACATGTTCTGTAATGCCACCTGTTTAGTTTCTGTATCATATATTGGAATTGTGCAGTCTCATGTCTTTTAGCCAGCCATAATATACGTGAAATGTGCAATGCCATCCTGTTTAACGAGGCATCATATATTTGAATGATATCTTGCCCATCCTTTTCTTCATTACATTTCCATTTGTCGACAATGTTTGTACATTAAACTACTCTTCCCGTGAATCAGCCATTTGGGTGGGAGATTGAAAAATCTGGAGTGAAAACAAGGCCTTACGAAAGGCATTGCTACACAGAGAAGCAGATATCTTGTTGGGTCCCGATAGCTCCTCGAGAGATGGATTGAGAGATGATGACCAGTCATATTCCCCACCGAGGTGTATGATCTAACTTGGCATGGTTATACTGCTCATATCATGCATATGGTGTCTTGCATTACATAGATTAGACATCATATACACAATATTCAACACCATGTTCTTAGTTCAGACATCATATCTAATGCCCTCTATTTAGCATATAAATCACATATGTGAATTAAATGATGCGATCCTGATTACTTAGATAACATGTAGGTGAATTATGTCATGCGATCCTGTTTAGTTATTCATCATATCTTTGAATTATGTTATGTTATGTTATCCAGTTTAGATAGACGTCATATATGTGAAATTATGTCATGCTATCCGTTTTAGTTAAACAATATACATGTCAACTATTGCATGCCCTCTTTTTTCCACACTATCTATTGCATCTGTCTCTCATACAATGTCTCAGACATTCAACTATGTTTCCTGTTTATCAGCCATTTGAATTGGAGCGGTGATGCCAAAGATTCAGCGGACTAAAACACGGTCTTCAAATAAAAGCAGTGCTACCTCTTGGTGGAGATAGCACCCGGTTGTACATGCACGAGAACCAACCCTACCACACATAACCCAAACTCGCAGATTGTACCCCTCTGCGATGGACAGAAGAACCAGCTTCACCCAATCTAACCCCAACCCCAAAGACATAGTAACCCAGTTCATGTTGACACAGCACCATCTCCACCACAGTCTCCCAAACAAGAGCAGTTAGTAAGGCAGCTCCAGTGCCCAAAGGGCCAGTACTACCACAGCGAACCCCAACTCCACCAGTTAGTACGCCTATTCCTATGGAGGAAGCACAACCAACTAGTCATAGTTTAGCATCTATCGCATTTGATGTTGTTAAATCGTATGTGCGTATCTTCCCATCTTGGAGATATTATAATCGAAGATGAAGGAAAATGCCGATTCTGTGTGTTTGTCCAGAGTTATGTGTAAGTAATGTTATTCATGGCAATTACTTTGCTTTGTCCCATACATCCTACCTCCATGATGGTTATAATACATCAAATTTTCCCATTTTTCTCTATAGAGAAGGACCGATTTGGAAACTCAGGATGATGTAACATGTGCTAATACCTCTGCTATCTTCAAGAATGCTTGGTGGCAGTATCGGAATTACCTGAAGAAAACGTACTTCACCGGCAAAGAAACTCATCAAATTCCCTTACGTTCTCCTGAGACACATTTACTGGACGATGACTAAAAACGCCTTGTTCTGTACTGGTCCCGAACCAAGAATGTGGTAAGGTCTATGAGCTCATTTTCTATTTTTAAGTACTATATTCTTGCGTCTTACTGTACTCTGTTCATGTAGAACAAGTGCCTAAACCTGAAGAACAACTGTTCTAATTTAAGATTCCATTGCTATCATAGTTCAAAAGAGCGCTAGGCGTTAATTATGCGTTTTGCCACCGCCTTGCGCTTTACTGACCAAAGTGCGTGCTTATGGGAAGTTATGCACAGATTAAGCGTAGTTATGCGCAATGCGTTTCGCCAACGCCTAGAGCCTAGGCGCGCTTACACGCTCGCTTAGGCGCGCCTTTTTTAACTATGATTGCTATTGTGCATACTGCTTTGCTCTTGTATCACTGTATTTACTCATACAAACTTAATTTTAAATTGAAGGATCCAATCGAAACTGCAATGGCACGGCAGGTATGTTCACGCATGTTTCTTTAACAGGCTTGCTCTTGTCAATAGCTCTGTTGATTTGAATTTCAATTGTGTATACAGTTGACTTCTCATATCATGCACATTACTAGCATCACAACAGAGCCAATAGTGTTGTTGTACATGTAGACCCGTGGTACCCATCTGAAATCTTGTTGTGCCGTGTAGTTTCCCACGCTTTGTATTCTTTCACTGCTGCTTTGTCTTGAACTGATATGATTTGAACCGTGTCTCTATTTTGATTTGGCAAGACAATGTAGTGACCATAGGACATAGATATATGTTTGTTTGATGCTTTTATTATGTACTAGTACTTGGCAATAGAAGACTTGGTAGTTTAATCCTGTCCACCTTACTAATGAACTGGTTCACCGAAACGAGTTTCATATACCAGTACATGCTAAACTGTTATGTGTCTGCTTGTTTCTTCTTTGCTGACAGAATATTGGGGAAGAGTGCCTTATTAAGCAATGGTAAAGGAAGTAATGCAGATACGGTTCAGGATAGTGACACATCCTTGTTGGTCTCCAACAAAGCTGATAAAACAGCTAAGGAAGACTATCTCAAAGACAGCGCGACAACCCCAAAGTCCTGTCTTGGTTTAGTGTTGGAGTTGCTGGCCACTACCACTTGCACAAGCTATTCAAACTCACTGTCTGAATCAGTTCAGTTTTGAGTCTCAACTACAAGCTGAAAGACATCGATCAGCTGTGCTGCGACAAGAAGCAGAAGGACTGCGGAAGTCCCTGGAGCATTCAGATGCATACTTTCTGGTGCAACAGCAAGCGTTGGAGGATTTTAGCGCCAAACAGGACAAAGCTAATAACCTTGCTAAGCTTATTGTCAGCATGGTGGATACCATGTTTCGTGAGCTCTTATGAAGTTGTTTCAGTTATGCTCTTGTTTTGCTGCCACGTTTATTTGCACTGGTGGCCAATTTTGATGGCCAGTGTATGTAATATACTGCTTTGTTCCCTATATTTGCACTGGTGGAGAACTTTGAAGACCAGTGGATGTAATATGTGTAATAGCGGTAATAGGCTAGTGTTAATTGCTTGCTTATTTATTTCCTTATTGTCTTGTTTAGTTGTTTGCTTGTAGTCACTTCAGTTCTTTTTCTGTGTTTTTCTAATAATCATGGCAACACACGGACTGTTGTAACCATGGGCCTCCTGCGGGCCGTATGATCTATGGGCCTTCTACGGGCCGTAGGATCCATTGGCCTTCTATACGGGCCATAGGATCCGTGGGCCTTCTACGGGCCGTATGATCCATGGGCCTTTTATGGGCCGTAGGATCCATGGGCCTTATACGGGGTGTATCACCATTTCGCCAATCATGGGTTGTACTATTCGTGAACAATAACTGGCCGTTTATTGGCCGTATTTGATAACTCTATGAAAACAGCCCAACGGGTTTTTTCGACATGAAAACGGCCCAACGTATTAACGGGCCGCAAACGGGCCGATTGTAACCACGGGCTGAATTTGGCCCACAAGCAGAAAATGACAGTAACGGGCCGTAAGTAGCCGAATGCTGGAAATGAGCCCAAGATTAAATGGGCCCTGAGAAGGCCGAAAGATAGCATGGGCTGGAAACGGCCCAATGGAATAATGGGTCGTTAATGGGTATAAAGTGATACATTGTTCATTACGGGCCAGTTTTACCACGGGCCTTTAAGGGGCAGTCGGTTACTAAGGGCCTCATATGGGCCGAAAGACGTCATGGGCCATACATGGGCCGGAAGTTAAAACGGGCTGGAATTATATTGGATGGCCCAGATGACGCTACTGGGCCTAATTCGGATAGGCCGTAAATGGGCCCTGGGATGCGAGCTATAAATGGGCTATATGCGAATGGGCCTTGAGAATCTTCCTGTGAATGTCATCATGACACCACCTGGGAAGAAGACAAACCCCAGACCAAAGGCTTCATATGGTCCAAAAGCTTCATACAGACCGAGGACTCACCAGAGTCACCCTAATGCCAATGTTTTGAAGGGAAATCATACTCAGACTAATGAATATGAGCGTGTTTCATCAAATTGCTATGTTCATAAGACTAAGAACTATTCTGCTTATTCATATGAGTACTATTCACCTCCTGCAAGGCTATTTGCTAGGGATCCAAAGCCGAAGTTCTCAGATGCTGCACTTAGACTCATTGCTTCGAAGCCACCCCTGAAAATGTGGCTGGTTAAGAAAACTTAACTCTCTTTTGAAGGGTAAGGTCTCCAGCCGGCTGGGGACCTAAAACATCTTGTGGGGCGCAAGATAAAATTCCCAAATGGTCTTACTATGTATTTTGTTCCTGAATCGCTTGCCAATCATCCTATCAGTCCTAACCTTGATCTGAGTTTCATAATCCTCTTGTCTATCAAATGTTTATGCTTCACAATACCCTTGGTGAAGCCTATCCCCCTAACTGCACTGTAGGGTATGACACCACATGCTTCAGAATGGATTATAGACAGTGGATGCACTAATCATATGTCTGGTGATCAAAGTCTTCTCATGGACTCAACCTTACGTCCATCTGACAAGAGTCACATCACATTTGCTGACACTGGTAAAAGCAAGGTATTAGTTCTAGGTAGAGTTTCAATCTCAAAGGATCCGCACATGGATAAAGTGATGCTTGTTGAATCCCTTGATTTCAACTTAATGTCTGTCTCAATGCTTTGTGATTTGAACATGATTGTGATATTTGGAAAATATCGTTGCCTTGTTCTAATGGAATATGACAAGTCTCTAGTCTTTGAAGGGTATCGGAAAGATGATCTATTTATGGTAGATTTCTCAGCAGGACCATAGTTGGCCGTATGTCTTCTAGCAAAAGCTTCAGAGTGCTGGCTCTGGCATCGGAGGCTAGGGCATGCTAGCATGAGGAACCTGCACACTCTCGCAAAGAAGAAACATGTCTTAGGCATCGAGGGCGTCAGTTCAAGAAGGATCATCTGTGTGGTGCCTGCGAAGCTGGAAAGATGACTAGGGCCAAGCATCCCTCAAAGACAATCATGATGACATCTCAACCCTTCGAGCTGCTTCACATGGACTTATTTGGCCCTACTCACTACTCTACTCTTACTACCACTGCTTGCCTCTATGGCTTCATCATTGTTGATGATTATTCAAGATATACATGGGTGCATATAATCCTCTACAAGAATGAAGTGCAGGATGTCTTCAGACGCTTCGCCAATCGTGCCATGATGAACTATGGCATCAAGATCGAGCACATCAGAAGTGACAACAGCATAGAGTTCAAGAACACAGGCCTCGACACTTATCTTGATACATTGGGCATCACTCATGAGTTCTCTGCTCCATATACACCTCAGCATAACGGCATCATGGAGCGCAAGAACAGGACACTCATTGAGATGGCTCGGACGATGCTTGATGAATACAAGACTCCAAGGAAGTTCTGGCCTGAAGCCATTGATATAGCGTGTCACGTCATCAACCGTGTTTATCTTCACAAGCTTCTAAAGAAGACATCCTATGAGCTCCTAACCGGTAAGAAGCCAAACGTCAGTTACTTCAGAGTATTTGGTGCTAGGTGCTGGATCAAGGATCCACATCACACTTCAAAATTTGCACCGAAAGCACATGAAGGTTTTATGCTTGGTTACGAAAAAGACTCGCACTCCTACAGAGTCTTCAACCTCTTTCACTATAAAGTGGTTGAAACTGTAGATGTGTGGTTCGATGAGACTAACGGCTCGCAAAGAGAGAACCTGCCAAATGTGCTGGATGAAGTCCCTCCTAGTGAATCGATTAAGCTAATTGGGAATTGGAGAAATCATGCCTTCAGAAGCTCAGATTGAAGAGGAACTCATCATTTCTGCGCCTAGTCAACCTGAAGACAATGCTCGGCCTGAAGCCAATACTCAAAATGAAGACAATGATCAGCAAGAGCAAAATCTTCGTCCAGTTCATCCTCGTGTTGCAAAATGAAGTATAAATTGAGAAGATAATTGATAGCATCAATGCACCTGGTCCACTTACTCGTTCAAGAGCAACACAACTAGCAAATTTCTGTGGGCACTTTGCATTTGTCTCTATATCTGAACCCAAGAAAGTTGCTGAAGCCTTCATGGAACCTGAATGAATTCAAGCTATGCAAGAAGAGCTTCAACAATTCGAGCTGAACAATGTCTGGGAATTGGTCAAGCGTCCTGACCCTCACAAGCACAATATCATTGGCACCAAATGGATCTATCGCAACAAACAAGATGAGCATGGTCAAGTTGTCAGAAACAAGGCTTGTCTTGTTGCTCAAGGATACACTCAAGTTGAAGGGATCGACTTCGATGAAACATTTGCTCCAGTGGCTAGGCTTGAAGCCATTCGCATTCTGCTAGCCTATGCCAACCATCACAACATCCTTCTGTATCAAATGGATGTGAAGAGTGCCTTTCTCAATGGCAAGATTGAAGAAGAAGTGTATGTTGCACAACCACCTGGTTTTGAAGATCCAAAACATCTTGATATGGTATACAAGCTCAACAAGGCACTGTATGGCCCCAAACAAGCCCCTCGTGCTTGGTATGACACACTCAAAGACTTACTGGAGAGCAAAGGCTTCAAACCTGGTTCTCTAGATCCTACACTCACTACTAGGGAAAAGTCTAGCAGCAGCGCGGGTTTTAGGTGTATCAGTAGCGCGGGGAGTGGCGCTACTAATAAGGCGCCATACTAACACATAGCAAGAGCGCTGCTCACTGGCCATCTTGCTACACAAGTGTAGCAAAGAAGTGTGCTTAGTGGAAGCTCACATCGCTAGTAGCTCTAGCGCTGCTTGCTCGACGCGCCATCGCTATCGCGCGCTGCTGCTAACTTTTATACACTCGCTACTGCTAATTTAAGTAGTTTTTTTGTTTTTTTTTCAGCATATTTGTTTTGTATTTGAACAGGCTTTATAGAAGAATCTTTAGCACATAGAAATGTCATCATGATACACATACAAATGCCTCATGAGACCACAAATGTAATCATAGCATATACATACAAATAGTCTCATCATAATCATCATCCAACACAAAGTGGTATCTTGTCATCATCCTGAAAATAGCGATACATGCAAGTCTCGAATACTTGCAACTACAACAACGTCATCCATCTAAACAAAGGTATACGCAAGAAGAGCTATCACTATGAGTGAGAGCGGAACTATGCAAAGACATGAGGTGGCGGTTACAAGTCCTCTCTCACGCTAGCGTGAACCTCAAGTGACTAGCTTCTCCTTCTTGTTCCGCTTGAAGCCTTTTTATGGTTGGCGCCTGTGAACCCATTCACTTGCGCGACACTCATGCCACTTGTTGTACACCCCGAACCTTCCCTTTGTACACGACATAGCAATTCCATCTCGCCATCAAGAAACTAGGTACCTGTTAGAGATGCATGTTCATGAAGAGGATGTACAATCATATATATGCAACAAAATATACTAGAGCAACACCAAAAAAGAAAGGGTTAGCAACTAGATGCAACATACAGTACGCAAATTAATTAACTAGAGGTACGCAGGTCATCGTATGCAAACTAACAAAGTAGCATTACGCAAGTTCGGCAGGGACCGTGGACATCACAAAGTTTCATCGCTACAAAAAGTATACAAGTTCAACCGACACATATCATCATCATCGGCATCATAAATCACTAGAAGTTCCATCCTTCCATATCATCGAGGGTGAACCCTAGCTTCTTGAACGTCGTGGAGGTCTAGACGTTGCATGCCTATGCGAGTTCGGACGTCACCGCGATATAGGGCCGTGGTGGAACATCCCCTTCTCATCGACGACTTCTTTCATGATGATCGTCGCAATGTCGCTTTGGATGCGAAAGAAGTCATCTCTAAGTTTATAATCCGCTTCTCCATGAGATTCTAGCCACTTGTGGATATGATCATCATTTATGCTTCTCATGCGAAGCTTTTGGTGATCCGTGTTGAACTGAATCATGAGATGGACGATGTAGAATCCATCCTTCTTGCTTGGTTTTGGGACATGGATGCAGGAGAAGTTAGTTTTATGCACGAAACCCATCTTCTTGTTCCTTTGTTTCCTGATCTGCACATGGCCACCTCTAATGTTGAAGCCTTGGAGAGCATCATCTAGAATATTCATTATGTGGGTGTAGTCTTTTTCTCGTAGTCTCTGGAAGGGTCAAAATACACGGCGTGGGAGACTTGTGGGTAAAGAACGATAAGGACGGCGCCTGCTGTTAAGTGGGAAAAGACACCTCAAATTATTCCCCATATGAGAGAGAAGGAATGATTGAAATGTACGAAAGGGTTGTCCGGAACTGACTTACTTTGGATGATAAGGCACGAGGAAAATTTCCCGGTCCTTATTATGTACCATGAAGTTTTGGAGGTACTCCCTAGCAGTTTCACGCTCAAAGTCGCCGAGACTCAAGAAAGACTCGTGCATGTAGTATGGATCCGCCACATAGATTTGCGAGACTTCTTCACTCTTCATGACGGAGCTCATATGTAGCACAAAAAGGCGGATGATTGTGAAATCGAGCCGCTTTGTCAGAAACATCTCAAAGATATGGTCAAACCGCAGGAAGAACATCTCCGCGGGCCGTGTCTCGACGTAGCACTTTCCCTCAGGCACACGAGCCGCATATGTCGGATATCCTGGATCCTTTGAGGCTAGTAGGCTTTTCTCTCGACAAAGACATGGTCGTGCAGTCTCCTCGAGATCCTCGATAGTGCCTCCAATGTTTCAAGCGGTAGCATCGGCTCGCCCGTGAGATGGAACATGACCGCACCTTTCACGGGTACACACTCTTCGTAATGCATTGTCTGCTGCTATGTGCTCGCTTGTTTGGAGGCAGTTATCTTCCCCGATCTCTTCCTCTCCTTTTTCTTGGGCACACCTTCCAGACCCTTCCTTAACCCCTGCCCGGTGTTCCCGGGCTAAGTATTGTACGACCCTCGCGCCCGGCTAGTTGAGCCTATGTTGAGGCGGCATCTTCAGGCGTGTCCTGTGAGTATTTCATGAAGAGAGACTTTTTGCAATCCCTGCTACAACCCTGCCCGGGCATATCATCCATATCCTCATTAGCAGGCTGATAGCCCGATTCATCATATGGTTGACTCATCATATCTATGTCACACCATACGCTGCTTGTATTGAGGAAATCCATAGGTCGACCTCCGTCTCATCATCCATTCTCTCGTTCTACAGTGAGAAATTACATCAGCCAAGATTATTGCACCCCTTCATCATGTCGTCCGGCCGCCTCACCGCACTACATGTGAGCTGGTAATTGCGTGAGGCGGGGTGGTGGTCTCCGCACATGCTTGTTGTGTGGTTATTGGTGTGCTCTCGGCTGGCTCTGCATTTAATAAGATTCTTCGCCATAGTAGCACCCAACCCTTGCAGCTTCCAATCTGGGCGGGGTCTCGTCGTCCGCCTCCCACATGTCGCATCGGAGGAGGCAAATCCTCGTGCCCCGATTTCACATCGTCAAGCTAACCTCAAGTGCCCAGCGGGATCGGCTGGTTGTGGAACGTGGTTTGCGAGGGGTCCATTATCATCCCCTTTCCCACGCCCACCTTCTCGCCTTTGATCAAGTAGAGTATGGTGCACGGGTTTCTTTCTACCGCAAACACATATGTCTCGTGACGAAACAACCGAAAGGCAACAAAAATGGAATTTTATATATATATATATATATATATATATATATATATATATATATATGTTGGTGCGACATGTAATTACCGTGACGGCCGAAGCTCAGCCAAAGACGAAGGCCCACCTAGCGCCAGTAGACCGAGGACGGCTGCTATGAGCGGGAGCGGCCGTGAGAGGAGGCCCTGCTATGCGTGAGCAAGTGATGGTGCGATGGTGTTGTTGTTCATGGAGTTGCTCTATTAAACTCGGCAACGGGAAATCATGTACCGCCTTGTTCGATTTTCCTTCGCCCAGCTTGATGATAATCGGAACCAAGTTAGTAGCAAAATCATTTCGCAGTGCGATTACTGCATTGATCGTCTTTGTAGCAACTCATATTTGTCCTCGGCTGCTTTTTTCGCGTCCTCAACTGCTTTTTTCTCGATCGCAACCTTCACCTTCGCGTCGATGTCCGCCTGACTAAACTTCTTTTTCTGCTTCTTGGCCTCCGGGCCCTCGTTGTAAAACACCTTCCACGTGGCGTCGTCTCCAGCGCCGTGCACACGACCATATTGTGGCCGCTGGCCCAAAGGGAGTCCCCTAAGTTCGTTCAAGGCCTGGTTCAGAGGGGTGTCCCACTTGGGCCTCATCGGAGAAGTAGGACTTTCGGCTGCAAGCTGGTGTTGCTTCTCCAGTAGTCTAATCAATTTCCTCGTGATCTTGTCCGTGTAAAAACCCTTTTTCTCCTTGTCCCACTTGTAGCGGGCCCTGATGAAGTCACGCTCCAAGGGGTTGGTGAACTGCGAAGGGGTCTAGGAGACCCGGCTTCACGCCCGCGCCCTCCTTATCCCATATGGGCCTTTTACCGAGGTAGCCACGGCTTCCGAGGCGATGCTTCCCCGTGTTCCTTTGCTGAAGGCTCTTGAATTTCGCAGCCTTAGCCTTGGCTGCCTTGGTAGCACAAGTGTCCTTGAACTTTTTGAACTCCTCTTCCGTAAGTGTCGGATTTTCCTCCAGAATCTTGGACAGGGGTTCATCAGCCTCAATAGCTCGTTTCACCCTCCCTTTCGAGGAGGCCAAATCATTGATGAACATGCCCATGGCATGATTGTTAATCTTTTTCATCTTCGGATCATCCCACGGTTGTTCTATGTTATCATCCCGGTCAGGGAACTTGAATCTCTTGTGCAACTTCGTTAGGAGCAATCACACAAATGTTCTTTACTCCTTAAGTCATCGTCGTTGATGCTCACAAGATTCCCTAGGATGCATCCTACTTGGTTCCCATAGCACTTGCGTAGGTTCTTCCGGCTCTAACGGCTCAAACTTGCTGTGTGCCATCTTTGTGATCACAAGTTGTCCAATCCCTATTTTGTTAGGTTTTCGTATCCTCCGCTTCTTATGCTTCCTCTTTTCGGTAGCGGCATCGGGCCGGTACCTTCCCCGCCGTACCTTTCCCCACCGTCTCGGCGCCGCTTATCGGTGCCAAGACCGCTGTCGGTGTCGATGTCGCCAAGACCATCATCGAGGCCGACCTGCAAACCTTGCTTAGCAGTCAAATAGTCGAGGTACTCTTGTTCACCCTCATAATCCATCTCGTCTGCATCTTGGTCAGAAGGCCCAGTTCTTCGTTGTTCGACATGTTTCCTATGATTAAGTGTTCTCATTTATTTCTAAAAGTATGAATAAATGATAAATGACATAAAAAGAAATATATGTGCCAGCACTCGATATGCCAACTATGTAGCACAAAATCATGCCTTTATTCACGGGAAATTTCGGCATGACCTTTGCTAAAAAATGGACATATCGAAATACCGAAATTCACCGTAACTGAAATGAATCAACATCCCGGCGTAACATAGGCCACTCGGATCATTTTCCAAACATGACATGTCCAAAACATGACATATCCACATATCACATGTCGATATTTGTAGCAGCGCGGTTTACACTGAGCGCGCTACTGCTAAAAACTTTTCAGTAGCGAGTTTCCCGCACACGCGCTACTACTAATTAGCAGCAGCGCTCCTTTTTGAGCCCCGCTGCTGCTAAGATTCTGTGTATAGGCTTTTCCCTCGTAGTGACTCTTCACGAAGACATATGATGGAGAACTGTTTGTGTGTCAAATCTATGTGGATGACATTATCTTCGGCTGCACTGACAAGAGATACAGTGATGAGTTTGGACACATGATGCAAGAGCAATATGAGATGTCCATGGTGGGTGAGCTGAAGTTCTTCCTTGGTATTCAAATTTGTCAGCAAAGCAACGACATCTTCATATCTCAAGAAAAATGCCTCAAAGATTGCGTGAAGAAGTTTGGAATGCAAGATTGCAAAGGATACACGACGCCAATGCCAACCAAAAGCCATCTAAGTCCTGACGCAAATGGTAAAGAGTTCGATCAAAAGGTATACCGCTCCATGATTGGTTCTTTACTCTATTTATGTGCATCTAGGCCATATATAATGCTTAGTGTTTGCATATGTGCCCAATTCCAAACGGCACCAAAGGAATCGCATCACTTAGCTGTGAAGCGAAGTCTTCGATATTTGGCTTACACCCCAGCACTAGGATTATGGTATCCAAAGGGCTCAGAGTTTGATCCAGTTGGATTCTCAGATGCTGATTATGCTGGTGACAAGGTTGATCACAAGTCCACATCAGGCACATGTCACTTTCTGGGACGATCGCTTGTATGTTGGTCTTCAAAGAAGCAGAACTGTGTGTCTCTCTCCACTGCTGAATCTGAATACATTGCTGCTGGATCTTGCTGTGCTCAGCTTCTATGGATGAAGCAGACTCTCAAAGACTATGGCATCCATCTGAAGCAAGTACCACTCTACTGCGACAATGAAAGCGCCATCAAGATTGCCAACAACCCAGTTCAGCACTCGAAGACATAGCACATTGAAATTGTCATCACTTTCTCAGAGATCATGTCATGAAGGAAGATATTGATATTATTCACGTCAACACTGAAGAGCAATTGGCAGATATCTTCACAAAGCCCTTGGATGAGAAAAGGTTTTGCAAGTTGTAGTGTGAGCTAAATATTTTAGAATCCTCAAATGTCCTGTAATTGGACACACACCTTAACACTTATGCATGTTGATGACTTAGATGTGCAACACACGAAGTAACGTATATCTTCAAATCAATGAAGACATACACTCTAAGTGTGAATACATTAATGTGGAATTTGACTTCAGAGCGCCACGATAATTGTGCGTCGTGTCTGGGTCCAATACTTCCTATACGGTGGGTAACGCCACCACCAAACCTTTGTTTGAAGTGTTTCATTGGGCGTCACATTTGCAAAGTCTTCGCATTTGATTTGTCTTCAACATTGATTTATCTTCGTGTTTATCTTTACTATGTTGATTTGGTCTTGTTTAGATATGTACATATATTTGTGTTCTGTCCTCTACAACACTCACTTATAGCTATGTCTTCATGTTGGATCTTTTGATCTAAGTGAGTGTGATTGGACCCTAACCCCTTTTGTGCTTCTTCCTCAGATTCTAACTATCCAAATCATATGCATTCTATTGAAACTGTCAAATGTCTTCTCTACGTCATTGTCAGCAGAAGATACAGAGACAAAAGTTGAATCTGTTTTAAATGATATATCCTTATTGCCTGAAACCCGGAGAAGCCGGAACGACCACCCGACAGTCCTGGCGTGCGTGGGAACTTGGAACAACTCTCAATGTGTTGCATGCTTGACATGTGTCCTTCATATGTGAACCGCCAGGGGCACCTGCGTAATTGCGTTGTGTTGTCCCTTTCCTTATAAATACAAAACTCACCGCGGTCACAATCTCTTCTTCCACCTCGCCACCTCGCACAAACCCTAGCGCCTCCGCTAGCTCGCGTCAACGCTGGAGAAGAAGCGCTTAGTTGCCGCAACCTCTTCATCGCCGTCCTCACACCGGCCGCGGACTTCGTCCTCTCCGCCGCCGCCTTAGGTGTGTTCCATCGCCAAGTTAGGGCATGGGAGATTGAACTGCTCGGCCTCTCTCTCATCTTCGTCTAGTAGTTCTTCGTGTGGTAATTATATCTTACTTATACTTCCGTTTAGATCCATCAGATCCATCTACTTTCACCAAAAGTGGTTTCTTGACTTCCATATCTGGATCTATCTTGTTCTGAATCTCATATCATGCCTAGTATATTAACTTATGCTTCACAACTAGTTAGATTCCTCACTTGTACTTATTCTTGGATTCGTACAAATCTGGAACCAACTCTCACCAAATAAGTGAATGTCTTCGCGCTATGAGTTCAATGTCTTCAAACTGATTTATCTTCAAAATCTTCTGAGAATGCATATGACCTCTTCCCTTCCCTCGCACCTTTAATGTTGTCACGGGTACATGTCCGTGGGAGAATCCCTTGGTTCTCATAGTTTGCATTCATTTGCAGAATTCTTATAGTGTCACATCAATTCACCTGAAGCCAGTTCCTGTCTGACCAGCAGACCGAAGCCTTTGACAGTTCTAAAGCCATTCAGCTTGGATTTAATGGCCACTGAGAAGTCAGCTAGAAAGGGCGGCAGGCAGCACCGTGGGAATACATCCAAGGATCTGCCACCTGATCTATATGAAACGTACAAGACAGATCCTGAAGAAACCTATGGCGAACGCAAGACTCGAATCCAATGGATTCGAAGATATTGGGGCAGAACAATGGTTTCTGTACAGATATGTGACTGCTGAGTATGCGGAGAAGAATGCCATCAAGCGACCTTGGGGATATATCCTCTTCAAAAGTCTTCCACCCAGGTCCAAAACTGAAGCCATTGCTAAAAGCTTCAATCCGTGCATGGTCAGAGGACCTCAGCCAGAGAATGCTGACCCATCCTCTATGCTATGGTGTCGTAACGACAATCTGTTCAAGCGCAACTATAAGTTTGCCAAAGATTCTGCGGCCAAGAACAAGAAAGCATTTGGACTCGACTTCAACCCTGGTCCATCTGCTCCTAGGGCTGATGGCACTCGTGATGCTGAACCAAATGTCATCGGGCCCTTCTACAACCTCAAAGTCTCCTCACTCACATTGATGTTCAGGGGGCAGCCGTGGAGCACTCTGCTGATGATGCAGATTTTGATGAAGTGCTAGCTCCACCTAAGCCGCAAAAGCAGAAGAGAACAAAGGCTTCAAAGCCCCCTGCCACACCAAAAGCTTCGCGTGCGAAGCCACTGGCCACTACACCTCCCAGTGTGCAGTATGAAGATCTTTCTCGTGTCTCCAAGAAGACGGAGAAGCCCAAGAAGAAGAAGCCCATCAAGAGTTCCGGGCAAGAACTGACCCCAACTGCTGTTCTAAGAAACGAAGATGAAACCATTGATCTGTCAAGTGACGAAGATCTTAGCGATGATGCTCTTGAGCTGCTGATAAAGAGCAAACAAGAGGCAAGATCTTCAACGATCTGCCCCTCTTTGATGTGGATATTTTGAATAACTTCATAGATGAATGGTTTGACAACCCAAGCCTCAGCATCGATGATCTTCAGCTTCCAATTGGCATCAGTGTCTCTTTCCACGAAGCCATTGCAAATGAGCTGGATCTGGCTCAGAAGATTGTCGAACTGAAGAACAAGATTGACCATGAGAAATCTCAATTCAAGAGGAACATGGCCAAGCTTAGTGTGGCTGATGTTCAAAGCTTCAAGCAAATGCCGCATGACCTCAAGGAGAAGTTTCACAAGAAACGTGAAGAAGCAAAAGGATCAAGAGAGCGGATGAAACTCTCCGCAAGTAAATGTGTTCAAGTTCATATTGAGGCCGAAAAGCGCAAGGCACTTGGGCGTCCTGGCATTTACCCCAAGATGGCTGCCAAACAGAAGAATCCTGTTGTGGCCCAAGCTGAAGCAACAGGGCGGGAAGCACCTCGCATTGTCTTCCCTGCCAGCATGACAGGCTGGAAGCCTAAGGTCCCCACAACAGCTTCAGAACTGAAGAAGGCAAAGGCAGCTGAGGCCGAAGCCAGAAAGCGCAAGCACAAGAATGCCACTGATGATGCTCCACCGGCCAAGAAGCCGAAGACAAAGTCTTCGCGAAAAAATTGGGCTGCTGCCATAGAGCCACTTGTTGTCGAGCCCATATCAGTTGCTCGTCCTGCATCCGCAAACCAAGAGCGTCAGCTAGTACTTCATGAGCCTGCTTCCATAGAGGCTCCTGAAGCTGAAGACATTCCAGCTGTCGACCCCATCACAGCTGAAGACATTGGTCATCATGACAATGTAGATGATGATGAAGTCCTTCCTCAGATCGAGCACCAACCAGTATCATCGCCTGTTCTCACGAACGGCAAACTCATCAGCATTGGTCATCCCCTGACGCCAGTTGCTCAGGATGCATCGTGGGCTGATCACCCCCAACAAGACACACCAAGCCAAGACACACCCAGTACTCCCCCTCCTCAAGTCACCACTCCGCATTTGACGATGACAATTACATGGTGCAGACCACCCCATCTCCAAAGGCGTCGCCCGCATTCCGCATGAGCTTCACAAAAGGCCCTAGGCCATGTGTCGCCATGCCGAGCGCTCCGTAAGGAGAAGTGCAACACAACTCAAGAGCACGTCAAGTGTTTCTCGACGCCACTCCAACTGCGAATGTCTCTCGAGTGCAAGCAAAGTTCTTTGAAGACATTTCGGCTGCATCAGCCAACCACAAACATGAACCGCATCATGAAGAAGAGAGAGTTGCCACACCCCCCATCACTCAAGAAAATGTTCTCGAGGAGAACGAGTCTATGCCTGACCCTCCAGCTACTCAAGTGGAGGTTGAAAACAATGAGGCGGCCACCAACAACACTACTGAAGCCAATGACGTTGTCATGGCTGAAGCTAATTGATGCGGAGCATCCCATGTTCATCTCCATGTACACCTTCATAGCACATCAAGCCCCAAGCAGACCTACCGGAGTTAAGGTGAACCCACTCTTCTTCGAGAATATCATGCATATCCATTGGACTTGCTTGCTACCTCACCAAACAGCTCTATGTGTCCTTAGATATGAAGACCGACGACCACAAGCTGGTGAGGAACACCCCAAAGGAATAGGAGAAGGACTCCAAGGCCACAAGGAAGAAGATGGAGCCCAACAAGAGCTGGACAGGAGGTCCCAGGCGACCTGCGCAAGACGGGGCCCCTAGACCCCTGCGGCGCACGGACTACTCAGAGTTTGCGCTGGAGCACCCCATGCGCAAGACGGGCTTGTACTGCGGCTCCACGGGACTGCAAGACGGGCCCAACTTACCTGCAGGCGCACGGCTCATCAGATGGACGGCCGTGATCTCCACTCCGAGCCCCTCTTCCTCCACTTCGTCCCCAAGACTACAGCTTCCGTACCTAGACCATTTGTTAGGGTTAGCCAAGGATATGTTAGACATATGAGAGCTTTGCTCCATGGATCCACTCCACTAGGAGATCAAGACCTCCTCTTGGAGTGACCTAGCTCAAGACCCCCTCATGGGTGGCCCCTATGAAGACCTCCTCACGGAGAAGAACCTGGTTACCTCTTGTATCATCCTTTGTTGATCGCGGATCGTGTATCTCTCTTTGTGTTCATCGTTCTAGCACATGTGTAATCGAATCTTGTTGGTTTTAGTGATTCTCTTGTGTTTTCCCCGTGATTTCCCTCGTGCTCTTCCGCTCGTTCTTCGTGTTCATCGTAGGGATCCACTCCAAACGTGAAAGATCTTCCCCATAAGGTTTCACCCTACATCATATGGTATCATGAGCCACGTTGATCACGTTTTTTGAGCCCCTACCCCGTGTTTTCTAGCTTGATTTTGTTGTTTTTGTCCTAAATTTGAAAATTCCCCACCAAAAATAGCCCCAATTTTTTTTGTGATTTGTTGGTTTAGTGTGATTTTGTTGGATTTGATCCATGGATTTGGTGTTTAGCAAGTAGATCCACCCCTCTACCACCTTCCCCTACCTTCCATTCTTTGATTTTGGCCTAAAATTCGAGTTTTTGCCACGGATCCGGAGCAGTTCGTCCGCTCTCAGAGGACCCCGTGCACACGGGCCATCGGGACCCTGTGCACACGGGCCTGTCAGACCCCGTGCGCACGGCCCTTCCAGTGCGTTTCTTCCGCGGTGCCTTCCACCTCCCACCCTCCCATACCACCCCCTACTCCCTAGCCACGAGATCCATTCGCTTTGCAGCCCAAATCGCAAGAAATCCGCCAAACCCGCATGTCCTAGGTGACCCAAGTGCCCTCGATGTGTGTACCGTGCGCACGGGACCCCGTGCCCTAGACCCCGTGCGCACGGCCCCCCCCAGGCCAGCCACGAGCAGTTCACAGTTTTGCCCATAACTTCCACATCCGGAGTCCGATTGTCGCGTTCTTTAGCTCGTTGAGTAGCTATTGACATCCACCATCCACCTAGTTAGGTTCCAACACCATTTGACTCCACCAAAAATTTGACACTTTGGCATCTTTGCCTAGGGCTTCCACCACATCATCCGCATAGCCACCACCATAGTCTTCCGCAACCTAACCCGTTTCGCTCCATATAGCATTTGTGGTTGTTTGAGTGGTGACTTGAGTCTCCTAAGGTGTTTCGGCTACTTAGGGACGGTTGCTTCTTCATCATCCACCACCACCATTTCCACATAGGCTTACCCACCATACACTTCCACCACACCAACTTAACCCAATTTTGTTTGAGTGGTGACTTGAGTCTCCTAAGGTGTTTCGGCTACTTAGGGACGGTTGCTTCTTCATCGTCCACCACCATTACCTCCACTTCCGCATTGCCTAGTGCAACACAACCGCTTTCCGCTACCACCATTTGACATTTGTCATTTGAGATTTTGAGTTCGTGGTTTTTTCCGTTTCCTAAGGTGTTTCGGCTACTTAGGGACGAGTCACCATCATCTTGGTATCTACATCAAGAACACCGCCACTCATCATCGCAAAGGACGGTAACCTCGACGACACCATTGTATATTCTCCTTGCAATTGCATTGATAACCCTAGCCCATTTTTCGTTACTTGCTTATCGAGACTAGCCATTTGAGTATTGCCGGGCCACGTTACTTGTGCACATTAGTGATCTACACCTCCCGTTGCATACATACCATATCATATTGGTATCATATCAGCCATTGTGTCACAATATCGTTCCCGCATATATACAATAGCTATCTTGGTTTGTGCATTGTGCAAAAGTGGCCATAGAAAAAAAAAGAAAAAGAATAAGCTTTTAAGCAAAAGAAAAGAGAGCAAAGAAGCTTGTAAGCAAGTGCCATAGCATCATACTCCATTGCACATAAGATTTTCATATCCGATCATCTTGGATCAAACACCGGGAACCATACATACATAGCATTCTTGGGATAGAAGTTCATACATTTGGCATCTTATAGGTTGTGCACAAGTGTCGTATCCGCCTATTGAGCAATCGTGCTAGCGTCTCTCTTGAGTTGTGCAACACGAGCGTTTTGCTGGATTCCACATTTTGAGCTCATTCCTTGGTTGCACGGCCCCATTTATCTATACGTGTGTGTGTTTCAGTGTCCCATTCTTTGCTATTGGTCTACTTGTTTCACTTGCGAATTTGTGAATCTTTTCCAACATTATTGACTCTTGCTAACATTTTTGCATCAAATTTTTGTGCCACTATCCTCACCGAGCTCCACCATAAGCCTTATTTGTGTAGGTGTGAGAAACCGACAAGAATTGGTACCAATTGTGCTATTTCCTTGTTACATCATTGAGTGATCATTGATCCATTTTCAACATCGGTCAAGGTACATTTGGTCAAGTTCTTCTCTTTCTCCCACTCATATTTGCTCGAGTTTTGTGATGGATAGGCAAGGCATTTCCTCTCCGGTCTTCGACAACAACGAAGAAGTGAACAACTACATCACCAAAAGGTCCATCTTCGGACTACAACACGAAATGCATGGAGCACAATCCACCTTGCAAGCACGCATCGAGAACCTCTCCATCGACATTCATCTCTCCGAAGCAAGGAAAAGGGACTACATCGACAACAAGCTTGCCGCACAAAACGAGGAGCAAGATGCGAGGATGGAAGAGATTCGGGCCTTGATCAAGTCTTCTTCCCCTTCGTAATCTTCAAGGCGGCGACGTTCAAGCCACAAGTCTTCAGAGCGCCCAAGCGATGCAAGCGCATGTCGTCCACGTCCACATCTCCATGGCGACCACCATCACGTTCGTGATCCACATCGTCATGAAGGGCAAGTCACCTCCAAGCATCATGTGCACGCATTTACGATTTAACGACATCTACTATGAGCTCAACCACGACAATGACATCATCATCATGAAGATGCTCCACAAGCGCAAGTGCACAAGTCACAACAAGCCCTACTTCACGCCAAGTCCAAGCTTCAAGAGCACAAAAGAAGACCGCGAGACGGCCACCACCAAGACGGCGCTATGGCTACACCAACCACTTCGGCATCTTCGCCAAGTGCTATCAAGGCATCTTCGCCTTTGGACGTATGGCATCTTCGCCTTTGGACGTACGGCATCTTCGCCTACTTCCCACGAGTACCCCTACACCGACTTCAACAACTCCAAGGCGACTACCTACGAGCAAGGGTGACACTTCCATCTTCGGAAGCCCCCCAAGGAAGATGGCCGAGCATGGGAAATTCCCTTCGGTCATGGAGACGAGCTACGAGGTGCCACATCATATGGGCCTCCAACAACAAGACGGTGACATGAAGGTTGAGCATGGGACTATCCCTTCAACCAAGGCAGCAATAGTAGTAGAGCATGGAGACATTTGCACCAACATCTCTCCGACACCCACATATCACGAGATGCCCCAAGTGCCATGTGAGGAGAGCCACCACCACATAAGTGAGATGAGTGACTCCACCATATGTGACATTGAAAGCATTTCCTATGAGAGGATGAGTGTGACCACCACTAGCCCCACACATGAGAGCATGCAACATATCCTATGTGAGGTAGAGAGCCATTTGAGTGACTCCACCAACCATACGAGTGAGAGCATCCTTGAGGGAGTGAGTGAGCCACAACACTTAGTGAGTGAGGTAGTTGACACGGCATGTGAGGCCATTATGATTTCTAACGACTTACCCTCTACTCCGAGTGTGTTTTCTTCTTTGGTGCTAGGTCTCCTACATGACGACATGCCTACCATTGATGAGTCCATACCTCCAATGGAGACGATGATGGCCATGATGGACGATGATGCACCCCCCACATGGTTCCATCAAGATGAAGATGACAACGAGTGGATCTTCAATACCTCACCTACAGCACATGAGCGACCTTCCAATGGTAACATAGGTGATGGTGCTTCTCTTGTCCCACTAGTGGACACTCTTGACAATGATTTCTCCCATGATGTTGACCCACCTATTACCATGCCTCATGCTAGTGAAACTTCTTCATGCCTTGACTTACCTATTTATGATGAATATGATGATGAGCATGTTGAGTTGCCTAGTTGTGATGCTATGCTTCATAGGATATCTTGTGAAAAATCTAGTGGTAACGTCATGTTTGGACAATCCATTGAACTTGTCATATGCTATGAGTGAGATCTCCCATATAGCCTCATTTCAATCTCAACATAGTAACTATGCATGCCCCATTAAAATAAATCCCATTTGCACTTATGGCATAGATGACACGATGATGGTCATTGGCTTTTGTTTTTCTTGTGATGATATTGCCATGCTTCCTTTACATGATTTTATGCAATTCATCTACTATACCATGCCATGATCACATTGTTCCAAATATGCATTGTTTTGGATGTTGTCAATATTCTCCATGTGATGTTTCCATTAATGCTCATGAGGAGACCCCCATAGTTTCCTCGTACATATTAGGAGATCTTGATGCATTCCATACTTTGCATGATTTCCATGATTGCTTGCACCATATGCATTCCATGAATAACAATGCTCTAAATATTGCTCGTGATGCATTACCCAACTTGAGTCTCCATTATGCTATACATCATAACAAACCTATCATGATGGATGACATGTTTCTATATCACGCATCTCATTTATTTGAGCATTGGATATTTGGTGCTAACCAACACAAGCATGTCTGCATCATGATGGATGATGTGTACATCTACCACACACACACACACATTTTTCCTTTGTCTTTGTTTTGTATAGGTACTCATGTCTTCTCGTCAACTTCTCAATCCCATGATTTGACGAAACGAGCTCTTGAGAGCAATGACGATTTGGGATCCCGTGGACTATCCTTACCACCGTCCCCTTCGCGCAAGGACTACACGCATCTCCTCTACTTGGCTCTCACACGGCTATGGGCCATTTACCACTTGCCACATTATGCTCATTTTACCGTGTTCACTTTGCATGGTATGCTTGCTTCTATGCCTTTGCCATGCAATTGTGACCCTTGCTTGCATCTACCCATGTTTCATCATTATGCTCCTTCTATGCGTATTTGCATGCTTGGTAGAGATCCTTGTTGCTAGTGCCATGTTTATCATGTGCCCCATGCTATGGATACTTGTTGTGTTGGGAGAGTCAAGATGACACATTGCTATTTACATATGGCTTCTCACCAATACATTCATGCCATTCTACTCATATCTTGCTTTCATGATTGTGCTATGACATGTGAATTATTCATGCCCACTATTTGCACCAATGACATGTTCGCCATGATTTCTTCTAGTATGTTGCATCTTCGCACTACTATCTTGCTTGACTTGATCGATTTGATTGCTTGCTATGTTGCATCACCCATGTTCCACTATCACTTGCTTTCTTGGGTTGATGACATATATGTTCATGCCTCTCACATGATTTATCTTGATCATTGTCTCTTGTATCAATTAGTTGCCTCTTTCATATTCAATTGTATTGAGTGCAACCATAGTATGCTTATTGATCTTGGAGACTTTGACACCTTCCTTGTGATGCATGCTTGTTTACTTGAGCCTCTTGTATTTGGTTGTTCTTGCATCATACGCCTCCATACTATGAAATGCTCCCTTGTACCTTCTTATGATGAGCTTGATGCATACACTTGTTGGGCATCTCACCCCTCGAATGATAGGTCTTGCATTTGCACTATCCTAATTTGTTTTTCCGAGTGTTTATCATGTTCTTTCATTTTGAAGGATTCACAAGGCGGTGCCATAAAGACAAATTTTGGTTATGTGAAGGCGTACATGATGTGCAACACCAACATTTGTGAGAATCTCCTAAAGGTGAACTCCTTCCCTTTGAGCCATCTTCAAATATGCATATTGGATGGGCCGTACTTTCATTGTTGTTTCCTTCTTCTTGTCTACATGATACATATATTGGATGGAGGACCGACATTGGAGATGGACCCTATGGACCTTCAAGTTGAGGAGTGCCACGACTTCGACCTATGGTACATCCATGCCTACCATGTACATGGCGATACGGTTTACGATCCGAGGTCGGATCTTTCCCAAGGGGGAGGAGATGATGCGGGGCATCCAACGTTCATCTCCATGTACACCTTCATAGCACATCAAGCCCCAAGAGGACCTACCGGAGTTAAGGTGAACCCGCTCTTCTTCGAGAAGATCATGAATATCCATTGGACTTGATTGCTACCTCACCAAAGAGCTCTATGTGTCCTTAGATATGAAGACCGACGACCACAAGCTGGTGAGGAACACCCCAAAGGAGTAGGAGAAGGACCCCAAGGCCACAAGGAAGAAGATGGAGCCCAACAGGAGCTGGACAGAGGTCCCAGTGACCCCTGCGCAAGACGGGCCCCCGAGACCCCTGCGCACGGACTACTCAGGAGAGTTTGCGCTGGAGCACCCGTGCAAGACGGCCTGCACTGCCCACGGCCCACGGGCCCAACTTACAGGCGCACGGCTCATCAGATGGACGGCCATGATCTCCACTCCGAGCCCCTCTTCCTCCACTTCGTCCCCAAGACTATATATTCCGTACCTAGACCATTTCTTAGGGTTAGCAAAGGATATGTTAGACATATGAGAGCTTTGCTCCATGGATCCACTCCACTAGGAGATCAAGACCTCCTCTTGGAGTGGCCTAGCTCAAGACCCCCTCATGGGTGGCCCCTATCAAGACCTCCTCACGGAGAAGAACCCGGTTACCTCTTGTATCGTCCTTTGTTGATCGTGGATCGTGTATCTCTCTTTGTGTTCATCGTTCTAGCACATGTGTAATCGAATCTTGTTGGTTTTAGTGATTCTCTTGTGTTTTCCCCGTGATTTCCCTCGTGCTCTTCCGCTCGTTCTTCGTGTTCATCGTAGGGATCCACTCCAAACATGAAAGATCTTCCCCATAGGGTTTCACCCTACATCACTAATGTGGCGCCTGAAGTGAATATGGTGCCTGAAGCTAATGTTCCGCCTGAAGCCAATGTGCAGCTTGAAGCCCATGTCAATGCCAATGCTCCTGTACCTCCTCCAAGACCTCACACTATTGAGCAGGCATTTGATTGCGGCCAACTTGTCACTGTTCGATGGCCTATTCTGGTTCCTCCGCCTACTCCTGGACCACAATTTGACTACCATGTGGAGCACAGGCCTCAGGTCCAGAAGCCAAAGCCCCGACTGCCAAGATTTCCTGGAGTTGCAACTTCGCCAGGATCATAAAATGTCAATAGCTTCGGGGCTCACAATACCTTCTTTGACAGTGCAAAGAACCCTTACTCAAGGCCAAGAATCTCATCTGATCGCTTCTGGAGCTATCAGTAGCGCAGCTATTACTCATGCATCTTATAAAATCAAGGGCGAATCGTTCCTCACATGCGTCTGGATTGTGAAGCCATTGCTGGTCTGCCCTGCTTGGAAGAAGCTCTAGACTGCTTCAGAGATGCTGGACTTCTGCAGTTTGTCACTGACAAAGAGCATTGGAATGAGGAGCTTCTACTACAATTCTATGCCACTCTTCATATTCGTGGTTACAACGGGGATCCGAAGACTTGGGTCCTAGAGTGGATGACAGGTGATGTACACCATGAAGCCAAAGCCCAAGATATCATTGAGCTTACTTCCCTGCCCACTCAAGGTGAACTCTATGAACCTGGTTGTCAGCTACACCGCAATGCATTAGAGAGCATATTTCAGAAGCCTGAGCCCAACATGATTCAGATGCTCAGCATGATGAAGCCACTGCCACGAGATGTTGAATATCCAAAGGAATTCTTTGTTGAAGACCTAGAGTATCTGCCCCGTACCATTTATCATATTATACGGTGAACTCTATGGCCTGTCAAAGGACATTCTCCTGCAGCCAAGCTTGAAGGCGCAATGAAGACATTGGTTTTCTATATCCTCAATGGCATCAGCTTCAATGCTCAAGATTTCTTCATCAGGCAACTTGCAGCTTCTGGAGTTGATCTCTTTGGCCTGGAGTTTTACGCTCCATGGGTGATGCCCTTAATCAAGCTTCACTCTTCTGTCAACTATCAACCCTCTGCGCGCAACCATCTTATCTTCTTGCCAGAGGTTGATATGTCTGTCGAAGCCATCTACCCTGAACCAGCAAAGGAGCCAATTTATCTTCATAACATTGATCGCCAAAGCTTTTCGCAACCAATTGAGGGATTTCTTGCTGCAACTCGTGTTTATCTTCTGGCTGGTAACACACGTGCACCTCATCGTGCAACTACTGAAGCCACTGAAAGCACTATTGCTCAAAGGCCTCGGAAGCAATCTCGCGTTCTCAATGACCAAGAGCTTCTCGTGGAATTGCATCAGAAACAGGATAAGCACCATGACTGGCTGAAGCATCAGATGCAGAGCCTCTTGGTGGATGTTAATCGCATTCGAAATCTTGCCACCAAGAATGCCTTCGTATCACATGAAGCCTGTAGGAGGTCATGTAAGAGTCTGACTTTGCTAATCTCCGAAGATGATCCTCGTGAAGATGGCTTCACTGAGCGCTACAAGTTTGATTCCACGCCTCCCCGCAATGCCGTCTTGCACCGTAATCCTTCCTTACAAGACTCAGAATACTCATCCTCGGCTGCAACGGTTAATGCTAGAGTCGTCGATGATGATGATGATGCCACATCTCCAACCACTACTTCGCCACGTCTCGACACTGCACCAGACCCCTCTGCACCACCTAACTCCAACATCGACCCTGCACCTTCATCTTCTCCCGATGAGAACGAGTAGATGCTCTATGTCTTCAAACCTTTTTGGTCCTTACTGGCAAAAGGGGGAGAAGCATATGAGTTGATAGTCTTCAGGCGGGTCCATATGGGTGGTTGCTTCATATTTTGCCAAGTGGTTACAACTCTCATTTTGATACATTTGGTTCTTTTGGGTTGTAACACTTAAACTTGATGGTCGTCTGCTACTTTGTTTGCTATTCTGTGATGCGATGATAAATTTCGCATGAAGTCATTCCGCAGACGTCCATTTTTCATTATGCATGTCATTATCTTCGTTCCATCTTTATTTGCATAATGAATTGTCTTCATATGTTGAAGAGGATCTCCACAAGTAAAACTTGCCATGTGCATTTGCATTCAAACGCAAACTATCTATATGCACATCTTCAGGGGGAGCCTTTTGCTACTTATGAAGACAATACCTTAATCCTCACAATTTCACATACTTTTATCCCTGTTGAAAAATTCAACCAGTTTGTCATCAATCATCAAAAAGGGGGAGATTGTAAGTGCATCTAGTGCCACCCCTAGTTGGTTTTGGAGTATTGACGACAAACTTGGTTGAGGGACTAATGTGTTTGTGAGAATTGCAGGATAACACATGTAGTAGTCTCTCTTTGATTCGGTTTACCTACCAGAGATGACCCCTAAAAATGTGTGAAGACAATGGTGGTATGTGAAGATATTCACAATGAAGATTATGACTCGAGAAGACATTCACGTGAAGACTATGGAGTGCGAAGACATATCTGTTTTGTAGTTTTCTTTTCTTCTTTGTTGAGTCATAGGAACCACCGTACTGCTAAGTGGGGTCCAAGTGAACAAAGTCAGAGTGACTGAAATGATGATCAACCTAATCCTATGTCTTCGAGCGAATACAATGAGAGCAAATCTTATCGAGAGCTGGATAAGTCAGCTTTACTTGTAGCCCAAGTCAAGCTGCCGCGTGTATTTGAAATCTGACCATTGGACACGTGTCAGTTCCTTAGTGACCCAGGGTCATTTCGGACAAATCAGGTCGGGTTGCCTCCTGGCTATAAATAGCCCACCCCCTACACCATAAATTGGTGGCTGCTCAGAGTTAGTGCACGGCTTTTGTCGTTTGAGAGCAACCCACCTCCGAAGCATTTGAGAGAGAGATCCTTGCAAGGACAAAGCCCAAAACACCCAGAGCCCAAAGAGTGTTAGGCATCACTGAAGTCTTTCTGTCAGCGTGATCTGAAGACTTATTACACTTGAGGACTATGAATCCTCCAGCCGGTTAGGCGTCGCGTTCTGAGCATCCAAGAGTCATTGTGGATTGCCGGTGAACAAAGTCTATGAAGGTTTGTAAGTCTACCTTGAAGACTTACCAGAGTGATTGGGTGAGGACTAAGTGTCCTTAGCTCAAGGGGAATAAGGTTAAGACGCAGTCTTCTGAGTTGAATCTCAGCCTCCCTAACCAGACGTCTGATTGTCACAAAGAATCGAACTGGTCCAACAAATCCTTGTCCTCACCAAGCAACTGGTTCTATCTCCTCCCTCACTTATTTACAGTTTGTCTTCGTGAAGTCATTTGCATGCTTGCCTGATCTGTTTGACTTCACTGTGTGACGACTATTGTTGTTTGGCTTCATACTATCTTCCATCCTGATCTATACTACCTAGCTGCCAATAGTCTTCGTGCTTTCACTTCATTAATTACTTGTCTATGGCTTGTCTAGTGTAGTCTACCTTCCGCTGCATATCAATAGGTTCATTTCTATCGTTTGTCTTCAAAGCCCCCGTGTTTTGAAGACTTTCATAAAAATTGCCTATTCACCCCCCCTCTAGTCGATAACTAGCACTTTCACCTATGCATCAAACCACAACGGTGTTTCGTCAAGTTTGTTGTTTTAACCTTCTTCAAGGACCGGCCGCAGTCAAATTCGATTCAACTAAAGTAGGAGAAATAGACACCCGCCAGCCACCTTTATGCAAAATTAGTTGCATGTCTGTCGGTGGAACTGGTCTCATGTGCGTGGACATGTAAGGTTGGTCCAGGCCGCTTCATCCCACAATACCACCAAATCAAAATAATACATTGGTGGTAAGCAGTATGACTATCACTACCCATAACTCTTTGTGTTCTACTCGTGCATATCATCTACGCATAGACCTGGCTCGGATGCCACTGTTGGGAAACGTAGCATGCAATTTAAAAAGATTCCTATGCTCATGCAAGATCTATCTAGGAGATGCATAGCAACGAGGGGGAGAGTGTGTCTACGTACCCTTGTAGACCAAAAGCGGAAGCGTTTGACAACGCGGTTGATGTAGTCAAACTTCTTCTACCTCCGACCGATCAAGCACCGAACATACGACACCTCCGAGTTCTGCACACATTCAGCGTGATGACGTTCCTCGCCTTGTTGATCCAGCAAGGTCTCGAGGAAGTAGATGAGTTCCTTCAACACAATGGCGTGGTGACGGTGATGGTGAAGTGAGTGATCCATGCAGGGCTTCGCCTAAGAACCGCGAGAATATGACCGGGGGTGTAAACTGTGGAGGGGGGCGCCGCACACGGCTAACAATTGATGTTGTGTGTTCTAAGCGCCCCCTCCCCACATATATATAGGTGGGAGGGGGAGGGGAGCAGAAAGGGTGCACCCCAGGTAGGAGGAATCCTACTTGGGATCCTCCCCAATTCGGCCTCCCCCCCTTCCATATTTGCCGGAGGGGGAAAATGGAAGAGGAAGGAGAAAAGGAAAGGGGGGGCGAACCCCATCTTTCCCCTTCTCCCACTCGGCCTCCTTCCTTGGGGGGGGGGCACCCCTTGTGGACTGGTGTGCTCCCCTCCTATGGCCCATGTGGCCCTTATATTTCCCCAGGGGTTCCGGTAACCCCCCCCCCCCGGTACTCCAATAAATATCCGATACACTTCGGAACACTTCCGGTGTCCAAATACTATCATCCTATATATCAATATTTACCTCTCGACCATTTCGAGACTCCTCGTCATGTCCATGATCTCATCCTAGACTACGAAAAACATTCGGTCACCAAATTACATAACTCATATAATACTAAATCGTCATCGTACGTTAAGCGTGCGGACCCTGCGGGTTCGAGAACTATGTAGACATGATCGAGACACCTCTCCGTCAATAAAAAATAGTGGAACCTGGATACTCATATTGACTCCTACATATTCTATGAAGATCTTTAACGTTCGAACCGTTATGACAACATATGCTATTCGCTTTGTCATCGGTATGTTACTTGCCCGATATTCGATCGTCGATATTCACATACCTAGTTCAATCTCGTTACCGGCAAGTCTCTTACTCGTTCCGTAATACATCATCTTGTAACTAACTCATTAGTCACTTTGCTTGCAAGGCTTCTTATGATGTGCATTACCGAGAGAGCCCAGAGATACCTCTCCGATACTCGGAGTGACAAATCCTAATCTTGATCTATGACAACCCAACAAACACCTTCAGAGATACCTGTAGAGCATCTTTATAATCACCCAGTTATGTTGTGACGTTCGATAGCACACAAGGTATTCCTCCGGTATCCGGGAGTTGCATAATCTCATAGTCGAAGGAATATGTATTTGACATGAAGAAAGCAATAGCAATAAAACTGAACGATCAATATGCTAAGCTAACGGATGGGTCTTGTCCATCACATCATTCTCCTAATGATGTGATCCCGTTCATCAAATTACAACACATGTCTACGGTTAGGAAACTTAACCATCTTTGATTAAAGAGTTACTCTAGTAAAGGCTTACTAGGGACACATTGTTTTGTCTATGTATCCACACATGTATCAACTTTTCAGTTAATACAATTCTAGCACGAATAATAAACATTTATCATGATATAAGGAAATATAAAATAACAACTTTATTATTGCCTCTAGGGCATATTTCCTTCATTACTTTTGTTCTTGGGGTCACGGGAGAAATCTTGTTGCAAGTAATCATGTGAACATGATATGTGTTCGATATTTTGATGGTAAGTATTTTGTGATTACCTCAGTGGTGTCATGTGAACGTCGACTACATGAGTCTTCACCATATTTGGGCCTAAGGGAATGCATTGTGGAGTAGTTATTAGATGATGGGTTGCAAGAGTGACAGAAGCTTAAACCCTAGTTTATGCACTATTCCGCAAGGGACTGATTTGGATCCAAAAGTTTAATGCTATGGTAAGAATTTATTCTTAATACTTTTCTCGTAGTTGCGTATGCTTGCGAGGGGTTAATCATAAGTAGGAGGTTTGTTCAAGTGAGAACAACACCTAATTGCTGGTCCACCCACATATCAAATTACCAAAGTAGCGAACACAAATCAAACCAACATGCTAAAATTCCCGTGGTGAAATTCCCTTAACCCTAAACCCTAGATGAAATTCCCGTGTACCCTCAAATCGCTTTGCTTATCATAAGAGACCATTTTGGCATGTCCTTTGCCTCAAAAGGATTGCGCTACCTTGCTGCACTTTTGTTACCATTACCGTTACTTGCTCATTACAAATTATCTTGCTATCAAACTACTCGTTACTTATAATTTCAGTGCTTGCAGAGACTACTTTGCTGAAAACCACTTGTCATTTCCTTTTGCTCCTTGTTGGGTTCGACAATCTTACTTATCGAAAGGACTATGATTGATCCCATATACTTGTGGGTCATCATTGCCTCCGTCATGGATGATGTCCAGCATCTCCCCATCATCAGCCGACATCGCGCCCAATTGAGACAAACCGGCAAACAGAGAACAGGCACTAGGTTGATCCATGCCTGGCTTTCGCTTCAGGACAAGCTGCGGTGATGGAGAGTCCGCGGAATTGATGGGTGTGTTGAGGTTAATGCTCCATGGTACATGTGGAGCGGATGTGGTCGGGAAGTGGTGCTGAAGACTGAGCTACTTGGTCGCGTAGTAGTACAGCGATTGAAACTGCTCTGGCTAGACCGACAAGTGCATCGACGTCGCCCCCGCCTGCTGGCCTTCTTCGTCTCAAGGGGTGCCACCTAATCGACTGCCGCAATTGCTACCTTCCTGTCCCTCTGCTTGCGTGGGATCACGCTGCATATCACCGAGTTGATCTTGTGGGCGGTCACCACCTCTCGATCACCCGACTCAGGCTTCGGCTTCAGCGGCCGTTCAAGCATCTCGATCGGGTCCATGCAGCGGTGGACGGTGAAAAAGTCGGGGATTGGGGTGAAGGGCAGCGACGATCGAAGCGGAGAAGGTGGGAAAGCATGGGTTTTGGTGCGAAAAAAGTGTGGAATAATCCAAATGTGCATGCGTGAATGGGCCGGGGGAGTAGGACTCCTACATGGTGAAGGTTCGGGCGTCCGCAAAACTTCCTTGGTTTGACGCCGATTTGCAGGAATTCGGATACACAGACGCGTCCCAAAACGTTTACAACACAACATTGGATGGTAAAAATGTCTGAACACTGCGATTCGTACATTTAGAGGCGGTTTCAAAGTATTGCGTTCGAGCTGCCCTTATGTTGTTGGATGGCGCCTTTGGTAATGTCGTGACTGATTTCCGACAACAGTAAGCCAACCATGACGTGGCACCATGGAGTTGTTCATGCTGCCCGTGCCAGAGCTTTAGAGCAACTCTAGCAGATGCGCTATATTCCCGTCTCGCAAAATCATTTTACGGTTCCCCCTTAGCGGGAAGTGATGCGCTCCAACAGAAAAGATCCTGCAAAAGCTTACTACAAATTTAAAAACATAGATAAAACACACTTCTCGCTACAAAGTTCATCACACAACACATCAGAATTCATCATACATAGATAAAACATAGAAATAGATGCAGGAGTGGCGATGGCTTAGTGCTTGACGCCGAGGAAGAATGCCTCCGCAAACTTGCCACAAGCATGGGCGAATGCGTGCTCCTCGTTCGCCGCGGCGAACCTGTGGGCGGGGCCTTCTTCTCCGGCCTCATTGCTGCACTCCGTGACGAGGATCCCCGTATCCACCTTGTAACAAGCCACGGTGTGTGGGGAGGGCTCTTGTGGAGGCAGTTGAATTGGGCCCAAGGGAAGCGCTCGCCCCTGCAGGGGAGACGGCCGCGCTCCCGCGCCTGCTGTGACCGCCAAGATTCGGCAGCGGGCGGAGGGAGTTGCTGGCCTCCGCATCGTTGTGGAAGATCTTGCGCGGCGGCGACTTGCCATGACCACTGCCACCATGCTCACGTACGGATCCTCGAAAAAAAAGCTTTGTGCCAGGTGAATCGCTCGCCGGAGAGAGAAAGGGAAGCAGCGGAGGAGAAAGGAGGCGGCAAAGGAAATGAGGGACGCGAATCCTAAATTGAATGTCATGTGGTAGATACAGCAGCCGAAGGGCGTTTTTGCGGGCGGCTCGTATAATTTTTGTGGGCCGGGCTAAATATAACAGACTTATTCGAGCCAACAAACACGCAAAAATGCTACTCCCTCCGTTCATTTTTATAAATCGTTTCAGACAACTTAAATTGAACTGTTTTGCATAGTATCTAAAATGTCTACAAAGCCTTATAAAAATGAACAGAGGAAGTATATGAGTCGGAATTATGCGGTCGACGAGGTTATACAACATGCTCTTACGTGCCCAACCGAATGTAGGTTAGCCTTCAGCGTAGCATGGAACAACAGTAGCACCGCGACTTCTTTTTCTGATCAACATGAGCAGTATGTTGTACTCCCATTAATTCGTGGAATCTACATTTTTACAAAAGAATGTGGCTAGGTTTTCGTACTAACATTTAACCAAGTCTCAGTCAAGTGACATAACTTATAAAAAATTAAAGAATTTTTTAAATATGAATCTTAATGTAAGATCTAAAGAATATAAGGGCAACTCCAACGGACCAACCCAAATGGACGGCGCATTTGTCCGCTTTTTGTTCGTTTATCGTCCGCCCACCCGGTGTCCGTCCAGTTTTGCATTTGGGTCGGCAGTGCGCCCAACGCGCCGACCCATTTCATGTCCTATTTAATTTTTAAATAAAAAAGGCCCGCGGCCGATCATGCCAACGACAATGTCTCATGCCAGCACCATGTCAGCGCCGGCACACAATGCCGGCTTCAGAAAATATCACCATAGTTCATGTTGACGCACTCGCCAGCCGGCCGGCACACATGCCAGCACACAAAAAAGGGTAGGACTTGAGTTCGACCGCGCCATAGATCACTAGTCGTCGAAGTTGAGCATGTCGGCCTGCATCTTCTCGAACCACGACCTCTTCCTTGGTGACACGGTGTTGAGATCCACCTTCATGATCTCCACCCCGGTCATCATGCTCGCGAGAGCCACTTCTTCCGCCTTGGTCTTGGCGTTGGCGGCCTCGATTTCTAGCATTTTTGGCTTGCTTCTCCGCCTCTAGCTCGAACATCTTGGCTTGCTTCTCGGCGTCCAGATCAAGCCTCCTTCTTTGGATCTTCATGAAAGCATCCATTTGCTCCGCCTTGAAACGTCGGCGCTCCTTGAGGGAGTCCCGGACTAGGGGGTGTCCGGATAGCCGGACTATCGTCGCGGCCGGACTCCAAGACTATGAAGATACAAGATTGAAGACTTCGTCCCGTGTCCGGATGGGACTTTCCTTGGCGTGGAAGGCAAGCTTGGCGATACGGATATGTAGATCTCCTACCATTGTAACCGACTCTGTGTAACCCTAACCTATCCGGTGTCTATATAAACGGAGGGTTTTAGTCCGTAGGACGAACAACAATCATACCATAGGCTAGCTTCTAGGGTTTAGCCTCCTTGATCTCGCGGTAGATCTACTCTTGTACTACCCATATCATCAATATTAATCAAGCAGGAGTAGGGTATTACCTCCATCGAGAGGGCCCGAACCTGGGTAAAAACATCGTGTGCCTTGTCTCCTGTTACCATCCGCCTAGACGCACAGTTCGGGACCCCCTACCCGAGATCCGCCGGTTTTGACACCGACATTGGTGCTTTCATTGAGAGTTCCTCTGTGCCGTCACCGATAGGCTCGATGTCTCCTACGATCATCAACAACGACGCGGTCGGTGAGACTTTTCTCCCCGGACAGATCTTCATGTTCGGCGGCTTCGCACTGCGGGCCAATTCGCTTGGCCATCTGGAGCAGATCGAAAGCTACGCCCCTGGCCATCAGGTCAGATTTGGAGACTTAAACTATACGGTCGATATCCACGGAGACTTGATCTTCGACGGATTCGAGCCGCAGCCAAGAGCGTCGCACTGTCTCGGTGGGCATGATCTAGCTCTGCAGCCGAACAGTGCCCTGGAGGCCGCACCAGTATCTGCTCCGACCCTTAATCCGTAGCCGGATTTCCCGATCGAGGACGAGTGGTTGGACACCGTCTCGGGGGCTACAATCTCTACGGCGATTGAGCCGAACTCCATCCCCGCCCTTGCGAAGACCTCGACTCAGGTGCCGGACTCCTCTCCGGACTCCGAACCCTCCGCTACCGCCAATCGAATCCGATTGGGCGCCGGTCATGGAGTTCACCGCAGCGGACATCTTCGCACTCGCCCTTTGGCGACATCCTGAATTCACTAAAGTCTCTCTCTTTATCCGGAGAGCCCTGGCCGGACTATGGACAGGAAGGTTGGGATGCGGACGACGAAGAAATTCAACGCCCACCCACCACCCACTTTGTAGCCACTGTCGATGATTTAACCGACATGCTAGACTACGACTCCAAAGACATCGACGGTATGGACGACGATGCCGGAGACGACCAAGACCCAGCGCCTACAGGGCACTGGAAGGCCACCTCGTCATATGACATATATATGGTGGACATCCCAAAATATGGGAACGGCGACGGAACAACGGATGATGACCCCTCCAAGAAACAGCCGAAGCGTCGACGTCAGCGGCGCCGCTCTAAATCCCGCCATAATAAAAATGGTGATTCCGGCACGGGAGATAATAACACCCCGGACAATGCCGAAGAGAACCCCCTCCAGCAGGACTTTGCGCAGGAGGAGGGAGAAGCAAGTCCGCACGACAGTGCGGCAGAAAGAGAGGTTGAGGACGATAATTATGCGCCTGAGGATCTCGCCGACGACGACTTCGAAGATGAGGCAAGCCTCGACGACGACGAGTTTGTCGTGCCTGAGGATCTCGCCGAACAGGAGCGTTTCAAACGCAGGCTTATAGCCACGGCAAGCAGCCTCAAGAAAAAGCAGCAACAGCTTAGAGCTGATCAAGGCCTGCTAGCTGACAGATGGACTGAAGTCCTTGCAGCCGAAGAGTATGAACTCAAACGCCCCTCCAAAAGCTACCCCAAACGCAGGTCGTTGCCTCGATTAGAGGAGGAAACACCCAAGTCACTGGCACACGACATGGCAGATCGGCCACCTCGTGGCCGCGACAGAGAAGCCTCTCGGCTCTCCGCTCAAGCCACACCCCGACGCCGCTCAAAAAGTACCAAGGCACGGGAAAACGCGCCGGACTTGCGAGATATATTGGAGGATAAGGCAAAACATACAAGATCGATTCCACGGATCGGCGTGGGCGCCCAAAGCAATGCGGGATGATTACCGTCGCTACGGACACAAAGAAACCGGCCGGGCGAACACAAGAGACAAAGCTCATATGAGCTACGCCGTGATATAGCCCAATACAGAGGCGCCAAGACACCCACTATGCTTCACAGAGGAAGTAATGGATCATCAAATCCCGAGGGCTTCAAGCCCGTAAACATCGAATCATACGATGATACCACAGATCCTGCATGCGGATCGAGGATTATCTCCTCCATATCCACATGGCCCGCGGTGATGATCTACATGCCATCAAATACCTCCCGCTCAAGCTTAAAGGACCAGCTCGACATTGGCTCAATAGCTTGCTGCCAGAATCAATTGGTTGTTGGGAGGACACGGAAGCCGCATTCCTTGATAACTTCCGGGCACATATGTGCGACCACCAGACGCCGATGACCTTAGCCACATAATTCAGCAGCCAGAAGAATCGGCCGGACAATTCTGGACTCGGTTCCGAACAAAGAAAAATCAAATCGTTGACTGTCCGGATGCAGAGGCCCTTGCAGCCTTCAAACATAACATCCGCGAAGAGTGGCTTGCTCGGCACCTAGGACAGGAAAAGCCGAAATCTATGGCAGCCCTCACAACCCTCATGACTCGCTTTTGCGCAGGAGAGGACAGCTGGCTAGCTCGAAGCAACAACTTGGCCAAACATTCTGATAGTCCGGATACCAAGGACAGCAATGGCAGGTCGGCGTCAGAACAAGAACAAGCGCCGCATTAACGGCGATATCTGAAGATACGGTTGCCAATGCCGGATTTAGAGGCTCTAAACCCGGTCATTGGAAGAAGCCATTCAAAAGAAATACCCAGGTCTGGCCCAACTTGGACCAGATACTCGATCGCTTGTGCCAAATACATGGCACTTCAAAAGTTAGCCAATCACACCAACAGGATTGTTGGGTGTTCAAGCAAGCAGTGCAAGTTAAGTGCGAACTCAATGACAAGGGGCTGCATAGCGACGACGAGGAAGAGCCCCGGCCGCCAAACAATAGAGGACAGAAAGGTTTTCCCACACAAGTGCGGACGGTGGACATGATATACGCAACCCACATACCCAAAAGGGAGCGGAAGCGTGCACTACGGGACGTATATGCGATGGAGCCACCGCCCCAAAGTTCAACCCATGGTCTTCCTGCCCAATCACCTTGATCAAGGGACCACCCCACTAGCATCCGTCACGGTGGCTTCGCCGCATTGGTTCTTGACCCAATCATTGACGGATTTCACCTCACCGAGTCCCGATGGACGGCGGTAGCAGCCTGAACTCGCTTTATCAGGATACGGCGCAAAATGGGCATAGACCCATCAAGGATTAAACCTACAAAGACGACCTTTAAAGGCGTCATACAGGGTGTAGAGGCCAATTGTACAGGCTCAGTCACACTCGAAGTGGTCTTCGGATCTCCGGATAACTTCCGAAGCGAAGAGTTAATCTTCGACATCGTCCCATTCCGCAACGGCTATCATGCACTGCTCGGACGAACCGCATTTGCAAAGTTCAATGCGGTGCCGCACTACGCATACCTCAAGCTCAAGATGCTAGGCCCTCGAGGAGTAATCACGGTCAATGGAAACACCGAACGCCTCTCCGAATGGAGGAGCATCTGGCTGACCCTCGCGGTGGAGGTGCAAAGCAGCCTCTCACGGCAATTCATGAGTCCGCCACTAAGCGTCCGGACACCGCCAAGCGCCCGAGTAACCTGCAACAAGACCACGGCAAGATTCAAGCACGAGTAGCAATCCGCCCCAACCCCAGCCCTCGCGAAATTGCGATGCTAGTAGTACGCTGCGTACATAATTACGCCTGGAGATACCATGGGCATATGGGGAGGGCAAGACAAGCACGCCAAGAATGCGGCTCGACCGCACTGTGGGCTCCCATTTGTGTCACTTTTTCTTTTTCTTCCTTTTTTTACTTTCAGGACCCGTCTTTGAGAAGTCCTGTCCGCACTCGAATCGCCGAACTCACGATGCAACAGCCGAAGCGGAAAGCCACGCCGAGTGTTGGTGGTCTCATTACGAGCATTATACCTGTTTTACATATCATCCAAATAGCTTACCCCCGGAGGGGGACATGTTAGATAGTCCCATCCCTTGCTTATCGCACTATTTGTATCGCTCGCTTCCAGTGCAGTACCTTTTTGAATAAACAATACATAGCTTTTGCTTATTATTGCTCTACTTCCTCTATATACACATATGTTCATTACATGACATGTTGCAACCGTACACTTTGGTACGGCCAATACACCAGGGGCTCAAGTATCCCAAAATTATGGTGTGATAAGTCCGAACAATTTCACAAGTGCGGCACCCCGAACTTATAGCATTATATGAATCGGCTCCGAATCATGTCTTGGGTCAATAGTTGGGTTTGCCTGCTCCGTGTTTTGGTACCTTACGTTCCGCTATATCGGCTAAGGTAGCATCGGAGAACCATCGCGATTGTGCCCAGCTTATGCTGGGTCGAGCACCTCGGTGGAGAAAGCTAAAACTGATCGTCATGATAGGGCGAGAGCCGATCGCTGTTCGAGAGGTTTTTCGGTCCCTAAAGACTTATGCCGCTTAGAGCGAGGAAACGGAATTGTCCGCCAAGGCGTGGATACCGCCTCAACTCGGTCTTCCGAATACTAGGGGCTTCGCCAAAATTTAAAATTATAGAATTCTATGGCTAAGTGAGAGTGTTCAAGCATTATAAGTCCGGTTGCCTAGTTCGTTGTGTTGAGCGCCACCCCAGATGGACCCAAAAATGGGAACAAGAGTGCTCATGTTTTTCCAGAACACCCCAGCTCTCGTGGCATGGGGGCTGAAGCCAACGACTTGCCTTCTCTCAAATTTGATGATCGGCAGCACATAAGTTAATATTTTAAATTAATAAGCGTTGCTTAGCGCATATGAACAAGTTTTCAGCACTGAGGATAACAAATGCGAAGTTTATTCAAAAATCACATCTCTGGAGCACTCATCCGCTATTCGGCGGGCACCCTTCAGAGGCCCTCATAGTACATTTCGGGCGTGCGATGCTCATGGCCTTCGGTGGCCCGTCCACACAAGCCTCTCCGCATCCAGCTTGCCCCAGTGCACTTTAGCACGGGCAAGGGCCCGACGGACACCTTCAAGGTAGACGGAGCGCTTGATGACTTCAAGCCATGGACAGGCATCCACCACCGCCGCACCAAGTCAAGTAGCTCCCGGGCATGGCCTCCAATGGCCACAACCGCGCTATAAGGCCCTTCATGGCCTGTTCGGCGACCTTATGGAGCTCGACCAGCTGCTTCAGCTGGTCGCTCAGGGGCACCGGATGGTCGGCCTCAGCATACTGAGACCAGAACACTTTCTCCGTGGAGCTCCCCTCCTGGGTGCGGTAGAATGCGGCGTCGGGACGCACGGGCAAATCTGCGAATGCTCACGGAGAGCTCCGAATCCGGGTAAGTAATAGGTAATTCACTTTCACATGCTTGCTTTGCATAAAGAATGCCTTACACCGCTATCTTCTTTAAAGACTCAATTTCTTGGAGGGCTTTTTGGGCCTCGGCCTTAGCAGCTTTGGCACTTTCAAGAGCCGAGGCGAGCTCGGACTCTCGAGTCTTGACCACGCCCAAACTCTCGTGTTTTTCCACGAGCTTGGAGCTCTTGCCGTACCTTGGCCAGCTGCGCCTCCCCCTTCTCTCGCTCGGTGCGTTCCGCAGCCGCTTTGTTTTCGGCCACGGACACCGCTTCCTTCAAGGTCGCCACCTCGTTCGTGGCCCCTGCAGTACCCAAGTTATTCCTGTTATTTTTTGCAACCAAAGCCTTTTCTATTAGGTATTTCTTTAATAAGGTATTACTTACCTTCTTTGTCCTCGATCTCCTTCTTGGCTTGTCCGAGCTCGTTCTCGGACCGCTCGAGGTTCTGCTTCAATGCATTGACCTCCGCAGTCAGTGCGGCAGAGGTTAGCAGCGCAGCCTGCATTCCCATATTTGACATACTTATGTTAGACTCCTGCATATATCTTTTTAGATCCTTAGTCCGGCTTTTCTTTCCGAACACCGAACTAAGCATCAGGGGCTACTGTCTATGCGGTTATATTTTTTACATATTCTAAAACTTACCTCAAAGCCTTGTTAGAAGGTCGGAGGCGAGGCTCAGTCAGCCCGCTCTTGGCGGACTAAACTGTCCGGATCACCGCACTCATGACAGTGCGGTGTTCCTCCTCGATCGAAGCGCTGTTAAGCGCCTCCTCTAAGCTATCCGGTGCCTCCGGTTGGACGGAGGACACCGGCGTCTTACCCTTCTTGCAAAGGATCCGCTGTCCGGACTTCGGAACGGCGATGGTTACGGCATGGAGTCCGGACGAGGGTCGGGCTTAGAGCCCTGGGGTCTTGCCCGCGTGCTCGAGTCCAGGAGGTCGCCTCGTGGCACCTCTGCGCTACCTCCTCTTGACCAAGCCCCCTTGGGGCCCGCTTGTGGCGTCGCCCACAGCGTGAGGCGAGGAGGCGGTCGGAAGCGAAGTACTCTCCATTTCCGACGAGCCCAGGGACCCGCTCGATGAATCGGCGAACTCGCCCTTGGGCGGGCTGCACGGTTGTTCAATGTTAGAGAACACTCTGCAATAATAAAAAAAACCATGGGTATCCGGACACTTACGATCTCGCCAGGGGCTTGGCCCTTGTGGGCCAGTCCTCCTCGTCGTCGTCGGCGTTGGTGGAGATGTCCGGGAGGAAGGGTTCTTCCTTCTTGGACCCTCCGGCCTCCCGGTTAGGCGGCCTTCCTTTTCTTCTCCTCCCGCCGGGGAGGAGCTTCTTCTTCCTCCTCGCGTCTTGGGAGAAGATTCCGCTCGAATCTGACAAAGACTGGCGCCATGAGCTCCTTCGAGTTCCGTGGACTCCTTCTTGGCCTTCTTCTCCGGCACCACGTGACGGCGCTGGAGCCAAGAGCCCCGCTAATCGGGCGTCCATTGGTCTTCGGCAAAGGAGCCGGACAGTTAATCTGTCCGGACGTCTTCGCCGATCTGTCAAAGATTAGGGAGTTTTAGATCCCATGTAGAGTCAATCTATGAAAAAGAGTCCCGTAAAGGGTAAAATAACTTACCTCACCGGCTGACGCCGCGAGCTGTATCCGCGATCTTTGGTAGCGGATCTTTGGGGCTTCGCGCCCTTGAACAACACCTTCCGGGCATCTTCGTGCGTAGTGTCGAAGAGCGGTTCAAGGTTTGGTGCTTGCCGGGATCGAACTCCCACAAGTTAAAGGCCCTTTGTTGGCATGGGAGAATCCGGCGGATGAGCATCACCGGATTACGCCGACAAGCCTAAGATTCTTGGCCACCAGGTTTCGGACGCATGTTTGAAGTCCGGATGTCTCGTCCGAATTCCCCCACGCCAGGCCCGTCTCTTTCCATGACGAGAGCCGTGTGGGAAAGCCAGATCTGAATTCGGGGGCCGCCACCCATTTGGTGTTGCGGGGCTCGGTGACGTAGAACCACCTCGATTGCCACCCCTTTATTGTCTCCACGAAGGCGCCTTCGAGCCATGGGACTTTGGCCATCTTGCCAACCATGGCGCCTCCGCACTCCGCTTGACGGTCGCCCACTACCTTCGGCCGGACGTTGAAGATCTTCAGCCATAAGCCGAAGTGGGGCGGGATGCAGAGGAAAGCCTCGCATTACGCATTTATAAACGCCGAGATGTTGAGGATGAAATTCGGGGCCAGGTCATGGAAGTCCAGGCCGTAGTAGAACATGAGCCCCCAGACAAATGGGTGAAGAGGAAAACCTAGTCCACGGAGGAAGTGGGGGAGAAACACCACCCTCTCACGGGGCCCAGGGGTCGGAATGAGCTGCCCCTCGTCGGGAAGCCTGTGCGCGATGTTGCCGGGACAAGTATCCGCCTCCCGCAGTCTTGCGATGTGCCCCTCCGTGACGGAGGAGGCCATCCACCCGCCTTCCGCCTCGACATGATTGGAGAAAGGTTGAGGTGGGATGTGCGGACTTGGGCGCTGGAGCTCGAGTGCGCGGAAATGGATAAGCAAAGGAGGAAGAAGGCGTAGGTGAGAAGGTGGATCCTTATCCCCTTATATAGACGGACGGAGCTATGCGTGCCCCACCAGCCTGGTGAAACTCTCTTATTTCCCAAGCGCCGTAATCAATGGCGCGGATGGGTTACCCACGTCCGTATTGATGAGAATCCCGGAATAAGGGGGCACGATCTATGCTTTGATAAGACGTGCCAAGGAAACCGCCTCGCTAAACACGCTGAGGTGGAAACAGTAAAAACGATTCATATAAAGGCCTGGCCGTGGTGTGATGTCACGCCACGAATCACGCCGCAGGTCTGCGTGTAAAAATTATTCTCTACGATGTATGTGGAACTTGTTTTGCAGAGCTGGACACTATCCTTGTGTTCAAACCTTCTATGAAGTATTCGGAGGAGGAACCCGCCGCAATGCCGAAGACAATCAACGCCGGACTCATCGTCATTGAAGCCTGGTTCAGGGCTACCGAGGGAGTCGGACTAGGGGTGTCCGGATAGCGGACTATCGTCGCGGCCGGACTCCAAGACTATGAAGATACAAGATTGAAGACTTTGTCCCGTGTCCGGATGGAACTTTCCTTGGCGTGGAAGGCAAGCTTGGCGATACGGATATGTAGATCTCCTACCATTGTAACCGACTCTGTGTAACCCTAACCTATCCGGTATCTATATAAACCGGAGGGTTTTAGTCCGTAGGACGAACAACAATCATACCATAGGCTAGCTTCTAGGGTTTAGCCTCCTTGATCTCGTGGTAGATCTACTCTTGTACTACCCATATCATCAATATTAATCAAGTAGGAGTAGGGTATTACCTCCATCGAGAGGGCCCGAACCTGGGTAAAAACATCGTGTCCCTTGTCTCCTGTTACCATCCGCCTAGACGCACAGTTCGGGACCCCCTACCCGAGATCCGCCGGTTTTGACACCGACACTCCTCCTCTCTTGAGTCCTTCTTATTCATCATGCCATCCACGCTTGTGATCAAGGTGTTGGTGGCCGCATCTCGCTTGTCCTCCTTCTTGGCGTTGGTCTTCCCCTGCGGTCGTGCCGGCTCGCCCTCCCCAACATCCTCCACGGCTTTCTTCCCCCCACATGCCTTGAGTGCGGCATATTGCGCCTTGAACTTCTCCTCGTCCTTGATGACCCGATAGCAATGTGAGAGGTTGAAGCACTTGCCATTGTGTTGAACCTTGAATGCCTCCAAAGCTTGAAATGCCTACGAAATGTTTCCATGCAAGCATATGGGCAAGTGATATGCAAATGAACACACAAAGGATGAACTTGATGACACAAAAGAGGGCGGCTTGCTTGCTAGCATACCATGTCTTGCATGCTGATGCCGCTCACGGGGCGGGCCTTGACGCTCTCAAGAGTGGCGGAAAATTGTTGCACTCTTGTTGGATCACCCTCCACCGCTTGGAAATGGAGACCCACCCGTGCGTGCTCACAAATTGGTAAGGTGGAAACTTCTTGCGTTCATGAAACTCTTGGTGGACACGAATCCAAAAGGTTGAATGCTTTTGCTCGGTGCCCGTCTTGGGGTCTTGTCCAATGTCTCGCCAACACTCGCAAAGAAGCTTGTCCTCGGCCGCCGTGTACGCCTTCGTGCGCTTGCTCTTGCGTTTTGGCTTAGGACCGGCGTCTTGGTTGACGAGCTCGTCCTCGAACAAAGGCTCCACTTCGATGTCGCACTCGTCCTCTTCCTCTAGCCCGTAGTCGTCTGGGAACTCATGGTCGAGGGGGGAGCCGTCCAAGTCGATGCCGACCTGATCACGCATGAAGGCCGCTTGATCGGGATCATAGCCAGCGGCCGGCGTGAACGCCCCGCGGCCGTCCTAGCTTTGTGTCTCGTCGGGATCGTAGCCAGCGGCCGGCGCACCGCCCTCGAAGATGAGGTTCTGCATGTAGTCCTCGTCGACGGCGGACGGCATTTCCTCGAATAGGTTGCGGGCGTTCGGGAGCCCGCCGGCTGGCGTCTGCCGCGCCCGTTTCCTCGTGCCACCGGATGACGAGCCACCGACCATCGGGGTGCCGTTGAGGTCGATGGGCGCGGGCGCGGGCGTGGAAGGCGCGACCACGATCACGTCGGGCGAGCACTCCGCGGAGAGGCAGGAGGCCTGCGGGTAGACGTGGAAGCCGGGGATCGGGTTGCAAGCCGACGGCGTCGGGGCGAAGTCGGGCGGCGCCATCCGAGGAAACGCCGACGAGCGGTCCGGCAGCGGCGACGGCGGCTTGACGAGGCCGTGGCGGCTAGGGTTTAACCCTAGCATGTAGAGCGCCTCCCTCGTTGCCGCCGCGACGTGGGCGTTGGTGACCTCCTGCTGCGTGGCAGCGACGACGGCGGCCTGCGCGGCGGCCTCATCCCTCGCGTCCGCGCCGTGCCTCCGACCCTTCTTCTTGGCCGACTCCCTTGCCCGCTGTACGGGCGTCAGCGCCTTCTTCGGCTTGGTCGCGGCGGCGGTCTTGCGCGGGGCATGAGGCTTGCCTTTCCCGGAGGAGGCGGCGGCGCCGGACGAGGCGAGGGAGGCGAGGCCAGCGGCGGCGGTGAGGTCGATAGCGGCGTTCATGGCTGGTTGGAGGCGGGAGCGCGCGCGGACGGGAGTGTTTTTGAGAGAAAATGGGGGGAAATGATGGTGGCTCCCACCGACCGGCGGACCCAGGGAAAGGAGTAGGCGCGCGCGCGTCCGTCTCGTGTCCGTGCTGATACAAATCCGGCTCAAAATTAGGCCAGAAATGGGTCACCCGCGGACGAAAAACGGACACGCTCTGTTTAGGTCGGCGCGTTGGGCCGATTTTTCTATCTCACCGACCCAAATGGACGACGACGAACGAAATGGGTCGCCTTATTAAAGTTGCTCTAACATCGATTGAGACTTAATAAAGTGTCAGTCGACGGAGAATTAACAAGACTGTTTTAAAAAAGCCCCAACGACCGCAGAGAGGAAAGCAAACGTGCAGTGCAGGCCGCCGAGTCGCCTTGCAAGTTCCCGGCCACGATCCCGACAGGAGCAGGAATGGAGGGGAAATAGGCCAACAAAAAGTAAGAAAAGAAAAACAGAAGCAGGCAGGAAGATGAGGAAAAGATTCCGCGCCGGCCGTGCGAATGCGATGATTGGATTTGGCAGAGTCGCCCTGCTGAATTCTCCCAGCAGAGTTGGAGATGCTCGCCCATGTCAGGTCGGTACTCGCCAACGTTTCGGCAGTTGCGCCTACTGGTGCTCGGGTCGAGCCCAGCACGTGGTGGTGTTGTACCGTCCCAACGTGCGCCGGTCTAAGCCTAACTGCTGCTCAGCTCAGGTCGGGCCGAGTACGTGGTAGCGTTGCCTCGAACCCACGACTGCGCGGCGACTTCTCCTCACCTCCCCTTGCTTAGGGCATCTCCAGCCGTTGAGCTTTCAGGAAGTTTTTTTTTCGCTGTTTGAGGGCTGCCGGCGGAAATTTTAACATGGGGGCGAAAATGTTTCCAGCCATGTTCACTCCCAAGCCGTGCCCAGACCGCGCCCGCCCTAGGCCACGGCCGGCCCGGTCTCACCGCCGAGCTCGCTCCTCCGCATGAGGGTTCACTGGCCACCTCCATTCCTGTGCGTACAAGTACTTGTGCCCAGCTAGCTAGCTAGCAAAGCAGAGCCAATCGATTCGGCTGTGTGTGTGCGCTTGCTAGCTAGCTAGCTTGGCTCGTTTGAGCACAGGCGCCCAGCCACACCTGCGGTGTCCACGCGAACGGCCGATCACCTCGAGCATGCTTCGACCGTGCCTCTTCGTTCCTTCATCGCGCATCGCATCTTGGCCCCGGCGGCGCGCCCGCTTAGTCCTAGCCTACATCGACTCGACTCCACGCAGTTCCGCACCGCTTCGGCCTCCGCTCCAGCGCCTCGGCCGTCTTCGCCCGGCTGCCTCCGCCTTGAAACCCGCCGTCTCGCGCCCGCGTCTGCCCCTCCCGAGCCGGCTGCTCCGTGGTGAGGAGAGCTCCGTCCGACGCGCCGCCTCATCTCGGCCGGCCGCGCTCAGTCCTTCGTCGGGTCCGCACCTCCGCTTCTGGCCGCTTCGTCTCTGCCTCGCCTGGCTTTGCTTGCCGGCCGCCTTCCCGACGGGCTACGAGGCGCTGGAGAGGGATTCGGGCTCCTCGAGCACGCCGGACGCCGACCACGCCTTGAAGCTGGACCGGACTCCTCCAGCGCCCGCTGGCCCAGCCGTCGCTCCGTGCTCGAGAGAGAGAGAGAGAGAGAGGGGCAGGCGAGAAGAAAGAGGAAAAGAGAGGAGAGAGGTTGTGGGAGGCCGACAGTGGGCCAACCGCAAGAAAAAGGCGTCGCCAAGACGCCTGCTCCCAGGGGCTGGGTTTGGGGTAATGCTTGTCGGCGTCAATTTTCTAAATCCGTGAAAAGTGGGGCTTTGGGGGCGCGAGTGGGGGGATATTTTAGTGCCGGCGTCCAAAAAGTGGCCGTGGGGGGCGTCTTGGGGGGGCGGCTGGAGATGCCCTTAGGGCCTGTTTGGTTTCAAATAAGTCACCTACTTATAAGTCAAAAAGTAAAAAAGTGACTTATTTTGCCAAACAATCCTAACTTATAAGTCACCCCAACTTATAAGTCATAAGTTGCTCCACCCTAACTTAAAACTTATAAGTCATCTTTTTTGTGTGGGTTCCACCATCTGCATGATATTGATTGGTGTGGAAAGATATGTCAGGTGATTTATAAATTAGATGACAACCAAACAGACGTGACTTATAAATCAGATGACTATTATTGGAACCAAACATGCCCTTAGATTTTATCAAAAATACAGTAGTACATTGACTACAAACTAACCTGTGAAGGCTTACACGTTCCTCCACAAATTATTTTTCCTTTATGTTTGAGAAGGTTATGCGTTCGACAAGACAGGCATGTAATGTACGATTGCACTAGATTCAGGCAGGAGCAGAAAATTCCACGCCGGAATGAAGCGGAGACTTGTGACTTGTCATCCGTTAGAACGCCGTCGTCAGTCGTCACGCCAAAGCAAGCAGCACCATCTCTTGCCCCCTCCCCTCCGTCCGTCCCGCCACAACAAAAACAACAGCAGCGAATCAAAGCTGCGTAGCCTACGCATAACTAGTCTCCCAATCCGCTCCTCACCGAGCCTCCCAACCCCGCGACACGATTCCCCACCCGATTCTCCTCTCACCGGCGGGATCGATCCGATCGAGGTTGATTGGGGGAGAGCGAATGGCGCGGTGACCGGCCGGTCGGTCGGACGGCTCGATGGCGGCGAGGCCGGGGCGAGGCGGGCGCGTGCGCTTCAACGTGGGCGGGCAGGCGTTCGAGACCACCACCACCACGCTCGCCAACGCCGGCCGCGACTCCATGCTCGGCGCGCTGCTCGACGCCTCCTGGAACGTGCCCTGCGCCGGTGCCTCCGCCGGCGGGGAGGACGCGGCCGCCGAGTACTTCATCGACCGCAACCCGGCGTGCTTCGCGGTGCTGCTCGACCTGCTCCGCACGGGCAGCCTCCACGTCCCGCCGCACCTCCCGGAGAAGCTGCTCTACCGGGAGGCGCTCTACTACGGCCTCCTCGACCACGTCCGCGCCGCGCGCTGGGGGACCTTCGACGGCGACCGCCTGCGCCTCGCCTCCTCCGTGCCCGGCCGCGCCCCCGGGGACGGCACGGCCGTCCGCGCCGCGCCCGACGGCGGCTGCTGCGTCGCGCACGGGGGCGCCGTGCACGTCTACAACTGGATGCTGGACGAGCGCCGCCCCGTCTCGCTCGACCACTCGCAGGTCAACGACGTCGCCTATCTCGACGCGTCCACCCTGCTCATCGCCGCGCGCGAGCGGCTCGGCAAGTGCGACGGCGGGATGGCCGCCTTCTCCGCCGTCTCCGGGGACCTCCGCCACCGCTTCCGCGTCCAGCACGACCGCCAGGCCAAGTCCTTCACCGCCGGCGCGCTGGCCTTCGACAGGGACTCGAGGATCTTCGCCAGCTGCAAGGGCCGCCTCAACGAGTACGGCGTCGGCGTCTGGGACAGCGCCACCGGCGAGCAGGCCGACTTCTTCTACGAGCCCCCCGGCTGCGCCCTGGGCGACGCCGACAGGCTCCAGTGGCTGGACGCCACCAACGCGCTCATGGTGGCCACGCTGTTCCCCAAGACAGACAACTGTTCCATCGGCCTCCTGGATTTCCGGGACAAGAGCGTGGCCTGGTCGTGGTCCGACGCCGGCACGGCCGCGTCGCTGGAGGAGAAGCGCGTGCTCCACGCCATCGCCATGGAGGACGAGCGGTCCGTGTGCGTCATCAACCAGTACGACGACCTCGGGTTCCTGGACCTGAGGAGCAACGCCGGCGCCGTGCGGTGGAGCTCCCGGAGCAAGCTGATGAATCGGAAGGCGCCCGGCGAGGAGAGCTGCTACCCGAAGCTGGCGACGCACGGCGGGCAGCTCTTCTCGTCGATGAACGACAGCATCTCCGTGTTCAGCGGGCCCGAGCACGTGCTGACGTCGACGCTGAGGCGGAGCTACGGCGGCGCCATCTGCGACTTCTCCATCGGAGGCGACCGCCTCTTCGCCCTGCACAACGAGGAGAACGTGTTCGACGTCTGGGAGACGCCGCCGCCGCCGATCATCTGACCGCCAGGCTGCTCCGCGTTGCTCTGCTCAGCTCGCGGTGACTTGAGTCGTACTGCACTTGTTGTGCTCACTCAGCAGAAGAAAAGAGATACTACTACAGTAGTATTCAGAAGGAATGGTTACACCTAACTGCTGATGATGGCTACTCATCACAGTACACTGTAGCTTTCGATCAATCTTAACTGGAGTGCAGAGTGTACGCAAGCTTTGGTTTCTAACCCAGAAAAGAGAACTTTTCGACTAGCTTTTTCTTGCCCTTATAATTCCTCTCTTCGGAGCATCTGTTGTCGGCATCAGGCGTTGCCCTGTCAAAATCATCACAAGGTTGATTCTCTGCAAAGTATGTTTTGTGAATGCTAAAGGATATCTTTCGCTGAACTTAATTAAGGAGGCCCGTACGCCGTACTATCATATCCATCTGAGCCGTGCTTCGGGCCTGCATTTTAGAATTGGTGACTCACTCAACGACATATTTGGCTGTCCTGTTTAGTGCTCAGCAATGTCGGCCACAATATTCAATGCCGAATTGGAACGGCTTTGGTCTTACTGTTGTACGACTTTGTAAGGTTTTGTGTTAATAATTAATAAATTAGCATCGGCCAGGATCACGGTAGAATGTCCTCCTTTTTTTTAAAAAAAATCTGTTTCACACATACATTCTTTGTCACGTGTTTCTTTCTTTGAAAAAATAAATTAAAGATGTTAGTTTTCCTTTCTTTAAAGGAGCTTAGAAACAGACCCAAGTACCTGGTTTGTGCTCTGTTCTTCAGAGGCAGTCGCAGGCAGGCAAAAAACACATATTTGACCTGAGGACGAAAAAAATTCACAATCTGAACTCCTTTTAAAAAAATTTCACCGAGCTGACCGTTTCGAGTGGCGCTGACGGAAAAGCGCCACTATCTTTAATGTAGCGCTGGAGCTTAGGCGCTACGCCGATCAGCGTGGCAGCCGAGCCCCACTCACTGGTTGTGCAGCGCTAGGCTGAAAGGAGTTGCAGGTGTAGTGCAGCGCCTAACCGAGAAAGGAGTTGCACTACCTTATATTAAAGCTGTTGTAACTTTTAATCCGTGCATCGATGAAAGCGTGCCTTATATGAAAGTTGTATATTTTTCCGTGTTCTACGCAATGGTGGCATCTTCATCTATGTTAGGATCAATTTGCTTGATGAAAACCCTGTTGCAAAAGTGCACCATAATATAAGCCCGAGAATCTGTTAAAATTTACAAGCGGGCATGATGATAGCCATTCACCTACAGCTCTTACGCGTTTTCAACCTACATGAGTTTTGCACTGCATAATGTGTACTTTCACGCCATGCCTATGCTTGCCATGTTAATCATCCTTAACATGTTCATTTCTTGGATCTAAGGGAGTAACATGATATAAGTGAACTACATTACAGAATGTTACATTTTGTAAGATCCATAGTAATTAATCCTGACATCATATGAATATGATCTAACCCGCCATGAAGCCACGTGGCCCCCTCTTGAAGCTACCAAATGTGGTGCGGTGAAGAAGTGCAAGGCATCCGCGAAGAAGAAGAACAAAGGCGGACGGCTCCGGCTCTTCGAAGCCGTCGAGGAAGAAGCTTGCAGGGTGTGCGACGGGTGCGGCGGCTACCGAAGCGCCGACGAGCTCACTTGTTGAACCGGCGGCCGACGCGCACAAGGTGTTGAGGAAATGCCCCAAAAGTATAAAATTCGCCAACTTTTTGTTGTTGTTATTTTTTGAATGCACACATATAGATAGCTTATTTGCTTCATTGTATATACTTTGTAGCTTCAACGATGAGGCATATATGTCAACTATGGGTGTTGGCTCCAACAACTCGCATTGGTCTCAAATCAATGACATGCATTTCGATGACCATGAGTTTGAGGTGGACGAGGATGGTGAGGGCATTGTCGACGCATCGAAAGGAAGAGGAGGCAACTACACCAACGAAGAAGACGTCTTACTATGCAATACTTGGTTGCAAGGGTCGAGGGATCCATCCGTTGGAGGTGATCAAAGTAGAGATGCTTATTGGAACAGGATGAAGGAGCACTTTGATCTACACAACAAGAGTGGAATTGACCGATCCAACCGATATCTTCGCTCCCGGTGGTCGACAATCAACAAAGATTGTCAGAAGTGGGCGGCCGCACAAAAGGCGGTTGACAAGTTGAACCCAAGTGGCAGAACTTTGCATTTTATCAGCAGGGTCGTGGCTTGGTGACATCCAGTGTCTTGGTGAAATTAAAGTGTCAATCTGGCAGAACATTGCCTTAGTTACTTTAGTGTCTCAAAACATAGTGATGCAAATATTTAGTGGGTATAAAAATGACATAGACTTAAGGTAGACATAAAATTTTCCAACTTTCATAGTTAGATCATATTTATATGATGTCAGGATTAATTACTATGGATCTTACAAAATGTAACATTCTGTATGTAAGTTCACTTATATCATGTTAGTCACTTAGATCCAAGAAATGAACATGTTAAGGATGATTAACATGGGAAGCATAGGCATGGCGTGAAAGTACACATTATGCAGTGCAAAACTCATGTAGGTTGAAAACGCGTAAGAGCTTATAGGTGAATGGCTATCATCATGCCAAGTTTGTAAATTTTAATGATTCTGGGCTTATATCATGATGCACTTTTGCAACAGGGTTTTCATCAAGAAAATTGATCCTAACATAGATGAAGATGCCACCATTGCGTAGAACACGGAAAAATATACAACTTTCATATAAGGCACGTTTTCATCGGATGCACGAATTAAAAGTTACAACAGGTTTAATATAAGGTAGTGCAACTCCTTTCCGTTAGCGTCAAGACTACATCGCAAGAACTCCTTTCACCTAGGCGCTACACAACCGTGAGTGGGGCCGGGCTGCCAACCGGGCGTAGGCGCCTTAAGCTCAAAGCGCGAAGATAGTGTGGCGCCTTTCAGTCGGGCGCCATCCGAGACGGTCAGCTCGGTGAAATCTTTTTGAAAGGAGTTCAGATTGTAAATTCTTTTCGTCCTCAGGTCAAATATGTGTTTTGTGCCTCGCAGGCACTGCTTTGGAATCTCCTGGCCTTAGCAGTAGCAGCAATACTGCTGCCGTTGCCAGTGTGATTGTGATGCTCTTCCATAACCCATCAACGAGAAGCAGTGTCTACAGTCTTTTATCTGCGGTTTTGCTTAGCTCTGCTCAACAGAGCATGTATGTGCAGGTGGGCGAGCTTTTGCTTTTTAGAGTTGGTAACGAGTATACTGTATCATTTCGATCTGGGCGCATCATATCCAATCCAACATCTTGTCCTCTACTTGGACTTGGAATGGAAGACACATGACAGGTCAGAGCAGTACCGCCGCTGGAGGCCACTCATGGGTTATACTCCCTCTGTTCCTAAATATAAGTCTTTCTAGAGATTTCAACAGATGACTACATACGGACCAAAATAAATGAATCTACACTCTAAAATATGTCTACATACATCCGTATGTTGTAGTCCTTTTAAAATGTCTAAAAAGACTTATATTTAGGAACGGAGGGAGTAGTTTATTGTTTAGTTTATTGTTTCTATATATACACACTTGGCGTAAAGGCTACACGAAAAGGATGTATTATGATGGAGAAATAATTGAGTTCATTCCTGTGGCTGAGCCGTAGTGCAGAGATCTAGAATTATGAAAGATGGTCCAGATAAGAAGAAGAGTAAAAGCTGCAAAATGCAGATCGAGACCAAAGCACCAACAAATGTGTAAGTGATCCAGCAATGGAGTAGGTAGTCATGTTTACCGCCAGGTTTTCGGATACTTTGGCATCTTTTATTAGCAATTGGCGGCTGCGTTTTTCTGTATGGACCGTTATCATGATGACAGTGGAACCATGCCGAAACGAGTGGTGGATACTTCAGCTCCTGGAACGAACGTCAGAAAGAAAAGAGTGGACACTGTCTGAGGGAGAAAATAACATGGGAATGAACAGATAGAATATAGAGCCGGTTGTTCCTGTTAAAGATGGTGTAGCAGCATAGCTTCTAGTACTTATATGACAATTGAACTACCGTAGTACGAATGCCTATTGAACTGAAACGTGTATGCTCCAAGAATTCTTCCCGTATAGGAGTACTTATTAATGGAGGGAGGCAATTAGCATTCTTCAGACGGCACGTTGGGTGCAAGGCAAAGTACGTACTACAGTACTTACAGTCAGTACTAGTACTAATTATAGATACGGGCATTTGGACATACCATAAAAATGCCGAGGGCAGAAACAATGTTTGCTACAGCAGCAACACAATATGCGGACAAGTGAAAACAAATGAAAAGCTCAAATGAGGTTCTGCAACTGATCACGTTTCTTCAGTAAAATATGCAGTAATGGAATAAAACATCGGGTTTGCTATTTTTCATACGGATGAAAACAATTCGTTTTCAGTCGTTTTTTAAGCTGTGTGATATCTGTCGCAAGATTCGTGCTCTTTTTTTTTCATCGCTTTGCGGCGCTGAGTTTGTTATCGGGCCCACTTGAGTTTGTAGAGCATACCCGTTAGTACCCATCTCTGTCCCGTGTTTTTTTTAGGGTCCTCTGTCCCGTGTTGGTGTTTCCTTTCCTCTGTTTCTTCGTCTCGCCCGCTCGATCTCCTTTTCATTTCGAACACGCAACCCAGAGGCGACCGTGAGGGATAGCCATGGCGATTCGGAGCTCCCGCTCGGCCGTCGTTGTTTGGCGGTGACTCGTCGGTGCTCCCGCTCCCGCTGCCTCGCTCCGACCGCCTCGTCGTCGTTTCTCGAGCCGAAACATCTCTCCGCCCCGCATTCACCCCACTTCGCCCGCATCCGCTCGTCGATTTTGTTCGATTCAGTATGTCCCCCCCCCCCTCCCCCTTGTTTGCTTTGATTCTCAGCTATGTTTGCTAGCACGTAGTGTTCTCTTGGTCAGATCTGTTTGCTTGTGTCAATCTCCCGCAGGTTGTCGTCTAGATGTGTGAGGTACTGAGGTTGCGCCGTTCCTGTGTTTGAATCTCGTATGTGCATGCAATTTTTGATTAGGGTTTTCTAGTTGGTTTGTTAGTTTCATTGATCTGTACGACTTCATCGGTTGATGGTTCTGGGTTTGATTTCCCGAGTGCGGACAGAGTCGCCTGAAACCTGAAGATACATGCGTTGATGTAGTACCCAACGGTCAGTTTGATAGTTTCCAGAGGGTTGTAGCATCTAAGCGGGTGTGGTAGACTGACTGATGAGCCAATTTTGTGACAGGGTGTGTGTGTGCTCTGTGTGTGCTCTGACAGGGTGACTGTCAATGCCGTGTGTGATGTGTGAGTTTAGTCTAAACCTTCTCCCCTGTTCTCTGTACATATCATATCCCTCCTGTAATTTGTGCTAGCTATCAATCTATGGGATGAGGATTGTAATTCTCAATATTTGTCACGGTTGGTATGCCGGTCGCCTTAGGGATTTGTGATTGTAATTCTTACTGTATTTTTGCAGTGTAAATCTTGTAGGATTTTGCAGTGTAATTCCTATCTGGATTTTCAGTGTAATTACTAGTAGATTTTACTTCTCATTGTTTGGATTTTCTAGTGTAATTCCTACTACATTTTACAGTGTTTTTCTTTCACTGTAATTCTAAGTATATTTACACTATAATTCCTACGGGATTTACAGTGTTTTTCTTAAAGGAGTTCCACTGTAATTCTAAGTATATTTACACTGTAATTCCTACTGGATTTACAGTGTTTTTCTTAAAGGGGTTCCACTGTAATTCTAAGTATATTTACACTGTAATTCCTACTGGATTTACAGTGTTTTTCTTAGAGAAGTTCCACTGTAATTCTAAGTATATTTACACTGTAGTTCCTACTGGATTTACAGTGTTTTTCTTAAAGGAGTTCCACTGTAATTAGAATCCAGTGGATCTAATTTACACTGTAATTTCTAAGTGGACTTCCATTGTAAACCAACCCGGCGTTTATGGTCATGTGAGTTTTACCTGATCATTTGTTCTTAGTGGAGTTTCATTGTAATTAGAATCCGGTGGAATTACACTGCATTTTTCCACTCCGGTGTTACTGGTCCTGTGATTCGGTATGTTCGACGAGTTTTACCTGATCGATAGTTCTCTCCCCATTTTCTGGTATTTTCCCGCAGCTGTGTTGAATATCGTCTGTTTGTGTGAGCTAGATTGTCGGTTTGAATTTGGCTCGTTGTCATGCGCCTGGACATGTGGGGATCCTCATTTCATCACTTACCTACCAACCAAACTAGTTTACTATTTTTCCCTATTCCTTCTCCAATCTAATCTAAATAATCTACTGGAGAACTCACTGTAATTCTTCTGTCATTTGCACTATTATTCTACTGTTCTTTTTACGCTGTAATTCTAATGTAAAGTGTCACTGAGGATTGACTTTTTTACTGGGAATCTACAATATATTGCACCGTAAATCTGATGAAATTACAGTGTAAATCACACTATTTGTCTACAACAAGTACACCGTAATTCTACTGTATCTTCAGTGTAATTCCTTTTTGGATTTACATATCTTAGTGGATTTTTACAGCGTAATTCCTGTTTGTTTTCCACTGTAATTCTCATTTGGTTGCAGTTCCTTTTTTTGGATTTACAGCGTAATTCCTTTTGGATTTACAATGTAATTCCTTTTAGATTTACAGGTTGGAATTTCCTGATTTTACAGTGTTTTTTTTTGCGAGCGGATTTACAGTGTATTTTGCTGTGGATTTACACTGTAATTGGTAGTTGATTTACAATGCCTTTTGCGAGTGTATTTTTCAGTAATTGCCTTGGATTGTGAGTGGTTTTACAGTGTATTCGCGAGTGGACTTCCAGTGTAATTTACCTGGGATTTACAGTGGATTTTCACTGTAATTAGTAGTGGGTTTTATAGTGGTTATATAGTGAAATAAAAGAGATGTAGACTGTAAATTCTATCATGCATTTCTTCTTTATATTTTTGTTATGTTTATCCTTTCTACCATTTTCATCTCATACTTTTTTCTCCTTTTTCTTGTGTTTGTATATATTTAGGTCATATATTAAAGTATGGGGAGACTCATGAAGGATTTTGGTAAGGGCACTTCTGCTTTTGTTGAAGATTATGATGATTCAGATGGGGATCCTTTTGTCCCCAATGATTTTGCTGAGGATAATCCTTTTCAAGCTTCAGAGGTTATATTTCTAATTTGATCTTTTTTCTTTTATTCTTGTTTGGTGGCTTATTTGTTCTACTTTTCAGTTCATTCATTGGTTCATCTGTTAACTCCAGGAAGGAATGGATGATGCTGATTTCGATAAAGCATTGTACGAGTTCTACGTGTGTCATGTAAGTGTTATGTTGTAGTTAATGCTTTTGTACCAGTTTCTTCTATTAATACTTTTTCTACCAGCTTCATTTTTGTATCTGTTAATGCACGTTTGTAGTTAATGGATAAGTCCTCTTTTTTATCTTTTTGCAGAAAAGTGAATTGCTTAAAACGGAAGATTGCAAATGCTGGAGCTCGCAATGTGGTATTTTAATTTTTGTTGTTTTTATTTCCTTTTTTGCATGCAACTTCTTTTTGATGTTCCATCTAGATGAGAACCTAGTTCTAGTTCTAGTTGTTGTTTCTAGATGTCCTTTTCTTTTGCTTACTTTTAGTGTAATTTATCCTGACCATTTATTTTTGTTTTTTGTTTCTTGTGTTGTAGAAGCACAAGAGGTCTTCTGATTTCCCTGTAGCCAATACATTCACTAGATACTCTGGCAAGTTATTCTCCACTCTTATTGTTGGCTTGTCTCCTAGGCAAGTCCGTGTTCTTCAGAGTTATAGGGCAGATTGCCTTCTGAATTTTGTGAGGACACAGGTACCTCTTAGGTTTGTCAAATGGTTAGCATCCAAGTTTGATGTTCATGCTTCAGAGATTCAGATTAGGAAGAAGTTTATTCCGATCTCCAAATATGTCATCCATGACATCTTAGGTCTTCCTGTTGATGGTGAACCTGTTGTGTCCGATGCTGATGCTGGGCCTGAGTTTATCTTGTCCCATTTCAACTTGACTAGTATCCCACCAGTTTTTTTCTTCTGCAATAAACTCAAATCTGAAGAATTGCCTGATGAAGACATTTTCATCTGCTTCATGTGTATTGCCTTGTCGGCTTTCTTGTCTCCAAATTCAAGCCTTTCTCCCAGTCCCAAATATCTCCACATTTTTAGAGATTGTAGTTCTGTAATGAACTATGATTTATCTAGATTGGTATATGAGAGTCTCCTTGGCAGTATTAAGAAGTTTAAGGATTCTAGTGTTACTGATAAAGATTGGGTGCATACCCATCCAGGGCATGTGCTGAACTGATAAAGTGGAATTAATAGCTAATGGAATTTCTAAGTTTGATTTTTCACTGTAATTCTGGTTATGTCCTCTTTCAGATTTTCAGAAACTTGCAAGTAGTCTTTGTTGCTGTTTTCCCTACACTACTTTGGTCCTAGCGTTACTAGTGTGTTTGTTAGGGCACGAGCAATGGAAGCGTCACCTTGATGCTGCTCCATGCATTTGTTTAGACATAAAGTATTAAAACTACCATTTACACTTATCTTCACCCAACCGAGGCAGCCATAGGCAGATGTCATCATAGTGGACCCATCTCAATTCTTTTCTCCCCCATCTATTTCTTCCTCCTTGGTTCTTCACCTTCTCTCTCCCCCTTTTTACTCTTTCCCTAGCTTTTCTCACGGAGCACCTACCTCCTCCGCAGGAGACTGGTTCCTGTGCAGAGCATCACCCGGACCTGAGTTCCAGGCTCCGAGCCGAGATGGACCTGCGGGGCAGCACCATGGGGCAGCCCATTGGCCATGCCCTTAGTGACACGTAAGTACAGTTCCAGAAAATCACAAAAAAAGGAAAAAAGGTACAGTTTCAAAGCTCTTCTTTTTGCCCCTCGCCAGCAACTACGTGAGGATTTTGAACTGTGAACAATGGGTGTGGCTACCGCCCTCCCTCCCTTTTTGTTGCCTTTTCTGTTTGGGTTTGGAAAAGGAGCGGACGGACCCGTTAAAGCTTGAGTTTAGAAAAGCGGGACAAAAAAAGGGACATACAGGGACAGGAGATGTAGCCAGTTGTCACATCGATGTTGGCTGGAAAATCTGACTGAAACCAAATTTGTTTTCAGCCGGATGTTAATTAGACAGTCCCTAAAACATGCATTCTTATAGTCTGTCAGACAAAACAGTAACATTATTCAATAAGTACTGTACATTACAACATGCAAACTGGTTGGGTACCAATATCAGATCAATTAACCCTAACAGTACACTTACAAAACACTATATGTGTTTACTTTGTGAAGGACCAATGGATCAAGTCTGCTTCTACCATAGATGGAGCAACTGCATTCTTGAATCGATCAAGAAAACATCAATTATTTAACGATGTACACAGCACGGACAAATTGATTTAACATGAACCGCGAACTGGGAAGTAACATACTGCACCAGACTACGATTGGACAGCAATGTGAAAGAAACAGAAGAGCTTATAGCAAAAATAACTCGTTTGGGTCAGAGAGGTGTAGCAACTCGTTTGGGTCAGAGAGGTGTATGAAAATTGGGAACCTAAACTATAGCGTCGTTCCAATCAGCAACATCTGTGATTGCAAACTTGCTTGTTTAATACTCTCTCTGTCCCATAATATAAAAGCGGTTTTTACACTAGTGTATGGGACGAAGGGAGTAAAAAATATAACAATCACCAGTAGTAAGTACTCCCTCCTTTCCGGTTTATAGGGCTTATCTCAAAATCTTAGTTTTTCCATTTTATAAGGCTCAATTTAGTTGTTCCCCATCATAAGTTCAGATTCCAAGGTGCATTAAATAATTGCATGCAAGTATTAAGAGAAAATTGACCAATACATGTACTCTATGCATCCATGCATTGCAATTAATACATTGGTAAACATAAATTTTTTGAGGAAAACAAGAGCATTAATTGGATGCTTTTGCAAATTACAAAAAGTATTCCACCACTTACCATCTAACTTGGTTGGTGAGATTTTTGAATTGAGCATTATAAACCGGAAAGGAGGGAGTTGTGATAATAACATCTGGATGATAAATAATATAGGAATCACTAGCAAACGAGAGGATAACACCAAGATGATGATTAAAACATACTCCCAACTTAGCTCGATTTGCGCACACAGCAAATTATTAGCCCCGTTTGATTGCTGCCTCAGTTCTCCACCGTCTCCTCCTCGTCGTCACTGACCTCAGATTCGTCCTCCGCATAGCCATTGGCGTAGTACTGGTCGATGAGGGTCTGGTTGTAGGCATTTATCTTCTGGGCCTTGTCCTTTTTCTCAGCGTAGGTTTCGCGGTATTCATAGTCCTTCTCGGCCAGCACGTCGTCAGGGAGCTCGTCGACTAGCTTGCAGGGATTTGCAATCAAAAAATCGATGAGTGCCTGCGGCAACCTCCTCTTGACCACCACCTTCCTCTTCTTGCCGGACCCGGACGGCTGTGAATCCTTCTTCCACCCCAGCCACCGGCGACCCTCCGCCGCTATCGCCTCCGCCAACTCCTTCTTCCTCTTCAGGACTTCAGTCCCCTGCGACGCGCGGATTTCACCCCGTTCCGACGCGCTCGCCTTATTCATCTTCCGGATTTCACCCCCCTCCAACGCGCTCGCCTTCTTCCCCTTCAGGATTTCACCCTGCTCCGCCGCGATCGAGCCGCCGATTTTACCCTCCACCGCCCGCGATCGAGCCCTAACCTCTGGTATATTAGCCCCGCAACCGACGCGAACGTATCCTGTGAAACCAAGCGCCTCGACTCGATCGTGCACCAGATGCGCCAGAGGCACTTGAACCGTCAGATTGACAAGGAAGGGACGAGATCCAACAACCGAGGTGGGCTGGTGGACAAGGAAGGGATTGATAATCATGCAGCTCTCCTGATGAGTTCGAAGAGATTCTTTCGATTGCTAAAAGGGAGAAAATGTATCCTAGTCGTACATTAGGTTGAAGAACACACTTTTTTATTTTAGATTTCAGCCTGCAACTGAACATTTGGAGAGGACCTGAAAAACACAAACAACATCTATTTTGAGATGTACGAACAGAAAAGTCAAACAAAAGTAATCGGGCGCTAACATTTATCTTTATACTACTGAGATTACAGACATATTTGGTCAAAATTAATGTACCAGATCACGATTCTTACTCCTAATTTTTTGTGAGTGTCGATTAGAGGAAATGGTTGTCGCTTGCTGGCACACATTGAAACTATTTCCGATCCTTAATATTTTCTGTTCACTCCTGTAAGCCGATATATGCTACAGAAAATTCAAACTAAAGTGGTAAGAATCCTCAGCCCAAATTCCTCTTCACTAACATAAAACTGTTGTGTACATAACAAAGAGTGTGGTTCAGGTGATCATCTAAATCAAATCAAGTGTTGTTTCAGTCAAAGTTCACATATACAACTAGTACATGTCTATGGATTCAATATAGATGTAGGGACACACTTGAGCAGAATTGCTCAAACATTGTGGGCTCATGAAGGGGTGTTACCTGACTTGCAGGGAACAAGATAGCTAACCTACTACTCCCTCCGTTCCAAAATAGATGACCCAATTTTGTACTAACTTTATACAAAGTTGGGTCATCTATTTTGGTGAGCGCGGGTCCGGCAACACCCACTGTGTGCCGGCTTCCGGAAGCCGGATTGCAGCATCCCGCCCGCGGCGGGAACCGAGGAGTTTGACGAATCATGGGCAATCTTTCGGGCTTGGCGCAGTTGCCACGTGGCGCCTGGGAGCTGGAGGGGCCTGACAGGCCACGCGCGTGACGGGACTGGGGGACAACCTCGGGGGAGGGGGGGGGGGGGGGGCGCCGCTGCGCGCCCTTGGCCCACGCGCGCGGATTTATTGCGGCGTCCGAGGGTCGGTTGCTATTCCCCAAGCAGTTACTGCGCGCGTACGTGCGCACTTATTGCGGGGAAGTGGGAGGGGCGAGCGCAAACGATCCCACTTCCCCACGTTTCAAACCGTGGCTTATAAATTGGGGGCGAAAGGGGCGGCTGAGATCATTCACGCTCGTGCCCCCCTACCTCTTCATCCTCTCTCTGCTTCCGATGACCACCGCTAGCCGCGACGCACACAGTCTTGAGCAGAGCTTTCTCTCCATCTTCTTCCTCTGCTCCTCCCTCTTCCCCCACGCTTGGGTCGATGGCGCTGTCGTCAGGATCGTGGATGGGTTCCACCGTCACCCCCGACGACATCGCCTACCTTCACGACACCAGGCGCTTGCCGAGGGCGGAGGAGGTCGAGGTGCGCCTCCCGCAGGGCGAGCTGGAGCCGCGGCCCGAGGGCTCGGAGCGGGTGGTCTTCCTGCCGCACTTCAAGCGCGGGTTTGGGCTTCCGCGAGCGGCTTCTTCCGCGACTTTCTGGAGTTCTTCGGGCTCCAGCCCCACCATCTTGGCGCCAGCGCCATCGTGCAGCTGTCCGGCTTCGTTAATCTCTGCGAGGGGTACCTGGGGGTCGAACCTTCGATCGACCTCTGGGTGCGCTTCTTCTCCTTGAAGCAGCAGGGGCCGAAGGCCGGGGAGATGCCCGAAAAGCGGGCGACCGTCATCTCCAAGCGGTCGGGTGCCGATCGCGAAGGTGTTATCGGAGGATTCTCGCCAAGAAATGGCGTAATTCTTTCTTCTACGTCCGCAACCTCGGCGAGGACCGCATCATCCTCCCGCCGTTCATCAACTCGCCGCCGTGGGGGAAGCAGAACTGGGGGTATTACCCCAAGTGCCCGTCGCAGGAGGTGCTCAACCTATGCGAGGGGTGTCAGTGATGAAGGAGCGGGAGAGGCTCACCGGCACCAACCTCATTGCCACCTTTATCTCCCGGCGGGTGCAGCTGCTCCAGCAGCGCAACCATCTCATCGGCCAGATGACCGGCCTCCAAGATCCCAACCGCATGGCAAACACGCGGTTGGCGGACAAAGTTGCGCGTTGGGTCAATTACATCTCCAAGGCCAACTTGGGGGTGAACTGGGAGTTCGGGAAGGCCCCGTACAGCCGTTCGGACCCGGCACCGCTGGTGAGTCCCTGGTCCCCGTACTTCGCTGCTGCTTATCTTCTCGTTCGTCCCGACGCGACGCGCAAGGTGCTTCTAAACGCCATCTGGCATTCTTACGACTGGGCGCGGGCGCAGGTGGTGCGGGTCGCCTCGGAGGAGCCCGAGGCCCATGGCGGAGGGGAGGCGGCGGCCGCCGACATGGGCGCAGGGCGCCGAGTAGGTGAGTCTTGTTTATATTCCTTGAGTCGCTAATCGCGGGACGGCTTTGGGGATGCTGACGCGAGCTGCTGATGTAGCGGCGCCAGGTGGAGGAGGCAGCGGCGCGGCCGGAGCCGGGTCGTCTCGGGGGACAGTGACGGTGAGGCGGCCGCACGGGAAGGACAACTTCGCGCCGCGGGCCACGACCGCGAAGCGCGCGGTGGACCCGGCTGGGGGTGCAGAGCCGCCCGCCAAGAGGAGGCGCGGCGCTCCACAGGAGAGGGCGGAAAGGCCCACCGTTCCAGTGATGCCGGGGTAAGCGCCGTTCGTCCGAGTCGAGTTGCTGAGCTGCTCTGCTCGACTTGGCGTAATTGCTTCTTGTCTTGTGCTTCAGGTCGCCGATCTCGCTGGCGCTGGTGGCGGCGGATGCCGCGTCCGAGGGCGCCGTGTTCCGGAGGAGCCGATCCGGCACTGTCGGATTTCGGGTTCCGGCAGACCCCCTAGGTTCGAACTCTGGGGTGCACACGGAGATCTCACCCCCTACCTACCTGCACCTCGTCGCCTCGCAAGGATCTAACTACACAAAGAGCAACACAAGGGACACAAAGTTTATACTGGTTCGGGCCACCATTGTGGTGTAATACCCTACTCCAAAGGTGTGGTGTGGTGGATTACCTCAGGGGCTGATGATGAACAGTACAGGGAAGAACAACCTCGCGAGGGTCTGTTCTTGGCCGGTGCGACGAACTGCTAGGGGGAGTTCGGTCGCTCTCTCTCTCTCTTTCTAGATTCCATCCCCCTTTCTAGATTCCACCCCTCTCTACCCTGTGGGTGGCTAGCCCTATTTATAGGCAGAGGCCCTGGGCCTCTTCCCAAATATTGAGCGGGAAGGGCATCAACAATTGGCCATTTTGAAGGGGAACATCTAGTACACTTATCCTGACTAAAGTTGGTCCTCACCTGTCAAAGGATCTGACGATGACGCCGTCTTGGGCTCCACGATGACCTCCTTCCTGCCGTTGTGTTGGTCTTGGTCTTGTTGCACCGAAATGGTTGCCTTTGCTTGATGCTCTCGCCTGCGCTTGCCTCCTTTGCACCAAAGAGGAAATGAGGACATCGGCGGGCTGGCGCCCTCCTGGCGCCCTCGGTCGTCATGGCTTGCGTCATGGGAACCTCGTGAGGTACCCCGCCTTGATCTCTCCGCCTCCTCGCGAGCCAGCCTCACGAGGCCGTACCTGAGGAAGCTTCCTGCCGTCCGCCCCGTGAGGCTTGGCCCCTCGCGAGGGTCTTGAGCTCGTGCTGATGAAGATGGGCCATGCTGGGCCACCCTTTGAGCCACGTCGCAGGCCGCAGGCAGGCAAGTCTGGGTACCCTCGTTCCCAGAACGCCGACAGTAGCCCCCGGGCCCAAGGCGCGCCTGGACTTGGCTTAGCAGTAGGGATGAAAATGGAGTGGAAACTTTCCGTTTTTCCGAAGGAAAAATGGAAACGGAGAGGAAATATTAAAACGGAAACGGAAATTTGCAAAACGGAAGTGGAAATGGAATATTTTATGCGAAAACAGAAACAAAAACGGAACAGTGTTTTCCGGTGGAACATGCATGGAAATGGAACTTTCCGTTTCCGTGAATATGAAATTTCTGTTTTTACTATGGACCTATAGCTGCTTTATAGCCCAACCACCAAAGAGAACACAATGACATAATTAGTAGAATGGATCTAAGGCCCAACTTCTACTACCACACATGTACTCAGCTTGATCCTATATGCAATTGTACGGTACTACTACAATACTACGCTAAGTTGCTAACATAATGATATTATTTTGTAGCCATGTTAACAACTCATTAAATTTGTTTGTTTTTGTGTGTATTTCTCTATGATTCAAGGGGTTTTAAGTTCCGATCAATGCCTGTTTTTTTCCATATCCGCCTCAGATTCGCCTCCGTGATCCGCTTTCGGTAGTATATCTGTTTCCATATTCATTTCCGGGGTTTCTGTATTCGTTTCCGCTTTTGCAAAAAAAAAAAATATGAAAACAAATATGATAGCACTCAGTTTCGTCCGTTTCCGCTCCATTTTCATCCCTACTTAGCAGAGAAGTGAAGGGGCAAGTGCGAAGCGCCGCGGGCCCTAACAGCCTGCGGCCTTGGGCACCGCATGGCGGTTGATTGGACGTGGGCATCCCTGTTCCCCCACGCCTCCTTATTTTGCGCCCAGCTAGGCGGACCCGTGGTTGCACACAGTCATCCCTCTTCTCGCCGAGCTCGGCGTCTCCTGCTCTTCCTCCTCTCGAGCTCCAGTCTCCGCTTCCAATCCAATCTCGAATCCTCCCCCTTGCTGTCGCCATGGCTCCGACGAAGAAGGGGAAAGGGAAAAAGCATGTGCCTCCGTCCCGCTCGCCTTCGCCGACGGCTCCTGCTGTCGATCGGTCGATCATACTCAACCGAGAAGGCTTGGACAAGGTCAGCTCTGCCCTCGCCACTATCTTCAACGAGTGCGGGAGGACGACGGTTTGGCCCGCGTCTCACTTCTCCATTGACAGAATAGTCACCAATGTCCGGTGCTTCGCCGACGCCCTATGGGCGGGACTGGTTCCCCCCTTTTCCAATTTCTTCAACACTGTGCTTTCCCATTACCAGATCCATATGATGCATTTGTTCCCGAATCCATTACTCTTCTTGTCGTTTTCGCCTTTGTCTGCGAGGCGATGATGGACATCCCTCCTTCAATTGCCTTGATGCGCCACTTCTTCTCTTTGTGCCTCAGCGACCCCACCCAATGCTCGGGGTGCGTGAGCTTCATTGCCGCACTGTAAACAATCGCTTGGGGATTGATTTCAGCCTTCCTCCGCCCGCGCCTGGGTTCCGCGAGCGGTGGATGTATGTGGATGTCAGGGTGCCCAGCCCCCTGCTTTTGGAGCCAACATTACCCACTATCCCCAATTCGGGCTGGGGCCAGGAGACGCTCACGAGCCCCCGGCTCGTCTTCGTCTGGCATCGCTTCGCGTACTTGAGGGCGCTCGGCGTGACGGCGCCCAAGGTGGTGAATGAGTTCCTCCTATGCTGCATTGCCCCTCTCCAGCGCCATTCCCGCCGGATGTGGGCCTTCGGCGGGCGTGAGGACCGCATGAGGCTCCAGGAGGAGGACTTGACGCCTGAAGTGCTGAGGAAGGTTCTCATGATCCTGACTGGGGACCCTTCCCCTGGCAGCATCCGACAAGGGGGTGCTATGTTGTACCTTTGCTCGAACATGGGTGATTTCGTGAAGCAGATGCCCAGCTTCGACGAATGGGGGCTGCGCCCCGCAGGCCTCACGGGACCTCGTGAGAACCCAGTTGTGGTGACTGCCCTTCCAGTTGCGCACGGCGGTCCTTCCTCGAGTGCTGGAGCAGGGAGGCAAGGGCCACTGGAGGCTGAGGGGGCCTCCGCCGGGATGACGATGCTAGGCGACACTCTTGAGGTGGCAGCTCCTGAGGCCCGCACTGCTGTGGCTGAAGGCGTTGAGCCGCGGCCCGCGGCTCCCGTGGCAGAGGCCCCTGAGGCCCCGGCTACCCTTCTTGGTGAGGCGACTGGCGGCGTGCGCCAGGACGACGCCCCTGACGCTGGTCACCTTGGTGCTTCTTCCTCGTCGCAGGCTGACCCCTGCGCCGAGCTCTGGCCGCTTCCGCGTGGACTTCGAGGCTCTCCGGAAGAGAAAGGAGGCCTTGGGTGATGATTACCCTTGCCGCCTGCTGAAGCGCAGGAAGTATTTCGCCATTCATGAGTAAGCCTTCTCCTTTCCTAGTTCCTTATTTTCCCGTTGCTTCGGCTGATCCTCGCTCTGCAGGGCCCTTCCTGCCGAGCTCACGGAGATGGCTGAGGAGCCATCCCCCCAGGCCTCGCCCTCTCCACCGTCCGCAAGCGCTCCGAGCTCAAGCACTGCCCTCGTGGTGAGGCCGGTCGGAGGGCTGAGCCATCCTGTGGCGCATCATGGTTCTGCGCACCTCGCGGCCCTCCTTCGCGAGCCTTCCCGGGGTATAGCCAGCCTGCCTTGGGCTCCTCGACTGGTCGTGGACGGCGATTGGCTGAGGTCGGCCCTTCGTTCTTCATTTGGGGACGAGCCGGCTCTAGGCCGGGCCTGGGCGCAGGCGCGTCTGCCATCACTAGGCGCCACGCCTGCCCAGGGGGAGTGCTGATTACGCTGCCCCGCGCACACTTGGGGCGGAGGATGACGCGAAGACGTGCTCGAGCGCCGCCCGGAGCCGCCGTGCTCTTCGCCAAGGGTTTCTCCAGAGGGCGGCTGACGCAGTGAGCCAACTTGGTGTAGAGCTCGCTGACGAAGACGCGCGCCTTGAAGCTGAGGGCCTGCGCCTAGCTGAAGAGAGGCGCAAGCTGAAGGTGGCCGTTGCCCTTGCGCGCCACCAGCGTGACCTCGACAATGAGAAAGCCGAGGTGTCGCTGGCGGCTTCACGGGAGGCCCGTTCCCGGGCCGTCGAGGAGGCCCGGGAGGCTGACCGGCGGCGTGAGGCGGCGGAGGAGCGGGTGCGGGAGCTCCAGACCTGGAGCAATTCCTTGGAGCAGCAGGTGGAGCTGCGTGAGACGTCCCTTGCATCGATGAAGGGGGCTTCGGTCGACCAGGCGGAGCTCCAGAGACGTGAGGAGGCACTGATGCTGGAAGCTGCCAAGCGCGCCCGCGATCTTGAGCAGCTAGAGACGAGGGAGCGCTTGGTGACGCAAGTGAGGGACGGCGTCGCCGCGGGAGGCCCGAGTCCGGGAAGAGGTTGATCGCCGGGTGGCGGCGGCCCGCTTGAACCTCGAGCGCGAGTTGGAGGAGAGGCTGGGGTTGATCAGGGCCGAAGTGGAAGGAAGGACCGCCGCCCTGAGGGCCAAGCTGGATGAAGTGATGCGGCGGGCTGACGCTTCCCGGGCCGCCCTTGGCGTGGCGCACGAGGAGCTGACTTCCTCCCGCACCGAGGTGCTTCTTCTACGTCAGCGGGTGGGCGCAGCTCGAGGCTGCTATGCGCGCGTAACGAGGACGAAGCTACGCCACCGCAGATCCTGGAGCACGAGCATGGCCCTATGCGTTCGCACGCCCAGAAAGAGCTAACACGGCCTTTGGGCAACATAGGCTGCCGCTGGCAGCCTCATGCAGTTAACTATGCCGGTAACCTCCGGGCTTTCATCGATGTGGTGACGCAGCTGGAGGTGCGGTCGGGCAGAGCCAACAGGTTGGTGGAGGAGAGGAGTCATGCCCTGCTCGGGCGTGCCTTTTCTCGCGTCTTCACCCATCTTCAGGACATGGATCCCAACTTCAACTTTGATGCCGCCATTATTGCCCAGCATTCTGTGCCGTCCCGGACGCACTGGACGCATTGGGTGGAAGACAATGTGGATGCCCTCGTTAGGGCCTTCACTACTGAAGATGACGGCGTGGTCGTGGCTGCTGATGAAGGCGGCGTGGTGAACGGCCCTGATGCCGCTGAAGGCGACGCAGAGGGCGATGGCAAGGCCAGCGACGATTCAGGAGGTGACCTTGAGGATGCATTGGGGGATTTATCCGATTGACCGCGTGCTGCTCCTGCTTTCTTATCCTGCGCAGATAGAGTTCGGGCTTGGCCCTGAAGGTTGTAAGAGCATTTTGGGAGGGGGAGCCCCTCGTGTAAAAATTTGTAGTTAGCGTATTAGTAGATGTGATATCACCCGTACGCCTGCACCAAGTGGCTGGCCTTGCGACGAGTTGGCTGGCTTGTTTACCTTCGACCCGCGTGGGCCCCGAGATAGCCTGCGGAGGGTTGTGGTGTTCCGAGTGCTCCCTGAACGAGCCCATTGAACCTGTGATGAGAACCTCCTGAGAGGGCACGATGATGGCGGTCCGGGCTGCACGCATGCTAGGCCTGGCCCGGCTCGCGAGGGGCTCACGAGGGGAGGCAGCTGAGGCAAAGTGGTAACCAGAACGCAAATCGCAAGCTCAAATCCAACTTAAATCCATACGGGGAAAAAGCGACAGCCAAGGGGAAAAGCAAGAAAAGCAGAAAAAGCCGCGTCCGACTCCTAGTCTAGTCTTGGACCTCTTCTCACCAGCGCGGAGCTAAGTGCTGCCACTGGGCGTGGGAGGGAGCCCCAGGGCCTGAGGCCGGCGCTCCTGAGACTCCGGGGCGTGTACAACCCCACTCATTTTACGTGAGAGTGTCACGGGGCGGCGAGCTTCATAGGCACTGGGCCTTCTTCACAGGTACCGGCCTTGCTTCATATCGCCAGACGAGGGCCCCGCCTTGCGCCACACTCTAGTGCCATCGACGACGGCCGGAGACCGACGACGCCGCCGATGGGGTAGAGCAGTCGCCAGCGGTTCCCCCGACGACCACGGGTCCTCTGCCGGGGGTAGGCCCTGAGGCACCTCCCCGGCAGAGGGCCTACCTCCTGAGGACGCCTTGCTCCAAACGCCGCGGTGGTGATGCCGGATCTCGGCCCCTCTCCTGCAGCCCCCGGCGCGCTCCTCCTGAGGAGTAGGAAACTGCAGGACTGGGGCAGCCATCCGCTGCGACGACCTGTACCTCCTGCGATCCATGGTTAGCGTATGCCTGCTCCTGAGGAATTAGCGGTACCCGATAATCGTTGCTTCCGGCGCGGTCGACGGGCTTTCCTGGGCTCTGGAAGAGCTCAGCTTGGTGCCTCGTCCCCGGCTTGGGCCGAGGAGCGAGCCATGTTCGTCCTCCTGCGGCGTGCCCTTGATCCATCATGTGGGCACGACTCTTCCGGGGCCGCCATCCCGAATGCTTCACCGTAGTGCCCCGCGTGCCACGCAGCCCTGCTTGAGGCGCCCACCTGGGGGTGGTAGCGCGGTGGCCCATTGGGGCCGTGGGCTGTGGCGAGTCCTCCTTCGCTGGCCGAGGGCGGAGGCAGCGCCGCTGCTAGCCCGGTGCTGACGGCCTGGTTAGCGTTGGAGTGGCCTTGGAATCCGCTTGGAGCTGCGCGGGCGTGCGTGGGGCCTCCGCGTGGCCTGCCCTGGACCTGAGGTGGCAGTTGGGTGCAGAAGGGTGAGCCCCGGCGCGGCGAAGCCTGTGAGCTCGCCACCCGCTCCAAGAAGACGTCGCGGCCGCCCTCTAGCAACCTGCATTGCAAGAGCTCTCGAGCCACCGTGAGCGCTGGCCCTTGAGTTCGCCTCGCCCTGCTCGGGTGTACGGGCGCCGTGGCATGCTTGGTTCGAGGCCTCGCCACGACCATGCCTGCCGTGGGCGTGAGAGCTGTCGCTGCCGACCGCTGCCGCCTGGCGCCGGCGTGCCCTGCGGACCGCAGGCTGCCTGGGGCATGGGGTTGAGGTCGCCCGGGGCAAGCGGCACCGCGTGGGCGGGCCAGGCCGCCCAGGGATCAGGGTTGCCCATTGGGTCGCCGGGCATGACGATGATGATGCGACGGGGCGCGAGGCGGCAGAAGGCGGATTCCGGCGCACCCCTACCTGGCGCGCCAAATGTCGGATTTCGGGTTCCGGCAGACCCCCTAGGTTCGAACTCTGGGGTGCACACGGAGATCTCACCACCTACCTACCTGCACCTCGTCGCCACACAAGGATCTAAGTACACAAAGAGCAACACAAGGGACACAAGGTTTATACTGGTTCGGGCCACCATTGTGGTGTAATACCCTACTCCAGTGTGTGGTGTGGTGGATTGCCTCAGGGGCTGATGATGAACAGTACAGGGAAGAACAGCCTCATGAGGGTCTATTCTTGGCCGGGTGCATTTAACTGCTAGGGGGAGTTCGGTCGCTCTCTCTCTCTCTCTCTTTCTAGATTCCATCCCCCTTTCTAGATTCCACCCCTCTCTACCCTGTGGGTGGCTAGCTCTATTTATAGGCAGAAGCCCTGGGCCTCTTCCCAAATATTGAGTGGGAAGGGCGCCAACAATTGGCCATTTTGAAGGGGAACATCTAGTACACTTATCCTGACTAAAGTTGGTCCTCGCCTGTCAAAGGCTCTGATGATGACGCCGGCTTGGGCTCCACGATGACCTCCTTCCTGCCGTTGTGTTGGTCTTGGTCTTGTTGCACTGAAATGGTTGCCTTTGCTTGATGCTCTCGCCTGCGCTTGCCTCCTTTGCACCAAAGAGGAAATGAGGACACTGCACGGGCTGGCGCCCTCCTGGCGTCCTAGGTCGTCATGGCTTGCGTCATGGGCACCTCGTGAGGTACCCCGCCTTGATCTCTCCGCCTCCTTGCGAGCCAGCCTGACGAGGCCGTACCTGAGGAAGCTTCCTGCCATCCGCCCCGGGAGGCTTGGCCTCTCGCGAGGGTCTTGAGCTCGTGCTGATGAAGATGGGCCGTGCTGGGCCACCCTTTGAGCCACGCCTCAGGCCGTAGGCAGGCAAGTCTGGGTACCCCCGTTCCCAGAACGCCGACATGCACCATCAAACGGGACGAGGAGGAGGCATCGGTGGACCCGGCCGACGACGAGGGCCTGGCCTGGCGGGACCGGAACCGGGCCCAGGCGGAGCTGGAGGCGGCGTCGACCCAGGCCTGGGTCAGCGACGCGACGACGTGGGCGCTGGTGGGCGGCGGCATGGCCGGAGATGCCGGCTGGGACGGTGGTGGCGACGACGGTCTTCGTGCCGGCGTCGGACAGGGAGCACGGCCAAGGCGGCCGTGCGGATGTGATGGACCTCGACCGGGAGGTCGTGGTCGTTGGGGATGACACCCCACCGCGGACCGACATGGTCGAGCGGGAGGGGGCCGATGGGGGCGGCGGCGACGCCGTCTTGGAGGACGTGGCGCGGGTGGCGCCGACGGAGGCGTCCCGGGCGTCGGCGAGCGAGGCGCCGATGGTGGTGGAGCCTCAAGCCATTCTGCCCACTAAGCTGGCGTTGGCTCCGGAGAGGGCGCCGGAGAAGGCACCGGCTTGAGGGGAGGCGGCCGGCGGAGAGCACGCCCTGGTGCTCAGGTCCGGGGGGCGCTGGGTCGCCGAGCCGCGGCCTTCATGGAGCGGGACCGGCGAGGTCTTCTTCGGTCCTTCGACCCAGGAGGAGGCAGCGATGGCCGCCATGACCCGCCGCCTGCGGGGACGAACGGACGGGATCTAGGCCTTGGCCCAGTCGAGGTCGAGGCGATGCAAGAGCTGGAGCACGCCGTCTTCGTAAGTTCTCATTTGCGTTCCGCTTTCCTTTTTCATCGTTTTCTCCTTCGTGGAGGCGCGCCAGCGCACCCACTGGGTGTAGCCCCCGAGATTCGGGCCAACTGCGTAGCAGTTGGGTCGAATCTTATCTTGCTGTCTCGCGCTGATCGTTTCCTTCTGTAGAAACTTGACTCCTACCGGGTCAACGTCTTCAACCGTCTCCTCAAGACGCATCGGCGTCTCAAGGAGAGGCTCGCCGCCAAGGAGGAGGAGCTCTGCGTCGCGGCAGGTGCTTTTTCTTCATGCTCTTTTCTAGTGGGGGCACGCTAGCGCACCCACTGGGTGTAGCCCCCGAGATTCGGGCCAACTGCATAGTAGTTGGGTCGAATCTAAAAACAGTACTTTATTGCAGAGTTTTTCTTCTGCAGCCGAGGTGCTGTCTTGGAGGACCCGGCTGATCCGGGCCAGTTTTCATTATGACCGGCTTGTCGCAGACGTCGGCCGGCTCGGGGCCGAGGTGGAGAAGGCGAAGGCAGAGGTGACGGGAGCCCAGCGGGCGCTCGATGAAGTCAGCCGGCTGCGGGAGCGGCTGCTGGGCGACAAGAGCTGCCTCGAGGCCGAGGTGGAGCGTCTTAAGGCGGATGCCACCAAGGTCGTGGAGGCACAGCGGGCCCTTGCCGAGGCGGACCAGCAGCGCGGCAAGCTGGCCGATGATAAGGGGCTACGCCAGATCGAGGTGGAGCGCCTGAAGGCGCTGGTGGCCACGGCGGAGGAGACCCGGCAGGGGAAGACCCGGCTCCGTGAAGAGGCCGTGAAAGCGGTCGAGGACAAGGACGCCGAGCTAAAGGCGGCCCTTGCTAAGGTCGCCGACCTGGAGAAGGCACTGGAGGAGCGCGACCGTACTATTTCCCGGGAGCGGTGTGGTACTTTGCTCGAAGCGCAGCACCTGGAAGAGTCCTTCTCCAGTAAGTGCTTTCCTTGAATTTTGTCGTTGCCAGGTTGGGACTCCGGCTCTTCTTCCTTCGTAACTTTCTTCTGACTTGCTTTTCTTCTTGACAGGGGCCTTCCCGGAGACGCGCCAGCTGGCGGAGGAGGCGGTCCGCTTCCAGCGCGATCCGCAAGGGATCGTCGGCTCTGGGACGGACTCGCGGGTGGCCTGGACCTTCCCGGAGATCGTCGCAGCTGCCGAGGCCCATCTGCGAGTTCTGGGAGAACACATGGGGCGGCTTTCTGAGGCCGACACGGCGATGACGGCGACCCTTTGGCCGGGTTCCGTTGCACCGAGTAGCTTCACGCGGCTGGCGCGCTGGCTGGAGGTGGGTCCGGAACGACTCCATGACTGGCGAGTCTCCGCCGCCCGTGCTGGCGCCGAGATGGCGCTCCGGTTCGCGATGCCTTGGCATCCGGACTTGTCACTGGACGCGCTGATGGTCCAGCGAGCCGACTCGGAGAGCCAGCTGCAGGCGGAAGCTGGTCGGATCGCTGCTCAGGCCAGCTATATCGCCGGGTTCGCCTTCCACGACGAGTTTCGGCCGGAGCGGGCGGAAGACGGCGGAGTCATGCCTGCTGTTGACTACTGCCTGCTTCTGGACGATCTGGAGGGCAGTTCTGAGGAGACGGGCTTCTACCGCGACGCGGACGCCGGGGAGGAAGATACCGGCACCTCAGCGGACCCAGGAGCTGCGCGATCCGGCGATGGGGACGCCTGAATTTTTAACTTATCAAAGATTTCTATTAGGTAGCAGGTCCACCCGCCCACTGGGGGTTGACTGGGTGTAATGAACTTTGGCCCTGGGCCTGTTTTAAATTTATGATGCATGAGCTGCGTGAATGTCTTCGCCTTTGCTTTTCATTTTTGGAGCCGTTTTCCTGCAACCTTCCCCCCTTCGGGTTCCCCCCCCCCCGCGAGTCTGAGGCCAAGGCTCTGGTCCATGACAAGAGGTTCGACCTTTGAGAGGAGCGTTCAGTACTTGGGCTTTCGAAACGTTGAGCGTGATCGAAAGACCCACTGGGCCGGCTGGCGGCAATCCGACAGGGCCGGGTTGGCGAGGAGTCGGTCGTGCGGCAACTTGAAAAGGTGAGACCGGGTCGAGCGATCCGGCGGTATGTAGAAACTTCGTGGGTGCCGGCGCCTTTGCTTTTCGTTTTTAGAGCCGTTTTCTTGTAACTCCCCCTTTGGGCTCTCCTCCCCGCGAGTCTGACAAGGGGTTCGGCCTTTGAGAGGAGCGTTCAATACTTTGTCTTTCAAAATGTTGATCGCGAGCGAAACACCCACTGGACTGGCTGGCAGCAATCCAGCAGGGCCGGGTTGGCGAGCAGCCGGGTGTGCAGCAATTTATAGTGGCAGGGCCGGGTTGGGCGACCCGACGGTTTTTGACTTAGTGCTCGCGGCGCGCTGGAGCGTTGGACTCATGTGCTTGCCGGCTAACAGCCGGAGCCGGATCTGCGGCTTAGGGCGAAGCGAGAGGTTTATGGTGATCCAGTGCATTTGAGAACAGCTTAGGAAAAACGACGGGTGGCCAAGCCGGCCAGCCCCCGAGTCCCCGAGTTGAGCGAGTTGTCCTGGTGGCCTGGTTTGGCTTAATAGTAAAGCGGTGCACAAATGTAGGAGACACAATAGCTTGGTCGTAGAAAAGGGCAGCCCCCGAGCGTCGTTCGTGGACCCCATAGTTTCAGATAGTTCCAAAAGGCAGCGATACATACGTGCACTCGACTAACTGTAAAACGGACGGAGGAGCTCCGCGTTCCATGGCCGGGTTGTTTCCTCGTCGACGGTATCCCTCTTGCGCTTGTTTTTCTTGCGGGCATCGATGAGGTAGTACGTGCTACGGTCGCATAAGGCCTTGCTGACGAAGAAGGGGCCCTCCCATCGGGAGGACAGCTTGTGTTAGCCAGTCTGCTCTTGGACGAGTTGGAGGACGAGGTCTCCCTCTCGGAAAGCGAGGGGCTTGATCTTCTTGCTGTGGTAATGCCTCAGGCCTTGCTGGTAGATGGCTGAGCGACTCACCGCTAGGAGATGTGCTTCTTCGAGCAGGTCGACACCGTCTTCGCGGGCTTCTTTTGCTTCGGCTTCTGTGTACATCGTGATGCGCGGCGAGTCGAACTCGATGTTAGTTGGGATGACGGCTTCTGCTCTGTAGACGAGGAAGAACGGGGTGAACCCGGTCAACCTGTTTTGCATGGTGCGGAGACTCCAGAGGACGGTCGGCAACTCATCAAGCCAGCTGCCGGGTGACCGGACAAGTGGCTCGACGAGTTGCGGTTTGATGCCGGACAGGATGAGACCGTTGGCTCGCTCGACCTGGCCGTTGGACTGCGGGTGTGCCACGGAAGCGAGGTCGAGGCGGATGCCGGAGATGGAGCAGTACCGCGCGAGCGCGCCCTTTGCGAAGTTGGTGCCGTTGTCCGTGATGATGTTGTTTGGCATGCCGTAGCGCACCGCGATGTCCTTGATAAATCGGACAGCTGTCGGGCCGTCCAGCTTCTTGATTGGCCTTGCCTCGATCCACTTGGTGAACTTGTCCACTACCACCAGCAGATGCGTCATGCCGCCTCAAGCGGTCTTGAAAGGCCCCACCATGTCGAGTCCCCAGACCGCGAAGGGCCAGGCGATCGGGATGGTCCGGAGTGCCGACGCCGGCTGGTGACTGTGCTTGCTGAAGCATTGGCATCCTTCACACATTGCGTCTTCGAGGGCCGTGGGCCAGTAGAAACCATGGCGGAAAGCCTTGGCCACCAGGGACCGCGAGGCGGCGTGGTGCCCGCACTCGCCCTGGTGTATGTCGATGAGGATCTCAATGCCCTTGTCCTGCTCGACGCAGCGTTGGAATACGCCGGTAGAGCTGCATTTGACGAGCTCATTGTTGATGATGCTGTACGCGGACGCCCGGCGTTGCACCTGCCGGGCAGCGGTCTCGTCCATGGGAAGGACCCCGTTTTCCAGGAACTCCGAGATGGGCAGGGCCCAGGATGGTGCCGCGACCCTGGCGAGGACGACCATCACGAAGGGTTCCGGGGTGGTAGCCCCCGAGCCGGGTTCAGCGGCCCCAGGGCCGGGTTGAGGTGTGGTCGGGCTGGCTGGAGCAGTCCCCAGGCCGGGTTGAGGCGCGGCCGGGTCGGTTGGAGCAGTCCCCGGGCCGGGTTGAGGCGTGGCCTGTTCGGTTGGGATGTGGATGGACTCGGAGTCCGGGGATGGTTTGATGGACGGCTTGTTCAGATGCTCGAGGGAGACACCGGATGGGACAGACTGCCGAGACGAGGCGATCTTGGCGAGCGTGTCGGTTGCTTCATTTTCTATGCACGGGACATGGAGGAACTCGCAGCCCGCGAAGAATCCAGACAGCTTCTGGACGAGGAAGCGGTAGCTCGCCATGTTGGAATCGTGCTCGTCCCACTCGCCAGAGCTCTGTTGCACCACGAGGTCCGAATCGCCGTAGCATAGGATGCGCCGGATGCCGAGTTCCTTGGCAAGCCAGAGGCCGTGCACGAAGGCTTCGTACTCGGCGACGTTGTTGGAGGCGGCGAAGTGGATCTGCAACGCGTATTTGAGCCCTTGGGGGAGGACATCACGATGCCGGCCCCCTGGCCGAGTCACATATTCAAGCCGCCGGCGTATGCGCCAAAGGCCGAGTCCGACGCAGCAAGGTGTACTGGGTCTTGGTGCAGTCGACGAGGAAGTCGGCCAGAGCCTGGGACTTGATCGTGGTGCGGGGCTCGTAGAGGATGGTGTGGCCGGCTAGCTCGAGTGCCCACTTGGCGGCCCGGCCAGAGGCGGCCCGGCACCCGATGATCTCGCCGAGAGGGGCCGTGCTGACCATGGTGATGACATGCTCTTGGAAGTACTTCTTGAGTTTCTTGGCGGTGAATTACACACCGTAACACATTTTCTGGCAGTGCGGTTAGTTCTGCTTCGAGGCGGAGAGCACCTCGCTCAGGTAGTAGACGGGAGGCTGGATGGCTTGGACCTTGTCCTTCTCTGGCCGCTCGACCACCATCACCGTGCTGACCGTCCGCCAGGTCGCGGCGATATAGAGCAACAACGACTCCTTCTCGGCCGGTGCGGCCAGGACTGGTGCGGTGGAGAGCATGCGCTTGAGATCCCGGAAAGCTTCGTCCGCCCGGTCGTTCCAATCGAACGGCGTCATCTTCTTCATCAGCTGATACAGGGGCAGGGCCCTCTTGCCGCCCAGCCGGGTGAGAAACCGGCTGACCGAGGCCAAGCAGCCAGTGAACTTCTGGACATCGTGCAACCGAGCCAGCTTGCGCATGCGCTCGATGGCCTTGATCTTCTCCGGGTTTGCCTCACTGCCGCGCTCCGAGATGAGGAAGCCGAGTAGCTTTCCGGCCGGGATGCCGAAAACACATTTCTCCGGGTTGAGCTTGACCTTGTACTCGCCCAGGTTGGCTAAGGTTTCCTTCAAAGCGTCGAGGAGCGTGAGGTGCTGCTTGGTCTTCACCATGATGTCGTCCACGTAGACGTGGATGTTGCGGCCGAGTTGCGGCAGCAAGCATTTCTACATGCAGCGCTGGAAAGTGGCGCCGACGTTCTTTAAGCCGAACGACATGGTGATGTAGCAATACGCCTCGAAGGGCGTGATGAACGACGTCTTTAGGGCGTCGGCCGGGTCCAGCTTGATCTGATGATAGCCGTAGTAAGCATCCAGGAAGGACAGGAGCTCGCACCTGGCGGTGGAGTCGATGACTTGGTCGATCCGCGGGAGGTCGAACAGGTCTTTGGGGCAAGCCTTGTTCAGGCTGGTGTAGTCGATGCACATGCGCCAGGTCTTGTTCTTCTTCAGGACGAGGGCTGGGTTGGCCAGCCACTCGGGGTGAAACACTTCCATGATGAAGCCGGCCGCCAAGAGCTTGGCGACCTCTTCACCGATGGTCCTTCTCTTTTCTTCGGAAAAACGTCGTAGGGGTGGCGGACAGGCTTGGCGTCCTTGCGGACGTGGAGTTTGTGCTCGGCGTACTTCCTCGGGATACCTGGCATGTCCTTGGGGGTCCATGCAAAGATATCCCAATTCTCACAGAGGAAGTCGACGAGCTCGCCTTCCTATTTGCTGTCGAGGCGGGTGCCCACGACAACGTACTTGCTGCAGCTGGGGTCTTTCGATTCAGCTTCACCTTCTTGGTCTCCTTGGAGGACTTGAACGCGGCCTCGTCGGCCGGCTCCTTGGTCGGGATCTTGGCGGCCGATGCTTCTTGGGCCAGGGCGATGATCCGGTCGAGCTGGCGCCGCTCCTCAGCAACGACCAGCGACTCAACTAGCTTGGCGCCGTCTCGGGCGCAGTCCAGGGACTTGCGGTAGTCGCCGGTGACGGTGATGAGGCCCTTCGGACCCGGCAGCTTCATCTTCAGGTAGGCGTAGTGGGGGACTGCCATGAACTTGGCGAGCACGGGCCAACCCAGCAGTGCGTGGTACGCGCTGGACAAGTCCACCACCTCAAACCAGATCGGCTCACGTCGGAAGTGGCTGCTGTCGCCGAACAGGACGTCAAGGCGGATCCGGCCGACCGGAGAGCAGGAGAGGCCGGGAACGATGCCGTGGAAGATCGTCCGGGTCGGCTCCAGGTCCTTGGCCTCGAGGGCGAGCTTGGTCATGGTGTCGCGGTAGAGGATGTTGATGCTGCTGTCGCCGTCAACGAGAACCTGGGAGAATTTGCACGTGCGCCGGGGTGCGACGATGGTGGGATCGAGGACGAGGGCGTAACCACCCGGGTTCGGCATGACGGCCGGGTGGTCCTCCCGGGTCTAGGTGACCGGGCGCTCTGACCAATGCATGTACTGAAGGAAATATGCCCTAGAGGCAATAATAAAGTTATTATTTATTTCCCTATTTCATGATAAATGTTTATTATTCATGCTAGAATTGTATTAACCGGAAACTTGATACGTGTGTGAATACATAGACAAACATAGTGTCACTAGTATGCCTCTACTTGACTAGCTCGTGAATCAAAGATGGTTAAGTTTCCTAGCCATGGACATGAGTTGTCATTTGATTAACGGGGTCACATAATGAGGAGAATGATGTGATTGACTTGACCCATTCCGTTAGCTTAGCACTTGATCGTTTAGTATGTTGCTATTGCTTTCTTCATGACTTATACATGTTCCTACAACTATGATATTATGCAACTCCCGTTTACCGGAGGAACACTTTGTGTGATACCAAACATCACAACGTAACTGGGTGATTATAAAGGAGTTCTAAAGGTGTCTCCAAAGGTACATGTTGAGTTGGCGTATTTCGAGATTAGGTTTTGTCACTCCGATTGTCGGAGAGGTATCTCTGGGCCCTCTCGGGAATGCACATCACTATAAGCCTTGCAAGCAATGTAGCTAATGAGTTAGTTACGGAATGATGCATTACGAATCGAGTAAAGAGACTTGCCGGTAACGAGATTGAACTAGGTATTGGGATACCGACGATCGAATCTCGGGCAAGTAACGCATCGATGACAAAGGGAACCACATATGTTGTTATGCGGTTTGACCGATAAAGATCTTCAGAGAATATGTAGGAGCCAATATGAGCATCCAGGTTCCGCTATTGGTTATTGACCGGAAACGAAGTCTCGGTCATGTCTACATAGTTCTCGAACCCGTAGGGTCCGCACGCTTAAGGTTTCGGCGATGCTTATATTATGAGTTTATGAGTTTTGATGTACCGAAGGAGTTCGGAGTCCCGGAGGAGATCAGGGACATGACCAGGAGTCTCGAAATGGTCGAGATGTAAAGATTGATATATTGGACGACTATATTCGGACTTCGGAAAGGTTCCGAGTGATTCGGGTATTTTTCGGAGTACCGGAGAGTTACGGGAATTCGCCGGGGAGTATATGGGCCTTATTGGGCCATACGGGAAAGAGAGAGGGGCTGCCTAGGGCAGGCCGCGCCCCCCCAAGGCCTAGTCCGAATTGGACTAGGGGGAGGGGCTGCGCCCCCTCCTTCCTTCCCTTCTCCCTTCCCCTTCCTTCTCTACTACTCCTACTAGGAAAGGAGGAGTCCTACTCCCGGTGGGAGTAGGACTCCCCCCTTGGCGCGCCCTTCACCTTGGCCGGCCGCCTCCCCCCTTGCTCCTTTATATACGGGGGCAGGGGGGCACCCCATAGACACAACAATTGATCCTTGAGATCTCTTAGCCGTGTGCGGTGCCCCCCTCCACCATAGTTCTCCTCGATAATATTGTAGCGGTGCTTAGGCGAAGCCCTGCGAGGGTAGAACATCATGATCATCACCATGCCGTCGTGCTGACGGAACTCTTCCCCGACACTTTGCTGGATCAGAGTCCGGGGATCGTCATCGAGCTGAACGTGTGCTAGAACTCAGAGGTGCTGTAGTTTCGGTGCTTGATCGGTCGTGCCGTGAAGACGTACGACTACATCAACCGCGTTGTTCTAACGCTTCCGCTTTCGGTCTACGAGGGTACGTGGACAACACTCTCCCCTCTCGTTGCTATGCATCACCATGATCTTGCGTGTGTGTAGGATTTTTTTTGAAATTACTACGTTCCCCAACAGTGGCATCCGAGTCTGGTTTTATGCCTACATGTTATCACGATGTCGTGGAATTGTCACGGCACATGTCCTCTTGCAAGGACTTAGTCGTGGAGCCATCGCAACTAGGAAGCTTAAAGAGGTTAATCGGGACAAAAGACACGAGAGGTTTTATACTAGTTCGGCCCCTTACGGTGAAGGTAAAGCCTACGTCTAGTTGGGTTGGTATTGCTTGAGGTTTCGATGACCAGGGAGCGAGATACGCTATGCCCGGTTCTCGATTGGTTGTTTTCTTGCCTTAAGCCGCCAACAGGTCGTCCCCTTATATACACAGGTTGACGCCCTGTGGCCTACAGAGTCCCGGCCGGCTCATAAACAATGTCCGACTCGGTGACTAGTCAAGTCTACCTTATGATACAAGTCTTGCCATTATGGCGGTTTACTACAACGGGCCTTAAGTCGCCTGTGGGCCTTAGGCCCTTTGAAACGCCATCTTCATGCTTGGACTTGGGCTTCTGTCTGGTAACCTCTTTACGTAACCCTGCCCCTCCTGGGCGGCTTACACAAATAGTTATATCCCCAACACACGAGTAGAACACAAGTGAGTTGTGGGCGATACAAGTCATACTGCTTACCAGCATGTCATACTTTGGTTCGGCGGTATTGTTGGATGAAGCGGCCCGGACCGACATTACGCGTACGCTTACGCGAGACCGGTTCTCCCGACGTGCTTTGCACATAGGTGGCTAGCGGGTGTCAGTTTCTCCAACTTTAGTTGAACCGAGTATGGCTACGCCCGGTCCTTGCGAAGGTTAAAACAGCACCAACTTGACAAACTATCGTTGTGGTTTTGATGCATAGGTAAGAAGGGTTCTTGCTAAGCCCGTAGCAGCCACGTAAAACTTGCAACAACAAAATAGAGGACGTCTAACTTGTTTTTGTAGGGCATGTTGTGATGTGATATGGTCAAGACGTGATGCTATATTTTATTGTATGGGATGATCATGTTTTGTAACCGAGTTATCGGCAACTGGCAGGAGCCATATGGTTGTCGCTTTATTGTATGCAATGCAAATGCCCCGTAATGCTTTACTTTATCACTAAGCGGTAGCGATAGTCGTAGAAGCATAAGATTGGCCAGGCGACAACGATGCTACGATGGAGATCAAGGTGTCGCGCCGATGACGATGGTGATCACGATGGTGCTTTGGAGATGGAGATCACAAGCACAAGATGATGATGGCCATATCATATCACTTATATTGATTGCATGTGATGTTTATCCTTTATGCATCTTATCATGCTTTGATTGACGGTAGCATTTTAAGATGATCTCTCACTAACTATCAAGAAGTGTTCTCCCTGAGTATGCACCGTTGCAAAAGTTCTTCGTCTTTGAGACACCACGTGATGATCGGGTGTGATAGGCTCTACGTTCAAATACAACGGGTGCAAAACAGTTGCACACGCGGAATACTCAAGTTAAACTTGACGAGCCTAGCATATACAGATGTGGCCTCGGAACACGGAGACCGAAAGGTCGAGCGTGAATCATATAGTAGATCTGATCAACATAGTGATGTTCACCATTGAAAACTACTCCATCTCACGTGATGATCGGACATGGTTTAGTTGATTTGGATCACGTGATCACTTAGATGACTAGAGAGATGTCTGTCTAAGTGGGAGTTCTTAAGTAATATGACTAATTGAACTTAAATTTATCATGAACTTAGTCCTGGTAGTATTTTGCAAATTATGTTGTATAACTCGCGTTGTTGCTTTCATATGTTTATTTTGATATGTTCCTAGAGAAAATTGTGTTGAAATATGTTAGTAGCAATGATGCGGATTGGATCTGTGATCTGAGGTTTATCCTCATTGCTGCACAGTAGAATTATGTCCTTGATGCACCGCTAGATGACAAACCTATTGCAGGAGCAGATGCAGACATTATGAATGTTTGGCTAGCTCAAAATGATGACTACTTGATAGTTTAGAGCACCATGCTTAAACGGCTTAGAATCGGGACTTCAAAGACGTTTTGAACGTCATGGACCATATGAGATGTTCCAGGAGTTGAAGTTAATATTTCCCGCAAATACCCGAGTTGAGAGATATGAAGTCTCCGACAAGTTCTATAGCTAAAATATGGAGGAGAATCGCTCAACTAGTGAGCATGTGCTCAGATTGTCTGGGTACTTCAATCGCTTGAATCAAGTGGGAGTTAATCTTCCAGACAAGATAGTGATTGACAGAATTCTCTAGTCAACATCACTAAGTTACTAGAACTTCGTGATGAACTACAGTATGCAAGGGATGACGAAAATGATTCCCGAGCTCTTCGTGATGTTGAAATCGACGAAGGTAGAAATCAAGAAAGAGCATCAAGTGATGATGATTGACAAGACCACTAGTTTCAAGAAAAGGGCAAAGGGAAAGAAAGGGAAACTTCAAGTAGAATGGAAAACAAGTTGTCACTCCCGTGAAGAAGTCCAAAGCTGGACCAAAGCCTGAAACTGAGTGCTTACATTGCAAAGGAAATGGTCACTGGAAGCGGAAATGCCCTGAATATTTGGTGGATAAGAAGGATGGCAAAGTGAACAAGGGTATATTTGATATACAGGTTATTGATGTGTGCCTTACTAGTGTTTATAGTAGCCCCTGAGTATTTGATACTTGTTCGGTTGCTAAGATTAGTAACTCAAACAGGAGTTACAGAATCAAACAGAGACTAGTTGAAAGGGAAGTAACGATGAGTGTTGGAAGTAGTTCCAAGATTGATATGATCATCATCGCACACTCCCTATACTTTCGGGATTAGTGTTAAACCTAAATAAATGTTATTTACGCTTATGCTGAGCATGAATATGATTTGATCATGTCCATTGCAATACGGTTATTCATTTAAAGTCAGAGAATAATTGTTGTTCTGTTTACATGAATAAAATCTTCAAATGGTCATACACCCAATGAAAATAGTTTGTTGGATCTCGATCATAGTGATACACATATTCATAATATTGATGCCAAAAGATGCAAAGTTAATAATGATAGTGCAACTTATTTGTGGCAATGCCGTTTGGGTCATATCGGTGTAAAGCGCATGAAGAAACTCCATAAAGATGGATTTTCGGATTCACTTGGTTATGAATCATTTGATGCTTAAGTAACCGTGCCTTTTGGGCAAGATGACTAAAACTCCGCTCCGGAACAATGGAACGAGCTATTGACTTATTGGAAATAATGCATACCGATGTATGCGATCCGATGAGTGTTAAGGCTCATGGGCGTGTATCGTTATTTTCTGACCTTGACAGATGATTTGAGTAGATATGGGTATATCTACTTGATGAAACATAAGTCTGAAACATTTGAAAAGTTCAAAGAATTTCAGAGTGAAGTGGAAAATCATCGTAACAAGAAAATAAAGTTTCTACGATCTGATCGTGGAGACAAATATTTGAGTTACGAGTTTGGTCTTCATTTGAAACAATGTGAAATAGTTTCGCAACTCACGCCACCTGGAACACCACAATGTAATGGTGTGTCCGAACGTCGTAATCGCATTCTTTAGTAGATATGGTGCGATCTATGATGTCTCTTATCGGTTTATCACTATCGCTTTGGGGTTATGCATTAGAGACAGCTGCATTCACGCTTAATAGGGCACCATCTAAATCCATTGAGACGACATCGTATGAACTATGGTTTAGCAAAGAAACCTAAGCTGTCGTTTCTTAAAGTTTGGAGTTGCGATGCTTATATGAAAAAGGTTTTCAACCTGATAAGCTCGAACCCAAATCGGAGAAGTGCGTCTTCATAGAATACCCAAAGGAAACTGTTGGGTACACCTTCTATCATAGATCTGAAGACAAAACATTCGTTGCTAAGAATGGATCCTTTCTAGAGAAGGAGTTTCTCTCGAAAGAAGTGAGTAGGAGGAAAGTAGAGCTTGATAAGGTAATTTGTACCTTCTCCCGAATTGGAAAGTAGTTCATCACAGAAATCAGTTCCAGTGATTCCTACACCAATTAGTGAGGAAGCTAATGATGATGATCATGAAACTTCAGATCAAGTTACTACAAAACCTCGTAGGTCTTCCAAAGTACAGTCCGCACCAGAGTGGTACGGTAATCCTGTTCTGGAAGTCATGTTACTAGACCATGATGAAGCTACGAACTATGAGGAAGCGGTGATGAGCCCAAATTCCGCGAAATGGCTTGAGGCCATGAAATCTGAGATGGGATCCATGTATGAGAACAAAGTGTGGACTTTGGTGGAGTTGCCCGATGATCGGCAAGCCATATTGTATAAATGGATCTTCAAGAGGAAGACATATGCTGATAGTAGTGTTACTATCTACAAAGCTCGACTTGTCGCAAAAAGGTTTTCGACAAGTTCAAGGTGTTGACTACAATGAGATTTTCTCAACTGTAGCGATGCTTAAGTCCGTCTGAATCATGTTAGCAATTGCCACATTTTATGAAATCTGGCAAATGGATGTCAAAACTGCTTTCCTTAATGGTTTTCTTAAAGAAGAGTTGTATATGATGCAACCTGTAAGGTTTTGTCAATCCTAAAGGTGCTAACAAAATGTGCAAGATCCAGCGATCCATCTATGGACTGGTGCAAGCATCTCAGAGTTGGAATATACGCTTTGATAAGTTGATAAAAGCATATAGTTTTATACAGACTTGCGGTGAAGCCTGTATTTACAATAAAGTGAGTGGGAGCACTACCGCCTTTCTGATAAAAATATGTGAGTAACATATTGTTGATCAGAAATGATGTAGAATTTTTCTAGAAAGCATAAAGGAGTATTTGAAAGGAGTTCTTTAAAAGAACGACCTCAGTAAAGCTACTTACATATTGAGCATCAAAATCTATTGAGATAGATCAAGACGCTTGATAAGTTTTTCAATAAGTGCATACCTTGTCAAGATTTTGAAGTAGTTCAAAATGGAATAGTTAAAGAAAGAGTTCTTGCCTGTGTTGCAAAGGTGTGAAATTGAGTAAGACTCAAATCCCGACCACGGCAGAAAATAGAAAAGAGAGAATGAAAGTCATTCCCTAAGCCTCGGTCATAGGTTCTATAAAGTATGCTATGCTATGTACCAGACCTATTGTATACCTTGTTCTGAATTTGGTAAGGGAATACAATAGTGATCTAGGAGTAGATCACTGGACATTGGTCAAGAATATCCTTAGTGAGGACTAAGGAAATATTTCTCGATTATGGAGGTGATAAAAGAGCCCGTCGTAAAGAGTTACATCGGTACAAGCTTTTACACCGATCCAGATGACTCTAAGTCTCAATCTAGATACATATTGAAAGTGGGAGCAATTAGCTAAGAGTAGCTCCGTGCAGAGCATTGTAGACATAGAATTTTTGCAAAATACATACGACTGAATGTGATGTAATCTGCTAACTAAGCTTCTCTCACGAGCAAAACATGATCACACCTTAGTACTCTTTGGGTGTTAATCACATTGCAATGTGAACTAGATTATTGACTCTAGTAAACCCTTTGGGTGTTGGTCACATGACGATGTGAACTATGGGTGTTAATCATATACAGTATATGAATATTGGTGTTAAATCACATGGCGATGTGAACTAGATTATTGACTCTAGTGCAAGTGGGAGACTCAAGGAAATATGCCCTAGAGGCAATAATAAAGTTATTATTTATTTCCTTATTTCATGATAAATGTTTATTATTCATGCTAGAATTGTATTAACCGGAAACTTGATACATGTGTGAATACATAGACAAACATAGTGTCACTAGTATGCCTCTACTTGACTAGCTCGTGAATCAAAGATGGTTAAGTTTCCTAGCCATGGACATGAGTTGTCATTTGATTAACGGGGTCACATCATTAGGAGAATGATGTGATTGACTTGACCCATTCCGTTAGCTTAGCACTTGATCATTTAGTATGTTGCTATTTCTTTCTTCATGACTTATACATGTTCCTACAACTATGAGATTATGCAACTCCTGTTTACCGGAGGAACACTTTGTGTGCTACCAAACTTCACAACTTAACTGGGTGATTATAAAGGAGTTCTACATGTGTCTCCAAAGGTACATGTTGAGTTGGCGTATTTCGAGATTAGGTTTTGTCACTCCGATTGTCGGAGAGGTATCTCTGGGCCCTCTCGGTAATGCACATCACTATAAGCCTTGCAAGCAATGTAGCTAATGAGTTAGTTACGGAATGATGCATTACGTAACGAGTAAAGAGACTTGCCGGTAATGAGATTGAACTAGGTATTGGGATACCGACGATCAAATCTCGGGCAAGTAACGTACCGATGACAAAGGGAACAACATATGTTGTTATGCGGTTTGACCGATAAAGATCTTCGTAGAATATGTAGGAGCCTATATGAGCATCCAGGTTCCGCTATTGGTTATTGACCGAAAACGAGTCTCGGTCATGTCTACATAGTTCTCGATCCCGTAGGGTCCGCACGCTTAAGGTTTCGATGACAGTTATATTATGAGTTTATGAGTTTTGATGTACCGAAGGAGTTCGGAGTCCCGGACGAGATCGGGGACACTACTATATTCGGTCTTCGGAAAGGTTCCGAGTGATTCGGGTATTTTTCGGAGTACCGGAGAATTACGGGAATTCGCCGGGGAGTATATGGGCCTTATTGGGCCATACAGGAAAGAGAGAGGGGCTGCCTAGGGCAGGCCGTGCGCCCCCCAAGGCCTAGTCCGAATTGGACTAGGGGGAGGGGCTGCGCCCCCTCCTTCCTTCCCTTCTCACTTCCCCTTCCTTCTCTCCTACTCCTACTAGGAAAGGAGGAGTCCTACTCCCGGTGGGAGTAGGACTCCCCCCTTGGCGCGCCTCTCCTTGGCCGGCCGCCTCCTCCCCTTGCTCCTTTATATACGGGGGCAGGGGGGCACCCCATAGACACAACAATTGATCCTTGAGATCTCTTAGCCGTGTGCGGTGCCCCCCTCCACCATAGTTCTCCTCGATAATATTGTAGCGATGCTTAAGCGAAGCCCTGCGACGGTAGAACATCAAGATCTTCACCACGCCGTCGTGCTGACGGAACTCTTTCCCGACACTTTGCTGGATCGGAGTCCGGGGATCGTCATCGAGCTGAACGTGTGCTAGAACTCGGAGGTGCCGTAGTTTCGGTGCTTGATCGGTCGGGCCGTGAATACGTACGACTACATCAACCACGTTGTTCTAACGCTTCCGCTTTTGGTCTACGAGGGTACGTGGACAACACTCTCCCCTCTCGTTGCTATGCATCACCATGATCTTGCGTGTGCGTAGGGAATTTTTTGAAATTACTACGTTGCCCAACATGTACTCCGTCTTGGCTGGGACGACGATGTTCACCTCCTGCCGGAGGAGGCGCTCGCTGCGCTTGTCGTCGTCGAGGCTGGTGAAGACGATGTATGTCACGTTCTAGGCCGGTTAGGGGTCGTCGCGCATCGCGCCGCCGGCTGGAGGCGGCGGCGGAGGCGGAGGCGGCTGCCCCGCTCCCGGAGCCGGAGTCGGAGGCAGTGGGATGTCGCCCCTGGCGTTGCACTTGGTGATGGCGCACTGTCGGAGCGTGTGCGTGGACGGCCTCGCGCCGCTGTGGTGCTTGCAGGGAGCGTTGAGCATCTCCTCAAAGCTCATGGCGGGCTGCCATGCCATTTTGCCGGTGTTCCGGCGCTTGGCGGCTGGCTCGGCCGTGGGTGCCTGCTCGGCGGCCGCGACGAGCTGGTTGTCGTAGCGCTGAGCCGGTTGATCGACCTTGCGCTTGTTGTTCTGCTGGTTGTGCTGCTGCCGGCTTCCCTTGCCGGTCGGCTTCGGAGGCGGCACCGGCATGGCCTTGCTGGCTTCGTCCAGTGCCACCTGGATCTTCATGGCAGAGTCGGCGTTGGCGTACTTGTCCGCCGTCACCATGAGCGCGGCCATGGTGGCCGGCTCGGAGCGCAAGAGTTTGTGCTTGAGGAGGGTGCCGTCTCGGCACCCATTGACGAAGTACTGGATGGATTGGACTTTGTGGACGCCCTCGCAGCTGTTCCGGAGCTTGGTCCAGCGTGCGAGGTACTCGGGGCCGGTTTCGGCCGGCCCCTGTACGCACATGGCGAGCTGACTGGGGTGGCCGGGTCGCTTGTAGTTGCCGGTGAAGTTGTGCACAAAGGCCTGCTCGAAGTCGACCCACGTGTTGATGCTGCCGGCTGGCAGGCTGTTCAACCAGGTGCGGGCCGACCCCTGGAGCATGAGAGGCGCGTAACATATGGCGAGGCGGTGGTTACCGCTGGCGATGCCGATGGCGGTGGTGTAGTCGGTGAGCCAGTCCTCCGGCTTCACGGTTCCTTTGTACTTGGGGGTGTCACGGGGGAGCGTGAACCCTTTGGTGAAGGGCTCACCCCGGATGCATGGCCCGAAGCACGCCGGTCCGACGGGGCCGGTCTCCTCCAGCTCCTGGGAGAGGGCGAGTCGGTCGAGGCGGTGGCGAGCGTCGGTGTCGTTGATGGCGTGTGGGCCCAGTCGGTCCGTGACTGCACCGCGGGGGGCTGGGTCGCCCGTAGCCGGACGTTGGCCAGGTTGGAGCAGGGGATCAAGGCGGCGCTGGGCCTCTGAGGCCGGCTCGTCCGTCAAGCTGCCAGCAGCCATCGGGGCGATGTTGCGCCGGTCCGGGTGCGGCCAGAGTGCGCCTCGCCGGGTGGAGAAGACGCCGTATGCTAGTTGTCGCCGGGTCCGGCGACCCGGACAGAGCCGGATCCGGCCGGCCTGGCGAGCTGGTTGAGGCGGTCTTGCTGTGCGTTGGCCGCTACGAGGAGGTCGTTCACCCTCTTGAAGCGATCCTGCAGCTCCTCACCCGCGAGGTGATCCAGGCCGACCGCGGCCGCCTGGGGAGCACGCATGTTCTTCGCGGGAGTCTCATAGACGGGAGGGAGGACGCAGAAAGCACGCCCGATCGCGCCGCCCCGGGCTCGCACGTCGGCAACCCGGCTGGGCTCGGGAGCGGCAGGCGTGAAGCCGTAGGCAGCGTCGCGCTCCAGCTGGGCGGAGTTGAGGCGACGCTGCGTGGCGGCGAGCGTCTCGGTGAGGTCCAACAGGCGCTGGCGATCCTCGTTGAGGCGGGTCCGGGCCTCGGCGATGTTGGAGGCGTCTACGTCGGTGCCGATGGGAACGCAGAGGCTCTGCATCATGACGCGCAGCGGGTTGGGCGAGTCGGCCCTAACCGCCGCGGCCTTGGCTTCGGCGGCCTTCCTTTCCGCGCTCGACGAAGAGGAGGTGTCGATGTCGGTTACGAAGACCTCCACGGAGAGGTCCATCACCCCGGCGGGAGCGCCATCGTTGATGGAGAGCGGGGAGTCACAAAAGCTAAGTACCTCGCGGGGGTACTCGTCGTCCGTAGGCGCATAGGAGATGCGCAGTGTGGCGAAGGTTGCGACGAGCGCGTCGATGACGTCGTCCGCCAGCGTGACGGGCTCGTCGGAGTCGGAGAAGATCCCCGTCTGAAGCATGCTTCCGGCCAGGACCTCGAGCTGCCCCACGGTGGGCGCCAACTGTCGTGGTGGGCGCACGGCAGATGCCATGGGATGGCTAAAGATAGGAGGAGGCTCGAGGGCACTGGTGGGCTCCAGAGGCGAGGTCGGCATGAGCGAGCGCGGGACGCAAGACATACCCAGGTTCGGGGCTCTCCGGAGAGATAACAACTCTAGTCCTGCCGAGTGTAGTTGATATGTGTGAGTACAGAGTTGCTCCTAGAGCTGTATGGAGGAAGAAGGGTAGCTGGCCAAGGCTTAGGCAGCTCCCTTTCCTCGGGTGTTACTTGCTAGGTGTGTGGTATTGCCTGTGTGAATGAGTGAGTTGCCCGTATGCATGAGGGCTCCTGGGAGGTTTTATAGGTCAACCCCTCAGGGGTACAATGGTAATGTTACAAGGCCGTAGGGCTGGGTCGTCAGTGTCCAGGGGACCCAGCGCTGGGACCCGCCGGGTTCTCCGGGTGCGGGCCCCATGCGCCTAGGGGTACTGTGCGCCGACTTGTCGACCGTTAGGGCGTGGCCGAGTCGAGTCGATCCACAGTGGTGCTCCGTCAGGTCATCGCTTGCTGCCGTCATGGGTGATGTCTGGGGCACTGTTGCCATGCCACCTCGGTCCTGGTAGGTGGGGCATCAAGGTTTCGCCTCCGACTGCAGGCATGGGCGGGCACCGTGGCTTCGGTCATCGGGCCAGGAGACTTCGTCCCATTGTACGGCCGGGATGGGACGGGCGCTGACCCTTGGCCGGGTTTGGAGAGCACGCCAGGGGCGGTGCTGGCTTGCTGGAGAAGTCTTGAGCTTGGTTGTTGGGGCCGAGTCGAGGAGTCCGACCGAGTCGCAGATCCTGCCGGGTCGCGAGGCCTGGCCGGGTCGAGCGACCCGGCCAAGGGCGAGCCGGATCGAAGGGCGGTGCTGGCCCCGTTGTTTTTGAAAAGGATCCGGGTTCCGTTGCCTGCCTGGGGTTCATCCCCCCGACAACCATGGACATCCAGATTGGTCCCTATGATTACACAAATGATATTCAAGTGAATCTTTGGTTATCATGTGATGTTCCCTTTGCTTCGCGATACTTTACAAAACCCGGCGTGCATAGGTATCCTCCTGAGTCATCACCATGCTCACTATACCGTTGCTCCCGTTACCGGTTTTGTTCTTCTTTCTTGTTGACGTGTTCCGGCATCCCTGTGACATAATGGATGTTGTCACATCGAGAGGGCCCTAATAATAACTCTCCATCGTCCAAGGAGCAAATCCCACTCTCGAGTTGTCCGGTCACTTGTCAAACTTTCTGGTGTGCCTGAAAGTTGTCATTATGATCACCTTGTTACATATGACGTTTGAGCGACCCCAAAGCCCACCGTCTGGTAGGATGTGACCGAGACACTCTCATGGTCTGAGGAACTAAAAACACATGCTAACACTCTGTGTTATAACAGATGATTTCAGACAATATAATCACATAGTATAACAGACAAGTATTGGGTCGATTTAGTATGATCGTTATTCTAAAATCATACCCTCAGTGTTGTTTTAGGACTATCGTTACACTTAACGATGTCCTAAGATCCGGAAAATTTGATCACCACCAACACTTGAACCAGTCTTAGAGGCGAGACAGGGAACCTATTTTATTCCGTTTATCATTCCACACGTGCATATGAGTTTTCCACTGAATCACATATTCCAGGATCAGATCAGTTATAGCATGGAATATAAACTCTTAACTATGAATATATAAATACAATAATACAATATTACTGCTTTCAGGGCATATTTCGCACATCTACACTACTGCAGGATGCTGCTAACGCGACACTACGATCACAACCTTCGACGAAACTATGTGCGATGCAATAATCGCAAATGGTGGTGTAAAAAACCGTCAAAAAGGTGCAAATCATTTGCGATGGAGGATAAATCAAACATGGTTCAGATTTTAGTTGCGTGTGCGATGAAGGGCATACGGTTCAATTCAATTAAGTGTTTGCGATGAGGAGGAACAAAAGAAACGGGCAACCAGATGAAGGTGTGTGCAATGTACAGCATACGGTTCACTCGGATGAACTGTTTGTGATTAGGCAACAGAAAAGAAATGGTCAGCCAGATCAAGGTGTGTGCGATATATGACATGCGGTTCACTCGGATGAACTGTTTGTGTTGAGACAAGAGAACAGAAATGGTTCAACTTAACAAGATGTGTGTGATACGCGGCAAACAGTTCTGTAATCAGAAACATGTGTGAAGACCGATAACAACACAGACGACTGCTGCTAGCAAGCCGTGTGTGTTGTGAGCAAACGATTGCTGGTATACAATTGTGAGTGATTGATGAAAACATCACCGATGGATTCCATTGTTTAGTCCGTGTGCGATGTGATTTTCTTTGTCCGCACAACATCTACTCTCTGTCTAGAGAGCATCAACACATATACTTAAAAAGATAGCATTCCATAACCAAATTAAGCATACAATTACACAAGAGACTACAGACATAACATTTCCACACACCAAAGTAAGCAATTACATGCATACTAAACTAGGAGAAATGAGGGTCTAATCATCTACTTATTGTTGCGACGACGCTTGCCATTGCTCTGCTTCCGGCTGGGTCCCTGGCCGTTTTAGGGAAGGCGGCGCTTCCTCATGTCAACGATCCGCCTGTACATGTCGTAGCTCGTGTACGCCTCCTTGGCCGCGTATACGAAGTGAGCTTTGTCGAGTTTCTCCATCCAGGCCGAGTGCCAGGCACGCTTGTCCTTGTTGCACAAATCCTTCATGTATCTATGGTAGGGGTCGATGATGGCCTCGGTGAGGTGAACTAATGAGTCCTTCTCATGCTCCTTGCTGACCCAGATCTTGTATTGGCCCTGGATGCCAACAAGATTCTGGCTGGCGATGCCCAAATTCTCGAGCGCCTTTACATCGTTGCCCGAAACGCTCGCAAGGCCTTGTGGCCAGGCAGTAGTGGTAGATGAGGACGTGGTGGCGCATGCACATCTGGGCGACGGCGACCTTGGGACGAGACCCGACACGAGCGCGGGTGTACTCGAGGTCGAACCCGACCACCTTGTACTTCTCCTCGGCAAGCAACAGCTCCATGATGTGGATGGAGTGCTCCACCCAGACCAGGTCGTTGGTGTACACCACCGAGAGGTCCATGAACCTTCTGTGGGTGTCCACCACGACACGCATAGTGAACTGCTACTTGTCGTCGGCAGCCGCTCGGAGCGCCACTGGAGCCGCGCATGATACCCTCTAAGAAATTCTTGTGGTGGGTGTGTGATACGGCTCCAACGTATCTATAATTTTTGATTGCTCCATGCTATATTATCTACTGTTTTGGGCAATATTGGGCTTTATTTTCCACTTTTATATTATTTTTTGGGACTAACCTATTAACCGAAGGCCCAGCCCAGATTTGCTGTTTTATGCCTATTTCAGTGTTTCGAAGAAAAGGAATATTAAACGGAGTCGAAACGGAACGAAATCAACTGGAGAAATTATTTTTGGAAGGAAATCCACAGGATAGACTTGGACTCTACGTCAGGAGATACGTGAGGTGCTCATGAGGGTGGGGGCGCGCCCCTGCCTCTTGGGGACCCCGTAGCTCCATCGACGTACCCCCTGCACCCATATATACCTACGTATCGTAAAACTTCCAGAATAGAGATTAGATCGGGAGTTCCGCCGCCGCAAAACCTCCAGAGCCACCAAAAACCAATCAGGACCCTGTTCAAGGCACTCACGGGAGGGGGGAACCTCACCGGAGGCCATCTTCATCATCCGGCGCTCCATGACGAGGAGGAGGGAGTAGTTCACCCTCGGGGCTGAGGGTATGTACCAAAGAGCTATGTGTTTGATCTCTCTCTCTCTCTCTCTCTCTCTCTCGTGTTCCCTCTATGGCACGATCTTGATGTATCGCAAGCTTTGCTATTGTAGTTGGATCTTATGATGTTTCTCCCCCTCTACTCTCTTGTGATGAATTGAGTTTCCCTTTGAAGTTATCTTATCGGATTGAGTCTTTACTTTGAGAACACTTGATGTATGTCTTGCCGTGTTTATCTGTGGTGACAATGGGATATCATGTGACACTTGATGTATGTTTTGGTGACCAACTTGCGGGTTCCGCCCATGAACCTATGCATAGGGGTTGGCACACATTCTTGACTCTCTGGTAGAAACTTTGGGGCACTCTTTGAAGTACTTTGTGTTGGTTGGATGAATCTGAGATTGTGTGATGCATATCGTATAATCATGCCCATGGATACTTGAGGTGACATTGGAGTATCTAGGTGACATTAGGGTTTTGGTTGATTTGTATCTTAAGGTGTTATTCTAGTGCGAACTCTTTGATAGATTGATCCAAAAGAATAGCTTTGAGGTGGTTTCGTACCCTACCATAATCTCTACGTTTGTTCTCCGCTATTAGTGGCTTCGGAGTGACTCTTTGTTGCATGTTGAGGGATTCTTATATGATCTATCTATGTTATTATTGTTGAGAGAACTTGCACTAGTGAAAATATGAACCCTAGGCCTTGTTTCCTATCATTGCAATACCGTTTATGCTCACTTTTATCATTAGTTACCTTGCTGTTTTTATATTTTCAGATTACAAAAACCTTTATCTACCATCCATATTGCACTTGTATCACCATCTCTTCGCGAACTAGTGCACCTATACAACTTACCATTGTATTGGGTGTGTTGGGGACACAAGAGACTCTTTGTTATTTGGTTGCAGTGGTTGTTTGAGAGAGACCATCTTCATCCCACGCCTCCCATGGATTGATAAACCTTAGGTCATACACTTGAGGGAAATTTGCTACTGTCCTACAAACATGTGCACTTGCAGGCCCAACAACGTCTACAAGGAGAAGGTTGCATAGTAGACATCAAGCTCTTTTCTGGCGCCGTTGCCAGGGAGGCTAGGTAAGTGAAGGTATATCTTTAGATCTTGCAATCGAATCTTTTTGTTTCTTGTTTTAGCACCAGTTAGTCTATAAAAGAAAACTACAAAAAAATGGAATTGAGTTTGTCTCATACGCTTCACCTTTTTAATATCTTTCGTGAGAATGATGGAAAGGAAAATTGTGCCAAAGTGCTAGAAGAAGAATTACATAGAATGCTTGGCATGAAATATGTGAATGATGAGCATGATTGCAATGTTGTTAGTATGAATTCCTTGAATATCCATGATACTAGTGATATGCAAAGCCACAAGCTTGGGGATGCTATGTTTGATGAAGATGATATGTTTAGTCCCCCAAGCTTTGATGAGCAAATTTACTATGATGAAAACATGCCTCCTATCTATGATGATTATTGTGATGACACGTATGCTTTAAAGAATAATGATAACCATGAAACTTGTCATCTTGATCTTAATCTTCAATCACATGATAGTTATTTTGTTGAGTTTGCTCCCACTATTATTCATGAGAAGAATTTTTCTTATGTGGAGAGTACTAAATTTTCTATGCTTGTAGATCATGAAAAGAATGCTTTAGGTGCTGGTTATATTGTTGAATTCATTCATGATGCTACTGAAAATTATTATGAGGGAGGAATATATGCTTGTAGGAATTGCAATAATATCAAGTTTCCTCTCTATGTGCTTAAAATCTTGAAGTTATGCTTGTTTTACCTTCCTATGCAAGTTGATTCTTGTTCCCATAAGTTGTTTGCTCATAACATCCCTATGCATAGGAAGTGGGTTAGACTTAAATGGGCTAGTCATATTCTTCATGATGCTCCCTTTATGTTTCAATTCTTATCTTTTATGTGAGCATCATTGAAATCATCATGCCTAGCTAGGGGCGTTAAACGATAGCGCTTGTTGGGAGGCAACCCAATTTTATTTTGGAGTTATATGGCTCAAATTCGAAGATTACAAGGTTCAAACTGATATTAGAAATGAAATTCAGCTCATCTGCTGCAAACGCTCATGCTGATCCGTTGAACATGGATATCAGAGAGGTTCAAACCAATATTACCACATCTAAGTCTGGTTTCGAAACCTCACAATTTTTGCAAAGGGGTCAGCCACTGAGAAGTCATGTATGGGGATGACAAGATGACTTCCGATTACTCTGTCATCTGAAGTTCCAAAATGAAATTCAGCATTTTTGGAGCCTATTCCATTCTGCCAGAGGCGCCGGTGTCTTGATCAACAAACCATTCATTTTTGTAAATAAATGTAGGGCAAACCTCATTTCCTTCAGACACCCTTGCTCGAGAACAAAGAACACAGCGAATATAATCTCCGTAAGGTCCTCGGTAGGAGTTCAAAGTAATTTCTGAGAGATGCAGATCTAGGCATTCGACGTGATTGTTATATTGTATCACATTATCCACCACTGGGCCTAATCTTATCTGCAAAAGAAGAAAACGTGTTAGTGCCTACATGCAGTTTTGAACATTACTACATGCCTATTTGGTTTGCAGGATTTGTAAAATGCACTAACATGCCATCTTTGATCTGACATGATTAACATGGGCATTTGATTACATTCTAGAAAAATGTAGGCTTCTTCACAAGAGGTTGGAGTAGATGAAAAGTTCCCTAAGAAAACTAGTACAGATGAATCCAAAGGAGAAATGCTTATTGATTGTAACCATATGGATCAAGCAACCAATATGGGGGGGGGGACATGTATGTATTGAAATCCTCCAAAAGAATCCTTCAGAAATCGTAGTACATTGTCATTGTAAACTTGGAAAAAGGTGTCACAAATTGAACTCCCTTATGGTTAACATTTAATAGAAGGAACATCACCTCGATATATAGCTTCTCCAGGCATGGAAATCATGTCAGGAAACTAACAACTTGCTCCAGGTTGGGGCCGATAGATTCTAGTGCCAAGACCTTCATCGTATGCAGTTTGAGGTCAAGCTTGTCGTAATCATTTTCTGAATGATGCATTTAACAAACATCTTCAAAATTATAAATAATGTTAATTTGTAGAAGGAGAGGTAGAAGGCGGCTGTTGTACCTGAACGGTGCGGTTCCAATAACAAGTTCGGAGTATTTGTCAGACGAGTAGCCCATCGCTGTCAATTTCGGCGCAGAAATGACATTGATTCTTGTTGGACCTTCTTGATCAACTACAAGTAATCTCTCAAGTGCAGGTGTGTCCTCAATGATCATACCATGGTACACATCTTGTGATGTCTTCCTGCCGCACCAGCAACACACATAAATAGTCCGAAGAGTCATGGAGGTGATGTAGAAGGTACTCAACCCATTGATCGCCTAAAGACGAAGATACTCGAGTGCAGTACAGCCACCGTTTGAGAGGCATACAACGATGAGCTCGAGGTGCTTCAGTCATGGTAGAATAAGAGCGGGCGCGTCATTAAGGGGGGGATGGCAGTTCCTGAACTTGGCGACGCGCAGCATGGGCGCGAGGCGGAGTGCGGACGTTGGCAGCGACCGCATATGCCCATCATCAAAAGTGAGCTCCTCGAGCTGATCTAGGGCGGGGGATCGGAACCAGTCATCAAGCTTGGCTTGGTCCTTTCCATTGGAACGGAACTTGCCCATTCTAAGGCCTCTGGTTGGGCCAAGGTGACTACCGAGGATCTTGGAGAACGCATCCAAGCTTTTGCGATAGCCATGGCAGAGCTCGTGGGTGTCGATGAGGTTGAAAGGGCTGTTCCATAGGGGGCGCCACCGCAGGGAAATGACGGTTGTCCGTGCCCCATATTTAATTGGGAGGAGGGAGATGATGACTGTCAACATATCATCAGGGAGGCTGCTTCTGAAGTCTAGGCCTGCTGGAGTCGCTTGCGGTTCTAGCTCGCCCCGCCTCTGCTTGTTGGCAGCCCCTCCACCTCCGGAGTCTCCTTGTAATCGGCGCTTTCTGATAGAAATGGGAGTACAGGGAATATTTAGTTAAAACAGGGCAATAGAAAAGTATATTGGTAACTAGAAGTTATTAGGTAGGAATATAGTAAGAAAAGGGAATAACAGTTGGTTGCTTAAATACTGATATTGCTAGGTAAGTCAACATCCAGATAGTTGAAAAGAAAGCTTACTTTGAACAAAGTCTGGAAGGATGATATCATCGGGGAAGTTACCATATATCTCATGACCAGACCTTTTATGTGCAGTGCAATTCCAGTGCCAGCTTGCAGTTCATAAAACTTAGCAATTTCTCTCCGAAAGCCAGTGCCAAAAATAGGGGTCACCACGTTCATCAAGTCTTATAGTAGCAACGATTGTAAATCCATGGTTTGCGTGCAGTATGACATCCCTGCAGTCTTGATTTATGTAAAGGTAAAGATTGTGCACTACAGATTCTGTTGCATAGCAATGGACGCGCTGCAGAAAATGGTAAGATTGTTAAAGAAAATATGGTAACATGCAAATATGGGCCCAAATTGAAAGAATTGTACAATAGTCGAAATCGAAGGACAAAAATTTATAATAACAGATAGGGTAAACATGATGTCATGGAAATATGAGAGTAATAGAAAGAACAATACATCATTAATTTGACTAATATAGAAAGAAGAGGGGAAAAATCCCCTTTGACGTATATGGTGCATGTGGCACCTTTTATCCAAATGTAGTAATATTTAGAATATGTTCAGGAAAGTAGGCCATGCCAGCCGATTTAGGGCGAGATTTAACATACCGCGCGCATCCTCAAGTCATCTGATACGGTTAGATGGAATGTCTGGCGGAGGCTGCAAGCTCCTGATGTGTCCGTGCACTGTACACTCTATGAAAAGAAGAAAGCCCTCAAATCAGCTCGAATAAAAATGAATTCACGGCGATTTCGGCCGGGTGATTAAAGGAGGCAGATGAACTGGGATAAGATATGAGATAATATCTCGTTAAATTAGTTACCTTGTTGTCCATGAGAAAGAACCCTTAGTACGGCAGATTCCCCAACCGAGTGGAGCTGGGTCGACCGCAAGCAGCGTTGCGAAAGTCGATGGCGATAGGCGGCGGCAAGCGGAAGTGGAGAAATGCAGTGGGCTTCGCCGACAGCCAGGCGGCGGCGGCAGGCATCGAACTAAGTGAAGATAGACGGTGCCATGCATAGACACAAAGGAGCTTGTGCAGGTGTGAATGGGGACCGGAGGGGGTGGCTGGCGGGGTGAGGGTTTTTGTGACGTGGGGATGGTGAGGGTTTTATTTTTTCTTTTTTTGAATTGGGTGGTGAGGGTTTTCTGTCCCACAAATAATTTTGGAGGCGATGGTTTGCTAGAGCCAACCGTTTGTGATTGACGCAATAGGCAAAATGAAAGTCATTGCACATGGTTCCAATTTTGGGAACTGTGTGTGATTGACGTACTACCTCCATCCTGGTTTATTGGTCCCCTTTGTAATTTTACCAAATTTTGACCAAATATTTAACTAAGAAATGTTTATGCATGTCACAAAAAATTATATCATTGAACACTATGCTCAAATACCCATCCAATGATATAATTTTTGCTGACCTGCACTAACATTTTGTCAGTTAAACCTTTGGTCAAAATTTAACACAAATTACAAAGGGGACCAATAAACCAAGACGGAGGTAGATTCCATCAACTGAACTGATTGCATCCATATCCCACGGTTAGACATAAGTAAACATAGATTAAACATACTCAGACATAGATAATATGCGTACATGTACACAAGCATAGTTCAACCATAAGTACATAGTTCAACCGTCATTAAGCATATACTCAAGCGTACATAGTTCGATCCCACATTTCATCTCACATGCCGGCACGATCCTGAAGCTTCTCGAGGTACTCGGCGTACGCGACGTGCGCCACCCTGCGAGAATACTTCTACTTGAAGGACCAACGGCCTGTCCTCTTGCATGCGCCAGAACACTTAGATACGCGTCATGAAGCTTGTGGTTGCAAATGAGCATCCATAGCCGCCGTTCCAGGTCCTAATACGCCTGTTATGCTTTCCCGCATAAAGCTCCCTCGGGATTTGCCTCTTGTACCTCTTCTGGCCATCTTCATCCTCGCTGTCCACATCATTATACAACACCTATACAAATAGTAAAACAAAATTGGCATCAAATCAAGGATTACATGCCGTGAAGTAGGATTAGGAATTTATGGCTATTTATTTATACATATCCAGAGATTATGGTTCGATTTTTAAGCACAGTCGTCTATGTACAGACCAGAAAATAATGGCACAAACATATGTAGGTCATTCAAAATCAATTGTCAAGTATTATCTAGGAGTTATTAGCACGAACACTAACCCAGTCGGATTACTAGCAGAAATCATTTGCATAGATGAAACAACTAATCACTTATCACTTGTACCATTCAAACAATCAATACACTACACGGATCTAGCAAAACTTACTCAGATTTCATGGATTGGGAGAACATAACCATAGGATTTCTATTCCAAAAAGGGGGAGGCAAGAGTAACCAGAGAAACCCTATGATCTATTTGACACATAAATGGGTATAGATGACTAACAAGCTATTTGTCGTCGTCGGATTCGTCGCTGGAGTGGTCGTCGGAGTCGTTGTCGGGGTCATCACCAGAGTCGGTGTGGAACTCCGCCTCCGGCTGTGGAAGCTCGACGCCGTCGATGATGTCAGGGTGCAGCGATAACTCGCCGGCGGTGACGGTAACCTCTGTCTCCATCTCCACACCGTGCTCCGGTGCTTTAGCAGCCCCGACATCGCCACTCCCTCTGATGGGGCTCTTCGTTGGCATCCTCATACACTGACGGCTTTGTGAACTGAGAGCGGCGTCGAGGATGCAAGCAGAGAGATAGGGTTGTGTGTGCGTAGCGAGGATGGGGGGTGCGGCCGCTCGGGCGCACCATTAATATGGAGTAGTGGGAGTTGTAAGAGAGAGGCAGGCGGCGGTCAAACCGATGGCTCGCCTCCCGGTGAACCTCCGCACCGGACTGTTGGCATGCCCACCAAAGTTTCACACAGCTACTCGCACGCCTCCTGATGGCACTACACAGCGAGCACGCCTCCGTCAATTCACACACCTGCACGCACGCCTCCCCGTCTTCCTGCACAGCGGACTGCTCGCATGCGTCCTGTCAACTCACGCCTGCTCGCACGCCACACGGGTCGCGCGGCAGCACATATATTGTTTTTTCTATTTGGATGATTAATGTTACCGCTTCATTGCTTAACCGAAGCATGGCACGTATCCATTGTCGGTCTAACGCTCATGGTTCGAATAAATAATCTGTTTGGGATATTGGTTCCCAATTATTAATAATCTCCCGTTTGTAACTAGATAAAGATTACATCAAAACTGGTCTCAAATTTGACAAAAAAGGTACAATGCCACTTTGTATTGGTGTCCATATGACAACACGATAAGTTTCATGAACTTCAAATAAGTTTTGGATGTACTAGAATTTAAAAATCAAGATTCTCAATGTTTGAAATTTGTTGCAGGGGGAGTAAACATGCACCCAGTGAGACACATGTGTTTTTGCAATCCATTTAGGTGCACTGTCACATGTGCATGTAGCTCAAATTTGATTTTTGCAAATTATACCTGTAGAAAATCAATCAATTAATGTACTAAAATGTCTTAATGATCTTTGTGATTTTTTCAAAATTAAACCGTCCCTCCTTTGGTAACATATGTTCGCCGCGGGATAATTAATTTAACATGCATCATAGTTGCGGTGGATTCGTGGTGTGTGTGTGTGGGTGTGTGCGTCTGGGGGTGGCGGGTCACTACTAGGAAAACCCTTACCAGTAGCGTTGTTTTTTTGCTATTTGAACCGCGGGCAGGCGCGCTACTGCTATGGTGCTACAGCTATTTTTTAGCAGTAGCGGTTGTTTGACCCAGCGCTACTGGTAGTTGAAGCTAGATGTCTTCCCTCCAGCGCTACTGATACTTATCTACAGCGCGTGTAGCTAGCCAGCGCTACTGTTATTGGAGTGCTACTGGTAATCTTTACCCCCACGCCACTGCTAACTTTTGTTTTTTTTTGGCGTTTTGGCTCTGTACACATTTAAACATATCCACCATTTATACAATAACATGCATATTTATTGAAAAGCAAGTGAGTCATCGATGAGCCAAAGTTATTAGAAGTCTCGACATGTCTCAAGTATCTCATCATCATCAATCATGGTTGAACACATGTCTCGAAATAGCGTTACAATTCATTACAAGTTCCCAATACATGCAACTACATGGTCACATACTCATGTTTCATCATCTACGTATACTATGATATGACCGCATAGAACGTAAGAGCGATCACGATGATCAAAAGCGGTATTATGTAGTAGTTTTTAAGGCCGACTGGTTACGAATCCTGTTGTGCTATGAATCTCAAGTAACTAGCTTCGGCTTCCGCTCTGCTATCAAACCCTTTCTGGCTTCCGCCCGAGAAGCCAGAGACTTGGGCCTGACACATTAGCCACTCATCCTACACACCCGGAACATTCCCTACATACACGACATACCACTTCCTCGCCATCGTTGATCTATATACCTGTCAGAGATGCACATACATACATACATACATACATACATACACACACATATATATATATACATATATATATATATCATGAAGCGAATTCAACAAAACTGTTAGGAAATAGAAGCAACATATATAGTAAACATAGTTAACAGATTTCATCGTACCGAAAGTAATTAACTAGAGCACGGCACCATACATCTAATAGTTTTGTCGTACTGAGACATTCGAAGTTTCGTCGTACAGAAAGTAACAAGTAACTAAACAGACATGTTGTTTTTAAGCAGTGCACTCTTCCCATCTGTCCATATCCGGGAGGGTGGACCCAAGCTTAGTGAAAGGTGTCATGTCCTGACGCTGTAGGGCAATGCGGGTTCGGACGTCAGCTCGCAATATTGGGCCACCCTAGAACATCCCATTCTCTTCGAGGACATCTTTCATGATGATGGACGCAATTTCCTATTGGATCCGGTAGAAATCATTTCGAAGTTGATTATCAGGCACGGCTTCAAAGGCTTCGGCCCATCTCTGGATATGGGTATCGGATGAAGATTTCATGCAAGGTGATTGCACATCCCTTCTGTACTCCATCATTAGATGGATGACGTAGAATCCATCGTTCTCACTTCTTGCCGGTTGCTGGATGAAACAGAAGTCAGTCTTGTGGTCGAAACAAACCCCAGCCTTATTTGTTTTTTTTTGCATTGGATGTAGCCACCCCGCATGCTGGAGCCTAGCATAGCTCTGTCCAGAACATACTTTATGTGTGTGTAATCTTTCTTCTGTATGTTCTTCGACGGGTCCAAATATAGAGCGCGGTAGTAACACGGGTAAAGAACGATGAGAACGGCACGATACCCCCCGCTGCACAAAATACACGATCAAGTTAGCCTCCATGCGTGCAAAGTAATTATTGAAATGCACGAAAGGATGTATGTGTTATAGTGCTATCTGCGGATGACTTACCCGAGATGGTAAGGTAGGAGAATCGTTTCTTTGTCCTTATTGCTGACCAAGAATTCTTCGATGTACTGACTCGCATATTGACGGTTGGCGTCGTTGATTGACAAGAAGCTCTCATGCATGTAGTATGGGTCGGTGACCGCAAGACCGATGACTTGCTCTCTCCTGACAATATAGTTCATGTGCAGCGCATACAGGCGGACGAACGTAAAATCGAGTGTCCACATTTGAAACATCTGGAAGATGTAATCAAATCGCAGGAAGAAGAGGTCCGCGGGGCATGTGTGGACGTACATCTTGCAACTGCTCGGCACATGAACCATATAAAGTGGGTATCCTGGATCATCCGAGGCAAGGAGGCTTCTCTCTGTCGAAAGCACATGGTCATGGAGTCTCCTGAGATCCCCTGTTATGGCAGCTAGTGCATTCGCCGGTTCCATTGGCTCTCCCATAACATGGATTAATGGCGCATGTTTCATTGGTACACTGTCAACCTTGGTCGAAGGCAGCTGGCTGCTAGAACCAACATTGCCAGCTTTATTGGATTTTCTCCCCATCGGTCTCTTCCTCTGCTTCTTCTTGGTGGGCTCAGGTGCTGGTGGGTCTGTTAGACCCTCCCTGAGCACCACCCCTAGTGTTGTCGGGCTCAGCATTGGATGACTCTTGCTAATTAGTTGAGCTTGGGTGGAACCGGCATCTGGAGGCGTGTCCTGCGAGGATTGCATGAACAAAGTCTTCTTGCACTCCCGAGGACGTTCTGGCTCTGGTAGATGCATCTCATATTCATATGGTTGACTCATTGTTACTTCGTTGTCAAAGCTGGTATTGAGATACTTGAGAGGGTCATCGGCCTCGTCCATGTCATGATCCATATCCATGGGGCAGATGGCATCATCTGCAAGAACGGTTGGCCCTCCTTCCTCGTGTCTCTCGATCTCAGCAAGCAGCACAAATGATGGTTGTACTTGTGTAGGTGGGGTTGTGGTCATACCTTCCTGAGGTCCCGTTGGTGTGCTCCCGTCCACCTCGACACGAAGAAGATTTTTCGGCCACAGGATCAGCCAATTTTTGCATTGGCCAAGCTGTGTGGGGGTCTCCTCATCCTCTCCATCAGTTTGTATCGGATGAGGGAAACCCATGTAGCCTGCTTTCACACTCGCCACGAAGACCCTTAAGGCGTTATCATGCATCTGCCGGCAGTGGAACAATCGATCCTTGGGCTTCACTATAGTACCCTTCCCCACATCCACCAACCCGCCGTTCATGTGGTAAAGGAGGGTGCACGAAGTGGAGTCAGCCTACAAAGACATATACGTGCGGCGCCAGAGATCCAAAAAGAACGACAACTGAAGATTAATTAATTAGTTGAGTTGATGAGGGTGCGACACATATTTACTGTGAGGGCATCTAGCTCAGCCAATGTCGACGGCCCGACATTCAAGCCAGAGACGGAGCTAGGGCTGCTGTGATAGCTGGGTGCAGGAGCAGGTGCTGGAGTAGGTGCGGGTGCGGTTGCCATACTAGGTAGGGGTATGGGTGCGGTGTTCATTGAGTTTCTCTCGGTGAAGCTGGGCATGGGAAAATCTGTTGGTGGCGTGTTTGGATTTTGTTGCACCCAGGTGATCACAGTTGGAATAAAGCTTGTAAAGGCAGACCATATCATGTCTACAGGCAGCTACCGCTTCCTGGATTGCCTCAGCTTTGGTCTCAGCTTTTTTTCTCCATCGCCCGCGCCACCTTCTTATCGATAGTCACTTGAATGAACTTCTTTCTCTGTCTTTTAGCCTCGGGGTCCTTGTTATAATAGTACTTCCACGTGGCACCGTCCCCGGCACCGTGCACACGTCCATATTGCGGCCATTGGCCCGGCGGGTGTCCCGTCATTATGTTCATGGCCCGGTTGAAAGGAGTGTCCCACTTGTACTTCACCGACGACTGAGTCACTTTCAGCCGCAAGCTTGTGTTGCTCTCTCTATAAAATGGAGCGTGAATCGTTTACGAATGTGACTAGAATGTAGTAGACTTCATTGATCAGAAGATAATATGTAAGGTGGTAAAAGGATAATTACCAGTAATCTCATGGATTTCCTAGTCGGCCCGTCGGTGAAAAAAATCTTTCTTTTGGGGTCCCACAAGAATCAGGCGCTGATGAAGACGTGCTCCTGCTGGTCGGTGAACTCAGCCAATGGGTTTGGGATCCCCTGACGTTCATGTTCTACGTCCTCCTTAGCCCACACGGGCCTCTTTCCCATGTAACCACGACTTCCAAGGCGATGGTTCCCCATGTTCTTTGCCTGCAGCTGCTTGCCTCTCTCCGACCTGGCCTTGGCAGCTTCTTCATTGCAAGTCTCCTTGAACTTTTCAAAGTCCTCTATCGTAATTTTCGGATTGTCTGCAACAATCTCGGCATAGGTTTCATGGTCTACTTCAATTGCCTTTTTCACCCTAGTTTTCCAAGCGCTCAATGCGTTGTTGAACTTCCCTAGGGCTTTGTTGTTGATTTTTTTTCATGGCATCATCATCCCATGGGTCGACATCGTCATTCTGACGGGGGAACAGGAATCTTGCGTGCAACCTAGTTAGGAGCAGCTTCTTCAAATTTTCATTCTTCCCTATTTTCATGGTGTTAATGTTAGTGGTATCCCGTAGGATGCATGCTAGTTGGTTGCCGTAACACGCTGCCACTTCCCGCAGCTCTATTAGATCGAATTCACCAGGGTGCACCACCGTGACCACCAGTCTTACGTTGCCGAGCTCATTTGGGCGCCGTGCCCTCTTTTCCTTCTTTCCTTCACTGGCTTCGGAGGTCCCACCTTCCGTGCTGTAGTTAGCAACATCATCAGCGCTAGTCTCAGTGCCGGTGTTGTTGGTGGCATCAGTGTCGGTGCCGGCGCCACCACCGTCGTCGTCCGTCATGACAAGGGGGTCCTGACACCCAGCTTGTTGTCTCTCCTGATCCGCCAGAAATTCAAGGTAGGCATGTGCTCGACCTAATTGGGACTGAGAACCTCCGGCCTCATCGGTGCCGGTCATGTTTCCTAGGGTTCAATGTCGTAGTCGTTTAATTATCAAGCTTTATTTAATAAAGTGAATAATGACAAAAAGTGACCTTTGTTTTGCCTGAATGTCATTTCATTCCCGTCACGACAAATCTCGAGCACTCGATATGTCCAACTTTCTAGCACAAGTAATGCCGAAATTCACAGAAAATTTCGGCCTGACCTTTGCTAGAAAGTGCACATATAGAGCACCTGAAATTTGCCGGAATGGAAATGAATCAACATTTCCGGCAAAACATAGGTCACTCGCAATCAGATGCTCACTATCATTCTATAGTATCAAAACATTTCCGGCAAACAACCAAAGTCCAGCACAACTACAGCAGCACAACAATATAGGATGCTCACTATAGCAGCACAACAACCAGATGCACATGTACTCTCCTCTAGCATCTACATGGATAGAGCTCTATATAGTGTGGGTTTTGGGATGCTCACTATCTGCCTGTCGAGGATGCGGGTGTGGTGTCGATGATCTTCGAGCGGCGTTGTCGGTGTCAAAACCGGCGGATCTCGGGTAGGGGGTCCCGAACTGTGCGTCTAGGCGGATGGTAACATGAGACAAGGGACACGATGTTTTTACCCAGGTTCGGGCCCTCTCGATGGAGGTAAAACCCTAAACAAGCATGATTAATATTGATGATATGGGTAGTACAAGAGTATATCTACCACGAGATCAAGGAGGCTAAACCCTAGAAGCTAGCCTATGGTATGATTGTTGTTCGTCCTACGGACTAAAACCCGCCGGTTTATATAGGCACCGGATAGGTTAGGGTTACACAAAGTCGGTTACAATGGCAGGAGATCTACATATCTGTATCGCCAAGCTTGCCTTCCACGCCAAGAAAAGTCCCATCCGGACACGGGACGAAGTCTTCAATCTTGTATCTTCATAGTCTTGGAGTCCGGCCGTGATGATAGTTCGGCTATCCGGACACCCCTAGTCCAGACTCCTCGGTAGCCCCTGAACCAGGTTTCAATGACGACGAGTCCGGCGCGCATATTGTCTTCGGCATTGCAAGGCGGGTTCCTCCTCCGAATACTTCATAGAAGGTTTTGAACACCAGGATAGTGTCCGGTTCTCCAAAACAAGTTCCACATAACACGTAGAGAGAATAATTTTTGCACAGATCTGCTGACGTATTTCGCGGCGTGACATCACACCCCGGCCAGGCCTTTATATGAATCGTTTTTTACTGTTCCACCTTAGCGCGTTTAGCGAGGCGGTTTCCTTGGCACGTCTTATCAAAGCATTGATCGTGCCCCTTATTCCGGATTCTCATCAATACGGACGTGGGTAACCCATCCGCGCCATTGATTACGGCGCTTGGGAGATAAGCGAGTTTTACCAGGCTGGTGGGGGACGCATAGCTTCGTCCGTCCATATAAGGGGATAAGGATCCACCTTTTCACCTACGCCTTCTTCCTCCTTTGCTCATCCATTTCACAGACTCGAGCTCCAGCCCCCAAGTCCGCACATCCCACCTCAACCTTCTCCAACCATGTCAGGAGCGGGAGGCAGGTGGATGGCCTCCTCCGTCACGGAGGGGCACATCACAAGACTGCGGGAGGCCGGATATTTGTCCGGCGACATCGCGCACAGGCTGCTCGATGGGGGGCAGCTCATTCGAACCCCCAGGCCCCATGAGAGGGAGGTATTTCTCCCCCACTTCCTCCGCGGACTAGGTTTTCCACTTCAACCATTTGTCCGGGGGCTCATGTTCTACTACGTCTTGGACTTCCACGACCTGGTCCCGAATTTTATCCTCAACATCTCGGCGTTTATCGTCGTGTGCGAGGCCTTCCTCTGCATCCAGCCCACTTCGGCCTATGGCTGAAGATCTTCAATGTCAGGCCGAAGGTAGTGGGCGGCCGTCAAGCGGAGTCTTGGGCGCCATGGTTGGCAAGATGGCCAAGGTCCTATGGCTCGAGGGCGCCTTTGTGGAGACAATAAAGGGCTGGTAATCGGGGTGGTTCTACATCACCGAGCCACGCGACCCCGAATGGGTGGCGGGCCCCCGAATTCAGATCTGGCTTCCCCACACGTCTCTCGTCATGGAAAGAGACGGGCCTGACGTGGGGGAATTCGGACGAGCTATCCGGACTCCAAACATGCGTCCGAAACCTAGTGGACAAGAATCTCAGGCTTGTCGACGTAATCCAGGTGATGCTCATCCTCCGGATTCTCCCATGCCAACAATGGGCCTTTAATTTGTTAGAGTTCGATCCGGCACAACACTGAACCTTGAGCCGGCTCTTCGACACTACGCATTTAAGATGCCCGGAAGGTGCTATTCAAAGTATTTGAAGCCCCAAAGATACGCTAACAAAGATCGCGAATACAGCTCACAGCGTCAAGCCGGCGAGGTAAGTTATTTTACCCTTTACGGGACTCTTTTTTCATAGATTGACTCTATGTGGGATCTAAAACTCCCTAATCTTTGATAGGACTGGCTGAAGACGTCCGGACAAATTAACTATACGGCTCATTTACCGGAAGACCCAGTGGACGCCCGATTGACGGGGCTGCTGGCTCCGGTACCCCATGTGGTGCCGGAGAAGAAGGCCAATAAGGAGGCCACGGGAACTCGAAGGAGCTCCCGACGCTTGAGTCTTGTCAGATTCTGAAGCAGAATCTTCTCTTGAGGACGAGGAGGAGGAAAAAGAAGCTTCTCCCCCAGCGGGGGAGGAGAGGAAAAGGAAGGCCGCCCCAACTTGGGAGGCCGGAGGGTCCAAGAAGGGAAGAACCCTTCCTCCGGACTTCTCCACCAACGTCGACGACGACGAGGAGGATTGGCCAACAAGGGCCAAGCCCCTGGCGAGATCGTAAGTGTCCGGATACCCATGTCTTTTTTATCATTGCATAGTGTTCTCTAATGCCGAACAATCATGCAGCCCGCCCAAGGGCGAGTTCGCCACTTTGTCGAGCGGGTCCCTGAGTTCATCGGAAATGGAGAGTACTTCACTTCCGACCGCCTCCTCACCTCACGCTGCGGACGATGCCATGGTGGGGCCCCAAGGGGGGCTTGGTCAAGAGGAGGTGGCGCAGGAGGCGCCACAAGGCAACCTCCCGGACTCCAGGCGCGTGGGGGGCAAGACCCCCAGGGGCTCTAAGCCCGACCCTTGTCCGGACTCCATGTCGGAACCTTCAGCGGTTCCGAGTCCGCAAGCGGTCCCTTCGTAAGAAGGGTAAGACGCCGTGTCCTCCGTCCAACCGAGGCACCGGATAGCATCGAGGCGCTTAACAGGCGCCTCCATCGAGGAGGAGCACCGCACTGTTATGAGTGCGGTGATCCGAGAGTTCACTCCGCCAAGAGCGGGCCGACCAAGCCTGTACCAGCCTTCTAACAAAGCTTCGAGGTAAGTTTAGAATATGTAAAAATATTACCGCATAGACAAGAGCCCACGATACTTAGTTCGGTGTTCGGAAAGAAAAGCCGGACTAAGGATCTAAAAAGATATACGCAGGAGTCTAACATAAGTATGTCAATATGGGAATGCAGGCTCTTGCTGGCGACCTCTGCCCGACCGATGCTGGAGGTCAATGCATTGAAGCAGAGCCTCGGCGGTCCGAGAACGAGCTCGGCCAAGCCAAGAAGCAGCTCGAGGACAAGGAAGGTAAGTAGTACCTTATTAAAGAAATACCTTATAGAAAGGTTTCGGTTGCAAAAATAACAGGAATAACATGGGTACCGTAGGGCCACGAACGAGGTGGTGACCTGAAGGAAGCGGTGTCCGTGGGTCGAAACAAAGGCTGCGGAACGCACCGAGCGAGAGAAGGGGAGGCGCAGCTGGCCAAGCAGATGCAAGAGCTCCAAGCTCTCGTGGAAAAACACGAGAGTTTGGAGCGTGACTCAAAGACTCGAGAGTCCGAGCTCGCCTCGGCTCTTGAGAGTGCCAAAGCTGCTAAGGCCGAGGCCCAAAAGGCCCTCCAAGAAATTGAATCATTAAAGAAGATAGCGGCGGGTAAGGCATTCTTTATGCAAAGCAAGCATGTGAAAGTGAATTACCTATTACTTACCCGGATTCGGAGCTCTCCAGAGCATTCGCAGATTTGCCCCTGTAGTGTGTCGATGTCTTTGCCGCATTCTACCGCCGCCAAGGAGGGGGAGCTCAACAGAAAAGGTGTTCGGTCTCAAGATGCTGAGGCCGGACATCCGGCAGCCTCGAGCGACCAGCTGAAGCAGCTGGTCGAGCTCCACAAGGTCGCCGAACAGGCCATGAAGGGCCTTATAAGCGCGGATGTGGCCATTGGAAGCCATGCACAGGAGCTACTTCGCTTAGTGTAGCGGCTGGTGGACGCCTTTGTCCCACGGATTGAAGTCATCAAGCGCTCCGTCTGCATTGAAGGTGTCCGTCGGGCCCTTGCCCATGCTAAAGTGCACTTTGGGGCAAGCTGGATCTGAAGAAGCTTGTGACAGACGGGCCACCCGAAGGACAAGGAGCATCGCACGCCCAAATGTACTATGAGGGCCTCCTGAAGGGTGCCCGCCGAATAGCGGATGAGTGCTCCAAAGATGTAAATTTTGAATAGGCTCGCATTTGTTATCCTGTACGCTGAAAACTTGTTCATATGCGCTAAGCAACGCTTGTTAATTTAAAATATTACCTTCTGTGCGGCCGTTTATCAAATTTGAGAGATGGCAAGTCGTTGGCTTCAGCCCCCATGCCACAGTCTTTGGGGTGTTCGGGATAAACTTGAGCACTCTTGTTCCCATTCTTGGGTCCATCTAGGGAGGCGCTCAACACAACGAACAAGGCAACCGGACTTATAATGCTTGAACACTCTCACTTAGCCATAGAATTCTATAATTTTAAATTTCGGCGAAGCCCCTAGTATTCGGAAGACCGAGTTCGGGTGCTATCCACGCCTTGGTCGGACAATTCCGGTTCCTCGCTCTAAGCGGCATAAGTCTTTAGGGACCCGAAAAAACCTCTCGAACAGCGACCGGCTCTCGCCCTATCATGACGGTCAGTTTTAGCTTTCTCCACTGAGGTGCTCGACCCAGCTCAACTGGGGCATAATCGCAGTGGTTCTCCCGATGCTACCTTAGCCGATACAACGGAACGTAAGGTACCAAAACACGGGAGCCGGGCAAACCCAACTATTGACCCAAGACATGATTCGGAGCCGATTCATATAATGCTATAAGTTCGGGGTGCCACACTTGTGAAAGTGTTCGGACTTATCACACCATAATTTTGGGATACTTAAGCCCCACAATGGTGTATTGGCCGTACCAAAGTGTACGGTTGCAACATGTCATGAAATGAACATATGTATAGATAAAGGAAGTAGTGCAATAATAAGCAAAAGCTATGTATTGTTTATTCAAAAAGGTACTGTGATGAAAGCAGAATGATACAAATAGTGCGATAAGCAAGGGATGGGACTATCTAACATGTCCCCCTCCAGGGGTAAGCTGCAGGATGGTATGTAAAATAGGTATAATGCTCGTAATAGAGACCACCTGAACACTCGACGTGGCTTTCTGCTTCCCTGGCTGTTGCATAGTGAGTTCGGCGATTCTAGTGCCGGACAGGACTTCTGAAAGACGGAGTCCTGAAAGTAAGAAAAAGGAAGAAAAAGGAAAAAAGAAAAGGAATGACACAATCGGGAGCCCCTGGTGCGGTCGAGCCGCATTCTTGGCGTGCCGTGGTCTTGCCCCTCCCCATATGCCCATGGTATCTCCAGAGCATAATTATGTACGCGTAATACTAGCTTCGCAATTTTGCGGGGGCTGTGGTTGGGGCCGGATTGCTACGCGTGCTTGAATCGTGCCAGGCGGTCTTGTTGTAGGTTACTCCGGGCGCGCTTGACAGTGTCCGGACGCTTAGTGGCCGGACTCGAGAATTGCGGTGAGAGGCTGCTTTGTACCTCCGCCGCGAGGGCCGCCGTGTGCTCCTCCGTCCGGAGAGAGCGTTCGGTGTTTCCATTGACCGTGATTACTCCTCGAGGGCCTGGCATCTTGAGCTTGAGGTATGCGTGAAAAGCGGCACCGCATTGAACTTTGCAAATGCGGTTCGTCCGAAAGAAAGTGCATGATAGCCGCTGCGGAATGGGACGATGTCGAAGATTAACTCTTCGGCCGGAAGTTATACGGGGATCCAATACCACTTCGAGTGTAACTGCGCCCGTACAACTGGCCTCTACACCCGGTATGAGCCTTAAAAGGTCGTCTTGGTGGGTTTAATCCTTGAGGGGTCTATGCCCCTTTTGCACTGCTGTATCACGATAAAGCAGGTTCATTTCTTGCCGCCGTCCATCAGGACTCTGGTTAGGTGAAATCCGTCAATAATTCGGTCAAGAACTAATGCGGCGAAACCGCCGTGACGAATGCTAGTGGGGTGGTCCCTTTGATCGAAGGTGATCGGGCAGGAAGACCATGGGTTGAACTTTGGGGCGACTGGCTCCATCGCATATACGTCCCTTAGTGCACGCTTCCGCTCCCTTTTGGGTATGTGGGTTATGCGTATATCATGTTCACCGTCCGCACTTGTGTAGGAAAACCCTTCGCCCTCTATTGTTCGGGCGTCCGGGCTCTTCCTCGTCATCGCTATGCAGCCCCTTGTCATTGAGTTCGGCACTTAACTTGCTTGTTTGCTTGAACACCCAACAATCCCTGTTGGTGTGATTGGCTGGTTTTTCGGGGTGCCATGTATCCGCACAAGCGATCGAGTATTCGGTCCAAGTTGGACGGGCCTGGGTATTTCTTTTGAATGGCTTCTTCCACGACCGGGTTTAGAGCCTCTGAATCCGGCATTGACGCATCGTATCTTCAGATTATCGCCATCACGCGGCGCTTGTTCTTGTTGCGAGGCGACCTGCCATTGTTGTCCTTGGTATCCGAACTATCAGGATGTTTGGCCAAGTTGCTGCTTCGAGCTAGCTAGCTGTCCTCTCCCGCACAAAAGCGGGTCATGAGTGTTGTGAGGGCTGCCATGGATTTTGGCTTTTCCTGTCCTAGGTGCCGGGCAAGCCACTCGTCATGGATGTTATGTTTGAAGGCTACAAGGGCCTCTGCATCCGGACGATCAACGATTTGATTTTTTCTTTGTTAGGAACCGTGTCCCGTAATTGTTCCGGCCGATTCTTCTGGCTGCTGAATTATGTGGCTAAGGTCATCGGCATCTGGTGGTCGCACATATGTGCCCTGGAAGTTATCAAGGAATGCGGCTTCCATGTCCTCCCAGCAACCAATTGATTCTGCTGGCACGCTGTTGAGCCAATGTCGAGCTGGTCCTTTAAGCTTGAGTGGGAGGTATTTGATGGCATGTAGATCATCGCCACAGGCCATGTGGATATGGAGGAGATAGTCCTTGATCTAGACCGCTGGATCTGTGGTACCATTGTATGATTCGATGTTTACGGGTTTGAAACCCTAAGGGATTTGATGATCCATTACTTCATATGTGAAGCATAGTGGGTGTGCGGCGCCTCTGTATTGGGCTATATCACGACGTAGCTCATATGAGCTTTGTCTACTATGTTCGGCCCGGCCGGGTTTGTCAGATCCGCGCTGACGGTAATCATCCCGTCGCTACGCCCACGCCGATCCGTAGATCGATCTTGTATATTTTGCCTTGTCCTCCAGTATATCTCGCAAGTCCGGCGCGTTTCCGTGCCTTGGTACTTTTTGAGCGGCGTCGGGGTGTGGCTTGAGCGGAGGGCCGAGAGGCTTCTCTGTCGCGGCCACGGGGTGGCCGGTCTGCCATGTTGTGCGCTGGTGACTTGGGTGCTTCCTCCTCTGATCGAGGCAACGGCCTGCGTTTGGGGTAGCTTTTGGAGGCGCTCGAGTTCATACTCTTCGGCTGAAAGGACTTCAGTCCATCTGTCAACTAGCAGGTCTTGGTCAGCTCTAAGCTGTTGCTGCTTTTTCTTGAGGCTGCTTGCCGTGGCTATAAGCCTGCGTTTGAAACGCTCTTGTTCGGTGGGATCCTCAGGCATGACAAATTCGTCGTCGTCGAGGCTTGCCTCATCTTCGGAGGGAGGCGCATAATTATCGTCCTCGACCTCTCGTTTCTGCCAGACCGTCGTGGCGGACTTGCTTCTCCCTCCTCCTGCACTGAGTCCTGCTGGAGGGGGTTGTCTTCGGTACTGTCCGAGGTGTTATTATCTCCCGTGCCTGAATCACCGTTTTTGCTGTGGCGGGATTTAGAGCGGCGTCGCTGACGTCGGCGCTTCGGTTGCTTTTTGGAGGTGTCATCCTCTGTTGTTCCATCGTCGTTCCCATCTTTTGGGATATCCACCATGTATATGTCGTATGACGAGGTGGCCTTCCAGTGCCCTGTAGGTGCTGGGTATTGGTCGTCTCCGGCATCGTCGTCCATACCGTCGATGTCTTCGGAGTCGAAGTCGCGCATGTCGGTTAAATCATCGACAGTGGCTACAAATTGGGTGGTGGGTGGGTGTTGAATTTCTTCGTCGTCCGTATCCCAACCTTCCTGTCCGTAGTCCGGGCAGGGCTCTCCGGATAAAGAGAGAGACTTTAGTGAATTCAGGATGTCGCCAAAGGGCGAAAATGAAAGATGCCCACGACGATGAACTCCATGACCGGCGCCCAATCAGATTCGATTGGCGGGGCGCGGAGGGTTCGAGTCCGGAGAGGAGTCCGGCACCGAGTCGAGGTCTTCGCAGCGACAGGGATGGAGTACGGCTCAATCGCCAGAGATTGTAGCCCCGAGGCGGTGTCCAACCACTCGCCCTCGATCAGGAATCCGCCCGGATTAAGGGTCGGAGTGGATCTGGTTCGCCTCCGTGGCAATCGCTCGGCCGCAGAGCTAGATCATGCCCATCGAGACAAAGGCGGCATCGCTTGGTCAGCTGCTCGAATCCGCCAAAGATCAAGTCTCCGCGGATATCGGCCGTATAGTTCAAACTTCCAAATCTGACACGATGGCGGGGCGTAGCTTTCGATCCGCTTCCAGATGGCCAAGCGAATTGGCCCGCAGGTGCAAAGCCGCCGAATCTGAAGATCTGTCCGAGGAGAAAAGTCTCACCACTGGACCGCGTCATTGTTAATGATCGAAGGAGCCATCGGGCCTATCGGTGGCGACAGAGGAACTCTCAATGAAAGCACCAATGTCGGTGTCAAACCGGCGGATCTCGGGTAGGGGGTCCCGAATCGCGCGTCTAGGCGGATGGTAACAGGAGACAAGGGACATGATGATTTTACCCAGGTTCGGGCCCTCTCGATGGAGGTAATACCCTACTCTTGCTTGATTAATATTGATGATATGGGTAGTACAAGAGTAGATCTACCACGAGATCAAGGAGGCTAAACCCTAGAAGCTAGCCTATGGTATGATTGTTGTTCGATCCCCACGGACTAAAACCCTCCGGTTTATATAGACACCGGATAGGTTAGGGTTACAGAGTCGGTTACAATGGTAGGAGATCTACATATCTGTATTGCCAAGCTTGGCTTCCACGCCAAGAAAAGTCCCATCCGCATACACGGACGAAGTCTTCAATCTTGTATCTTCATAGTCTTGGAGTCCGGCCGTGATGATAGTTCGGCTATCCGGACACCCCCTAGTCCAGGACTCCCTCAGGCGTCGTCGAGCGACACGTCGGTGATCTACGTGTGCGTCAAGCATTCACAAGATCAATTATTGTAGACACACAAGATCAATTGTGGACCTACAGTCTGCCTAGTAAAATGCTCATTTTCATTTTATTTACTCTATCAACAAACTAAACACTCATTTTCATTTACTCTACAACAAAATCAAAATGGATAGCAACAATATGAATCATGAACCAATCTGTCGTTGCATTTCATTTTAATAACAAGCATTTGAACACTCTAACAATAGGCATTTTAACAACAATATGAACACTCTAACAACAGACATTTGATCACTCTAACAACAGACATTTTAACACTCTAACAACATGCATTTTAACATGCATTTCAACATTTGGATAGCAAAAATTTGAACAAAACAAGCATATGGAGAGGGAGGGAAGAGGGGGTGGCACACCTCGGGGTTGGGATCGGGGTCGGGGTCATCGGGGCAGAGGGGGTGCGTCCTTCTCCTCCTCGTCGATCTGCAGAGAGACCAAATTTGGTCAGAGAGAGAGAGACCTGCCGGCAAAGAGAAGATGGCATCGGCCTGTGGAGGGGACTGCTCGGGGGATGGTTGGCACGAGAGAGGGGTCGGGCCGGGGGTGCACCTAGGGCAGGGGGAGCACGGGGGGCAGGAGCATCGGGGTGGCTAGTGGCTGGCGGCGGGGTCGGGTGCGGCCTGCATCGACGGCGGCGTGGGCGGGTGCAGCGTCAGCGGTGGCATGGGAGCTCAGAGAAAGGGGATCGAGCGAGAGTGAGGGAGAGGAAAGAGATAAGTGTGTGGTCGTGCTATGTAGGCAACTTAGCTATAGCGCGGCATGATAAAACGCGTTATAGCTAAGTTAGCTATAGCGCGGCGCAGCAAAAGGCATTATAGCTAACTTAGTTATAGCGCTGCCCAACACAAACCGTGCTACTGCTAAACTTTTCTTTTATTTTTCTTTTTATTTTTATTTTCTTTTTCTTTTTCTTTCATTTCATATTCCACAAACTTCCTTCCCTTTTCTTTTTATTTTTCTTTCATTTCATTTTCCATAACTTATTAGTTCCTTTTTCTTTCATTTCATTTTGCAAAACTTCCTTTCTTTTTCTTTTTCTTTTTCTTTCATTTGCACTTTTCTTTTTCTTATCTTTCATTTGCATTTGTACAAGTTTGTATAGCAGGGGTATATATAGCTCTAGCTAGCTATGGTTTAATTTGGTCTGTCGTTGGAGCAATACCACTTTTACCCTCCGGATAATAATTAGTATAATATATATTACATCATTTGACCGCTAACGGCGGTATACAAAATAGACACACACAAAATTTGTGGATTAGTTTGTCAGCTTGGGCGACGACGACGCTTCAGACTGATCTTCTTCCCTCTTTTGTTCGTTGTCGAATAATTGAGCCCATTGTCGTGACTTTTCTTTTCCAGGGATTACGATCTTTCGTAGGTAATGTAGTATTCATTCTTCTTTTGACGTATGTTTCATCGTCATCAGCATCATCTTCCCTCATCGATCACCGTACTGGTCGTAGTCTTCCTTGTTGGTGACTCCATCCATTCTGACGATCCTCCTTTTGCCTCTCCTCACGACAACATGGCTAGATTGATCGGGTCGGTTATGAAGAAACATTGTGTCACATGTTTAGCATGTACCCATGGCTCATTTTTGGCGGTGGTGTTGATGGTACCGCTATCGGAGGCGGGTATACACATGGTAGTGAAATGTCGGTTTTCTCTTTGTACATTCTTAGCCCATCTAACACGGAACATCGTCGCGCTATGCAATCCAGAGTAGTTAAGCTCCCATATCTCCTCGACCCTTCTGTAATATGTTTCAATTATATTCCTGCTCATGGCTTCCATCGTCACCCCTGAGTTTTGGTCATCACTATTTATATCTTTCTGCTCAGTGTAGAATGTGTATCCATTGATATCGTATGCTTGATAAGTCACGAGGTTGGTCGACGGGCCATGTGCTAAGGCGTATATGAGCGTTCCATTCAGACAGCCCTCTTTCAGGGGATTAGCCAGAACTCGCTCTTTGAACCAACACAAGAAAGTGGAGTTGTGCTCTCTAATAACTTCAGCGTCCGTCCTGTGCACCCCACGGTCACGGTACTTCTTTGCGATGGTCTCTTTGTGCAGTTCACGAAATCTTCTAGCACATCTAGGTGTTGTAGCACTACTAAGGTTGCCCTGTCAAGGTCGTTTTGTCGGCCCGAGCGTAACACATTCACATCCCTATGACCGTTGGTGTAACCTTTGCCTTCGAGCCTTCCATAGTGCTTGTTGACGGGAAAACCAACAACAGGGTCTCCGGTGCCTACTAGATAACTCTCACAGAAAGAGATGCACTCTTTGGTCAGATATAGGGATGGCAATGGGGATAATCCCCTATGGGGATACCTAGAACATCCCCATCCCCATATATTTCCTATCATCCCATCCCCATCCCCGTTTACATGACTGGGGATTAAATTTCCCCATACCCGTGCCCCATTGGGGAACGGGGCCCCATTAGGGTCCCCATCCCCATAAACAAATACTCATATACATAATATGACACCCTATAATCAACATACATACATGGTGTTGTTCTTGTCCTGCTAATGCCTATCTAGGTTGTATTGACTTCTTGGTCATGGTGGCAGCTGAGGTGATGATGTGAGATAGGTTTAAGGTTTTTTAGAGCTTTTTTGTTTTCGCAAGTTTGTTTGTGAATATTTTAAGTTTGACCGTAGTATCACAGTTACTAACCGGGTCCCCGATGGGTATTGGGTTTGGGGAATAGGATATCATCCCCATCCCCGTTGTACCCTATGGGGAATAAAATAGTTTGGTAAATATCCCCATGGGAATGTTTTTCGCCCATCCCCACCCCCTAATAGATGAAATCCCCACGGGTTTGGCGGGTATGGGGCCCCGTTGCCATCCCTAGTCAGATATCCCTGGGCTATGCTTCCATCTGGACGGGACATGTTACGAACGAATCCTTTGATGACCCCGTTCATCCTCTTGAACGACATCATGCTGTGCAGGAATGTCGGCCCTAGGTCGATGATGTTGTCCATGATGTGGACACATAGATGCACCATGACATCAAAGAATGTGGGCAGGAGGTACATCTCTAGCTCATTCAGTATGACAATTATCTCTTCCTGTAGCCTATTGAGTTGCTTCACACTGATCGACTTTCGAGAGATAGCATCAAAAAAGTGGCATAGGCCAGTAAGGGTCTCAAGCACATGTGTGTCCATAATCCCTCTAAGTGTAACCGGGAGTAACTGCGTCATCATCACATGACAGTCGTGAGACTTCATCCCACTGAACCTTTTTTTCTTAGTGTCCATATATCTTCTTATCTTCCCACCGTATCCGAAACTAACTTTGATTTCGGCAAGGCACTTGAACAACTGATCGACCTCCTTCGGATCTAATTAAGGTGAAGCAAGAGGGGGGAAATATTGTTCTTCCTTCTTGTTTACTTTTTTGCCCCTATCTTCCGCCTCCGTCTCCGTCTCGGTCTCCTCTGACGAATTTTTACCGGGCATTTGGAGATCTTTCCTGATATTCAAAAATTCCAAGTCTTTTCTTGCCTTCGGCCCATCCTTGGTCCTCCTCGACATGTTCATCAATGTTCCAAGCAAACTCTCAAGGATATTTTTTGTGATATGCATTTGATCAAGGCTATGAGTCATGTCAAGTTTGGGCGAGTATTCTAAGTCCCATAAAACTGATCTCGTCTTCCATACCTTCAGCAGGGCCTCCGGTGCCTTTTTCTTCATCTTTCCCGGCGAGGGGCACTCTTCCCAGTTCTTCAATAACTCATATATTTCTGCACCGCTACGCTTACATGGAGGACCTCGATTCTCAGCCTTACCATTGAATAGATCTCCACGCTTTCTCCACGGGTCATCCTTCTTGAGCCATCTTTGATGCCTCATGTACACGATATTCGAAGACTCGCCATCTTTGATAGCTGCTGAGAAGTTGTATCATCCATGCACCTGGTGCATCCGCAATATCCGTGACACACCTGGCCGGAGAGATAGACGTAACCGAGATAGTCCTGCACCGTCGTGATCAGCGCGACTCTCATGTAGAAATACTCTCCTTTGCTTGCATCCCATGTCTTGGCCGGCGTTGTCCATAAGGTCTGTAGCTCCTCTTTCAGTAACCCGAGATATAGATTTATATCATTTCCCGGTTGTCTCGGCCCTTGAATAAGCATAGCCATGTGTATGTATTTTTCCTTCATGCACAACCAGGGGGGAGGTTGTACATCCATACAAACACGGGCCATGTGCTATGATTGGTGTTCTGGTTGCCAAACGGATTCATGCCATCACTACTAGCGCCAAGCACGGAGTTCCTTGGATCATTTGCGAAAAAAATCAAATTTAGCATTTAATGCTCTCCACTGGCTAGCATCTGTGAGGTGTCTCAACTTTGGATCATCTCCGTCATCTGGCTTCACCCTCTTCACGTGCCAGCACATAAGCTTTGCTTCCTTAGGATCTACGAAACAACACTGTAAACGAGGAGTGATCGGAAAGTAGCATACAACTTTCTGTGGAGCTTTCTTTCCAGCCTTTTTATATTGTGAAGCTTTGCACTTTGGACAGATGATTTTTTCTGTGTGCTCGTTCTTATATATGATGCAATCATTGATGCATGTGATATATCTAATGTGTGGCAGATCAAGAGGGCACACGATTTTCTTTGCCTCCTTGACACTAGTAGGACACAGGCTTCCAGCGGGAAGAACCTTCTTTAGATACTTCAGAAGCTCATCCAGGCTTGCATCTGTCCATTTGTTTTTTGCCTTTGTCTTTAGAAGTTCTAGTGTGAAACTCAAGCGGGTCACCTCGGGATTGCAACCATCATACAAAGGAGTCATCGAGTCTACCTCCAGTTGCGCCAGTTTGGCCTCCTCTCTAGAAGCAGCTCTATCGCTAGTCGTCTTCTTGCGAAGCAGGTCTCGAACATGTGGGTCCCGCATGGCTGAACTTAGTAGCGGCAAAGACGGCGGCGTGTCTATGTCTTCTCCGCCTTGAACTGCCTCTTCGCCATCAACATTTCCGAGGCTGTCTTCCTCTTCGGGCACATAATCGGTCATCTCTTCGTCTGGTGGCCCCATGTCATTATTTCCTGCCCCGTCGACGTCCTCGTCATCATCATCATCATCTTCACTTATCCACCGAATATGGCCATCCATGAAACCATGCATGAGCATGTGCGCCTTGAATGTACCACCCTCAAAGGGGTCGAGCCTGACTATCCTTTGCATTTTCGACACGGACATACAACATCCTTCAGTCTTTTTTCATACATGTCGTCCATAGCAGATTGCCAGTATCTTTCCACCATCCTTCCATTCACCTTCTTGATCACCTGTGCGTGGAGCAAATATTATAACCACGTATGCCTGCATGGATCAAATTCATACAAAAATACGGCATGACCTTCCCTAAACATAGGACATATTGAGTTTGCCCGATATTCGCCGAAACGGAATTGAATCGACATTTTGGCAAAACATAGGAAACTCATGTCACCCACATTATTTCATCAAATACACAATGTAGGCAACTCAAATTATGCCACACACAATTCGGTATATTCTCATATCGCCCATATATATATATATATATATATATATATATATATATATATATATATATATATATATATATATATATATATAGTTTTAGTCCTATCCACACAAACACTTTTTTTTGCTCACCTATGTGTCGAGAGGGATATTGAGCACCTTTCTTCTTAATTACCTAGTAGATCTAGATATATAGCTCTAACTAGCTAGCTAGCTAGGGAGAGAGAGAGAGCTAGGGAGATAGTGGGAGGAGAGGGAGAGGAGAGGGAAGGCATTAATTAATGGAAGGGGGTGGTGGAGCGCAAAGAAGAGGGGGAGGGAGGGCAGTAATGGAGGGGATGGTGGTGGAGAGCAAAGAAGAGGGGAGGGAGGGCTCTAATGGGGCGGGGGGGTGGAGGGGCAAAGAAGAGGGGGTGGTGGAGGGCAAAGAAGAGGGGGAGGGAGGGGTGGTGGAGGAGCAAAGAAGAGGGGGTGGTGAAGGGCTAGAGAGGCAGGAGGGGGATCATTGAAAGGAACAAGCAAGGTGCAAGGAAAGGGGGAGGAAGAAGAGAGAGGAGGAAGAAGGGGGAAAGGTGATAGGTGGCTGGCGGCCATAGCAGTAGCGCGGGTCACCTATGCGTGCTATTGTTATGGGCACTTGCAAAATATCTATGGCTAGTGTTGCACTACCTATAGCGCGGGCTAGGAAAACACGCTACTGGTAAAATGTTACACATAGAAGAAATAGTAGTAGCGCGTTTAGGTGAATAGGCACTATAAATCCTAAACTAACAGTAGTGCCGGTTAGATGACCAGCGCTGCTAATATTTATTGATGAGGAAGTGTGGTGTGTTACACTTAGCAGTAGCGTGATACTAGAAAACAAGCACTGCTGCTAATGAATACCAGTAGTGCTCTTTCTAGCCAGCGCTACTACTAACTACTAGTAGTGTGGGGTCATAAACAAATGCTACTAGTAAACTTCTATCTATAAGCATTTTCCTAGTAGTGGGTGGCTCGCAATACACTACGAGTTGTGAGCCACCGTGTGGGTTGGGCCATTTTGTTAGGCAGGTCGGTGCCACATCAGAGTCGTGAATTCGTTATTTAAAACATTACACACACTACTACAGGATACTGCTAACGCGACACTACGATCATAGAACCTTTGCCGAAACTGTGTGCGATGCAATAATCGCAAAGGGTGGTCTAAAAAAACCATCAAAAAGGTGCAAAACGTTTGCAATGGCGGAGCCATCAAACACAGTTCAGATTTTAGTTGCGTGTGCGATGCATGGCATACAGTTCAGTTCAATGAACTGTTTGCGATGAGGCGGAACAAAAGAAACGGGCAGCCATAACAATGTGTGTGCGATGCAGGACACACGGTTAATCCATTCGAATTGTTTGCGATGAGGTAGAACAACAGAAACGGGCATCCATATCAATGTGTGTGCGATATACGGCATAAGATTAACTCAGACGAACTGTTTTCGATTAGGGAACACAACAGAAACGGTTCAACTTAACAAGATGTGTGTGATATGCAGCATATAGTTCACATGGATGAACTGTTTGCGATGATCCAAAAGAACACAAACAAGTCGTGTAAAAAAGATGTGTGTGATATGTAGCAAACAGCCGACTCAGATGAACTGTTTGCGATGACAAATTACAACACAGACGGTCAATACAGTTACTTCTGTGCGATTTTGTGTGTACAAAAAACTTTGAAAAATGCAAACTAGTTGCTTGCGGTGGCTAGGAGTATCACACACGATGCGTCTGTGAGTACTCGTGTGCGATGATTAGTATGTTACACATACGTTTCCTTATGTTAACATGTGTGTGAATTTGCAATATGGACAGTTAATATGCAAATGCCTTCTGGACATCGGGCACACGCTTAAACTCAATGAACTGTGTACAATACTAATACTTTTGATGAAAATTTATGAACTTGGGTAACAACATTTGAGTAATATATATATAGTGGTTACACTATTCGACAAAAGGAGGATCTTCGTAACACGATTTTGACAACTATATGGTCCATATCTACATACTTAACATAGTAGCAACTATCACATTGTAAGAGGCTAAGGGCCAACAACCATATGGTCTATATCTACATACTTAACATATATAGTAATAGCTAGCAAATTTTAAGAGGCTGAGGGCCACCAACCACAATATCCACTGGAAGCAGCTTGATCACGGTGACTCGACATCTCGGCAATAGAAAGGAAGAGCCCTCCTGTGCCTTGGTAGATCATGAGTAGAAAAGTGTCTCCAATTTCCCAATATGGATGCATTGCCACGAGAAGCGAGAACTTGTTAATTTGAATGGTTCCATTTATGCTGGAAATGCAGTACCTTGCAATCACTTTGGCATTATTAGCAGGCACAAGTGTAATTCGACCACGCCGGGAAATCGATCCAGGAATTGCTACAGGGGGAAATTTCTGTTGACATGTAGAATAAAAAACAATTGTAACATATCGTTGAAGATATATATAGTTTATGAGCATCGACATTAAAATAAGACTTTTGACCAGCGTTTTCTGCACACAATTGGTCTTGTTCAGTGTGTGCACCATAGGTCTATTAATCCCATCCATAATCCAAAGTTCATACGCTGTGATATATCTGTCAGATTATCAACAAATGTCGGAGTAATGGGCCACGGGTAGGCAAACACGAGCCCCTGTACCTTTCAAAACATCGGGCAGATCGCGCCTCAAGACCCCAAGACGAAGAGCCGCTTTTCCGAGAGTCGGGCGCAGAGCCGCCGACCGCTTCTCTCACCGAGTCCCAGAGACGGCCTCGAGATAAGCCGACTCCCAGCCAGCGTCTTCCGGAGAAGCCGGCTATGGGGAGTCGGCCTGTGACTCCAACCACCTCCTGCCTATGCGACTACAGACGGGATGGGATGAGGCCGCCTTGCAGCCCATCCCTGCCCCATTCACAAAGGACAGGCGTGGCCACAGAGCACCGTACTGATGGAGATCTCCGTCCGTGGCATCAAGGTTGCCACGCTGCCTCGACATCAGCCCCTGCAGGCAGATCCTCGCACTCCACGACGGCCTCGTCTGCATTTAATTCGAAGACGGCGGGACCCGGCGGGAGTGCAGAAGGCAAGAGCGCTTCTCAGACGGACCCGCTGGGAGTCGGCCTCCCAGAGTTGGCCGGCCCCTCCCACGGGCTCCGCGCGCCATTAACCAGACAAGACAGGGAATGGCAACAGTGATCGCCTGTCAGGCGGCGGCACTGTTGCCATGACCCCATGACCAAGCTCGCGTCATTAGAAGCATGGCTACAGTAATCCGCAGCCGGCAAGACCCGCCCGCGTCGGACGAGGGCTGTCGGCCCCATGCTGCACCATCGGCGGGGCCCACTAGTCGGCGGGCCCCAGAAGTCGGCGGAGAAGATGGCGACCTGAGAGACTGACAGCTGGGACCTGCGCCCAGCCGGATTACCATTGTACCCCCGGGGGGTAGGCCTATATACCCCCCGGGGCACCCATGCAAGAGTTGGACCCTAATAGTTTTAGACACACATAGAGGGAAGAGAAGAGCTAGCCTTGCCCTTCTCCTTCACCCCGAACAGCTCAAGGAGCAACCTTGTACCCACTTTGCCATAGTGATCATGCGGAGACCCCGCAGAGCAGCAGTAGGGGTGTTATCTCCACGGAGAGCCCTAAAGCTAGGTAAGATTCGCAGGCGTGCATGCCTTCGCCTCATCCCGTTTCTGTGCACCGGCGATGTTCTACTCGCCTCCATGATAAGCCATCCTTTGGCATATGTCGCACTCCAACCCCGACATTTGGCGCCCACCGTGGGGCTAGGTGCACCGTCGTCCCGGAGACTGCTCGACGGGAACCCTTTTCCTCCCTCGGCGAGCGCAGCTAGCCCTAAGACGCCAGCATGTAGTTCAGGCCGACGCTGATGGTGCTGAGATCGCCATGCGCGCCAGCTGCCTCGCCCGAACTTGTCGGGCGAGGTTCGCTTTTCTCCGACGAGCCCGTGCATCCGACGCAGCACGGGCGGCCCCGAAACCTCCTCGCGGGCCTCCTCGAGCAACTCCATGTCGCCGGCGAGCCTGCCACGGACCTGGAGTCCGTAGGCTCCACCAACCCGATGCTGGTCGACTCTGACACCGCGTCGCTCGACGCGTTCCCCACCAACGTGGTGGTCTACGGTGTGCCGCTCCCTCGCGCGGAGAGCGGCGGAAGCACCGTCACGGAATTGCTCGTCATCGGTCATAGCGAGCCTTCCGGTGAGGGAGCTCATGACCCTCTCGACGCGGTTCTGCAAGACCTGACCGTGCCTATTCCGCAAGACGCTGACGCTGGGACGTTGGAGGCACGCCGTCTCCAGCTCCTCGTAGGCGCGAAGAAGCTGGCAAGCATGAGACGCTTGTCAGAAGCCTCCCAGCGTGAGATGGATCGCGCTGCGTGGCGCTCGCCCGACCGGGCCTAGCCGCCTAGGCGCGGTTCAGCAGCGGGCGTAGCCATCGCCAACCTGTTCGGGGCAAATCGCCCCGTGTACGCCACGCCCGTGGAGAACATCCGCGCTGCCCAGGCGGCGGCGGACGAGCTGGATAACTTCGAGGGCGAGGAGCGCCGCCTGATGACGGAGCGAGTCCAGCAGCTCCTCGATGTGGCTGCCGCGCAAGACGAAGCCGGCTGCCGCACGGAGGTGCCGCGACGACAACACGGCGACTTGCCTTCCCGCCGAGATCAAGGCGCGACGTCTCGGACACCGACTGGCGGTGTCCGTGGAAGAAAAAACAAGGATCCGGTTGTCAGCCATAGTCGGACTCACATCTCCATCGAGCGCGACAAAGACGGCCGCCCAAGAGCGGTGGAGCGGCGGGACGACTATCTGTCCCCTCCTCCCCGCAGAGAAAGGCGAGTCTCCCGCCACCTGCCGAGCATCCGACTCTCGGCGACCGCCTTGGCCGCCGAGAGGGAGTCGGAGAAAATGACGCCCGCCACCGGATCGACCGAATCCACCGATCCCTGGCGCTGCAAGAGGAAGACGAGTTGGGTCCGCCCTATTTCGGACCTCACATCCGAGACGAGCCGTTCCCCAGAGGGTTCACACTCCCCCGAGATACACCCAAATACACCGGCTCCGTGAAGCCGGAGGACTGGCTAGTTGACTACTCCACGGCCGTCAAGATAGCTTAACGGCAACAAGCGCTGCCATAAAGTATGTTCCTCATGCTCCGAGGCACGGCCGGACATGGTTGAACAGCTTGAAGCCCCGCAAACATCAACAGCTGGGTCGACTTCACCGAGGCCTTCTTCCGCAACTTCACGAGCACATACAAGCGACCTCCCAAGCCTCGCCAGCTTTCCTTGTGCGTGCAAGGCCCCAACGAGTCCACTCGCGACTACCTCACGCGCTGGGCCGAGCTCCGGAACTCCTGTGAGGGAGTGCACGAGGTGCACACTATCGAGTACTTCACCGCCGGGTGCAGAGAAGGCACCCTCCTCAAGCACAAGCTCCTTTGCAACGAGCCGGAAACCCTCGACGAGCTGCTGATCATAGCAGACAAGTACGCCACAGCCGACTCCTCCATGAAGACGGAGATTGAAGTCAGTGCGACCGCAAGGTGGCTCCTCGGGCTCCAGAACTCATTTGGCGACACCAGTCGGCGACAGCAGCCGAATGATCACAAGCACAAGGCCCCGCAGCCGGCTTCCAACAGCCGGCAGGTGGCGACAGTTGAAGACCAATAGCCGGAGGGACAGCCTCCGGCCAAGTGACAGAAAGGCGGCAAATCCAACTGGTTGCCGGCCTTCTCTTACGAGCAGACTCTAGATGGTCCCTGCAAGTTCCATAGGAGCGCGAAGCCGTCGAACCACACCACCCGGAAATGCCACTGGCTCACCAGAATCGCCAAGGGAGACGGTTTTCGCCTTTCCCCGCTGGGCTGCCGCCGCCTCCACCGCCGCTCAAGAGCCGGGCCGTTCGCTGCACCGGCGCAAGACAAGACGAGTACCCGTAAGAGCATGGAGCTTATGTAGTGTTCACCAGTGTGGCCGACGATCGACACAAGAAAGGTCAAAGAAGAAGAAGTGAACGCAGAGCGTCGATACCCCGAAGTTCATGTAATCGGTCCGAGAAACCTATCAGCTGGAGTCGAGCTGATCACCCAGAGGTGATGCCGAATCCGGGCTCCTACGCCCTGGTCTTGGGAGCCACCCTTGCCGCGGATAGGCGGGCCGCTCGCTTCTCGCGAGTGCTGATAGACGGAGGCAGCAACATCAACATCCTGTATCAGGACACAATGGAGAAGTTAGGAATCAAGCAAAGACAGCTCCAGAGCAGCCGGACTGTGTTCCACGGAATTGTACCTGGCCTTTCCCGCTCACCGATCGGCAAGATCCTCGATAGACGCCCTCTTCGCGACAAAGATCACTTTCGCGAGAGCTGGTCAGTTGAAGTGGTGGACCTCGAAGCCCGTGACCACGCCTGCTTGGCCGACCTGCTTTGGCCAAGTTCATGGCGGTCCCCCACTACGCCTACCTCAAGATGAAGATGCCGAGTTCCAAGGGGATTACGACCATAGCCGGGCGACTACAGAAGTCGCTTCGGCGCTGGCCGAAAGCAGCCGGCCGGGCCGAAGTCCCCAGTGATTGCGGCTGAGAAGCAGATTCTTGATCGTCATGTGGCAATGGCCGGCAAGCAGCCAGAGATGTCACTCAACCCCAAGGAGTCGGAAGCCGAGGGCCTGCCTGCCGGCCAAAGAAACGAAGAAGATACCCTTGGACCCGGAGCACCGGAGAGGTATCACCGTCAGAGGGTGCAAACCTTGACAAGAAATAGGAAGGCGAGCTCGTCGATTTCCTCCGTGAGAATCAGCACATTTTCGCATGGTCCCCTAAAGACATGCTGTGTGTACCGACGGAATTCGCCGAGCACAAGTTACATGTCCGATCTGATGTGAAGCCCGTCTGCAGCAGCCCTTGCGCCTACTGTCAAGAGAAGAGAAGAGTTGTTGGAGAAGAGATAGCCCGGCTCCTAGCAGCCGGTTTCATTATGGAAGTGTTCTTTCCAAAATGGTTAGCAAACCCGGTCCTGGTACTGAAGAAGAACAAGCAGTGGCGGATGTGTATTGACTACACAAGCCTCAACAAAGCTTGCCCCAAGAACCCGCTCATTCCGCCGAGGATTGACCAGGTGATAGACTCCTGACCAGATGCGAGCTGTTGAGCTTCTTAGATGCATACTCGTGGATATCACCAGATCAAGCTGAACCCGGCCGACAGATTGAAGACCGCCTTCATCACGCCGCTTTGGAGCCTTCGCCACCGACCATGACGTTCGGCTTAAGGAATGCCTGCGCCACCTTTCAACGTTGCATGCAGAAGTGCCTCCTCAAGCAGCTTGGCAGAAACGCCCACGTCTACGTGGACGATGTGGTGGTGAAGACGGAAAAGCGAGGAACACTGTTGGAAGACCTCAAGGAGACCTTTGAGAATCTGCGCCGATTCCAGATCAAGCTCAACCCAGAGAAGTGCGTCTTCGGAGTACCAGCCGGCCAACTCCTTGGTTTCCTGGTCTCCGAACGCGGCATAGAGTGCAACCCCGTGAAGATCAAGGAAATCGAGAGGATGGAAGTACCCTGCCGACTGCTAGATGTGCAAAAGTTCACCGGCTGTTTGGCGTCCATCAACCGATTCATCAGCTGGCTGGGCGAGAAAGCTCTTCCTTTGTACCAGCTCATGAAGAAGACCACCTTCTTCGAATGGAACCACAAGGCGGACGAAGCTGTTCTCCAGTTGAAGAAAATGCTGACTACTCCCCCCGTGCTGGCGGCCCCGATTCCCAAGGAGCCCATGCTCCTATATATTGCCACCACCAGCAGGGTAGTCAGCACAGTCATTGTAGTTGAGCGCAAGGAGGAAGGCAAGGCGCTACCTGTCCAGAGACCAGTATATTACCTGAGCGGGCATCACAACCTCCAAGCAGAACTACTCCCACTACCAGAAGATGTGTTACGGCGTGCACTTTGCCGCCAAGAAGTTGAAGCCTTACTTTCAAGAGCACCCAATCACTGTGGTTTGCACAGCCCCACTAGCCAAGATCATCGGAAGCCGAGACGCTTCTGGCCGAGTGGCCAAATGGGCCATAGAGCTGGCCCCTACACCATCTATTACCAGCCCCGCACCACCATCAAGTCATAAGCACTGGCCGACTTCCTCGTCGACTGGGCCGAGACCCAGTACCTGCCGCCAGCGCTCAACTCCACCCATTGGCGGATGCACTTCGATGGCTCCAAGATGCGCACCGGCTTGGGAGCCGGCGTTGTCCTCACTTCCCCCAAAGGAGACAAGCTCAAGTACGCGCTGCAGATCCATTTCGCCTCCTCCAACAACGTCGTTGAATACGAGGCGCTCATTCACGGGCTCCGGCTTGCCAAAGAGCTTGGCATTCGCCGGATCCTGTGTTATGGCGACTCCGACTTGGTGGTCCATCCAAATACCGGCGATCGGGACGCCAAAGACGCAAACATGGCGAGCTACCGCTTCCTGGTACAGCAATTGAGTGGATATTTTGAGGGGTGCGAGTTCTTCCATGTGCCAAGAAACGACAACGACCAAGCAGATACCCTGGCAAGAATCGGCTCCACCCGCCAGGCAATACCATCCGGCGTCGCCCTTCAGCGCCTCCTCAAGCCATCTGTCAAGCCGTCACCAGAGTCGGACTCCATTTTTGTGCCGACTTCGAAGAAGTCGGATCCGACTCCAAAGCCTCGCCAGACGGCACGAGAATTTCGCAGACGGCCCCAAGAACGCTAGCCGAAGCCGCCTGTGGACTTCGAACCCGCCCGGGGGCTGGCGACCATTGCGAAGACTCAAAGATTACTCGCCCGGGATCGCGCCAGTCGGCCCGGGACTTCTTCAACCCAAAGAAGCTGCTGCGGACTCAAGCTGCCACCTCCCAGCCCGGCCGCCCTCGTCCAAGTAGCGATCGGCAGTCGAAGAAATAGCAGCACCCTCATGTGCCCAGCCCATCCTGAAGTTCCTAGTAAGCGGAGAGTTACCAACCGATGAGACCTTGGCTCGGCAAGTACAACGCCGAGCGGCAGCCTACACTATAGTCAATAGAGAGCTGGTCAGCGCAGGCCATCGGTGTCTACCAGCGTTGCGTCGAGCCAGAGCAAGGCCAAGCGATTCTCGAAGACATTCATCAAGGCGAGTGCGGCCATCATGCGGCCTCAAGAGCACTCGTCGCCAAAGCCTTCCGACGACACGGTTTCTTCTGGCCAACTGCACTAGAAGAGGCCAAGGAATTGGTCCAAAATGCAAGGTGCTGTGTGTTCCGCTCCAAGCCATTTCAGCCGGCTTCCGCACTCAAGACTATCCCCATCGCCAGGCCCTTTGCTGTTTGGGGCCTGGACATGGTGGGACCATTCAAAACGGCACGAGGCGGCCTAACTCACTTACTTGTCGCGGTGGACAAGTTCACCAAGTGGATAGAAGCAAAACCCATCAAGAAGTTGAATGGTCCTATTGCAGTGACTTTCATCGCCGACATCACGACTCAGTACGGCGTACCACACAGCATCATCACCGACAATGGCACAAATTTGCCAAAGGCGCTTCGCCCGTTCGCTGACGCAAGGCATCCGACCGACTTAGCGTCCGTTGCCCATCCGCATCAAACGGCGGTGTGGAGCGAGCGAACGGCCTCATCCTCGTCTCGCATCAAGCCACGACTGGTCGAACCATCGGAGTGTTCGAATGGCTGGCTCGAGGAGTTGCTACCGTCCTCTGGAGTTTGCGCACGACTCCAAACAAGTCAATTGGCTTCACACCCTTCTTCCTCGTCTATGGTGCCGAAGCCGTCATCCCAACGGATATAGAGTTCGACTCCCCGCGAGTCACCATGTTCACCGAAGAGGAAGCAGAAGAACCACGTCAAGACCGCATCGATCTGCTGGAAGAGGGCCGGCTGTTGGCACTCAGCCGGTCCAAAGATCTACCGCAGAGCTCGCACCGCTACTACAACAAGAAGGTCAAGCAAAGATCATTCCTAGAGGGTGACCTTGTACTCCGGCTGATTCAACAACCGGCCAAGACAATAAGTCGTCGGGCGCCTTTGGGAAGGCCCATTCATTGTCAAGAAAGTGTTGGGCAACGACTCCTACTACCTGATCGACGCCGAAGCCCCGAAAGCACGCAAGAGGGACGACTCCGCAAAGAGACGGAACGGCCATGGAATGCGAATCTCCTCAAGATTTTACTGATTGATGCGATGTACCACACTACCTTTTGTGTTTAAAGTACCAAGACTTCGGGCCCCCCGAGACGAGCTCGGGGACTGCCCTCTTTTGTTATCTGTATGATAAGAATTATGCCTTCGAGTATGTTACTCTTTATTATGCTGTTTGGCACCGGGCTCGACTAGTCGGCCCTGGGACTCGCCGCCTTAGGCTATGAAATGCTTCCTGCAGTCAGACAAGTAACGCGGCGGTGCCTAAGTTGCCTCTGTCAAAAGCCGCAGCTTGCAGAGCGACTGTTTGGTGGGCAGGAGTAAGGAAGAACGGGCGCCCACACGAAAAAATGGCTAAGGACCCAAAGCATAAACATAGTTTAAGCCGGCTTCCAGCCCCTTTTTGCAAAAACCGACTCTTAAGTAGTCGGCTGGCTGCTTTCTATTCAACTTGTTTAAAAGACTCTAAAAGACGGCCAAGTACTTGCCTTCTCAAAGGTAGCCAAGCACTTGACCCAAACGGCAGTCCGCAGAGCGGTTGCCCGATGGGCAAGGCGGCGACTAAGGGAAGGCGGCAAAGGAAAAAGCCATAAGAGCAATAAGCAAGGAAAGATGAAATTAGGATAATATTTACACAGCTTAGGCCCTTGGCCGGATCTTCGGACAGAGGTTCAAAATACACCCCGCGGGTGGAATTGTGCGAATTAACAAGTTTTTTCAAAGACTATCAAAGCAGATAAAATAAAGGCGAGACAGCAGCCTAGGAAGCGGCAGACGGGTTCGGGGGGCCGGAGGAGACGGCGGCGTCAGGCGCCGGGCGGCCGGCTGGGCAGTCTCCTCTTGATCATCTCTGGCGGCAGCCGGCCCAGACGGGCGCGGCTCGTTGCTGGAGGCGCGGTCGAGCTGAGGCTGGTCGCCCGCTCTGTTTTCTGTCGCCTCCACCTCATCTCCGTCCTCTGCCTCGCCTTCCTCCTTGGCGCTGGAGCCAACCACCTCCGCCGAGTCCTCGTCGTAATCCGGGTTCATCCCGAACCACTCCGGCGGCGCCTCCCCGCCGTCCTTAGCCCGCTCAGGGACAAAGACGCTGGTGTCCGTATAGTCGGCGATCGCCACCGCACGCTCGACGAGGGCGTCTTCCGCAGCCAGCAGCTCCGCTGGGCCTTCGACCGAACGCTGCCAGCCGGTCCAGATCCAGCCTCGGATACCATGTTTGACGAATTCCAAGGCCCGGCGCGCTCCAGCCCGGGCCTCGGAACCCTTCCAGGCCTCAAGACGGCCAGCCGCGACCTCCAGCCAGTCGGCTGTCCGGCTGGGAGTGCGCAGAACCGGCATGTCCGGCCACAGGGCAGCGATCGCCTGGGCGCCGACACGCTGAAGCCGGCGCAACATCCGATGGGCCGGCTGCAGACGAGCCTCAATGCTCAGGAGCTGCTCGTCAAGGGTCCGGGGTGCGTTGGCAGCGATCTCGGCACCACTCGCCTTCCGCGCCTCGTGATCAGCCTCGATGGCTTGATTGGCCGCTTGCGTGTGGCCGGGGAAGAAGTCTGCTAAAAAGAGGAAGAAGCAAGTCAAAAAACCAGGAGTCGGCCCTACCTATAGTCGGCGGCCCAAAGGAAGAAGTAAAAACAAACTCACCGTCGACGATGTCCTCGATTTCATGGAAGCCGGAGGTCAGGAGTGCTTCCTTCTCGGTCCAGGAGGAGCGCTCGCTCTCGAACTCGGCTAGGAGAGCAGCCTCTCTCTTCTCCGTCTCGTCCTGCGCCGCCTTAAGCAGCTCCCTCTGCTCCGCCAGCTGCGTAGCTAGTAGGTCGCGCTCCGCAGCGAGCTTGCTGCATTCCTCCCCCTTGGCACACAAGGCGGTGTTGGCTGTACCCAGCTGCCGTCGAAGAGTGGCGTTGGCCTCTGAAGAATAAAAGGAAGAAGGACGTGAAGCTGTCAGCTAAGAAGGTCGCCAGGAAGATCCGCCTGATTTCGCCGATCGGCCCGAATCTCGGGGACTACAGCCGCTGGTGCGCCAGCTTCGCGAAGAAGAAAGAAGACTCACCTCGGCTCCTCGACAAGTCGGCAGTCCGCTTGCCCAGCTCCTCAATGTTGCGGTTGAAGGCAGTGGCGCGGAGGTTGTGATACTCCTGCGATAAGAATTCCGAGCCGCCTGCTCAGCAGCCGGCCCGAAACTCGGGGACTACACCCAGTGGGTGCGCTGGCGCGCCCCCACGGAGAAGAACAAGAAAAAACTCAAAGAGGAATCATACCAAGACGGGCGGCTCCACGACGCCAGGTGCGCCTTGGTGCAGTTTTGGATGGCGTCGCCCTCAGCCCGCAGCTTCGCCTGGACGTCCAGAAGCGCCATGTTCAGTGGGCCTGTGCCGCCTCCTCGCACCCACCCAACGGGCGCGGCGCTTGTCGCCTCGGCGTCTGGAATGGCCGAGCTGGCGGCGCCGGTCTCCAAGGGGCGTGGCGCCGAAGTCGCCTTCTCAAGACGGCGGCGCGCTGGCGAGGCGACTTGAAGGAGTAGCCTTGCCACAGCCTCGTCGTCGGTCGGCAGCACAGGCTGGTCCGCCGGTTGTTTGCCTCGTGCGCTCTCAGACTGCGATGGAGGCGGCGGGGGCAGCATGGCCGTGCCCGACAGGGAGACCTCGCCGCCTTCCCTCTCCGTGACGGGGAACTCGCCGCCGGCTCCCTCCGTCTGCCCCGTGAACTCCGACGGCGGCCGCGCAGAGCTCAGCGAGGTGACGAGCAGCGCTGACTGGAGGCGCGCGGCCTCCTCGGCTCGCCTCTTGGCTACGACGGCAGCTTCGGCCTCCTCCAGCTTCTTCTGGGCGGAAGTTGTCGCCTTCTCGGCCTCCTCCTTCTCCAGGCGGGCGGCCTCCTCCTCGTCGCGCTTCTCCTGCGCGTTCCGCTCCGTCGCCTCCCGGAGGTCGGCGGCAGGGTCAATCCGCCGAGTATTGGCGGACGTCTCTGCCGACCCCATGACGGAGGCGGCGGCGACCCTCTCCAAGGTGAGAGGAGCCCTGATGCGAAGAAGACACATAAAAGACTTGGACAAGACGGACCAGAAGAAAACAAGACAAAATAAGAAGCACTTACGCAGAGACCAGCGGCGGCTTCTTCACTTCCTTGCGGAAGCGGTTAGCTTTTGCGACCGCTTTATTCATGTTGGAGTCGCGGCCGTCCCCCTGAACTTCTTCGCCCGGCCGCCTGGCAAGCTCGGCCCGGCCCGACGCTTCATCACCCAAGCCGGCGGAGGAACTCGTGCCTGGATGGCCGACCCTCGGTTGGCGGTGAGGGATGACTTCCCTTTCGCCGTCATCTTCAGGCCGGTCGGCGGAAGTCGCCGAAGGCCTGAAGTCGTCGGCCCCTCCTCCTCCCTCGGCGTCGGCCTCCATCGCCGCCACTCCTAGGTCGGGGTCGTCGGCGTTGCTCTCCGCCCGGTCGGGGACGAACTCACGGGCCGGCCCTGTGGTGCCAGCTGAGGGCTGCATGAGGGGGTTCTGACTCGGAAAGAACAAAAGAAAATCAGAGTCGGACTCGGCTAAAAAAGAAACCAGAAGAGCAAGAGGGATGACTTACCACAGGCGGGGGGTTGGCGCGCGAGTACGACTCTTTGCCGAACTGCCATTCCGCCGTGAGACCGCAGTTCGCCAGGAAGTTCACCGTGTCCGCCACCTCCGCGTGGGGGGTGTCCTTGGAGCACAGCCGACCGTCCGGTGGCCGCTCATCTGACAGATCAGATGAGGTCGGCCTTGGAGCGGAAGGACTCGGCGCACCACGAAGGCGGCCAGCAAGTCGGCCCCAGTCAGCCCCTTCGACTGCGTCAGCACTCGGAGTCGCGTGACGGCGGCGGCGCCTGCAGGAGTCAGCGTCCTGGCCCGATGGGACTAGCTGGGAAGTTGCCCCGCCAACTCGCCGGCTCTGTAAGGCAGCAGGTTGACCCGATGCATATACGGAGCGACGTTCTTCACATAAAAGTAGGAGCGCTGCCACATCTTCACCGACTTGATCAGCGGGATGGCAGGGAAGGGGTTGTCGGCCACCGGCCTCCGCATCGCGATGAAGGTGCCGCACAGAGCCGGCACGCCGGCGACGTGTGTGCCGAGCTTGGCCTGGAAGAACTCCCCCCACAGCTCGATGGTGGGGAGAACAACAAGAAAGCCTTCGCACAAGGAGGCGAAGGCGGCCAGCAGCACCACCGTGTTTGGAGTAAGGTGGTGCGGCTGGAGCCCGTGGAACTCAAGGAAGGCGTGGAAGAAGCCGCTCGCCGGCAGCCCCAGACCGTGCATGAGGTGCGAGCGGAATATAACCAGCTCGCCCTCCTTCGGCGCCGGCGTTATTTCGCCCGCCGGCGCGGCGCGGGTCCACACCAAGTTTGCGCCGGGGATGCGGTGCGTCTGGCGGAGGAACTCGATGATGTCGTTGTCGGCGTTCTGGGAACGGGGGTCCCCAGACTTGCCTGCCTGCGGCCTGCGGCGTGGCTCGAAGGAGGCCTAGCACGGCCCATCTTCATCAACGCAAGCTCAAGACCCTCGCGAGGGGCCAAGCCTCACGGGGCAGACGACAAGGAGCTTCCTCAGGCACGGCCTCGTCAGGCTCGCTCATGAGGAGGCGGAGAGTTCAAGGTGGTACCTCGCGAGGTGCCCATGACGCAAGCCATGGCGACCAAGGGCGCCCGGGCGCCAGCCCGCGCAATGTCCTCCTTTCCTCTTTGGTGCAAAGGGAGCAAGCGCAGGCGAGAGCATCAAGCAAAGGCATCCGTTTCGGTGCAACAAGACCAAGACCAGCCCAACGGCTAGAAGGGAGTCATTGTGGAGCCCAAGCAGGCGTCATCACCAGAGCCTTTGGCAGGCGAGGACCAACTTTAGTCAGGATAAGTGTACCCGCTGTTCCCCTTCAAAATGGCCAATTGTTGGCACCCTTCCCGCTCAATATTTGGGAAGAGGCCCAGGGCATTCGCCTATAAATAGGACCAGCCACCCACAGGATAGGGGCGGCTAGAGATCTAGAGATCGAGAGGGCGAATCCTCATCAAGAAACTAGTAGCTAGAGCGACTGAGCACCACCTAGCAGTTCGTTGCACCCGCCAAGAACAGGCCCTCACGAGGCTATTCTTCCTTGTATTGTTCCTCATCAGCCCAAGAGGCAATCCACCACACCACACACTGGAGTAGGGTATTACACCGCAATGGTGGCCTGAACCAGTATAAATCTCGTGTCTCTTGTGCTTTTCCGTTTAGTAGTTTAGGTCCCAGCGATTCGGCGAGGTGCGAGACGGTGGAGGGTTGGATCTCCGCACGCACCCCAGTGTTCGAACCTCAAGGGTCTACTGGAACCCGAAATCCGACATTTGGCGCGCCGGGTAGGGGTGCGCCGGAATCCACCTTCTGCCACCTCGTGTTCCGTCGCATCGTCATCACCATGTCCGGCGGCCAAGCGGGCAACCTAGATCCTTGGGCAGCGTGGCCCGCCCGCGTAGAGCCGCTCGCCTCGGGCGACCCCGTGCCCCAGGCAGCTCGTGGTCCGCAAGGCGCTGCGGGCCGTGGGCGACGCGGACAGGCTTCGAGGGCTCTCACGCCGCGGCAGGCGCGGTCGGCAGCAAGGGCCTCCAATCACGCTGCAACCACGTCACCATACACCCGCCGGGAGCAGGCGAACTCGAGGGTCGCGCTCACAGTGGCCCGGGAGCTGCTGCAGTGCAAAGCTTGCCGGAGAGCGGCCGCGACGTCTTCTGGAGCGAGTGGCGAGCTCTGGCCGCCGCCTCGGGGCTCACCCTTTGCACCCAACTTCCATCTCAGGCCAGGGCGGCCCATGGGGCTCCACAGCGTCTCGCGGGCTCCAAAGCTACTCCAACACCGGTGCAGCTGTCAGCACCGGGCCGGCGGCGGGGTTGCCCCGCCCCCGGTCCGCGGAGAAGAAATACTCGACGTAACCCACGGCCCAAGTGGACCGCCGCGCCACCACCCCACGGTGGGCGCGTCAAGCAGAGCCGCATGGCACGCTGAGCACTACGGCGTGGCCTTCGAGATGACGGCGCCAGAAGAATATGTGCCCCACATGATGGACCAAGGGCACCCGCATGAGGGAGAACAAGGCTCGCTCCTCAGCCCAAGCTGGGGGGGATGAGGCGCCAGAAGCTGAGCTCTTCCAGGAGCCTCGGGATTGCACCACTGGTCGCACCGGGGGCGACGATTATCGGGTACCGCTACTTCCTCAAGAGCAAGCATACGCTAATCATGGATCGCAGGAGGTGTAGGTCGCCGCGGCGAGCAGCTGCCCCGCCTCAGCCTCCTACCCTCGGGAGGAGGCGCAGGGAGCTGCAGGAGAGGGCCGAGATCCAACATCACCACCGCGGGCGTTCGAGCATGGCGTTCTCAGGAGGTAGGCCCTCTGCTAGGGAGGTGCCTCAGGCCTGCCTGGCGGAGGGACCCGTGGTCGCCGGGGAACTGGCGACCGCTCTACCCCATCGGCGGGCGCCCTGGTTTCCGGGTCATCGTTGATGGCACTAGAGTGTGGCGCAAGGTGGGGCCCTCGTCTGGTGATATGAAGCAAGGCCGGTACTGTGAAGAAGGCCCAAAGGTTCGTGAAGCTCACCGCCCGTGACACTCTCATGTAATAATGAGTGGGGCTGTACACGCCCGGAGTCTCAGGGTGCCGGCCTCAGCCCCTGGGCTCCCTCCCACGCCCAGTGGCAGCACTTAGCTCCGCGCTGGTGAGAAGACGTCGAAGACTAGACTAGGTGCCGGACGCGGCTTTTCTTCTGCTTTCTTCGCCTTTCCATTTGGTTGTCGCTCTCCCCCCGCTGGATTTAAGTTGGATTCGAATTTGAGATTTGCGTGTGTTCGGGGAAGGGGTGCTTAGTCTCGTTCGAGCAAATCTCTCGCGTTTCGGTTACCACTCCGCCTCAGCTGCCTCCTCTCGCGAGCCCCTCATGAGCAGACCAGGCCTAGCTTAAGACAGCCCAGCCTGTCGCCGCCGCTGCCCTCTCCAGAGGGTTTTTACTGCAGGTCCTACGGATTCGATCAGAGACACTGGTCACCGCAGCCTCCCACGAGCTATCTCGTGGCTCAGACTGAAACAAAGGTAACCGCCAACCAAAGCACGCCGCTTAGCCAACCACTTGGCGGGCGTATGGGCAATGTAACACCTGCTAATACGATGAACACATGTTTTACATGAGGGGCTCCCCCCTCCCAAAATGCTCACAGCCATCGTGCCAAAGCCTGAGTTCTATTCATGCAGTGGTAATGGAACAGGGACAATACATAACCAGTCGGATAAATCCCCAATGTGTCCTCGGGAGCACCTCCCGAGCCGTTCTTTGGCGTCGCTGGCCTCCGCCGCTGTCATCTCGTGGCCATCGGCGGCGCCAGAGCCGTTTCACCACGCCGCCCTCATCGGCGGCCACGACCACGCCCATCGTTGTCAAAGCAAAGGCCCCGATGAGAGCATCCACATTGTCTTCCACCGGATGTGCAGTCGCCCGGACGGCCTAGGGAATCGGGGCGATGGCTGCGCCAAAGTCGGCGGGGGGTCCATGTTCCGGAGATGGCTGAAGACACGAGAAAAGGCGCGCCAAGTAGCTGGCGGCTCCTCTCCTCCACCAACCTGTTGGTCTCGACCGACCGCGCCTCCAGCCGCGCCACCACGTCGGTGAAGAACTGAAGGTTGCCTGCGTAGTTAACCGCGTGCGGCTCGCCAACAGCCGCCTCGCAGATGTTACCCAAGGCTGTGTTGCCTCTTTCCCGGAGCGTGGCGAGCATAGGGCCGTGCTCATGCTCCAGGATTCGCCACGACGATCTCGTCCGCATTACGGCGTCGCGACGGCCTCGGCCTCCTCCACCTGCTGGCAAAGAAGGAGCACCTCGGCCCGGGAGGTGGTTGACTCCCCTGCGCCACCTCGAGGGCGTCCCGAAGAGCATCAGCCCGCCGTCGCCTCCTCCAGCTTGGCCCCTCAAGGCAGCAGTCCTGCCTTCACCTCGGCCTTGATCAACCCCAGCCTCTCCTCGAACTCGCGCCGAGGTTCAAGCGCTGTCGCTACTCGGCGTCCGACCTCCTCCAGACGCGGGCTTCCTGCAGCGACCTCATCCTCCGCCTCAGACGCCAAGCGCTCCCTCATCTCCAAGTGTTCAGACTCACAAGACGCTCGGCGGCTTCAAGCGCCAACGCCTCCTCACGCCTGAGCTCCGCCGGGTCGCCGGAGGCCACCTTCATCAACGCCAGGGCTGCCTCGCGCAGCTCTACTTGCTCCTCCAGTGAGTGACATCGGGCTAGGAGTTCCCGTGCCCGCTCCTCCGCCGCCTCTCGCCGCCTGTTAGCTTCCCGGGCCTCCTCGACGGCCCGAGAACAGGCCTCCCGAGAGGCTGCCAGCGACGCCTTGGCCTCCTCATCTCAAGATCGTGCTGATGGCGCGCAAGGGCGGCAGCACCCTCCAGCTCACGCCTCTCTGCGGCCAGGCGCAGGCCCTCGACCTCAAGGCGCGCGTCTTCATCAGCGAGCTCTTCACCAAGAAGGCTCACCGCGTCAGCCGCCCTTCGAAGAAATCCTTGGCGATGGCGCGGCGCCCGGGCAAGGCTGCACGCCCTCCACACCATAGACCGCCCCAAGCGGGCGCCGGAGCCACGAATCAGCACTCCTCCCGGGCGAGGCTGGGGCCTGGCACCGGCGGCCGGGCACGCCGCGCAGAAGCCTGCCCGCCTGGGAGCCAGCCCACCCCAGACGAAAGAGCGCAGAAGCGCCACCAATCGCTGTCCACGACCAGGCAAGAAGCCCACGGCAGGCTAGCTATGCCACGAGAAGGCTCGCGAAGAAGGGTCGCGAGGCACGCAGGGCCTCGACGCGCCTCGGGGCGGTTCGCCCCCCCTGATCACCCTCACCACAAGGGCTCCACTGCTCGGAGGACCCAAGGACGGGGGAGGGGGCGAAGCCGAGGGGGATGGCTCCTCACCCGTCTCCGTGAGCTCGGCAGGAAGGGGCCTGCAGGGCAAGGAAGAGTACAAGCAGCAGAAGGATCAGGAGCTAGAGAAGGAGAAGGCCTACTGCTGCTGGGCGGCACTTCCTACGCTCAGCCAGCGACAAGGGTAATCATCGCCCAAGGCCTCCCTTCTCTTCGGAGGGCCTCAAGTCCACGCGAAGCGACTCCAAGATTTGAGCGCAGGGGTCAGCCTGCAACGAGGGAGAAGCATCAAGGCGACCTGCGTCAGGGGCATCCGCCTGACGCGCGCTGCTGGTCGCCTCACCAAGAGAAGCAGCAGGGGCCTCGGGGGCCTCACCCGCAGGCGCTGCGGGCAGCTGCCTGCCGCCCTCAGCCACGGCGGCATGAGCCTCAGGAGCTGCTCCCTCATGAGCGTCGCCCTGTGTTATCACCTCGGCGGGGGTCCCTTCGGCCTCTGGTGGCTCATGCCTCCCTGCCCCGCCACTTGAGGAGGAGTCGCCTTGGCCGACTGGAAGGGCAGTCACCACCACTGGATTCTCGCGAGGCCCCTGGAGGCCAGCGGGGCGCGGCCCCCATTCATCAAAGACAGGCATCTGGTTCACAAAGTCGCCCCTGTTCTGGCAGAAGTACAACAAGGCCCCTCCATGCCGGACGCCGCCGGGGTTGGTGTCACCAACAGACGGGGAGCACTGCCCCGGCCAGCTTGAGCCCTCCTTCTGGAGCCTCATATGATCATCAAGCCCGCTGAAGGCCCACATCCGGTAGGAGTGGCGTTGGAGAGGAGCGATATGGCATAGCAGGAACTCCTTCACCACCTTGAGCGCCGTCACGCCAAGCTTTCTCAGGAACTCGAAGCGGTGCCAGACAAAGGCAAATCGGGGGCCCGCGAGTGTCACTTGGCCCCAGCCTGAGTTGGGGACTACGGGCGAAGATGGCTCCGTCAGCAGGGGGCTGGGCACCCCAACGTCCACGTACAGCCACCGCTCGCCAAACCCAGGCGAGGGCGGAGGAAGGATGAAGTCTATTCTGGAAGCCGCTGTCTCGGGCGCAGCGATGAAGCTCACGCACCCCGAGCACTGAATGGGGTCGATGAGGCGCAGAGAGAAGAAGTGGCGCAGCAAGGCAACCGAAGAAATGATGCCCGTCATTGCCTCACAAACAAATGCAAATACCGCGAGAAGGGTGATGGATTCAGGACCCAGATGCATCATATGGATCTGGTAATGGGAAAGCACGGCATTGAAGAAATCTGAGAAGGGGGAACCAGTCCTGCCCAAAGGGCGTCGGCGAAGTACCAGACCTCAGTGGGAATCCTGTCAACGGAGAAGCGAGACGCAGGCCAGGCCGTCGTCCTCCCACACTCATTGAAGATGGTGGCCAGGGCCGAGCGGACCTTGCCCAGGCCCTCTTGGTTGACTATGACCGGCCGATCGACGGCGGGGGCTGCCGTCGATGGTGAGCGAGGCGGCGGCACACGTTTCTTCCCTTTTCCCTTCCTCGCAGCCATGACGGCAGGAAGGAGATGGGGAAGGTTCGAGATCAGAGTGGATGCAAGAGCTAGAGTTCGAGGGAAGGAAGGACAGGGAGCGCTCAAGTAGCAGAAGGGGGAACGAATGTGTACAGCAGCGTGTCCGCCTAGCAAGGCACGAAATAAGGAGGCGTGGGGGAACGGTGCCGTCCACGTCCAATCAATCGCCACACGTCGCCCAAGGCCGCATGCTATTAGGGCCCGCGACGCTTCGCACTTGCCCTTTCGCCTCTCTGCTCGGCCAACTTCCGGCGCGCCCGTGGGCGAACTCTTGTCGGCGTTCTGGGAACGGGGGTCCCCAGACTTGCCTGCCTGCAGCCTGCGGCGTGGCTCGAAGGAGGCCCAGGACGCCCATCTTCATCAACGCAAGCTCAAGACCCTCGCGAGGGGCCAAGCCTCGCGGGGCGGACGACAAGGAGCTTCCTCAGGCACGGCCTCCTCAGGCTGGGCTCATGAGGAGGCGGAGAGTTCAAGGCAGGGTACCTCACGAGGTGCCCATGACGCAAGCCATGACGACCAAGGGCGCCTGGCCGGCGCCAGGCCACAGTGTCCTCCTTTCCTCTTTGGTGCAAAGGGAGCAAGCGCAGGCGAGAGCATCAAGCAAAGGCATCCATTTCGGTGCAACAAGACCAAGACCAGCCCAACGGCTGGAAGGGAGTCATTGTGGAGCCCAAGCAGGCGTCATCACCAGAGCCTTTGGCAGGCGAGGACCAACTTTAGTCGAGATAAGTGTACCCGATGTTCCCCTTCAAAATGGCCAATTGTTGGCGCCCTTCCCGCTCAATATTTGGGAAGAGGCCCAGGGCCTTTGCCTATAAATAGGACCAGCCACCCACAGGATAGGGGCGGCTAGAGATCTAGAGATCGACAGGGCGAATCCTCATCAAGAAACTAGTAGCTAGAGCGACTGAGCACCACCTAGCAGTTTGTCGCACCCGCCAAGAACAGGCCCTCACGAGGCTATTCTTCCTTGTATTGTTCCTCATCAGCCCAAGAGGCAATCCACCACACCACACACTGGAGTAGGGTATTACACCGCAATGGTGGCCTGAACCAGTATAAATCTCGTGTCTCTTGTGCTTTTCCGTTTAGTAGTTTAGGTCCCAGCGATTCGGCGAGGTGCGAGACGGTGGAGGGTTGGATCTCCGCGCGCACCCCGGTGTTCGAACCTCAAGGGTCTGCCGGAACCCGAAATCCGACAGTCATCGTCCACTTCGGAGCCGTCCCACACGGCGGAGCGCGCGGCGGAAGGCGCAGCGGAGGAGGAGGAGCTCATCTCCGCGGCGCGGCATGGTCCGGCGCGGCGTAGGCAAGAGGAAGACGAAGCAGGAAGGAGAAAGAGCAAGAGGAAGCGGGGAAACGGGGAGATGGGTGCGCGTGCGTCGCCGCCCCGCTCCTCCCGCCTACTTATAGGCGCCTACGCTGAGAAGCCGATGGGGCGGGCGCGGGATTAATCGCGCCAGCACCCCACGCCTCACGATTTAACCCACGACGTTATCGCTACAAGAACGACGTAGAACCCAACCGCCACAAGCAGCAACAGATCCGCCCGTGCGCCAAGGCGCGCTAGTGGCGGGCCCCGCCGACAGCCTCTCGTCACGCAGCGTGGGTGGCGGTGACTGCCGCCGGCGTGGCGTCGCGCAGCGGGCCCGCGGCAGGCAGTTTCTTGGAAGCTTATCAGGAACGCTGCCCGGATCCCGCCACGACCTTCAAAACCTTTGAGGAGCAAGACGGCCTCCTGCAAGGCCGACTCCAGCTAGTCGGCTCAAGAGAGAGACGGCGAGCCAAGCCCAGATTCTTCCATTAGAGGGATTAAACTGTTGAGGCTCCTCGACATGTTGCCCTCGGCGCCTCACTAGCTTCGGGGACTACTGTCGGAGTAATGGGCCACAGGTAGGCAAACCCGAGCCCCTGGACCTTTCAAAACATCGGGGCAGACTGCGCCCCTCAAGACCCCAAGACGAAGAGCCGCCTTCTGAGAGTCGGCGGCAGAGCCGCCGATCGCTCTCTCAGCCGAGTCCCAGAGACGGCCTCGAGATAAGCCGACTCCCAGCCAACAACTTCCGGAGAAGCCGGCTATGGGGAGTTGGCCCGCGACTCCAACCACCTCCTGCCTATGCGACTACAGACGGGATGGGATGAGGCCGCCTCGCAGCCCATCCCTGCCCCGTTCACAAAGGACAGGCGTGGCCACAGAGCGCCGTACTGACGGAGATCTCCGTCCGGCGCGGCACTGTTGCCACGCCAGCCCTGACATCAGCCCCGTGGGCAGATCCCTGTACCCACGACGGCCTGTCTGTACGACCCGATGACGGCGGGACCCGCCTGTCGGTGGGAGTGTAGAAGACGGCAGGAGCGCCCCCATACGGACCCGCTGGGAGTCGGCCGGCCCCTCCCACGGGCTCCGCGCGCCATTAACCAGACAAGACAGGGAATGGCAACAGTGATCGCCCGTCAGGCGGCTGCACTGTTGCCATGACCCCATGACCAAGCTCGCGTCATTAGAAGCACGGCTACAATAATCCGCAGCCGGCAAGACCCGCCCGCGGCGGACGTGGGCTGTCGGCCCGTCTTTGGACCGTTGGCGGGCCCTGTAAGTCGGCGGAGAAGACGACGACTGAGATCGACGGCCGGGACCTGCGCCACTGGATTACCATTGTACCCCCGGGGGGTAGGCCTATATAAACCCCCCGGGGCACCCATGCATGAGTTGGACCCTAATAGTTTTAGACACACATAGAGGGAAGGGAAGAGCTAGCCGTGCCCTTCTCCTTCCTCACCCCGAACAGCTCAAGGAGCAACCTTGTACCCACTTTGCCATAGTGATCATGCGGAGACCCTTGAGCAGCGATGAGGGGTGTTATCTCCACGGAGAGCCACAGGCTGGGTAAGATTCGCCGGCGTGCATGCCTTCGCCTCATCCCGTTTCTAGGCACCGGCGACGTTCTACTCGCCCCCTCCATGATAAGCCATCCTTTGGCATATGTTGCACCCAACCCCCGACAACAAAGTTTATGACATGCTTCAATTTCTTCCACAGAAATTTTATACGCTTAGTGACATACAGATCGTTCACTATGCATCCAACATATCCTTCTTAAAAGGTTGAAAGGTATTATTTATTCAGAACATGGCAGAAGAATATATAGTGCGCATAAATTGGTAAATAGAATTTGTTACTGCCTAGGAACAGAGTCAGAATATGATATCACAATTGGTTGCTTAAATAGTGATCAATTGGTTGTTTAAATAGTAATATGATAGCATGGGGAAAGTTGTAAGGACACTAACCTCGATCAGACTTTGATCGGCTGATGACGTTGGGGAAGTAAACATCCATGTTAATTAGACCACGTTGTGGTGCACGCACTAGAATTTTATTGCCAGCTTTCAGTTCATAACACTTCGACATTTTTCTCCAAAGGTTCACATTAAAATAGGAGTGACCATCTTTATCAAGTTTTACACTAACCGTCATTGTAAATCCATGCTACGTTGTCAATATGACATCCTGGTAGTCATTAGCAAAGTAAAGCCCAAGATTTCCTTCTACTCCTGTTCTTGCAAAGCAAGGGATGTACTGCTTGAAATGAAAATTAAGATCATAAATTAGATATACTGAAGTAACAGAGCAAGATGCAAATATGGGAGTAACTGATAGAACAGATCACTATATATAGATGAAAGCAAAGTACAAAAAATAGAATTAAAAATAGATAATGTAACAAAGATTTGATGCAAATATATAGATAATGTAGCAACGGACGGTATATGTTCACAAATTTAGGCCATGCCGACCGTGGTAGGTTGAGATTGAACATAACGAGCGCTCCCTGAAGTCATCTGGAATGGTGAGACAGAACTTCGTTTCCGAATGGCCATGACCACAGTTGCCCGATTTGTGCTCGCACTGTGGACACATGAATGAACACCCACGAATCAGCTAGAACAAAAATGATTCCACGACGATTTCCGCTGGTTGATAAACAGCGACGGATGGACCGCGATAAGAGATGAGTGAATATTTCACTAATTAAGTTGATTACCTTCTCCATGAGAAAAATCCCTGGCACAATCCCGCAGAAAACCCCAGTCGACCAGAGTCTAGAATGTCGGTGCAGATAGGCGGCGGAAAGCAGTAGGGGCGAAATCAGGTGCCGTTTGGAGCGTGACCTACGCCCGCCGCCAACAGCCGTCGAGCTTAATTAGGGTGCAGAGTTGCGGAGGAGTCCGCGGCGAGTGAGTGGGGATGAAGTGGGCGAGGGTTTTCTTTTTCCTTTTGCATGTGTGAGTGAACACACACGGTTCACAGAGGCGACGGAGATGAATCGTGTGCGATAGTAAATCACCGAGATTGAATGGGAATCCAAATTTCCTTTGTCCTTCATCCATGAGTTTTTTTCTACGATGAACATAAATCCTGCTAATCATCGTGTTCAAATTTGACACTTTTCCCGGTTCATTTACAATATTTAGGGGACTATGTGCATTTTGTAGGCATTAATGCACATAATTCAAATTCAAACAATCGATGCATGAAAGGGTGCACAAGAACGATCTGGAAAAACCATACTCGTGGTATTTAGTAATTTCTCAAGCCTTTTACAAGGAATGGGCAGAGATTTCAGTGGAATGTGTGGCAATAGTCAACCACAAACGCGTCATTTACTAGGTTATCAACTATAGAACAATGAAATATGTGCTTGAAAAACATGACGCCTGGCATGGTGCCATGGTATGGCCTCACCATGCCCTGGTTAAAAGTTGGGAAGGTTTGATTTATGTCGTCATGCACGCCCTTCATAAATCGAACCATCATCGAGGAAGTTCAATGCTTTCGAGAGGGAAATCACCAAGATTGAAGGGGAATCCAAATTTTGTCCTAGCTTGTCATTCAATTTTTTTCCAACAATCAACATACCGCCTCAAATGCAACATGTTCAAATTTGACATTTTTCCAAACTCATTTACCATATTTAGGGGATTATGTGCGTTTTCTAGGCATTAATTATGTACATAATTCAAATTCAAACAATCGGTGCATGAAAAGGTGCAACCGAACGGTCTGGAAAACCATGCTTGTGCTATTTAGTACATTCTCATGCCTTTTACAAGGAATGGACAGATATTTCAAGGAAATGTGTGGCAATAGTCAACCATAAACGCGACATTTACTGGGTTAAGAACTATACAAAAATGAAATACATGCTTGGAAAACATGACGCCTGGTGTGGTGCCATGGTATGACCTCACCGTGCCCTAGTAAAAATGTCGTCATGCACGCCTTTCATAAAACGAACCATCACCGAGGAATTTTCATGGTTTCGAGGGGGAAATCACCAAGATTGAAGGGGGATCCAAATTTCATTTGTCCTTTGTCCACGAGTTTTTTTATGATGAACATACAACCTGCAAATCACCGTGTTCAAATTTGGCACTTTTCCGGGTTCATTTGCCATATTTAAGGGATTATGTGCATTTCCTAGGCATTAATGCACATAATTCAAGTTCAAACAATCGGTGCATGAAAGGGTCCACAAGAACGGCCTGGAAAACCATGATCGTTCCATTTAGTAAATTCTCATGCCTTTTACAAGGAATGGACAGATATTTCGATGAAATGTGTGGTAATAGTCAACCACAAATGTTTTTTTGTTGGGTTTTCAACTATAGAAAAAATGAAAAATGCTTAAAAACATGACGCCTGGCATGGTGCCATGGTATGACCTCACCATGCCCTGGTAAAAATTTGAGAAGGTTTGGCTTATGTCGTCATGCATGCCCTTCATAAATCGAACCATCACCGAGGAAGTTCCATGCTTTCGAGATGGAAATCCCCAAGATTGAAGGGGAATCCAAATTTTCGTCCTAGTTTGTCATTCAGTTTTTTTCCAACGATCAACATACCGTCTCAAATGCAACGTGTTCAAATTTGACATTTTTCCGGGCTCATTTACCATATTTAGGGGATTATGTGCATTTTCTAGGCACTAATGGACATAATTCAAATTCGGACAATCGGTGCATGAAAAGGTGCACAAGAACGGTCTGGAAAACCATGCTCGTGTTATTTAGTACATTCTCATGCCTTTTACAAGGAATGGGCATATATTTCAAGAAAATGTGTGGCAATAGTCAACCATAAACGCATCATTTACTGGGTTAACAACAATAAAAAAATGAAACACATGGTTGGAACCATGATGCCTGGCGTGGTGCCATGGTATGGCCTCACCATGCCCTGGTAAAAATTGGAGAATGTTTTCCTTATGTCGTGGTGCATGCCTTTCATAAATCGAACCATCACCGAGGAAGTTTCATGGTTTCGAGGGGGAAATCACCAAGATTGAAGGGGGATCCAAATTTCCTTTGTCGTTTGTCCATGAGTTTTTTTCTACGATGAACATACAACCTGCTGTTGGGGAACACAATATTTCAAAATTTTCCTACGACCACGCAAGATCTATCTAGGAGATGAATAGCAACAAGACGGGAGAGTGCGTCCACGTACCCTCGTAGACCGAAAGCGGAAGCATTTAGTAACGCGGTTGATGTAGTCGAACGTCTTCACGATCCAACCGATCCAAGTACCGAATGTACGGCACCTCCGTGTTTAGCACACATTCAGCATGATGAGTCCCTCGAGCTCTTGATCTAGTTGAGGACGAGGGAGAGTTCTGTCAACACGATGGCGTGGCGACGATGATGATGAAGTTACCAGCGCAGGGCTTCGCCTAAGCACTACGACGATATGACCGAGGCACATCTAGGAACAATTGATGTGTGTTCTGGGGGTGCCCTCCCCACGTATATAAAGGAGGGAGAGGGAGGGAGGCAGCCTAGGGCACGCCCAAGTAGGAGGAATCCTATTTGGGCCCCTAGTCCAATTCGGCCCCCCTTACCATATTTGGACATGGGGGAAAGGAAGGAGGGGGGAGGGGAAGGAAGTAGGAGTCCTAGTACATACTTTCCTTTTCCTCCTCTCCTTTCCCTTTCTACCCATGTGGCAGGCCCTATAGGGGGCTCACCAGCCCCTTGTGGGCTGGTGCGTTCCCTTACTTGGCCCACTAAGCCCATATATTTGCCGGGGGTTGCCCGGAACCCCTTCAGGTGAACCGGTATCACCCGGAACACTTCCGGTGTCCAAATACCATCGTCCTATATATGGATCTTTCCCTCTAGACCATTTCAAGACTCCTCGTCATGTCCGTGATCTCATCCGGGACTCCGAACAAACTTCGGTCATCAAATCACTTAACTCATAATACAAATCGTCATCGAACATTAAGCGTGCGGACCCTACGGGTTCGAGAACAATGTAGACATGACCGAGACACATCTCCGGTCAATAACCAATAGAGGAACTTGGATGCTCATATTGCCTCCTACATATTCTACGAAGATCTTTATCGGTCAAACCGCATAACAACATACGGTGTTCCCTTTGTCATCGGTATGTTACTTGCTCGAGATTCGATCGTCGGTATCATCATACCTAGTTCAATCTCGTTACCGGCAAGTCTCTTTACTCATTTCGTAATGGATCATCCCATGACTAACTCATTAGTCACATTGCTTGCAAGGCTTATAGTGATGTGTATTACCGAGAGGGCCCAGAGATACCTCTCCGATACATGGAGTGGCAAATCCTAATCTCGATCTATGCCAACCCAACAAACACCTTTGGAGACATCTGTAGAGCATCTTTATAATCACGCAGTTACATTTGACGTTTGATAGCACACAAGGTGTTCCTCCGGTATTCGGGAGTTGCATAATCTCATAGTCAGAGGAACATGTATAAGTCATGAAGAAAGTAATAGCAATAAAACTCAACGATCATAATGCTAAGCTAACGGATGGGTCTTGTCCATCACATCGTTCTCCTAATGATGTGATCCCGTTCATCGAATGACAACACATGTCTATGGTCGGGAAACTTAACAATCTTTGATTAATGAGCTAGTCAAGTAGAGGCATACGAGGGACATTCTGTTTTGTCTATGTATTCACACATGTACTAAGTTTCCGGTTAATACAATTCTAGCATGAATAATAAACATTTATCATGATATAAGGAAATATAATAACAACTTTATTATTGCCTCTAGAGCATATTTCCATCAGTCTCCCACTTGCACTAGAGTCAAGAATCTAGTTCACATTGTCATGTGATTTAACACCAATAGTTCATATCACCATGTGATTCATTCACATCGCCATTGTCGGTGTACAAAAAGAGGGGTGCGTTTTTGTACCCCTTTACCTGTGCACGGGCAGTCGGAGCCGCGCCCACGGTCACACCAAGCAAAACAGGGGAGGTGAGCTAAGGTAAGACCGAAGCCCAAGATAATCAGAGCAACGCTAAGGCCGAGACCACAAGGAGCAGAGGGACGAAGCAGGCTCCCCCGGCAAGACCCTTGCTGGGGCAGCCTCAGCAGCCCCGGCAAGACCCTTGTCGGGGCAGCTCGCCCCACACCAACAGAGCGAGCCACCCTTGAGCCCACGGTCCCCAACGCCATCATCCATGTGGGGCCAGGGCTTGGGAAGGCACCTATGTGGTGGCATGCAGATCTTTGTGAAGACATATTCAAGATCAGATGAGGATTAGAAGACGACGATCCTCGGCAAGATCCTTGCCGAGGAAGGCCACCAGACCCCCGGCAAGGCCCTTGCCGGGGACGACAGCTTGCCACGGCAAGACCCTTGTCGGGCCACCCGGCAAGGCCCTCACCAAGGACGCCAGCAGGGCCACCGCCAGGCCCACGCCAACCAAGCTTCCACCGCCGTTCACATGCAGCTGCAAGCCCAACCAGCTGGCCGGGCACCTGCGTGGCAACATACAGCCCCCAGGCCAACTCATCAAGCGCCTGCGTGGCGGCATGCAGATCTTCATGAAGGCTCCACCACCGCGCCACCTCAGCTGCCTGCCTGCCTACATGGAGCCGCACACATCGCTGTCCAAGGCGCGTGTCGAAGCAAGGAGGAGCGGCGACGGACGGGACGGGCCTCGCCCCCGTCCCCAATAAAGCAAGGGGACAGCTAAGCTACGCATTAAATGCATCTTATCCTGTAATGCGAGCGATAAGCTCAGGGCACTGTACGCCTTTCCACCTCCTGTGTGCCACTGTGGCAGCCCCTTTCGACTATAAAAGGAGGCCCATGGCATATTGGAGAGGGATTCGGCTCTTTTAAACCACGCACTAACCACAGCTAGTTCGAGAGCTCAAGAACTCTCTGAAATACACCCACCAAAGCAGGACTAGGGTTTTACGCATCCTCGCGACCCGAACCTGGGTAAACGATCCTTGTGTTGTCTACTAGCCCTGCTCTTCTCTCAACCCCGCGCCCCGGCAACCGTAGTAGGGATTCTTGTGATCCCATAGGTGTCATTCCCCACCGACATCCTTGGCGCGCCAGGTAGGGGGCGCAATTGTGAGAATCTGGTCTAGTAGTTAGCCTAGCAGTTCTTCATCGCCCTTGGCTCCTGAGAAGAAGGCGGCCGGAGGAACAATGCCGGCTCGGCAACAGAAAAGCTAAGTCATTCAGAGCTTTGAGTTATTTCCTCCTATACGTAAGGTTATCGTGCTCAAAGATCTCGCCTATGTATGAGAAACCTGCACGAAAAGGGGCCCTCCCACAATTGGCAACGCCCTTGTTCTGTTTCGAGTCTGCTCAACAGCTCAAAGCGGCCGCGTCGAGAGTGGCAGGGTAGCCTTCCGCACTTGGCAACGCTCCCGACTCTGACTCGAGTCAAGCTCGACAGTTCGGGCGGCCGCGCTAAGGGCGGCAAGGTGGTTCGCCCGGTAGCAAGCATACCCGGCAGGCCAATGGGGATCCGTCCCCAAGACGTCGCCTTGGGTTTACGCGCCGGTGAGCCTACCCAGTAACGTAGGGAGGACATACAAAGGAAAATCAAACAGGAAAATAACATGCATAATACTGAAAGTGTTGCAGAGTTATATTACATCAAATTGTTGCTGCGGTTCTAACTAGAGATAGTGATTGTCTTGGTTGTGAACCTGCAGCGGTGATAAAGAACGGGATGCCTAATCCCGGCGCTGGCCCTCCACCCTCTTAATTTTGCCGACTCGGCTGATGATGGGCTTGATGCGCTCCCTGAGTGGCGCGAGGTCAGTACCCTCCGGCAAGCTCTCCAGCGCGACGTCAAAGTCGAGGTCGGGGTACCAATGCACCACCTCGGTGAGAACCTTGGTCATGGCACCCTGGCAAAGCCTCTGGGACTCGTCGGCCAGTGAGGCCACCCGGTTGGCGTGGAGCCGCTCCAGAGCGCTGACGACCTTCTCAAACAACATGGTCAGGCTGCAATTGGCGCTCACGCTCCGCTCCGGGACATACCTCACGTCCGGCATCCCCATGATGGCCAGCTGCGCGCCAGCCTGGTTGGCGACAGTGGCGAGGCGATCGAGCCAACGGTTCTCGCCCTCCACATGATCCACGAAGTTGAGGCCCTCATTCTTCCGCAACTTCCTCTCGGCCTCCAGCTCCTTGGCTAGGGTCCCCTCTCGGGTTTTGGCCTTCGACAACACCTTCTCGAGACCCTCCAACTTCAGCTTGAGGTCTTTTATGGAGTTGTTGGCCTCGGAGAGCTCCCCAGCCTTGCTGACGATCGCGCCCCGCGCCTCTGTCAGGGCATTGTTAAGCGTGTCCTTCTCCTGGGACAACTTCAGGGCCTGCTCCTTCAGCCCGTCGCGCTCCGCCTCCAAATCCTCCACCTTGCCGGCATGGACCTGGGCCTGGGCATTGAGTGCCTCTTTATGCCTCTGCTCCAGCTCACTGGTCCGCTGCAAGACAAGCTTCACCACCTCTGCATCCTTGCCGCGAAGCATGGCGGCAAGCTTCTCCTCGCATGCAGTGAGGTCCTCCTTCTGGGAGTTCAGCGTGGCCTCGTGCTGGGTCCGGGCGGCTTCGGCGGCCGCGGCCAAGTTCCTCGCCGTCTCTTGAGCTTTCTCGACGTCGGCGAGCTTCATGGTGCTCCACGTCGCGCTTGGCCAGCTTGCCCTGGGCAACCTTGACCTCCTTGTGGGCCTCGCGGAACCAGTCCTGCGTCTCGGCAACACGCTTCTGGAGGTCCACCTCCGCCTTCTCCACCACCGTCGTCCTGGACTTAACCTTGTCCAGGCGGGCGCGGTGGAGCGCCTGGAGCTTCCGGAAGATGGCGCCCATGGCGTGGAGGAGCCGCTCTTCCTGCGAATCGTCGCCGCCAACTATCGGCTCGTTGACGACTTCAAGCCCGGCAGCGGCAAGCACTTCATCGTTGAAAACCTCCCCCTCAACGGGTGTCCTGGTGCTCGACGCGCCTGGAAGGTGGATGAACAAGTCATCGCTCACCCTCAGGTACTTGTGGAGCCGGAAGCGGCAGAAGAGGAAGGCGGGTCATCAGCCACCTCCTCCTCCTCCTCGGCAGCGGCCCCGGCGGCCTCTCCGGCAGGCCCCTTGTCGGTCTCCTCAGCGGCAGCCTTGCCGGCCTCCCCGGTAGGCCCCTCGGCGGCGTCCTCGGCAGCACCCTTGGCGGCCTCCTCGGCGGCGATCTTCTCAGCGTCCGCCTTGGCGGACATGGCGACGCCCTCGATGAAGGCGTCCACGTCCTCTGGGTTCACCAAGGAGGAATCTAGACGCCGAAGAAGGGGGTGAGGCAAGGCCAGGACCAAGAGCCGGAAAGAAAAAGAAGTAGGGACGAACGGCGAATGACTTACCTGTGCCAGTCCGGCTGGGAAACGGAAGTCCCCTCCCCACAAACATTTGGCGTCGAGGCAAAGCCGTCGGCGCCCAAGTTCTCCTCCTCCTCCTCCATGTGCGTGGGCTCGGTGCCTCGCGCCCTTGCCGGGGACGCCCCTCGGGGCGGCGTGGTCGATGGGGGCGGCGTGTTGGGAGTAGCCCTCTGTGGCTCCTCCTGCTGCTGCTCTCCTCCTGCATACCTGGCAAGGTCAGCACCAAAGGGTCGTGCCCCTGACACATGTCGACGGGGGAAGAGTGATGAACTTACGCTGGGGGCTGATACGTCTCCAACGTATCTATAATTTTTTATTGCTCCATGCTACTTTATCTACTGTTTTGGACTATATTGGGCTTTATTTTCCACTTTTATATTATTTTTGGGACTAACCTATTAACCGGGGGCCCAGCCTAATTGCTGTTTTTTTTGCCTATTTGATGTTTCAAGAAAAGCAGAATATCAAACGGAGTCCAAATGGAATGAAACCTTGAAACGTGATTTTCTCACCGAACGTGATCCAGAGACTTGGACCCTACTCCAAGAAGTAACAGAGGCGGTCACGAGGGTGGGGCGCCCCAGGGCGCGCCCTGCCTCATGGGCCCCTGTTGCTCCACCAACGTACTCCTTCCTCCTATATATACCTCACGCCCCCCAAACGATCGTAACAGGAGCCAAAACCTAATTCCACCACCGCAACTTCCTCAGATCCACGAGACCCCATCTTGGGGCCTGTTCGAGCTCAGCCGGAGGGCATCCACCACGGAGGGCTTCTACATCAACACCATAGCCTCTCCGATGAAGTGTGAGTAGTTTACTTCAGACCTTGGTCCATAGCTAGTAGCTAGATGGCTTCTTCTCTCTTTTTGGATCTCAATACAATGTTCTCCGCCTCTCTCGTGGAGATCTATTCGATGTAATCTTCTTTTTGCGGTGTGTTTGTTGAGACCGATGAACTGTGGGTTTATGATCCAGCTTATCTATGAATAATATTTGAATCTTCTGTGAATTCTTTTATGTATGATTGAGTTATCTTTGCAAGTCTCTTCGAATTATCCGTTTGGTTTGGCCAACTAGATTGGTAGTTCTTGCAATGGGAGAAGTGCATGGCTTTGGGTTCAATCTTGCGGTGTCCTTACCCAAAGGATGTAAAGGGTTGCAAGGCACAGATTGTATTGTTGCCATCGAGGATAACAAGATGGGGTATTTATCATATTGCATGAATTTATTCCTCTACATCATGTCATCTTGCTTAAGGCATCACTCTGTTTTTAACTTAATACTCTAGATGCATCTTTGGATAGCGGTCGTGAGTGGAGTAATAGTAGTAGATGCAGAATCGTTTGGGTCTACTTGTCTCGGACATGATGCCTATATACATGATCATACCTAGATAACCTCATAACTATGCTCAATTACATCCAATTGCTCAACAGTAATTTGTTCATCCACGGTAGAATAATTATGCTCTTGAGAGAAGCCACTAGTGAAACCTATGGCCCCTGGGTCTATTCTCATCATTTCAATCTCCATCACTTTTATACTTGCTTTAATTTTACTTTGCTTTTACTTTTTGCTTTGCATCTATATACCAAAAATACCAAAAATATTATCTCTATCAGATCTCACTCTCGTAAGTGACCGTGAAGGGATTGACAACCCCTAATCGCGTTGGTTGCGAGGAGCTATCGTTTTGTGCAGTACGAGGGACTTGTCGTGGCCTCCTACTGGATTGATACCTTGGTTCTCAAAAACTGAGGGAAATACTTACGCCATCTTGTGCTGCATCATCCTCTCCTCTTCGGGAAAACCAACGCATAAGCTCAAGACGTAGAAAGAAGGATTTCTGGCGCCGCTGTCGGGAGTCTCATAAAAGTCAACATACCAAGTACCCATCACAATCCCTATCTCTCGCATTACATTATTTGCCTTTTGCCTCTCGTTTTCCTCTCCCCCACTTCACCCTTGTTGTTTTATTCCCCCTCTCTTTCCCAATCTCCTCCTCTTTTTTCCGTTTGCCTTCCCGTTACCATGGCCGAATCAAAAAGAACTACGGGTTTTATCCCGAGCTCTAGTGCCTTGGATAACCCCTCTATCCTCTCTAAGCTCATAAATAATGATGCTATAGAAAGACCCACCGGGGTCACCAATGAGAGCTTGAATAATTTTGATGAGGATGACTCTAGAATTTTTTGCTATTTACTTGATGAGTCTTTAAAAGATGCTTTGGATAGGTTACTTAGGATTCGGGCTAGCTATGTGCCACAATATCAAATTGAAATTTACTTACAAAAAATTATGTTGGCTTGCCCGCTTCCTTCAAACAAGTTTTAGATTCCATCTTTGAAGAAGGTTTCTTGAAGGGGATGCTATAGATACCTATGAAAGAATGAAAACTATATTTGGGCACCCCATGAATGATAAGGTTGAATCAACTACTCTCTTGTGCTTCTGTCATAATGAAATTATTAAAGAGATGAAGTCTAGTCTCGAGGCAAATTTCCGTAACGTGCTTAATCATACTTCTTACATTAATGGCCATGTGCTTAACTTAAATAGAAGAATGAATGCCATAGAAAGGAGATCCTCCTCTCTGAATACCAAAGATGGCAATACCTAGATCTATCCTTGCTTTTATGCCTAGCTAGGGGCGTTAAACGGTAGCGCTTCTTGGGAGGCAACCCAATTTTATTTTTAGTTTTTTGTTTTTGCTTCTGTTTAGGAATAAATAATCCATATAGCCTCTGTTTACATGTGGTTTTATCTTTTAATTAGTGTTTGTGCCAAGTTAAACCTATTGGATCTTCTTGGATGATAGTTATTTGATCTTGCTGTAATTTCCAGAAACTTTGCGCTCAGTGCCCGAATTGTTAAAAATCACCAGAACGTGATAAAATACTGATTCCAATTGCTGATGATCAATAAACAAATTTTACAGGTCTTCTAATTTTGGTAGAATGTTTTGAGTTCCAGAAGTTTGCGTTAGTTACAGATTACTACAGACTGTTCTGTTTTTGACAGATTCTGTTTTGCGTGTGTTGTTTGCTTATTTTGATGAATCTATGGCTAGTAAAATAGTTTATGATCCATGATAAGTTGGAATACAGTAGGTTTAACACAAATATAAATAAATAATGAGTTCATTGCAGTACCTTAAAGTAGTCTTTTGTTTTCTTTCTCTAACGGAGCTCACGAGATTTCTATTGAGTTTTGTGTTGTGAAGTTTTCTAGTTTTGGGTGAATTCTTTTGATGGATTATGGAACAAGGAGTGGCAAGAGCCTAAGCTTGGGGATGCCCATGGCACCCCAAGATAATCCAAGGACACCAAAAGTCAAAGCTTGGGGATGCCCGGAAGGCATCCCTCTTTAAATCCACTTCCATTGGTAATTTACTTGGAGCTATATTTTTATTCACCACATGATAAGTGTTTTGCTTGGAGCGTCTTGTATTATTTGCGTCTTTGCTTGTTAGTTTACCACAATCATGCTTGCTGTACACACCTTTTGAGAGAGCCATACATGAATTGGAATTTGATAGAATACTCTATGTGCTTCACTTATATCTTTTGAGCTTGATAGTTTTGCTCATAGTGCTTCACTTATATCTTTTGAGCGTGATAATTTTTGCTCTAGTGCTTCACTTATATCTTTTAGAGCACGGTGGTGGATTTGTTTTAAAGAAACTTGATCTCTCATGCTTCACTTAGATTATTTTGAGAGTCGTTAATAGCATGGTAATTTGCTTAATATTAATATACTTGGTATTCAAGATATGTGAAACTTTCTTTTGAGTGCGTTGAATACTAAGATAAGTTTGATGCTTGATAATTGTTTTGAGATATGAAGATGGTGATATTAGAGTCATGCTAGTTGAGTAGTTGTGAATTTGAAGATACTTGTGTTGAAGTTTGTAATTCCCGTAGCATGCACGTATGGTGAACCGTTATGTGATGAACTCGGAGCATGATTTGTTTATTGATTGTCTTCCTTATGAGTGGCGGCCGGGGACGAGCGATGGTCTTTTCCTACCAATCTATCCCCCTAGGAGCATGCGCGTAATACTTTGCTTTGATAACTTCTAGATTTTCGCAATAAGTATATGAGTTCTTTATGACTAATGTTGAGTCCATGGATTATACGCACTTTTCCCATCCTTCCACCATTGCTAGCCTCTCTAATACCGCGCACTTTTCACCGGTATCATACACCCACCATATACCTTCCTCAAAACAGCCACCATACCTACCTATCATGGCATTTCCATAGCCATTCCGAGATATATTGCCATGCAACTTTCCACCGTTCCCTTTATTATGACACGCTCCATCATTGTCATATTGCTAGCATGATCATGTAGTTGACATCGTATTTGTGGCAAAGCCACCTTTCATAATTCTTTAATACATGTCACTCATGTTTCATTGCATATCCCGGTACACCGCCGGAGGCATTCATACAGAGTCATATTTTGTTCCAAGTATCGAGTTGTAATTGTTGAGTTCTAAGAAAAATAAAAGTGTGATGATCATCATTATTAGAGCATTGTCCCAGTGAGGAAAGGATGATGGAGACTATGATTCCCCCACAAGTCGGGATGAGACTCCGGACGAAAAATAAAAAAAAAGAGAAAGAAAAGAGGCCATCAAAAAAGAGAAAAGGCCCAAATAAAAAAATGAGAGAAAAAGAGAGAAGGGACAATGTTACTATCCTTTTACCACACTTGTGCTTCAAAGTAGCACCAAGATCTTCATGATAGCGAGTCTCTCATTTGTCACTTTCATATACTAGTGGGAATTTTTCATTATAGAACTTGGCTTGTATATTCCAATGATGGGCTTCCTCAAATTCCCTAGGTCTTCGTGAGCAAGCGAGTTGGATGCACACCCACTTAGTTTCTTTTGTTGAGCTTTCATATACTTATAGCTCTAGTGCATCCATTGCATGGCAATCCCTACTCACTCACATTGATATCTATTGATGGGCATCTCCATAGCCCATTGATACGCCTAGTTCATGTGAGACTATCTTCTCCCTTTTTGTCTTCTCCACAGACACCATTCTATTCCACCTATAGTGCTATATCCATGGCTCACGCTCATGTATTGCGTGAAGATTGAAAAAGTTTTGAAAATGTTAAAGTATGAAACAATTGCTTGGCTTGTCATCGGGGTTGTGCATGATTTAAATACTTTGTGTGGGGAAGATGGAGCATAGCCAGACTATATGATTTTGTAGGGATAACTTTCTTTGGCCATGTTATTTTGAGAAGACATAATTGCTTAGTTAGTATACTTGAAGTATTATTATTTTTATGTCAATATGAACTTTTGTCTTGAATCTTTCGGATCTGAATATTCATACCATGATTAAGAAGATTTACATTGAAATTATGCCAAAGTATCACTCCGCATCAAAAATTCTCTTTTTATCATTTACCTACTCGAGGATCGAAAGGTGAATTAAGCTTGAGATGCCCGATACGTCTCCAACGTATCTATAATTTTGATTTCTCCATGCCACTTTATCTACTGTTTTGGACTATATTGGGCTTTATTTTCCACTTTTATATTATTTTTGGGACTAACCTATTAACCGGAGGCCCAGCCCAGAATTGCTGTTTTTTTGCCTATTTCAGTGTTTCGAAGAAACAGAATATCATACGGAGTCCAAACGGAATGAAACCTTCGGAAACGTGATTTTCTCACCGAACGTGATCCAAGAGACTTAGACCCTACTACAAGAAGTAACAGAGGCGGTCACGAGGGTGGGGGCGCCCACCCCCCTAGGGCGCGCCCCCTGCCACGTGGGCCCCCTGTTGCTCCACCGACGTACTCCTTCCTCCTATATATACCTACGTACCCCCAAACGATCAGAACAGGAGCCAAAAACCTAATTACACCGCCGCTACTTCCTGTATCCACGAGACCCCATCTTGGGGCCTGTTCCAGAGCTCCGCCGGAGGGGGCATCCACCATGGAGGGCTTCTACATCAACACCATAGCCTCTCCGATGAACTGTGAGTAGTTTACTTCAAACCTTCGGGTCCATAGCTAGTAGCTAGATGGCTTCTTCTCTCTTTTTGGATCTCAATACAATGTTCTCCGCCTCTCTCGTGGAGATCTATTCGATGTAATCTTCTTTTTGCGGTGTGTTTGTTGAGACCGATGAATTGTGGGTTTATGATCCAGCTTATCTATGAATAATATTTGAATCTTCTCTCAATTCTTTTATGTATGATTGAGTTATCTTTGAAAGTCTCTTGAATTATCCGCTTGGTTTGGCCAACTAGATTGGTAGTTCTTGCAATGGGAGAAGTGCATGGCTTTGGGTTCAATCTTGCGGTGTCCTTACACAAAGGATGTAAAGGGTTGCAAGGCACGTATTGTATTGTTGCCATCGAGGATAACAAGATGGGGTATTTATCATATTGCATGAATTTATTTCTCTACATCATGTCATCTTGCTTAAGGCGTTACTCTGCTTTTTAACTTAATACTCTAGATGCAAAATTTGGATAGCGGTCAATGAGTGGAGTAATAGTAGTAGATGCAGAATCGTTTGGTCTACTTGTCTCGCACGTGATGCCTATATACATGATCATACCTAGATAACCTCATAACTATGCTCAATTACATCAATTGCTCAATAGTAATTTGTTCACCCAATCGTAGAATAATTATGCTCTTGAGAGAAGCCACTAGTGAAACCTATGGCCCCCGGGTCTATTCTCATCATATCAATCTCCATCACTTTTATACTTGCTTTGTTTTTACTTTGCTTTTACTTGTTGCTTTGCATCTATATACCAAAAATACCAAAAATATTATCTCTATCAGATCTCACTCTCGTAATTGACCGTGAAGGGATTGGCAACCCCTAATCGCGTTGGTTGCGAGTAGCTATCGTTTTGTGCAGGTACGAGGGACTTGTGCGTGGCCTCCTACTGGATTGATACCTTGGTTCTCAAAAACTGAGGGAAATACTTACGCTACTGTGCTGCATCATCCTCTCCTCTTCGGGGAAAACCAACGCAAGCTCAAGACGTAGCAGGGGCTATGTCGGGGGCTGCTGTCCGGGCTGCTCAACACCACCAGTGGTGCCCCCGAAGTACCAACTGGGGGCTGGCCACCCGCCGAGACCTTAGCCCTCTTCACTCTCTGGGCCAGCGTCTCCACGTCCCTGCAAAGATGAAGACAAGTCAAGACAAGCAACAAAGATTGAGGAGGCAGAGATAACAAAAAGGAACCAGATACTTACTCGTCGTTCGCCTCCTCTGCTGTTTTCCTCTTCCTCCTCGGGCTGAGGGATCCATAATCGAAAGTAACCTCCGTATCGACATCCGCCGGAGGAGGAGAAGGAGGTGGTGTCTGGACACGCGTGGACGAAGAAGGGGCGGCTGTCTTCTTCTTCACCGCGGCCTTCGCCGGCTTCTTTGCCGCTGCGGCCCTCGTGTGGCGCCCGGACCCCTCCAAGGTCAGCTGTGGCCGCGCAGCCCTGCCGGGCCGGACCGGCTTGCCGGAACTAGCCCGCCGCAGGACTCGCCCTCTCCCCATAGCCGGCGTTGGGCCTACAGTCTTGGCCTCCTCCTCCGACGACTCGTCGGTCACATCTTCAACCAGAGGAGCCTCGGTACCGGCGCTGCTGGCTCCCCTGACGGCCGCCGCCCACCGGGCGAGCTCCTCCTCCTCTGCGGTCGTCGCGGCCTTGTCCTCCACACCGCCGGCACTACCGACCTCCTTGGCAAGCTGTGCCTCCGTCGCCCTGGTGGCGATGTAGTCCAGCTCCGCCTGGGTGGTGTCTTGGACAAGTAGACGCTCGGCATCGGCGTTGACGTACCCCTCGTGTAGAGTGTCAAAGAATTGCTGCACCTCAGAGTCCTCCAGCTCCTTCCAGCTCGGGTCAAGGCCATGCGCGTTGCAGTCCGGCATCATGGCAATGATATCGGACCGGCACGAGTTATTGCACAACGGCACCACCCCCGTCGGCAGCTTGAACAGAGGCCCCTTGAGGACCTTGCCGGCCTTCGCGGCAGCCCTCGCGACCTTGCCAGTCCGCTCGACCTCGCCATCGCGGCCCACGTCAAGCTGGAAGAGCCGCTGGCAGAAATGGGCGTGCCCCATCACTGTGAAATTGTGGTCGAGGCCGGGATGAAGCCGCATGTCGGCGTGGTTCGTGAAGAGCCAGGCTGGCCTCCCCTTGTTATGCAGTGGTGCGATCCGGTGGCGGATGAAGTCCGCCCCGATCATCTCAAGGGTAAGGCCGGCCTCGGTGAGCCGGAGGATCCTGGTGGTGGCGACCGTGAGCTTCTCGTCGTCAGCATCGACGTCGCTCCAATCGCTTCTGCAGACCGGCGGCGCCCGACGAACTTTGCAGAACGCTGGTGGGTCCTTCTCCTCGATCCAGCACCACCGGCCCCGCCATTCTTCCCACCTCTCCTTCATGGCGCCTTCCGAATATGCCCCCTTGGATCTTGAGACCCAGGCAATGCAACCGGAGATAGTGTCCCCTGGTTGGATCTGAGGGGAGAAGTAATGGCAGAAGAGCACCGTGTTGGGGTGCACCCCGGCGAAGCCCTCGCAGAGATGCGCGAAAAGGGCCATGCATGCCACCGCATTCGGAGTAAAATCCAGGATGCGGAAGCCGAAGGTATGCATGACGTCGCTGAAGAAATCAGAGAAGGGAGGACAGAGCCCGCAGGAAAAATAATCGACAAAGAAGGGGTACCGATTTGGGGCAGCCTCGGCGCAGTCAGCGGGGATGACACGCGTGGCTGGATGCCCCGAATCCCCTGCCTTCACTCCCCACAGGGGCCTGAAGAAGTCTGAAGCTCGAACACGTCAACTGCCGAGGGAAGAAGGGGCTCGTCTGCTGCACCGGCCAACTTCTCTCTGGCGGCTCATGGCTCCGGCGTCCTTGGCCACTCCCTTGCCCTTGGTGGATTTTGGCGCCATGGCGGCTGGGGGAGGAGGGCAGGATAGAGGGCGGCCGAAGCGCAACGGCAGCGAGCAGGAACGAAGCTTGGAGAAGAAGAGGAAGGCAGGCGGAGGTTTTCGAGATTGGGGTTGCGCGAAGCCATGAAGTCCTTCCACTTAGCAGTCATCTGCTGTCCATTGGTCATCCAGGTCATGGACTGTTCCTCATCATTATGGAAGTGGACTGAGGCAAAGAACTGGGCCACAATCTCAGGGTCATAATCCAGATGGAAAGAGATCACCTGCTCAATACCAAACTGCTCCACGAGGTCCAAAGCCTCACCAAAGTAGTCACGGTGCTTATCCTCCCTCATATGATTCATGTCAATCCAGTGCACGTCCATGTAGACGTTCTGCTTGGCCTTGATCACATCCAGATAGATAAGATTCTGCTGCTTGGTCCAGAACAAATCATTCCGTCTGAAGTTGGCACGGGGATTCACATAGGGGTTGATCCTCCTTCGAGTGACAAACTCGGCAAGTGGTATCTCATCCATGCCCATGGAGGGCTCCTTGTTCTTGGTGGCGGTGGTCTTGGTTCTGCGTTGGGGGGCATGGGAGCCCTCTAGAGCTTCATCTTGGTTGCGCAGGCACTTGGAGCCCGTGTCACGGCTTGGATTCGAATGGCGGGCAGTGGAAACGGAGCCACCACCTATGACACACAACACAAAAACACGCAGGAGAAGCAAGAAGGATCAATGCAAAGGCCACAACAAAACAAGTGAAACAAGTAGAAATAGCATTGGGTAATTGCCACATGGAAGATTTGACACCAACGGTAGTACCGCACGGATCCGCGGAACTAAAATTTTAGTGCCGCTCCAGCCACGGTAGTACCGCGCCAGGATGGCACAGTAGTATCGCGGGGGGAGCAGAAGTAAAATTTTACTTCTGCGCCTCGCGCGGTAGTACCGCTCCTGAGGAGCGGTAGTACCTTACGAGTAGTAGTACCGCACGGGAGGTGCGGTAGTACCGCTCGGGGTCGGATCCGAAACACAAACGGATCTGAGTCACAGCCACGAAAACGGAGCGGTACTACGGTTGATCAAATCTACCAAGGGGCAACATACCAAATACCATCTCTACGCATTACTACTCTCCTACATTGAAAGTGCAACTATCCCTGGGTGGTTTTGGTAATTCCTAACAACATATAGCTCATTGAGCTAATGCTATTTCAAGATGAACATTTCAGGAAAGCTCAATGATTGGCATGGCATGGATGAGAAAAGTGGACCCCTCAAAATGCTAAGTACAAAGGATTGGCTCAAGCTCAAAGCCCAAGACTCTACACTCTCATTTTAGTGATCCAAGATCACATTGAGTCCATAGGAAAAGCCAATACTATCAAGAGGGGGTGAGGTGTTGCTTAATGAGTTTCTTGCTCAAAGTGCTTAGTGATATGCCCCAAAAACCCTCAACTACTTTCTCACATCCACATATGTCCCAAACCAAAAGTCAAACTTGGCCCCACCGAAACTTTCTATCCGGCGCTAGCGAGTTCAATTGACATAGCCACTGTCAGAAACCCTAGTCTTTTTGGTCTCACCGATAGGGATCTCAGTCTCACCGAGATGGGATTGTAATCTCTCTGTTTCCCTTCGTAACATTTCGGTCAAAACAAGATGAGCGATCGGTCCCACCGAGATTGATAGTGTCTTCGACTAGGGGGTACTCACCACGTCGTCTCCCGACCAGCTGGATCGGGCCGAGGACCCCCATGGCGGTTCACTATTGGGCCAGTTCGGACAGCCCATGCCGCATACAAGGAGGATTCTACAAGACTTGGCACCCAAGACAAGGACTCCTCTAAACCCTAGGCCTACGGTGCATATATAAACCGAGGCCAGGCTAGTCAATGGACGATCTCTCATATTCAATACTACGATCTCGTGGTGGATACATGTACTCTGTACTACACCCATATGAATACAATCAAAAGCAGCATGTAGGGTATTATCTCATCAAGAGAGCCCGAAGCTGGGTAAAACCCCGTGTCCATGTTACCATCGCTCCCAGACGCCTAGCTTAGGACCCCTACTACGAGATATGCCGGAAATTGAACCGACATTGGTGCTTCCATTGAGAGCCTGCTAGGTGATCAACACGGTTCGATGGGATCTTCACTGACTCCAAATCAGGTGATATGGTTATGTTTGTTCCGGTCCTTGGCGAATTGGTCTTGCTGTCCAGGGCTATTTTTTGTTTGCAGATCGGGCTTCACAAAAGCCACGCAAGATTCATCAGACGCTGCCATCGATTGTCAGTGATCGCCAAAAGTCTTCGGCGACATTGGCAGGGACGATCGCTTTACCAAGTATAGAATTCATATAATACTAGCAAGGGAAGTACTAGTCGTGCACCATTAGCACACTTCTCAAAACCTAATGGATGAACGACATCATCCTTTTTGTTTTCTTATATGCCAATCCATCCAGATTAGTAATTAATTATTCCTCTCTTAATCATTGCTGAGACGTGATGGTCTAGCTAGCTTAGGCTTGACCGGTCTTTTCATGGAAGTATTCACGCCAGTTGGAGGGACATGCAGCATCGGACAGGTTGCACGGATGGAAGCACGGGCAGCGGTGCATGTGTAAAGCGGCGGCGGCCGGACAAGAAAATAGTTATAGTCCGGTGCGAGATCAGATCAATGGTCAAACGAAGAGCATGCATGCACAACGAGCTACACAGCCAGGCATTTCACAGCACGGAAAATTAACTATGGTCATGCTATGCCACCACCTCGGCAGGCCGATGCCGTCCTCCCAATCGGCATAAATCAGCTCGCGCGATCACCTTGTTGGTCAAATTGCCATACCGACATGTTCGGTTGCCTTGGGGACCTCGGCATCCCTGACAGAGCTCTACCTCGTCGAGTGTTCGGCACACGAGCCATATTTCTTTAATTACTCACTTTGCATAAATTATTAATTATGCAACTTTTTTTAATTTATTATTGTTACTATTATCTCTGACTTGCACTATTTTCCGTGCATAGATAAATGATCCAGATCCGGCAACGCTGTCACCTCGGCGTACCGACGTACCACGTCACCACGATGGACCGGGGCTTCGTCATCACTTCATTAACACACGCTGGGGACTTTGGTGTCATACTGCCGGCCTGCTCCGTCGCCTTGGTCGGACTGGGGGTTCCACCTTCAGAGCGCCGAGCGCTTCGCTTCGCCACCTCGGGACCGGCTCGGGGGCTGGGACCTTGTCCCGCATCAAGCTCGGACCGCGTCATCAACACCGAGCACATTAACCAGCTAAGTCGCTTTCATGCTCAAAAACTTTTAGTTTTAAATTTTGTTCGGTTCAACCAAGCATTATACTTTTTTGGCAAAAAGATTGTTTGTGAAAAACTTCCTTGTCAAAACTTTGTTTGTGACAAACAAATTCAAATACCCCGTTTGCTTGGGGGCTTCCTTTATGAAGCCTTTCCTCTTGCATATGATTATACTTGTATGGCTTCGTTCCTTGTTCGTGTATTATGCCACAATATGCACCATGTTGACTTAAGTGTTCCGCAAGCTGGATTGCCTTGCTTCTGTGTTTACCCATACGTTCCCGATTGTTCGGCTAGGGAGTAAAGGGAGCACCTCTGCAATTGTCACGATCGGGTCATCCGAGCTTGGACCTCAGACTGGGTGAAGCCGAAAGCTAGCGCTCTTATTGTTTTCAATTATCGTAGGCACACAACGGAACTCGTGAATACAAAAAATCTATTGCACAAGTTTCATAGTAACGATGAGCAACCGAAGAAAGGTATCGGTGGAGGTACTATTTTCTTCGAAGATGCTTCTTACACTTCGTCAGTAATATAGCATAAGTTCCCTGAGCGCGCTTTGTCTTTTACAGCCTTATGGCCTGATTGCCTAGTTATCAGAAACGCAGTCGATATTCTCGATAGGTGGAGCACATAACACTTTTTGGCCCTTGACCGAAGAGGGAGAAGCCGACGGCCGGTTAAGACGCGTTTAAAGTTCGGGTGAACACAGATATGATATAAGTACTTCGGTACATACAATCATTATACATAAAATTCTTTTACCCAAGTCACTTGGGGGCTCTTAAATTTATATGAGTTGTTTTATAATAAGTGTTCTTCTTTTTAGTCGTTGCAAAGTCTTTTTTATCACTCCTTTTTTCAACACGAGTGTGTGGTCACTAGCGGGGGAGCCTAATTTCTCTCAAAGCCGCTAGAGTTTAGTTTCCTAAACTGGCCTAACGAGAAGTACTCCGCCTTCGGGATAGGAGGTTGAAGCCTAACCCGCTTGAAGTCTTGAGATAGGATGTGTCATGTTAAAGCACGACGAAGCACCTTTTTTTTCTAAGACCAATTTTCGATTTGGTACCGAACACTTGATCTAGTTCGGACGTCCAGTTTTTACTGAAGTTTTTTGGTTTTCGAAGCCTATGGCACTTTTAAACTACTTTTGTGTTTCCAGCACTAGTCTGGCAGTGCAACGCCGGACACCTTTAGAGATTCGGCAAAAACATTCTCGGATATGCTATATATGCATCGGTTTTGAATTGTGTCTTTGGTCAATAGTTGGGTTGCCCGGATCCTGTGCTTGCCTCCTATGTTCCCCTTTGTTCGGCTAGGTGTGCAAAGGGAGAACCACTGCGATTGTGCTTCCATCTCGTATGGTTAAGCACCTCAGTGGAGCAAGCCGAAAACTGACTGTCACAATAAGCGTAAACTGGTCAGCGATCCGATGACTATGTTAAATGACGGTCCATTCATAACATTGGCCGAAGTGTTTATGTCTTGACCTCGGCTATCGCCGAACACTAACTGGGGGCTCGTAGCTAGCTTCCCCAGTTTAAAGCTCCTATGACTAAGTGAAAGTTATAAAGCCCGCATATCTGATTGCCTCGTTTCCGCTAACACAACCGCCTTTGGGCACCGAGACGTCGGCTAAGGGTTGTTTTGTTATTGCGAAGACACCCTGCGTAGCATCTACAATAGGGCGGAAGCCGACGATGGGCCACTTTCAACTGATAAACGGTCGCAACAGAGTCAAAATAAACATATCATCAGCGTTTGTATTAAATATACAAAGGCTGCCTTCCGTAATCATCGTTATAAAGCCATACATATGCATCAATTTGACTTAAGATTTTGGCCAAGCTGGGTTGCCTGGCTCCTGTGCTGACCCCTACATTCCCGATTGTTCGGCTAGGCGGTAAAGGGAGCACCTCTATGATTGTTACTACCAGTTCATCCGAGTTAGTACCTCAGACTGGGTGAAGCCGAAAGCTAGCAATCTTAAAGGATCACATTGGTCGGCAACGACGGAAGTAAATTTTTTGGTTCATTAATACCATAGAGTTCGGGAAATTTCGCCGAACTAAATCCTCAATATTTTCCTCCCACATTGATCGAAGGTGAGTTTTCATGATCATGATAAGCATGACGACCCAAAGAAAGGAACCGATAGCAGGACTATTTCCTTTGGAAGATGTTTCTTACGTTAAAACGTAATATAACATATCTCTCCGTGTACCTTTGTTTATAAAAGTGTATGACCGGATTTCCTTGTTTGTCGTAAATCTTTGCCCTTATAAAGGCTTTATAAAAGTAGGACAAACACTCCCCGGCTACTGGCTAAGGAGGTTGAAGCCGATGGTCGGTCGACAAAGTTTTGTACAATGCGGATCCGAGCATTAATGATGTCAAGTACTTGGATACATAGAATCATTTCACATAACTTGTGATTTTACTCCGGATATTGATCCTTAATTCGGCCACTCGTGCCCACATTAAGGCTCGGGGGCTACTGGGCTTTGCGCTCATTATTTACAAATATTAAAGGGGTACATCGATCCCCTAATCTGGTGTTGCCACCCGACCAATGTCTTGGGGGCTACCGCATTGCCTATTCAATGCAGAAAATTCAAAGTGCTTAGTGTTCGGCATAACCGAACTATGGACAAGCGCGTCTTCGGACGATAATAAGTACCATATCGGGCTTATCCGGCATCAAGCTGATATATCACGACGACTTCTCACGACCCTCTCTCAGGGGCCCGTCCGCCAATCACTATTACCTCTAATATATTACACTGCGTTTCTATCTCTATGTATGCTGCCAAGCTAGGAGTTGATCCTAAGGCCGATTTCACGACCTGGGTCTCAGGGGCTACCAGGATCAGCAGTTTTATGTTTTCCTTCAGGTGCATCTCGGATTTTCGGCTGATAGACACCTTGAGGGCTACTGGCAATACATCTCGTCAGCAAATAAATTTATACGCATCGGAAATAAAATCCGCAAACAATCAGCCCATGACCGAAGTGTTGAGCCACCTCGGAAGCAGTTCGGCATATAGCTCGGATGCAAGTGGCTGTGTCAGGACCCCGATTCCAAGTCACATCGATCTAGCTGGTAACACCTCATATCACTTTGTGGCCTCACGCACGGTATTCCCACGGGTGTCGCCTTACCATGGCCCGGGACCGTTTGCGCCTTTTGGCTCACGTATATGATAGTGTCGCTAGCATCCACATGACAAAGAACCCGGCCGACATGGCTAGTCGTGAACCCAAAGCGGCACTAACCTATGGGGACAGGCATACATGAATCACTTCGAGCATGTCGGTCATCAACGTATGAATTCGGGCTGTAGCACTGGCTAACAGGACTCCGGTATCCCGGTTGTAGCAGCTAGGCAGGACTCCGAATATCACCGGCGTGACATTTCTGAAGGGACAGACATAGGAACGAAATGAAACACATGCCGCCAGTCAAGTGTCCAAGCAGTAGTGCTGGGCTAGCAGGACTCCGGTGAACCGGCTGTAGGCGGACTACTATCGCCGTAAGCACGAGACTTACATTTCCCCATATGAGAGGCTGCCAAGGATAAACAACTAGTTTGTCGGATCCCACCCATACCAAGCATTTCAATCATACACGCATAATATGCCCGATATGAGCAAATACAACAAGGCATCACAACAAAACTCTACAACTCAAGTACTTTATTTTAAAAGGCCCGAGGAGCCATACATAACATAGTCATACAGGTAGGGGTCACATGACCCAACACTCAAGTCATACAATCATACAAGCACATGCGGAAGCAAACTAGTCTCGAGTACAGACTCTAGAAAGAAAGAAAGCTTGTTGGAGCCTTCCTATCTACAATGGCCCTTCACAAGTCTTAGATCGCCACCGGTGGCTAATTCACTCGTCGATGTCAACATCTACATAGAATCCGTCGGAGGGGGTAGTATTGTCCTCTAGAAAACATTGATTAAACAAACATGAGTACAAAAGTACTCAGCAAGTCTTACCACAGAATCCTATCATACATGCACATTCTCAAGAAGGAGGTGGAGTTATTTGCAGCAAGCCAGCTTTGACTCTTGGCTAAGCTATCCTACGTGACACCCTTTTGTAAAGCATTTGTCGCACACGAGTCCACTACTCACCATCACAATACTCCACCGTGGATCCTCTCTCGTCATCCCCGAGAGGGCCATCCACGATACTCACACTTATCTTGAGGCTTTTAGTAGTATCCATTTACTTGTCTATGAACTGATATAGGTAACCCAGAAGTCCTTCTCCGTGGACACGGCTATTCGAATAGATCATATGAAACCCTGCAGGGGTGTACTTCTTCACACACGCTCTCACCACTTACCGTCGGTTACACGACATGTACTCGGCAACCTTCAAGCGGAAGCCCAACGTGGGTGTCGGCCACAGCCTACCTAAACACTCAAGTCCCTAGTCCAGGTTTATCGCCTATTCGGGTTCCATCCGCAGGGAGTCCGGCCGAGGTTTCCCATACGGCCCCGAACGATGTGTACAGGTTCCCGAGACACCAAACGGGCGAATCGGTACACCGGCCACGGTGCCTACCGCAACACAACCCACCCCTAAGGTCAGCGCTATGCGGCCCCAAAGATGCTACAAACACGAAACTACTTGCAACTCCCGGACTATGAACAGGGGTGGTTAAGAAGCCGAGAGGGTCCATTGGTTTCGGGCCCAATGCGTGGTAGTAGCTAGTTCATGGATCACAAACACAGATCTCAGTTCTTAGGGTCGGCTTCAATGAAACAACCCACCATGTACTCCTACATGGCCTCTCATCGATACCTTTACCAAATCGTGTTCAACACTTTCACTCTCGAACCAACACAACCTTTCACTCCAGTTCATCACCCGATGAGCCAGACTGACACAACTCTAAGCATAGCAAGCATAGCATGGTAGGAATCACAAACATGGCTCAATCAACTCCTACACATGCTAGTGGGTTTCATCTAGTTACCGTGGAAATGACAGGTCATGCAAAGGAAGTGGGTTCAACTACCGCAAAGACACAACAGTTGAATCGCGTTGTCTTAATGCAGTAAACGAGAGCAGAAGCGAGAACATGGGTTTGTATCGGAATGATCAATGAATTGCTTGCCTGATGGAACTGGGATAGAGAGCCGCCCTTCAGATGGGTAGTCGAGGTTATCTTCGGGGGCAGAACCTATCATGAAAACACAATCAAATAAACATACAACAATATGCAACAATATGATGCATGCTATGACATGGCAATATGGATGTGTGTTGGCCTAATGCAAGTGGAAGGACCAGGGGATGAACTCATTTGAATCAAGATTCAAATGATAGCTCATTTGAGTTAGTCCTAATGGTGCAATATCTTATTCTGGTTATTCAGCATAGTTAACTTGTTTTAACATGCATGAAACCTGTACCAATGGATAGAGTGTATTTTTCTGATAATTTTTCATATATAAATCTTTGCATTTGGAGTTATAGAATAAAAGTTATAAGCATTTGAAATTTGATTTATATTCTGGAATTTATTATATAAAAATAAATCCAGAATTTGGGTTAATGCGCCAAGATGAGGTCAGCGTGACGTCAGGGGTCAACGGGTCATCCAGGTCAAACCGACCAGTGGGACCCAGATGTCGTGGTTAGTTTAACTAATTAAATTAAATAGAACTAATCCTAATTAGTTAACCGGGGTCCAAGTCATTGACTCAGTACCAATGTGGCCCAACAGGCCTGTGGGGTCAGTGGTCAACTCGCAGGCGTCTAGCCGCCGGCGATGCCAGGCGCGGCGGAGCAAAGTGCTTATGCACTTTCTGGGCACCAAATGGAGCTGGGAGCATCTATGTGGAGCCGGAGGTGAGCCATGTGTTTGGTGGGGTCGGTTGGGTTAGGGGTGGCCGGAGTGGGCGCCGACGACGAGTCGGGCGGCGGCCGGGGCTCGAGTGATGTCGGGTTTGGGGTTAGGGGGCTCGGCGAGGCGCGGGAAGTGCATAGCTAGGCCCAGCGCAACTCGGTGAGTGCGATGGACAGGGTGGCGTGGCCGTTGGGTGGCCGGAGCTTCGTCGGCGACGAGCTCCGCGGTCTGCGTTCGGTGATCGACGGCGCTGCGTTGTGGTGCAAGAGGAAGAGAGCGGAGAGGATTTGGGAGTAGCCAGGCTCACAAAGGTGAGCTCAGAGAGAGCCTCGGCTGGGTCGGGGCGGTTCGATGCGGCGGCGACGGGCGATGGGGATCTCCGGGCGGCTCGAGCCTCGGTCGAGGTCGGTGTAGAGGCTTGGGTGCTTAGAGCGAGCGGTACTCGGCTTGCTAGGGTAGTGGGGTGCGGCGGTGCTGCTGTACATGGTGGGGAGGGGCTTGGACGGCGGGGAGCACGGCGGCCGACGGTGGCGCCGGCGATGGCGCCGGCCAGGTTGGGGAGAGCGAGAGGGAGAAGGTGGGGGGAATGGGGTGTCCAGGGGTTCGGGCGGCGACGGAGGTCGCCCAGGCGCGGCGGCGAAGGGGTGAAGCAGGGCGGGCTGACCAGCTGCGTGGCGCGCTCAGGCCGGCCGACACCAGTTGCCTACTGGCCGAGCCAAGCACTCATGGGCCTTGGGCTGGGCCGGCAGTGGGCCGAGCACAAAGGCCGTGTAAGGGTTTTTCCTTTTTAGTCCTTTTCTAATTTCTCAGAACTTTGTGGGGGTTTTTAAAATACCAAAACTATTTTAAAAATCACCAAAATGCTCCCGGTCACTTGTTGGAATATTCCCAACATGAAACATTTTGGTTTATAAATTTTTGAACATTTAAAATAATTTTCATAATTTAAAATGCTCATTTCAAAAACTTGTGAATTAATCTTAGGACCCTTAGATGACCTAGAAAATGGTACACCTCCTTTGACATGGGTTCTCGAACCAAAACAAAGAGGATGAACATTTTGAAGGGCATTTCGTGTTCATTGAAATAATTTTAGTAAACCCTAGTTGTTTTAAGGGGGTGTTCGGGTTTCCGCCTTCCCATTTCAAATTCAAATGAAGTTTAAACATGATGCATACCCTAATGCATGGTCTATCCGGGATGTGACAACTCACCCCACTCAAAAGAATCTCGTCCCGAGATTTAGGATCTGCTATAAAAGGTGGGATACTCAAGTCGAAGACGATCCTCCCTTTCCCAAGTTGCTTCTTGCTCGGAATGGTTTGACCATTGAACCTTTAGAAACTTGATATTCCGACATCGAGTGGTACGCTGGCTTGATCGAGAATACGAACGGGATATTCTCGATAGGTGAGGTTATCTTGGAGATCAAGTTGCTTGTGGTCTACTCCACGGATAGGATCCGAGAAGCAACGCCTGAGTTGGGAAACGTGGAAGACATCGTGGACTCGAAAGATGCGGAGGTAGTTCCAATTGGTAGGCAACTTCTCCTCGCTTGGCAAGAATGCGAAAGGGTCCAATGTAACGAGGAGCCAACTTGCCTTTGATACCAAATCGATGGGTTCCCTTCAAAGGAGTAACCCGAAGGTAAGCCTTGTCGCCAATTTCATAAGCCATAGGCTTATGCTTGCGGTCATATTGGCTCTTTTGACGGGATTGGGCTGTTTTCAATTTCTCACGAATAACGCGAACTTGCTCTTCTGCTTCCTGAATCATGTCTGGGCCAAAGAGTTGTCTCTCCCGGTTTACGACCAGTTAAGAGGCGCTCGACATTTCCGTCCATAAAGAACTTGAAAGGGGCTTTGCCCAGTGCTGGCTTGATAACTATTGTTATAAGCAAACTCGGCGAATGGAAGGCATTTCTCCCAATTCATGCCGAAAGAGATGACAAGCTTCAAGCATATCCTCTAGGATTTGATTGACTCGTTCTACTTGACCACTTGATTGGGGATGGAAAGCGGTGCTAAAGGAGAGACGAAGTTCCCATAGCGCTTTGGAAACTTTCCCAAAATCGAGAGGTGAAGAGACTTCCACGGTCTGAGTTAATCTCTCACGGAACACCATGAAGAGACACTATTCGAGAGATATACAACTCAGCTAGCTGGCTAGCGGTTATACTCTCCTAACGGGTAGGAAGTGGGCTACTTTGGAAAGACGATCAACGCATTTACGAAGATAGCATTATTCCCTCTCTTGGTCTGGGAAACCGGTAATGAAATCCATACCGATTTTATCCCATTTCCATTCAGGAATTTCCAAAGGTTGAAGGGTACTGCAGTCGTTGATGCTCGCTTTAACTCGATTTACGTATCGCCGCAGCTTAGCAATGTATTGAGCAATTTCTCTCTTCATCCTAGTCCACCAAAACCTTTGGCGAGATCTTGATACATTTTAGTACTACCAGGATGAATGGTGAGAGGAGAGTCATGAGCTTCCTTAAGGATCAATCGCCTCAAAGTTGCGCACCTTGGGAACCACTAGACGGTCTCCAAAGAACACGACACCTTGTTCATCAATGGAGAAACAATCTGCGACTCCTTTCTTGATGTTTCTCCTGATACGGGAGATTCCCGGATCTACCTTCTGTGCTTTGATGATCCGATCCGTAAGGGTAGGTTTCGCCACTGTGGTGGAAAGGAATCCTCGAGGAACAATGTGAAGATTAAGCTTACGAAATTCCTCGTGGAGAATTGGTTGACTTTGTTGTAACATCGATTGTTACAATAAGATTTGCGACTTAGGGCGCCACCATGACATTGGCTTTGCTCGGGTGTAGGATATTCCTAAGTCGAAATCTGTAATCAATCTCGACCCAACGCCTTTGCCCGAGATTCAAATCCGGTTGGGTAAAGATATATTTCAGACTTTGGTGATCGGTGTAGATTTCGCAACGATTACCCGTAAGGTAATGTCGCCAGGTTTTGAGTGCATGAACCACCGCCGCAAGCTCTAGATCGGTGTGGGATAGTTATCCTCATGTGGACGAATCGTCGAGAAGCGTAGGCAATCACATGACGATCTTGCATGAGTATGCAACCTAGTCCTTGTCGCGAGGCGTCATAATAGATAATAAAGTCCTTAGAGAAATCTGGTGGGACAAGTACGGGAGCAGGATGTCAGCGTCTTTTCAGTTCTGAAAGCTGAACTTCGCCTTTGTGGCGCCCATTCGAACTTCTTATCTTTCTTGAGGAGTTCGGTTAGAGGTTTAGCAACTTTAGAGAAATTCTCGACGAAGCGGCGGCAATAGCTCGCTAAACCGAGGAAACTCCGAACTTGCTTGACCGATTCAGGTGGAGTCCAATCAAGGACGGCTTGAACTCGCCGGATTGATAAAGCAATGCCCTTACCAGAGATTACATGGCCTAGATAGGTCACTTCGGTAACCAGAATTCACACTTAGAGAACTTGGCATAAAGGCGGTGCTCTCAAGTTTCATCAATACTAGCCTTAGATGTTCGGCATGTTCTTCTTCATTCTTGGAGTAGATGAGTATATCATCGAGGTATACCACTTACCTAATTTATCCAAGTACTCCATAAAGATTGAGTTCATTAACCGAGAGAAGGTGGCTGGAGCATTGGTTAAACCGAACGACATGACGGTGTACTCGTATTGGCCATAACGAGTAACAAAAGCCGCTTTTAGGTATGTCCTCGTTCTTGATTTTGATTTGATGGTAGCCCAACCTCAAATCCATTTTGAAAAGATCGAGGATCCAGCGAGCTGATCATACGGTCGTTGATCCCGGGAGCGGATACTTGTTCTTGATAGTGACCAAATTGACAAAGTCGGTAATCTACAACCATCCGATCCGCACCATCCTTCTTCTTGACGAAGAGGACGGGCAAGCCCATGGAGATGAACTAGGACGGATGAAACCTTTTGCAAGGACTCATCGAGTTGTTTCTTGAGTTCGACTAGTTCTAGGGGTGCCATCTTATAAGGTCTTCTAGAGATTGGGACGGTTCCGGGAATAAGATCTATCACGAACTCAACATCCCCGCTGTGTGGAACACCGGCGCTTCCTTCCGAAAGACATCCGGGAAATCACGGACTACCGGAATATCTTCGAGGTCCGGAAGGGGTTGGCATTTAAGGAGTAAAGTCGGCGCTTAGACACTCGGGTTAAAACATCCACCGCCTTGCCCAAGGATGGGTAAGTTGAACGGTTCTAGTAGAGCAATCAATCTTGGCATAATGGGGTGACATCCGGTCCATACCCAAGATGATGTTTATGTCCGAGGACTTGAGAGCTATTAGAGATGCAAGAAAACTAATCTGTCGACAAGAATTTCATTCCCATGACTTATTCTAGAGGTTTGCCATCTAGAACCAGGAGTTTGAATTTCCATGGAGGTAGGCATGTCACGTAATGTGGTGTTGTGCAATCGAGCATAGCTCTCGTAAATAAATGAATGAGATGCTCCAAGATCAAAAAGAACGGTTGCCGGATGGCAATTAACAAGAAGCTGCATCGAGGACGACGTTGGGATCCTCATAGGTTTCTTCAGCAGAGACATAGTTGACATGGCCACGAAGCGGTGGCAACCGGTTTAGCATAGGGCACCTTCCTGCCGGCTTGCCACGGCCAATGACTTTCCAACTTGACTGGGGTGGTTCTGGGGACACTTTCGCGGATGTAGTGGCCTGCCTCTCCACATTTGAAACAAGTTATCATATTGGGGCGTGGAGCAGCACTAGCAGCGGGCCTCCATAAGTCTTGGGCGGAACATCTTGCTGGTTGGGGCGAGGCGCCTCAAAAGATGGCCTCGGGGTGAACTCGGGTGGTAGAGCAAGATTTGAATCCAAACCCGGCGCTTTTGGGATCCAAAGGATGAAGATCCAGAGTCACGGATGTGCTGAAGCCTCAAAATCAGTCTGCCCAGTTACCGATAGCCTTATTGACTAGCTTCGGGAAAGAGGTACACTCATGCAGACGGAGATCTCGGCGTAGCTCAGGGCTAAGTCCCTTGCGGAACCTTGCCTGCTTCTTAGCATCGGTAGAAACTTCTTCGGGGGCATAACGTGCTAACCTCCCAAATTCACGGCTGTAGGCATCCACTAATATCCTACCTTGGGTGAAACTGCCGAATTACTCACGTATGCGGTCCATAAGACCTTCTCGAATATTATGCTCATGAAGGCGGCATCGAACTCATCCCAAGTTGTAACTTGTCCAACCGGACGATAGCCTCATAATTTTCCCACCAGAGATCGGCAGGGCCTTCCAGATGATAAGCGGCAAAGGTAACCTTGTCGGCCTCAGCCATGTTGGCGGAACGCAGCTTGTGGTGGATGCCGCGGGTTAATCATCTGCGTCGAGTGGCTCGACGGAATATTTGAACTTTGGCGGATATAGCTTGATTTAAATCGTTGAGTGAAACCACATCGCTTCTTGGTCGGGCGTCTTGTGTTTTGTTCAATCCGCTCCAATAAGCGGTTGGTCTCACGCTTATTGCGCTCGCTTCCAAAGATCACCTCAGCCAAGGATGGCGGTTGCGGCAGATTCACATTTACGGCTGCACTACCTCCCCCCTGCTCGAACAGCAGGAGTGTTATGAGTGTTGACCATCCTGGGAGACAAAGCAAAGGTTTAAACCAGGATGGCAGAATTAAGCAAGGAAGTGCGGAAGGTAATGGATAGCATGGAATGCAAAGATGTTCATCCGTATGACATGGTAATATAAAACATATATATATATATATATATATATATATATATATATATATACCAACGGTCATACACACCATTCATAGTTTAGTACAAGCCTGACGGAGTACAACTATAAGGAAAGGCGTTACATCTCATCGGAAGCATCCCAACTTCTATACATTATTTTTCTACACCTCCTAATGATACACACTAAGTCGTATTCCACAAGTCACGCAGACGGCGGAAATACAACTATTACAATACTAGGGATACTACTACTACTCGACAGCTCCGTAGTAGTCCTCATAGAAGTCACCTCCCAACTCTGGAAGTGGAACATGATCATCCGGAAATGCATAATCCCGTGGAGCTTGTGGACCATAGGGACTCGGATGTGGTCGTGGTCCAACAAACGGTGGCAGACGAGGCCCACGAGGAGGAGTGATGCCTCCTACCTCACGCCACTCCATAAAGTCCGGCAGACTCGCCCGCATAGGGTACAAGTCCCTCATGTCCATATATCCGCTTGCACGGCAGGTGCAAACCTAGTCGAGTAGCCCGGTGATCAGCACGGGCATTAAAGAGTTTCCATACGCAAGGCCCGGTTTTCACGGTCCTTGTCTTCTAGCATCTCCGTGGTGGTGCGAAGAAGTGAGTCCTCATGGGATGCATCGCTGTACAAACCACGAAGGTAGCCATGCGCCTGTGGAGGATGCCGCATGTAGCGGAAATCACCGTTGACCCGGCAAAGGCAGTTCTGGCTCGAATAATAGTCATCATAGAATAGGCTGCATCTTGCACAGACATTCCAATAGTGATTCCAAGCCCATAAGAACAAAGGAGCGGTTCAAGAGCTCGGATAGGATGGATAAATCCTGACCGTGCATAGATATTGGCTTTGATTGAAATCCCTAAACCGCTTCCTCGACGGTATATTCAGGATACCATCGATAACCAGCCTCAACCATCACCGAACCAACATTGCCGTGTGACCACACACACCAATGCACGGGTCGATTTAACCACTTGGTTACGGGGACGGGTGGCCATCTGAAAGCACAACCACAATGCAAAGACATTAGAATTTCTAGGGAAAATCGGGCAGCATAACATCTGTAAATGCTCAAAATCAGATTTGAGACATTCAAAATCAGTTTTGCAAAACCACTCAACAACATCATATCAAGGTTCTGGTTCAAATGATAGCATACTAAAATTTAGTAGCACTGAACTGAGGATGTAACCAACAATCCTATAAGTTACTACGGATTAGTAACACGTGAACACGATAGAGAATAGAGCCTAGTCCTATACCCACGCCGAATGAGAAGAGGATGACTCAGATCGAGGGCATAAGGTAAAGGAGTAAAAAGAGCCTTACGTTCCCTCCCACAATCAATTCCCCTACATATAACTAAAGCATTTCTAGACTCAACATCGACCAGTTTGGCTTAGCGAACCTACAGGCAGCCCTGCTCTGATACCAACGCTGTCAGGACCCCGATTCCAAGTCACATCGATCTAGCTGGTAACACCTCATATCACTTTGTGGCCTCACGCACGGTATTCCCACGGGTGTCGCCTTACCATGGCCCGGGACCGGTTACGCCTTTTGGCTCACGATATGATAGTGTCGCTAGCATCCACATGACAAAGAACCCGGGCCGACATGGCTAGTCGTGAACCCCAAGCGGCACTAACCTATGGGGACAGGCATACATGAATCACTTCGAGCATGTCGGTCATCAACGTATGAATTCGGGCTATAGCTCTGGGCTAACAGGACTCGGTATCCCGGCTATAGCAGGCTAGGCAGACTCAATATCACCAGCGTGACATTTCCCGAAGGACAGACATAAGGAACGAAATGAAACACATGCCGGCCAGTCAAGTGTCCAAGCGGTAGTCTTTGGGCTAGCAGGACTCCGGTGAACCGGGCAGAAGCGGACTACTATCGCCGAAGCACGAGACTTACATTTCCCATATGAGAGGCTGCCAAGGATAAACAACTAGTTTGTCGGATCCCACCCATACCAAGCATTTCAATCATACACGCAATATGCCCGATATGAGCAAATACAACAAGGCATCACAACAAAACTCTACAACTCAAGTACTTTATTTTAAAAGGCTGAGGAGCCATACATAACATAGTCATACGGTGTAGGGGTCACATGACCCAACACTCAAGTCATACAATCATACAAGCACATGCGGAAGCAAACTAGTCTCGAGTACGGACTCTAGAAAGAAAGAAAGCTTGTTGGAGCCTTCCTATCTACAATGGCCCTTCACAAGTCTTAGATCGCCACCGGTGGCTAATTCACTCGTCGATGTCAACATCTACATAGAATCCGTCGGAGGGGTAGTATTGTCCTCCTCGAAAACATTGATTAAACAAACATGAGTACAAAAGTACTCAGCAAGTCTTACCACGTAATCCTATCATACATGCACATTCTCAAGAAGGAGGTGGAGTTATTTGCAGCAAGCCAGCTTTGACTCTTGGCTAAGCTTATCCCACGTGACACCCTTTTGTAAAGCATTTGTCGCACACGCAGTCCACTACTCACCATCACAATACTCCACCGTGGATCCTCTCTCGTCATCCCCGAGAGGGCCATCCACGATACTCACACTTATCTTGAGGCTTTTAGTAGTATCCATTTACTTGTCTATGAACTGATATAGGTAACCCAGAAGTCCTTCTCCGTGGACACGGCTATTCGAATAGATCATATTAAACCCCGTAGGGTGTACTTCTTCACACACGCTCTCACCACTTACCGCCGTTTACACGACATGTACTCGGCAACCTTCAAGCGGAAGCCCAACGTGGGTGTCGGCCACTGCCTACCTAAACACTCAAGTCCCTAGTCCAGGTTTATCGCCTATTCGGGTTCCATCCGCAGGGAGTCCGGCCGAGGTTTCCCATACGGCCCCGAACGATGTGTACAGGTTCCCGAGACACCAAACGGGCGAATCGGTACACCGGGCCACGATGCCTACCGCAACACAACCCACCCCTAAGGTCAGCTATGCGTGCCCCAAAGATGCTACAAACACCGAAACTACTTGCAACTCCCGGACTATGAACAGGGGTGGTTAAGAAGCCGAGAGGGTCCATTGGTTTTGGGCCCAATGCGTGGTAGTAGCTAGTTCATGGATCACAAACACAGATCTCAGTTCTTAGGGTCGGCTTCAATGAAACAACCCACCATGTACTCCTACATGGCCTCTCATCGATACCTTTACCAAATCGTGTTCAACACTTTCACTCGAACCAACACAACCTTTCACTCCAGTTCATCACCCCGATGAGCCGCACTGACACAACTCTAAGCATAGCAAGCATAGCATGGTAGGAATCACAAACATGGCTCAATCAACTCCTACACATGCTAGTGGGTTTCATCTAGTTCTTGTGGAAATGACAGGTCATGCAAAGGAAGTGGGTTCAACTACCGCAGCACACAACAGCTTGAATCGCGTTGTCTTAATGCAGTAAACGAGAGCGAAGCGAGAACATGGGTTTGTATCGAATGATCAATGAATTGCTTGCTCGATGGAACTGGGTAGAGAACTGCCCTTCGATGGGTAGTCGAGGTTATCTTCGGGGGCAGAATCTATCATGAAAACACACCGAAATAAACATACAACAATATGCAACAATATGATGCATGCTATGACATGGCAATATGGATGTGTGTTGGCCTAATGCAAGTGGAAGGAACAGGGGATGAACTCATTTGAATCAAGATTCAAATGATAGCTCATTTGAGTTAGTCCTAATGGTGCAATATCTTATTCTGGTTATTCAGCATAGTTAACTTGTTTTAACATGCATGAAACCTGTACCAATGGATAGAGTGTATTTTTCTGATAATTTTCATATATAAATCTTTGCATTTGGAGTTATAGAATAAAAGTTATAAGCATTTGAAATTTGATTTATATTCTGGAATTTATTATATAAAAATAAATCCAGAATTTGGGTTAATGCGCCAAAGATGAGGTCAGCGTGACGTCAGGGGTCAACGGGTCATCCAGGTCAAACTGACCAGTGGGACCCGCATGTCGTGGTTAGTTTAACTAATTAAATTAATTAGAACTAATCCTAATTAGTTAACCGGGGGTCCACCTGTCATTGACTCAGGCGATCAACAGGGGCCCACGGTCGGGGTCGATGGTCAACTCTTGGCGTCTAGTCACGGCGAGGCTGAAGGCGGAGCAAAGTGCTTTTGCACTTGGCAGGCACCAAATGGAGCGCTGGGAGCATCTATGTGGAGCTGAGGTGAGCCGGTGTTTGGTGGGGTCGGTTGGGTTAGGGGTGGCGGAGTGGCCGGCGACAAGTCGAGGCGGCGGCGGGCTCGGGTGATGTCGGGTTTGGGGTTAGGGGGCTCGGAGGCGCTGGGAAGTGCATAGTTAGGCCCAGCGCAACTCGGTGAGTGCGATGGACAGTGGCGTGGCCGTTGGGTGGCCGGAGCCGTCGGCGACGAGCTCCGGGCGGTGCGTTCGGGTGATCGACGTGGCGCTGCTAGGTGCAAGAGGAAGAGAGCGGAGGACGGGGAGTAGCTGTGCTCACAAGTGAGCCCGTAGAGAGCCTCGCCGGGTCGGGGCGGTCTGATGCGGGCGGCGACGGCGATGGGGATCTCGGCGGCTCGAGCTCGGTCGAGGTCGGTGTAGAGGCTTGGGTGCTTAGAGCGGCGGGACTTCGGCTAGCTAGGGTAGTGGGGTGCGGCGGAGCTGCTGGACATGGTGGGGAGGGGCATGGACGGCGGGGAGCACGGCGTCGGCCGACGGTGGCGCTTGCCGATGGCGGCGTCGGCCAGGTTGGGGGGAGAGCGAGAGGGAGAAGGCAGGGGGAATGGGGTGTCCAGGGGTTCGGGCGGACGCTGAGGTCGCCCAGGCGGCGAAGCGGGCGAAGGGGTGAAGCATGGCGGCGGCCAGCTGCGTGGCGCGCTGGCCGGCCGGCAAGATTAGTTGCTCGTCAAGCCGAGCTAAGGCCAAGGCTGGGGCTGGTGGCTGTGGGGCCGAGCACAAAGCGCCAGTAAGGGTTTTTCCTTTTTAGTCTTTTTTCTAATTTCAGAACTTTGTGGGGTTTTTAAAATACCAAAACTATTTTAAAAATCACCAAATGCTCCTGGTCACTTGTTGGAATATTCACAACATGAAACATTTTGGTTTGGCAATTTTTGAACATTTAAAATAATTTTCATAATTTAAAATGCTCATTTCAAAAACTTGTGAATTAATCTTAGGACCCTTAGATGACCTAGAAAATGGTACACCTCCTTTGACATGGGTTCTGAACCAAAACAAAGAGGATGAACATTTTGAAGGGCATTTCAGGTTCATTGAAATAATTTTTAGTAAACCCTAGTTGTTTTAAGGGGGGTGTTCTGGGGTTTCCTGCCTTCCCCATTTCAAATTCAAATGAAGTTTAAACATGATGCATACCCTAATGCATGGTCTATCTGGGATGTGACAGGCTGGCTCCTTAGAGGGCATTTCCGGCATTAAGCTCGGCTAACACTTTTTTGAACCAAGGTGATCTATGACACCTCGGACATAGTCCGGCGTTGGAGCTTGGACATAGTCCGACGTTGGAGCTCGGATACAGTCCAACGCTGGAGCTCGGATGCAGTTTGGTGTTGGAGCTCTACTATAACAATACTCTTCAGATACAGTCCAGCGTTGGAGCTCGGATACATTTCGGCGTTTGGGCTCGGAAGCGGTCCGGCGTTGGTGCTCGGCTACAAAAGATACCTCGAATGCAGCCCGGCGTTGGAGCACGGATGCAAGAGGACACTGCCGCCCGGGAACAACTTCAAACCCATGGTGTGGCGCAAAAATAACAGGGCATTGATAAAGGCCGGAAACTTAAAGGGACTCCTCAGATACCTGACGTGTAAACTCTTCGGATGCATTTCGGCTATCCTCAAGATCGAAGATGAGAAGATTTGTTGAACCAGTTTTCAAGACCGACGACCGAAGATGAAGAACAATTCGGAAGAATCAAGGAGCGTCCCCAACTTGAAGACTGGTTCAGGGGGCTACTGACGATGTCCTGGACTAGGGGGTACTCACCACGTCGTCTCCCGACCAGCTGGATCGGGCCAAGGATCCCCATGGCGGTTCACTATTGGGCCAGTTCGGACAGCCCATGCCGCATACAAGGAGGATTCTACAAGACTTGGCGCCCAAGACAAGGACTCCTCTAAACCCTAGGCCTATGGTGCATATATAAACCGAGGCCAGGCTAGTCAATGGACGATCTCTCATATTCACTACTACAATCTCGTGGTAGATACATATACTCTGTACTACACCCATATGAATACAATCAAAAGTAGCATGTAGGGTATTATCTCATCAAGAGAGCCCGAAGCTGGGTAAAACCCCGTGTCCATGTTACCACCGCTCCCAGACGCCTAGCTTAGGACCCCTACTACGAGATACACCGGGTATTGAATCGACAGAGATTGCAAAGAAAACTCTCTGTCAACCCTTCATAACGTTTCGGTCCAACCGAGATGAGCGAATCGGTCCCACCGAGTTTGCCTGACTAACTCTCTGTTTGACTATTACCAAAATCGGTATCACCGAGTTTGTGTAATTGGCCTCCCCGAGATTACGTTATGACCTAACCCTAACAAAATTGGTCACACCGAGTTGACGTGTCGGTCCCACCGAAAATCCTAACGGTCACGTAACTAAATCTGTCTGACAGAGTTTAACAATTCGGTCCCACCGAGTTTGGTAAATTGTGTGTAACGGTTAGATTTTGTGTGGAGGCTATATATACCCCTCCACCCACTCTTCATTCGTGGAGAGAGCCATCAGAACATGCCTACACTTCCAAGATACATTTTCTGAGAGAGAACCACCTACACTTGTGTTGAGGTCAAGATATTCCATTCCAACCACATAAATCTTGATCTTTAGCCTTCCCCAAGTTGCTTTCCACTCAAATCATCTTTCCACCAAATCCAATCCTATGAGAGAGAGTTGAGTGTTGGGGAGACTATCATTTGAAGCAAAAGAGCAAGGAGTTCATCATCAACACACCATTTGTTACTTCTTGGAGAGTGGTGTCTCCTAGATTGGCTAGGTGTCACTTGGGAGCCTCCGTCAAGATTGTGGAGTTGAACCAAGGAGTTTGTAAGGGCAAGGAGATCGGCTACTTCGTGAAGATCTACCAGAGTGAGGCAAGTCCTTCATGGGCGACGACCATGGTGGGATAGACAAGGCTGCTTCTTCGTGGACCCTTCATGGGTGGAGCCCTTCGTGGACTCGCGCAACCGTTACCCTTCGTGGGTTGAAGTCTCCATCAACATGGATGTACGATAGCACCACCTATCGGAACCGCGGATAAAAAATCTCCGTGTAAAACATTGCGTTTGCTCCATCAATCTCCTCCCTTTACCTTCATATGCAATTGTATTACTTTCCGCTGCTATAATACTCTTAGAATTGCATGTGTAGGTTGATTGCTTGACTTCTGCTAAGTTGCTAAAATCTGCCAAGAACTATAATTGGGAAAAGGCTAGATTTTTAATTGGTCAAGTAGTCTAATCACCCCCCTCTAGACATACTTTCGATCCTACAAGTGGTATCAGAGCTTTAGTCTCCATTTGCTTTGATTTCCGTAGCTTTTGGTGGTCATAGCCTTGGTTTCACAACCTAGGAGAGTATGGTGTCTAGCGAGGGAAATTACCACCGTAGAGGCCCTTACCTTGATGGTACAAATTTTGCTAGTTGGAAGCGTAAGATGAAAATGCATATTCTTGGACATAACCCCGCTGAGGGAGTCCTGGATTAGGGGGTATCCGGACAGCCGGACTGTGTACAACGTCCAAACTATTGAAGCGTGAAGATACAAGACTCAAGACTTTGGCCCGTGTCCGGATGGGACTTCCCTTGGCGTGGAAGGCAAGCTTGGCGATCCGGATATTATATTTCCTTCCTTGTAACCAACTCCATGTAAACCCTATCCCACTCCGGTGCCTATATAAACCGGAGAGGCTGGTCCTTAGAAGACCGATCACAATTACATTCATACCATCATAGGCTAGCTCCTAGGGTTTAGCCTCTACGATCTCGTGGTAGATCTACTTTTGTACTACCCATGTCATCAATATTAATCAAGCAGGAAGTAGGGTTTTACCTCCATCGAGAGGGCGAACACTGGGTAAACATCTGTGTCCCTTGCTTCCTGTTACCATCAGCCTTGACGCACAGATTGGGACCCCCTACCCGAGATCCGCCAGTTTTGACACCGACATTGGTGCTTTCATTGAGAGTTCCTCTGTGTCGTCGCCGTCAGGATTGATGGCTCATCTCATTGTCAAGGACGACATTACTTTGGAGGGGGCTCTGGCTGTAGGCCAGACACTCCAGCTCGGCGGCTTTATCATGGCCGCCCCATCGGCGGTGGTGCCGACAATGACTTCTCGGGTCATCAATCATAACCTTCACGTCAATTCGGAACTTGCCGAACAGATGGATCCAATGAGCTCTCCTCCCTTAACAAGCTCTTGGATTGCATCGCCGCTCTGGGAGTCGCTACAGACTACGACCGGATTGGGCTTAAAACCGACCAAAGGGACATCAGGTCCCCGCCGGCCACCCATGAGATAGCGATAGTGGAGGAACCACACGCGGATTGCCCCTCAATTTTGAGGACTAGTTGTGTTCGGATCACCGAACTCCTTGAGCCAAAGACCTGCTCAAAGGAAAACCTGACCTGTGTCCCGGACTTAGAGTCGGGCATCGGGTCAAGAAATCGGGCACCCGGATCCTCGAATCGCTTAGCTCGGGACCGCGCGCCCTTAGGCGTTAGATCGGATCAAAATCCGGACCCTAAACTGGACCTAAACTGTCTCTCCCGCAGTGCAAGAGCCCTGTGAAACCGTGACATCGCCATCGGGACAGATTCCTCCTTGCGCTTAACAAGGTCAGGGGCTGCCGCGAAGAGGGCATGGTCTCACTTTTCTACAAAAACTGCACGAACGCAGGACTCTTCAATGCTATAAGCCGCCGCGACATAGTACGCTTCGCGGACTTGGCAACCATAGTACGGAAGTACTCTGCGATGGAGAGTGCTTGGAAGACCCAAACAGAATTTTGGGATAGTACTGCTCTCACCAAAACCTTTGTCCGAACTAAATGGACAAACTCTCGTAAGTCGTCCGATCCGACCCCCAAGAAACCAAAGCCCACGCCAGGGCAGAGATCCGTATTGGAAGAATGGCTCTATGGACCATGTAAGCTCCATAGTACTCCGGATACAACACCTACTCATAGCCTTAAGGCATGTTGGATACTCCGGCAGGTGGCAAAAAGTGGCGAGGATCTTTTTGTGGGCCATAAAGCGGAACAACATCCCGTCAGCGAACACAATACAGTACTAACATTCTTCGAGACTTTCGACTCAAACAATAGGCGCAAGCGAGCTCGCCGAAGCTCCACTGAAATTTACCGTGTGGCGAAAATAAACCCTTGGAATGACACTGCTATAACTTTTAATGCTAGTGATGAACCTCGATTCCGGGCTATCCGCGCACCAGCCGCTCTGGTCCTTAGTCCGATTGTAGATGGCTTTCGGCTCACTAAAGTACTCATGGACGGCGGAAGCGGATTAAATCTGATTTATGAAGAAACGCTCAGCAAGATGGAGATTGATAAAAGCCGCATTGAGCAAAGCGGCACGACCTTCAGGGGAATTATCCCTACTCGGGAAGCGCGGTGTGCGGGGAAAATCACACTCGATGTGGTATTCGGCACCCCAGAGAATTACAGGTCCGAAGAAATCACATTCCAAGTGGCCCCTTTCAGCAGCGGATACCACGCCCTTCTAGGGCGGGACGCGTTTGCAAGCTTTCAAGCTATACCCCATTACGGGTACATGAAGCTTAAAATGCCCGGGCCCAATGGAATCATCACTCTAGTTAGTGATCCAGACGTCGCACTTCGCGTCGAAAACAAAACCGTAGCACTAGCCCTGGAGGCATTATCCGAGGCCCTAGCAGCCGAAGAATTAACAGTACTACGGGCCACCATGGACAGGGACGACGTAATACTCAACAAACGACCCAAGTCCACCTCATTCAAACCTGCAGATGAGATAGTCAAATTCCAGGTCCACCCAACGTACCCCACGAAGACAGCTTCCATTGGGACGCAGCCGAGCCCCGTGATTGACGCCGCACTACGAGATTTCCTACGCGAGAATTGGGACATTTTTGCCTGGCACCCATCGGACATGCCAGGCATCCCACGCAGACTGGCCGAACACAGCCTCAATATTCTAAAAGGATATAAACCAGTGAAGCAGACCCTAAGGCGGTTCTCAGAGCCCAAACGGCAGGCAATGGGGGAAGAGTTAGCCACTCGAGGCCGGATTTAACAGAGATATCAAACATCCGGATTGGCTGGCAAATTTGGTGATGGTGCCAAAGAAGGATAAATCCTGGCGCCTATGCGTCGATTTCAAATACCTCAACAAGGCTTGCCCCAAGGATCCCTTTCCCCTCCCTCGCATCGATCAAATCATTGATGCCACAGCTGGACACGACTCGCTGTGTTTCCTCGACGCATACTCTAGATACCATCAAATAAAGATGGCAGAGTCTGACCAAGCTCCAACAGCTTTCATAACGCCATATGGCCCTTTCTGCTTCAACACTATGTCTTTCGGGATCAAGAACGCCGGTGCAACCTACCAACACATGATTCAAACATGCCTGGAAAAGCAAATCGGCAATAGTGGAGGCATACATGGATGACGTGGTCATAAAAACAAGACACGTCGAAACCCTAATAGATGACTTGAGGCTTACATTCGACAATCTCCGGACATACGGCATCAAACTGAATCCGGAAAAATGCATTTTTGGCGTCCCCTCGGGGAAGCTTCTCGGCTTCATTGTTTCCAATAGAGGAATTGAAGCGAATCCGGCAAAAATCTGAGCTCTGTCACAATTGGCTATACCAACAGACCTCAACCACATCCAAAAGCTAGCCGGATGCGTGGCTGCTCTTAGCCGCTTTATCTCCAGGTTAGGAGAAAAGGCACTACCGCTTTATCGCCTTGTTCGACGAACCAAACACTTCGTATGGACGGATGCAGCCGCGGCTAGACTGGATGAAATAAAGACCTTATTGGCCAGTAATCCAGTATTAACAACGCCGAATATCGACGAACCTATGCTATTGTACATAGCTACAACGCATCAAGTCGTAAGCGCAGTGCTCGTCGTCAAACGAGAAGCCGACGGATACAAATACCCGCTCCAAAAGCCGGTCTACTACGTGTCCACGGTCCTAACCCCATGCAAATCCCGATACCCACACTATAAAAAATAGCATACGCGGTGTTCATGGCATCCCGGAAGCTACAACACTACTTTCAAGAGTGTTCGATTACGGTGGCCTCCGAAGTACCACTCAATGACATAATAAATAACCGCGATGCTACAGGACGGATTGCCAAATGGGCTATTGAGCTCCTTCCGTTCGACATAACGTACAAATCACGGCGGGCCATCAAGTCACAAGTGTTGGCTAACTTCGTCGCTGAATGGACAGAAGCCGAACTCCCTAAAGAGTACGATGCATACTCAAACTGGATCATGCACTTCGACGGCTCTTAAATGCTGGCCGGACTGGGAGCAGGTGTAGTCCTGACATCTCCCACCGGCGACACGGTCCAGTACGTCCTCCAAATATTATACACAAACTCCAACAATGCAGCCGAATAAGAGGCTCTGTTGCACGGTCTTCGGATGGCAGTCTCTATGGGCATTCAACGCCTAGAAGTGCGCGGGGACTCAAACCTTGCAATATCACTGATAAACGGAGATTTTGATGCCAAGGACCCAAAAATGGCGGCCTACCATAATGCCGTCCTCAAAATGTCAGCTCGGTTCGAGGGGCTCGAATTCCACCATGTGGCTTGAGAAAACAATCAAGCGGCGGATGTCCTCGCTCGCATCGGGCGTTAAACGCGACCCTGTCCCACCTAATATATTCTTGGAACGGCTGTTCAAGCCATCCGTAGTATGGGAAGGGGAGTCCGGCAATACTAGCACGGATCCGAATACATCCCCAGATTCCGAACCATCAGACATAGTCGGAGGTTCTACCCCCGAAATAACTCGGCCCACGAAGTCATGGCTGTAATCGCCCCGTGGACCGAGCCCTTCTTGGCCTACCTAAATAGGCAGGAGCTCCCCGAAAACCAAAATGAAGCACGCTGCATCGTTCGGTGTTCTAAAGCTTACAAGGTCTACGAAGGGGAACTCTACAAGAAAAGCGCTACCGGAGTACTACAAAGATGCATCTCCTAAGAGGAAGGGCGGCAGCTCTTGGTTGAAATCCATGCCGGCCTGGGCGGACACCACGCCACGGCTCGGGCATTAGTCAGCAAGGCCTTCCGTACAAGCTTCTATTGGCCGATGGCCCGAGCGGACGCACAAGACCTTGTCCAACATTGCGTCGGTTGCCAGCCCTTTGCCAATCAGAGTCACATGCCCCCTACCGCACTCCAAACAATCCCCATAACTTGGCCCTTTGCGGTCTGGGGGCTGGATATGGTCGGACCTCTTAAAGAGGGAAGCCATAAGAAGAAATACTCATTGGTCATGGTGGACAAATTCACCAAATGGATAGAAGCTAAACCAGTCAAAACGGCTGACTTCAGACCAGTAATAGACTTCATATCCGGGGTCATACACCGATATGGTGTCCCCCACAGCATCATCACTGATAATGGCTCAAATTTTGCAGCCGACGAAGTGAAAACTTGGTGCGCAAAAATGGGAATCAAGCTCGATTACGCTTCCGTCTACCATCCACAAACTAACGGCCAGGTAGAGCGGGCAAATGGTCTCATTATGAGCGGCATCAAACCCAGGCTAGTGCGATCCTTGACAGAGTCGGATACGCACTGGGTGGAGGAGCTCGACTCCGTACTCTGGGGGCTGCGGACCATGCCAAATCGCACCACCGGACACACACCATTTTTTATGGTGTACGGCACGGAAGCAGTATTACCTTGTGACATAATACATGATTCGCCACGCGTACGCATGTACGAAGAGAAGGAAGCCGAGTTAGATCGGCAGGATAATTTGGATGCCTTGGAGGAGGAGCGCGATGTCGCAAAAGCCTATTCCGCATTCTATCAGCAGCAGGCTCGACGATACCAAAGCAGAGAAGTGCGGGCAAAAACTTACAATATTGGCGAGCTCGTTCTACGACTACCGGAGAAGAAGAAGGACAAACTCAAACCCAAGTGGGAGGGTCCCTTCGTCATTGACAAAGTTCTCACCAGAGGAGCATACCGCTTACGTAATGCATCTGAAACAGACTCGAGACGAACCCATGGAACGCGGCAAGACTACGGAGATTCTACGCCTAGCGCCGAACACAGTGTTCGTCTCCTAACCCCTCCCTTTTAATTATGCCCCATCCCCTTTTCCTTTCTCGACCTTTCTCTCTCTTCACACAAAGTATTCAATACAGCGCGGATTTCTGGATCACTCCGGCCGCACTAAGTGTGTAAGCAATACCTGGGGGCTTCCTATACGGAAGCTAAAAATGATTATTCACATGGCTTTTTGCCCGTCGCATATGCATTCTTTTTCCACATGTGCCTTTTCTTCACCATTATATGCACCGATATGACTTAAGATGTTGCCAAGCTGGGTTGCCTGGCTCTTGTGTTTATGCCCTACAGTCCCGTTAATTCGGCTAGGGCATAAGGGGAGCACCTCTGCGATTGTTACTGCCGGTTCAGCCGGATGTGTACCTCAGACTGGGTGAAGCCGAAAGCTAGCTTCCTTAAGAGAATATTCGGTCGGTGAACAAAAGATGTATTAGTTTATCATAACATAAATCCCCAGAAGTCTTGTATCCTGCGCCATCGTTCGCAGTCCGGACATGTGCATCGTCGCATGCGTACCCAGGGAAAGGAACCCCTAACGGAACTATTCTTTCTGGAAGATGTTTCTTACTATCCATGTAAAATAACATAACTAGTTGGGTACTTGTCTGTTCAAGCACTTATGACCCCTACGCCTTTTTTCCACACATACCCCGGTTTTGTATAAGCTGAGCGGGTATTCGGACACACCCCGGACTATAGGATCCGGGGCCTGAAGCGAAAAGGTCCGCCATGACAAATGATTTTAATCCGGCTAGGGGCTAATCATGCCCATTAAATTACACAGTTATTTGGACTGATTACATTCCTCTTCTATACCATCCAACAGGCTATCTAGCTTACAATCCTGTTGAGAATACTTAGCGGCTAACACTACCTGGTCATACACCAGACTGACGGGAATTTCTTGCCCATTGGGCCCCGCCGGTCCCACTTCGGCCATATGGTTCGGGTCCAGCTTGGTCTAGCGTGTCTTCGCCATTGCCCAGGCTTCTCTTGCTCCTTGCCGGCATGTTGATATCTTCCATAGACGGAAGCGCCGCCGGGCTCCTTGAAGCAGGTCCGCAAGTTCCCCCATGCCATTCGACCGTAGGCTTGATGGCCACAAAGCCTGAGCAACACCCTGCATCACTTGCCGAGCTCGTGCGGCAACATGAAAGGTCTTGCAGTAAATCATTTGCAGAAGAGGGCATCTCCTCCTTGGGGCGACCCGTTAACATTCCTGCAAGCAAAATTCTTTCAATATACTTCCTCGCCGTACTGTAACAACGGTTCGTCTAGGCACTTACTGTAAATGCCACGTCGAAGCCTCTTGTTCTCCTTAATGGAGTCCGCCAGCTTGGCGCGGAGATCTTTTAACTCCACGTCCAGCTGGACTTTGGCATCTTTAAGATCGTTCTTCTCCCGCCTAACTCGCGTAAGAATGCGCTCGCCAGCCTCTAGCTGCTTTTTGAGATGCGATGCGTCCTCTCACTACAAAAATAATTCACTTCCGTGATGATACGTGTTTGTCACAGTAGGTCGTGTTTTTTTTCATGCGTGTACATCCATGATAAATTTATGACAGAATCAAGATAGTCATACCGTCTTTGTCAGAGAAGTGTTCCATGACATTACCAAAATTATCATCATGGAAGTGTCCACTTCCATGACGATAAATCGCGCGTCATGGAAGGGCTTTCGTCAAGGGTGACCGACACGTGGCATCCACCGTAACGGAACGCCGTTAAGCTATCGGGTGGGGTTTTGGATCTGATAACCCGTTAACAGCCCCGACCAATGGGGATTTTCCACATGTAAAATCATCATTGGCTGGAGGAAACACATGTCGACACATTGTTGGGACAGATGTCATCCACTCGTTGGACAGAAGGCGACTATGATACGTCGACACGTGGCAGGCCCAACAGAGGCCCATTCCTGTGAAAAGGCCGGCCCGTTTGACTTGGTCAAAAGGTGGCTGGCCGGCCCATGGAAAGCCTGTTAACGGCCTGTTCGCGTATAGCCCATTTACGACCCGCTAACCCAAGGCCCGTTACACCCTATCCGAATTAGGCCCAGTAGCGTCATCTGGGCCGTCCAATACGATTCTAGCCCGTTTTCGCTTCTGGCCCATGTATGGCCCATGACGTCTTTCGGCCCATATGAGGCCCTATGTAACTCTTGGCCTATTAACGGGTGGTGAAATCGCCCGCAATGAACAAAGGTATCACTTTACACCCATTAACGGCTGCGTGGTGAAATCGCCCGTAATGAACAAAGATATCACTTTATACCCATTAAGGGCCCGTTATTCAGTTGGGCCGTTTCAAAGAATGTTATCTTTTCGGACTTCTCGAGCCCATTTATTCTTGGGCTCATTTCCGCCGCTTCGCTTACTTATACGGCCCGTTACATCATTTTTTCCGCCAGGGCCAAATTCAGCCCGTGGTTACATCGGCCCGTTTGTGGTCCGTTAATACGTTGGGCCGTTTTCTTAGCGTCATCAAATACGGCCTATTAACGATGGCCCGTTATGGTCATACGGCCCGTATAAGGCCCGTTGATGATACGGCATGTAGAAGCCCCATTGTTTCTACGGTCCGTAGAAGGCCCATTGTTTTTACGGCCCATAGAAGGCCCATTGTTTCTACGGCCCGTAGAAGGTCTACTGTTTCTACGGCCCGTAGAAGGCCCACTGTTTCTACGGCCCGTAGGAGGCCCAGTGTCACTACAGTAAATATTAGCCCATGGTTATTGTGGCCTAGTTTTAAAAAGAACTGCACTGACTACAAGCAAACAAATAAACAAGACAACAAGGAAATAAATAAGCAAGCAACTTATTCTAGGCTATCACGGTTGTTACACATATTACATCCACTAGGCATCAAAGTTCGCCACCAGTGCAAATATAGGGAACAAAGCAGCATATCATATACACTGGTTGTCAAAGTTGGCGACCAGCGCAAATAAACGCCGCATGACTAAACAAATCCGTAACTGAAACCACTTGAAGATCTCAAGAAACAATATCCCGGGTACCCATAATCTTTGGCAAGGTGCTTAGCAAGCTTATTAACTTTCTCTTGTTTGGCGCTTAAATCCTCCTGCGCTTGTTGTTGCACCGTAAAATATGCATCACGAATTCCGCAGGACTTCCTCAGTCCTTCACTTCTGTCAAAGACATCCGATCGATGTCTTTCAACTTGAAGTTGATACTCAAGAAGACGAACTGATTCAGCAATGAGTTCAAGAGCTTGTGACAGCAGGAGTGGCCAGTAACTCGAACACTACATCAAAACAGGACTTTTGGGTTCACTCACTGTCGTCAAGATAGTTTTTATCAGCTTTCTTGGAGACCAACAGGGATGTCTCACTATCTTGAACCTTATCTGCATTACTTGCTTTACCATTGGATAATGTGGTACTGTTCTCCATATTTTGTCCGCGTTCTAAAAGAGAAACAAGCAGACACATCACATGTTTACCATGTTGTATATGAAACTCATTTTGGTAAATGAGTTCAGTAGTAAAGTGGACAGGATAACAGCATGAACCAAAGATATATCTATGTACCATGGTCACTTTATGGTCTATATCATTCTAGTTTTGTTGCCAAATCAAGATAGAGACACAGTTCAAATAATATTTGTTCAAGACAAAGCAGAATAGACAGAATATAAGTGTGGGTAACTATAGAGCAATAACAACACTTGTAATGTGCATGACATGAGAACATAACTGTTTATTCAATTGAAACTGAAATCAATATAGAGCAAGTTACAACAGCAAACCAGATAAAGAAACAGGTTTAAAACATACCTGTTGCGCCATTGGAGTTTCAATTCCATCCTTCAAATTTGAAAATAGTTGGTATGAGTAAATACAGTAATGCAATAGCAAAGGAGTATGAACCATAGCTACAGAACCTGACCTGAGAACAAATATTCTTCTCCTTTAAGGGTTGAGTTGGGATTCGAGTGGTGGTCCTCGTGCTTTGGGCACTGCAGGTTCCTTTACTAACCGCCGTGTTTGGGTGCTCTGTGGTGGAGACAGTGTTGTGTCAACTCGAATCAAGTTACTATCTGCCGGGTTGGGGTTAGAAGGGGTGTAGCTGGTTCTTCCGTCCAACTGGGTAGGGGTACAATCTGAGAGTCTGGGTTATGTGTGGTGGATCTGGTCCTTGGGCAAGTACAACCGTGGTTCTATCTGCATCAACTGGTAGCACTATCTTTTCTGAAGACCGTGTTGTTACTCCCTTAGATACTTCCATCACGCTCTCCAATTCAAATGGCTGATAAACAAGAAAAATAATTGAAAGTATAGACATTGTATGATAGAGGTGCAATGGATAGTGGGGAATAAAAGAGGGCATGAAATAATTCATATTTATGTTGTCTAACCAAACATGATAGCATGACACAATTTCACATATATGATGGCTAACTAAACAGGATAGCATGACACAATTTCACATTATGATGGCTAACTAAAAGATGGAAAGACATAGTTCAAAATATGAGACTATGTAAATAGGATGACATGACATAACTATATAATGTGTTTATTAAATAGGTTGGCATGCCATAATTCACATACATTCATGGATAGAATGCCATAATTCTAAATATGATGACTGTAAACACTAAACAGGATGAGATGATATAACTATATGATGTCTTTATTAAATGGGTTGCCATGCCATAATTCAGATAGATGATGTGTATGTACTATGTAAACATGATGGCATGATATAATTCAAATATATGATTTATATAGTAAGCAAGTAAGCAGAAGCCAATCTATATATGATGTAAAAACTAAGCAATGCAAGAGAACATGCATGACATGGGTAATATAACCCTGCCAAGTTTGAGCATAGACCTCAGGGGGGAAATAGGACTGGTCATCAGTCTTTGAATCCTCCTCTGAGGAGCTCTGTAGCCACCAAGATGTCTCGCTTCAGCAGTAGCATTGTCTGCTCTGAATACCTTATTTTCACTCCAGATACTTCCATCACCACTTCAAATGGCTGATGCACAGGAAGAGTAGTTGAATATACAAACGTTGTCGACAAATGGAACACGTAATACAAAAAAATGATAGCATGATATAATTCACATACATGATGATTGGCTAAATAGCATGGCATTGCATAATTCACATATATAATGCCTTTGCAACAAGTTAGCATTGTATAATTCACATATATAATGTCTTGAAACAAGATGGCAATGCATAATTCACATATATGGTAATTAGACACTGAACAGGTGGCATTCACACAAAGCATGTCTAAACTAATCAAATGGCATAGCAATGCGAGAAACCATACGCACGATATGAGCAACATAACCCTGCCAAGTTAGAGCATACACTCGGGGGGTGGGGGAATAGGACTGGTCATCTGTCTCTGAATCCTCCTCTGAGGAGCTATCCGTAACCAGCGAGATATGCGCTTCGTCAGATAGCATAGTCTGCTCAAAAGACCTTGTTTTCACTCCAGAATTTGCCATCACCGTGTCAAATGGCTGATGCACACGAAGAGCAGTTGAATGTACTAACATTGTTGACAAATGTAATATGTAACGAAAAAAGGATGGCCTGATATAATTTACATATAAGATGACTGGCTAAGCAGGATGGCATTGCAAAATTCACATATATGATGCCTGGCTAAACAAGGCGGCGTTGCATAATTCACATAAACAATGAATAAACTAAACATATGGCATTCGCACAAAGGATGTCTAAACTAAGCAGATGACATATTTGATGTATAAAGTAAGCAATGCAAGACACCATATGCATGATATAACCTACATCAGCATGCCAAGTTAGAGCAAAGACCTCAGGGGGTAAATAGGAGTTATCTTCTCCTTCTAAATCCCCCTCAGAACAGATATCTTCCTCTCGATTACAATCCGAAATGCGTGGAGGGGGGCTGCCTTTGCGCCTACCATGGAGTGATGTCTGCATGAAATTATATTGCCACGCAAGGCTCGTCTCTTTTGCTCTACATGTTCAGTTCCATTGTTTACAATAACTGTCATGCATAGGAATAAAACATAGTGAGATTATGTAAGGAGTGCATGCAGAAATCCAGAGTGATGGTAGCAACCTGTGGATAGACCCAAACCAATAATAGCAGGCAGATAATGGCTTCAGTTAATAAATACAGATAATGGCTTCTTTACTGTTTGTTTCCCACCCAACATGAAACTCATAGTAGACACCGGAGATTAACCAGATAGTAGATAGACACTACTAGGGAAAATCCTAGCAGCAGCACGGGTTTTAGGCCTATCAGTAGCGCGGGCAGGAGCGCTATTGATAAGGCGCTACAGCTAAAGCTTAGCAGTAGCACACCTGGACCCGCCATCGCTATAAAATGATCTAGTAGTAGCGCTTTCTCTGAGCAGTGTTGTAATTAGTAGTAGCGCTCCTCCTTGCCCGCGCTACTACTATCATTTAGTATTTTATTTCTTTTTTATTTCATGTTGTATTTGATACACCTTTACACAATTTTTCATACAACAGGAATTTAGAGACTGTTTTTACATCATAATGAGTAGGTGAAACAACCGTGGACTAGTTTCAAGTGGATGGACATCCACTTGAAACTAATCCACTGATTCTTTCACCCAATGATATAATAAATATCATATCATATCATTAACAACTTATCATCATAATACATCATTGTCATATAACACCTCCTCAAGATCATCGTTTTCATCAATGAGACATCACATAGCAAATTGGTCACTAGTCGTAATCACAAGTACTCCTCATCATCAACTCTAACACATTGTATCACATAATAAACATATTGTACCTCATAGGACCTACTACATTCTCTTAGGACCTACTATATTCTCTAAGGTAAAATAGCAAAAACAAGATAGCCCGACTCTCCATTATGGAGAATGGAGATTATCATGTCTCCAATTCTTGCCTTCGCTTAATGTTACTTCCAAGAACCTCCTTGCGAATGTCCAAACATTTTTCCATTCTTTGATTAGCATGTGTTCACCGGTTTTAGAAATCCGATATGCACAGTGAGATCCGTAGGATGACACTGGCTGTATGTTCAGAACTTCAAGGCGACCATTGTAATACATCAGATGAGGCACACAATCCATTGGGATTTTCTGTTGAAAAACATAGTAATAACTTCCTAGTTAGCAATGATGTACTAGTTTTGGAAGTATGCAAAAGATGCACGGATGTCGTAATAGTAAAAAATCTTACCAGGTATCTCCATAGAAGTTATCGTGGTTCAACACGTGCACTAGTGGCACGTATTCACCATAATTTGGAGGAGTTCGATAATAGGTATTGTAATTCTCAAAGAAAGTAGAATAAGCAATCAGATGACTTTTCTCCTTATAAGTTAATTCGGAGCCATCAGTGTAGTGGGTTTTGTCTACCATCTTCTGCACATTCTTTGAAGATCCAGAATAAGCTATCAACTATTTTGAAATAAACAATATAAATTAGTTAATAACTATGTTTGAGAAACTCACATTGCAGTAGAATCGGAAGCGTATCAACAAGGACCCAAATGTCCATATTGTCTTGCTCGATGTCAGGATCACCAAGATCCATGGTGATAATCATACCCTCATAAAAACCATACATTTTGCAAAGTGCTTCCCAATTTTGGCAACCAAAATGGGTTACGCTCTGAGCATTGTACAGATTTACTTCAAAATCCATATCATGATGGGTCCTTAGGTGTATTTTCTTTGTTTCAAAATTTTCATGGTCTTCAAAACCCATCCTCTCCAAGACATAGCGTCTTGCATGGCATGGGATAAGCTAGTCGAATTGTAAAAGATGAAAATTAGACGTTGAAATAGTTGAAGTCATGCTTAATTACGAAAAAACACTTTTCGTTGTTGCGCATCGCTTCAACATCGAAGGTCTCCTCGAGCTTAATGCTGAAGCGTCGATCTTCGTCCAGCTCAATGAACCTGTCGCACATACCACGATCGTCGTGGCACCAGCTGCACTCCCCCGGGAGACTGTCGTCGTCCGAGTATGACATTTCCTACGTTCATAATTCTAGCACAAGTCATGCCAGAATTCATTATTTCCTACGTTCATTATTTTTCGAGAAAATCCAGGCCTCTCGATATTTCCCAGATATTCTAGCACTAGTCATGCCAGAATTCACGGAAAAATCCGGCATGACCTTTGCTAAAAAAGGACATATCGAGCGCCTGAAATTTGCTGGAACGAAAATTAATCAACACTCCGGTAAAACATAGGCCACTCGGAGGTGTAAATTGAACATGAACGGCCACTTGGGAAACCACATATCCTATTTGAGCAACAAAATATATACATGGATATTTGGCTGGTCTCACCTCGATGTCGGAGGGGGTCGGTGACGGGGACGACTGCGGGGATGATGGAGGGGCTCCTTGATTTCTGCAAAAGCAAAATCCGTATAAGTTATCACTAATACATCCCGAATAATTGCTTAAACTAAAAAATAACAACAAATATGACATGTTCAACTAGTTTTATTAATTCAACTAGTTCTTACTAAATATAAACTTACTATAAATAGAATATGTGGTTCAACTAGTTATATTAATTATCTTACTAAAAAACTAGTTCTTTCTAAAAAATAAAATAGTTCAACTAGTTATATTAATTATCTTACTAAAAATACATTAGTTCTATTAATTCAACTAGTTCAACTAGTTCAACTAGTTTATTAATTTACTTACTAAACTAGTTCAACTACAACTAAAGTAGTTCAACTACAACTACTATTAATCATACTGCCCTAGTTAACTAGTACCATCACTACTAGTAATATGAAAAAACATTTGAAAATATCTTATATATAATCCTAACACTAAATAAACTATTTTTATTTACTACTTACTAAATAAACTAGTGTTATTAAGCACTTACTATAAATAAACTAGTTCTATTAAGCACTTACCAAATAAACTAGTTCTATTAAGTACCTAATATAAATAAACTAGTTATATTAATCACTTACTAAATAAACTATTTTCTATTAAACACTTGCTAAAAATTCTACTACCCTAGTTCTACCCTAAATTTTTCTTACTTCTATTTTATTCAAAACACCTACGATTTGCAAGAACAGAGACAAGGGAGGGAGGGAGGAGAGAGGAGGGTGAGCAGGCGGCGGAGGAGGAGGAGGAGGCGGTGGGAGGAGGCTGTCGGCTGAAGGAGGGAGGAGGGCGGTCAGCAAAGCGGAGGGAGGAGGGCACGATGGGAGGAGGAGGGAGGAGGGCGCGGTGGGTGGAGGAGGCACGGAAGGAGGGAGTACCTCGGTGGAGGATGGAGGACGGCGGCGGCGGCGTTGGACGATGGTGAGGTCGAGAGCGGCGCTGTGAGGTCGAGAGCGGAGGGGGTGGGGGAGGCAGCGGCGACGGTGAGGTCGAGAGCGGTGGCGGGCGGCAGCGGTGAGGTTGAGGGCGGCCTCGGGCGGCGGCGGTGAGGGCAGGCTCGGGCTCAAGGTAGCGATAGAGGAGTAGGGGAACAGGGGAGGAGGACTTAGTGAAATTTTGAGGCGGGTTTAAGTCTAGACTAGCAGTAGCACACTTTAGGAACCG